>OX463240.1:49415456-50649206 GCA_949820135.1 Sylvilagus floridanus
AGAGCAGTTTCATCATGGAGGAGGAGGCACAGTGAAGACAGATGTTATTTCCAAGGGAACTATATCCTAAATTGGAGAGTAGAGTGAAGCTTGGATGCAAAAGAAATTTGAGGCATATTCTAGGTAAATAAGATACAGTTGTTCCAGGATACATCATAGCATAAAAGTGGTCACCAGGCCAGGAGTATCTAAACTCCTAAACAAGATTGTCTCTAACAGGCAAGGCTGTTGAGTTTAGGGCTGAGGAAACAAAGTCATAAGATATGACCCTTCGCATAAAGGGGAAAAGGTAGTATAACAAGATAAAATAGAGTTGTATAGTGGAAATAAATGCCACATGAGACATATGGCTGTAAACATCACAGGAGTTCAAAGAGCAAGAGTTACCAAGACCTAGAAAGGTGGGAGGCCTTTATGTAAAAGGTGGGACTGAAGCAAGTAGAAAATAATGTTTACTTATATCCACTAAGTCAGTATTACTAAGGATAAATATCATGTGAGCTACATACATTGTTTGAAATGTTCTAGTAGCCACATTTAAAAAGTAAAACTATGATAAAATTAATTTTAGTAACATATTTTACTTCATCCAACTATTACAGACTGAATCTTTAAGTCTCCTGCAGATGCATATGTGGAAAGCAGGACCCTCAATGTGACAGTATGTGCAGTGGGGTGTTTATGAGGTGATGAGGCCATGAAGAAGTTCTTGTGAATGGGATGAGTGCCCTTATAAGATGCCAGAGAGGTAGCTCACTCTCTGCCAGGTGAAGACACAAGAAGCTGGCAGACTGCAGCCTAGCAGATAGCCCTCATCAGAACCCAACTATATTGCTACCCTGATCTCAAACTTCCAGCATCCAAAACAATGAAATAACTGAATTTCTACTGTTTATGGTACTTTGTTATACCATCCTGAACCAATACACCAATATTTTCAAAATACTATATTACCACTTCAATCTGCATTCAGTATAAGATATAGCATTTCTCACAGTAAGTCTCTGAAACTTACTATTTTATTTTTACTTCTTAATGTAGATTCAATACATGTCAAATGTTCAAGAGACATGTGACTAGCAGTTACCACAGTGGATAGTGCAGCCCCCAAAACTGTACATTGGTTAGGAAGAGATGTTACAAGGATATGTTACAAACATTATTTTATTAGAGTTAAAAATGAGAAATAATCCAATATCTACCCAAAAGAAGAAATGGGTAAATAAACCGTGACCTATAGTGATGGTCACCCCTATGGTGACCTTGGAAGGAGAAGATAGAAAATGGACTGGAGAGAGGAAATGCATAGTTGTGAATTTTCTGTAGTATTTTATTTCTTTAAAGATAGATTAAAACATTTGTTGGAATATTTGTTCATTTTGGGTGGTGGACACTTGGGCACTTATTGTAATTACCCTTTGTACTTTTCTGTATTTAAAAACTTACAAATAATTTACAAAACTTAAAAAAAGTCATTGAGAATATGGAGGTAATGAGTAATTTAAGACTGGCTTTTTAAAGAAAGACTAGAAAGAGGCAGTCACAGTCAAGGGATAATTGGGGATGGTGGCTAGTCTGTCAACTGCTAGGAATGATCCAGGAAGAGATATGACTGTGAATGAGGGATGATTGCTAAAGAAAATTAATATTTCTTGCACATCAGTATGATAGCGTTAGATTTTGCAATCACAGTGGATGAGCGTGGATGAAACAAAGGGCTTTACAGAATGAGGAAGCAATGCTTTGGAAGTGGCAGTGATACTCAAGGTGTCACCTACTCTAGTACCTCATCCTGGGGTTTATGGGGTGCTAGGATAAAGTTGGAAAGCTGGGAAAAAAGGATCCTTGGTGGAAGCCAGGATAAATTTTAAGTAAGAGGGTAGGAGAAATGTTCAGAGATCTTAAAGACAGAGGGCAGGCTCTAGAGGGCACACAGTGGAAGCTCAGGATTGGACCAGATGTGTCTAATAGATAGATGTGTCTAATCATGGCAACTGGAGAGGCTCCCCTTCTGCAAGAATTGACCTCAGCCTCTGAGGGAGGATGGGATAGCTTCTGATCATCTTTGGGGAGCAAACAGTGTTTCCAGCATCTGGATCCTGAGTGATTTGCATTTGAACATTGCCATGAAGACAGCCCATTTAACATAGCAATCAAAGGCACTGGGTTGAAGTTTCATATTCTCCACTTTTTGTGTGCCTTTGAATAAGTTAATCCCCTAGTACTTTAATTTCTTTAACTACCAAATGGGGTAATAACACTTTACCTCACAGAGCTGGGATGACTAAGAGTTAATCAATAGGCATATAATACTTATAATAGTATGCGGTATATGACAGTCACTTAGTGTTTTTTCTGGATATTATAATCCATTTAGCTATATGCTTATATACATCAAAAATTACCTCTCTAATTCTTGGCAGTATGTTAGATGAAGAGTACAAAAAATATCGATGCTGCCATACAACTTGCCAAAACACCCCACCAGCAGAGAAATTTTGACCACCATAACATCAACTGTTCATTTTATTCTTATTTATGTCACAATACATGACAACTCACCACTCATCCAGCAATTGATTGCAGTTCCCCTTTGAATACCCCCTGAGCCTACACGCAGGAGTGGTGCCTGAGGATCTTTATTTGAAACAACTTCCCATTTGATTCATATATATTTCTCAGCTTAATGTACCGTTTATTGAGTTTATTCAATCAAGAAGTCAATTGTTGAAATGTTAGTTTACCCAACTTCTTTGCAGAATCAACAGTTTGGACCAGACTCTCGAGGAAAGTCCTCTTAGGTTCGGCTAACACCTCTCTCCTGCATCACCTGCTATTTCTATGTCATGTTTTAAGGAAACACGTAACTGGCATGTCCAAGTGACTCTGGAAATAAGTGAGCCACAGAGCCACATAATCTAGGGCCTGAAATCATGTCAGCAGGCCTTTGTCTCTTTCCCTCACCTCCTATCATTGGCTTTTCTATTTGATATATCTTAGATTGACTCTGATAATCAAAATACTGACAGTCTCTGGAACAAATCCTTAAGTTTTAACAAGCCCAGGAAGGGGTGTGTGGGGGGGAGGTAATACCTAAAATCAGGTGGTGCATCATGCTTGCATCCTCATCACTCTTTCTTAAATTTCTTTGGATTGCTTTTCCTTTCCTGTAGCATCCACATCCAATCAATTACTGCCATGCAATCTCAGATCTGCCCTATGCTGTCCTGACCATGAGTGATCTAATTCAGACCCTCACCACCTCTTGGCAAACTATTTTCATAGCTTTCTGTCTGGTTTTCCATTTCCATACCTGCCTCCCTTTGATTCATCCTTTGTACAAATACCAGAGACTGCAACTGATTTCCTTGTTTAATAACATTAAGGACTTCCCACTAGGGTAACATGGCATTCAAAACCCTCCAAGATCTTCCAGAATCATCCTGATTACCTTGTGTGACAAAAAGCAAAGCCATTTGCTTTTCTTCAAAACCAGTTCCCAGTCTTGGCTAAATGTATTATACTTAATCAAGTATTAAAGCAATAATTCTAGTCATTTTCAATTCCTTTCTCCCTTGTTTGTAAGGTATAACCAACCTCCAAGTCCTGTGTGTCTAACTCCAAATTCTCTGCCTTGTTCATTCCCCTCACCCTGCCCTTCCCAGGCCTCTCACATCTTTCCTCCTTACCAGTCACCTGCATTTAGTCTCTGGATCTTCTCTCCAGCTTTTTCCATGCTGCCATCAGGCTAAGCTTTGAAATGTTAAGTCTCATCTAGCAAAACCTTCAACAGCACCTGTTTAAGCATATAATAAGTGTCTCATTTGGTTAGCATGCAGTTCAAGACTACTGAGCCTGGGCCCTCTCCTACGTGTCCCACTTTTCTGCACCAGCCCAGGGACCCCATGTTTGAGCCATGGAGGACATGTCCTTGATGCCTCCATGCCTTTGTTTCTGCTATTCTCACTGTATGATATGCCACTTCTCCTATCAGCCTATGGATATCCTTCTCAACCTTCCACGTTCTGCCCATTTTTTTTTTTTTTTTTTTTTGTGAAGCATTCCCAGATTTCCCTAGAGAGAGGGGAAATATCTTCTTTTTCTCTGACATGCAGTAATTAATAGGGTACAAAAAAAAACAACAAAAAACGGAATGTGTAAGAATGAAACTGACATCTTATGATTTGATTACTATTTATAGCCCATGTTTATATTGCTGCGGAACAGTGGTCTTTTTCTTGTTGAACACTACGATTAGTGGTGCATTAAGCCCAAGATTAAAAAGCAAATTCAAATTAGGTTACTGCAAAAAAAAAAAAAAAAAAGAGATAAAAGAAAGAAGGGTGGATGGGGGGGGAGTATGTTTGTCTTCTTAGAATTGTTATCTATGAAATCCATGAGATGTTCTTTATATTAACATTCTAAAAATTTAAAAAAATAACTGCATCCATTAAAGCTTATCTCTGTCATTGAGATATCAGACTTATTAACACAGTGGCTAATTGGGGCATCAATGTCAGCCCCAGTAGATTGAGAATTCTACCTCTCACCAAATAACTTTGGGAAGTCAGCTTTTCCATCTGCACATCTATACATGGGAATTTCAGTATCTACCCCATATGACTGTTATAAAAACTGAAGAATGTTGAGAAAATGAGAACAATTCCTGACACATCAGTTGTTACCTATATTTCTGCAGTTATCCTGACACCTCTTTGAAGACCACCTCACATCTCAGTTGTAGCCACCTGAGTGAAGTGTGTAGGCTATGAAATCATACTGCCCAGGCTTGAAGCCTGCTTCTACCATTTACCAGCTGTGTGATTTTGGTCAAGTTCTTTGTCTTCAAAGTGACTGTGTCCCTTTCTGTAAAATGGGAATAATAATGGCACCTACCCAATCAAGACATTTTGAGGACTAACTAGAGCAAACACTTAGAGCAGGACTATCATACAGTAACTACTCAGTAGGTATTGATTAAAATTTCCACCTCAGCAAATGTACAAGTTCGTGTGAAAACAAGAATTTAATCCATGCTCAGTAAATGTTTCATTCACTTTTCAGTACAATCTAAAGACCTTATCAATTAAGAATATGGACTTGTGCCATTACATACAATGAGGTATTGCCTATAGCTAAGACTCATCTATAAAACATCAAGTTGCTGCATTATCTTATTGCTTGGTCAACCACTAGTGAGGGTAAATCTGAGTACAATTCAATTACAGATGGTTTAGTCTTAATACTGGCTTCTCTGAAGCTCACAGGATATTGTTATATACATATAATTTGATTAGTTTACTCATACAGGTAGAGAACCTTTTTGCTGCCAAGGGCCATTTGGATATTTTTAATACCATTATTGGACCATACAAAATTACGTAGTTTAAAATTAGCCTGATATAAATTTATGGAATTTTGAGTGCCACCTACAGTTGCCTTGGCAGGGCCAAACCAAATGGTTTCATGGGCCTTATATGGACGAATAGCCATTCTTCAAAAATGTGTGTTGAAACATTTTCCCATTGACTTTGAGGTAGCTGTTTGCAGTGTATTAGAAAAGTACCTTCTCGGCTGGCGCTGTGGCTCACTTGGCTAATCCTCTGCCTGTGGCGCCAACATCCCGGGTTCTAGTCTGGTTGGGGCACCAGATTCTGTTCCAGTTGCTCCTCTTCCAGTCCAGCTCTCTGCTGTGGCCTGGAAAGGCAGTGGAGGATGGTCCAAGTGCTTGGGCGCCTGCACCCTCATGGGAGACCAGGAGGAAGCTCCTGGTTCCTGGCTTCGGATTGGTGCAGCGTGCTGACCGAAGCGGCCATTTGGGGGGTGAACCAACAGAAGGAAGACCTTTCTCTCTCTCTCTCACAGTCTAACTCTGGCTGTCAAAAAAAAAAAAAAGTACCTTCTCATTTCTTTAACTATTTTGCCAAAATTACTATTATTACTCCATTTAAGGAATGATTTTTGAAAGTGTCCAAATTCCTAATCTATATCTGATCACTGGGGCAGAATTAGAAACATTCCCTAATTCTTGGAATTTTGTTCAAGTTGCCATAAACCTCCAGCGGGAAGCCACTGTTGACGGGCAAGGGGTGATGGAGGAAGGGGGAATTTACACAGAACACCAAAGACAACTGTTCCTATCAACAGTGACCCTTTGAAGAGGGACATATGGGGTCAGAAGACTTGAGGCAGAAGTGGGGAACATAAAAAAAAAAAAAACAGATTCCTTATGAACACTTTAATGTAGTTTACCAACCTTGGCACGACTGACATTTGGAGCTGGATAATTCTGTGGCGAGGGGCTATCTTGTGCATTACAGGATTCTGAACAGCACCCCTGCCCTTTACCCACTCTCAGTAGTACACCCTGCCTTGATATGATTACCAAGAATGTCCTTGAAAGGACAAAAGCACCCTAGTTTGAGATCCATTGCTCTTAGTGGGGGTGGGGGACCATTTTCTACCAAGGGCCATTTGGATATTTATAACATTCACAGGTCTCACAAAATTATCAACCTAAAAATTAGCCTGCTATAAATGTATTGAATTTGAAGTCCTACCTGTGGTTGTTATTAGCAGGGCCAGATCAAATTATTTCATGGGCCATATACCCCTCAGGCTGGACAATCTCCATCTCTGCTCTCATGGGAGAAAATGAGTAAAATTATTAAATGAAACATCTTATATTCTATTGTTATGGTTTTTATTGTTTTAAAATAGATTATCCTATGTTTTAAAAGTTTTATTAAATTACAAATCTTATCCTCAAACTAATGCTCTGTAGTAAAAATACATTATGACTGACAAAATCTTTTTCAGAGATGGGCCTCTGTGGTTCTGTTCCTCAGGCTGGTATCTAAAAGAGTAACAGGATGATACAGAAAAGGTGCTGGAAGGTGCCAGTTGACCTTTCAGTTAGCAAAGTGTTTTTTTTTTTTTCTTTTTTGGATGTCTATGATATGCAAGAAACTGTAGTTAAAGTACAGGTAGAGCAGACACTGCCTAAAGGATATTGTAATCTCACAACAAATGGTTTCCAGTGCAGTTTTCATTGTTCGACTTTTGTTTTTAATAAATTCTGTTGGTATTTACATTTCAGCAGTAGACAGCTTGATAAATATCATGCCATCATAAAATGAGCTATTAAAAAACCAGGACACATAGCACATTTCTCTATAACACTTTCCTTCATTCTAGGAAATTAACTATTATCAATTGCCTAAAAACAAGATTTCTGACTCATGTCAGCAGCATATTCCCCTATGCTTCTTCTTCACATTGGGTAACAAAAATACTGAAATTGCTACAAAAAACTGAATACAAATTGAACTTAGATATAAATAAACTTATGTAAAAACACTTTTCCCATATTGCATTAGTAATATTCCTATTGTTTTTAAATATCAGGAATGAATAAATAAGGGCTTTAGTTTATATACCTGTAAGAAAAACTGATTGTACCAATGTTCCCAAAGATTCCTATTTATAAAATGTCTAAAGAGGTGGCTCTTTCTCACTGAACTGTAAAGAGGTTCTCATCACCATGTTGCACTGTCATTCCTTTCTCTGGAATGCATATACTTTTATTAATACTAAACAGTTGCTCAGCATCTATTTAAATATATATTCAGCAACAAATGTAAAAAGTCATAGGGTAACAGCAAGAACTAATAATTAAACATAAGGAAGTTCTTGACTTAAATATGAAATAAAGAGTTTGTTTTGTTTCAGGTTTGAGTTTAAATAATTAACTCCCTTCTCTTTTCAACCACATTGATCCACTTTAATCACAGATTTTCATTTACAGGACTTTTTGTTGTTGAAAACAAATGTACTCTAAAATTCTAGGGGCCAGCATTGTGGCATAGTGGGCAAAGCAGCCACTTGCAGTGTCAGCATCCCATGTGGGCGCAGGTCAAGTCCTGGCTGCTCCACTTCCGATCCAGCTCTCTGCTATGGTCTGGGAAAGCATTAGAAGATGGCACAAGTCCTTGGGCCCCTGCACCTGCATGGGAGACCCAGAGGAAGCTCCTGGTTCTTGGCTTCGGATTGGTGCAGCTCCAGCCATTGCAGCCATTTGGGGATGAACCATTGCATGGAAAACCTCTCTTTCTCTCTATTTCTCTCTCTTTCAAATAAAAATAAATATTTTTAAAAAATTTCTAGAAGCCACCACTTTTAAAATAATGATTTATATATTGCATTTGATTATATGCAACAAATCACTATTTTGAGATGGCGGCAAAGCAGACAGTAAAATGTCAATTCTTATTGCTGGAACTGAATACTTACTAGGAGTTCAGGCAAATCACTTAATTCCAGGTCTTATGCATAGAGTTAAGTACAAGCACCTGCCCTTTCTTACCTGAAATAGTTGTCCTGAGGATCACATTAAGAAAATGTAGCTGTCAGGGGAAAAATCACTCCTACAAATGCCACAGCACAATCGCTGTCATAATGGCCATGTTACAGTCACATTCTTTCAGTTGAATCACTCACCTTCTGTACTATTCATGCCTTACAGAAAGCTGAAGGTTCTGTGCCCCCTGCTTTCAAAATGTGAATACATTTGGTTGTTGGTAAAATGGAACTATACTGGACACAACTGTATCCTTTAAATGAAGATAAAAATGATAGAGTGAAAACTTAGGAAGTAGCTGCTTCAATGCTGTTAGGAGCATGACTACCACCTGACTCAACAAGAAAGTAAATAAAACATCCTAATCAAAATTTCTTGGTCTTAACACTGATTTATTCTCATTTTGATTTCTTTACACTTCTTATTCTGTTGCACTTCAATGACTTGTACTTCTGGACCTAATCTTTTGTACCTTCTCTTGAACCCTTCCCCAGGCAACAGGGAAAGCGACTGATGGTCAGAAACTTAATTAACTGAATGTTGCAGAAACAGATTTCAAAGAAGCCCAATTTTTAATCTTTCAGTCACTTCTTTTCAACTGTGTAATAAAAGATTTTGGCCCCCTTTAAAAGGAAAGTCATGCAACAATAACAGACTGCTCTTCTTTCTTTTGCGGGGACAGGGTACTGGTAGTTACTGAAATGCCTTAAACACTCAAAAGGTAAAAGGAACCTCAGCATAAACTGAATGTTCCTCAGAGAGTTAGAATTTGCCCTTTTCATCTTTAAATTTCTAGTCCCTAGTACAGTCCCAATTCATAACCCATAGTTGGTATTTGACATCTATTGACTTCAATCACCCTGACTTGGATCTCAAGCTGACTGGATGAAAGGGTCTGTGTGCATCTTCATAATCTGAGATCTATCCTTACCACAAGTTTCCTTGCACATCACCCTCAGGCCACAATTGACCCCTTTTTCAAGTCCAATCTTCATCTCCCTGGGTTCCAAGACTCCTGAATGCAGTATATGTTCTTGGATTGAGGACCACACTTTACATGTCATGTCTTCCTGCTGATGGCCTGTGATGTATCATTTCTCTATTATTATCCGTAATGCCTGACAACTAAGAGAAGAAACAAAATCCATTTCACCAATAATTTCTTTCCATTTAGACCTGTAAAACTTTCTGCCACACATGTTTGGAAATAGTTTTTTTTTTTATTAACATTTAGAATTGTTTTCTCTTTAATTTAAAAGAGGATTTTATAAGTATCCAAAAAAATCAGTAATTTTCTCACCCATTTATTAAAAACACTTCACCATTCACCAGTTAACCTTTATTTTTTTATTGCACACATCAACATTTTACAGAAAAAAAAGAGCCCTTTAATGTTACATTGCAATTACCTGTTTTGAGATTCAACAGGGAGACCTAAGTTTTCACACAAATATAATCAGTAAACATAATTTATGTTCTGATGAACATTTCGAGTCTTGTTTAAACATTTCTTTGCATACATTACATATTACCAGTTAATTTTAAAGGCTATGTTACAGTTTATGATGCCAAGAGTAATACATCAAAATTATTTATCCATTTTTCAGTTGATGGATTTAAAAGAAAAAAATGCTTGTATGGGAAGCTAAAGCATTTATGTACATTTTTATTTTAAATATTTTTTTAGGCATATGTTACTCAAAGTGAATCAGTTTGTCAGATGGTAGATCAGGAGCTGGAATTCAGTCTTGTGGTTAAGATGCCCACATTCCTTATCACAGTGCCTGGGTTCAATCCCAGGTCTGGTTCCCGACTCCAGTTTCCTACTAAATAAACCTTGGGAGAATTACTAAGAGGTGGCAGTGATGGCTCAAGTAGTTGGGTTCCTGCCACCCAGACAGAAGACTTGGTTGAGTTCCCAGCTCCTATCTTCCACCTTAGCCAGTTATAGGCATCTGGTGTGTTGAGTGGGGGTGGAGGGTTGGAACCAGCAGATGGGAGCTCTATCTGCCTCTCATGTTAAAAAAAAAAGTTACAGAGCTCTTGTTATAGGCTTCTAAATATATATTTAAGTAGTTCTTTATAAGGGCACATGCAAAATTTGTTTTTGGCTAATCTAATGGCATGAATTAGTTGATCTACCTTGTCAATAACTGTTTTTCATTGCCATAACGTTCCTTTGTGCCAGTACTGGGATGAAAATTGTCGTCTTTTTAATTTTACCTATCTGTTTAACATTTTAATTCATCTGGAATAAACTTCATTATCATACATGAAGTGGATCATTTAATAGCTTTCCCCATAATGACATTCAGCTAATCTTTTCACCAACAATTTTAGGTATTTCTTTATAACTGGCTTATTAGTCTTAAACTTTCTACTCAGTACTACAGGATACTTAGCAAGGTTGCTTAATACCATGCTTATGCTCCCATTTTTCCCAGTTTTTTTTTTTAAACAAACTTTGCTCACTCTTCTAAGATCATTTGCCACAAATCTGTCAAATTACATAAAGCATCTAATTGGAATATTAAATGGAATTGCGAAGTCCACATATTAACACATACTGGCGCTCCTTTGGATGTCATTTCATTTACATTATCTAACTTAATCCTCACAATTTTGTGCAGTATTATTTCCATTTTATAGATGATAAAATGGAAGCTAAACTGACTCTCCCAAGATCAGATTACTGGTAAACAATGCAGCAAGACTCCCCATCTATCATTTTTCTTTACACCAGGATGTCTCTTATGGAAGTATGATCACATTTTAAATTTAGTTTCTTTAACTGGCTTTTATTTAAATATCTTACCTAATTTATCCCAACATACCAGTACAATTTTCTTTAAAAGGCTCACATATTTTAATACCCAAGCACTTTTTAAATTGCCATCACTACTGGAATCTAGAAATAATATTAATTTTAAAAAAATTGTATCTCCTGCAACTTCTTAAATTGGTCTTTTACTGATAGTATTATTTATAAGATACTATAGGTTTAGCTAATTATAAAGCCATGTTAACAGAAAATAATATTTATGCTTTATCTTTGTTTATATATTTTATTGCAGCGACAGGCTTAATATATAAATAATAATATATAAATAAAATGATGCCACCATTAATTTCTATTTGAGAAATGTTTCTTATATATATATTTTTCCAATAGATATAATTTTAGTTAAGTAATTATCACATTGTGAGAAACCTAAAAAATCAATGATAGTGAAAAACTTTTCAGTAGATCTGGATTATTTTCACCTCCATTTTAATATCTTAAATCTCTTTTTATTTTAATTACTATTTTGTAAGTCAGTTCAGGCATCTCACTTGTTTTGACAGGTTTAAACTTTAGGATCCACTCAATCACACCTCTTTACTATATTCAAGAAAACCAGTATTGATACCAATCAATGACTTTTCTACTTAACAATAAGCTGTCCACTATTTAAGTCTGTCTTATTTCCCTCATATTAGAAGAGCAACAAAAGACTATTCAGAGTATATTTTGGCCAATTAACAGTTGTTTTATAGGACAATCTTCAGACCAACAGATATGTTACTGAAGAGCATTATTCTGTTAAAACTTAGCCAAATTCTGCTTCTGTGAGACTCGTAGCTTTAACATATTTACTTTTGATTAATCTTAATCTTCATATTTCTCTTATTCAATTCTCTTATTCAACTACAAGACTGATGTCTGTCCACTTTTGCCCTCAGCAATATTAGATTCTGGTTTTCATGGGCACCTTTTCCTTCTAATACAGTATATATACTATTGTAACCATGAACAACAGAAAAAAGGGCTTTGTAATCCTGTTGGGCTCCAGTGATGGCTCTTGTACACAGTGCACTGAGAAAAT
Source organism: Sylvilagus floridanus (assembly GCA_949820135.1). NCBI lineage: Eukaryota > Metazoa > Chordata > Mammalia > Lagomorpha > Leporidae > Sylvilagus > Sylvilagus floridanus. The sequence continues at coordinate 49,427,682 of OX463240.1, forward strand.
TATAAATAATTGTTTCCATCTTCTCTTTTTAAAAGTGTATGGCGTAATATCTGCTTCACACTGTTATTGAGAAGCTGTAGTGAGAAAGCACGATATTAAATGCCTGGCACACAGTGAGTGCTCTGTTCGAGAAAGGGCTTGCTTCCTATAGGACCACCATTCTCTGCCTGAAGAACAGATATGAGACTAAATGAGGAACCTCTCCTGATAGCTCCACTGAAGTAGTCAGTTTTGTGCCTTCTAGTGGTTCTGCGAAGAGTTTTTGTTCTCCAGAACACAGCCAAGAGGCAGACGTAATTATGAAGACTGTTTACCTATTTGTGGGGTGGGATATAAGCAAAGAGCACGATAAATCCTCCTCTGACTTATTCCTATTAATTGCAGTCAATGCTGCTAATTAAGGTGGTAGAACCAACAAGGAATAGGTTTCACCCTGAGAAAACTGCAGGTAATCTATTTACAGAGGGTTTTTAAAACTGGCTGTAATCTCAAATTTTAAAGTGACTCATCCTGTTTCTCATAAGACTTCCTTTTCAGGAATTTCAAACAGCCATTCCAAACCATCTTTTCCTGAGGTGATTTATTTTTCCTTTGTGCCTGAGTTATTTGTTGGAAGTCCTTTTCTTTCATGAGCTACAGCAGGACCCTGCAGGAATTTTCTGAGCTCTTCAGTTAAGTGAACTCAGATTATTTTCATAAAGTAGAAAGCAATGCTGGATGGCTTCACTGCCCCATCAGTTATAAGGGTCAAGTAGGTGAAATAAATGGCAAAATGTAAAATTCTTCACAAAGAATAAAGAATCACGCACAGCTAATCTTTTAACAAATATAAACAAATGTCTTTTATCATGTTGGCACTTGTATTGAAATTCCTACTATGAACTCTGCGTTTTTATATTATATACAAAGACCCACATAATTTACTATTTGTGTATTTCACTGTTCAAACAGATGTGATAGCAACATAACAGCTGCCAAACTAAAATATTCCTAAGGTCCTATTTATTGTCCTGTAGAAAATGAAAGTCTAAAGATCAACAGTATATACAATATTATCTTTAAGTAAAGTTGCTAACATGGAACTCAATATATACAATAATAAAACAAAGGTATTCCTGTTTTAAGATTCTGATCACAGAGCAGATTCTGAAACAAAGACTCCAACAACTGACAAGTCAATTAGTGACAGGTTAATAAAAAACACCTAAGGCTGAATACCCTAAGCAGAGTCAAAGACAAAATCTGCAGAGCGTTCACCATATAACCACTTTCAATTATTCATATGGAAACATGGCCTTTAAATGAGAATATTCTGATGCCAGGATGAAGAGGATTTCCACTTTTTTTGTTCTTCTAATTTTGAAGCTGCTTCTCTGGACTTTCTAAGTTTTTGCTGTCCTCAGAGGATTCTTGTTTGGCCATTGTTGTATCACTGGTTCCAGAAGCCTCCAGTAGCCTGTCATCACCATCATAGATAATGTCTTCTGGATTTGGAGGTGGAGGGCAGAATTCTTCGCCTGGAAAGATCTCCTGAAAAAGTGTTTCAGCTTGCTTGACTGCATGCTCATTTCCCAGGCCACAGTCAGGACCAGAGCAGACATAAACATTGGAAGGTAAGCCATCATAGGAGCTTCTGCTGATTCCTGAGGAATCTCTCATGTTAAAATAAAGAGCCCACAAGAGTCTTGGTTTTGTAGGCCCTTCCTTTTCCATTTCTGTTTCAGCATAAGGAGTGAATAATTTCTGCGTCACTGGTTCTAGGTCTTCTCGTGCCGTTTTTGAAGATGAACAGGTTAGATGTACCAGATATGTGTCTTTCATGCATGTCATAGTTGAAGAACATAATTCTGTGACCCGAACAGAACAAGTTTGTGCTTCCACTGGAGGCACTATCAAAATGGAAATCTGCTGATCTGAATTTGTCTTTAGTAGAGACTGATCTGTGATGAGCACTGCCCTTGAGATCTGTTTATACTGCACATTTGAGCATGTTTCCTCAGAAAGGTAACTATCCTCCATGATAAAATACTTAGCATTTATTCTTTGACCAAAGTGATCTATAATGGCTTTACATCTTCCAGATTCTTTGTCAACTACAAGACACTGTACTTTATGACGAAGACAGTAGATTCCACCAAAAACTGCACACATTCTACAGAAACACTGGGGGATTTCACCTTGGCCATACACAGGAAATAAAAAGGGAGTGTTGCCGAACCGTCCAAGACACTGAAGAAAATTTTTTGTTGCTTTAAGACCATCTAATGTAGTGCATGAGGTTTCTGATGTCATTGCAATTGAATGTAGCACAAAATGCTGGAGGTTGGGGGTTAGTTTTTTAGCTTTCAAGTACTCTGAAAATGAACATTGTTTGAAATCTTGGTATTCATCAGGATGCTGCTCATAGTCTAGACAGAATGTAAGAAATTTCATTAGCATCCTCTTTTCAACCATGGTGAGTTCTTTGCTATTAAAGACATCTGCTCTAGAACAAGGAACCTGTTCCACCTTCCCTTCCCGAAATGCAAGAACCCTGGTGACATTTTTAAATTCTGCATAACGACTAACATTCGATTTGATTAAAAGATCAATTAAGGATCCTTGAGAATATAGCAGCTTTGACACCAAATCAATATTAAATCTCCTCTCTTCTTTAATTATTTGAGAATAAGTAATCCTATTTCTTTTTTGTTGGTCAGTATTGTCTTCTTTAGGGTTGTTTTCATCTTTATCTCCATCTGAAACTGTGTGTGCAGAAGTTATGTCTCCACAATACTTTTCTTTCTCCAGTGATTCTTCTATATCAGTTACTTCAAGTGAAATCTCTGTTTCATGTTTTTGAGTGTGTTTTGCAGACATTTCATAGTGAGCAAAGTCTGATGAGTGCCTTTCTTTGGGGAAGGCTGCAGAATTCAGAGGTTCTGTGAGGGTACTAGATGCCACTGAGGAAGGATTTTTTGGCACAGCACTAATGTCTTCAACCCTGTCTTCCATATCTTGCCTGGTATAACAAAAAACTTCTGTATGTTGGATGCTTTTATCCTTCTTGCAAAGAGGGATGGCTTCTTCTGTCTCATGGATTGAGTCTTGCCATGTAGCAATACTTTCTTCCCCAATGTCACTGTTTTGTTGATACTCATTCAGCCAGGATAGTAATCCAGAAAAACTGAAACTAGCCCAGTTTCCTCCATAATAACTTCTTGAATCAATATGCAGAACTCTCTGACCACTTCTTGCACATGCAGCTGCAAGGATAGACTCTGGCAAACCTGTCCCTATTACAACCACATCAAACTCTGTGGGGAGACTGTCCGCCATCCTAGGAGGAAACCGTCTGCTGACAATTGCTGATGGAGGAAATGCATATGAATATAGGCTGAGGGCTCAGCTGAGATGTGATCGTGCTGAAATAAAATCTCTGCTTGTGATGTTCCAGCTCATCTCAGAAGCACTGAAGCTGCAGGTCCTAGCTGTTTAACGGTTACCCTTTTAAAGTTTTTTTTTTTATAAGTCAGCAGCATAAAAACATGATAAAGTATATTTATTCACATCTTAGAATACTAAAACGGATGTGTAGTTTTCATTTCTGCATTTCACCTTAGCAGTAAATGTCAAAATGCATCATACATGCATTTGTGACTGGAACTCTTCTCTGAAAGAAGAAAATTCAAGAAAAAAAAAAAAGAATACAATTGAAAACAATATAAAAGTAATTTCATGCAACAGCAATTACAAGCCATTGGAGCCTGACTTCTTATTTGGATATAAATTTCTACTAAAGCAAGTCATTAAATTCTTTCTCATTTTTTTTAGTCCCTTGAAAATGAACAATGGAGATAAAACCCCCCAAATCAGGCAATATAATATAAAGAATGGTCATAATGTTTCACAATAAAGAATAATTAACATAATACAATTTCACAGCTTTTAGAAAATATTTGAATAAAACTATACATAGCTGTAAGCTCAGACTAAAAGAAATGTGTGCCTCCCCTGTATTTATGGGAACATACAATATGCTATGCAAAACATCATGATTAGGAATATTTCTGTGACCAGGATAGTTTGTGAGTGATTCCAGAACAGCCAAATAGAAGACCTTTCCATACCCCAACTACCCTTAGGATCTCATGGTAGCAGTTAACAAGTCAGATTATTACAAAAAGGATTATTGATTCAGTTAAAAGACTAGCATTTGAAAACATTTAGGTGTGTAAAAGAACAGGTATACTGATGGAGAAAATATCTAAAAAATGTGAATCTCCTTATGCAAATGTGTGTTTTGTAAGTGTAAAGTATAAAGGAAAGTTGGTTATTGGCTTCATATATCAAGCATCTTAATATAAGTAACACTTCTAACATTTGAACAGGGTAGTGTTTGCATTTTGCCAAACTGCCTCTGCAATCCCTAAATCTCTGTATCCCAAGAAAAAGGTCTTAAGTATCTCCTGCCAAGATGACCCATGTTGTTTGCTATACTTACTTTTCAAAGGGTAGTGAACAAAGGCATAATGCTGGCTAAATGCCACATGCAGAAAAAAGGTGTATGTGATTCCAGGGTGTAGCCAGAGGGAAAACAATGAAGAAACTGAAGGGCATACCCACCTGGAAGTATTTAAGCTAAAGCACTACACACACCAAATTGCTACCCTTTCTATCATTCATCAATGCGCAGTATCAGTGAGGGTTCTCTGACCTCTGATTTTTGCTGTCACCAAATCTACTGAAATCTAGATCAATACAAGCTGCATCTTGCTGATGCTAAGATGACTAATTACTCTGAATACTGATAAAATCATTCAATGGGAACTTATATTAAATTGACTAGGTCACTAACCTCACTGGTCAGTTTAAATGAAAACGATAATCCTCATAGTCCCGTCTAGTGAGGACCTCTGACTAAAAGATGATTTTCAGCATTCCCTGAGAAGCCATGATCTAAGCACAAAATGAGCCAGTTGCCTGGTCTACTCAGGTAAATACGTTAGTGTGTCTGAATTACTTCTTTGGCCTTCCTCAGCAGGGTGTGAAGATGAAGATAGAATCTATGATGTTACCTGAAGAAGTGTGACTATCTTCTTGGCTTAGAAAAGGACAGAGCTGACGGTGGGATAAAGCAGGGAAAATACAGGTCACAACCACTAACATTAGGCACTTTCTAGCCTACAGATATCAAAAGTCTTATCAAAATACAAAGGAAGTGGATGGCCTTAAAGAACAGGGAGCTCAAGTACCCCATAACAGATAAAACCAATGCTGTAGAGATTAACTCATTCTTATGTCAGGAAGTCAATGATCTTCCCATTAAAGAGGGCAGCCTCTCCAAAAGCCTCTGCAGCATTTCTTTTATTTCTACCACACCTTCAGCACTCCATAGCTAGTTGCTTGGTTGGTTGGTTCTTGCTCAGAGATAACTGGGGAAGTGAAGCACCTTTCCTTTCTTCACCCTTAACCCTAATCTAGAAGCACAATCCTTGGAATTTACTCCAGGCAAAAACAATTTTTATCTTTGTTAAGAACATGTTAAGCTCCACAAAAACCTCATTACTGACCTGTCTTAAATAAGACTCTGATCCTCTTAGCCAGGATTTTTAACCTTTAATTTAAAAACAGAACTTTCATGTCTATGAAAAAAAACAACTGTTATCATCCAAAAGAAGCATCACCCATACTTTAGACACAGGCTTAAAATATGTTCTTTAAAGCTTTGCCCTGCCTAAAAAGTTGCCTGGTATTTTTAAATGAAAATAAAAAGTATAATCACACAGCCATCTACATTACTGCCTATATAGTGACAGCTGTCTCCCCATGTTTCAAATCTTTGTACAAATGAAATACTCAGACTCATGCTCATTGGAGAGGAAAAGAAAATACTGGAAGAAATGTAATCATAGTATCTGAGATTTCCTTCAGAAAGCAAAAATTAAATCATTATGAATATTTGAGTCTCACAGGCTAGGAGGCTGATGAGTAGGAAACTATTTTTGATAATGCTACTAAGACTTTATGCTCCAAAACCTGCCAAGACAAAAGTCATAAATTACCAATGGATTTCACGATCAAAATCCGAAATACTAATAACTGAGAAATATTCTTTCAAATCTTTGTACAAATGAAACACCGGGAGCACACACACAAAAATAATTTCTTTCCCAAGCTTACAAAATCACATCTTCAGTGTTCTGCGGGGCTGGTCCTCCTGCAAAACGCCAAGTCTGAGAGACACGCAAATCTTCCGTAAATGAATAATTGTAAAAATAAATCTTCGATGAACAATCAAGTTCTACTTTAATGAAATCTCTTGGCTGCACAGGGAAGTCAGTGTGCCCCGGAGTTGGGATTCTCTGGGCCAATCATTTGTAATCTCACCTTAGGTTTTGTGTCCAGTAAAGAGGAACAAGCAGTTCAGAGCAACTCAGAGGGCACATGTTCATTTGCATTCTGAATGAAAACCTCACTCCCTAGGAAGCATTCAAAGGTTTGCATCTGCTAATAAGCCAAAAGTAAACCATACACACAGTGCTGCTACTTCAGTGTTCTGCCTCTCTCTTCGTGGGAAAACAAAATTATGAATTAAAGCTCTTCTCGTCTCCTCCCCAACTTTCCTGAGTTAATCACTTTTTCTTCACTCTCTCGACTCCACAGGCCCTGGTTCTCTGCCCACAGTGTACACCCTGTTGAATTCCATCAGGAGATGGAAACAGAAATAGCGGGGAGACGGGCTTGCCCGCGGCCGAGGGCTTACTTACCCAGGGGCTGCAGCCGACAGCGGGGCTGGGGTCCGGGTCAGCGTGGGGAGTGAGTGGGGAGTGGGGGGTAGGGGTGGGCCGGACAGCCGAGGCCACAGGGAGCGAGTGGAGGGAAGAGACCAGGAGCGGGGAGGCAAGCCGTGCAGCAGGCGGGCCGCGGCAGGGGCACTGAGGCCGAGCGGAGCCCGGCGGCGGGGGCAAGGCGAGGGGCGGGAAGCCGGCGACTCACCGAAGAGGCTGCTGCTAAACCCGTCCCACACGCAGCCCACGGTGTCCCACACCCAGCCGTTCCTCAGGCAGGACACGAAGGTAAAGGTGACTCCGAAGACGGACACCAGCAGGTCGCTGAGGCTGATGTTGACCAGGAAGAGATGCGTGGGAGTGCGGAGCCGCTGGAACTTGTAGTAGAGGACCAGCACCAGCAGGTTGTTGCCGACGCCCAGCAGCCCGATGGAGCCGAGCAGCAGCGCCAAGCGCTCGTAGGTGCTCGGACTGAAGAGTGGCGCGGGGCTCAGCGCGCCCGCCGGCCCCGGCCCCTCAGCGCCCGCAGCCCCGCCGCCCTCCCAGTAGCCCTGTTCGCCGCTGCGGTTCCCCGAGTACATGGCCCGGCGCCGGCTCGCTCGGCGGGCGGAGGCGCTGGAGCGGGCGGCGCGCTCCGTACCGGGTGGGGCTTCAGCCCAGCCGCTCGCTCAGGCTCCCGCCCTGGAAGCGGCGTCCGCGCCGCGCGCCGGCGCCGCCCTCCTCCCGCCCCTTCCGCTCAGCTCAGCCCGCAGCCACGCCCCCAGGCGCTTGCGCGCTCGCAGCGCGGTCCCGCTCTGCGCGTCCCCTGCGCCCCGCTCTACCGTGCGTCGGCGCGCGTGGGCTGGCGAAGGGGCGAACACGGAAGACGGGACCGCAGGGAGAAGACACCCTCAGGGGCGCGCCACCCCGTTCCTCTCAGCTCAAAAGCGTCGTGTCCTGTCACCCGTTCAGAGTATTCATGAGCGCCTGGGTCAACCTTGAGCTTGGGAGAGGGTCGCATGAGGCTCTGCCACCCTAGGTTTCTGTCTCAGGGGGCTGTACTAACCCACCACCGGGGTGCAAGGCCCACCCCGCCTCACACACTTATGTGTGAACAAAAGAAAACACGACATTGAAAAGCTTGGGATACAGCATCCGCCAAATGGCCTGACAAACAGGGCAACTGAGGAAGAAAACTGGTAGAGTGATTAGAGGGGAAAATGACCCACCTCCCCGACAGCTGCTGGATGCGAACTGTTCAAGCAATTATAAGAGAATGTGTCGCAGTGCCCAGGCGAAGGAAGCCTGGCACCTCTGAACGTTTCAGGAGAAGCAAGGAACTGGCATTAGAGTGGAATGGAGGTTGAGCCCCTGACGGGTCACCAAGACCCCAGCAGCTTTCTCCTTTCTGCCCTGGTCTGAGTGGCGGTGGATCTATCCTGTTCTCATGGCCTGCGGAAGCCCTTCACTGGCAGTGACTACCTGGGCTGTGCAGCAACCTAAATCTAGCAGGTATGAAATCAGACAAGACCCCCTAAAATTTATACAAAAATGTGGGCCCTTAGAGTTCCCCAGAAGCACCATCTGAGATGCCACATATGCTACTGGAATTTGGGGTGCCATATGATTTCACCATATGCTTATTAATAAAGCCCCACTATTAATATGCCTGAGAGGGTTCTTGCCTAATATTTAGAGAATTCTAAATACTGGCACAGATAAACGCAGCATGGTACATTTTAAGCCTTTATTTAGTGACAAAGATGCATAGGAGAGTGAGAGCTTTATTGAGAGAGGTAAATCTGGGTTCATACCGCGCACCAGGAACCAGTCACATGGAGAAGCATCTAGGCCAGGAAGCCTGGAGGCGCAGGGCTACAGCAAGCCCCCTCCTGGCAAGAGGCCAGGGAAGAAGAGGAGGCCACAGAAGAAGAGAGGGGCAGGACACAAGCTTTTAACTCACTTCCAAAGGGGAGTGGTTAATTAACTGATTGGCTGGTGGGCACCCTGGTGTGGCCAGGTAGGGGCATGAAATCACACGGGGTGTGGCGAAGGTATCAGATAGGGTATGAGGTCACAGAGGGGCATGGCGAAGGTGTGGTCTTCCAGCTCACAAACCTAATCGATTTTAACCTATATGCCTGCCTACTTCAGGTATAGGGCAGTAGGTGCTATATTTAGAACACACATTTTCTGCTAGGCCTTCCTTTGCCTCAATAGCGATGAAAATATAGTACAAGTCAAATATAGATTGCGAACGTGATCACATTCTGCAAGGGCTGCTTTTGTCTTTGTCACTGCAGGGTCCATACCAAGGCTTTGCAGGAGGATAGCAATCCTGAGTCACATTGCAGGCTGTTCTGGGCACCTGTGACTAGCACAGAGTGGAAGCTAAAGTAGTTGCTCTCCATGAGGCTGTTTACACCTTCCACCTCTGTTCAAAATATCAATAAAGTGTGACTGGGGTTTTAATGAATCCCCTTTCTACATTCCCAGGGGATAGACGGGCTAGCCAGTCAATTCTTCATCCTGTGCCTTGGGCAACAGCTGAAGGGCAACGTGATATGCCTGCAAAACATTGATTTTCTTTTGAGACTTCTAATCTGAACTTGCCATCTATGATACTGTCTAGCCTGCCCACTCTTTTATATATATATATCTTTTAAGTCCACTGTATTTTCAGCATAGTGCCTAGACTATAGTAAATTCTCAATAAATATTTTCTGAAGGAATGAATAAGGGGCTCACTATATTTCTTTCTAGAGTATTCATTTCAACTTTGGTGCTGAGTCCCTGCCCTCATAACACTCACATTCTGGTGGTGTTAGCTGGACAGACAATAATCAAATTAGTACATACAAAGGGTAACAGATGCTGATAAGTTCCACAAAGATACCGAGGCAGTAAGGACTGTACTGAGTATTGCAGGCACAGCATACATGTACGGAAAGGACTGCATTTAGCACACCTTGAAGGAACAAGGAAGCCTGTGTGTTTGGAGCAGATTGAGGATTAGGAAGTGAGGTCAGAGATGTGCTTGAGTGGGGATTAGCCAGACCTTGCAGGGTCTAGGCCATTTTCATAAAAGGACTTTGGCTTGTCCTCTATCACAGTGAAGTCCAGGGTAGTGCCTATGCAAGGGCAATAACCGAACTGAAGGAAAAGGAGTAAGAGGCTCTTGGCAAATGTTAAGAATTTTGATCCAGTTATTTTTACAATACTATGAACTGTTAAAGATATTTATTAAATGGCAGAAATAGGCAATGATACCACATACATGATTTCCTTTTTTAATAGTGAAGTATGTTTCAATTCAGTTTCAGAATTTTACAATGATAGGATAATGGCAAAATACGACAAGTAGAAAAGCCAGTGAAGTACTGGCATGAGGAACACCATGCAGACCAATGGAATAGAACAGACAGTCATTATATAAGCCCTCGCATTTGGTTAATTGATTTTCAACAAGCATGCCAAGACCATTCAGTGCAGATAGGACAGGCTTTCCACAAATACTGGGAAACTGTATATCCATATAACAAAGCATGAAGTTGGATCCTCAAAATAGATGACAGACCTGAATGCAGGAACTAAAAGTATAAGATCATAAATTATATGAGCACAGACAACCAGAGAAAATATAGAGACTTGATCAAAATTACAACCTGCTGTGCCTCAAAGAACACTTTCAAAAAAATGAAAAGCTAACCCACAAAGTGGGAGAAATATTTGCAAATCTTTTATCTTATAAAGGCCTAATATCCAGAATATATAAAGAACTCTTACTCAACAAAAACAAAAATCTCCATAACCAAATTCAAAAGTGGGCAAAAGATTTGAGCAGACAGTTCCCCAAAGATATGCAAATGGTCAGTAAGCACTTGAGGGACCAGCATTGTGGTCCAGCAAGTTAAGACACCTCTTGTGAGGCTGGCATACGATGTCAGGGTGCCAATTCCTGTCCCAGCTCCTCTACTTCTGATCTACTTTCCTGCTAATGTGCTTTGGAAGATGCAAGGTGTCCGGCGTGTAACAAATCTGCAGTCAGCAGGAAGTAGCCAGAGAGACTCATCGTTGCCCCCTTTCCTATCATCAAAACGTGGGGATGGTAGTTTTGGGATCTGCAAGGAGGGAAGGCCTATACTTCTGGGAAGAAAAGTCCTTGCCAAGATCCCTGCTGGTGCCAAAAGGTCAGCCAATGAAGATCAGACCTGCCTCAACCTTTAACTCCCATGCCTTGAATCTATAAAAAGAGGTCTCCCGATCTCTGACGGTCGACTTCCCTGGCCCCTGCTCTGTTGCTCTGTTGGGACCGAGGAACCTAGCCTGGGAGCGGAACCCCAATAAAAGCCTGTGAATTAATTGATTCGTCTTCCTGGGAAGATTTGTTGTGCACCGGACACCTTGCAGAAGAGAGCAGATGGTGGCTCAATGCTTGGGACCCTGAAATTCATGTGATACCTGGATGTGGTTCCTGGCTCCTACTTTAGCCTGGCCCAACCCTGGCTATTGAGGAGTGAATCAGGAGATGGAAGATTTTTCTCCATCTCTCCCCACCTCCCCCCACGTTGTTCCTACCATTCGCAAAAATAAATCTTTAAAAAAAATAAGCACCTGCTGGCAGCGTGGCTCAATAGGCTAATCCTCCACCTGTGGTGCCAGCACACTGGGATTCTAGTCCTGGTCAGGGCGCCGGATTCTGTCCCGGTTGCTCCTCTTCCAGTCCAGCTCTCTGCTGTGGCCCGGGAGTGCAGTAGAGGATGGCCCAAGTGCTTGGGCCCTGCACCCGCATGGGAGACCAGGAGAATCTGGCTCCTGGCTTCAGATCAGCGGCCATTGAGGGGTGAACCAACAGAAAAAGGAAGACCTCGCTCTCTCACTGTCCACTCTGCCTGTAAAAAAAAAAAAAAAAAGCACCTGAAAAGAAGTTCAACATCTTCAGTCAGCAGGACAGTGAAAATCAAAACCAAAAGAAATACTGTTTTATACCTACTAGAATGGCCATGAGCAAAACAAATGGCATAGAAAATAAGTGTGGACAAAGAAATTTAAACACTGGGAAACTGCCGATAGGAATGTAAAATGGTACAGCTACTGTGGAAAACAATTTGACGGTTCTGGAAAATGTTAGACGTAATTACCATATGATCCAGCAATTTCCAACTACATACCCCAAAGAAGTGGACATAGGGACCTGGACTGTATACCAATGTTCATAGCAGCATTATTCACAATAACTGAAATTGGAGATAATTCAAATGTCCATCAACAAGTGAATGGTATATGAACATGATAAACTATTTTTAGCAACAGCAAGGAATTAAATTCTGGAACAAGTTATTGCATGGGTGAACTTTGAAAACATTAGCCTAAGTGAAATAAATGACACAAAAAACAAATATTTCATGATTTTGCTTATAAGTGATATGTAGTGTAGCCAAATTTATAGAGATGGGAAGTAGGATGACGGATACCAGAGGCTGGAGGAAGAGGCAATGAGGAGTTAGTGTTTAATGGGTACAGAGTTTCTGCTAGGATGATGAAAAAGTCCTGGAAATGGATAGTAGTGATAGTTGCACAACATTGTGTATGTCTTAATGCCTCTGAATTGTGCACTTAAAAGTGATTCAGATGGTAAATTTTGTTACAGATGTGTTACCACAATTTAAAAAAACAAGAAAAGGAAGGAGTGGAGGAGAAAGCATGTGAAAATTGTGTTTGTGCCTCACTCTCTCAGAATAGAAGAAAACTAATGTAATCACATATTGAGCAAGTTAGACTCAGTATAGCACAAGCAAAAAGTAAGTTTGCTTTCTCCCACTACTCATTTCAGATGTCTTTTTTCTATTTGCTCTTTCCTGCCTTTGATTAAACTTTGACAAGTCCCAAAGCTTTTCTGATCACTATCAGATAAGTTCAGAATGTTGTCATATGAAATGTTAAAACCCATGTAAAACTCATTTGTCCACCCTCCAAAATAGGATCTGCTTCAGGCCTATAGAATTTCTGTGGGATGCAAGTGGGGAAGACAAGTTACTTCTCCCATTTCCTTGATCCACTACTTGCTAATGCTGCTTTTGCTCCTCCAGATTTGCAAGGAAAAATCCTTCCCTGATTGGTAAAGTTGTCCTCTGATGTTTGTGCTTTCTGATTGTATTGAATTTTAAATGTTTGTCTCTTTTATGGTGATTTGTGCATTCTTTAGAAAACCTGTGTTCCCTGGAACCTTTCTTGCTTGCCTTCCTAGATAGGATTAATGACTTCATCAACTGGCTCTTTGGGGCTCCCTTTCAGACCCTGCTTAGAGCTGCTAACAACAGGGCTAACCTTCTTCCATCCAAGTATTAACCAGGGCCGACCCTGCTTACAAGATCAGATGAGATCAGGGGCATTTAGGGTGGTATGGCCATAGACAGAGGAAGTCTTCTCAGCAGGACCCTTCCCAAAATGATGCAGTGTGTCTCTTCTACACAGTCCAGTATGTGACCCACTAGAAATTCTTTGCTCCACCAAATTCAGCAAGTGGTATTCTGTAGATGGCTGGCCAGCCTCATTCTCTCCCCCTCATGGTTCCTCTACTACTCTGAAAACTCTAAGGAAGAACTGATCCAGGGTCTTCCCAAGTGCCTGATGAATTCCTTGCCTTCTCTTAAGCAGTTTGGAGGTGAGAATAGGTCAAACTATGCAGAGCAGGCTTCCAGTTCCTCCAGTGAGTGCTACCCAGCACTGCCCTTTAAGGTAAGGGAATTCTTCAAGTCTTTTGTATTGTAGGGCCACTCCCAAAGCAGAAAGAGGGTCATTGTAATAACAAAAGTCTCCAAAAAGTCCACAGAAAAATGCATATTCTGGAAAAACTATGCATGAATTTCATTTTTTTGCAATTTATGATTTAATTCCATTTTTTCCATAAACTCTTTGAATATCCTCATATCCTTCTACATTGGAGCAGAAAGTCATTATCATTTCTATGTTTCAAGAAAGTCCTTTGCAAAGCTTGAGGGAAGAAAGAATGCAGGTGGGTATTATCTGACATTCTTGTTTGGAATAATTGGTAACCCCTAGCCTTCTGTGTCCTCCATGTGTCAGTGGGGAGGGAATATCAACCTTTACTCAATCAAGTAATCTTCTCTCTAGGACTAGGACAACATCCTTCCCTGGCCTCTACACTCTTGGTCCCTGGTGACAAGCAGAAGAGCCCTTCCAGAAAATCCTTCCAAACATAGCTGCACCTTTTTTTGCCTTAGGAAATGTAATTTGGTGAATGTAATTGAACTGAAAAGAGAAAAGACAGTCTAACACGCCTTCAAGTTCAAAATGGCAATTCTCCTTATGCAGACAACACAAGGTGGGTGAGTTGTAAGAATCAGCTTAATGTGTAAACAGTGTACTTGTCCACACTTCCTCTCCCTGCCACTCTCCCTCAAAAACATACATTTGTTTTGAAAGTGAAATCTCATTTGTACCTTGCTATTAAAAATACAGTTTAGGTGACCAAGGGGTTTGGATATTCATTTGTTTAAAGGAACTAGTTAGTGAATTTATGGCTAATTTATATATATGGCTAATATATATATATATATATATATATATATATATATATGGGGCCCACTGCTGGTTAAGCCACTGTTTGTTATACTGGCATCACATAACAGATGATCTCATGAACCAGGCTCAAGTCCCAGATGATCCACTATCTGGTACAGCTCCTTGCTGTTGTGCCTAGGAAAGCAGCAGAAGACGGCCAAGCACTTGGGGTTACTGACATCCATGTGGAACACCAGGATGAAATTCTTGGTTTCAGCCTGGCCCAGCTCTTGCCATTGTAGCCATTTGGGTAGTGTGGTAGTGTATCTGTCTCTCTCCCTCTCTCATGTCTCCCTCTGTCACTCTTTGAAAAATCACATTTATATCTCATATAGATATATGTATATATGTATATATATCCATATCTATCTCTATTTCTATCTCTGTCTCTACCAACACACATGATAGTGGTAGTTTGGTACACTGAGGACAAACAGAACATCTATGTTTCCTGAGGGAAGGGAACTAAAAAAAAATTTAATGAAGGATCAGGGGTTAGCATAGCTATTTGCCAGCCACAAAAACTAATCAAATAAAATCCTTGTAACACCAAGACTAGAAGCAAACGGACAATAAGAAATCTTAAAGATATTAAAGGAAAACATTTTCCAAACTGCGATTCTACTCAATCAAATATTGAACAAATACAGAAACAGAATAGGATATTTTCAGACATGCAACCATCAAAAATTTATTTCCCAGGCACTATTTCTGGATGTGAACCACCAAAATTAGGGAATGGACCATGGAAAAGAAGGTCATAGCATATAGTCTTGAAGTGAAAGGAATTCCCAAAATGAAGGCAAAGGGAGATGGTTTCAGTCAAGACTGTATGAATATAACTCAAGAAAGACATGTGGATGAATGTTGTTACCAAGATACCTTCTGCTCACATATCTTTTTATCTTAAAAAATGCCTGAGTGAGGCTGGCTCAGATTCCTAGCAGGACTTTGTCTTCCAAGGCCATATATTTTTGAAGCTCTCACTCATCTCTCCATGCCCTGCCACACGCATCAGCTGAGAATATGCATTTTATTCCAGAGGAATTTTTTATTGACTTATCCATAGAATTTGAGTTGGCCATGTTGGACTCAAAAACAGAAGATACATGGTAACATATTGGCCCAACAGGATTTCTACCTGGTGACTGATAGCTGACTTACATGATGAACTAGATGAGGACCCAACCGTGAACCTTGTGTTATAGTCTAGCCTGCTGACATCCACATATGGGCTTGCATAGTAGTCATTGAACCTAAAGCCAAACTAGCTCAGAGAAACCATGCCACCTATTTTCTTCCTAGAGTCTTTCTCTGACAGCCAGTGTGTTTCCTTGTCACCATTCACAGCCATTTATATGTAAAAAGTAATTAACAGAAATAAAATATTTGAGAAAAATGGTAGAAAAGATGAAAGAAAAAATTATTCTTATGAGGTTTATTAGAAACATATGGACAAGTTTATTTAAAATTTAAATAATATGCATGGTTCTACTGAAACTACAAAATTATCAAAAATGTAACCTGAGTTTAGAACGCAATTTTCTGAAATTAATATTTATTAAAGTTTTATTTATTTTTATTTGAAGGGCAGAGTTACAAAGAGGCAGAGGCAGAGAGAGAGAAAGAGACAGAGAGAGAGAAGTCAGTCTTCCATCTACTGGTTCACTCCCCAAATGGCCACAATGGCCAGAGCTGGGCCAATCTAGAGCCAGGAGCCAGGAGTTCTTCCAGGTCTCCCATGTGGGTACAGGCGCCCAAGTCTTTGGGCCATCTTACTACTGCTTTCCCAGGCCAGAGCAGAGAGCTAGATCAGAAGTGGAGCAGCTAGGACTCAAACCAGTTTCCATATGGGATGCCAGCACTGCAGGTGGTGGCTTTACCTGCTACTGGTGACCACAGTATCAGCCCCAAAATAATATTTTTAAGACTTTGAGAACACAGGTAATTTCTTTTGTACTTTAAATTTGCAGCCATTGGGGGGCAGTGCTGTGCATTAAACCACAGCTTGTGACACCAACATCCCATATCAGAACATCAGTTCAAATTCCAGCTAATCTCCTTTTGACCCAGCCATCCTGCTAGTGTGCTTCAGAAGGCAGCAGGAGATGGCCCAATTGCCTGGGCCCGTGGCATCCATTTGGGAGCCCAGGATAGAGTTCCTTGATTCCTGGCTTTAGCCTGGCAGAGACCTGACTTTTGTGGCCATTTGGGGAGTGAACCCGAGAATAGAAGATCTCTCTCTCTCTTTCAAGTAAATAAATCTTTTAAAATTTTTGTGGATGTATAAGTTTTGCAATTGAGAAAATATAAGTACAAATGCATTTTATAGCTTTGTAAATGGCCATAATAGCTACAAATTACTCCAGAATGCATTTATTTATTTATTTATTTATGTATGTATTTATTTTTATTTTTTTGACAGGCAGAGTGGACAGTGAGAGAGAGAGACAGAGAGAACGGTCTTTCTTTTGCTGTTGGTTCACCCTCCAATGGCCGCAGCAGCTGGTGCACTGCGGCTGGCACACTGCGGCCGGCGCACCGCGCTGATCCCATGGCAGGAGCCAGGTGCTTATCCTGGTCTCCCATGGGGTACAGGGCCCAAGCACTTGGGCCATCCTCCACTGCACTCCCAGGCCACAGCAGAGAGCTGGCCTGGAAGAGGGGCAACAGGGACAGAATCCGGCGCCCTGACCGGGACTAGAACCCAGTGTGCCGGCACCACAAGGTGGAGGATTAGCATATTGAGCCGCGGCACTGACCTCCAGAATGCATTTTTAAGATGTTTACAAAAGCTGTTATGATAACATGTGCTTATACCTACCCCCCCATTCTATTTTTCTCTCTTTAAATGCTTATTTATTTATGTCTACTTGAAAGGCAGGACAAGAGAGAGAAAGGGGTGGAGAGAGACCTGTTCACTCCTCAAATGCCCTCAACAAGCAGGGCTGGGTCAAGCCAAAGCCAGGAGCCAGGAACTCTATCTGGGTCTCCATGTGGATGGCAGGAACCCAAGCACTTGAGACATTGCCTGTCTTGAGAGACATCCCAGGATGCATTTTCAGGAAGTTGAATTGGAAGCAGCAAAGCCAGGACTCTAGCTGGCACTCCAAAATGGGATATAGGCATCCTAAGCAGAGGCTTAACCAGTGCAACTCAATGCCTACCTCCTCTTACCCTTTCTTTACCTCACCGTTCCACCAATAGCTTTCCTCAATGAAGTTGGTGTTCAATAAAGATTTGTAGAATGGGTGGGTGAACAAAAGAATGCATGCATTAGAATTGGGAACCATGGTCTTTCAGATGTCCACATCACTTTGGATTTCGGCCCAGGTGTTTTCCTATTGATGTGAAGGAATTCACCTTTCCTGAGCCCCCCACAACATACACAGTTTTATGTTCTTTCTTCAGAATGTTTGCAACCTTTGGATATATTAGTTGCTTTTTCATTTGTTTGTCATTTCCATTAAATTATAAGTTCAGATATCAATGCACAGTACTTTGTAATGATTCAAAGGAAAAAGAGAAGGAAAAAATGGGGTTAGGAGATTTTCTGTCTATAAAATGTTAAATGGGGAGTTGCTTTCTAACTCCATAGCTTGCCAGAGGTAGGTGTAAAAGAGACAGTACTGGGATGGGAGGTGCCCACTTGCCATCTATTTCACCTCTCCATGCCAGGCCTTATAGGATGTTCTAAAAGATGGACTACCATGGAGTAGAAATTTTATCTGGGCTCACATTGTGGCACAATGGGTTAAGCCACTACTTGTGATACCAGCAACCCATATGAGTAGCTGGTTTGGATCCTGGCTGTTTCACTTCCAAACCAATTCTCTGCTAGTGTGCCAGGCAAGGCAGTGGAAGATGGCCCAAGTGCTTGAGACCCTGCCACCCACATAAGAGACCTAGATGGAATGCTTGGCTCCTGGCTTTGACCTGGTCCATCCCCCATTATTGTGGTCATTTGGGGAATGAACCAGCGCAAGGAAGATCTTTCTCACTCCTTCTCTCTAACTCTGCCTTTCAAAAAAAAAAAAACACCTTTTTATTATTTTTATTAAAAAAAGAAACTTTATCCAACTAACCTAAACCACAAGAAGTTAACTTACTGTTAATAAAGCCCATCAGAAGTTGAAGATTGGAAAAGCCAAGTCAACAGCAATTGGACTAAATGGGACCAGAGATTGCAATTAGAGAGATACAGAAAGACTTCTTGCTCAACACCTTCAATTGCAAAACTTTCCCTACAATCAGGAACTACTCCTTCTTTATCCTTTGCTCCATTATTTTAACTGAAGGACAATTTATAAAGAGCATTTGTATTCTCTATGACCTTTAAAAATGTCTTCATTTATGCTTGAAATGACAGGTGCTGAAAAACATGTTTTCTTTTAAAGATTTATTTATTTCTTTGAAAGTCAGAGTTACACACACACACACACACAGAGAGAGAGAGAGAGAGAGAGAGAGAGAGAGAGAAAGAAACAAAAAAGAAAGAAAGGTCTTCCATCTGTTGGTTCACTCCCCAATTGGCCACAACAGCCAGAGCTGTGCCAATCCAAAGCCAGGAGCCAGGAGCTTCTTCCAGGTCTCCCACATGGGTGCAGGGGCCCAAGGACTTGGGCCATCTTCTACTGCTTTCCCAGGGCATAACAGAGAGCTGAATTGGAAGTGGAGCAGCCAGATCTTGAACTGGTGCCCACGTGGGATGTAAGCGCTTCAGGCCAGGGCATTAACCTGCTGTGCCACAGCGACAGCCCCAAACATGTTCATTTTTGGAAGTTAGTTTGCACATTCAGTACAGCTATAAGAATGGGTGTGAGCTCTACTCTGTAGAATCTTCAGGGGCAAAAACGCTTGAGGTGAGAAAATATATGGGAGGGAGAAAGTAGTGCTCAGTTTCCCATCTTGGTCTTTAGTCACCCCTCACCTTTGTTATGAAATGCACATACAAGCAAGCAATCTGTGGGGAAATCTCAGTCTCCTTGTGAACAAAAGTCAGCTGTTACAGAGCCATTATGATGCAACGAGGACCACTAGGATTCTTCCTGCCGTGTCTGCCTTTATGACATGTGTTAGAACCAAGTCCCTTTTAACATTCTGGTGACCAAAACTAAGCCTGGAGGCAATGTAACAACTGGAAGGTTTTCCATGTTGGCAAATTTGCAGTGCTTTGTGCAGAAATAAGATTCCCTTTATCTCAATGGATATAAGGGAAGAAAAATATTACGGTGCTACACCTCAGAGTAGCAATTTCAAAACAGCCTTGAATGAATTTGAAAAATTGATTGAGCAGACAGCAATCCAGAAAAAAGAAGAAAGAGCAGGCTTATTTATTCAAAAAAAAGGTAAGTTTAGTGAAGTCCAGCTGGGTTTGAAGATTAGAACTAGGGAACATTTTAAATCATCAGAGAACAGCAATATAGCTTAGCAGCAAAGAAGCTGCATAGCGGGTCTTCAGAACTCCTCAATTTCTGTCTCTTAAATAGTCAAATAGACTGAAGAAGCTTTATTCACTTCTCTAAACTACAGCTGCCTCCATTGTACAATTGGAGGTTTGCATTAAATGACATCTCAGAGTTCTGTGAACTCTACCATTTGGTCCCAGTTAATTTGGCCTCTCAATGGAGTATAGTTGGCACCGGTAAGCCATGTGTTGCATCTGCCACGTCTTTACCTAAGGTATCATGAGATTGTACAGTCTTTCCTAAGTAGCACAAAGTGATCTTCACCATGACTCCACTGTCTGGCCCACTCCTCATGTCTCTAAGCAGGAATGACTGGAATGTGCTAAGGTAAGGGGAATGGTGTGGATGGTGGTCTACCAAGAATAAGAGCAACAGAGAATCTGATGTAGAGCTTAAAGCATGGCACCATGGCCAGCATTCAAGGGGAGTTTTGCAGTGAGTGGCTTTTGAGAATAACAGGTCAACAGCAGAGTAAAAGACTAACAGAAGTCTTTCTGCTTCAATGAAAGGAGCAGCACCCATATAACTGCTAACGGGATGCTATGGCCAGTTTATTGATGTGCCTGGTATTATTTGAATAGTCTTTAATAATTTCTAAGGCATTTTTATAAATATAAGTCAATTTACACGATAGTTTGAATAGACAAAAATTTGTATTGCTATTGTGTCCATTTTATTTGTGAAAAGATAGGAGGGGGCAGGCACTGTGGCACAGTAGGTTAATTGTCCGCCTGTGGCACTGGCATCCCATATGGACACCAGTTCTGGTCCCGACTGCTCCTCCTCCAATCCAGATCTCTGCTGTGGCGTGGGAAAGCAATAGAAGATGGCCCAAGTGCTTGGGCCCCTGCACCCATGAGGGAGACCTGGAAGAAGCTCCTAGCTCCTGGCTTCGGATAGGCTAAACTCTGGCCATTGTGGCCATTTTGGGAGTGAACCAGTGGATGGAAGACCTTTCTCTCTGTCCCTTCCTCTCACTGCCTATAAATCTACCTCTCAAATAAATAAAATAAAATCATTTAAAATAGGAAAGATAGGAGATACAATCATATGCTTGAGTCACTTAACTTTGAAGTGTTAGAGCTAAGGCTTAGACCTTTGAGATACACGCTCTTAGGTGAGTTTCAGCTTGGCTGGGCTACTCAACAAAAATTTCACTGTCAATTTGTTTTTCCTCTCTCAGCTAATCTTTCTACTTCACAAGAGAAAGCAAGACCAAGACACAGAATTTTCTCAAACTGTCCTTCCTCCACCTCTAATTCCCCATCATCAGGAACACCTGTCTTTGTTTTCTTCTCTCACCCTTCCAATGCTACACTATCACTTTGCTGCAATCTCCTTTTATGCTGCCTTTGTCTTCTTAGTCTAAAAATACACTCAAGTGTTCTGATCTTGACTTTCTCTTCCATTCAAGTCATGACCGTGTCTCTCCTTTGCTTTTGCACTGAATTTCTCCACATAGCATCACCACCTAATTGTCAATGTACTTGAGTCTGGTTTCCCTAATCTTTTTGCTGAGAATGCTTTTACCCAGGTATTTGGTAACTTAATATGGTTGCCAAATTCAATAAATTGTTTTCACTTTTCCATCTCACTTTGGCCATTGTTACTGCATTAGCACTGTTAGCTGCTTCTGATAAAAAAAAAAAAACCCTCTTCTTCCTGCATCTGCTCTTGTATTTTCCCCAGTTCTCATTCTTTCTTTGTCACTTTTTCTCTTTGAGCTTTGCCCCTTGTGTCCTTTCTCAGTTTATGAACACCATCTATCTTGTTTCCAACACCACTTATGTTATGTTATTGTGTCTCCCTCTTTTTTATTACAACCTTTTTACATAGCACTCTTCTGGCCAAGAGTTTTTTCTTTCTCTACACTTCTGTTGAAAGTTTTTTCTTTTTTATTTTAAAGACTTCATTTGCTATATTCCTGGCATACTAGCTCACCTCTAAAACCCATATATGCTAACTTGGTACTCAGTGCCATTCAAAATCATCTTAGCCTGAATCTTCTGTCATAATATGCACTTTTCAGTATTATCAAACTGATTTTACATACATCATTCCCCTAACATGGAGTTCATTTCTTCCAGTGTGTGTATACTCCTGTAAATATCTGTTCTCTTGCTCATAATACAAGACTCAAATCAAATGTAAACTCTTTGTACAAGCTTCCAAATTTCCCTTAAGCAAACTCATACTCAGCACTGCCCATGTACTTTATTACCACCTTAAGGAGTTACTTGCTGCATTTCACCTGCTGAAATTGACATATAATTGGACATGATCATTCCTGCCCCTTCTCCCAGACCATTCATCTGTGAGTTCTTGAAACACTAGGGCTTTGCAATTCTATGTCCCACCATGTCTCATTATTTACACTCTATCTGTAGGATTCTTACATCACTTACCATCCAACTGGGGACACTTTCATGTATCACTTATCACCCAAAAGAGGTTGTTAAGTTGGGAAATGGGCATAAATGAGAACTTCTGATGGCATCCCAGCATGTATGGTTGCCCTAGGTATCACCTTTGCCCAAACCTGTAATGCAATAGCTCCTCTCAGCAGTAGTGTGCTTTAGAAAAAAGAAGAAGAAGAAGAAGAAGAAGAAGAAGAAGAAGAAGAAGAAGAGGAAGAGGAAGAAGAAGAAGAGGAAGTCAGATTGTGTCATTTCCTTTCATAAAAGCTTCCAGTGAAAGCTTTCTATCACCTTTATAGTAAAAATCCCAACTTTTTTTTTTTTTTTTTGTGACAGGCAGAGTGGACAGTGAGAGAGAGAGAGACAGAGAGAAAGGTCTTCCTTTGCCGTTGGTTCACCCTCCAATGGTTGCCGTGGACGGCGCGCTGTGGCCGGCGCACCGCGCTCATCCGATGGCAGGAGCCAGGTGCTAGGTGCTTTTTCCTGGTCTCCCATGGGGTGCAGGGCCCAAGCACTTGGGCCATCCTCCACTGCACTCCCGGGCCACAGCAGAGGGCTGGCCTGGAAGAGGGGCAACTGGGACAGAATCCGGCGCCCCGACCGGGACTAGAACCCAGTGTGCCGGCGCCGCAAGGCGGAGGGTTAGCCTGTTGAGCCACGGCGCCGGCCTAAATCCCAACTTTTGACTCCATTTCAGCCCTCATTCTTCTCTGGTCTTACCTTACAGCAATTTACCCAGTCTCTGCTATATCCCATCCTCACTGACCTTCCCAGTACACGTTCACCTCTTTCCAAAGGTCTGTGTTTGCCAGCCTCTGCCCAAATGCTCTGGTGGGATTTCTACATGGCTCCTTTTTGCTATCATTTGTCAGTTTAATTTTTATACCCACTTCCTTAGAGATGTGTCCCAAAAGTCTACCACCATCCACCTCCACTCTCATAGCTCTTCATTGGTTTCCTTCCTTGCACTTATCTCATTTATAATGATTTATGTATTTTTACTTTGTCATTGACGTATGACATACATACAGAAAAGCTGTAAAGTGACCTAATATTAAGTATGTAGCTTCATAAATTTGAATATTGGTGAGCACACTTGTAGCCATGAATGAGATAGGGAACATGTTTAGGATCCCAGAAATTTGCCACACGTTATTTTGCCCAATATTTCTTTTTTGCTTTATACTTAGATATCCAGCAATCTAATGTCAGTGTTTATTAATCCACTTTAAATGTCACAATCTGTAAGTAATTTGTTTGCTCTCTTATTAATTTTCTGATTTTTCCCATTAGAATATAAACTTCCTGAGGGCAACTATCTTACTTATCTAGTTTTCCAAGTCCAAGGTCTAGCTGAGTTCTGACACATACCACATACTCAGTAAATTTTTGTTAACTAAAGAATCTAATCTTATCTATACAATTTGAGTGATCCCTTTTTATTTATTTATTTATTTATTTGAAAGTCAGAGTTACACAGAAAGAGAGAGAGAGAGGCAGAGAGAGAGAACTTCCATCCGCTGGTTCACTCCCCAAATGATCGTAATGTCTGGAACTGGACCGATCCAAAGCCAGGAGCCAGGAGCTTCTTCCGAGTCTCTCACGTGGGTGCAGGGGCCCAAGGACTTGAGCCATCTTCTACTGCTTTCTCAGGCCATAGCAGAGAGCTGGATTGGAAGTGAAGCAGATGGGACTTGAACTTGTGCCATATGTGATGCCGGCACTGCAGGCGGCAGCTTTACTCACTACTCCACAGTTCTTCCCCCACCCCTTTTATTCTCAGTTTCAATAATTTTTCCCAGGGAATGATCAAACTCAGCAAAATAAAAATTCAAGGATTGAATACTCATGTTTACTAGTGTTAAAAAATCAATAAGAACCAACCATGAATTGCTCTTTGCATACTTTTATCTTCTACTTAAGATGTATTTTAGCAAACTCTTAGTGAGACTTTTACAATAGGAAAGAAGTAAATTAACTATTATCTTTGCATTCTTGAGCACAACTACTCAATGCACTAAAACAAAAGCTTTAGAAAAAGCACGAAACACCAAAATAAAAGATTTTCCTCTGATTTAGCAATATTTTAGCTAAAGATCTAGTTATATTTCCAAAGACAGGATCTTTGAAATTCAGAGAAATCTTGTTGCAAAAAATAAAGAAATAGAATGCTATGAAATTGAAAAAAACAGCTGAGGTACAGGCATTGTGGTGTAGCAGGTTAAAATGCCATCTATGATGTCAGCATTCCATATAGATGCTGGTTCATATCCCAGCAGTTCCACTTCAGTTCCAGCTTCTTGATAATGCACCTGGGAAAACAGCAGAAAATGGCTCAAGTGCTTGGGCCTCTGCCACCCTTGTGGGAGATCCGGATGGAGTCTCCTGGTTTCAGTCTAGTCCAGCCTTGGTGCTATGGCCATTTGGGGAATGAACCAGCAGATGGAAGTTCTCACTTTGTCTCTCCTTTTTCTAGTAACTCTGCCTTTCAAATAAATGAATTAAACTTAATAAAAAGCAGCTGAAATACTAAATATCGTCCTTGGAATTTGATGAGCATGTACTTATGCTTTTTCCAATGCAGATGCAATTGATTATGACAAGTTTTATGCATCAGTCCAGGAACTCTTTGGTCCAGAAATGAAGAATCAAGATGTGAAGTACTTTTACAGGAAACTCTGCAATGACCCTGATGCACCTATAGACTGGTGTGAGGTAGTCATTTTCATGTTTATAAGAAATCCAAATATTATTTTTCTTTGTTCAGCATTAATTATCAAATCATATTACTTCCAGAGGATTTAAATCCACAATTTGTAACGGGACACATTGTAATGCTACACCTTAAGATGTGGTCACTGTCCAGGTAGCTGTTTAACTGCACTATTATTAAGCAACTTTTACACACTTTTAGTTAAGCTGCCTACTGCAAGCACCATAAGTGTCCTTTTATTGTACTTGTCATTTTCCTCACTATCTGTGCCAATGCCTTAACAACAACCAAATTTTAATGGCCTTCATTATTATCTAAATGAGATACTTCTTTTCAAAAGTGTCAATGTATACAAATTCTTAATATAAAGACTGTGATTGATCACTTGTTTCAGTCCATGAGTTGTTGTCTAATTAATATAATGTTGACTATTAAAAAAATCACAGGCATGCAGAGTAATTGAAGGATTTAAAATTTATCTGGCTCTCCTTCAAAACTTAATAGATATAATATGTAAAAGAGAAAGATTTAGATAACTTGACTGTCACATTTAACAGGCTGATAAATATGTACCAATGGTGTTTTGAACCCAAGATGCAGGAAAAGACAACTCTCTCAAACTCATATGGGGTCATCACAAAAATTGACATGTACTAGACTAAAAAGAACATTTCCATAAATTCCAGTACGTTAAATTGGAAACCCACAATAAAAGATAGGCCAAATCTCTAAAACCAACCCAGAAAAATTATTTTGGGAAAATACTTCAAACAAAAAATGATATACTATGAAAATCTGTAAAATATCTCACTAACTTTTTATACTAATTATGTATAAAAATTACATTTTGGTTATATATATTATCAAAATTAATTTCACTTGTTTCTTTTTACATTTTTAATTTGTGGCTACTAAAAAAATTTGAAGTTGCATATGTGGTTAACATTGTATTTCTTTTGGACATCACAGAACATGTCAAAATAGAGGAGGAATTCCTCCTGATCCGTGAAGACATTCTTTGCTGGTAAACACATCTGATAGGAGTCTGACTTTGAGGTAGTGGTTTTGTAGGATTGCCTTATCCTACAAAATTAATTGAACTAGCGTGAAGTACTCCAAATTATTTTTTGAAGAAAAGGAATAGCTAAGTCATCTGTGCCATAGCCTGATTTGTCTCTGATTTCCAAAGACATCAAAAAGTTAGATGTACAGCATTGTCCTCCAAGATCACAAGCATATGAGAACAAAGGGTAAGATTCACACATTGAAACGTCAGATCAATGAAGCTGATCAAGTTAGGCAGTGCATTTGGAAATGCCCATTGGAATAAAGTGATATCAAATTTTTTATTACCATCAGCTAGTTTCACAAATGTCAAATGTGCAGGCCCTCCTCTTAAATTTGAGCAAAACCACAAATAGAGCTAATGTACCATGTATCTAAATATTTTAAAAATTTAAATCCAGCTTACTACTAAGTAAATACATCTATCTTCCAATCTTTAAAATATACCATAACAATGTCCTGGACATCTAGATCATAATTTAAAATTTCCTCTTATATTCCTTATAGTTTTACAGTGAAACATTAAGACAGGGATAGAGACATTCCTGGCTCTCCTCCTTTCTTTGCCATTAGTAGCTCCATCCTACATCATGAGGAGTCAGGCATGTACCATATGAACACCTCTGCCTTCCACATTCTCACACTCACCAATACTTTCCTTGTCTATTTCTCAGACATAGGGGTGCAGTGATGTGCACTCCACCTTCATGAAGATGGACCTGGGTTCAGTCTCATGGGCTCTTGGAGTAGGAAATGAGTCCTTTGGGCAGGGAATTCTGAGATCCCAGGAATGTAGGGCATAATTTAAAAGCATTGGCATGAACTCCTGAAAGACAATGGTCCCTTAGAAAGAACTATACTGAGATGCTCCAAAGTTGGGCAGTCTAGACAGCAGTCACTAACCACCTGTGCTATTAACTTTTAGTTTAATTTAAAAATTCAGATCCTCAATTGCATTGATTATATCTCAAGTGCTCAGCATCCACATGTCACTGGTGGCTATCATACTGAGGAAGACACACTGTGGGGTATTTCTAACATCACAGAAAGTTCAATTGGACAGTGCTGCTCAATAGGCTTGGGTCCCAGGAGCAGTGGTCTAAAAGCAATACTGCAAATGGAAGGGAGGCTGATTTGTTTTTATAACCTACTGGTGCAATCAAGCAGGAAACAAATACGTATATGTTTCTTAAGAAAAACTTAGCCACCCAAAGGTTGAGAGTGTGGAGGAATCACATGAACAGTGAAGCAGTTGGTGACCTTATCTCAACACAGACAGACAGACAGAAAGCCTATGTTTCCCCCCTAAATCATGGAAGTGTACAGTGTGGTTCACTTTTCCCCAGGATCTTGGCTCTATGACATTGTGTAAACAGCTTGCACAGTCTGCCTCATATCTGTAGCTTGAATTCTATGTCACTAACCTTTGAGTAGATGTGATTTTAAGATACTCACATCTTCACTGTTCCCTATTTTTTAAATGAATATTACATAATAAATGGTTTATGTTCTCTTATGTTCTTGAATTTCAAATGCAATAATTTTGGGCCACTAAATGTATGAAAATATGTGTAAAACAAATGTTTCACATCAACATGAAAAATTATGCATACCTGGAAATTAGAGAAGTATGTTCATACTAAACTATACACTTAATTTCAGAAAACCAGTGCTCTAAAATGCCAACACAAGACACAGCACTTTGCTGTAAATCCATTTACATGGAGTTACATAGTAACAGAGAATCTGGCCTCTGAATGTGATGAAAGTCATATTGGTCATATAGCTGAAAACATTGAACACCATTCTCTCCAACAGCTGCTCCTCTCTTTCCCCGTTTTTTTTTCCCTTTCCAGTTAGAATCTCACAGCCTTATTACATTTGTAAAATGCCTTCCACTTTTTCAAGCACCTCCCTTTTAGGTTCTCATTTAATCTTCACAATGGCCCCAAAGTATCGATGAGAGAGAATAACAACAATAATCATAAAGATGAAGAAAAGGAAGCACATAGGGGTTAAATGACTTATGTAAAGCCTCTCAGAAAGTCGATTTTGGTCTTGCTGGTCAGGTTTTTGTCTCTGTAGTAATTTCATTTGACATTATCCTGTCACATAGCTTGGGTTCCTATCAGTCATAAGAGAGTTTAATAGAAAGTCCTGTGACCAGCCTCTGGTCACAGTGTGTATATGAAAAATCACCTGAGGTGCTGACACTGTGGTTCAGTGGGTAAATCCACATCTTCAGTGCTGGCATCCCATAGGGGCAGTGGTTCGAGTCCTGGCTGCTCCACTTCTGATCCAGCCCTCTGCTATGGTCTGGGAAAGTAGTAGAAGATGGTCCAAGTCCTTGGGCCCCACACCCATGTGGGAGACCTGGAAGAAGCTCCTGGATCCTGGCTTCAGATTGGTGCAGCTCCAGCCATTGCAGCCAATTGGGGAGTGAACCAGCAGATGGAAGACCTCTCTCTCTCTCTCTTCCTCTCCTTCTCTCTCTGTATAACTCTTTCAAGTAAATAAATACATCTTAAAAAAAAGAGACACTAGAGGTGTGAGAAAATGGCACAGGGCAGTTATTCTTTTATTGTACTTGTCATTTTCCTCACTATCTGTGCCAATGCCCCTAACAGGCATTCTGTTTCAAGGCATGGGAGCCAACCTTTCTGAACTTCAGCTTGGTCCTTGGTAAAATCCAAATGCTGAAGGACTGACTTCATTCAGGACAGATCAGCTGTTTGACTTTGTTTTTATTTTTTTAATCAACTGACTTAAATCTTATCAGGTAATAAGAACTGAGTTTACTTTTTTAAATTCAGGCACAGATGTTCACATTGGATTCCAAATATAATTCTGATATAGGAATGCCACACACAATTATACTTCCTTTTCTTAGATTTTAGATGCGAATGTATCTGAACTTGGAGAGCTTGAGATTCATAGAATAATGAAATCTTAGAACTCAAGGAAAACATCACCTTGACTTGCTCTTTTCATTTACAATGAGAAATATTAGATGTAAAGAAATGTGATTGCCTTATGTCTGTATAAATATGTTAATAAGTGGAAGAGTGTGGTGCAGCTACAATCTATTTTTCCTACAATTCCTTATTAGTGGTGTTGGGCAATTCATAAACACAGTAGCACAGTACAAATTAATTCAAAGAAGAACAATGTAACACCATATGAGATGCTTATAATTATGTTCCTTCCATAAAGTGAATGCAAAGTGAATTATTATAAATCTAAAATTACATTTGCTAACTCCAAAAATAGGAAAAGAATGTCCCAGGGTGGCTTAAAAAGTAAGTTGCATACAGGTTTTTATTTTCCTTTATCTGCTTTTCATTTTCTCCATATGTTCTCCATATGTTCCATAATGAACATGTGTTCCTTATGTAATCAGAAAAAAATAGGAAAAGATGAGTCACTTGAAGTATGGAACAAGCCCTGTAAATAGCATAATTAAAATTAATACTTTAATAGTCATAATATGTCTAATAATCATAAATACTCAAATTGCATCATAATTGTTTTACTGAAATTTAAAATGTTGAGAGAGAAATTTTAGATCCTTGAGGCAAAAATCCATTATAGGAGGACAAATTTTCTGCTCTTCAACTTCAATATTTGCTTGAAACATTTATTTTTAAAATGTAGGGGTGGATATTGTGGCACAGGGGGCTAAGCTGCCATATGCAATGTCCACATTTTCATGTAGGAGTGACTAGTTCTAGTCTCAGCTACTTCACCTTTCTGATCCAGATTCCTGCTACTGTGCTTGGGAGGCAGCAGATGATGGCCCAAGTACTTAGGTTCCTACCACCCACATGAGAGACCTGGGTGGAGTTCCTGGATCCTGATTTTGGCTTCACCTAGCCTTGGCTGTTGCAGGCATTTGGGGAGTGATCCAGCATATGTAAGATTCTGTCTGTCTGTCTGTCTTTCTCTCTCTCTGTGTGTGTGTGTGCCTTCCAAATAAATAAGTACATTTTCAAAATGTAAACTTTTAATTGTATCTTCTGTAGTAGTTTATCTGTATAATATAATAAACTTTTCCTCAAGAAATGTTAGTAATTTAATATTTTTAGTATCCTTTGAAAGCTATTGTTGGCAAGCATTTCAAATGAAAGTAGCAAAAGCATATCCTTTTCTTAAGAACAGGTGTCCTGCTCAATAGCACATACCTCCTACATATGTTTGACTGTAAAATATATGAATGACTAAGTGCATGACTGATAAGTTGTCTACGCAGGCAACAACAGTGCTTAGTGGGCAATTTTAAACTGGCAAGGGTGCCTCCCGAGTTCCATCTCTGGAAAAAGCGGGAAATACAATAACTCAAATGTTGACATGATTGAGCTCCTTCCTGGTACTCGGTATAATCAAAGTATTTCCTCATCTTCCTAACTACAAAGTACTCTAATCTTCTACTTCTCTAGCTAATCCTTAGAAAAAGGCATAAGATGGGGTTATTACTGATAATCCCTATTTTTCCAGATGGGGAAAAATCAGGCACAGAGTAAGGAAGTTGCCTGTGGTCATGTCATTAGTAGACAGTAGAACCAGGATTTAGACTCCTGCCCAAGTGCTAAAGCATCTAGTTATGCCTTCCAAAGGGCATTGCCCCTTGACTTCTTCTCACAGCTGTTTTCAGATTTTTAACATAAACATTGTCATGTCTCCAAAAACATTTGTCATGTCTCCAAAAAATTACATGTTACAAATCTGGTTAATCTACTATACACTTCTCTTTGAGGCTAAGTATCATAGACGTATGGCACACTATTTCAAATTAGATGACAGCACATGTTCTCTGGAGTTCTTCCATCCTTGAAAAGCATTGAAAGTCGTTAGCATAGAAATGAAGAACCATGATTCCCACTGTCATTTCACATTAATATCTGAAAATTATTATTTTACTCTATTTCAGGTAAATAATGCAGCTAGCATTATCAACTTTTTGTTATATTTTGTGTAATTGAATTAATTGTACTGAGTAGTGTTTATAAAATAAGGATGTGATAGGAATTCTTTTTAAAAATTATTTGATAGACATAGAGACACACAGAGAGAGAGACAGAGGCAGCTCATTTGCTGGTTCATTCTCCAAATGCCTGCAACTTCCAGGGCTGAGCTGGGGTTGGAGCCAGGAGCCATAAATGCAATTCAGGTCTTCCATGTGGGGCAGGAACCCAGTGACTTGATACAATGCAGTCTCCCAGGGTCTACATTGGTTGGAAGCTGGTATCAGGAGCTGGATCTGAGAATAAAACCCAGGCACTCCAATGTGGGATGCTTGCAGTTTGATATAATTCTAAAGGTATTCCTCTCCTCTAAGATTCTTGTCTCCTGGTTGGGCAATTAAATACTAATCTAGGTAATGCTGTGAAGGGTCATTACAGAAAAAAATAAGATAGTAATCAGTTAATCTTCAAATAGGGAGGTCATTCAGGATTATCTAGGTGAATCCAATGTAATTGCAACTCCTGGGAGGTAGAAAAGAGAATCCAAGTATAAAGAGAGCTTTAAGCTCTCTTGCTGTTCCTGAGATATACGGACCCATGTACTCAGAATGAATAGAGGCCTCTAGGAACTAACGGCAGTCCTAGTTTGTAACCAGTAAGGTCATCCAGCAAGGAAATATACCTCAAGCCAACAACCTGAATGAATGCCCAAGCAGGTTCTTCCTCCAGTGTCTCCAGTAAAAAACTTATCTCTGCCAACACCTTCATTTTAGACCAGTGAGTTCTGCAGAACTGTGAACGAGCAGGCATTGTTTTAAATCACTATTTTTGTGCTGATCTGTTTTGGTAGCCATAGCTAACTAACATAGAGAGGAAAATGTCAAGTTCACACACTGTGTATCTGTTGTTAGAAACAATAGATAGGGGCCTGCACTGTGGCACAGTGGGTTAATGCCCTGGCCTGAAGCACCGGCATCCCCTATGGGCACCGGTTCTAGTCCCAGCTGCTCCTCTTCCGATCCAGCTCTCTGCTATGGCCTGGGAAAGCGGTAGAGGATGGCCCAAGTCCTTGGGCCCCTGCACCGCGTGGGAGATCTGGAAGAAGCTCCTGGCTCCTGGCTTCAGATCGGTGCAGCTCTGGCCATTGTGGCCAGTTGGGGAGTGAACCAACAGATGGAAGACCTCTCTCTCTCTCTCTCTCTCTCTCTCTCTCTCTCTCACTCTGCCTTTCCTCTCTGTGTAAATCTGGCTCTCAAGTAAAAAATAAATAAATATTAAAAAAAAAACATAACGTGTAGCCATAAGCTGAATTCAATCTGGCAATTTCAGGAGGTAGGAGCATTTGGAGAAGGCAGCTTGGGGAAAGTAAGAAAAGGCCTCAAGATTACTATTTTGAGTTTGGAAGCTTTATTGTATTTTTGTTTTTAAGATGGGAGAGATGTGAAACATGTCTGAACCCTGAATGGAAAAGGCAGTAAAATGGGAAAGAGAAAGGAGGCAAACTCTGAAGGAGAGTCATTTGATGGAAGGGGAGAGGGAGCGGGAAAGGGGAGGGTTGCGGGTGGGAGGGAAGTTATGGGGGGGAGCCATTGCAATCCATAAGCTGTACTTAGGAAGTTTATATTCATTATATAAAAGTTAAAAAAAGGAGTCATTTGAGAGTGACCAAATTCTGTGTCAAGGTTCTTATCTGGGGCCCTGCCTTGTGAAGGCTGATTTGATTTCCAAATAAGTGTCAGTTCCTGAACTGATCTGTCAGTTTGAGAAAGCACACCAACCTGGGACATCGATTCTTTTATTTGAAAGAAAAATCACATCGAATGTTCCATCAGTATTCATTTTGTTGAATATATTAAACTGCCTCCTTTTAGTATGAGGAATATCCTATATTTATGAAGCAAAGTGTAGGTAGTTAATCCAAATTTGACTTTAAATTCAGTCTATATAAACTCTTATTCTACAGCCCATTTCAACATAAAATGTCATGTTAATGTGTGTTGTTGGGATTTCAGATCTTTGGATATTTCTCCAATGAAAAAGATGCTCTTTCTTCAAAGATGGATTTAGAAAATTTGATTTTCCTGGTCTCCAGAAAACAACGAGTTAAAATTGCAGGTGACAAATTTCCCTTCCAAATTAGTGTATGCTATTGTATTTTTGTCTCAAAAATAAATATTGTGAACATGTTTCCATAGAATCACTTTTCATTTTGTTTACTTGCTCAATACTTTACAGTATGAGGGGTAAAGTGACAGTTCTAGCTGAAATATCAGAAGAAACTGCACCTGCTGTTGAAGCTGAAATATTATCATTTCTCTGAAGAACACTAACTAGGAAGTATGAGGGGACAAACTCATATTTTCCTGAAAGGCTCAGAACTCAAACTTCTAGATGGCAGTATTTTAATTATCCTCCAATATAAAATAAAATCATGTTTGTTTTAAAATATTCTTAATTTAAGTTTTCACTAGTTAGGCCTCCTCCCCATGTGCTCACCTGCCTTTGATTATATTAGTGTAAAGGTTTGCCTTACATCCCTAAAGCTGTGAGTCTGGGCCAGTCATGGAAGTGTGTTCTCTCCTGTTAGGAAGGCTCCAGTTCACAGTCATTTACTGTTAGAGTGGAGCTTAGGTTCTGGGAACTCACATAACTCTCTGCTGTTGACACTTTGGATTTCCTTCCTTTTCTCTTTCATGCAGGGTGGGAAAAGTTTGGGAAGAAACAGGCAAACTCTTGAATCCTTTCCAATCTTGCAGCATTTCAGTCCTTTATGAACTAAGTCCAGTTTTATCCTGCCCTTCCCTTGGCCCAATCATAGGCATCATCAGTGCCCAGTCTTTGGTTATGGGAACTATGACCCAAGAACAAACACAGCTGGTTGTACTGATGTCACCACTGCTAAGCTGAGGAAGAACTAGTGAGAGAGAAATGCTGCCAACATCCTAAATTAGAACCTTGGGAGTGTTTTTCTAGAAGGTAGTTAGGTTTTATCATTCATTTAGCACTTAACAAAAATTTGTTGTGGTCTACAGTGTGGGGCAGGGGACAGACATAAATTCCTCACCTCATGCAGTTCACATTCCTTTTTAAAATTTTATCTATCTATCTATCTATCTATCTATGAGAGAGAGAGAGAGAGAGAGAGAGAGAGAGAGAGAGAGAGAGAGAGAGAGAGAGAGAAATACATTCCTATCCCTTTGTCTACTCCCTAAATGACTGTAATGGTTGGTGTGGGATCTGGGTCAAAGCCAGGAGACATAAGACAGAAATGCAATCCAGATCTCTCACAGGGATAGCAGGAACCCAGTGACTTGAGCCATGACCACTGCCTTCCAGCATCTGCATTAGCAGGAAGAGTCAGGAGCCAGAGCTAGAATGCAAACTCAGGTACATCTTAACTGCTAGGCCAAACACCTACTCCCAAGAGTTAAATTGTGTGGTAATCTAACTATTCTTTATTCTTTTCTGAATTCTTTAAAGTATTTTCCGATAAAAAGATAAAATAGAAACAAAATAAAAGAGTTTATGTTCTAACAAGGAGAGACAGAGACAACAAAAACAAAACAAAATCAAAATATGCAAGATACCAGATGGTCATAAATGCTGTAGGAAATAAAAATAAAGTAAGCAGGTTGTGAAGAAAAATAAAGCAGGAATGTGGGCAGGAGCAGTTGATCTGGGGGATGGGAACGTGGTGTCATATACAGTGGCCAGGGAAGATGCCACTGAGAAAGCGAAGGGAGCCCTGGAAGATTTGAAAGAGCACACCACAAGGAGGAGTAGGAATCATGGGGGTTGAAACTAGAAGGTGAGGCTGGCGAGGCAGCAGTGGGCAGGAGGACGTTGCCTAGGACCTTGTGAATGAGACAGAAAGCCACAAAAGGGCTATGGGTAGAGGAGAGGCATGATATGAGTTACACATTAAATGGGATTCTGCTTTGAAAAGTCTATTGTGAGGAAGAAACAGAAGCAAAGAGAATGATGGTGACTTGGAATACGACCAATCTCAACCATTTCTTCATTCTGACCAGTGAGGAGTCCTCTTAGACCATTTTTACCTATTCATTTTCCTCTCCTCTACTCCACCCTGCTCAAGGACATTGTAATACGGCAGACATTAATTATTAAGTGTATCTGATGACGTTCTATATATCCACCTGGGATTTGTGCAAGAAAAGAGTAAGAATTACTCATGCTCCTAATCCCCAAAACAAATCTGTACCCTTTGGATGGCAATATCTTCTCTGTGAGATGCCTGAGGGTGGTAACACTAGAATAAGAGATTTGTTCACTTGATTTTCCTAAGAGTTTACAGCTATAAAAATCAAATCACCCAGAAGTCCAATAAATACATATGGCTCAGGACTGGCACTGTGGTGTAGCAGGTAAGGCTGCTGCCTGCAGTGCCAGCATCTCATATGGGTGCTGGTTCGAGACCCGGCTGCTCCACTTCCCATCCAGCTCCCTTCTATGGCCTGGGAAAGCAGTAGAAGATGGCCCATGTTCTTGGGCTCCTGCACCCATGTGGGAGACTTGGAAGAAGCTCCTGGCTCCTAGCTTTGGAGTGGTGCAGCCCTGACCATTGCAGCTAATTGGGGAGTGAACCAGCGGATGGAAGACCTCTCTCTCTCTCTCTCTCTCTGCCTCTCCTTCTGTTTTTGTGTAACTCTAACTTTCAAATAAATAAATAAATCTT
Source organism: Sylvilagus floridanus (assembly GCA_949820135.1). Classification (NCBI taxonomy): domain Eukaryota; kingdom Metazoa; phylum Chordata; class Mammalia; order Lagomorpha; family Leporidae; genus Sylvilagus; species Sylvilagus floridanus. The sequence goes on from OX463240.1 coordinate 49,463,335, forward strand.
TTTAAAAATGTATATATATATATATATATATGGCTTTATCCTTCAGTACATCAGCATAGAAACATGCAAGTGTCTAGTGTTTCAAAAGGCACAAAGTTCAAACAAAGCCTTTTTAATTTTTTTTTTATTTGAAAGGTAGAGTTCCACAGAGAGATGGGGAGACATCTTCCATCTGCTGGTTCACACCCCAAACCATCGTAATGGCTGGGGCTGGCCAGCCCGAAGCCAGGAGCCAGGAGCCAGGAATTTCTTCTGGGTCTCAGACCATGTGGGTGCACGGGCCCAAGCACTTGGGCCATCCTTTGCTGCTTTCCCAGGCACATTAGCAGGGAGTAGAATTGGAAGTGGAGTAGCTGGGGCTCAAACCAGTGCCCATATGGGATGCTGGCATCACAGGTGGCAGCTCACCCTGTTATGCCACAATGTTGGGCCCCCAAACACAGCCTTAATAACAGTATTGAAGTACTTTCATTGTTTTATACTGGAAAGCCTGAGAGAATATTTGGTTTTTATTCTGTGTAAGCCGTAATGGTGCCAGTTTGAAGAAAGGGTTCTTAAGACATGCTAAAATTTTTACTGTGATGTAAATTAAAATACATTATCTCAAAAACTAAAAAAAAAGGTAGAAAAAAAACATAAAAGTAGGAGGGTAAGAGGGAGGTAGGAAGTGAGTATCATGTTCTTAGACTTCTTTCTTAAATCATATTGAATCTGTTAAAATGAATTAAAATTAAAATAAAAAATAAACAAGAAAAATGGTAGAAAGAAACACATTCCAAAACCATATTTAGAAAATCCATTCTCTGTGAAATGTACACATTTACATGTGTGGGGAAGGTATGTATATCTTAGATTTTCTCTGGGAATTCATGCATCACATTTAATTGGAAAGCTCTATACTCATATATTCAGGTTAGTATCTCTGGGGATCATTAAAAAGCAAGAGTTACTGGTTTTCATGGTTTTATTCTTCAATTTTTAAGTAACTTGGAAGCTTTTAGCAAAAAGTTGTTTTCTTTTTAAACAACTTAACCATTGAGTTTTAGGGTCTTCACTGCTGGAAGTTAAAATGAATATTGTTATTGACAGGTAGTAGAAGATGGGACATGATCAAGTGCATTGTCAAGATTCCTCAATTGGATTTACTAGTAACAGCTTCTCAGACAGGATTACTCACTGTCTTTAATAGCCAGGTAATTTGAAATCTTGGATCCCACCCTTCTTCCCTCCACACATCCCTTGGTACCCTCCTACCTTCCTTTCTCCCCTTTTCCCTCTTTTGTCTAAGTATTATGCATATGTATCAGGTATAGCAGAAACCACAAACCACATTTCAGAGTTATTTCCCAAAATAAAACCAAATGCTTAGTACAGAGGAGACTGCTGAGCAGATTTGTGATTTCACTTCCCATTTTCCCTCAGGATGTCATATTGAACCTGTGGCATCAGCACAATGAAAGAGTGATCCTGGACAATTTCTCAGATTAAAATAAAAACACTCGAGAGCCTTGGATTTGGAGTAAAAATGTGGTTCAAACTCTAGCCTCTGTATTTGACTAGCTATGATGTTAAGTATGGAACTTAGTGAACTACTTAAATCTTTTTATAACTCTTTTTTGCACATCTGTAGAATTAAAATAATAGGACCAGTCCCTTCTTCCTCAGTGAATGGTACTGAAGGTCAAACGAGACAACATAAGTAGAGATAAACAATAAATCCCTATATGAACATAAGGCATCGCTATTATCAATGTCACTTTTTATAAATAAATAAATATTTATTTCCATTTAAAATATAAGTGATTTTAAGAGAATATATGATAATATACAATATATAATATTTCACTATGTTTACAAATAAATCTTTAAAAAACAATTAAAGAACAAAAGATGGATGTTTGATTATGAACATAGAAACATGTAATTATTAGCTTATTTCCAATGAGAGGCAAGCATAACAGAAGTAAAATATATTCCCAGTAATCATCATATGATTAAAATTTCCAGTAATTTTCAGCCCCTCAGTAATGTCCAGCACAGAGACTCTTAGAGAAGCTGAAGTCACAGCCATCCAGATTCTGTCAAGGAGAGGGCTGGCATTGACCAGACGTGGTCCAGTGAAGGATCTGAAGGGTGGGCGTGGAGCCTGGTCCATCCTAGCACTAATACCTACAGCTGTGCATAGTACCTAATATTCCCATGCCCTGGATCCTCACCCACAACCATGGACCTTCCCTCCCAAGGGAGACATACCATTTAAATGAGTTAATAAACATGAAGTACTTAGCATTACTATAAGCACTCAGAAAATGGAGGCAATTAATATTAATGACAAATAATGTGAAGACCATCTCATTCTCTTTTCCTTTCAGTACATTTGTCTTCTACTCATTTTTTACTTTTATTTTCATAAAAACAGAAATGATGGTATTTAAAGAAAAATGTAAACAATGATCTGCCTAATAAAATTGTTCAGAATTATGTGACCTAATGAGGTAGCATTATGTTTCTAGAGATGCTTTGCACACACACACACACACACGCAGACTTATATGTACACACATGTATACTCACAAATGCAGACACACATATGTTTCTTATAATTGATAATGAAATATTACTAAAGATTTAAGATTTGACACATAAGTAATAAATAGTATTTTAAATATTAAATGCCTTATAAATGATATACTGTAAGAAAAAAGTAATTTGGAAGTGCATGTCACAGGAATAATTTATTCAAAAGTATTCATTAATAACTCAAAATATATTATTATTTTAATCCATAATTTAGACTCTATCTGATGAAGAATAAATAAATACAGTTAGGGATTTTCCTGGTAATATAGATGCTAAGTGTCATAATAAAAATTTTAAAAATAAAAGCTAGATTTTCAAAATTCAGAAGACATCTATATGAATTATGAAACTTACAAAGATGGTAAGAGTAACTTAATAGGTGACTTCTACAAAACAAAAGGTGGATGTAGACAGATAGAAGAGGAAACCATCTGTTTTGCTGCTAACCAATTTCCTTACAGAGCTTTCTTTTCCCACCTAGAAAAAAGGCCTTGGTTGGAAGACACTTTCTGAACTCTTCCAATGAAAAGACCATCTGCAAGAGGTCACAACTAAGAGTTTTAGTGATCTCCTTGATCCACTTTTTCTTACTTCACATAATCCATTCCTTCTGGGAAGTCATTTCCTACATATTCCCCAAGACTATCTGAGACCAAAAGAAACCAGGTCATGGAGCTATGTCAACTACTTCCTTTATCTTGGGGCAATTAATATGCCTTTAGGGTAGGAGAGGCTGCTCAAATATGCACCAGTTCTCTGCCAAATCAGTGCAAATCTCTGATTCTCAACAAGTAGAATACTCAGGGCATGATGTACTCAGCACATACTTGTTGAACAGAAGATGAGGCCCATTGGTTAGAATGTTCTTTGTCTTTCGACAACTTGGAAAGATAACTATTTCTACTTCACTGTATATTCCTATTGACTTATTTAGCATTCTTTTAACCTCTCTTGTCACTGCTGTTCATATTATTTTGCATTCCAATTTTATCTATCAAATATTGTTCTGAATAATTAAAAAATATGAGGTAGCTTGGAGATAGAAGAAACATAACACATAGGCAAATGTAGACTCTTCAGAGTAGAGACACCAGGTTTAAACAGGAACCCTTACAGGTAAGTTTAAGAGCCTTGCCCTAAGTAATCCATGCATATTATTCCACAGATGGAGATGTTTCAGAGGAAGGAGAAACAGGGTAGAGATTCATGAAGGTGGAATAACATGTAAGATTAAACTGAGGACATACTGTTTTATTTTAGAGTCAGCATTCTCATCTTTAATTGTAGTGCCAACTAAGTTTCATTTTTCTCTTCTGCTGTCCATAGATGAAAGTTCAGACCAGCATCAGTGTTACAGTAAGTACATTTGCTACTTTAGGGCTATGATAATGGTTCTACTGTAATTAATAATAATCTCAACATAACTGCTTGCATATGGCTCTGAGTAAAAGATATTTTGTGGAATGTAAATTCATCTTTATGTACTGGGATCAAAGGTAAGTCTTGAGCAACAGTGAAGAGCCAGGTCTTGCTTTCTGGAGTTAAATTGACTGCAGAGGATTGCTTGGAAATGGATTACTTCTGGGAAGCTTCAATTTAAAAGCTTCTAAGTTTTCCTGAGCACCCCCTACTGAGGACACAACCCAGGTTGTGAGAACCACAAGGAGGTACCCATGAAAACAACTGGAAAGCATTTTATTTTAAACTTGAAATTGAGTACAAATTTGTCAGTCAGTGCTGACTCATAGGAATAGTAATCTTGGGACAGATGTTGAAAAATCACAATGACTTGCTTGTAGAACCCCGCCACAGGTTTATGAGAGATGCGAAAATGCCTGAATTTCTCACCTGCCTTGCATAAGTACATCAAACTGCAAAGCAGTGCTAAGGAGTCTGGATTCTCTTAAAATGTCTGAGCCTCCATTTCTTAAGCTGAAAAAAAAAATCCATTAGAATTCCTAACAGATATTACAGAAGTGTCAAGGGCAGGCCCAAGACACATGTGGCAGTGTCTGGCACACTGGATATTTAAAAAATGGGATGTATCATTTTTCTTCCACAGTGTGTTGTTGGTATTATAGATCCCAGCTATGCTGGCTTGGTGACACAGGACACAAAACAAACTCATTGGTCTCAACTTGTCATTGACCAAATAATCAGTAAAATCTTCCCGCTACAAAATTTTACTATGGGGACAGAGCCAGACAACCTGCTTTACTGAGTACCCTAAATGTAGTCTGCTTGTGCCCATGTGAAGAAACAGGAGTCACTGTACACTTACTCCTCATGTAGGATCTCTGTCCTAAATGTGCTGTACATTGTGATTTAGTGCTATAACTAGTACTCCAACAGTATTTTACACTTTGTGTTTCTATGTGGGGGCAAACTGTTGAAATCTTTACTTAATATATGCTAAATTGATCTTCTGTATATAAAGATAATTGAAAATGAATCTTTATGTGAATGGAAGGGGAGAGGGAGCAGGAGAGTGGAGGGTTGCTGGTGGGAGGGAAGTTGGGGGGGGAAGCCATTGTAATCCATAAACTGTACTTTGGAAATTTATATTCATTAAATAAAAGTTAAAAAAAAGGTGAATGGTGTTCAAAGATGGCTGATCTGCCAGCTGCCATGTGCTTCCAGATACTGCCTTTGGCATTAGCTGATCATGCTGCAGCTGATGGCATTGAGAAATCAGGGTCACAATGAAAGGGGGAAAGTTGGGAGCCTCTCCTCAAGATACTCAAAGGATGCTGTGCAAGGTTCTTCCCTAAATATAGTCACAAAATGGGGCTCATCACGTAACTAAGCTAGTCTTTAGTAAACACTACTATGTCAAAAGTAGTAACCACTACTATGTCAAAAGAGGAAACACATTGTATCCCCCAATTCTGTGTGTTCCTATCAGGGTACCTCCTGGATTACAGGATGTGATTACCTCTTACAGCTGAAACGAATTGTTGCCATTACAGAAAGGAGCATCATTATCTGGGATCATAAAGCTCAAGAGAACAGCCAGGTACTGTGCCAAGAGAAATACTCAAAGAAATGGGGTAGCCTGAATGGTTGGCCTGGATTTGATCAATCCAATATTAATATCCTGTAATTAAAAGGGGTGTTTTTTTCTGTTTAATATATATGTATTTAATTCTGGGTTTTCTTTTTTATTTTAGTTTTGAGAGGGAGAGGCTAATTCCTTTCTTTTTTAGTACCCTTCTCAGAATCCAAGTAATATTTTTCTGGTTATGCTTATGTTATCAAGTTCAAAGCTTCTTTTTTAGGTAAGAAAATGGCTAAAACAAAATGTTTAACTCTGACCAAAAAAAAAAGTCTAATGCGGCAGCTCATCCGTGACTGACATGTTGCCATGCCAGGAATAATCTTTGGAACATAGCAGATGCTTAATAAATATTTTTTGATGGATTGAACTAATTTATACAGACTGAATTCCAGAAGAGGAATAGAAGTAGAGCTTAATGAACCACTCAGTAGTATGAATTGGCTTGAGAAATGTTTGCTGAGTATTTCTAGATAACTTCGATGTTAGGATATTTTTACTCCTGATAAGTCTCTGTAAAATAATTGAGACTAATACTTGAGTGTCTTGATTGCCACCTAGTTTTATGTCAATGATATGGTAACACCTGGATCTTTTTAGGCTTCTTGTGAATATTTTCTGACAAATCCAATAGATAGCAATACATCAGAAAATCCTTAACTATTGAGCCAGAGGTAGATCCTCTACCCACTTTCCCATAAAACACCCAAAAGCATTATGTTGGGCTCACAGTGTTTCTTAACCTTTATTCAGTAAATTTTGTCTTTTTAAAGTTCCTTTACCCAGCCATCCCATGCCTGGGAATTTACCCAAGGGAAATGAAATCAGCAAATAAAAGAGTTATCTGCACCCCCATGTTTATTGCAGCTCAATTCATAAAAGCTAAGATATGGAATCAACCTAAATACCCATCAACTGAAGTCTGTATAGAGAAATTATGGGATATGTACTCTATGGAATACTACACAGTGGTTAAAAAAATGAAATCTAGTCATTTGCAACAAAATGGATGAATCTGGAAACATCATACTTAGTGAAATAAGCCATTCCCAAAGGGACAAATAGCATATATTCTCCCTGATCTGTGATAACTAATAGAGCACCTAAAAGGAAATCTGTAGAAATGAGAGTGACACTTTGAGAAGCAATGACTTGAACAGCCCTTGTTTTGACTGTCAGAGACAGTTTTGTTGTTGTTTTTTCTTAATGGAGAATGGGACTGGGAATGGTATAGGGAGGAGGAGGAGGTAGGAGTGGAGTAGGGGTGGGAGGGCAGATATGATGGGAAGAATCACTATATTCCTAAAGTTGCACTTAAGAAATTTGTACTCATTAAATAAACAGTTTCTTTGGGAAAAAATTCTAAAAAATAAAGTCCCTTTATCACTGTGGAAAGATCTAAAATGAGAAATATCAGAAAGTAAAATTTTTATCAAATAATAGGGGTGATAAACATTAAATAGAATAACGGGGCCGGCGCAGTGGCACACTTGGTTAATCCTCCGCCTGTGGCGCTGGCATCACATTTGGGTGCCGGTTTCTAGTTCTAGTTGCTCCTCTTCCAGTCCAGCTCTCTGCTGTGGTCTGGGAGGGCAGTGGAGAATGGCCCAGGTGCTTGGGTCCCTGGACCCACATGGGAGACCAGGAGGAGTGCCTGGCTCCTGGCTTCGGATTGGTGCAGCGCTGACCGTGGTGGCCATTTGGGGAATGAACCAACAGAAGGAAGACCTTTCTCTCTGTCTCTTTCTCTCACTATCTGTAACTCTACCTGTCAAATAAAAATAAATAAATAAAAACATTAAATAGAATAAGACAATAGCTCATTTGAAGTGTTCTTCTGTTTCTAGGAAAACTACTTTGTTATCAAGCCCATGGACCACCGCCTCCTGTGTGTGTGTGTGGTGCCTATGCCTGAACAGCTCTACAGAGATGACATCCTCTTGGGAGATGACAGTGGTTTTGTGAGCAGATTCACCATAAATAGTGTTGACTTTGGACTAAAGCAGACAAAATCCAAAAGGAAATTTAACAGTCAGGTCTTGAATTCAAAGAACTTTAAAAGGTAAAGATATTATATGAGTGGTCCTGTTGTTTTAATAATTACAGTCATTGTTCATATATAGAGAGGTTCCAGATTTCATGGTAGAGGTCTCAGATATGAAACTGAATGAGGCTTCTTGCTTCAACAAACTTCTATAGGGCAGGCAGACAGGAAAATTAGCAACTGAAATTCCTTTTTAAAATGTATTTGGTAATTTCAACCTGCAAGTCCTTGAATGAGTTGAAGAATTAAATGAAAAAGTTTAAATCATGAAAATGCTATAATATAATGAATGTGGAAGATGATTCTAACTATAAAAACAATGGAAGGCCGGTGCCGTGGCTCAATAGGCTAATCCTCCGTCTAGCGGCGCCGGCACACCGGGTTCTAGTCCCGGTCAGGGAGCCGGATTCTGTCCCGGTTGCCCCTCTTCCAGGCCAACTCTCTGCTGTGGCCCAGGAGTGCAGTGGAGGATGGCCCAAGTCCTTGGGCCCTGCACACCATGGGAGACCAGGAGAAGCACCTGGCTCCTGCCTTTGGGTCAGCACGGTGCGCTGGCCGCAGCAGCCATTGGAGGGTGAACCAACGGTAAAGGAAGACCTTTCTCTCTGTCTCTCTCTCTCACTATCCACTCTGCCTGTAAAAAACTAAACAAAACAAAACAAACAACAACAAAAAACAATGGATACAGAATACAAAGAAAATGTTTGAGAGATCTGTCTATATTCAAAATAAAACCATCTGGACATCAAAAGATAACATTTGAAAAGTAAATGTCAAATGAACAAATATTTGTGACAAATGTGATAGGCAATGGTTTGATGCTCTTTAACAGGTCTTGGAATTCAATTTAAAAAAATAGGCCCCAAGAGAAAACTGAACAAAGGACATGGACAGATAATTCACACACATGCATACATAAGTACAAATGATCGATAAGCATTTTGAAGGGATCACCAGACAAAAATGCTAACAGTTATCACCACATGATGAGATTATGGGTTATTATTGGCTTTCTTGTAAGTGAAATGTCTTCAAAGTTTTTGGAGTGAGGTGTATGATACTTTTAAAAGCAGAAAAATATAAATTCATATTACAGGTATCTTCTTCATTAATCAAATTACAACTTAAAATCAGATACAATGTTTCACTTAGAATATTAGTGTGGGAGGCCAAGACTGAGTTTACAGCTCCTGGTCTCTGTATGGCCCAGGCCAGTCTAGCCCTGGCTGTTGCAGTATTTGTGAACCATGGAACTCTGTCTCTTTGTCTCTGCCCCTCAAATAAGTAAATAAGAGCTCAGTACAGCTGTAACTACATAGAATTAAGATTACCTCCATTACTTGAACACTGAGATTGACACAGTAGTTGACTGGATACATTTTCTATCCTCCACATAGGAGCAGTACTTAGTCCAATCAAAGTACTTGTCACTAGACCTGAGGAAGGATTTTTCCTATATATGATATGCTCCTCTATCTATCAGGAAGCATCTCATTCTAATTATGCTAGGCTATTAGAATAAATGCTGATACATGAATCTTCTTTTGACTGAGATATGTGCCACCTGTCAGAAAATTCCATGGATTTTTTTTCAATCCATGTTCCCATTAGATAGATATGTCAGACATGAGATTTGGGTATCTCAGGAATTTGAGGAATCTCAGTGCAGTTAAAATGAATGCTAATTCACATTGGTTCTTGTAAGAGATTATTTACATGTAGATGATTTAATCATGTGGTTCATGATCAGGGAGATGATACAATGCTCTCAAGACTGAGGTGTTAAATAGGCTGAATAGAGATATTATCTTACAAAGAGATTCTCATTTGACAAAAAGAAAGTATTAAGGCCAAAGGATTAATTAAATTCTGGAGTCATCATAAAGGTTTGTTTGCAGTTGATATTCATAGATATATGGAGTGGGTGGAGTTGGGGTACAAACACTGAAACATGTTCCATTAGGATTATCAGATTTTTTTTCAGTAAAGTAAGCACAATAGTGCTAATAACAGACTGAGATTTCTCTACAGTATTCCTTTTGTTCTGAATTTATACCTCAGTATTTTACAATAATCTTATAAAGTTATTTTTTCATCTTAAATAGGCTAGATTTGGAAATTTAGTTACCTATTTCAAAGTGGCATTATGCATAGGATTGTTACACATCACGTAATTAGCAGAGCATACAGTTGCAACTCAGTTAAAGTGTTTTCAAATGCTCAGTAGAAAGAAGCTCAGCATAATGTGTCTGTGTGTGTCTGAAAGTAACCCCTCCCCTCTTTAAATCCCCAGTGTTAAAAGGAAGCTGCATAATGACTTGGTTATGAAAATTAGATATATTCCAGCCCTAAATTGCTTTGCATCCTGCTCCTTAGACAGTGTCCATTCATTTGTTTTGGAATCGTTGAAGAGACTTGAGGATAATTTGTAAGTACAACAGTTCATATATGTGAACATTCTGTGACTTTCATAATTTATACAATGGTAGTCCCATGGCTGCCTTGGAATTTTAAAACTGGTTTTCATGGAAATCAGATGCTAACATTTTCATTTGTTTAACAAAGTTCATTGGATTTTTCAGAAGAGAATTGAAGTCACTCAGCAGATCTGAATAAGATGTGTCCTAACAGGAATTTGCTCATTGGTTGTTTATTGTTTTAACTTACTGGAATAATAAATACAGATGTATCTATAACTACAGTTTCTAAGTATCACTCTGATGATAAACTTCATTCTTTTTAAATCATTCTTTTGGCTAGCCAGTCTCCTGTGAATGTGATCTATAGCATAATCATTATATTTCCTATGTGATATAGAGGATGGTGTTCTTACAGAGAGACGATTTTAAAGAATGTTCCATCTTTCAATTTGGCTAAATATTTATTCAAAGCTAGAAAACAGCTACTGTATATTAATTTTGCTTAATAAATTCACTAGATATGTGATAAACTTTATTTTTTATTTTTTTAAGTTTTTATTTAATGAATGCATTTTTTTCATAGATACAACTTTAGGAATATAGTGGTTCTTTCCCCCATACTCACCCCCCCCCATCATCGATAAACTTTAAAAACACTATGCTAAGTGGCAGAAACTTGACAAAAATATTGCATATTGTTTGAATTCATTTATATAAAATGCCCAAAAGGGCCAATTTCTAAAGATGGAAAGGAGATCAGTGGTTGTTCAGGGCTGATAGTGGGAGCAGGGATCTCGAATGGACACAAGGGAATTTTTGGGAGTGATGAGACTTATCATTCTAAGACATATTGTGGTGATTGCTATTCAACTCTATAAATTTACTAAGAACCATTTAATTGTACACTTAGAATAAGTGAATACTGTGGTATGTAAATTATACCTCAATAAACATGTCAGAAAAATAGACTTCTGGCTTCGAGTGTGGCACCTAGGACCTTATAAGTTGTCACTCCATCATAACAACCAGAAAACTGAAAGGCAATAGCTCTTCACAGATTGGTCAGAAAAGTGAGATCACAGGGAAACTTTGATGCCCCACACTGGGGAGACAGACATGGAATACGGAGGATCATAGTTTACCAGAGCAGAAATCCACAAGCAGATTACCTCTGGAGTAACAAGTACCAGGGAGGGAAAACCTAAACTGCAACTCACAACTTTATGGGGACTCAACATGGACACCTTTGATAGTAACAACTCCAGGGATCCCAGCCATGGTAAACCATCACACTTTTATAAGTTTTACTACCAGAAGCTCAACTAGGTTCTTACGGTGAACACTGGGAAAAACCCTAGTGCTTTTGGTAGGGGGAGGGGAAAAGGAGCCATTTTTTAAAACACACCAAAGCATTCTGTTGTAATCAAGGTGTACCCATAAGATAAACCATTTCACCAGAGCCTAAGCTACTGAGGTTTTACTAGATAATAACTGACCCGGGAGAAGAGAACTACATAATCTCAATCCACTCCATCCACCTGGTTCCAACTAAAGGCGAAACTAGGATGTGCTCGTGAGGTTCCCAGTGCAGATGCACAGGCTGACTAAAAGACTGAAATCTGGTGACAACAGGAATGGCACAGCAGCACCTTCTCCACACCTCACCACCACATTATGAAAGGCCTATTTATAGCAGTTCCTTTTACCCATGTTTGAGTATCAAGCAAAAAATTAAAAGGCATCCTAAAAGGCAGAAGAGATGGACAAGCAACAGCATCAGACACAGATATGAGAGGACTGTTAGATATTTATGTGTAAGTAAAATAAGGAACAGAAATAACATAAGGAGCTAGAGGAAAGAACTAGGATTATTAAATGATTATAAAGTACTTGCATTACTAGTAAAGTTGAATAATATTATTTCAAAGTGAACTGAGCGGCAGATGTTTAGTTTAGTCGTTAAAAGACGCTGCTCTGAACATTCATATCCCATAGCAATGTGCCTGCGGTTTGGTCCTAGCTAAATTTCCCCTGATTCCATCTTCTTGCCAATTCACACTCTGGTAGACAGCAGGTGATCCCAGTTGAGTACTTGGGGCCCTGACATTCATATGGGAAACGCAGATTGGGTTTCTGGCTCCTGGCTTTGGCATGACCCAGCACTAACTGTTGTGGGAATGAACCAGCAAATGGGATATCTCTGCCAGGACAATTCTCTCCTCAATAAATAAATAAAATTTTTTACAAAGGAAAGTGAACACAACTCAATTGTACCTGTATATTACAAACAATAGGCTGCTCTCTAAAGAAAAGAAAAAATATCATTGATATTAAAAGTAGAGAAAAATCATATAAAATATTCAATTAAAACCACAAAAACCACAAACCAGTGAGAGAAAAAAAGAGGAACAAAGAACAAGAGCAACAAATAGAAAACAGTATCAAAATAGTAGACATTAATAATACTAAATTAGCAATAGGTTAAACGTTAATGCTCAAACAGACCAATTCAGAGAGACTGTCCAAGTGATCAAAAAAACAAGATCCACTTTAATGTGGTCTACAAGAAACATACTTTCAATATAAAGACACATATAGATTAAAAATAAAGGGATGGAAAAAGATATATTATACTAAAATACTATAATCAAAGGAATATAAAAATAGGGTTTATTGATTTTAGATGGAGAAGATTTTAGAACAAGAATAATTGCTGGAGATACAGAAGGACATTATGTAATGATAAAAAGGTCAATTTTCTAAGACGTATCTTTAATGTGCCTAATAATAGAACAACAAAACCTTTAAGAACAAAACCAACAGACCTGCAAGGAGAACTAGATGAATCAGTTGTTACTGTTGGAGATTTCAACAGTCTTTGGCCATAAATGGAGAGATCCACCAGGCAGAAGACACAAAGTTGGGGCATGGTGCTGTGGTGTTAGCAGGGTAAGCTGCCGCCTGCAGTGCTGGCAACCCAGATGAATCAGTGGATAGAAGACCTCTCTGTCTCTCCTCTCTCTGTCTGTACATCTGTATCTCAAACATAAGTAAATCTTAAAAAAAAAAAAGCACATTTACAAAAAACACATGAGTCAAAGAACAGGCACGAGAAGTTAAAATGTTTTGAATTAAATTTTAAAAATGTAACTTATTAAAATTAGAAGGATTTAGAGAATTCAGCATTGAAAAGAAATTTTATAGTGTCGAGTACAATGTTAGGAAAAAAAGTCCTAAAATCAATCATCTTGTGGAACCGGAAGAACAAATTAAATTCAATCTAGGAAGGAAAATAGAAATAATCAAATGCAGAGAAAATCAGTGAAATTAAAAATAGGAAATCATTAGACAAAATCAACAATAACAAAATATAAAGTTATGAGTTCTAGGAAAATTTAAATAAAATTTATAACCCATATTGACTAAGTAAAAAAGAAAGCACAAATGATAATAAACAGAAGCAGGTTCCATGATGGTGGAGTAGGGAGGGAGCTTACTGCTCTAGCCAGGAGAAAATAACTTTAAAAAAGTGGAGATAGTGTAGTCTCAAGGAAGAGTTTGGGAAAAAATGGCAGAGGAAATTAGAGGGACACGGTGGACCTACTTGGAGAGTGTGGGCACCCACGGCTCAGACTCCAACAGCCGAGAGCCTATGCACAAGCACTGGAAAGGGAGGTGAGACGAGACTGCAGTAGCCCGAGCCACTGGTGAAAAAGCAGCAAGGAGAGCCTAGAGGGAATGAGGCTTGAAGCTTCTCTCTCTAATCACCTCACAAAAGCGTACATGCCAATAGAGCTAGTGCCATTTTGGACATACATAACAGCTGTGCCAGCTCGTGTCTGCACCCTGCAATCAGCCGAGTGGAGACTCCTGACTCGTGGGGAGAAACAACAGTGGGCTAGGAGCTTGTGATTGTGTGAAGCTTCTGAACTGGGACTGTGAAAAAAAAAAAAAAAACTGAGGGTGTGTGGGAAAACTCACAGTGTGGCTGGAACTTCGAGCAGTCTCAGTGGGAGAAAAACAAGCTTGGGGGCTCCTGGTTACCTGGTGAGAGACATTGCTGGGGAATCTGAACTTACACTGAGGACTGTACAGATCCTTTGTGTGGTCCTTGGGACAGAGCAGAAGAATATTACACCCACTGGAGCTAGTGCTCAGGCACTGGTCTCCAGCAAGGAGAAGAGCTCAGCTGAGCAGAATATATTTCCCTTCTGATTAAAAAAGAGATTTACCATGGCAAACCTGGGTGTGTCACCTTAGGCATGCTTTTAACCCTGGAGAGCTGAACAGAGCTCTGAACATGAAATTGAGATATTAAAGAGAAATCAAAATGAAATGAAGAATTCAATACAGCAAATAAAAATGCAATAGAGAGCCTTAAAAATGGAACTGGTGGGGGCTGGTGCTGTGGCGTAGTGGGTTAAAGCCCTGGCCTGCAGCGCTGGCATCCCATATGGGCCCTGGTTCTAGTCCCAGCTGCTCCTCTTCCCATTCAGCTCCCTGCTATGGCCTGGGAAAGCAGAAGATGGCCCACGTCCTTGGGCTCCTGCACCCATGTGGGAGACCCAGAAGAGCTCCTGGCTCCTGGCTTTGGGTTGGTGCAACTCCGGCCATTGTGGCCAACTGGGAGTGAACCAGTGGATGGAAGACCTATCTCTCTCTCTCTCTCTCTCCCTCTCCTCCCCTTTCTCTCTCTGTGTAACTCTGACTTTCCAATAAATAAATAAATCTTTTTTTTAAAAAGAGTGCAATTGGTGGATCATATTGTAAGGTTGTGTTTAGCTTTAAAAGAAACTGCCAAACTCTTTTAAAGAGGCTGTATCATATTGCATTCCCACCAACAAGGAATAAGAGTTCTTGTTTTCAGAATTTGGTGGTGGTAGGATTTTGAACTGTGACCACTCTCATAGTGGTATCTCATTGTTTTAGTTTGCAATTCCCTAACATTTATTACATGGGTAATATTTTCGCAGGCTGGTATATATCTTCTTTGTTGTAGTGTCTTCAGATATTCTGTCTATGTTTCTGTCATCTATTTGTTTTGTTTTAAGAGTTCTTTGTGTATTTTAGATGACAATCCTTTGAAAATATATCTTTTGGAAGTACTTTCTCTCAGCCTGTGATTGAAGTCCAGCTTATCAATTATTTCTTTCATGGGTTTTGTCTTTGGTGTTTTATCTAAAATAGTTGCCATATCATAGGTTATTTAGATTTTCTCCAATTAGTTATCTTCTAGGAGTTTTATAGTTTTTCATTTTTTATTTAGGTCTGTCATTTTTAGAGTTAATTTTTGTGAAAAGTATGAGGTCTCTGTCTAGATTCTTCCTCTTTTGTTCTTTTGGTATGTGGATGCCCAGTTGTTTCAGTATCATTTATTGAAAAGAACTGCTTTGTTCTATTGTATTGTTTTTGCTCCTTTGTCAAAGTTGGTTGACTATATTTATATAGGTCTATTTCTGAATTCTATTCTGTTCCATTGATATCTTTGACTATGCTTTTGCCAGCACCATACTGTATTGAGTGCTGTAACTTTACTGTAAGTTTTGAAGTCATGTAATGTTAGTTCTCTGATTTTGTTCTTCCCTTCAATGTTGTCACTTATTCTAGGCCTTTTGCCTCTTTAAATAAATTTTAGAATCAGTATCTTGAAATCTATAAAATAGCTTACTGATATTTTAATTCTGATAGCATTAAATCTATAGAATAAGGTGAAAATTGACATCTTGACATGTTGTCTTCTTATCCATAAACAAGGAATATATCTCCATTTATTTGGTTCTTGATTTCTTTCATAAGAGTGTTATAGCTTTCCTTTATAGATTACTTAGATTATTAGATTGATACTAAAATATTTTATTATTTTCTGTGCTAATTTAGATCATATTGTATTTTTAATTTCAAATTCCACTTGTTTATTGCTGGAATATAGGAAAGCAATTGACTTTTCTATTTTTTTAAATTTTACTTATTTATTTTTGACAGGCAGAGTTAGACAGTGAGAGAGAGACAGAGAGAAAGTTCTTCCTTTTCCATTGGTTCACCCCCAAAGTGGCCGCCACGGCCGGTGTGTTGCGGCCGGTGTGCTGTGTGGATCCGAAGCCAGGAGCCAGGTGCTTCCTCCTGGTCTCCCATGAGGGTACAGGGCCCAAGGACCTGGGCCATCCCTCACTGCCTTCCCGGGCCACAGCAGAGAGCTGGACTGGAAGAGGAGCAACCAGGACAGAATCCGGCGCCCCGACCGGGACTAGAACCCGTTGTGCCAGCATTGCAGGCAGAGGATTAACTTATTGAGCCACAGGGCAGGCCAGCAATTGACTTTTATATACTTGATTTACCTTGTATTGTGCAAACTTGCTATAATTACTTACTAGTTCTGAGTGTGTTTTTTAAAATCAATTTTTGGATTTTCTACATAGAGAACTGTATCATCTGTGAACAAAGAGTTTTCTTTCTTCCTTTCAAATAAGTAACCATTTTATTTCATTTTTGTCCTTTTGCAATAAGTAGGATGCTGAAAAGAAGTGGTGAGTGGAACATCCTTGCCTTATTCTTTGAACTTAGTGAGAAATCCTCTAGTTTCTCACTATTGAGTATGTTATTAGCTCTGTTTTATAGATGTCATTTATAAAATTAAGACTTTGTTATTCCTACTTTGCTAAATGCTTCTGTTGGATTTTGTCAAATACTTTTTCTGCATCTATTGATATATGATCATGTGATTTTTCTACTTTAGCATGTTGACATGATTTACATTAACTGATTTTTTTAATGTAGATTTTTAAACTTTGCATATCTAGAGTAAATCCCACTGGATTATTGAATAATTCCGTTTAGGCATATATAACAAATATTACGGATAAGGTGGCTTCAGCAACAAACTTATTTCTTACAGTTTTTGGAGAAAAATCATGGAGCCAACATACCAACATGGTCAAGTCCTGGTGGTGGCCTCCTTTTCAGTCTGAAGATGGCTGTGTTCTCCCTTTACAGTCTCCTGCCAGAAAGAGGACTAGAGGGTTATGTACTTTATTTTATAAGCTTATTGTGTTAGTTAGGTTTTTATCACTTTAGGTAAAATATCTGAGAGGAGCTTCTTGGGAAGGATTATATTTATCCTGGCTTACATTTTAAAAGTTCACTGTTCAAAACTGGGCAGCCCTATTAGTCTGGCATCTGGTGGACATGCATAATGGTGAGCCTGAAGGCAGAGGAGGAAACTAGACCAAACGTGGCTTCAATAAACAACATTCTCTTAAGAACTATCTTATGAGAGCAAGCCCTCAGTGACCCAAATACTTCCAAGTGGCTCCATCTTTCAGACACTTGATAAAGTGTCTATCCTAATACATCAACAACTAATATAAGACTTTGAGATTTAAACATCTGCATGAGTTTCAGGAGACAAGTCCTGTTCATGACACTAATACATGGGAATGTATCCTTATGACCTAAATTACCCTCCAAAGACATCACCTCTTAATATTATCATACTCAGTGGAATTTCAACATTGAATTTGTGGTGGACACAATCATTAAATCTATTAAAACCTTTGCATATAATTCTTTCTATACCTTGTTGGATTTTACTTGTTTTTTGTTGAAGATTTTCCCATGTATGTTCATGAGATATTTGTCTGTAGTTTTCTTTTCTTGTAATCTATTTGTCTTATTTTGTATTAGAGTAACATTGGCCTCATAGAATGAATTAGGAAATATTCCTTCTGCTGCTAGCCTCTAAAAGAGATTATAGAGGATAGGTATAATTTATGTCTTAAGTGTTTTGTGGGGCAGGCGCCATGACGCAGTAGATTAATCCTCCACCTGCAGCGCCAGAATTCCATATGGGTGCCGGTTCTAGTCCAGGCAGCTCCTCTTCCCAATCAGTTCTTTGCTATGGGCTGGGAAAGCAGTAGAAGATGGCCCAAGTCCTTGGGCCCCTGCACCCACATAAGAGACTGAGAGGAAGCACCTGGCTCTTAGCTTCAGATTGGTGCAGCTCTGGCCATGGCAGCGATTTGGGGGAGTGAACCAACAGAGGGAGAACCTTTCTCTCTGTCTTTCCCTCTCATTTTCTGTAACTTTAACTGTCAAATAAATAAAATTTTTTTTTTTTAAAAAAAGTGTTTTGTAGAATTCACCAGTGACCACCACCTGGGCCTAGCATTTTTCGTCATTAATTATTGATTTAATAGCTTTAATAGATGTAGGCTTTTTCAATTTATTTCTTCTTGAAGGAGTTTTGACAGATTGTGTATACAAATGATGTTGATTTTTGTGAACTGATTTTATATCCTGCTATTTTACCAAACTCTTCTATGAGTTCCAATAGTCTCTTAGTAGAGTTCTTTGGATCCCCTAAATAAAGAATCACATTGTCTGCAAAGAGGGATAGTTTGATTTCTTCCTTCCCAATTTGAATCCTTTTGATTTCTTTTTCTTGCCTAATGGCTCTGGCTAAAACTTTCAGTACTATATTTTTTTTTAAATATCAATAAAATATCTTTAATGCCTACAATGTCTTGTATACATAAATTGAAAAAAATTTTCACCTGTATATATGCAAAAGTATTTTCTCTTGCAGTTCAACAGCACCAGAAAACAGGCTAAGCTATGTAAAAGGTTTTTTTTTTTTTAAACTTGATTTGTCCATTATGTAAAAGACATGATGGATTTAGTAACTCCAAAAAAACCTATATATCCATCCCATCTTATCATACACTAAACACCTGGATATTTATTTCATCACATCCATTCACAAAATAAATAGTAGTCTAATATATTCAGCACATTGAAAATAAAACAACCAGTCTCTCTTCATATATTTATTCTCTTTCCAAAAATGTTTTGGTCTCCTGCTATATCTCAGAAATGTACTAATAGCTGCTTTTAAGTTACAAAATACAAAACAACAATTTATTTTTTGGAGAAAATCTTGGGGATTACCACTAGAAAATGAAATTTTGCGTTCCCTTAGACTTTCTTTTTAGTTAACAGTCTTTGAACCTTCTCTCGGCACACATGTAAGGCTCCCTGTGACATGTGGTACCCTGGCCTCCAAATGGACATAACTGCATTTCTAGTTTAGAGAAAATACAAAGACAAGTTCTGAAAGTAGCCTTTAAAAGAAAAGTGCCCCTTGCTTTGACGTAACATCAAAAGCAAGTGGGACTGTGCAATCAGAGCCATGAATTTTATGAAAACTACTTTCTGTTCACGTCAATTGAGTTAGAGAATGCCACGCCCATGATCATGTAACATTATTACAATCGTGAAATAACATTACTACATTCGTGATTAACATTACCCAAGAAAAGGCACATCTTCAAATGTTAAGAAAATCTGAAAGTCAAAACAGTAGATGATACATGAAGAATTAAGCACTTAATTTGTAAACCTTGATCAAATAACAGCCAATTCCAGTTTCTTCAAAGGCTTGTAGGCTTTTTCTAAGAATGGACAGGAAGTGCAGAACAGAATGGAAGACAGGATTTGACAACAAGGCCAAGACTGTTAAAAGATTCACTCATAACTTTCCTTTTTTAAAAAAATGAAAGTCACAGTACAGTTTTATTATATTTATACAAATTAGCATCAGAAGTAATAGACATACAAGGTTTACAACCTGACTCTTCCTACTAAGTTCTGGAGATTTAATCTAGCACAGTGGTGCCTTTCTGTACAAACTGCACCATTGTCATAAAGTTTATGCCACTGGAAACCTTTCAGCTATAACAAGAATTTGCTTGTAATTAGATTTCATAATCTGAATACCGAAAGAAAAAAAAAAACCCCAAAAATACTTTTGAAAGGGGAAACATATAAATAATGGCGAAAGAAATAATGTTCTAGACCTATTTATTAAATGGAATATCACACTACCCTTAATTGATTTCATTGACGGTAACTGAGATGGGTAAGAGGAAGTCAACAGGTTCTTCTGCTACTTGTGTGACAGTTGTGGAGAGTTAGAAAGGGTGTCACTCCTAGCAATGAAGATACCTTCTACAGAATTTAAAATCAAATCCTCACACTTTCCAAATTTGAAAGTCAATTCAAAGTAAGCAGTGTTAAAGGACAGGGTCATATGGTCCCATTAAGGGAGACTATCAATGATAAAATCTGTAATAAATACACTTTATGGACAAAAGGAATACATAAAACACATTTGGACCTGTTAAAGAGTAAGGGTTCTTTGTAGGACA
Source organism: Sylvilagus floridanus (assembly GCA_949820135.1). Classification (NCBI taxonomy): domain Eukaryota; kingdom Metazoa; phylum Chordata; class Mammalia; order Lagomorpha; family Leporidae; genus Sylvilagus; species Sylvilagus floridanus. Next base: position 49,483,636 of record OX463240.1, read on the forward strand.
ACCCCTACTACTATTCCTGTTCCCTATTGTCCAGTGGCTTAAGAGAGCCAGAACATTATAGAATTATAGAATTGCCCTATCATCTTAATTTCAACTGCCTCCAACCTCAGTATTTACAGTCAAGGACAAATGCTCTCTAGCATTATCATGTCTCATCTTCTGTTGCTGATCCTTGAGACGTGGCCTCCTTCTAGCCAGATCCTAGGTCAGCCTGATTGGAATTGCTTGGACTTGAGGCTTAAGTGATAGCAAGTCAATAGATATGACTTTAAAAGGGTGAAAGTGAAGAAAGTCCCACAGCCCTGTAACACAGCAGGAACAGGGAACATCCGCTTTTCTACCTGGGGTAAAAAATTTCTTCACAGTGCATAGTTTGAAATAAAAGTGCAATATGGGCAAAAGGAGAAGTTGGTACTCTTGATACAGATGAATTTAGTTTTTGGTTTTTGCCATTAATATTTGCTAAGAATTTTAAGATAAAAATGCAAAGTCATTAACATCAAAAGGTACCGGGGCACCTTGGGATTCTGAAGTATTTTTATAAGTAGGGAGGTGGGAAGCCTCACATGTCACTTCCTTATTTTTTAAACTATTACTCTTTCTAATCTAATGTTTGAATAAAATAACTTTTTCTTCAATATAAAAATGAATTTTGTAAGGTAAAAAAATCAATCAGCACAGTGACCTTGTATATTATATGAAAACCAACATAACAATAAATCTGAAAGGAAAACTGGGAAGAGAATATTCTTGTATTTTAACCTGGAAAAATTTCTGTTAGTTGTCCAATCACCTAAATTAATAAGAATGCTCAGCATCCAATCCATTGAGTAGTACAGAATACAATATAATTTATTCTACTTTGTACTTCAGAATCACAGGGATGACATCCATATGATAATTATAAAGCCTACTCTACATTTTCAAGTTCTGAATCCAAACATATAGATTAAGACAGGCCACATTATTGCTGGCAACATGCATAGAAAGGCCAGTTTCTTCATAAAGACAGTAAGTTTGGGAGCTGGAGAGGGCCCTACTCACATATCAGCAGAAGAATTAGAGAAGTTCAGAGGCAATCCTTTTTTTTTTCTTTTTCCTTTTAAAGTAGCAAAGGAACAATAGAAGTTGGAGGTCTGCAGAGTGACCCCACATTAGAGTGCATAGCTTATCAGGATCAAGGCTGGCATCTGCGAACAGTTAACTTCATAAGAGCACACAGTGGGCATTTTATCATCTGTGTTATAGATTTTACCCTGGAAAGTATTTAAAAGTACTTTATGCTCAAATGACAGCCTGCAAATGACAATATGCATTCCCTCTCCTTGAGTACCCAAGTATAAATCTACACCAGTAAGGGAGCGTCTTTAGTCTAAAGGCAGGAAATCCTCACAGCGGTGTCTCCAGGAATCTCACAAAAATAAATAAAAGCAGCAGCTAATGCCTCTTGAGCTTCTTGGCCTTTCGACGTTTCATTTCTTCTTCTTCACGTCTCATTTCCTCTAAGTCCTCTTGCATACCCAGTCGTAAGCTCTTTGCTTCTTCCTTCTGCTGCTCTTTCCAGCTACTTTCCATGTAACGTAAGGCATAGTCACTTTCATCTTTGTATTTTTTTCGGTCATAGCCAAAGATTTCTCGAATGTGCTTAGATATTTCTTCCTGAGGTTCTCCTTCATCTTCGATAAAATCTTCCATTTCAGAGTCATATTCGTCATCATCATCATCTTCCTCTTCATATTCTCGCTGCCTCTTATAACCAGTAGGGAAAGGAAGCCTTTGAGGACCTTGGGCAGATCTGTAGCCAGTTAGGGATGGCTTCATTCCATTCATCTGTCCATTGATGGGCCTGCTAATAATATTCTTGGAAGAAATTGTTTCTGAGACAACAGTGCACTTGGGCTTTACAGGTGGACCTGAGCTACCAACTGTTCGCCCAGGTGCCAAGTTGCTCATTGGTCTTCCAGGGCCTGAACTACTGACAGTCCGTCCAGCTGGAACTGAGCTACTTATGGATCGTCCAGGGCCACTGACTGACTGCCCAGGGGGGCCTGAGCCACTCACTGGCCGTCGAAGGTCATGTGGACTGCTCACAGGCCGCCCAGGGCCTCCAGAACTGACCATAGGTCTACTAGCACTACCTGAGCTGCTGATGGGTCGCCCAGGGCCATTTGCAGTATTTGCAGGTCGCCCAGGGCCATTTGCGGTATTTGCAGGTCGTCCAGGGCCACCTGCACCACTGACTGTCCGCCCAGAGGGTTTAGAGTCACTGGCTGGTTTCTTGGTCCCACTGACTGATCGCTCAGGTGCTGAGCTGGAGCTGCCATTCTGGCGCCTGGGCACCGGGCCAGAATTAACTGTGAGTCGAGGAGTCCCTGGGCTGGGTCGCCCAGGGGCTGAACTGGAGCTGCTGCCTGGCTGCCTGACACCTGGACTCTTCACCTTATTGCGTGGGGAGCCCATGGAGGCAGGTCTGGAATGGCTAGGATAGGAAGGAGATTTTTTGGCTTTGTGCTTGGTAGCAGGTTTCTGAGTCCCACTGGCAGAAGTCTTTGGGACAGTTGGTGAGTATGTGCTCGAGTGGGGCTTTGCAGCCCCATTGAAAACAGGTCTGTTATGGCCTTCACGAAGTGAGGGTTGGGAGCTATTGCCAGATCCTGCCTTGGTCCTCTCTCCTGGCATGGATTTGGATGAAGACAAAACTAAGTGTTTCCCACTGGCCATGCTGGATCTGGATTTCTTCTCAGCCTGAGGAAGCGGCATTCCCTTTGAAGATGGGTGCCTGTCCACAGAACCTTTGCTAAGTTTTGTGCTCACACTCTCTTTCTGAGAAGGTGCCTTTTTGGACACAGTTGGAGGTAGTTTCACATCTGTCTCAGGTTTCTTTTTCCTATGCTTTCGCTCAAGGAATTCTCGCTCCCTAAGTTCTTCTGCAGTCATAGGTCGCTCTTCTACTTTCTTTACTATCTTGATCTCCACTGGTTCAAACTGCTTTTTCTCAGCCAGCCTGAGTAGATCAGTGAAGTTCATGGGTGGTGGGGCACTTTTAAGGGGGACCTTTGGTTTGCTTTCAACTTTGGGAGGCTCTTGTTCTTCCTCATACTCCTGCTCTGGCTCTGCTTGATTGTATTCTAAGAATTCATCCTCCTCTTCCATCTCATACTCGTGGTCTGCTGTCTGGCTGGTGTAGCTCTCCGTTGCCTGCCTCTTCTTTGACTTTTCCTCAACAGGAATCCCATTGTAACCATGGAAATTATCCTTTGTCCTCTTGGCCATACCTCTTGCTTTCTTGTCATGTTTGAGCTCAATTCGCTTTTTCACTAGTTCTTCCTTTCTCCTTTTCTCTTCTAAGGCTTTTTGTCTGAGTTCCTCTTCTTTCCTCCTAAGAAAAGCTTGTACAGCTTCTGATTGGACACCTTTAACTTTTGGATCTTTTTTGGGAGGCCCCACAGCCAAACTATATCTTTTCGGCACATTGTTGACTCCTTGTCCTTTGGAAGCTATCAGCAGAATTTCTCTGAAGTCCATGTTCGGCCGAAGCCAGGCACTCGGGAAGGAGTCAGACGCACCTTACCGAGTCGCCCGGCTACAGCCAAGTGAACTGCCTCGGAAGCCCCTCTCCCACCCCTCTACAGAGCGGCCACTTCCGGCGCCTTCCAATGCCGTCTCTCAGTACTATATTGAATAATAATGGTGAGAGTGGGCATCCTTGTCTGGTATCGGATCTCAATGGAAATGCTTCCAACTTTTCCCCATTCAATAGGATGCTGGCTGTGGGTTTCTAATAAATTGCCTTGATTGTGTTGAGGAATGTTCCTTCCATACCCAATTTGCTTAGAGTTTCCGTCATGAAAGGGTGTTGTATTTTGTCAAATGCTTTCTCTACATCTATTAAGGTAATTGTATGGTTTTTCTTCTGCTGTTTGTTAATGTGATGTATCACATTGATTGATTTGTGAATGTTGAACCATCCCTGCATACCAAGGATAAATGCTACTTGGTCTGGGTGGATGATCTTTCTGATGTGTTGTTGGAATCTATTGGCCAGAATTTTATTGAGGATTTTTGTGTCTAATGTTCTTTAGGGAAATTGGACTGTAATTCTCCTTCTCTGCTGCATCTTTTTAGGGTTTAAGAATTAAGGTGATGCTTGTTTCGTAGAAAGATTTGGGAGGGTTCCTTCTCTTTCAATTGTTTTGAATAACTTGAGAAGAAAAAAAAAGAGAAGAAATAGAGTTAGTTCTTCTTTAAATGTCTGGTAGAATTCAGCAGTGAATCCATCCAGTCCTGGGCTTTTCTTTGTTGGGAAGGCCTTTATTACTGATTCAATTTCTGTCTTGGTTATGGGTCTGTTTAAGTTTTCTATGTCTTCATGGCTCAATTTTGGTAGGTTGTATGTGTCCAGGAATCTATCCATTTTTGATAGATTTCTCAGTTTGTTAGCATACAACTCTTTGTAGTAATTTCTGCTGACTCTTTTTATTTCTGTGGTGTCTGTTGTTACATTCCCTTTTCATCACTAATTTTATTGATTTGGGTCTTCTCTCTCCTTTTTTTGGTTAGTTGGGCCAATGGTGTTTCAATTTTAATTTATTTTTTCAAAAAGCAAGTTATTTGTTTTGCTGATCTTTTGTATCTTTTTTGTTTCAATTTTGTTGACTTTTTCTCTAATTTTAATTATTTCTTTTCTCCTACTAGTTTGGGTTAGATTTGCTGTAGTTTTCTAGATCCTTGAGATGTATTGATAGCTCATTTATTTTGTGCCTTTCCTATTTCTTGATGTAGGCATCTATTTCTCTAAATTTCCTCTTTGCACTCCTTTTGCTGTATTCCGTAAGTTTTGATATGTTGTATTGTTATCTTAATTTGTTTCCAAAAATGTTTTATTTCTTTTTTGATTTCCTTTACAACAGACTGTTCATTCAGGGGAATGTTGTTCAGTCTCCATGTGCTTGCATATGCTCTAGAGATTCCTGAGTTGCTGATTTCCAGCTTCATTCTGTGGTCTGAGAAAATGTATGGTATGGTTTCGATTTTTTTGAATTTGCTGTGACTTGTTTTATGGCCTAGCATGTGGTCAATCCTAGACAAAGTTCCATGCACTGCTAAGAAGAATGTGTATTCTGCAACTGTAGAATGAAAAGTTCTGTAGATATCTGTTAGGTCCATTTGGTCCATAGTGTTGATTAACTCTTCCATTTCCTTGTTGATTTTCTGTCTGGTTGATCTGTCCATTGCTAAAAGTAGAGTATGGAAGTCTCCCAGTACTATTGTATTGGAGTCTAAGTCTCCCTTTAAATCCCTTAACTTTTCTTTTAAATAACCAGGTGCCCTGTAATTAGGTGCAAATACATTTATAATAGTTACTTCTTCCTGTTGAATTGATCCCTTCATCTTTTTTTTTTTTTAACAGTTTTTGTGTTAAAGTTTATTTTGTCTGATGTAAGCATGGCTACACCAATTCTTTTTTGTTTTTCTGTCAGCATGAAGTATTTTTTTCCATTCTTTCACTTTCAGTGTGCATGCAGCTTTGTTGGTGATACGTTTCTTGTAGGCAGCATATAGATGAGTTTTGTTTTTTTAATCTATTCTGCCAGTCTGTGTCTTTTAACTGAAAGTTGAGGCCATTTACATTCAATGTGACTATTGATAAGTAGTGACTTTGCCTTGCCATTTTTCCATAATATTCCTGTTTTTTACTTTGGATTTCCTTTGTACTTTTACTGAGAACTTTCCTTCCTTTGCCCTCTTCCATATGACCATGTTTCTGTGTTTATGTGTGCATCACATCTTTAAGCATCTTCTGCAGGGCTGGATGGGCGCTGACAAATTCTTTCAGTTTCTGTTTCATGGAAGTCTTTATTTTACCTTCCTTCATAAAGGCAAGCTTTGCAGTTATAGTATTCTGGGTTGAAAGTTTTTTTCTCTTAAGACTTGCTCCATCTCACCATTCTGTCATAGCCTGTAGGGTTTCTGATGAGCAGTCTGCTGTGAGTCTAACTGGGTATCCTTTGAAAGTAATCCAGTGTTTCTCATGTATATTTTAAAATCTTTTCCTTTATGTTTTACTGTAGGGAGTTTGATTTCAATGTATCATGGTGAAGATCGTTTCTGGTCATGTCTGTTAGGAGTTCTATGTGTTTCCTGTACTTGGGTGCCCCTCTCTTTCTCCAGATAGGGGAAATTTTCTGTTATTATTTCACCAAAAAGTCCTTCTAATCCTTTCTCTCTCTCCACGCCTTCAGGATCTCTTAGAACCTGTATGTTGGGTCATTTGATATTATCCTGTAGATTTCCAACAGTGTTTTATAGTTTTCTGATGTCTTCTCCTTGTGTTTGATCTGACTGTATAATTTCCTGTGCTTTGTTTTCTAAGCTGGATATTCTTTCTTCTGTTTCACTGATTCTGTTGTTAGGACTCTTCACTATATGTTTATTTGTTCTATTGAATTCTTCACTTCCAAGATTTCATTTTGATTTCCCTTTAAGATCTCAATTTTGTGGGAGAAATTTTCTTTCATGTCATTATGGATTTCATTAGTTCATGCATTTTGTTCTTATTCTAAGTAATCTTATGATCGGTTTTTTGAATTCCTCTTCTGGTATTACTTCAATATCATCAACTTCACAATCTAGTATTGAGGTATTATGTTCTTTTGGTGGTCCATTTTGTCTTCCTTCTTCTTGTTTCTGCACACTCTACATAGGTTCACTGTGTTCCTCCAATTTATGTAGAGTTTCCTCTGCTGTTTTCTCTCTAACTCTTTTCTGAGACTGCACTCTTTCCACTTTTTTAAAAACTATCTTCTCCTAGACTCAAGCAGCAAGCTCCCTCCCTACTCAGCCATATTAATCTACTCCAAGCTTCCAATCTTATCATGAGAATAGCAAGCTCCTTCTGAGCTCCCTGTTTACTGCAAAGCAAATTAGCTATCCCACACTTCTGATGGCTCTTTGTTTTATCGTCAACAAGCCAGAAAGGATAAAAGACTGCAAATCAGGGTTTTCCATGATTTTCTCCCCTGCCTTGTAACTGATTGTCAAAATCTTTTCTTCCCCAAAATTGTACTCCAGTATCACCTGCCCCTTCGGGTTTTGCCTCTCTTGGATTCCCCCTCTATGCCACTCTGGCTGGAGGTCTCTGACTCTAATAAATCTTGCTTTTAAACCATTAAAAAACTCTTAGCTAGATATCTCTGCTTACTTCCCCCTTTGTATTTAGAGTGTAACTAAAAGTACTACTAAGAAAACTGAAAAGTAGTCTATTTGTCTCCCTTACAAAGCACAATGATGACTTCTAGGTCCTCTCATGTTATTTATTAAAACTTGCAAAATATTGGGAAATTAAAAATAAATAGCCTCTGTATACATAAAGCCAGGATTTATTTAAATTCTAATATAAGCAATGGAATAACAGAATTAGAAATTTTAATAGAAGAACATAATATCAAGTCTCTTAAACAATGGCCTACATTTTCTCAAAAACTATAGACTTCATGCAGTGAGCATGAAATCTAGGCTAATGCTGAAGACACATGTTGACTCCTGTTGTCTCATCTGGGTTTGATACCTGGTTCTAGCTCCTGACTCCAGCTCCATGTTAATGCAGACCCTGTGAGGCAGTGGTGATGGCTCAAGTGTTGGGTTCCTGCCACCCATGTGTGAGACATAGAATGAGTTTCTGGCTCCTAACTCAATTCAATCCCAGCCCTTGCTGGCATTGGAGGAGTGAACAAGCAAATGAAACTCTCTGTCTCTCTCTCTCTCTCTCTCTTTCTCTCTCTCTCTAATAAATAACATTTTTAAACAAAATTAAAATCAAAGCTTCTAGGCTTACAAAAAAGTACAAACTTCATGAAAGACATATTTTCAACTCATTTAGAAAAAAACTATATCAGTGTAAAACATATTACACAGATGACTTGAAAGCTTTTCATAGTACATTAAAAACAATTTCATTTCTTTACAGTGGATAAGATTCCACAGATGTCATTTATGTGTCATAATTAATTGCAGTTTCATTTAGTTTTTCCAACATAATTAACTGCTAATGATTATACACCAGCATTTTAAAGACATGCACTCTTAAAGCATTTAATTAAGAAGTAGATGTGGGGCTGGTGCTGTGGTGCAGCTGGTTAAAGCCCTGGCCTGCAGCTCTGGCATCCCATATGGGTGCTGGTTTGAGTCCCAACTGCTCCACTTCTGATTCGGCTTTCTGCTATAGCCTGGGAAAGTAGTAGAAGATGGCCCAAGTCCTTGGGCCCCTGCACCCACATAGTAGACCCAGAAGAAGCTCCTGGCTCATGGCTTTGGATCAGCTCAACTCTGGCCATTGTGGTCATTTGGGGAGTGAACCAGAGGATGAAACACTTCTCTCTCTCCCTGGCTCTACCTCTCTCTGTAACTCTGTCTTTCAAATAAATAAAATTTTTTTTTTAAAAATATGTAACCTTGTATCAGTTTTATATTGATTTTGTTCTGGGCTAGTAATTCATGTTATATTCATAACGATAAAGAAGCATTGTGAAAACACCTATAAATATAATATGCCCTAGCAGTCCTGTAGAAGACATGTATTCTGTGTCAACATACAGATGAATAGTTTTCATTTCAAAGATATGCAAATGTGAAACCATGATTTTATCAGAGTAAATATTTTCAGTACACATAACTACAATGTGGCAATCCAAAACCTACACTGGTCATGTAATTTAACCTTTAATCCAGAAATATATCACTTATCCATTGAGTATTTAGTAAATCACTGTGGGCAATAAAATTGTATTTAAATCATAACCACTGTCTTTAAATATTTAAAATGTAAGTGGGGGCCGGCGCCGTGGCTCAACAGGCTAATCCTCCGCCTTGCGGCGCCGGCACACCGGGTTCTAGTCCCGGTCAGGGCGCCGGATTCTGTCCCGGTTGCCCCTCTTCCAGGCCAGCCCTCTGCTGTGGCCCGGGAGTGCAGTGGAGGATGGCCCAAGTGCTTGGGCCCTGCACCCCATGGGAGACCAGGAAAAAGCACCTAGCACCTGGCTCCTGCCATCGGATGAGCGCGGTGCGCTGGCTGCAGCGCGCCGGCCACGGCAGCCATTGGAGGGTGAACCAACGGCAAAAGGAAGACCTTTCTCTCTGTCTCTCTCTCTCACTGTCCACTCTGCCTGTCAAAAAAAAAAAGAAAAAAGAAAAAAGAAAAAAAAAATAAAATGTAAGTGGGAAAATAAGAAATACAGACATAAAATCAGTGGTATTCTGGAGTTAGCTCATGTCAGCATATAAAAGCTGACTTAGTAAGATTTCAGGAATTTGGCAAGCCTGTTGTTTAATATGGTTATGGTTAAAAATTAAGTCATATAAACTTACCATTATAGCAAAAACAAAAGCAATACATACTCAAAGCTTATCACTTTCTACTTATTTTATTAAAACTTACTATCATATATGTTCTTTTTTAAAAAAGATTTATTTACTTACTTGAAAGTCAGAGTTACACAGAGAGAGAAAGAGAGGCAGAGAGAGAGAGAGAGAGAGAGAGAGAGAGAGAGAGGTCTTCCATGCACTGGTTCACTCCCCAATTGGCCGCAACAGCCAGAGCAGACCTGATATCACTGAAGCCAGGAGCCAGGAGCTTCCTCCAGGTCTTCCATGTGGGTGCAGGGGCCCAAGCACTTGTCTCATCTTCTATTGCTTTCCCAGGCCATAGCAGAGAGCTGGATCAGAAGTGGAGCAGCTGAATCTCGAACTGGCGCCCATATGAGATGCCGGCACTGCGGGCAGTGGCTTTTACCCCCTACGCCAGAGTGCCGGCCCCATCATCTATGTTCTTGAGGTTTTTACAACTTCAAGAACATAGAAATACTATATAGTGGCATGTAATTGCAAATCTCTCCTCAACTCCATGTTCAGACATGTCATAGCCATGGTATGAATCTTTATTCCATGGAAAGCAAACCTTAAAAAACAATGGCCCATCACCCTCCCTGGCCCCAGCTGAATATTGGACTTTTCCTGGCACACCACTGGCAAGGGTGATAATTAACAGTGCAAAGCAGAATGTGTTAAATGTCACTTAAATATTTTAGTATTATAGACATGAGAGTTTTTGAAAAGGGTGCAATAAATAATGGTCCCCAGTGGCCAGCGCCATGGCTCAATAGGCTAATCCTCCACCTGTGGCGCCAGCATACTGGGTTCTAGTCATAGTCGGGGTGCCACATTCTGTCCCGGTTGATCCTCTTCCAATCCAGCTCTCTACTGTTTCCCAGGAGTGCAGTGGAGGATGGCCCGAGTGCTTGGGCCCTGCACCCACATGGGTGACCAGGAGAAGAACCTGGCTCCTGGCTTCGGATCAGCGCAACTCGCTGGCCGCAGCAGCCATTGGGGGATGAACCAACGGAAAAGGAATATCTTTCTCTCTGTCTCTCTCTATCACTGTCCACTCTGCCTGTCAAAAAAAAAATAATAATAATGGTCCCCAGAAATAAGAGCAGGAAGTTTTACAAAGGGGACTAAAAAATAAATTTGGCAGTGATTTCATGAACAAGAAAAGCTATAGACAGAACAATAAACGCACTAAGTCCACCTGTTGATTAAGTGGCTTATTTCTTCCTTGTTAAAGATTAACTTTACATTGGCATATTCAGTTGTGTAGTTCTTTTTTAAAATTAATATAAAGAGAACAGATTTCATGCATTTCATATCTATAGTTCCAAAAGATAACCACACTTCCCTCCCTCCCTCCCTCCCTCCCCCTGCACACTTCCTTTCATCAGTTTTTGCAGACATAATTTTAAATCATATATTCACAGACTTAATTCACCACTAACCATAATATTCAACAAGTAAAATGTAGGAACACCACATGGCTCATGCATACACCTTTGCTTAATCCCTTTAACTGCCTAAACTTAGCTTCCTATAACACTAAACTCTTGCTGCTTTCTGGGTGAGTTCTAGAACTTCGTACATGTTTAGGGCCTGGAACATACCTCCTTCTTTCCCCTCCCCCCACACTCTTACTTTAAGGGTAACATAGCTGATACCTACTCCAGGGAATTTTCTTAACTTTTCCTAGACACCTCCCTTCCAAGAATGGCTTAAGTACTCTTTTTCATGTCTCAATCTTTGTATTGATTGCATTTTAATTATGTATTAAGATGTGTCTTTACAAGACACTATGATTGCTCATTATTATAACCAATATTCCCTTTCTGATGTTCCATAATTTGAGCACAATTACAAAGATGATTCTAGAAGAAACTCTAGAGGAAAAGTCTGAATATTCATTGGTCTATCAACTACTTTTCAATGAATTATGCTATTGAACACTATACAAGGCAATGGAAATCTAAAGATGAGTAAGTCTAGGTCTTTGATATATTATCCAATGAGGAAGAAAAGAAATAAGGGATTCCACAGAGGGTGATAAATGCCATGATGTAAATGTAAGAAAGGAGCATAAGAGAGTGCTCAGAGCATTGGAAGGTGGGACTTTTGGGGGAGAAAATTGGGGAAGGCTTCCTGAAGGAAATGCCAAGCATGCTGTTTTCAATTGAGTAGGACTGGAGTAAATAAGTGGATACATTAAACAAATGGCATTTGCAAAGGAATCGATGTGAAAAACAAAACAGATGATGAGTTCTAGAAATTAAGTGGTTCAGTATGATTGAAGCATCAAGGAGGGATATGGGTTGGGAGAGACGGGGATAAACAGGCCAAACATGAAAAGATCTGCATGCCATGCTTATAGCTGGGACTTTAACCTGAAAGCTGTAGGAAGCCACTGGATACTTTAGTTTTAAAAATACATTTTTGACAGATCACACAAGTAGCAAAGAGGAGAACGGATTGGAAAAAGCTAAGCTGAGAAAAGGTAGACAAACTAGGAGAGATAAGAAAATATGTCGGAAGAGAATTAATGAATGTTTGAACTTAACTAAGGAAAGAGGACAGTTTCTTGCAAAATTTTTAAGAACTGGTAACCTATTGGATAAGAGGAAAAAATAAGAGGAATCTGTTGCATTTAAAAATTCTCAACAATACTGATTGCCTGCCTACCAGTGACCCAAAACTATTTCAGGTAGTGATATAATGGTATACAAAACAGACTAACTCTCTGCTTTAACAGACCTCGTATTCCAGTGAGACAGACAATAAATAATCAAATAATACATGATATAAATGATATAGGGCTGAGGGATAGAGAGGCAATATTTTTGAGAGGCTTGGTCAGCAGACAATGCTTTGAGTAGGTAACATTTGAGCAGAGATATAAATAAGGTGAAGATCAAATTATGCAAAGATCTAGAAGGTTGTTCAAGTAGCAGGTATTGGCTTGTTTGGGGGCTTGTTTACATGGTACTATTTCCTAGGATAGAATTTAATTGAAGGGTCAGAATTGTATGGGAGCAAATGAATTCTAAGTCATTTCTACCACTAGTGTATCAGGGGCATGAAACAAGTTATTTGAACCTCAATAACATTATTTGTAAATGAAAACAGTACTACTTTTCTTACCTCGTGTGAAATTTGTACCTCCAGTTAGCTAAGATGGGTGAAAGGGCTTTGAAAATTCTAAAAGGTAACAATTCAAAGTGTCATTATTTACTTACAGTTGTTTCAGTTGTTTTCTGGAGGGCAAATTTTTGAAGAAGACTTTGACATTCACCTGCTGTCAAAATCGAACATAATATTCCTTTGGGAACAAGTTGTGAATGTGCCAATATTCCTTTTTCCAAACTTAAAGATCTGATTGGTAATCAAGTTGTGAATGTTTGTGTTAGGCTTGAAACAAGGAATATTAATCTTTTGAAAAATCTCACTCAGATGGGATACCTCTTTGTCAGAGAAAATCTACTGTTCAAATAGAATAACTCTAGGCAAATTGCAAACATTATTTTAGATGGAGAAACTCAAGAACAGAGTTGAGTTGTCACAGTCTCCCCTACTTATTTTATTTCTTTTGTTCTTGTACTCCATTACACACACACACACACACACACAGAGAGAGAGAGAGAGAGAGAGAGAGAGAGAGAGAGAGAGAGAGAGAGAAACATTATGTTGGGTTTGATGTAGTTTTTATATGTTTCCTTCAAAATTTATGTTTGAATGTATTTTCAGTTTATGTTATGATACTGTAGATGTTTTACCTTTCTGTTCTCCATAGTGTTCCCATAGATTTAGTACTTACAGCTGTAAACATTTAGTTTATCTAGATTCTAGAATGTTTAATTTTCTAGATGGTTTAATTTTCCACCTAACACTTGTGCTATGGTCTTTGCTCTAAAAAGCATCTATTTTGTAACAGTCAGGTGTTTGTCTTTGAGCCCAATTCTGGGCCTTCTTAGTATTTGTTCCATTTTTTGGAGCTTAGTTGGTGACACATTCAGCTGAGAGAGAGTTAGGAACCTGTGATAAAAATACTCAGACAATCTCAGCAAGCAATGATCTTGTCCTGTTCAGTCAGATTCCAGCTGAGCATTAAAACTACTTCCTCACCTGGGCCACTCTCCTTCTAAATGTGGAAGCTAAAGAGGTTTCTCAAGTGATTTGGTATAGTCTTGTTTTCAGAACACCACTGCCACTGCAGAGTCATCTCATGGAAGGAAGGCTGGGGCCACTTCATTCCCAGATTCAACATATTCCTGTTTCCTCAATTCCCTATAATGGGTCTTATGTTGAGCCAGATGAAACTGCATTTATACAAATACATAATTGGCCAGCTGTTAAAGTGGGAGCTAGCACAAGCTTCCAAAACGGCAGAAAAAAATCCTCTCAAAAAATTTCCATTTCAGAAGTGTTATAATTTTGTATGGAAATTTCATAAATGGAGTTTTGTACCATAAAAAAAATGAACACCTGCAATTAATGATACCATGTAGAGCATACTGGCATGTTGCAAGACACAAGCTGAGTCTTTAACCCTCTGAGTGCTTGACAGCTTCCAAGAGATAAGCAACTAACTGCTTGGCTTTGCTTTTCATTAGTTACCCAGCTTGGCGGCTGATTATTATACTGAAAGCGTACAATGCCCATGTGCTTCTGTGTAATCATACAGGAACGGTTTCTGTCCTAGCACTCACTAGCTCTGTAATTATTGAATAGGACCACTAGCTCTCTTAGTCTGTTTTCCCATTTTTTATAATGGGAAAAATATATCTACCACATAGCCTTAGAAAAATTACTTAAGTTAATTCATGAAATGTGCTAACTTAATGCTTGGCAGACAGTTCATGGTCAATAAATGCTAGTTCTATTTTTTTTGTTCCCCCAAGAAATAAATGGAAGAGCATATAAAAAAGATAGAAAAGAAATTTGACTACTGAGAAGAGGTGGGACTTTTATAAACTTACACTGCTCTAAGCTCGTTGTTCCTCCCCCCCCCACCACCCAGGTTTATTTGTTTATTTGAAAGGCAGAGTAACAGAGAGAGATAGACACACACACACATACACAGATCTTCCATGGGCTGATTCACTTCTCAAATGGCTGCAAGATTCAGGTCTGAGCCAGTTTGAAGACAAGAGCCCAGAATTCCATCCAGGTCTCCCATGTGGTTGGCAGGGGCCCAAGTACTTGGGCCATCTTCTACTGCCTTCCTTGGATCACATTAGCAGGAAACTAGATCTGAAGCACAGCAGCTGGGACTAGAATGTGCACTCCAATATGGGCTGCTGGTGGTGTAAGCAGCAACCCAATCTGCAGTACCATATTGCCTATTCCTGAATGTTGAACAGGGATCGGCAACCTATGGTCCACAGGCTAAATGCAAAGAACCACACGGCTTTATAATGTCAGCAAACTAAGAATGATTTTTACATTTTTTATAAAGCTTTTATTTAAAGAATATAAATTTCCAAAGTACAGCTTATGGATTACAATGGCTCCCCCCACCCCGTAACTTCCCTCCCACCCGCTACCCTCCCCTTTCCCGCTCCCTCTCCCCTTCCATTCACATCAAGATTCATTTTCAATTCTCTTTATACACGGAAGATCAGTTTAGTACATATTAAGTAAAGATTTCAACAGTTTGCCCTCACATAGAGACACAAAGTGAAAATACTGTTGGAGTACTAGTTATAGTATTAATTCACAATGTACAGCACATTAAGGACAGAGATCCTACATGATATTTTTCTAAAAATTGATTAATTATCTATGCAATTTCCAATTTAACACCAAGATTTTTTAATCATTTGCAATTATCTTTGTATACAGAAGATCAATTCCATATATACTATGTAAAGATTTCATCAGTTTGCATCCACACAGAAACACAAAGTGTAAAAATACTGTTTCAGTACTAGTTATAGCATTACTTCACATTGGATAACACATTAAGGACAGATCCCTCATGAGATGTAAGTACACAGTGACTCCTGATGTTGATTTATCAACTTGACACTCTTGTTTGTGGCGTCAGTAATCTCCCTAGGCTCTCGTCATGAGTTGCTGAGGCTATGGAAGCCTTTAGGGTTTGCCGACTTTGATCTTATTCCGACAGGGTCATAGTCAAAGTGGAGGTTCCCTCCTCCCTTCAGAGAAAGGTACCTCCTTCTTTGATGGTCCCGTTCTTTCCACTGCAATCTCACTCGCAGAGATCTTTCATTTAGGTCTTCATTTTTTTTTTTTCAGAGTGTCTTGGCTTCCCATGCCTAAAATATTCTCATGGGCTCTTGAGCCATATCCAAATGCCTTAAGGGCTGATTCTGAGGCCAGAGTGCTATTTAGGACATCTGCCATTCTATGAGTCTGCTGTGTATCTCGCTTCCCATGTTGGATCATTCTCTCCCTTTTTCATTCTATCAGTTAGTGTTAGCAGACACTAGTCTTGTTTGTGTGATCCCTTTGACTCTTAGACCTATCAGTGTGATCAATTGTGAACTGAAATTGATCACTTGGACTAGTGAGATGGCCTTGGTACATGCCACCTTGATGGGCTTGTATTGGAATCCCCTGGCACGATTCTAACTCCATCATTTGGGGCAGGTCCGATTGAGCATGTCCCAAATTGTACATCTCTTCCCTCTCTTATTCCCACTCCTATATTTCACAGGGATCACTTTTCAGTTAAAATTTAAACACCTAAGAATAATTGTGTGTTAATTACAGAGTCCAACCACTAGTACTAGGATAAAAAAAATACTAAAATGGATAAAGTATTACATTGTACAACAACAGTCAGGACCAAAGCTGATCAAGTTACTGTTTCTCATAGTGTCCATTTCACTTCAACAGGTTTTCCCTTTGGTGCTCAGTTAGTTGTCGCGGATCAGGGAGAACATATGATATTTGTCCCTTTGGGACTGGCTTAATTCACTCAGAATGATGTTTTCCAGATTCCTCCATTTTGTTGCAAATGACTGGATTTCATTGTTTTTGACTGCTGTACAGTATTCTATAGAGTACATGTCCCATAATTTCTTTATCCAGTCTACTGTTGATGGGCATTTGGGTTGGTTTCAGGTCTTAGCTATTGTGAATTGAGCTGCAATAAACATTAATGTGCAGACGGCTTTTTTGTTTGCCAAATTAATTTCCTTTGGGTAAATTCCAAGGAGTGGGATGGCTGGGTTGAATGGTAGGGTTACATTCAGGTTTCTGAGGAATCTCCAGACTGACTTCATGATCTTTTGCTGTGAGGTTCCCTTCGTTTACCTTCTTTCATGTTGATGGCCGTGTTTCTGTGTTTCTGTGTGTAACACATCTTTAAGTATCTTTTGCAGGGCTGGACGAGTGGCAACAAATTCTTTCAATTTTTGTTTGTTATGAAAGGTCTTTATTTCACCTTCATTCATAAATGAGAGCTTTGCAGGATATAATATTCTGGGCTGGCAGTTTTTCTCTCTTAGTACCTGGGCTATGTCTCGCCATTCCCTTCTAGCTTGTAGGGCTTCTGATGAGAAGTCTGCCGTGAGTCTAATTAGATATCCTCTGAGAGTAATCTCACGTTTCTCTCTTGCGCAGTTTAGGATCTTTTCTTTCTGTTTCACTGTGGTGAGTTTAATTACAACGTGTCGTTGTGAGGATCTCTTTTGGTCATGTTTACTAGGGGTTCTATGAGTTTCCTGTACTAGGATGTCTCTCTCCTTCTCCAAAACTGGGAAATTTTCTGCTATTATCTCACTAAAAAGGCATTTTAATCCTCTCTCCCTCTCCATGCCTTCAGGAACTCCTAGAACTCGAATGTTGGGTTTTTTAATAGTATCCTGTAGATTCCCAACAATATATTTAGATTTCTAATTTCCTCTTCTTTTCTTTGGTTTGACTGTATATTTTCCTGTGCTCTGTATTTTAAGTCAGATATTCTCTCTTCTGCTTCACCCATTCTATTTGTAAGACTCTCTAATGTGTTTTTCATTTGATCTATTGAATTCTTCACTTCATTATGATTTCTCGTCACTATCACAGTTTCATGTTCTACTAGTTGTTTCATTTCAGCTTGATTCCTCCTTAATAATATTTCAGTTTCTTTTTTTTTTTTTTTTAGAACCCGGTGTGCCGGCGCCGCAAGGCGGAGGATTAGCCTGGCCACGGCGCCAGCCAAAATTGTTTTTTCTTTTTTCTTTTTTTTTTTTTAACTTTTATTTAGGATATAAATTTCCAAGGTACGATTTATGGATTACAATGGGTTTCCCCCCATATTTTCCCTCTCCCCCCACAACCCTCCCCCCTTGCCCGCCCCCTCCACCCTTTTGTTCACATCCAGATTCGTTTTCAATTCTTTTTGTATACATGTGATCAATTTAGTATGTGTTAAGTTATGAATTCGTCCCTTTGCCCTCATATAGTAACACAAAGTGAAATATAGTCTTTGAGTTCTCATTTTAGCATTGAGTCACATTGTATAGCACATTAAAGACAGAGATCCTACATGAGATATATATATATATATATATTTGAGACTGATAAATTTTTTTTGATGCAGTTTCCAATGTAACACTGAGTTTTTTTTTTGTTTTTTTTTTTCCCCCCTTTTCGATTATCTTTATATAGAGAAGGTCGGTTCAGTATGTATTAAGTAAGAATTTTCATCAGTTTGCATCTACACAGAAACACAAAGTGTAAAAATACTGTTTCGGCACTAGTTACAGCGTTACCTCACATTAGATAACATGTTAAGGACAGATCCCACATGGGATATAGGTACACAGTGACTCCTGGTGTTGATTTAACAATTTGACACTCTTATTTATGGCGTCAGGAATCTCCCTAGGCTCTAGTCATGAGTTGCTGAGGCTATGGAAGCCTTTAGGGTTCGCCGATTTTGCTTCTATTCCGACAGGGTCACAGTCAAAGTGGAGGTCCCTTCCTCCCTTTGGAGAAAGGTGCCTTCTTCCTTGGTAGCCCCGTTCCTTCCACTGGGATCTTACTCGCTGAGGTCTTCCCTTTAGGTCTTCTTTTTTTCCTTTTTCAGAGTGTCTTGGCTTTCCATGCCTATAATAATCTCATGGGCTCTTGAGCCAGATCTGAGTGCCCTAAGGGCTGATTCTGAGGCCAGAGTGTTATTTAGGACTTCTGTCATTTTATGAGTCTTCTGTGACTCTGCTTCCCATGCTGGATCGTCCTCTCCCTTTCTGGTCTTATCTGTTTATATTGGTAGAAACTAGTCTTGTTTGTATATTCCCTTTGACTCTTAGCCCTTTCAGTGTGATCGGTTGTGAACTGAAATTGTTTACTTGGGCCGTTGAGATGGCATTGGTATATGCCATCTTGATGGGGTTTTATTGGGATCCCCTGGCGTGTTTCTAACTCCATCATTTGGTGCAAGTCCAATTGAGTTTGTCTCAAATTGTACCTATCTTCCCTTTCTTTTTCCCTCTCTCAAAGTTGACTTTTCAGTTAAACTTTAAACACCCAAGGCTAACTGTGTGTTAGTTGCAGAGTTCAACCATTAGTACTATCACTAAAACGAGCATCAAAGAGAGATACTAAGATGGGTAAAGATTTACATTGTACATCAACAGTCCAGACAAGAGCTGATCAAGTCTTATTTTCTCATAGTGTTCATTTCATTTCAACAGGTTTCCCTTTTGGTGTTGAGTTAGTCGTCGCCGATCAGGGAAAACAGATGGTACTTGTCTCTTTGGGACTGGGTTAGTTCACTCAGCATGATGTTCTCCAGATTCCTCCATTTTGTCGCAAATGACAGGATTTCATTGTTTTTGACTGCTGTATAGTATTCTATAGAGTACATATTCCATAATTTCCTGATCCAGTCTACTATTGATGGGCATTTAGGTTGGTTCCAGGTCTTAGCTATTGTGAATTGGGCTGCAATAAACATTAGTGTGCAGATGGCTTTTTCGTTTGCCAGTTTGATTTCTTTTGGGTAAATTCCAAGGAGTGGGATGGTTGGGTTGTATGGTAGGGTTATATTCATGTTTCTGAGGAATCTCCAGACTGACTTCCATAGTGGTTTAACCAGTTTGCATTCCCACCAACAGTGGGTGAGTGTCCCTTTTTCCCCACATCCTCTCCAGCATCTATTATTGGTAGATTTCTGAATGTAAGCCATTCTCACTGGGGTGAGTTGAAACCTCATTGTGGTCTTGATTTGCATTTCCCTGATTGCAAGTGATCTTGAACATTTTCTCATGTGTCTGTTGGCCGTTTGGATTTCCTCTTTGGAGAGATGTCTATTGAGGTCCTTGGCCCATCTCTTAAGTGGGTTGTTTGTTTTGATGTTGTGGCGTTTCTTGATTTCTTTGTATATTCTGGTTATCAGCCCTTTATCTGTTGCGTAGTTTCCAAATATTTTTTCCCATTCTGTCGGTTTCCTATTCACTTTCCTGACTGTTTCTTTTGCAGTACAGAAACTTCTCAATTTGATGCAGTCCCAGTAGTTAATTTTTGTTTTGAGTGCCTGTGCCTTTGGGGTATTTTCCAAGAAGTCTTTGCCAGTACCTATATCTTGCAGGGTTTCTCCTATGCTCTCTAATAATTTGATGGTGTCGGGTTGTAGGTTTAGGTTTTTAATCCATGTTGAGTGAATTTTTGTGTAAGGTGTAAGGTAGGGATCTTGCTTCATGTTTCTGCATGTGGAAATCCAGTTTTCCCAGCACCATTTATTAAATAGACTGTCTTTGCTCCAGGGGTTGGTTTTGGATCCTTGATCAAAAATAAGTTGGCTGTAGATGTTCGGATTGATTTCAGGTGTTTCTATTCTGTTCCATTGGTCTATCCATCTGTTTCTGTACCAGTACCATGCTGTTTTGATAACAACTGCCTTGTAGTATGTCCTGAAATCTGGTATTGTGATTCCTCCAGCTTTGTTTTTGTTGTACAAGATTGCTTTTGCTATTCGAGGTCTCTTATTCCTCCATATGAATTTCAGCATCATTTTTTCCAGATCTGAGAAGAATGTCTTTGGTATCTTTATTGGTATTGCATTGAACCTGTAAATTGCCTTTGGGAGAATGGACATTTTGATGATATTGATTCTTCCAATCCATGAGCATGGAAGATTTTTCCATTTTTTGGTATCCTCTTCTATTTCTTTCTTTAAGGTTTTGTAATTTTGATCATAGAGATCTTTAACATCCTTAGTTAGGTTTATTCCAAGGTATTTGATTGTTTTTGAAGCTATTGTGAATGGGGTTGATCTTAGAATTTCTTCCTCAGCCGTAACATTGCTTGTGTATACAAAGGCTGTTGATTTTTGTGCATTGATTTTATATCCTGCTACTTTGCCAAACTCTTCTATCAGTTCCAATAGTCTTTTAGTAGAGTTCTTTGGATCCCCTAAATAAAGTATCATATCATCTGCAAAGAGGGATAGTTTGAGTTCTTCTTTCCCTATTTGTATCCCTTTGATTTCTTTTTCCTGCCTAATAGCTCTGGCTAAGACTTCCAGCACTATGTTGAATAACAGTGGTGAGAGTGGGCATCCCTGTATGGTGCCCGACCTCAGTGGGAATGCTTCCAGCTTTTCCCCATTCAGTAGGATACTGGCTGTAGGTTTTTCATAAATTGCTTTGATTATATTGAGGAATGTGCCTTCTATACCCAGTTTGCTTAGGGTTTTCATCATGAAAGGGTGTTGTATTTTGTCAAATGCTTTCTCTGCGTCTAGTGAGATGATCATGTGGTTTTTCTTCTGCTGTCTGTTAATGTGGTGTATCACGTTGATTGTTTTGCACACATTGAACCATCCCTGCATCCCAGGGATAAATCCCACTTGGTCTGGGTGGATGATCTTTCTGATGTGTTGTTGGATTCTATTGGCCAAGATTTTATTGAGGATTTTTGCATCTATGTTCATCAGGGATATTGGTCTGTAATTCTCTTTCAATGCTGCATCTTTTTCTGGCTTAGGAATTAAGGTGATGCTGGCTTCGTAGAAGGAATTTGGGAGGATTCCCTCTTTTTCGATTGTTCTGAATAGTTTGAAAAGGATTGGAGTTAGTTGCTCTTTGAATGTCTGGTAGAATTCAGCAGTGAATCCATCTGGTCCTGGGCTTTTCTTTGTTGGGAGGGCCTTTATTACTGTTTCAATTTCTATTTCAGTTATGGGTCTGTTTAGGTTTTCGATGTCTTCCTGGTTCAGTTTAGGTAGGTTGTATGTGTCCAGGAATCTATCCATTTCTGATAGGTTTCCCTGTTTACTGGCATACAAGTCCTTGTAGTAATTTCTGATGATTCTTTTGATTTCTGTGATGTCTGTTGTTATGTTTCCTTTTTCATCTGTGATTTTACTGATTTGCGTCTTTTCTCTTCTTTTTTTTGTTAGCTGGGCCAGTGGGGTGTCAATCTTGTTTATTTTTTCAAAAAACCAGCTCCTCGTTTGGCTGATTTTTTGTAATGTTTTTTTGGATTCAATCCTGTTGATTTCTTCTCTGGTTTTAATTATTTCTTTTCTCCTACTAGCTTTGGGTTTGGTTTGCTGTTGGTTTTCTAGATCTTTGAGATGTACTGTGAGCTCATCTATTTGGTGTCTTTCCAGTTTCTTGATGTAGGCACCTATTGCTATAAACTTTCCTCTTAATACTGCTTTTGCTGTATCCCACAAATTTTGGTATGATGTGCTGTTATCCTCATTTACTTCCAGGAAATTTTTGATTTCTCTTTTAATTTCTTCTATGACCCATTGTTCGTTCAGGAGCATGTTGTTCAGTCTCCATGATTTTACATGTGTTTTAGGGATTCCTGAGTTGCTAATTTCCAACTTCATTCCTTTATGGTCTGAGAAGTTGCATCGTATGATTCTAATTCTTTTGAATTTGCTGAGACTTGCTTTATGGCCTAGTATGTGGTCAATCCTAGAGAAGGTTCCATGTACTGCTGAGAAGAATGTAAATTGTTTCTCTGTAGGATGGAAAGTTCTGTAAATATCTGTTAGGTCCATTTGGGCTATGGTGTCATTTAAATCTACTGTATCCTTGTTGATCCTCTGTCTTGGTGATCTGTCTATCTCTGAGAGTGGAGTATTGAAGTCCCCCAGTACTTGAGGTCTAAGTCTCCCTTTAAGTCCCTTAGCAAATTTTTCAAGTAAACCGGCGCCTTGTAGTTAGGTGCATATACATTGATAATTGTTATATCTTCCTGTTGAATGGATCCCTTAATCATTATATAGTGTCCCTCTTTGTCTCTCCTAATAGATTTTGTGGTAAAATTTATGTTATCTGATATTAAGATGGCTACGCCCGCTTTTTTTTCGTTTCTGCTGGCGTGGTATATCTTTTTCCAACCTTTCACTTTCAGTTTGTATGGATCTTTGCTAGAAAGATGAGTTTCTTGTAAGCAGCAAATAGATGGGTTTTGTTTCCTGACCCAGTCTTCCAAACGGTGTCTTTTGACTGGGCAATTCAAACCATTCACGTTCAATGTGACTATTGATAAGTAGTCATTTTGCCCTGCCATTTGCCAAAGATAGTTTCTTATATATACTTTGAGTTTCCTGTGGTCTTTTGCTGTGAGGTTTCCTTCCTTTAGCTTCTTTCAGATTGTTGACCGTGTTTCTGTGTTTCTGTGTGTAGTACATCTTTCAGGATCCTTTGTAAGGCTGGACGGGTGGCTACAAATTCTTTCAGTTTCTGTTTGCTGTGAAAGGTCTTTAGTTCACCCTCAATCACAAATGAGAGCTTTGCAGGATATAATATTCTGGGCTGACAGTTTTTCTCTCTTAGTACCTGGGCTATGTCTCGCCATTCTCTCCTAGCTTGCAGGGTTTCTGATGAGAAGTCAGCTGTGAGCCTAATTGGAGATCCTCTGAAAGTAATCTGACGTTTCTCTCTTGCGCATTTTAGGATCTTTTCTTTTTGTTTCACTGTGGTGAATTTTATTACAACATGTCGTGGTGAGGTTCTCTTTTGGTCATGCTTATTAGGGGTTCTATGGGCTTCCTGTACTAGGATTTCTCTGTCCTTCTCCAAACCTGGAAAGTTCTCTGCTAGTATCTCTCTAAAAATGCCTTCTAATCCTTTCTCTCTCTCCATGCCTTCAGGGATTCCTAGAACTCTAATGTTGGTTTTTTTAATAGTATCCTGTAGATTTCCAACAATGTTTTTTAGATTTCTAATTTCCTCTTCTTTTCTTTGGTTTGACTGTATATTTTCCTGTGCTCTGTCCTCTAAGTCCGATATTCTCTCTTCTGTTTCGCTGACTCTGTTTCTAAGGGATTCCAAAGTGTTAGTCACTTGATCTATGGAGTTCTTCAGTTCTGATTGGTTTCTCTTCACTATTATACTTTCCTGTTCTACTAATTCCTGCATCGTATTCTGGTTCTTCCTTAAAGTTTCATTTTCCCGGGAGAGATTTTCTATCTTGTCCAGTAAGGATTTCTGTAGTTCAAGAATTTGCTTTTGAAGACTTCTAAATGATCTTATCATAAATTTTTTGAAATCCATATCTTGCATTTCCTCTATCTCATCATCTTCATATTCTTGACTTCGGGTGTTTTGTTCGTTTGGAGGTATCATTATGTGTTCATTAATCTTGTTTCCTTGACTTCTGTGTTTGTTGTTTCGCATTTTGGAGGGATTCTTTTAATTCTTCTTCCCTTACTGTGATTTTTTTTTTCTTGATATACTATGGCTTTGTTAAGCGGGCTGCCTGCTGTTGGTGGGGCCTTGGAGGTTTGGGATGGGTGTAGCCTGAGGATTCTGCTTGTTTCTTCAGGGTTAGCTGTGATAGATCTCAATTTATTTATTAATTTTTATTATTTTTTGTTCTTTTCTCCGGAGGGAAGTAATACCATCCAGTTGTGCAGAGTTGATGATAGTTAGCTTCTAATCTCTAGCTTCTATGTGTATAGCGTCGCAGGCGTTTTTCAGGAAAAAAATTTTTTTTTCCCCCCCCTGGATTTATCGTGTATGGATGCACCACTCTCGGTTAGCGCTAGGTGGCAGCAGCGTGCCGCTGCTCGCCGCCGCCGCGCACTGTCGCCGCGTGTCCCCGCCGCCGCGCGTCTCCACCGCGCGATGCCGCCGCGCGCCGCCGCTTGCCCCCGCCGCCGCGCGCTGCCGCGCGCCGCTGCGAGCTGCCGTGCAAGATGTTGGTGTTCTTTAGGTCCGAGTGTAAACAAAAAAAGAGATGGCCGCTTCCCGCCCTCTGCCGCTCCGACAGTCGCTGCGAGCAGCCGTGCAAGATGTTGGCGCTCTTTAGGTCCGAATGTAAACAAAAAAGATGGCCGCTTCCCGCCCTCTGCAGCTCCGATAGCCGCTGCGAGCAGCCGTGCAAGATGTTGGCGCTCTTTAGGTCCGAGTGTAAACAAAAAAGGAGATGGCCGCTTCCCGCCCTCTGCCGCTCCGACAGCCGCTGCGAGCAGCCGTGCAAGATGTTGGCGCTCTTTAGGTCCGAATGTAAACAAAAAAGATGGCCGCTTCCCGCCTTCTGCCGCTCCGATATGGGGGGGTGGAGGTGTCGTGGGGTCTTGTCTTATTTAGACTTCTAGATTCCCCCCCGTAGCGCTCTCTTCCCGCGGGGTGTCCCACGCCCTGTTCCCCTTCACATTTCTCTCCCGCTCAGCCGTGCACGTCCCCGTGTCCGTCCCAGGGCGGGATGGGGGAGGGGTGGCCGGCGCCGCGGGACCGGGCGAATGCGCTCTCTCACCTCTGCATCCCGCATCAATGTGTTCAAATTTCCACCAAATTATCCGTTGGTCTGACCTAACTGTCCGGCTTCCCTTGGGTTGAAGCGTGGGGCTCCAGGTTCGTTTCACACGGGTCGTCCACGCACTCCCCGTCGGCAGCTTGCGGGATCCCTGCTGCCCCCTTCGCTGCTCCCGCCGGACTCCTAATATTTCATTTTCACGAGAGAGATTTTCTACCTTGTCCATTAAGGATTTCTGTAGTTCAAGAATTTGTTTGTGAGTACTTCTTAGTGTTCTTATCAATTTTTTGAGATCTGCTTCTTGCATTTCTTCTATCTCATCATCTTCGTAATCTTGAATTGGGGTGTCTTTTTCATTTGGGGATGTCATAGTGTCTTCCTTGTTCTTATTACCTCGGTTTTTGCGTTTGTTGTTTGGCATATTGGTTTCTTCACTGTGGTTTTTTGTTGTTGTTGTTATACTATGACTCTAGATTAAGTGGACTGTCTGCTTTTGATGGAGCCATAGAGGCTTGAGATGGGTGTGGCCTGAGAGCTCTGTTTGGTTCCTCAGGGTTGAGGGTGTGTCATAGGAGACACTCCCAGGTTAGGCGTGGTAAATCTCTGTTTCTTTTTTTTTTAATTATTCAAAAGGGAAGTAATTCCGCACAGCTGAATGGAATTGGGGGTGGTTAGCAGGTGAATGATATACCCACAGGAGCCAGAGATCGGAAGCTCTTTCCCCAGGACCAGAGAGGGAATCTTTGCAGCCCTTAGTGTGGGCTCAGATTCTCCTGTAGTCTCCCACTGGGCTGCCAAGGCTACTGAACTGTAGCGTCTCTGGAGAGTACTCAGATGAATTCGTGATTTCCATGAGTTCTCTCCCCCACCGTTTCTTTTTTCACAGTCTCAGTTCATTAGCACCACACATTCATTAGGTTCTAATCTCCTGTTATTTCATCCCTCCCACCCAGAGTCAGGTTTTTCTGCTAGGCTCAGGGGCCGGTGCAGACCTGAGGTCGCCCTGCTTATGACGTATGTCCAAAATGGCGCCTGCTCTTTGTCTTGCTCACCTTTGAGAGGTGGGCAGAGAGAGAGAAACTCGTGTCCGTATGGGTCACTTTTTTTCCTCTCTGTCTCTCTCTTCTAGTTAGCCTGGTGAACTTTTCCCCACAGGGTTTCAAGCCTTGTTTGCTCTAGTCTCCTCTTTCCGCTTCTCTTCTGGTGTCTCAGGCTATTGAGGTTCGGCTCACCGTGCGTTCTAGCGCTGGTACGTTGAGTCTGCCACTGGTGTCCCAAACTGCGGGCTCCCACACTCTCCTCGAAGGTCCACTGTGAATCACTAGTTCCGGAAGAGTTTCCTCTGCTGTTTCTTCCCCTACTCTTCCTTGAACCTGCAGTATCTCCACTTTTATTAAACTGTCTCTCCCCCGGACTATCGGTGTGCTCCCTTCCTATTCCGCCATCTTGATGCTCCTGTCGATTTTTACATTTTAATAGTTGAAAAAATCAGAATAATATTTCATGAACCATGAAAATGACATTAACCTAAAATTTCATTGTTGATAAAAACAGTTGCATCAGAACACAGCCACTTACTCATTTGTGTCATCAATGGTTATTTCTGTGTTCTAGTTGACAGAGTAGACACTTCTCAACTTAGGATGTAGTTTCATCCTGATAAAAATATTTTAAGGGGCCAGTGTTTTAGTGTAATATGTGGAGTTGCCACCTGCAACGCTGCCATCCAATATGTGTACCAGTTCATGTCCCAGCTGCTCTACTTCCAATCTAGCTCCTTATTAGTGATCTGAGAAAAGCAGCATGTAAAACCAGCTGTTTGGGTCTCTGCCACCAAACTGGGAGACCTGGTTTTGAGTTTCCACATGGCTCAGCCCTGGCCATTGTGGTCATCTAGGTAGTGAACCAGTGAATGAAAAGCTTTCTCTCTCCCTCTCTCTCTCTCTCTCTGTGTGTGTCTTTCCCCCTCCCCATGTAACTCTGACTTTCAAAATAAATAAATAAACATTTTAAAAACCCACTTTAAATTGAAAATACCATAAGTAGAAAATATACTATATAACATCATAGCTTAGCCTATCCCACCTTAAACATGCTCAGAACACTTACATTAGCCTATATTTGAACAAAATCATCTAACACAAAGTGTACATTATAATAAAGTGTTAAATATCTCAAGTACACATTAAGATGGGAATTTTATAGACAGGATAGGATGTCAAAACACAAAACCAAAACTGTTGGCACCACAACACACTGTAGAGTATCACTTGTCCCCCACACCTTGTGATTGTGTGGCCAACTAGGAATTACAGCTGCTTCCACTGAACAGTATTTTAGGAGATGTCCTACCACATATCACTAGCTTAGAAAAGATTAAAGATCCGGATTTGAAGTGCAGTTTCTACTGAATGTATTCATATTGCTTCACATGACAAAAAAAAATCCTAAGACAAGCCATCATAAATTCGGAACTATCTGTAGTTGGCAAAAATCTAAAATATTTATTATGTCCTTTTGTTGAAAAAGTTTACCAACCCCTGATCTGGAATTTTTTTTTGCCTTTCTTTTTTTTATTTAACTTTTATTTAATGAATATAAATTTCCAAAGTACAGCTTAAGGATTACAATGGCTTCCACTCCCCCATAACTTCCCTCCCACCCACAACCCTCCCCTTTTCCACTCCCTCTCCCCTTCCATTCATATCAAGATTCATTTTCAATTCTCTTTATATACAGAAGTTCAGTTTAGCAAATATTAAGTAAATATTTCAACAGTTTGCACCCACATAGAAACACTAAGTGAAAAATACAGGGAGAACATATATTTGTCCCTTTGGGACTGGCTTAATTCACTCAGAATAATGTTTTCCAGATTCCTCCATTTTGTTGCAAATGACCGGGTTTCATTGTTTTTGACTGCTGTACAGTATTCTATAGAGTACATGTCCCATAATTTCCTAATCCAGTCTACTGTTGATGGGCATTTGGGTTGGTTCCAGGTCTTAGCTACTGTGAATTGAGCTGCAATAAACATTAGTGTGCAGACGGCTTTTTTGTTTGTCAATCTGACTTCCTTTGGGTAAATTCCAAGGAGTGGGATGGCTGGGTTGTATGGTAGGGTTATATTCAGGTTTCTGAGGAATCTCCAGACTGACTTCCATAGTGGTTTAACCAGCTTGCATTCCCAACAGTGGGTTAGTGTCCCTTTTTCCCCACATCCTCTCCAGCATCTATTGTTGGTAGTTTTCTGAATGTGAGCCATTCTCACCGGGGTGAGGTGAAACCTCATTGTGGTTTTGATTTGCATTTCCCTGATTGCTAGTGATCTTGAACATTTTTTCATGTGTCTGTTGGCCATTTGGATTTCCTCTTTGGAAAAGTGTCTATTGAGGTCCTTGGCCCATCTCTTAAGTGGGTTGTTTGTTTTAATGTTGTGGCATTTCTTGATTTCTTTGTAGATTCTGGTTATCAACCCTTTATCTGTTGCATAGTTTGCAAATATTTTTGCCTCTTCACTTTCCTGACTGTATCTTTTGTAGTACAGAAACTTCTCAATTTGATGCAATCCCAAATGTTAATTTTGGCTTTGACTGCCTGTGTTTCTGGGGTCTTTTCCAAGAAGTCTTTGCCAGCACCTATATCTTGCAGGGTTTCTCTGATGTTCTCTAATAATTTAATTGTGTTGGGTCGTAGATTTAGATCTATAATCCATGTTGAGTGGATTTTTGTGTGAGGTGAAAGGTAGGGGTCTTGCTTCATGCTTCTGTATGTGGAAATCCAATTTTCCCTGCACCATTTATTGAATAGACTGTCCTTACTCCATGCATTGTTTTTGGATCCTTGATCAAATATAAGTTGGCTGTAGATGTTTGGATTGATTTCTGGTGTTTCTATTCTGTTCCATTGGTCTATCCATCTGTTTCTGTACCAGTACCATGCTGTTTTGGTAACAGCTGCTCTGTAGTATGTCCTGAAATCTGGTATTGTGATGCCTGTGGCTTTGTTTTTGTTGTACAAGATTGCTTTAGCTATTCGAGGTCTCCTGTGTCTCCATATGAATTTCAGCATCATTTTTTCCAGATCTGAGAAGAATGTCCTCAGTGTCTTGATTGGTATTGCATTGAATGTATAAATTGCTTTTGGGAGAGTGGACATTTTGATGATATTAATTCTTCCAATCCATCAGTATGGAAGATTTTTCCATTTTTTGGTATCCTCTTCTATTTCTTTCTTTAAGGTTTTGTAATTTTCATCGCAGAGATGCAGGGATGGTTCAATGTTCGCAAAACAATCAATGTGATACATCACATTAACAGACTGCAGAAGAAATAATCATATGATTATCTCAATAGACGCAGAGAAAGCATTTGATAAAATGCAACACCCTTTCATGATGAAAACTCTAAGCAAACTGGGTATGGAAAGAACATTCCTCAATACAATGAAAGCAATTTATGAAAAACCCATGGCCAACATCCAATTGAATGGGGAAAAGTTGGAAGCATTTCCATTGAGATCTGGTACCAGACAGGGATGCCCACTCTCACCACTGCTTCTTCAATATAGTTCTGGAAGTTTTAGCCAGAGCTATTAGGCAAGAAAAAGAAATTAAAGGGATACAAATTGGGAAGGAAGAACTCAGACTATCCCTCTTTGCAGATGATATGATTCTTTATTTAGGGGACCCAAAGAACTCTACTAAGAGACTTTTGGAACTCATAGAAGAGTTTGGCAAAGTAACAGGATATGAAATCAATGCACAAAAATCAACAGCCTTTGTATACACAGGCAATGCCACGGCTGAGCAAGAACTTCTAAGATCAATCCCATTCACAATAGCTACAAAAACAATCAAATGCCTTGGAATAAACTTAACCAAGGACGTTAAAGATCTCTACGATGAAAATTACAAAACCTTAAAGAAAGAAATAGAAGAGGATACCAAAAATGGAATTTTTTATTGTATGCTCTCTTGCTCCTGGGAGTGGGCACAATATGGATGAATGAGAGGCAATAATCCAGAGTGGGAGCCACTTTTACAAAATGCTTTCACCTGAGGCCCTCCCAAATTTTTTACTTCTAACATTACAGAGGAGAAAACATAATTGCCTTTAATTTCTTATCTCCTGTCCTTACTCTTCTTCAATTAATTCCACCATCTTTGGGAGAAAAGATAGGATGCTGCTTGCTGCATGACCCTACTTCTTTAGCAAGCGCACAACTGGCCTGGAATGCCTCCCTGTTTAAGCTGAGACATTAGCAGTTTATTGCAGTAATTCTAGTGAGAGGATGGAGGGCTGAACCAAGATATTTTAGTAAAGATGGGTTGAAGTGGCCAGATTTCAGGTATATTTTAGAGTAAAAATTAATGTGAGATGATAGCCATTTCATGTGGGTGATGAGGGAGGGAGAAGAGTCTAAATGAGTTCCTGGCATCATGTGCTACCAAATAGACTGTTTAGCTGCCCTATTTCCTTTCTGGATTAAGAACTGATACAGCTCTGCCCATCCTCTGCATCAGTAAAACCACAAACTCAAGGTGGAGGATTAAGGTTTTGTTTTACACCGCAACATATATAAAATACTATGCAAATGTCACCTCATTAGAGCAAGCAGATTCTGTGGGGCAGGGAGGACTTAATAATGACTTAGATTATTTTCTGTGTGCAAATGGATTTACAACTAATTTAGAAATTAATTATGGCCGGCGCCACAGCTCACTAGGCTAATCCTCTGCCTGTGACACCGGCACACTGGGTTCTGGTCCCGGTTGGGGCGCCAGTTCTGTCCCGGTTGCTCCTCTTCCAGTCCAGCTCTCTGCTGTGGCCCAGGAGTGCGGTGCAGGATTGCCCGAGTGCTTGGGCCCTGCACCTGCATGGGAGACCAGGAGAGGCACCTGGCTCTTGGCTTTGGATCAGTGCAGTGCGCCAGCCGCACGGTCATTGGGGGATGAACCAACAGAAGGGGAGGACCTTTCTCTCTGTCTCTTTTTCTCACTGTCCACTCTGCCTGTAAAAAAAAAAAAAAAGAAAAAAAAAGAAAAAGAAAAGAAATGAACTTACTGAACATAATCTATTTTTAAATAGGGTTTCAAAGAAAAATATCTACTTCTCACACCTAATTTGTGTTTTCCAGGCCTGTCAGAGAGTTTGCCATACCAAGAGGAGCCAACACATTTTGCTACTGTTCCAAAGCAAATGTGATTGTTACTGGAGGTAAGGACAGATCAGGATACAGAGAGATTCTTTTCATTCAGAGAGTACTTTCCTTGATTTTTTTCTGGGAATAACATTTTAGGAAATTAAAAAGCCCTTTTTGGCTTCTGGATTTGATGGTACAGTTATAAAAGCCCAAGAATATGTGAAACAAATTGCTCTATATTTTACTATAATTTGTTTTTATTGTTTTGTGTTTTGGCCGTGGAGCTTTAATCCATCTAGAACATATTTTATGTGTGGAAGTGTGAGTTCCTGAGCTCTAAGGGAACTCTAGAGTCCCCAGCAATAGAGGTTCAGTTGTGCAAATATGTGCATTTTTCTGGAGGGAAAAATCCAAAATTTTGTCAAATACTCAAGAAGGTCAAGAGCTTCTGGTCTAGAAGCAACAAAGAAGGCCAAGGCTGGAACCTCACAGAACACTGACATTTAAGAGATAAGTAAGGTAGAAGACAGGAAGCAAGGTCATCTACTGAGAGTAAAGGAAAAAAATAATACTAATAGAAGTTTCAGCAGAAAGGTAGCATTGAAGTATTGCTTGATGCTCAGACTCCTCATTTACCATACTGGAGTTTTAATATATTTTGATGGCTTTGAGTCTGGGCTCTGGAGTCAGACTGTTTAGATACAAATCCTATCTCTCTCACGTGCTAGCTATATGGCAAGCAGGTTATTTATTTCTCCAAGCTTGAATCTCATCCACAAGTGAAGTTGAATGTAGTTCCTACTCATAAGGTTATTGTAATAGCTAAACAAATTCAAATAAAATACTTAGCATCTTAAACATAGTAAGCACATAGTACAAGTTTGCTAAGAATATCATAAACAATAGGAAAAAACCCATATACTTTGTATGTTGGCATTTAAGGTTCACTGAGATAATGTATACCTGGTATATTTCTAACAGATATTAATTGAATTCATATAAACACATAGGCAAAATCATTTTTTTCGACTATGGAAGATCGGTTAGAATAGGATGAAATCTGAGGTTCCAATCAGAAGGCTGTTACTAATGCCTGCAGTAAGGAGAGTATTTGAATTGTTCCCGTGCTATGGAGAAAGAAAAGAAAAAAAAATCATTCTCAAAGACATGGGAAATGAATTATGCAAAAGGTCTGGAAACAGAGTGATACTGAAGATTACTAAAGTAAATCAACCACTCCAAGTCTGCACGGTGAGAGAGAGGGAAGAAAAGCAATTGTATTGATGGTTATGTAGAAATTAGGAAGATGTACTCACATGGAGAAGAGGAACAAATGAAAGCCCACTTTTGGACTTCAACGTGAAGTGTTGATTACAAACCCAGGAAAAATTTCCTTTTGCTGTAAAAAAAAAAAAACCATTAGAAAAGTGGGACATTAGGGTTCCCAGGCTGCCCACAGGGAGGAGAGGATGACCTCCCGGGCCAGATCACCATAGAGGAGACAGGAGGTGTGTAGGTTCACAGGATGTCTGTGAGCAAAACAGAAACACAGATACAAGGCAGTTGTATTGGAGACTTGAGCTTTGGAAGAGAACAAGAAGTTTTTTTTTTTAAAAAGAAGAAAATTCTATCATCAACAAGAAAAAAATCATTAAATATACCATTTGGCCAAAGAGTTAGAGAAATAATGCAAAAGAGCCAAAATGTTAAATGAGTAAGTGTTACTGGTTTTTTTCCATCTAAGACTTCTTTAAATGTCTTACCTCCGAACATACCCAACAAGCAATGTTTGGTTTCCAACCTCAAGTACCTTCCTTGCTTTACCTCTGAAATACCCATATTACAAAGTATGAGGGCAGCCAAACTTCGACTTCCTGGCTGGGTCATTTCCCCTGAGGGACTAAATTAGTTTTTCTCCCTATATTATGCATCCAAAATCGTTATATATATATATATATATATATATATATAACAAATTTATATATATATATATATAACAAGTTATATATTTAAATCTATACTCAGTTTTGGGCCTTCCACAATATCTATTTGAAATTAGCTTACAGTTCAAACATAATTACAAAATAATATAGCAGTCCCTTGGAAAGTACAAGTAGAAACAATCC
Source organism: Sylvilagus floridanus (assembly GCA_949820135.1). Classification (NCBI taxonomy): domain Eukaryota; kingdom Metazoa; phylum Chordata; class Mammalia; order Lagomorpha; family Leporidae; genus Sylvilagus; species Sylvilagus floridanus. Next base: position 49,516,956 of record OX463240.1, read on the forward strand.
AGAAGGTAGAGAAGCTGAGTTTCATCATCACCTGTCCATTAATCAACTGTTCAAATTTCAACAATCACTTGATCTTTCCCTGTTGCTCATTTTCCTCATCTAGCAAGATTAGGAAGTTGGACTTGGGCCTGCCTGTTCATATGCAGACTTTAAACTAAATAAACTAAATACTTTCCTGGGAAAATTCAGAATACAGTTTGTCAATGAGGTACTAGTCATTATATAGTTAGAGCATTATGAATTCAGAAAAATAAAGCATCCATTGGCCACATACTTCTAAAATTCAACTAAGGACATCAAGAAAAGAAAGGAAGGGCTTGTGACTAAGAAGTCTGCAAAGTAGTCCATGAGAGCCATGGCTTGGACTGGGAGCAAGTTTCTTGAACCTTGTTACTGATTATTCTAAGAATCACTCATCTTTCTAAACGGTGCATGCCAAGAATAATTATCCTTTAAAGATCTTCCTTACCTAGGTGTAAAATACACAAAGATGCTAGAATTATGTTTTGAAAAAAAAAGTGGGTGCTCGCTTCGGCAGCACATAAACTAAAATTGGAATGAAAAAAAAAGTGGAATGTTTCTATTATGATTTTGTGATCCACTGCTGTCCATTTCTGAGTTGATAACTGTCTTAACTTGCAATGAAAATGGGCACATTTCCTGGCCTCAACCACAAGTCAGAGGAAGGTGGTGGGCACTCCAGGAGATGAGCAAAAGATTTCCTGGTGTGGTGATGTCATCCAACATGGTTGAGAATCAAGTGCAGTTGGTGCTATCCACACCACTGCATGCCTTAGTTAAAAATACCAGCCTTCTCTTTCACTTTTCTGAGAAAGGAGAGCTTAAACATGTGGCCAAAGTGAGATTTAAGTTCTAAAATATGATGACTCACTTGATGCTGCACACCAAACTTGACCATCTCCTCTGGACAGCTTGGTGTTCTCACACAAAAGAAAACAAAATGTAAGTATTGACAGTTTTCACCTACTTTGCAATCTCAGTATTTTAGTTATTTCTGGAATAAGAAATGTGTTTGGTAAAGTTCTGGGACTTAAACTACTTAAGACATTTGACTCCTATTAACCTTAGTGTTCATTTCATTATAAAATTCCGATCTAGAGTTTGAAAACTAATTAATTATGTGAGTTTTCTAGCTCTTTCACAAAGGTAAGAAAACACTGAGCAACATAACTGAAAAGCAGCTCATATTTATCACCATGCATACTTTATTGAATTATCACAGTTATGGAGCCTCTATTAGTAGAAAATGCAAATCCCTATAACTGACAATACATTTTCTCAGGAGAATGCTCTTGTTGACTAGTCAGTCAGCCAAGCACACTGCTAAATGTACAGTATGTACCAGCTGATGGCTCAAAATACACCATGAAAGCAGCTTTCTGAGGTATAGTTGAATGTGTTAAATGTACTGAGACATTTGATGGTCTTGACAAGACAGAAGCTCTTGCAAGAAAAAAAAGCAAAACAAAACACCAAGACAGAGTATTTACCAAAAAACAACTGCTAACTTCCTGAACGTTATTTTGGTGACCATCAAGGATTTATTACCCATAGTGTCTCCACTAGCCATTTTAAGAATTAAGCTCCTAGTATGGAAAACCAGTGTATAAAAACAATTAATTGCCACCAAAGATGTCTTGGGAGCTTTGCAAATGCTTTTTCATCAACATTTTTTTTACATCACTGCTGTGGACTAGGCACCATAAATATTATAAGTATCAAGTCGTATCCTTTTTCTTCAAAAGATTCACTCAGGACTAGGTGCTAAGCCTAGCAGTTAAGATGCTGGTTAAGATGCCCGTAACCCACACCAGACTGCCTGAATTCAATTCCCACCTCTGGCTACTATTTCCAGCTTCCTGCCAGTGGGTTTCCAGATCCTGGCTGTAGTCAGCACTGTGGGCCTTTGGGGAGTGAACCAGCAGATGAGAGCTCTCTGTGACTGTCTTCTTTCTGCCTCTTAAATAAAAACAAGAATAATTCAAAGTTTCATAGTACAAATAAGACAAGTCTATAGATAACCATACTAACATAGAACATGAGTCAACAGATGATGATAATCATAACAAAAATAATATAGATAAAATACTCTGGTCACTTAAAGCTTAGTTTCAGGTCCCTTTCTGCTAATTCTGGATCCAAAAAGCCATGAGACACGGACTGCATAAATACTTCCTTACTATTGATGAAAGCAAGCAGAGATGGGGAAGTCTGGCAATACATGTAGGGAACCTCTGGGAGATCAGGTTTCTTTCACAATGTATGTTGGACAAAACTCTTAATTGAAGAGACTTGGACATTTCTTAGGTGGGATTCTTCTATTTTATTTGTCATCACATGATATATAAGTTACAGACTTTCTCTGTGGACCGGTTAATCTTATCTTCCAGGAGTGATAATGCCCATTTCAAGGGTTCCCCAAACCAACATTTTCTAGGACTATCTATGGGTCTGAGGTTCGGGTTCTGAACATACCTAAGTATTATGATACTTCTTGGTGAAAAGAAGTGAAAAGAACATGTAGACAAGTTAATGTATTATTGGAATTATTCAGTTTGAATCATGTAACTGAAAACCTGAAGGTTTTCTCTTACATATAAATATTCCACTCTGCCCTGTAATCTCACTATGGTAATTTCTCCTTCCAGAGCACACAGTCATAAAACTTTAGAGCTGAAAGAACTCTTAAAGAGTTCTTTAACTCTTAAAGATCACAGTTTTACAGACAAAGAAATTGAGTCCCCAGAAAAGAAGCAATGTTCTGTAAGTGGTGCAACCGGTTAGATGCGGAGTTGTGGCTGAGTCAATTCTTTGTTCCCATCCCTTTGTTCTTCCTTGACCACAGCAATTCGGTTCACTAGAGGCTGGCTTCCTCTTGCTTTTCTCTGTGAACTGAGCCAGCTCATCTCATCAAGAGTGCTGCACTTGGATCAAGTGACTCACCAGCTGAGATAAGAGCTTGCTAAATGAAAGAACAGCTATCTTTAATGTGTGACTTTATCTAAATCCTGGCTTGTCAAAAAGAAAAAAGAAAATCAAATGGAAAATAACAAAGAAACAGTGAATTAACTCCTTATGAAAAATAACACTTTTTAAAACTTTTTATTTCAGAATTATTATTAATTTACAAAGCAAAAATTGTGCAGTTGTACAAAATTCCCATATACCCCTTACATAGTTTTCCCTTTTATTAGCATCTCATATTACTATATTTGTCACAATTAATGAGACACATCACACTTCCTCAATTTTCTTTTAAACCAAAAGTCCTCTATGCTGCTTTCTTCTCCCAGTATCTAGTAATCCCCTTTCTGTGGTCAGATTGGTGGTTTAGGTTTCATTTGTTTTGAAGCTCTCCCATATGAGGGAGAATATGTTGTATTTGACTTTCTGTGTCTGGCTTATTTCCCATAACATCATGTCCTCCAGCTCCATCAATTTGAAGCAAAGGACAATATTTCGTTCTTTTTCATGGCTGAAACTATTCCATTGTGTGTATATACTATATTTCTTTTGTTACTTATCTGATGATGAACACCTTGGTGATTCCAAATCTTATCTATTGTGAACAGTGTTGCAATAATCAAGATTATCTCTTTGATACAATGATTTCATATATTTTGGATGTATACCCAGTAATGGTATGGCTGGATCACATGGCAGGCAACTTCTAGATTTTAAATAAATCTCCATACTGTTTTTCATAGTGGCTGTATAATTTATACTCCCACCAACAATATGAGTTCCCCATTTCACCACATCATCTCCAGATATTTTTACTTTCTGTCTTTTTGATAATAGGCATTCTAACAGAAGCAAGGTAAGATAGCTCATTGTGGTTTTGATTTGCATTTCCCTGATAGCTAGTGATATTAAGCATTTTTTCATATATTTATTGACCATTTCTATTTCACTTTTTAAAAATGTCTACTCAGGTCCTTTGCCCATTTCTTAACTGGAAGCTGTTTTTGTTGCTGTTGAGTTTTTTGAGTTCCTGATATTCTGGATATTAACCCTTTGTTAGATAAGTAGCTTGCAAACACTTTCTCCTCTCTGGTGTCTATTTATTCTAATAATTGTTTCCTCTGCTGTGCAGAAGCTTCTGAGTTTTTTTTTTTCCGATTCTCTTTATATAGAAGATCAGTTTAGTATATATTAAGTAAAGATTTCAACAGTTTGCCCTCACATAGAGACACAAAATGAAAATACTGTTGGAGTACTAGTTATAGCATTAAATCACAATGTACAGCACATTAAGGACAGAGATCCTACATGATATTTTTTAAAAAATTAATTTTCTATGCAATTTCCAATTTAACACCAAGATTTTTTAATCATTTGCAATTATCTTTGTATACAGAAGATCGATTCAGTATATACTAAGTAAGGATTTCATCAGCTTTCACCCACACAGAAACACAAAGTGTAAAAATACTGTTTCAGTACTAGTTATAGCATTACTTCACATTGGACAACACATTAAGGACAGATCCCACATGAGACATAAGTACACAGTGACTCCTGTTGTTGACTTAACAATTTGACACTCTTGTTTGTGGTGTCAGTAATCTCCCTAGGCTCTAGTAATGAGTTGCCGAGGCTATGGAAGCCTTTAGGGTTCACCAACTTCGATCTTATTCCGACAGGGTCATAGTCAAAGTGGAAATTCTCTCCTCCCTTCAGAGAAAGGTACCTCCTTCTTTGATGGCCCTGTTCTTTCCACAGCCATTGTTCTGTTTCTGTAGATTAGTGCATAAGGAGCAACGTGTTTAAAGATAAGTGTAAAAGGATACAGTACTGGGAAGAGAGCTAAAATTATCCTCAATAGATCCCCTGGGATCTCACTTGCAGAGATCTTTCATTTAGGTCTTCTTTTTTTTTTTTTTTAATTTTTTTATTTTCCAGAGTGTCTTGGCTTTCTATGCCTAAGCTTCTGAGTTTGATATAACATCATTTGTCTGGTTTTGCTTTTGTTTACTGTGCTGTAGGGTCTTATTCAAAAAATCATTGACTAAACCAATGTCTTGAAACGTTACCCATTTTCTTCTAGAAATCTAAGTTTCAAGTCTTGCATTTAGGTTTCAATCCATCTTGAGTTTATTTTTGTATATGATGAAAGATAGGGATGTAATTTCCTTATTTTTCTTCTATATATGTGTGTCTGGTTTTGCCAGTAACATTTACTGAAAAGAATACCCTATCTCCAAAGTATGTTCTTGGTACCTTTGTTAAAAATTAGTTGGCTTATGTATGTGGATTAATTTCTGGGCTCTCTATTTCATTCCATTGACCTATGTGTTTGTTTTTATTTTAATGCCATGCCATTTTATTTTTTAAAAAGATATCCTTTACTTGAAAGAGGCCTGGAAAATGTAAGAAGAGAGAATATGGATTTTCTGAACAGCTAACTAACCTTTGTCATAAAGCTAGATGTGTGTGCAAACACATATGATAAATTTTTTTTATTAGATATTTATTTTATTATCACCAGAGTTCTAATACGTTATTAATACAGAATTTGTTCCATCAATGTACAGAAAAAATAAAATTAACAGATACATACAGGAGAAAACTCTCAACAGAATTAGCTATCATAAACTTAAGTTTTTTAAAAAATATATCATTTCAGGCCTAATAAAAATCTTAAACATTTTCAATAATAAAACTATGTTCTGGCCATAATTTGATGACATTAGTATAGTCACATTTAACTGATGGTCTTGGAAGTTGTTACAGTTATTTGGGAAAGCAATCTAGTAATAGGTTTTAAAGTCACAAAAATGTTGCCAGCCCTAATATTGCAGCCAATCCTGGAAATATATCCTCAGTAGCAATCCAAAAAGGAGAAAAAACCCACATAAATAAAGTAATGATTCACTTCAATGTTATTGAATAAAGTAAAATCCAGAATCAGTGGAATAATCTTAAGAAGCTATGAAACAGTAAATTAAAAGGATAATTATGTGGGTATGAGTCCAAGACCTTCAAAAACATAAAAAGAAGCAGGTATAAAAATATATCTATAAAGTATCAAATTTGTGTATTTTAAAAGGTTAACAGTAATTTTTTATAAGGAGTGGAGCTATTATGAGGGAAAGAAGCCACTTTTCACAAAAATTATCCTTTCCAGTCTTTCCAGATTTTAACAATTAAAGAATAGTATCTTTGTTATTATAATGACTACATGTAAGTTATCTACACTTATGGACATGTGCTAGAAGAGATGGAAAAAATAAAAACATTTGATTAGTTATAATGGTGGAGACATCTACGGCTTCCCTCTTCCTTTGATTTTTTTCATTATTATAATGTTTGTGTAGTTTAAGAATGTGAAAATGAGAGAACAGCTGCCTTAAATACTTTTGGGAAGTAAATAAAGTATAAATAATACATTAATGCATGAACGAGTAGGAAAGTATTGAATCAAGAAAAGTACCCATAAAATATTCATAAGACTTCCCATTTATGTGTGTAAAAATGATTATCACAAAACAGCATTGACAGGAGCAGTAGATCCACAACAAACTAGTCTCTTAGCAAGTCAACCACAAACTGGGATTTGATACTAAAAGCAAGAGAAGGATATGATTGAGAGGGGGACTTTTAAAACTTGATCACTTGAGAAAATCAATAATCTTTCCCTATTCTCTTCTTCAGGAGAAGATAAGGTGCTCCGTCTGTGGCACCCCAACATCAGCACCAAACCAGTGGGGAAACTTGTGGGACACATGTTCAGTGTCACTGAGATTGTGACCAACGAGAAAGATCAGCACGTCATCAGCCTTTCCTCTGCAAAGGTAGCGCGTACAGGCAGCCATGCACAGGTTTTGACTGAAATAACTTAGTCACTGAGAAAAGCATTGTCTCTCTGGAGAAGGAGATGATGAGCCATTGTTCTGTTTCTGTAGATTAGTGCATAAGGAGCAACGTGTTTAAAGATAAGTGTAAAAGGATGCAGTACTGAGAAGAGAGCTACAATTATCCTCAATAGTAAAACACAAGAGGTCTGTTCACTATAAATAGGAACATTATCATTAAAGACAAAAAAATAAAAATAAGGATTTCTGCTACTGTTGCACTTTACTTAACGGTGTTTTCAATGTTGCAGGCAATGTGATACCACAAAAAAGAACTATTAGCATTACAAAGTGATTGAATTATGATATTTGAAAATAATGTGACTGCTTTAAAAATTCAATAAAATCATGTTAAACATTTAAAGCAAATAAGTTTAATAAGATAATTGGCTATAAAAGCAATTTATAAAAAAACAAATGAATTTCTAGTTTTTTCTATTTTTATTAGAAAAATGGTTAAAGGGATAACATTTACAAGAACACGAATATGAAATACCTAATAATAATCTTAATAAGCGATAGGTACCATTTATGTAAAAGTAAATATGAGGTTTCACTGAAGCACTTTCCTTTTAGAACATGAATAAAGAAATATGCTACATTCCTACATGGAGATCCTAGACATTAGAGGATATTCTCCATCATATTTATGTATACTTTCAAGGCTGGTCAGGATTATTTAATAATCAATTTGCCAAGTTTAAAGTTAATGTAGAAATGTTGATATAATAGAATATCCTCCTATCCTAGAAACTTTGGAAGGTTTGGTATGGTACTTTCTCTGTCATATATTTAAACATATTATAAAATTACAATAAATAAACAGAGTGTTAGTCATTATAGCAACAGCCACATATATGAAACAGAAGAGAAAATGCAGGAATTAGTAAATATTCATTTGGTAATTTTGTATAAAATATACTTTAAAATTTTCTGTATATGGGTGAAATGGTCATTTTTCCATTCAATCATTATTTATAGTGGTTGTCTATATTCCCACTAAACTAGGGTCTTCGTGATTTGTTTTACACCTGTTGTCATTTAAGTTTCTTATTCAGTAAAGTATTAAGCCTTTTTATGGTAATTTAAATTTAAAATTTGTTAATTTAAAAACATAAAAAGGAAATGAAGGAGAGTGGGAGAAAGTGGGAAGGAAGAAGTAAATATCATTATGTTCTTAGAATTGTATCTGCAATCACAATGAATCTGTCAAAAATTAAATCAAAAAATAAAAAAGAAATACAAAGGTACTTCAAAAACTTCATGGAAAAATATAATTAAGATATTTTTATTTTGGTGCAAAAAGTTTTTAAACCTATGCATAGTGTATGAACTTTTTGAAGAACTCTTTTATGCATGGTTTTCAAAAATGTTTGCATTGAAAGAAACATCTTTTAATTCAAAAAATAAAAAAGTAGCCTATTAAGTCCATAAGCAAAGGATTGTTTGTCTAATAAATGCTGGGAAAAGTGATTAAACATATAGAAAAAATATGTAATCTGATCATTACATCATAATATGTAGCAAAATTCCTGGTGGATTAAAAATTTTAAATATAAAATGAGAGAAGTTCCAGAATTTATGATAACTTTTTATAACTTTTATATAATTAAATTTTATAACTTATATAACTAACATTCATATAACTGGTAATTCCTAAGCATATCACCTATAGCTAAAGGAAAAATAAATATAACTACTTAACACTCAAACTTTCCATAAATTATAATATATATGATGTATCTTATGTTTACTGAGTGTCAGATATGTACTACTAAGTATTTTATATATACACCTCACTTGATTCTAATAACTGTCCTATAAAGTAATTATATCAAGTTTACACTTGTGAAGGAAAATCACATCTAAGTAACTTGTACGGGGCCACACAGCTACCTAGATGCTAAGTGTAGCCTATCCTATTTCTGATTCTACCACAGACTGCCTCCCTAATACTCATAAACAAAGCTAAAGACAGAGTCAGAGTAGTCAAAAATTCAATAAAGATGACAGAAATGAGAATTATATCCTTAGACAAACAAATAGCACCCACAATCAAGAGAAATAATAAGAGGAATGGGAAGAGGTAAATGTATAAGAATACAGCATTTTTTTTAACTTGAGAGGCAGAGACAGAAACAGAGAATGCATACTTTTACAACAGAGGAACTTGTTAATTTTAAGAATAGGAATGAAGACAGTGAAAGTTTTGAGTTACTAAAACATTCTGAATTTAGTCTCCTCTTGAAAATTTAAAGAAAAATAAGGTATCTTTGGAGCAAAAGTGGAAATCATTCATCCTAAGTAAAGCAACAGAGATAACCTTTCCTGTTTCTTTTAAATGTATTGGACGTGGAAAGATGATTTTCATTTGCACGTCCTAGCAGCTCTATTCAGCAAATTACTTGTTATCTTTCACTTGGTTTCTTCATCTGTAAAACGTAGAAGTGCTTAGCCCAGAGGGTTGTTATAATGATGAAACATTCACAGCAAACATTTATTTCTTCAGTGTCTATAAGCCAGGGCTATTTTGGGTTTTACAGAGAAAGCATCCAACAAGGACAAGAGTCCTGAGGGAACTTAGTTCCTAGGAGGAGACACAAAGTAACAAATATATATAAGAGAGAAGTATGTTAAGAATTATACAAAATGGAAAACACAGCTCTGTGAGTAATTGAACATCATGTTGGAAGAGGGAATTACAAGCTGAAGAAAATGAAGAGCTGGTTTTTTGAATAAATAAACAAAATTGATAGACCATTGGCCCAACTAACTGAAAAAAAAAGATACAAATCAATAAAATCAGAACTGAAACAGGAAATGTAACTGATACCATAGAAATAAAAAGAATCATCAGGAATTACTACAAAGAATTGCATGCCAACAAATTGGGAAAGCTAGAAGAAATGGCTAGATTCCTAGACACATGCAATCTACCAAAACTGAGTCATGAAGACATAGAAACAGACCAATAGCGAGGATGGAAATTGAATCAGTAATAATGGCACTCTCAACAAAGAAAAGCCCATGCCTAGGCAGCTTCACTCCTGAATTATAGCAGACTTTGAAAAAGGAACTAATTCCATTTCCTCTCAAGCTAATCAAAACAGCTGAAAGGGAGGGAATCCTTCTGTGAAGGCTGCATTACCTTAGTTCCTAAGCCAGAAAAAGATAACAACAGAGAAATAGAACTATAGACCAACATCCTGAGGAACATAAATGTAAAAATCCTCATCAAAATATTAGTTAATCGAATCCAACTATACATCAGAAAGATCATTCACTCGGACCAACTAGATTTATCTTTGGTATGCAGGGATGTTTCAATATTTGCAAATCAATCAATGTGATACATCACATTCAGAAACTTAAGAACAAAAACCCTATGGTTATCTTAATAGATGCCGAGCAAGCATTCGATAAAACACAACACTCTTTCATAATGAAAACCTTAAGAAAATTGGGTATAGAAGGAACATTCCTCAACACAATCAGGACAGTTTATGATAAACCCATGACCAGCATCCTACTGAATGAGGAAAATTTGGAAGCCATTCCCCTGAAGACCCAGAACCAGACAAGGATGCCCACTCTCACCATTGCTATTCAATATAATCCTGGAAGTTTTTGCCAGAACCATTAGGCAAGAAAAAAAAAATCAAAAGGATACAGATTGGAAAGGAAGATATCAAACTACCCTTATTTGCACATGACATTATTCTATGTTTAGAGGATCCAAAAAACTCCATTGAGAGACTATTGGAATTCATAAAAGAGTTTGTTAAAGTGGCAGGATATAAAATTAACATGGAATAATCAATAGCCTTCATATACACAGACAATGTCATGGCTGAGAAAGAACTTTTAAGATCAGTCCCATTCACAATAGCTCCAAAAAAATTAAATACTGTGGAATAAATTTAACCAAAGATGTCAAAGATCTCTACAATGAAAATTATAAAACACTGAAGAAACAAATAGAAGAAGACATTAAAAAATGGAAAAATCTTCCATGTTCCTGGATTGAAAGAATCAAAATGCCCATATTACCAAAAGCAATTTATAGATTTAATGAGATCCCCTTCAAAATACCATGACATTCTTTGTAGATCTAGAAAAAAATGATAATAAAATTCATATGGAAACACAAGAGACCCCAGATAGCTAAGTTAATCTTACAAAACCAAAACAAAGCCAGAGACATCACAAAACAATATTTCAAGACATACTACAGGGCAATTAAAATCAAAACAGCCTGGTACTGGCACAAAAGCTTAAACTTGAATGACAAGAGCTAACCTCATAAAGATTTGTAAAAGAGCAATTTAGGTAAAAAGAACAGATGAACTGGCACATATTTATTTTTGCTAAAATTATAATTTATTGCTTTTAATTTAAAAAATAAGATAGGTCTTTCACATGTAACCTTCCTTCAAAGTGCTTCATACAAATTTCATCACACCAAGTTTACTAAAGCACTGTGCTTAGTTGGGTGCAAAGCTACATACCCTCTTGTATACTCTTAAAAGAAAGATTTTCATTGTTTCTTCTAGTTTTGCAGTGGTTCCACCAGGATATTATTTTCTCCATCAGCATCCAAAATTGTATTTCCCCTTCAGTTGCAAAAATTGTATGTCTAGTCACAGAACTCAAATGTTGAATGGCTAAGCCACATTTACTGTTCTTGAAGAGTCGACAAATGTTGAAAAATGCAGAGACCAATATATGCTTACTTTTATTTCATTAGCAAAACCAATGAAACAATGGTTGGCAACCTTCTCAAGCACAGCTTTAATACCAAAAGCATTTTCTTCCTTTTTTAAGAAAAGGAGAAATATACTAGTTTTCATGATTTATAACAGATTGCAAATGGGCGTAAAAGTTGCTATTTTTCTAAAATTTTCACTTTGGAAGTGATATGTAGGAACCCGAGAAAAGGCAAAGCACGAAGACTGTGGGTGTGCTTTAGAGCAGTAAGATATGTCTTAAAATCAGGTGCCAAGTTGATAAGCTCAGAGGAAGCATCTTGGGTTGCTAACCTAGCCCACAGGTGGACTGAGCTTCAACTATCTATGACCACAACTAAAGTATTCTCTTAGGTGAAGATTATGCTGCTATCTCATCTTCAGGAAGCATGGCCAAGAGAATGACTTCTAGAATCACGCAAACCTAAATTTCAGCCTTGCTCTGACAGTTCCTAGTTGTGTGCTTGCATGAACGATATCAAATCAATGAGGAGAATAACAAAGCATCTACCTTACAGAGCTGATGAGAGGCTTAAATGAGATCATATAAGTCAAGCATGCAACATTGTACCTAATACGTAGTCAGCCTTCAATAATTGCTAGGAATTATCAGAAAGACATGTGCTCTCCTCTCTCCAGGAGTAGTGGTAGGATCTGTGTTTACTTATCCCTACTCATCTTGAACCCCCTTTTTGACCATACAAATAGAGATTATCAGTGCAGTTCATGGCATAGAATAGGATGAGTCTTTCTTTAAAAATGCTGCAGATGCTACACAGTCATTATAGTCATTTCTTGCTGCCCACCCATCAAGTCTACTTGATGGTTAGATGAGTTCTCTCTACTTTTCTTGAGCCCCTGATACCACTCTCACTCTGAAAGCTACTTCATCTTTTGCTTAACCAACCATTTTGAGCTCACTTTATTGCTTTCCTCTTTTCTACCTCAAAATGTATATTTTTACCTATACTCTCTTCTATTCCTCCTGTCTCCAAATAAGCTCTTTTATTCCTGCCTAAATCAAATTCCTCTTCTTTTTTATTTTTTCTTTATTTTTTTATTTAGTAAATATAAATTTCCAAAGTACCGTTTATGGATTACAATGGCTTCCCCCCCCCATAACTTCCCTCCCACTCACACCCCTCCCATCTCCCACTCCCTCTCCCATTCCATTCACAACAAGTTCATTTTCAATTATCTTAATATACAGAAGATCGATTTAGTATATATTAAGTAAAGATTTCATCAGTTTGCACCCACACAAAAACACAAAGTGTAAAAATACTGTTTCAGTACTAGTTATAGCATTACTTCACATTGGACAACACATTAAGGACAGATCCCACATGAGAAGTAAGTACACAGTGACTCCTGTTGTTGATTTAACAATTTGACACTCTTGTTTGTGGTGTCAGTAATCTCCCTAGGCTCTAGTCATGAGTTGCCAAGGCTATGGAAGCCTTTAGGGTTCACCGACTTCGATCTTATTCCGACAGGGTGCTGGAAGCCTCATCCTCAAAGTGGTGATGCTGAGAGGTGCTGGAACTATTAAGAGGTGGGGCCTAATGTGGGATAGGTAGACAACTGAAAAAAATGCTCTCTGAAGGCAATAATGTAGCTCTGTGAGACCATAGCTAGTCTCCCTGGGAGTAACCCTAGCAACTGAATTTCTTTGACTCTGTCTCACTATGTGATCTCTCTCTGCCTTGCCCATAACTTCCACAATGATGCCATCTTCCATGTTTGTTGCATCCAGAAGTACCTCACTATAACCAAGAGTCACTGGTGCCATACTCTTGAATCCTCAACTATAATCTAACTAAACACATTTCTTTATAAAGTATCTAGACCTAAGAATTCTGCTATAGCAATGCAAATGGACTAATACAATACATTATCTTTAAGTTGTAAAAATCTGACATCTTTCCTTACTATAGTTCCTTATATGGCTTATATGGAATTATTATAGGTGATATAAATTCAAGTTGCTTTTTTAAACTACTTTTTGAATAACTGAAGGTATCCATGATTGAGAGCTTGGTTTCACTACCTTCAGCATTTTCATACCTTCTATCCTTGTTCTCCTTCTTGGGACATTCATTACCTTTGTGTAAGGCGTGATTTGTAACATTAAGAGTAAGAACTACTTATACCAAAACTTAATTCCAAGAGACTTCTGGAGAATCTTCTGGAGAAGACAAAGATTTGTTAGAAAACTTCAATTAATAAATTCTGATAGTCATCTGGCAAGAAAAAAATACAAACCAAGAAAAGGGCATATGGCTTGAGATTCAGTATTCAGCTTGCTATGCTTTTTGCTGTGTGTAGGCCTAGGTGCTTTTCTTTGAGTTTGTCACTTCAGGACAGCTCATCAAAAACCATAAAAGGAAGTCTTTGTTGATGGCTGGGAGCCCTGGAAGCAAACATACCTACAAGGAGAGAGGTAATTAGTTCCTACACAAAACTTCCTTTTGTGTATGGCTGCCATTCTCTACTTATATAACCTGGAAATCTTTTCTGTTATTGTATCTTTGCTTACAAGGAGCCATGCTGTTTCAGATTGTTTCCCTCCAGGACACTTGTGGTTCAAACAGTATTTCAGAGAGGCTTACAATACTATTCTATCCTCTAGAGTTTCTCCTCACCCTTCTAGTTTTCATGCCCTTGAGACCCCTTCTATACATATTTTCACACACATCTATTATAGCTTATCTAAAGTAACTTTCTCTGGGTATTCTGTTGATGTTAACATTCATTCCTCATAAAACATGGTTCCCAAGAAAGATTAAGATTGTTCCTTGGTTGGTAAACAAGTTGTGTCTCATGGCTTTCTTTTTGGTAATCCTCACTTCCTCCTATGTTAATGTATGTCAAGTCATTAGAAAGAATGAGGTATATCTAAGTAGATAAATATGCCCTGATATAGATCTTTTATAAGAGAAAAAATGGAATTAAAAGGTAAGCTTATTTTGGTGCCAAAATTGAAATCCTTGCAAGGTTGTTTCACAATACAGAATTTCCATGAACTTTTGAAAATCCCCTTTATGTGGTCTCATTTAATGTGAACTCTAGAGATAAGTCAGCCTCACCTGGTAGGATTTCAGCCGGTGGTATTATTCCCTCACAAATAAAAAGTAAGTCTCATAGAACTTAAGTGATTTGCCAAGGTCACATAACTATTTGTGGTGCTACAGGATTCAACTGAAATAATCTGGCAGTAACTTCAAACAATTATTACCTTAACAAGTGCAATTAAGGAATCTAGAGAAAATAACAGGTAGGGAGGAGAGCTGTTTAAATTCATTCACTCAGTACATTTAATAATTTGGTAATGAAAGCGTTAATTTTAAAAATATATTCTGGCTGTCACCATTTCATTTTGTATTTGCCAATTATCACAGAAAAGATGTGAGATAAAATTAACAGATTTAGTTTCACACAAATGCTAAACTTTTTTTTAACTTAAGCTATGTGTAACAATTTAATAAATACATATACTTTAAGATTTATTTATTTGAAAGTCATATTTACACGGAGAGATAAGGAAAGGCAGAGAGAGAAAGAGAGAGAGAGAGAGAGAGGTCTTCATCTATTGGTTCACTCCCCAGTTGGTCGCAACGGCTGGAGCTGCACTGTTCCAAAGCCAGGAGCTTCTTCCAGGTCTTCCCATGCAGTTGCAGGGGCCCAAGGACTTGGACCATCTTCCACTGCTTTTCTCAGGCCATAGCAGAGAGCTGGATCAGAAGTGGAGCAGCCGGGCCTTGAATTGGTGCCCGTATGATAGGGCGGCACTGCAGGTGGCAGCTGTACCCACTATGCCACAGCTCAGGCCCCAATAAATATATTTTAATTGAATTCCCTACACACATAATATTGAGTGCCTTCCTTCCATTTGCACTGCACTGTCATACAAACCCCAATCTTCAAATACATCATTTATCTCTATTACTATGATAACTCCTAAAATAGTTTCATAATCTCAAACATCTTTAGGCTCTTCCCATGTAAAATCATTTAATCCATTGAGTGACCCTGATTTGATTCATTTGGGGAATAAAATCTTATTAACCTCTTGTAGCCATAGCGTAAAATTAGGAAGACAAGCCAAATCCCAGTTTCCCTTGACAAGTCAAAAAATAGTAAATTCCCCCATGTCCCTCACTCTATCAAAATGATGCTGCGATTCTAAGGATTTCATCTACAGATAAAATCTGAAGATGCAATATTCATCATGGCATGATGTTTAATTTTCCATTGCTATGAAGTATAACTATTTGTCCTCTACTGATTCTTTTGCCCAGACCTGATCCATTCAAAAATAGCAATAATGCTTCTAATATTTTTGCAACTCTGGCATCTAACCCAGAATCCTATAATTATCTGATGTACAATAAATTGTGAATTATGTGTGTCTTTTTAGAATTGCACCTTTTTATAACTAGAGGTACCATTTTTTATATTTATACCTGAGACTCCTAAAAATTTCATAAATTCTATAGTAGGAACTCTATGATAAATAGACATCAAGGGAAAAATGGATGCTTTATTAGTGCACTTATGATAATAGCAATTGACATGAATTTCACAAGAATAAAACCCAGGAAACACAGTTGGATCAAAATAATCCTTACTTCTGGCGCACATACACATATCTATTTTTCAAATTTCTGTTTCACCATTATTTAATAATTATTCCTCATAAAAGCTGCAAGCAGTCTTTCACTTGTCCTTGCCTTTGATATTTTGTGACTAGTGACTTTAGTTTCCATTTTACCCTCAAAGCTTAATCAGACTTAAAAATGAACATTTTTCTCAATGTTAAAAAAGGCCTTTCATATAACTCTTGCATTCCCAATTAATTTAAAAATCATTTTAATTCTTGTTGTTACTAGAAGCTGAGTTTTTTTGTAATTTCAGTTTATATGCACATGTGTAATAAATAATTTAGAACTTATAAATATTCCAGTTTACCACTCTAGGGCTTCTTTAGTGAAAGCTTCTGGCGAAGAAACTCTTCTGATTTTCTCTCTATAGCAACTCCATGTCCTGAAATGTCCTGTCTCTTGCTTTCTTCTTAAAGTCCTTCAGGGCTGACCTGGCTCCACTTCTTGCTATCAGCTTTGAAGCACTAAAACCTACCACAAGAATACTGTTGACTTCTGGGGGAATAACTGAAAGTAGAGGACTAGCACTGGGCTCCCCTCACCAAAAAGTAACTGACATAGGATGACCACCTAGGAATGATGTACAGACATTATGTTTTCTCAAACAGTTTCCTTGACTACAAAACAGTGTTGGTGCAGGTGTTCGACCTCGCAGCTAAGACACTGGTTAGGATACCTCTATCCTATATCAGAGTGTCTGGGTTTGATTTGCAGGTCTAGCCCCCAGTTCCATCTTCCTGCTAACGCAGACCCTGGGAGCAGTAGTTGGGCACTTGCCACCCAAGTGAGGGACCTGGATTGCCTTCCTGTCTCCTGGATCCAAACCAGGTCCTGCCCTAGGTATTGTGGTTATTTGGGAAGTTATTGAACAGATGGGAGCTCTCTCTGTGTTTCTGCTACCTAAATTAAAAAAAAAAGTATTGGTATTTATCCAGTATAAAGCTACTGTAACCTCCTGTTGGACCAAGACAGAGGAACTAAGCAAACAGATCAAAAACCCACTAACCCCAACCATATTACACCTGATCTTAGCCAAAAGGCCAAGAAGTGATAACCCCAACCATATTAAACAGAATACATAGACAATGAGGAAATAGAATCAGATCAGATGTTTCTCCTCTTTCAAGGAAGTTATAGTCTAATAGAAAAGGTCACTGGATAATTGCTAAATGCTATTAATATAGATAGGTATTGGGGCTGGCGCTGTGGCTCAATGGGTTAACGCCTGGTCTGAAGCACCGGCATCCCTTATGGGTGCCGGTTCTAGTCCCAGCTGATCCTCTTCCAGACCATCTCTCTGATATGTCCCGGGAAATCAGTGGAAGATGGCCCAAGTCCTTGGGTCCCTGCACCCACGTGGGACACCCGGAGGAGGCTTCTGATTTCTGGCTTCGGATCGGCGCAGCTCCGGCCGTTGTGGCCATCTGGGGAGTGAACCACCGGATAGAAGACCTCTCTCTCTCTCTCCCTCCCTCCCCCTCTCCTTCTCCCTCTCCCTCTCCCTCTGCGCCTCTCCTCTCTCTGTGTAACTCTTTCAAATAAATAAGTCTTTAAAAAATATATAGATAGGTATTACAAAACCTAGATGAAGACCATTTAAATTGGAGAAAGTGAAAAATGGAAATTGTTCAATGGACACAAATTTTATTGAGTTATTGCTAATTTTGAAGAAACACCATGTTTTTATTCTGAGTATATGTAAGTGTCTCTAACAGTTTTATTTTTATGTGTTTTCTTCTATATTTAAAATATAAATATTATAGTGAATATATTCTCCTGTAATTTTATTTTCCTGAACCCTGTATTTTGAGACTTATCCATGATATCATATATAGCTCTGGTTATTTTAACTGTTTTGTGGTATTCAGTTTGATTAATGAGTACCATTTTATTTATCCAACTTGGCCAATGAATTTTTTAAAAAATATTTATTTATTTATTTATTTATTTGAGAGGTAGAGTTACAGACAGAAAGAGGGACAGAGAGAAAAGTCTCCATCCACTGGTCACTCCCAAAATGACTACAACAAAGCCAGAAGCAGGAGCTTTTTTCAGGTCTCCCACATGAGTGCAGGGGCCCAAGCATTTTGGTGATATTTCACTGCTTTCTCAGGTTATAAGCAGAGAGCTGGATCAGAAGAGGTGCAGCCAGGACATGAACTGGTGGCCATATTGATGCCAGCACTGCAGGCAGAGGTTTAGCCTACTTCACCACAGTGCTGGTCCCACCAATGAATGCTTGATATTTTATTTTTTTCTACTCTCTGTGCTTTTTAAAAAAAATATATTTATTTATTTATTTATTTTTGATATTTATTTAGAAGATAAATTTCCAAGGTACAACTTGTGGATTGCAATGGCTTCCCCACCCATACCTCCCCTCCCCCCCGCTACCCTCCCCCCGTACCCACTCCCTCTCCCCTTGCTTCACATCAAGATTAATTTTCAATTCTCTTTGTATACAGGAGCTCAGTTTAGTATGTGTTAAGAAAAGATTTTAAACCATTTGCCCTCACATAGCATCACAGAGTGAAATATACTCTTTGAGTACTAGTTATAGCATTAAATCACATTGTACAGCACATTAAGGACAGAGATCCTACATGATATTATTTTTTAATTGATTGATTTTTATGTAACTTCCAATTTTTTTAATCATTTCCAATTATCTTTATATACAGAAGATCGATTCAGTATATACTAACCAAAGATTTTGTCAGTTTGCACCTGTGCAGAGACACAAGGTGTAAAAATACTGTTTCAGTCAGTACTAGTTATTGCATTACTTCACATTGGACAACACATTAAGGACAGATCATACATGGGCCGTAAGTACACAGTGACTACTGTTGTTGATTTAACAATTTGCCACTCTTGTTTATGGCGTCAGTAATCTCCCTAGGCTATAGTCATGAGTTGCTGAGGCTATGGAAGCCTTTAGTGTTCGCTGACTTGGATCTTGTTCTGACAGGGTCATAGTCAAAGTGGAGGTTCTCTCCTCCCTTCGGAGAAAGGTACCTCCTTCTCTGGTGGCCCTGTTCCTTCCGTTGGGATCTTACTCACAGAGATCTTTCATTTATGTCTTCTTCTTCTTTTTTTTTTTTTTCCCAGAGTGTCTTGGCTTTCCATGCCTAAAATACTCTCATGGGTTCTTGAGCCAGATCCTAATGCCTTAAGGGCTGATTCTGAGGCCAGAGTGATTTATTAGGATATCTGCCATTCTATGAGTCTGCTGTGTATTCTACTTTCCATGTTGGATCAGTCTCTCCCTTTTTAGTTCTATCTGTTAGTATTAGCAGTCACTAGTCTTGCTTGTGTGATCGCTTTGACTCCTAGACCTATTAGTGTGATCAATTGTGAACTGAAATTGATCACTTGGGCCAGTGAGATGGCTTGGTACATGCCACCTTGCTGGGGTTGTATTAGGGTCCCCTGGCACATTTCTAACTCCATCGTTTGGGGCAAGTCCGATTGAGTTTGCCCAAATTGTACATATCCTCCCTTTCTTTTTCCCTCTCTCATAAATTAATAGGGATTACTTTTCAGTTGAAATTTAAACACCTAGGAATAATTGTGTGTTAATTGCAGAGTTCAACCAATAGTACTAGAACAATAACAAACAACGTCAAGAAATACTAAAATGGGAAAAGATTTACATTGTATATCAACCGTCCAGACAAGATTTGATCCAGTCATAGTTTCTCATAGAGTTCATTTCACTTCAACAGGTTTCCCCTTTGGTGTTCAGTTAGTCGTTGCCAATCAGGGAAAACAAATTCACTCAGCATAATGTTTTCCAGATTCCTCCATTTTGTTGCAAATGACCAGATTTCATTGTTTTTAACTGCTGTATAGTATTCTGTAGAGTACATGTCCCATAATTTCCTAATCCAGTCTACTGTTGATGGGCATTTGGGTTGGTTCCAGGTCTTAGCTATGGTGAATTGAGCTGCAATAAACATTAGTGTGCAGACGGCTTTTTTGTTTGTCAATCTGACTTCCTTTGGGTAAATTCCAAGGAGTGGGATGGCTGGGTTGTATGGTAGGGTTATATTCAGGTTTCTGAGGAATCTCCAGACTGACTTCCATAGTGGTTTAACCAGCTTGCATTCCCACCAACAGTGGGTTAGTGTCCCTTTTTCCCCACATCCTCTCCAGCATCTATTGTTGGTAGTTTTCTGAATGTGAGCCATTCTCACCGGGGTGAGGTGAAACCTCATTGTGGTTTTGATTTGCATTTCCCTGATTGCTAGTGATCTTGAACATTTTTTCATGTGTCTGTTGGCCATTTGGATTTCCTCTTTGGAAAAGTGTCTATTGAGGTCCTTGGCCCATCTCTTAAGTGGGTTGTTTGTTTTGATGTTGTGGCATTTCTTGATTTCTTTGTAGATTCTGGTTATCAACCCTTTATCTGTTGCATAGTTTGCAAATATTTTTTCCCATTAATTTTAATTTATTTATTTATTTTTGACAGGCAGAGTTAGACAGTGAGAGAGAGAGAGAGAGACAGAGAGACAGAGAGAAAGGTCTTCCTTCCATTGGCTCACCCCTCAAATGGGTGCTATGGCCGGCACTGTGCCGATCCAAAGCCAGAAGCCAGGTGCTTCCTCCTGGTCTCCCATGCGGGTGCAAGCTCCCAAGCACTTGGGCCATCCTCCACTGCCTTCCCAGGCCACAGCAGAGAGCTGGATTGGAAGAGGAGCAACCGGGACTAGAACTCAGTGCCCATATGGGATACCAGCGCCACAGGTGGAGGATTAGCCAAGTGAGCCACAACGCTGGCCCATCTGTGTCTTTATGATTGTTGCTTTTGTTGAATAGAGGTTTTCAATTTTAGTTTTAATTTTTTCAGTCTTTTATTGTTCGAGATTTTTGTGCTTATTTAGGAAATTCTTCATTAAGCTCTTAAATTCACAAAGATACCTTTTTCTATATTTTTCTAAAAATTGAAGACTCTTTTTAATATATAGGCCTGTATGTGTGTGTCTGTCCCTCTGGGTCTCTCTGTGTTTGTCTCTATATGCTCACTCCTCCCAGTCTACATTATCCTCCACCTGTCCACTTGTACCTCAGTAAAGAAACCAATCTAGTCTTTGAGCCAGAAGTTACCTTGGTTTAGTTCTTGGTTAGCAGGAAGTATCCTCCTCTTTTCTGAGATTTCACATCTCCCTATTGCGAGCCAGGAGAACTGTTGATGTAGCTACGATGGGTCAGCAGGTGTACAGTGCTTCTGATCCGATGTTGCAGGAGCTATTCTGCCACCTTTGCATACTCCAGATCTAGTGCCATCTCTGTGGCTTCAACCCACTCATTGCTCTGTGATTCTCTAATATCTGGGTCTGGAGAGAAATATATATTGCTTGGGACTTGCTGTTTCTTTTTCATATTTTTGTTGTGTGTGGAGAAGAAATTGCATATAAAGGCTTGAACTGCTTAAACTATTCTCACCTGAGCCGTTCTTTTTATGGTAGATTGAAGAAGAGAATGGGAATTAGCTAGATAAAGTGGAAGTGGAGACAAACTGAATATGAGCAGAAGAATTTGTGTGAGTGCACAAAGACGATAATAAAAAAGGAGATTTGGGGGGATTTGAAGCACTTCATTATGACAGTAACCAAAAGGGTATATGCAGACAGATGCAGCAGAAAAACCTAGAGAATAGGTCTAGCATCACAAGGAAGGATTTTTTTTTCTATTTTTTAAAGATCTGTTTATTTACTTGAAAAGCAGATTTACAGAGAGAGAGAGGGAGAAACAGAGAGAAGGACATACTGAGAAAAAGAGATCTTCCATCTGCTAGTTTACTCCTCAAATAGCTGCAATAGCAAGAGCTGTGTCAGGTCAATACCAGCATCCTGGAGCTCCATCTTGGTCTCTCAAATGCGTGACAGAGGCTAATGTATGTGATCAGTTATCTGCTGCTTTCCCAAGCACGTTAGCAGGGAGCTGGAGCATAAGCCAAGCAGCCGGCACTCAAACTGACACTCCCATATGGGATGCTGGCCTTGCAAGTGGCAGCTTAACCTGCTGTGCCATAACGCCAGCCCCATTGGGAGGTCTTGAAGCCTCCCAAAGGGCAGCTATTGCCGCTTCTCAAAGACACACACAAACGATGAAATAACTGAACGCTGAAGAAGAGAAATAAGAAAAACAGAAGATAGAACTGCTCTATTCTCACAGATTTCAAGATATATTCGCATCAATATGATGAGATGGAGGGAGCCTGTGTCATTATGTCCATTCTAGAATCAAGAGAATGGAAACTCAAGCAGTTTAAGTGATAGACTACAATACACCTAGAAACCCCAGTCCTCTACCAACTACAATTCCAAATGTATACAAGTGAAGCAAAAGGACTGTGGACCATGAACATTTCTCAGCCCTAGCAATAAAATCAAATCCAATTTGAATACAGATGTTCATTCTGCACTCCTTGACTCCATTTTTGTGTCTCTTCCCCTAGGAACCTGAATTCATTAATTTTACTTGTTTATTCTGTAATAAAAAACTGAAAAGATTCAGTGTTCCTTTTTGCTCTCTCAAAATTGACATGTTTACTAGAAAAAAGGAAGTAAATTCTAATTGTACAAGTTCTGAGTACAGTTGGCTTATAGACAGTGTGCTTCTGAACAAAGGCCCCTTGCCAGTGTTCCCTAAATCACTTAGACATCTTTGTGCTCTTATATAAGGACCAACCTGCGTTAGCAGTACTAAAGATTTGAACTCAATTAACACAATTAACTAAATTCCAAGTGCCTCAAATTAAAAGTCAGTATCTCCGTTAGCAAAACTACTTTTCAGGCTATAGGGGATGCCATCTTTTTGGAGCAAGACATCCAGCAACCAGTAGAGAGAAAATGCCATCTAAATAAGCCAAGTATAGGCTGATGTGGCCCATATCCAACTGGAAGATTTTATTGGAGGGATAAATCCACTGACTTTGAGTCTAGCCTAGAGGGCTGGAGAGGGCCAAGGCACCCACATAGGCATGTGAACCTCAGCCCTCTCCTTTACTCTAACAAGGCACACAGACTCACCTTGCCAAGGCAGAGCATAGACAACCCCTGTTGGTTAGGCAGCTGGCTCTGGGAACACCATGGCTCTTTCAGCAAACGGGGGAGGCTTGTGGGGTTAAGAGTGGATCCCGGCCGGCGCCGTGGCTCAACAGGCTAATCCTCCGCCTTGCGGCGCCGGCACACCGGGTTCTAGTCCCGGTCGGGGCGCCGGATTCTGTCCTGGTTGCCCCTCTTCCAGGCCAGCCCTCTGCTGTGGCCCAGGAGTGCAGTGGAGGATGGCCCAGGTGCTTGGGCCCTGCACCCCATGGGGAGACCAGGAAAAGCACCTGGCTCCTGGCTCCTGCCATCGGATGAGCGCGGTGCGCCGGCCGCAGCGCGCCGTCCGCGGCGGCCATTGGAGGGTGAACCAACGGCAAAAGGAAGACCTTTCTGTCTGTCTCTCTCTCTCTCACTGTCCACTCTGCCTGTCAAAAAAAAAAAAAAAAAAAAGAGTGTATCCCCTGCTCCCTGTGACTGTGGGAGACCTATACCTTGTGGCTGTGAGAATTCTGTGACAGCATGGTATGGTGTTCAATAGGGTGTGGCTGAGTCTTTGGGTAGTCATTGCATCTGGCTTCAGAGGCTGGGGGTTCTACACTCACAGTGAAGACTACATGGATCCTTTGTACAGTTTAGGCACCTGTGTGGATAAGGTGCCTGGGCACTGTTAAGACTGAAGGCAGGCTTCCCTTGGTAGACACAGGCTGCTACTGAGATCATGCCAGTCAACGTGATCACATGCTACCCCCTGCTGAAGACAGAGAAGATCTACCACCCCCAACTTGGGTATTGCCCTGAACACTTGCCCCACTCTCCAGCACTGGCCAGAGCTCCCTGGCCCTACCCAGCATACTCCTCTGGATATCCACTGAAGAAGCAGATAGTCCACAAAGCAACAGAGGCATATTTCAAAGACAAAATCCGACAAAGGAGAAAACTATCAAGTATTTTCATAAATGCCTAAAAATAAGTAGAAATACAAGAAACATGAACAAGGAAGACAATATGACTACCCCAAGGGACAACAATAACTCTTGAATATTAGAATATGAGGACAAACAGATTGATGAAACACCTAAAATGAATTCAAAAGAATGATCATAAGATTATTCAAAAACACAGGAATAATTTTGGAAAAATGGAAGGACCAAGTTGTTACTTATCAATAACAGCTTTGAATGTAAATGGCTTAAATTTTTCAATTAAAAATAAAGACTGGCTAAATGAATTAAAAAATAAGACTCATCTATTTGCTGATTACAAGAAACAGATCTCACCAAAAGATACAGGCAGACTGAAAGTGAAAGGATAGAAAAAGCTATTCATTGCTAATGGAAGGTAAAAGCTAGCAGTTGTAGCCATCCTATTATCAGATAAAATAGACTTTAACACAAAAACTGTTAAAAGAGACAAAGGTATTTTAAAGTAATGATTAAGGGATAAATTTAACAGGAATATGTAACTATAGTAAATGTATATGCACCCAGTGCTATTGAAAAATATTAGTGGATCTAAAGTGAGACATAGGCTACAATATAATAATAATAGGAGATTTAAACGCCTTGCTTTCATCAATGGATAGATAAACCAGCAAAAAAATCAACAAAGAAACAGCAGAGCTAATCCACACTTTCACCCAAATGTACCTAATCGATATCCACAAAACATTTCATTCTATAGCTGCAGAATACATATTCTTTTCATCAGTGCATGGAAATTTCTCTAGGATAGAGCATATGCCAGGCCATAATGCAAGTATCAACAAATTCAAAAAAACTGAAATCACTCCATGTATCTTTTCTGACCAAAATGGAATGGAGCTAGAAATTAAGAACTTGAAACCCCAGAGAACATGAAAACATACAGAGATTGAACAACAAGCTCTAGAATGAATAGCAGGTTGTAGAAGAAATCAGAAGAGAAATTAAAAAAAATTCTTAGAAATGAATGAAGTTGACAACATAACATATCAAAACTTATGGGATACATCAAAAGCAGTGTTAAAAGGAAAGTTTACAGCAATCAGTGACCACATCAAGAAACTGAAAAGACATCACATAAGTCATTTAACAATGTATCTCAAGGAGCTAGAAAAACAAGAACAAGCCAAAATCAAAATTGGTAGGAGGAAAGAAATAAGTAAAATTAGAGAAGGAATAAACAAATCAAAACAAATAAAATCAGAGATGAAAAAGTAGATGTTACAATGGCTATCAGACATAAAAAAGAATCATCAGGAATGACTACAAACAGCTATATGCCAACAAACTGGAAAATCCAGAAGAGATGTACAGATTTCTGGGCACACACAATCTACCAAAACTGGGTAATGAAGACATAGAAAACCTAAATAGACCAATAACCAAGATGGAGATTGAATCATTAATAAAGACTCTCCCAACAAAGACAAGCCCAGGACCAGATGGATTCACTGCTGAATTCTACCAGACTTTCAAAGAAGAACTAATTCCAATTCTTTTCAAATTATTAAAAAAAAAAAAAACTGAAAGGGAAGGAATCCTCCTAAACTTTTTCTACAAGGCCAGCATCTCCTTAATTTAAAAAGCAGAAAAATATACAACAAAGAAAGAGAACTATAGACCAATCCCTGATGAACATAGATGCAGAACTCCTCAACAAAATACTAGCCATTCGAATCCAAGAATATGTCAGAAAGATCATTCACCAGACCAAGTAGAAGTTACTCCTGGTATGCAGGGATAGTTCAACATATGCAAATCAATAAATGTGATACATCATGTTAACAAATTGAAGAGTAAAAATCCTATGTTTATCACAATAGGTACAGAGAAAGCATTTGATAAAATACATCATTATTTCATGACAAAAACCTTAAGCAAACTGCGTATAAAAGGAACGTTCCTCAACATAATCAAGGCAACATATGACAAAGCCCCAGCCAGCATCATACTGAACAGGGAAAAGTTAGAAGCATTTCCATTAAGATCATGAACCAGACAAGGATGTCCACTTTCACCATTCCTATTCAATATAGTTCTGGAAGTTTTAGCCAGAGCCATTAGGTGAGAAAAAGAAATCAAAGGGATATAAGTTGGAAAGGAGGAAGTCAAATTATCTCTGTTTGCAGATGACATTTTCCTATATAAAGGGGGACCAACAGACTCTACTAAGAGACTACTGGAACTCATAAGAGAGTTTCCTAAGTTGTAGGATGTAAAATCAACACACAAAAATCAACAGACTTTTTATATTCAACAGTGCTGTGGCTGAGAGAGAACTGGTAAGTAAGTACCATTCACAATGGCTACAAAATGTAAATGCCTTGGAATAAATTTAACTAATGATGTGAAAATCCTCTACAAAGAAAATTTAAAAACATTAAAGAAATAAATAGAAGAAGACACATAAATGGAAAAATCTTACATGTTAGTGAGTTGGAATAATTAATATAATCAGAATTCCATACTACCCAAAACAATTTATGGTTTCAATGTGATCTCAATCAAAATACCAATGACCTTGTTTGTAGATCTAGAAAAAAATGATACTAAAATTTATATGGAAGCACAAGAGACCCCAAATACCTAAAGCAATCTTATACAACCAAAACAAAGCTGGAGGCACCCCAATACATGATTTCAAGACATACTACAGGGCAGTTATAATCAATATAGATGGGTACTGGCAAAAAGCAGACATGCAGGCCAATGGGTCAGAACAGAAACCCCAGAAATTAACCCATGCAGTTAAAACCAACTAATCTGATAAACAAGCTAAAATTAATCCCTAGAGAAAGGACAGCCTCGTCAACAAATGAACACAGATGCAGCTCAAGAAACTCAAAAACAACAAAACAAATAATCCAGATAAGAAATGGGCAAAGTACATGAACAGGCATTTTTCCAAAAAATGAAGTACAAATGGTCAATAGACACATAAAAAAAAAATAAAAAGCTCAGGATAACTATCACTCAGGGAAATACACAATGAGGCTTTATCTCAACCCCATTCAATTGGCTGTCATCCAAAAATAAAAAATAAATAAATAAATAAATAAATAAATTCTGGGGCTGGTGTTAAGGTGCAGAAAGCAAAGCCTCTGCCTGCAGCAATGCCATCCCATATTTGTGCCAGTTCATGTCCTGGCTTCTCTTTTTCCAATCCAGCTCTCTGCTCTGGCCTAGAAAAGCAGTAGAAGATGGCTCAAGTCCTTGGGCCCCTGCACCCATGTTGGAGACTCAGAGGAAGCTCCTGGCTTCTGGCTTCAGATTGCCTCAGCTCCAGCTGTTACAGCCATTTGGAGAGTAACTGGCGGATGGAAGACCTTTCTATCTGTCTCTCCCTCTCCCTGTCTGTAATTCTACCCCTCAAATAAACAAATAAAATCTTTTTAAAATTGAAAAAAAATGCTGGAAAGCATGTGGAGGGAAAGATATATTAGTCCACTGTTGGTGGGAATGTAAACTAGTACAACCATTATGAAAGATAGTATACAGATTGCTCAGAAATCTATAAATAGATCTACCATATGACCCAGCCACTCTACTCTTGGGAATTCACCCAAATGAAATGAAGTCAGTATATGAACGAATTATTTGTACCACCATGTTTATTGTAGCTCAATTCACAATAGCTAACATATGGAATCAATACAGATGTCCATCAATTGATGACTGGATAAAGAAAATGTAGTATATATACACTATGGAATACTACTCATTCATGAAAAGAATAAAATCCTGTCTTTTGCAACAAAATTTATGCAACTGGAAACCATTATGCTTAGTGAAATGTCAGTCCCAAAAAAGACAAATATCATGTTTTCTGTGATATGTTGTAGTTAATATAGATACAAAAAATGTATAGGAATGAAACAGACATCTTGTGATTTGATTGTTGTAAAATTTTTACTCCTTGTTTACACTTCTAAGTAACTGTGGTCTTTACACTTCTTCTTTGTTATACATTATGATTAGTACTGCATTAAGTCTGTGATTATAGGGTGGTCTGAAATTATATATTTGCAAAAATTAAATAAGAAAAAGGAAAAAAGAGGGGGATTGAGGGAAGGAGAGGTTGAGGGAGGGACTTATGGTTATTTTGTTATAACTGTACCTGTGAAATAATAAAATCGGTTCTCTTTATATTAATAAAAAATTTTTAAGAAACCAAAACTTCTTATCAGATGATTATATATATTTCTATAAAATAACCACCCATTTCTGCAATCAATATTTTGATTGAATAAGTTAATAATAACTATTATAATATGAAAATATTATTTACAGTTAAAGCATGATTAGGAAATGTAATACTTGGTCACACTTATCTGAAATTTAATTGCATCATGGCTTGCTAAAAATAATTTAAAAGGCTAAGATCAGTTATTATGGGTGACAAAATGTAAATTTGACATAGTTTGGCTGAATTTGTACTTCATTGTTCTTTCTGTTCTAAATTCATAAATTCAAGTCCTATTTGAATAATTACATAATTCTCTTTCTTTCCTCAAAGGAGAGCTCTAATAATCCAATTTCCCATATTCTTCCTACATCTACATTGTCCTCTAAAACTGATTTTTATAATTTGTACACTCTAGGCAAGAGGAAAGGAAACCTTACTAAGATATTCCTTTACTCATAACCCATGAAAGGGAAATTTGAAAACATCCATCTGAAATATAAATATTCTGTTTGTTCATCCATAGTAGAAAGAGAAATGTGACTTGAACAAGCAATAAACACATGCTCTGCCCCAGAAAATCCAGTTCCTAAAGATATTATATAAAGCTTGAATCACTATTGCTAATTTCCTCTGATACAAACCAATATTCAAATTGGAGCTTGGCAAATGTGTGTTTATAATGTCAATTATACTTTTTGGCAAATTTATAAAAGCATATTAAAGACTCTAAAAGTGTTTTACCCAAATGTCTTGGAAGGGCAAAGAATAAACAATACTGAACTATGTTTTTCCATCCCAAGGTTTTCAGGGTGTGGGATATACAGACTCTCTCACTACTTCAAGTCTTCCATGATACCCAGGGAGGACCAGGAGACATGCAGATTTATTCTATGATATATGATGCCAATCATGGCATGCTCATAACAGGTAAGCATACCCAAATAACGGCAAATGAAACTCATATCTTGATTTTAACCTCCTTTAAACTAGCATTTGAGCACTAACTAGAAAAAAAAAAAACAGAAAATTACAAACCATAACTAATCAAAGTAGATTTTTTATTTCAATTCTGCTCTTCCCCATCTTTCTATGGCCAAGTAGAGGACATGTATAACTGCATATATCTAAAAATACCAAGTCAGTGCTGTAAGTTCTTGAACCTAGGGATGCATGACCTGAACTTAAGCAGAAAAAGATGATGTAATCTGTTGCTAAATATAGTGCAAATCTAGCTCCCATGCTCAGCTGTTGAGGTTCTCAGAACAGGAATGTGATCCTATCTTCAAGCAGCTGCAACAGCACACATTGGCATGATCCCCTTTCTACAAAAAAGCAATATGGCCCCGTGCATTCTGGAAGTGAGTCAGTAGCTCAGATTAAGGACTGTACTGACCCTTCCACTTGCCTTTGCCTCTCAGCAAAGACCAGAGGGAGGACAGAGTCTAGGATTACAGAACTAGACAGATACCAATACAGAGACAAGGGGCCCTGCTAAGCACTTAGTTTGAAAACCATTCATAAGTGTACCCTTAAATTTTAGAAGAAAAACAAATGATACTACCAGTAGTTTGTCCTTCTGGAATAGTAAGCCCGAATATATGTCCTAAGCATTTTCTACTGACCACTTGCTCTGAGTTCCAATAGGATTAACAAGACGGGGAAGTGGTTGGTGTTGCCTGCTGGTGAAGAATAGAATTAATTTTTAACTCTCCCACCTCTGGATTAGGAGTGAACTAGGACTTCATGTTCAATAAATAACTTCTGACCTAAAACAAAACTGTTCTAGTTGTAAGCACCCTTCCTCTATTTCGATACCTCGAAAAAAGTACATATGAATGAGTATGAATAAGTTTTCTCTCTTAGTTCCCCAGCTTGTATGTTTGATTACTGGGTTAAGCACTTCATGCCATTTGTCATCAGACAACTAAGGACCCAAATAGCAAGGCAAAAAAAGGAAGGAGATGAGGAAGAAGAAAAAAACCAGAAAAATCAAGACTTCCCAATTTTATGTAATTCTGATTAGTACTTCTGCTTGCAAAAATATAGAGCTCTATGCATCGCTTAATCACTGAAATTACATATATTGACTACAACCATCAACTTACCATCAGAATTACAGGAAGCATATTTCAGACTTTAATTCAGGCTTTGATTCCAATGCAGCAGTCAGAGTGCTCTTTTAAACCCAATGAACAGGCACAGTGCCTGGAAATGCCATGTAGAGTATGTTGTTGAGAGTGTCACAGTTGTTATCATTATTGCTCTAAGACAACTACTATCTGCATAGCTCTTTTTCAAAAGCATTCATATCATTTTTCATTTGATCTGCACAACCATCATGTGAGATAGGAATTATTATATTCATATTTTATAAGTGATAGTACTGAATCTCAAACAGTTCATCTGACTGGTAAAAGAACACGAGGTAGAATCATAGAGCTGGAGTTTGATCTCAAAGTTTCTGATTCCTGAATTCCTGTGCCTTCTTAGGACTGCAATGTGCCCATAGTATTAATGTAACAAATCCCCTAAAAGTAGAAGCATATCTAGATTGTCCACAGCACCTGCAGCATTGTTGAAGTCTACTGAGTAAAGTTAAGTTACTCTCAGTGTAATGATAAAGGATCTACCAAGAAGCTCCAAGTGGGGTTTGATTATCTGGTAACCAGATGCCTCTCACATTTGCATACCAAGGTGTTTGAACTGAGATACATTACCAGATGAGCCATCTAAATCCTTCTTCACACATTAACAGATCTTATCCCCAAATTTAAACACCTCAGTAACTCTGGCTGAAACTTCTAGAGTTAAAATTTCTTTGGAGAGACTTGAGAAACTCAGTGCAAAATCTGACTTTGGTAACTCAGTCTCCATATTCATAAAATGGGGAAAATTTCATATTTGAGCTAAAGAATGTTTTGAGATCCTTATTTATATTTCCAGACATTACACAAAAACAGAACACACAGTTAATTGATTTTCCCAGCTAAATCAGACTTTCACTCAATAATATTGTATTACAAAACCAAGTCAAACAACCTTAGAATAGTGCAACCCAAGAATACCTGCTCTCCATCTAATGGTTATACTAACCACATTATCACCATGGTGACTTGGAAATTAATCTTATTTATTATTGATGTTGCTAACACTAGCTTGCAAACATTCTCATTCATTATACTTATTAAGACCATGTTCACAGAGTGCTTTATCTTTTGTTGCTTGAAAAGGGCTCTCTAACAATAAATTTAAATCATGAAATGGGAACTTACCTTCAGTGGAAATCTGATCATCACAATTCTTGCTGTGCACCAATGGAGAGGCATGAAGTAAGCACACTAAAGAAGAGGGAAACTGGATTATAAAAAATAGGAAATTGAGGGTCACTAAAATGAGGATGTCAATGAAGTCCCAAATAGCCTTGTGTTTCAAAAGTATGAAGCACCAAATGAATGCTTTTCTCTGGCCAAATGGCAATTGCTTTATTAGTCAAAAATGGTTTAGAGTAAATGAACATACTTTCACCTCATTAAGTTTCCTAGGTAATGACATTACTAAACTAACTGATACGCTGCTTCCAAACACAATTGCTTGAGAAAAATGCTTTGGGATTGGAAATTTCAAGTGCTGAGTGTTTATGGGATTACTGCTTCTATTCCAGGGTCTAGTGTTTTGGACATGTACCCTTTGTCAAGGATGATACAAGATACAGAACATGTTCCTCACACACATGAACAAGAAATCAATGTCATGCTTTACAACAAATCTTTTCACCAAGTACTCACTATTTGCTCTGAATCCATAATTAAGGTGGGTAATTATGAATCTTCAGAAAGAAAAAGGCAGAGCAAATAGAATTTTCTCTTCTTCCAGGTAAATTATTGAGTGATGAGGTAAGAATAGTGGCACATATAAGATTTTTTTGCAAGGTTTAATTTTTTATGGAAAGCTTTTATTTAATAAATATAAACTTCATAAGTACAATTTTTGGATTATAGCAATTCTTCTCCCCATACCCACTCTCTCACCTCTAAAACATCCCACCTCCTACTCCCTCTCCCTTCCCATTCTTCCTCAAGATTCATTTTTAATTACCTTTATATACAGAAGATAAACTCTATGCTAAGTAAAGATTTCAACAGTTTTTACCCACACAGACATACAAAATATAAAGTACTGTTTGAATACTAGTTATACCATTAATTCTCATAGTACAACACATTAAGGACAGAGTCCTACATGTGGAGCAAGTGCACCATGACTCCTGTTGTTGATTTAACAATTGACACTCATATTTGTGACATCAGTAATCACCCAAAGCTCTTGTCATGAGCTGCCAAGGCTGTTGAAGCCTCTTGAGTCCACAAACTCTGACATTATTTAGACAAGGCCCATAATCAAACTGGAGGTTCTCTCCTCACTTCAGAGAAAGGTACCTCCTTCTTTGATGGCCCCTTCTTTCCACTGGGATCTCACTCAAGAGATCTTTCATGTAGCTAATTTTTTTGCCACAGTATCTTGGCTTTCCATGCCTGAAATGTTCTCATGGGCTTTTTAGCCAGATCTGAATACCTTAAGGGCTGATTCTGATGCCAGAGTGCTGTTTAGGACATCTGACATTCTATGAGTCTGCTGTGTGGCCTGCTTTGCATGCTGGATCATTCTCCCTTTTTTGATTCTATCTATTATTATTAGCAGACACTAGTCTTATTTATGTGCTCCCTTTGACACTTAATCCTATCTTTATGATCAGTTATGAACTTAAATTGATCACTTTAACTAGTAAGATGGCATTGATACTTGCCAACTTAATGGGGTTTGGAGACGCATGTTAAGTTTTTAGCTTTACCCTTAGGGATAAGTCTGAGGGAACATGTGCTGAACATACATCTCCTTCCTCTCTTATTCCCACTCTTATTTTTAACAGGGATCAATTTTCAATTGGATGTAAACACCTAAGACAATTCTGTGTTAAGTAAAGAGTTCAACCAATGGTATTAAGTAGAAAAAGAAAATACAGAAAAGAATAAAATAGTAAGTTGTTCCTCAACAGTCAGGATAGAGGGTGATCCAATCATTGCTTCTCATAGTTTTTCATTTCTCATAGGTTTCATTTCTACAGGTTTCCTTGTAAATGACCGGATTTCTTTTTTTTTTTTTTACTACTTTGTAGTATTCCATAAAGTACATATCCCATAATTTCTTTATACGGTCTTCCATTGATGGGCAAAATGGCACTCGCTCTATTGGCTTGCATGCTTTTGTGAGGTGATCAGAGAGAGAGAGAGAAATGTGTCTATACCACCCTTTCTTTTTCCTCCTCTATTTAGGCTGATGCACTTTCCCCCACAGGGCTTCAAACCTCATTCCCTCTAATCTCTTCCTGCCGCTTTTTCACCAATAGCCTGGGATACTGTGATCTCTTCTCACTTCACTTTCCAGCACCTGTGTATGGGCTTTCAGCTGTTAGAGTCCCAAGCCATGGGCGCCCACATCTTCCACGTAGGTCCACCATGTCCCTCTAATTTTGGTAGAGTTTCCTCTGCTGTTTTTTCCCTAACTCCTTCCTGAGACTACACGATCTCCACTTTTTTTAAACCATCTTCTGGGCTAGAGCATGGAACTGCCCCATGGCACACATAAGATTATACATTAGAGCTGTCTTTACACTTTCATGAATACATGAACAAAAAACCTTTGAAAGCCAGTTCAGACTGCTTGCTACCAAGCCACATATTCAACTGAATAAATAAAGCCAGCAATTACTGTCAAAACAGAAATTTTAAAGGAAAATACATCAAGGAAAGAGAATTATTCTTCATTTTGATTGTTTGGGGGCTGGACTTACAGTTAATTAACAAGAGAAAATATTTAAGTTTTATTAAATTTACATGTAAAACAGTTTGAAGAAATGACCAAAGTACTGTACTTTTATTATTTTTAGATAATGTAATGACAAAACATATGGATAGCTAGACCACAGAAGTGAATTCTGGTTATTTTACCCAAGAAATATATAGGAGACTGAGGAGAAACTAATGGAAAATAAGGTTCACTTCGGAGAGCTTGCTTATTCAGCTTCATTGCAATCTCAATTACCAGTCTGCGGAGATTTTCTAGCCTGGGAGTGTGAATGATTTCACTCCCCAAAGAATCTCAATGGCTTGCTGTATGTAGGAAATAAGAGTCCAAGTGGCCCTTTCTGAGGTTACAGTTCCTCATGTCATTTCAGCCTGATCTACTGAATAATCCATAGACCAATCTGACATATTTTGAGATGGCACATGAACCCAGATGAACCCCAGTGTGTCTCGCCAGGAACACTTACACATTTCTGCTGTTTTCCTGAAGCCTGTCACCACTCTGTCCTCTAGGGAACGGGCTGTGTGGTCAAACTAACAGCATCTGTCATTACACCCACAGGGGTCACCTGGCAGTCAGGGCTGGAGGTGTTTGCTTCAGGTGTTTATTCTTTTATTTCACATCTGCTCTCCAAAGGAGACATATGGACACAAAAGTGAGCTTTCCTCTGGAGACTTTCCAACCACCTCTCATTGTTTTGGGCTTTTGTACTCATCTCAGGCTAAAATCTCCCGAGTTTGGTGCATTATCATTTATTTCTGGTAATGCCTTAAGGGAGAATAAGTAGAGGGAAACTAAAACAACTACTTGGTCTGCTTCCTCACTATACTGACTCTTAAGGGGCAAATGATTTTGCTGGGTGGGATAGAAAAGTAGAAATAATCCAGGTAAGTTTTCATAGTTGACTGGTTGGACAGGGATTATACTATGATGTTGGAGATGGGTGACTCTGAGATCCATGCATACAATGACTCACACTCTTTTTTTTCCTTTTAGCACCCTCTCTATACCTAGGGACACACAAAGAATATAAATCTGGGCCCTAGGGCCATACTGATGCCATGCAAGCCCTCATTCTACCGATCCCAGTCAGTGGTTCTTCACTATCTGAACTCTAGACTGTTTCCTTAGATGCTTCCCCAACAATCCCTACTCCCTGCAATGGCAATAGCATCCTTCCAGTTCCCTGGAGAAAAACTACATCTTCTCATCTCCAGTGTTTTGCACATGCTGCCTTCACCCCTCAAAATACCTCAAGTCCAGCCATTCTGTGGCCAATCCAGCTTTATTACTCTCTGGTGGTCCGATTTACGTCTAAACTTGGCAGATCTGTGATGACAGATTCTGATGGAAAGTCTGCAAGTCTCAAGTCTCTTCTATGTTTCCAAAGAGAGAGAATGATGAATACTGAAATGCTTTTGGATTTTCTAATTACATCCAGCCTAACTACACAGATGGCTTCCTGTAAAATCACAACACCATCCCCACCTCTCTCTCTCTCTCTCTCTCTCTCTCTCTCTCTCTCTCTCTCTCTCTCTCTCTCTTTCTTTCACTAGGTCCATGTTCACAGTCAAAATACTCTTTGGAAAAGTCAATGAAATTCTTTCCTCAGGGTTGTCTCACATTCCAAGATATTAACCATGGCATCTGTCCCAAACCCCTTAGCAAATTTGGGATAGCATCAACAGGGAATAAATCTAGTTTGATTTCCTGTCTGCTGTACATTTCAAAGTTACATTTATATCTTGCTGTTAACTTCACTTCATCTTTACAACTGATGACTCCAAAGACAGGCAATGTCCAGAATGCACTGAATCACTACCTGACTCACCCAACTATCGGCAACAGAGGAGGAGACCACAGTGACTGTTAGCACTGCATCTTTCAGAGTTTTTCTTGATCAAATCAACATCCAGGGTCAAGTTTTAGGAAAGGTGTCAGATGTGTACAGTACCAGTTTTGAAGTTATTTTGAATATTGTACATATTTGTTAAGAATCTAAGGGCACGTGGATTACTTTTTAGTTGGTGTTCTCTTTTTCAGGTATGGGAACTCGAGACTGGTTTCCAAATATACCAGATTTCAGATGCTCATGGCTATGCTGTTGAAGTGACATCAGGAGCTATTGATGAAAGTGGATTTTGTTTTGCCACAGGAGCATATAATGGTCAGAGTTACATCCAGAATATAGCCTATCTGCTGCAGCATTCTGCAAAGTTGTGCTAGTAACTCACTAGTTTCCGTGGATTATAGGGAGAGTAGAATCAAGCTGGACTATGCAGGCATGCCAGTTAATAGTAACAGACTGACTTATCTAATGGAAGGCTTATGTGTCTAGCTCCTTGTGAGCATGTGCCATGTCAAAGGTGGGAGGATGTCAGACTCAGAATGTTGTGTGATTTCATCTCATGTTCCTCATGATGTGGAGTATTGCATAGAACTTTCAGGAACTAGAGAGCCCCAGACTGCCCCATCTTTTACTTCAACTTGTTCTGAAACCCATGAAAGAAATGCTGTAGCTATATAATCTGAACAATTGAATACACTATCCAGAATATATTTTTTAAATTTTTTTATTTGACAGATAGAGTTAGTGAGAGAGACAGAGAGAAAGATCTTCCTTCCATTGGTTCACCCCCCAAATGGCCGCTATGACTGGAGCTGCGCCGATCTGAAGCCAGGAGCCAGGTGCTTCTTCCTGGTCTCCCATGCGGGTGCAGGCGCCCAAGCACTTGGGCCATCCTCTACTGCCTTCCTGGGCCACAGCAGAAAGCTGGACTGGAAGAGGAGCAACTGGGACTAGAACCCAGCGCCCATGTGAGATGCTGGCGCCACAGGCAGAGGATTAACCAAGTGAGCCATGGCGCCGGTCCCCAGAATATATTAATCTGGGGATAATTTTCTAAGAAGGCAACTGCTCATAAGCCAACTGATAGAATGAGTGAGCATACTGATGTGGAAGTCTGATTTAAAAATTTGAATTAGAAGAGGTCTTTTGCCTAGCAGTTAAGATACCTGTATTCCATGTTGGAGTGTTTGGGTTGATCCCCAGCTCTGGCTCTTGATTCCAGCTTCTTGCCAATGTATACTCTGGGAGGTAGCAGTGATGGCTCAAGTAACTAAGTTCCTGTCACCTAATGGTAGTCCTGGATTGTGTTCCCAGCTTCTGTCTCTCCCCAGCTCAGTCCCAGCTATTGGACTCATATGTAGAGCGAACCAGCCATTAATATCTCTCTCTCTCTGTCTTTCTCAATTAATTTAAAAAAAAAGTGTGCAAAGGACAACACAACATGAAATAAATAATAAATGCTGGCTGGCACCATGGCTCACTTGGCTAATCCTCCACCTGTGGCACCAGCACCCCGGGTTCTAGTCCCAGTTGGGGTGCCGGATTCTGTCCCGGTTGCTCCTCTTCCAGTACAGCTCTCTGCTGTGGCCCAGGAAGGCAGTGGAGGATGGCCCAAGTGCTTGGTCCCTGCACCCACATGGGAGACCAGGAGGAAGCACCTGGCTCCTGGCTTCAGATTGGCACAGCTCCAGCCATAGCGGCCATTTGGGGGGTGAACCAATGGAAGGAAGGCCTTTCTCTCTCTCTCTTTCCCTCACTGTCTAACTCTGCCTATCAATAAATAATAAACGCTAAGCTAAAAGGGTATGAATGCAACTTCTCTTCATATGGAGCAATTCATAAGAAAGCACTCTTTTCCATAAGTACACTTTGCACTTATATGACAATAAGTTACAACAGAAATCCTAAGCAACAATACACTATCATCATCAGGCATGAACATTAAGCAATTCAATATATGACTGGCAATAGTACTATTTTCATGCAAGGAAGTCACATTTTACTTTGTTAGTCCTATGACTTAGTATTCTTTTAGTGACAATTGGTCCTCTTCAGAGGTACATTTGTTAAATTGACAAAGATCCTGCGTCCAGGACACCTAGAAACTAGGATTCTGTGTCTCCCAGAGCAGCTCTACCCACAAGCCACTAGTGCCCTCACTCCCCACCTATAAATAGCTGAGCTGTACCTCTCCCTGCTCTCTGCCTCACTGATTGCTGAGACCCAGTATGGCAGGAACTCTGGGCCATGTCAGTGATTTGTCTAACCCAAGAGTGAATGAGGACATGGGACCTTCTTTTAATCATTCGCATGACTATTTTCTTAAAGACTATGAAGTGTTAAAGGGCAGGAACTATGGCTACTCACTTTATATCCTGTGCTTTTATCACCATATTGCGTAAATAGGGAATATTTAAGTGATGCTTAATTATGTTGTGAGAGAACATGATTTGGATTGTATATTGCTGATGGGGAAAACCTGACACATGGGAAGGAAAACAGCACAGTGAAAACACTCTGGATGTACAGCAGGATTAGAGCTAAGGGACAGCAAGTAGTGGGTAGAGAAAGGTGTGGAGGTTAAAGGGGAAAAGTGCTAAACCTGGAATGGCTACTATAAAAATCCCATGTGAAAGGATAATTTCTACACTGAGTAATGAACTCAAAATAGCTATTCAGCAATCATTCTGATTATCATTTCTTCTACCCCTTCATCCAGTCCCTCCCCCACCACATGAACAAAGGTAATGATAATGAAAAGCATTTCAGTGCATTTGGGCTGTTATAATAGAACATCATAAGACAATATGGTTTTTGGGCCACAGAAACATACTTCTCAAGGTTCTGGAGGCTGGGAAGTCCAAGCAGAAAGCACCAGTAAATCTGGTATCTGTAGAGGACCTGCTTCTTGGTTTATAGGCAGCACCTTTTCATTGTGTTCTCACGTGGCAGAAGGGGCAAGGGAGCCCTCTGGTACCATTTTAATAAAGGCACTAATCCCACTCATGAGGGATTAGTCATGAGTTAGTCACCTCCAAAGATTACAGTGGAGATGAGATGTCAATAGGAAGTACAATTTCAAAGGTAAGAAAGAAACTACATTCATTTTTCATTCTTCTCTGATGTAACCAACAAAACAATTCCAAGCCTGATAGTTTCCTACCTGTTGCAATTCCCTCAAGCCTTGTATTATTCAGTAAGAGCTAGGTCACCTTGAGAAATGTGACAATATACTAGAATGATCTTTGACTGTTAATAAGAACTATATTGAACGAGCTGACATTCCCATATTGGTGATGTTCAATCAACTGGAAAGCACTGGGGAATGGACAGAAGAGGAACATAAAGGAAATGCTCAGACAGGGGAATCAGGGACTTAAAGAAACTTGTCACAGATTTAAAAACACTGCTGGCCCTGATCATTTTTATCAAGTTTTACAGAAATATACTGCATGCACAGCAAGCCTGAGGAAACTCATGTGTCCGTCTTAGTAAGAAATATAGGATAAATTGTTGGTAGAAAGCTTCCAGTGGGACCAATTTTCTCTGAGTGAAAAGCCAAGCATTCCGTAAATCATTTTACCACATAGCCTTTTCTCTGTGCACCAGGAACAGTGAAAATCTGGGACTTTGGCAGTGGGCAAGAGATGAAAGTGCTGCCTAAAGGGAAAGAATGGAAGGAAGAGGAGCACTGGGTGAAACATCTGATTTTCCTCAAAGCTCAGGAAAAACAGCAGAACTTGATCCTTGCCTTGGAGCGTAACGGAGCTATCAAAGTCATGCAGGTTTACAGTCCTATTTTGTTATTTGTACTGTTGGTGCTCTTCTTGGGAAAGCCGAAAGAGTCAGTGGATAACCCCATTTAAGTCCTCTCTCGCCAGCCAGTTGAACACAGTATTTGTCCATCAACCTTCATGTGAGGTTTCTCATTAACTTTGTCCAGGTCCATGCAATGAACAGTTGCCCAGGCACAACATCCTGTCCATCAAGCTGTAACAATTAGTCAGGACTCCAAAGTGGGTATCAGAAAGGTTCACTTACAAACACCTGCCACTTCTGACATTGCTCATCTGTTCATTTGGGAATACTTCATGGCTCCCCAGAATGGCTGCTTGTTAGTAGGCTCTGTCCCTTTTAAATCATAATGTGTTCTGAGATCGGCATGTCTCTTTTTCAGTTTGTCATCAAAATTGTTTTATTTATTTTAAGGTTAACAATGCAATCTGCTCAAGGCTATTTTAGGAGGAATGAGATAGGCTAATTTATTTTTCCAGTGGATTTCTGACTACCTAGGAATGTTAATGCCTTCTTCAAATTTAAAAAGACTAGGTCATTTATTTGGCTTAGTGGATCTTATCCTGTCACCTCAAACTCAACGACTCATTGCCTTCATTATTCCCCATTCTGAAAGCTAAGATCTGAAAACAAATCTTGAATAGGACAGCAATCATGGCATACTAGCATTGAGTAAGATGACTGATGACCTTACAGATAGAATAAAGGAATGAAAAGTTTCCCTGGTTCAATACATTCTGCCTTTGATGTCTGCACAATCCAAAACAACACTACAGAAAGGAATTTCCTAGTAATATTCTGAAACACAACAATATGTTGATTTTAAGTTAGTACAACCAGATACCCTTCCTAACAGACAATGGCTGCTGGTACACACTCCTTTTAACTCTTAAAAATTCTCACTCTTTTTTAAAAAGCTATAAAAGCAGCA
Organism: Sylvilagus floridanus; assembly: GCA_949820135.1. Classification (NCBI taxonomy): domain Eukaryota; kingdom Metazoa; phylum Chordata; class Mammalia; order Lagomorpha; family Leporidae; genus Sylvilagus; species Sylvilagus floridanus. Next base: position 49,557,901 of record OX463240.1, read on the forward strand.
TGTAATTGTCCTACATCAAAATTGTTTTTCATTTTACTGTGACATTTTTCTCTTTGATAATTCTGATTCCCTATTCAGAATCTGTAGATTGAGCTTGATAACAATCATCAACCTCTCCTATTCATAAATACAGGTTAATATATATATCCATTTGCTCCAAGTCCAAATCTATGCAGGTGCACCAAAACAATTTATTGAAAAGTCTGTTCTCGTCACACAAGCTTGTTCTGGCACTTTCATCTATGGACTCGGTTTTGTTCCATTAGTCTACTCACTTTTCCCTAAGCCCAGATTTCATTGCGTGCTGGGTTATTTTGACTGTGGCCTGAGATGAGGGTACCTTCCTCTAATATGAATGTGTTTCTGCCAGATGCCTCATGGAACTACATTTTCCTGTTGCATTTATTTGTACGCAAACTTTCATGATTAACACTGTATTTCAGTTACTAGGTACTCTTAAGAGGGAAGAAGAGTATTCATATTATTGTGGGATAGATAGAGCTTAAGATATGAGAAAGTTGGATGATAGGTATATTGATATGTTCTGTTTTTCTCTATCTTTTAAAAACAGCTCAAAATAAAATAATTTAACTGTTCATGTACTCACTGGATTTCTATTAAAGGGCAAGGAAGATGATATTTTCCTCACTGTCATATGGGAGCTGCCTGATGCCATGCCTTACTTCCAGAATGGGATTCACGTGGTGCATCTGGAGATGTCTACTAGAGACAGGAACATGGCTATTCCTTTCCCAGATGTCAAATTAATAGTTGAGAAAAAGTTTCCTCATCATACTACTGTAAGTTTCATTTCTTTATTTTAAATGTTCACTTTCTGTTATGGAAAATTAAAATTAAAAAGTATAGAAAATAATGAATTTTTCTATGTACTGTTTTTTGGACTCAGGACTACTCTGTGCGTGGTCAAACATTCTTTAATCCCATTTCCTCTCCATGACTAACATCAATGAATTTTGAAGTGAATCCTATACATTATGTCATTTTATCTATAGATATTTCAGTATATCTCTCTAAATAATAATGAATCACAGGACTGACATTGTGGTGTAGCAGGTTAAAGGTACTGCCTGTGATACCAGCATTCTTTATGGGTGCTGGTATGATGTTTCAACTGCTGTACTTCCCATCCAGCTCCCTGCTAATGGCCTGGAAACAGCAGCAGAAGATAACCCAAGTGTCTGGGCCCATGCCACTCTTGTGGGAGACCCAGATGAAGCTCCTGGTTCCTAGCTTTGGCCTGGCCCAGTGTTGGCCATTGCAGCCATTTCGGAAACGAATCAGCAGATGGAAAATCTATCATTCTTTCAAATAAATAAATAAATGTTAAAAAAAGAATATGAAAAATTATAATTTCATTATTTATGAACTATTTCAAAAACAATTTACAAGTTTTAATATCATTATATATTCAGTTGGTGAGAGATCTTCCAAAAGTTAATGAATATTTATATTAAGAAAAATCTATGATTTCAAAACTTTTATGCAGCAAAATAAATTTATCTTTTAATTCCATTTTCCATTAACTTTTTGAAGTATCTTGAAGTATGGGTTCATTATATCACTTTTATTTTTAAAAATTTTTACTGATTGATTGATTTGAAAGGTAAAGAGCCAAAAATAGAGACACAGATCCCCATCTGCCTGCAAAATTGACTACCCAAATGCCTGCAACAGCTAAGGCTGGGTTAGGCTGATTTTGGGAGCTGGGACTTTACGTCTCCCACATATGTGTCAGGAACCCAAGTAATTGTGCCATCCCCTGCTGCTCCCAAGGGACACATTAGTAGGAAGCTGGAAGTAAAGCTGGGATCAAAACTAGGCACTCTGGTATGGGATGCAGGCGTACCAAAATGTCTCAACTACAGTGCCAAACACCTGCCTTCTCAGAAAGACAACAAAATTACTAAAAATATTAAAGCTGCAACAGCTGAATATTTTGCTTGCTCTGCAATTCTCTTTGTCCTTAGCATATAGGAGTGTACTCTGAAACTACTGTGCTTTAAAATTACTTGAAATAATTCCTTGTGCCATCAACTGTACACAGGTTAACTTTCTTAATTTCTTTTTATTTGTTGCTTTTTAAATTTGAATTTTGTCATTATATTGTTATATATTTAATATTTCTAAAACCAAATCTACAAAAGAAGCCCCACTCTGAGATATCAAACCAAGGAGTAGTTTAGCTTCTATTCCTGTCTTTCCCTCTTGTTCTCTTCCTAACCTAAGTAGTTAACCTTTCATTTTTAGGTTTTTGACTTGTCTCTAATTTTTTTTAAAATATAATAAAATGCTTTTCTATATTTGGTTGCTTCTCACCCCTCTTTAAGCTAATGATGGAAAACGTTATTGGAAAATGAATATTACATTCAAAATACTTTGTAACAAAATAAATTTTAACTCCAGTTTTTCGTGAACTTTTAAAAGTATCCTTATGTCTATTATTCTATTTTTACTTGTTTTATTTAATAATATATTCTGGAGATCATTATAAAGAAATATTTAGAAATATTCATCCTTTAAAAAGATTGTGGTAAAATATATATAATGTAAATTTTGCCATCCCAAACATTTTTAGATGTACAATTGGTGGCATTAAGTATATTCACATATTCCATCCCCAGTAATACTTGAAACTCTATACCTGATATGCAATAACTTCCCAACTGTTCTCTTCTAGCCCCTGGAAACCACCATTCTATTTTCTGTATCTATGAATTAACCTACACTAGGTACCACATACAAGCAAAAATATACAGGCTTGTTTCACTTAACATAAAATCCTCAGAGTTTAACCATGTTGTAACATGTATTGGAATTTCCTTTCTTTTTAAGGCTGAATGCTGCATATTCTATTCTATGTATATACCACACATTATATTATTCATCCGTTGATCAGTGCTTGGGTTGCTTTTTCGCTTCTTGGTTACTGATAATAATGCTTCTATGGACATGGTTATAAACATTCATCTTTTTTTGAAAGCTCTATAATATTTCATCTGAATGGATGCACCATAGTTTATTTAAGTAGTCCCCTGTGGGTGGACATTTGGATTTTTTCTTACTTTTTCCAATTAAACATAATGCTGCAGCAAATATAGTGTTATATATGTGTGTATGCATAGATTCATAGTCATATTTTAAAACAAATTTTAACACTGTATCTTTGGGATAGATTCCTAAAAGAGGAACTGAGGGTTAAAAAGTAAATGCTAATATAATCTTCCTAGATACTGCCAAATTCTACAGTTGAACAATTCTGTACTTTCACTAACAACATGAGGATAAGTACTTCCTCACAGCCTTGCCAAAACTTTATATTGTCACGCTTTTAGATTTATGAGCACAAAATCATAATTTGTTAAATTTTAATTTGCAATTCTCTTGTAATGAGTTAGCAGAGCATTTTTTAATATGTGCATGGGACTTCTGTTCATATCTTTTTTCTCTTTTTTATCTAGGTGTTCTTTTTCTTTAAATGTTTTAAAAGCTTTTTATATATCAGTTATATTAGGAAACATATACATATGTATACACAAATTTATATGTAGGGGTATATAATTAGGTAAATGTATTAGGTATATTGGCCTTTTGTGATGTAAGTTTCATTTATATTTTTCCAGTTATATATTAGTGTTTTATTTTTAGTTAAAATCATTTCAGCCATGGCAATACTAACATCTGGGAGGCCAAATGCAGATGAAGTTTCTGGTTAACAGGCACTATTATTTTGGAAATAATAATCACAAAAGTTCTCCAGGCTTTCCACAAGAAGTCTATTATTCCTCTAAAAATAGCCCATCTATCTATGTAGATAAAATAACTCATCTTCCAAAAAATAGCTAAGTCTTCCAAATTCTCCTAGATTTTAACAAAAAGAGAAAGTCTGGAGTGTGTCAAAAGGTCACAAAATGGTTGTTCACTTTTTATGGACATTATTATTTCACCATTTTTGCAACTTACAATCTTAAATAGATTCTTAAAATGTCAGTTAACAAAATTTCAGCGTTCTCTTTTCATAGGTTTCATTTTTTTTTTTAAGTTTCTCATCATCTTCAGTGACATCAACTGATCGGTTATATACATCTATTTTGTGGTTGATGTTTTAAAAATCAATAAAAAGAAAGTGTACCATCAGACTGACTTTCTTCAGGATAGTCTCTGAATTCCAAAATTATAAGTAGCCTGAAAAGAGCCAGACTTACTTCTTCAAACAGAGAAAAAGGAAGCAATTTCTGGCAAGTACTAAATAAGATAATTCTTCAGAAGTTACAGAGCCAGGGTCTTTGACCTGGGATCCATGGGCTTCCTTACATGAGTAGACTTCTGGGAAGTCTAAACTGACTCTGAATTTGTATGTAAAACTTCTTTCCTGGAAATTACAAAGTTCATGGCTTTTTCTGTCCCAGAATTTCATTATAAAAATTTTAAAACACACAAAAAAGTTTGAAGAATTATACAGTGATTATCCATACATCTCACCACTTAAATTTTAATAACATTTTGCAATATTTGCTTTATCACCATCATTTAATCCAACTTGTTTTTAAAATCTATTTCTAAGTAACTTGAAGGTATTAATACATATCACCCCTAATCACTTCACTCTGTGCTTCATTAACTAGGGTTGACTGTTCATGGTTTTGTTTATAGTGAAATTGACATAAAATGAACAGAATCTAAGTGTGCTATTCACTGAGGTTGAAGAGGAGCAGCCCAAACTCCATCAAGATAAAGAACATTACCATCACCCAGAAAGTTCCTCAAAGCCCCTGCCTAGTCAGTACCTGAGCCTCCCCAAAAGGCAACTGCTGTTTTAATTTTTTCACCATAGATTTTTTTCTTACTGTTCTAAAGCATCATATAAGTTAAATCACATGGTATAGACTTAAGGTTTTTCTTTCATGTAGCAAAATGCTTGTGGGATTTGCCCACATCCCTGCAAATATTAGTAGATCATTCTTTTTTATGCCTGTGTAGTATTTCACCATGGTTTAAATATATATTCTTGAGGTGTTTTTAATCAGGAAAAGGTTAATCACTATTATCTACAGTTTTATTTCATTTCAAAATATCTCTGAAATACACACACACACACACACACACACATAGAATTGGACAATTTAATTTAACATATTTTCAGAAAGCTATTTTTGTGACATGCTTACACTTCCTTGATTTGGAAGCATGAAGTATTCAGAGCACATGCTTAAGGTTGAAGATAGAAAAGTGGAGAAGATGTTCCTCTGTGTCTGTAAAAATTTAGACCAACTGATTTTTTAAAGAATTGCTTCTTTATTATTTGAAAGGCAGAATGACAGAAAGAGAGAGAGAGAGGGACAGCTAGACAGACAGACATATCTTGGTTGGTTCACTTCCCAAATGGCTGCAATGACCAAGTCTGGGTCAAACTGAAATCAGGATCCTGGAAATCCATCTATATCTCCCACTTGGGTGGCAGGGGCCCAAGTACTTGGGCCATTATCTTTTGCTTTCCCCGGCACATTAGTAGGAAGCTAGATCAGAAGTGGAGTATTTGGGACTTAAACTGGCACTCCAATATGGGATGTCAGCATTGTAAGCATTGGTTTGACCCAGTGGACCATAACTCTAGCCTCCAACTGATTTTTTTTTAATGAAACCATTCATTAACCTTATTTAGTTACTTTAATTTTAGCTCAAACCCCAGAACTTTTCATCTTTTTCAGGGATAAGTGGTCAGATATTAAAGAATGCAAAAAACTCTTAAGTTATAGAGGGAGCAATTGAAGAAAGTCTTACTTTTTCCCCTCAGCTGTTAATGAAATAACCATAACATGATTTAATAAAGAATGATACAGCTTGTTTTTTGGCACATGAAAACTATCATTTTATCACAAGGCACAAATATACTGCATTATTTTCCTTACATTGAAACAAATATCACTTAAACACTGCAATATGAATTCCATTCATTGCTAAATTAAATGTTTAGAGGTATTATTCTTAGGTCAAAGGACTTTGAAATCAATATATATATATATATATATATATATATATATATATATATACAGTCACCTTGACATAATAATATTTCATGTAATGTGCACAAAAGATAGAACAAAATGCATTTCACAAAGCTTGGGTCTACTTTTAATTTTACACATTATTGGAAACAGCGAGTTTTTGATATCTGAAAACTTGATTATAGCCAATAAAAACAGAAATGCACAATGACTAGAACCCCAGACAGTTGGTAAGTAATTGCATAGGTAATGAAAAATGATTGCTTTGGGGTAAAATTGCAAAAACTATGGAACAAAGTATTGAAGTACAATGAATACCTTTTAGACTTAGTATACATTATCTCTGAGTTTGAACACTTATTTTTGTATTGATCATAATCAGCACTGTGGCACTACCTGTTGCAATAGCCTTGAAAATTACTCTATAGATACAGTTTGCAAAAGACGCATAGAAAAAAATTGATTGTGCACAGTTCTTTCCCCAAAACTCTTTCATTTATGAAGCACTTTTTTTGTAAAAGATTTATTCATTTACTTAAAAGTCAGAGTTACACAGAAGGAAAGGCAGAGAGAGAGACAGAGAGAGAGACAGCGAGAGAGAGAGAGAGAGAGAGGTCTTTCATCTGCTGGTTCACTCCCCAGTTGGCTGCAATGGCTGGAGCTGCACCAATCTGAAGACAGGAGCCAGGAGCTTCCTCCAGGTCTCCCACGTGGGTGCAGGGGCCCAAGGACTTGGGCCATCTTTCACTGCTTTCTCAGGCCATAACAGAGCTGATCAGAAGTGAAGCAGCTGGGACTTGAACCGGCGCCCATATGGGATGCTGGCGCCGGAAGCACTTTTTATTGAATACCAAGTATGTATCTAATGCACTCTTAGCCAATAAATCTTGAAAATGCCAAGATTAATTAGGTATGGTGCCCACACTATAAGAGTACAGCAGAGAATTTAAAGGGCTGGGGGAGAGCGGGAGATCCCTGAAGAAGAAAGATAACTGTTGAAATGGATCTAAAGATTTATCAGAAAGGTTGAGAAAGGTAGTTTACACAAGGAGATGAAAAGACAAAGTGAATCCCAAGAAGAAGAGAGAACATGAACACAGTCTTGGGGGGAGGGTAAAATATCACTTGTTTTGTGTAGGATAACTGCATATATTTCTGTGCAGCCAGAGTAATACTTGGAGTGGTAGAAGATGAAAAGAAACAAATTGGTATCGACTTGATCATGCTCACAAAGGAGTTTTGGATTCCTATTAAAAATGTGAATCTACTGAAAGGCTTTATTATTTTTTAAAATGTTTATTTGTGTGTGTGTCTTTGTGTGTGTGTGAGAGAGAGAGAGAGGGAGAAAGTGAGAGCGCGCGCGCGCGAGAGAGAGAGAGAGCGAGCAAGCTCCCACCACACCAGCTGGTTCATTTCCCAAATGCCCACAACAGCTGGGTCTGAGGCTGGACCAGGCCAAAGCCAGGAGCTAGGAATTTGATCTGAATCTCCTCTATGGGTAGAAAGGACCCAACTACTAGAGTTATTACATGCTACCCTCCAGGTACATAAGGAAGCAGAGCTACAATTTGAACCCAGGTGCTCCAATAAGGAATGTGGGTGTCCAAAGTGGTATTTTAACAGCTGTGCCTGACACCTGCCCCTCACAGATTAACTTTAAATGACATGCTCAGATTTGCATTGTGAGTAGTTCACTTTTGATGCTGCCTGAATGACAGACTGGATGGATCAGTAAAAGGATGGAAGATTCAGGCAACAGGCTACTGTTTCCCTTGAAAAATACAGAGTCATGGTAGTCGTGGTGGTGAGGAAGGGATGTTCTCAGCAAACATTTATGCAGTAGAAGAGGCAGTAACTGATTGTAACTGATTATTCGTGATGACATGAAGTTACAAGTGGAACCAAGGACTGCTCCAGGAATATGCTTCCAAGAGATGATGGCTTAGACATATTTGCTTTGAGCTATCTGTAAAATTTCTAAGAATTAATTAAATTTTCAAGCCTGAAACTTCTGAGGGGAGCAATGTTATTAAACCATTAACATTGAGATCATTATTACTAAAACATAAGAGAATGAGGTTGCCCAGAAAAAGTTGGAAAAAAATAAGGGGGAATTCAAGCCTAATGATATTAATATTTAAAAGGTTGGCAGAATAAGAAATTACCAAGCAGGAAACAGCAAAGGAAGGGTAATAGATATAGGTAAAACCAGTACAGCCTGGTGTCAAGAATGTCAGAAGAGGAGAGAGTTTCAGGAAGGCAAGGACCACTGAGAGCAGCAATGGGACTGACCTCTAATCTTACTTGCATAGATGTCCTTCTCCCATGTTCCCATCAAGTGTTTTACATGCCTATGATATAGCACTTTCAAATTATACAGCAATCAACCATATATATGAATGCTTTAAATTATAAAAAGTTTCTTGTCTCACATATATCCTATTTGACTTTGTTTTCCAAGAACTTAACATACTATATACCAAATCAATACCCTATGCAAGACAATTGAAAAGTTATCAAATAGAAACTGATAGTAGGAGTCCTTAATGATATGTAGAAAAAGATTCCAAATAGTAGTATGCAGCAGAAACTTTAGTTGCTAAGCAAAGAAAAGGCAGGAAGTGGGAATAGTTAACATAGAATATGCTTTCAGGGTAGGCATTTCACAAGTAATCAAGATCCCAGGTGGGATGCCTGCATCCCATATCACAATGTCTGTGTTCCAGTCCCAATTCCAGGTTCCTGCTGATATGGAGCTTGGGAGTCAGAAGGTGATAGCTCAAGAAACTGGTTCTTGCCACTGGTGTGGAAGACCTGGATTGAGTTCCCAGATTCTGACTATGGCCTAACTCAGCCCTAACTGGGGAGATTCTCTCTCTCTCTCTCTCTCAGTCTCTCTCTCTTTCTCTCTCTCTCTCTCAAAATAAATAATAAAACATATTTTAAGGAATAATATTTCAATAGTTTGAATAAAAGGAAAACATATAAAGGTAATTTAATGACTGGTAAAGAATAAATAAAGTTGGAGAGAAAGCAGAGATTATTTTCATTTTATTGCATTCTGAAAGTTAAAATGTTTTAATGCCAAGGAAAAATAGATTTTACTCAATTTTCATGCTCTAGTGTTTAAAACATCATAATAATACATTTTCAACTTAATGAAAATTACAAAGTATGGACTCAGCACCTGTACTGTCAGTAGACAATGTACTCATGACACTCATTGTCTACTCTCTTCTTTCTTCAGAACCCTGCCATTAGTACTGAAGTCAACTGTGTTAATTTGTTACAAGTAGAAGGATATAATTTGATAGCTGTTGGAACCGTAAATGGTGTGATCATCTTATGGAATTTTGTAACAGCTACTGTCAAAGAAGTGTAAGTCTTCCCTAAACAATATAAAATTTGCACAGCGGAAGACCCAAGTTAATGTATAATACTCCTAATAAAAGAGAGAGAAAGAAATAAATGAAAGTGGTGACACCTCCTAGTGGAGGCTTTCCTGGAGATTAGATTATGTTCATGAAGAGACTGTGTTCTAAGTGTCTAAATACCAGAATGATATGAACAAGGAGCACCTTAAGTGCTGGTATTCCAAAGACCTTTATTCTTTTCACATTAGTATATGCTTTTCATGTATAATCTTGTCCAAATTCATGACCTCAACAAACATTTAAAATACATAATAATTTCAAACACTAATCTCCACAGAGATTCAAATATGCATATCAATTGCCTACTGACAAATTTCCATCTGAATTTCCAGCAAGATCCTTAAAGCCCCATATGCCCAAGATGTCTTCCCATCCTACACCTCCCCTACATTTTTCCTCTTTCTATATTCCAGGGCAACCACTATCTTTCTAGCCACTGAAATCAAATGGTGAGAGGCATCATCAGTGGCCTTTCCTTCTCATTCAGCATTCCCGGTACATCCAGTTCAATAAATGATGTTAATAAGGGCCACTTTGGTAGATGCGATCCTATTTCTCAACCAATTAGATTTTCTCCATGCCAAATCCTGTCTTTGCCCTTCCTCAGCCAGTCACTTCCAAATGCTCTTTCTACTGGTTGTAAAGGAATGAATGTAGAATTGTATTATTTGTATGGATGGACTGTAAATAATAAGCCCTCTCCCATTGTGTAACTGGGATGGGTGCAAGGGCCATGGGTAGACACAACATAAGGATGGTCTGTAAAACTTGCCTTCAAGGTAAAATATGGCCAAGGATCTTACGCATAAATGAAAATACAATCAAGTTTTAGCATTTAGGGAATGGGAAGAGGTATAAGGGAGGCAAGAGGAGGCAGCTGGAAAGGACAAGAGAAAAGAAGAGAGAGGAACAGAAGAAAGATCTGCCTCTCTATTATAGTACCTGTATATCAGTAGTCTGCTTATACTCCAGGTGCCTTTCCCATCCATGTCTGAGTAATTACTTTCAGCCATCATTTGAGAGAAAATAATTCTTCCATGTTTGGACTCTGGATTTAGTTCCTTTGAGCCTTTAGCTGAAATAGCTCTTTGTGCAGACCCTCCTTCTGCACCTCCGCTCTACTTCTAGAATTTCTGCCATCCTTCTGTTACTTCTTTTCAATTCTTGCCCATAGGCCTTTCTTGCAGACTCCACACCTGTCCCTTGATACTGATATTTACTTGCACTGCACAATTCCTCACACACTTGGTAATACAATCTTTACACTGCGTCAGCTTCTTATATCTCATTACTAAGAAGGGAAAGAAGGTATACTAAAAAGACTATTATCAATGTCATGGCCTAAAATGAGTATTGATTCTAATTGTGGATGCCAGGCATTTTGCCAAGGGGTGCATGCAAATCCAACACTGAAACAGAGAAAAGTAAGTAACTATAATGTGTCATAGAGAATATCCCTTTCTCATAGATAGTTAATTATATAGAAAAATTAATTTAGAATCACTGGAGTATTTCTGAAAAACATAGAATTTAGTACAAAACTGCCTAAGGTAATTTAGGACAAGCTTTAAAGGTTCTAGTAGGAAAAAGGTTTTCATATCCATGATGAAGGTCATTCTTATGGCTACCTGAAACATCGCCTAAGATCCCATTACCAGTCAGGAACCCTTCTCTTCCTGATCTACCCCCCCGCCCCGTGCATTTTTGGGCCCAAACTTATTATTTGCTTGACAATTAATAGCTCACTTCCCTCGTCAGGTCATCTGTAGAACAGAAAATCCAAGAAGTTTGAGTGCAACATGTCATCAAGGCCATGGGCTGCTCCTTTGAGCTTGGTGCATTCCAGGCTTCTTTTTCATCAATGAGCTCAATTTAGCAGAATAATTTCCATGAAAAGAGGGGTGTTTTGCTCTCAGGTCCATTTTCTACAAGGAATGGTAAAAGTGGCTTTAAGAACCAAGCATGAAGTGCCAGTGTGAGTGGTTAGAGACTATTGTTTCTTCTCAAGAAACTGCCTAGGGAGGTTTATGGTTCCTTGCAATATGGGTCAACAGGAGACTTGATCAGGCAGAGCATAGCTCTGACTGAATGCCCTGTTCTTCTCTACTCCATCATAAGTTCCTTGAGGGTAATAGTCATATTTAATTCAAAATTTTCACTCTGCTTATTCAAAGAGTAGAATTATATTCTCAAAAAAGTATGAAACATACCAGGAATTTCTCCACAGGACTAAATAAACTCACTCTGTAAACCATAGGTAGGAAGACTGGACCAGTTCACTGAATTAAAAGACTTTTAAATCATTAAGTGACCACCTTAAGAGTAAGCAGAGGCTTTTTAAAGAGGATATGTTCAAATTCTATACCTTTGGGTTTTCTTTGCATATTCAATAACAATTTAGGAGCTGATTAACTCTGCAGGGGATCCATGTTGTAAGTAAAACATTACTTAATTTTTGAATGTTTATCATGTAAATATATACTTATTTCAAGGTACCGACCCGAAGATTCCTTCATTGTGGACAGTAATGTGGATCCCAAACACTTAAGAATAAATGATATACTGTTCCTCTTTCGTACACCTGAATGTGAAAGGTAATTCAAAACTGTCTGATCAAGTAATACTGTCGAGGACTATGTGAGTGACAAAAGAGTCATTTTGATGACTGCACTAATGAAGAAACAATTGGAGGAAGATATAAGTTCAGTTGACTTCTTGGATTCGACTTTCTTCCCTGTTACTATTTGTACGTAGAAATGCTGGTCATCAGGGATCTAATGGGCTGTGGGTTCCCTTTACCCTGGCAGCTTCATGGCTCACTGTACCACAGTGGCAGAAATGGAAAATGCTCATGTGATCACACTTTTGGTCAAAATGTAATGCTATGAACACTGATGCCAGGAAAAGGAAGGACTTGCGGAGCAAATGTAGAAAGTCAGATGGGAGATTTCAAACACCAGCCACTATAACTGAGCAAGACCCATCCATTCGTTTAGAGAACAGAGGACTGACTGCCAGCTGTTACAGGCATTTGAGTGAATCAGTAGATGAGTACTTGCTTCTGTCTCATAAATAAATATTTCTAAATGCTTTTAAAACAATGAATTCTTAATAAAAAGCATTTTTTCTACTTATATTTGCTTGAGAACTCTGATTTTCAGGGAGTACACAGTGTTAAACACATCTTTGGAGAGAAATGCAAAGGGTCTGTACTAGTTTGGAATTGCCCATTGGTGAGCTGGAATAGAACACCTCCCCCACCTGTCAGCTGGAAATTTCTTGAGAAGTATTCTGAGAACACTGGAGGACTCATTATGTGTACACGCGTGCCATCATCCTAAGTCCCTTAGCCCATTAAAAGCAGAGCATGGCAGAGGCAGGATCAGGCCATAACGAAGTGCTATGGCAGCTTTTCAGCCTTGTCAGTCCCCATCTAAATCTCCCCACCTTTTGAGTGTCAGACTCCCCAGGACTAAATCTTGCCTTGGTGTGGAGCAAGCCAGACTTTTCAGACCCAGGTAGCAGTAAACCTTAATTGCTGAGGTTCCTCAGTACTACACTGATAAATGTTTGCTACACAAAATTTAAGAGGTGATTTGTTTTATGAGTGGCTCAGAATCCACCCATGAAGAAGGCAGCAGTCGTCTGAATTTGAAGTAAAGAGCACCCTCTGAGTGTGACTGTATGTTAACTCTTCTCTGTGGATCTCCTCTTTCCCCTTATAGATCAAGTCAAGATTCCATTGGCTCCTCAAGCCAGTGTGACTCTAGCAAGGGTCCACAGAGTTGTAAGGTAAGAACAGAAACAGTGTCTTCCTGTCACAATGATTGCTCAAAAATAGTGACATTGTGGGGTTGTGAGTTAAGCCACAGCATGGGATGCCTATATCCCATACTGGAGTGCTTGGGATTAGTACTGCCTCTGCTTTTAATCCAGCTTCCTGCTAATACACACCATCAGGGACAGCAAGTAATCACTAAGTAATCCACTGCTTAGGTCCCTGCCACCCATTTGGGAGACACAGATGGAGTTTCTGGCCCCTGACTTTGGCCTGGCTCAGCCCTGGCTGTGGCAGGCACGAGGAGAGTGAATCAATGGAAGGATGATCTCCCTCTCCCCCTCTCTCTTTCTCCCTCTCTGTCACTCTGCCTTTCTTTTCTTTTTTTTTTAAAGTCCTTTTTTTAGAAACTTTATTTGAGGCCAGCGCCGTGGTTCAACAGGCTAATCCTCTGCCTTGCGGCGCCGGCACACCAGGTTCTAGTCCCGGTCGGGGCGCCGGATTCTGTCCCGGTTGCCCCTCTTCCAGGCCAGCCCTCTGCTGTGGCCCGGGAGTGCAGTGGAGGATGGCCCAGGTGCTTGGGCCCTGCACCCCATGGGAGACCAGGATAAAGCACCTAGCCCCTGGCTCCTGCCATCGGATGAGCGCGGTGCACCAGCCGCAGGGCGCCGACCGCGGCAGCCATTGGAGGGTGAACCAACGGCAAAGGAAGACCTTTCTCTCTGTCTCTCTCTCTCACTGTCCACTCTGCCTGTAAAAAAAAAAAAAGAAAAGAAAAAAGAAAACTCATGTACCTAAAACCTTTTTGTTTTCTTTAAAAATTAGTGTCTAAATTGTTTTCTTCACTATTTCAAATTTTTTTTCAAGGCTTTTACATCCATGAATCATGTATACATGATTGCAAAGAGAATAAATTATGCATGTTATTTTATATTCATAAAATAATTTTCAACTGTCTCCTTGGCCAAAAACTAAGTATTATCCTATTTCCCTGGGAGAAAACATAGCAGGTCATTTAGTTATATTATAATTCATTATGTAGTGGAGTACTTTTCAAATTATCCTCTCAGTTCTAATTTGTGTATTTTTACAGATTACATTTCTAGTTAAGATTTTGTTTCAAGGAAAGTTTTCACAGCAAAATAATTTTAAACCACTAGCATGGTGGAAGAATAAAATTTTATGGATATAAAAGCCAGACAGATTGTACATGAATTCAAGTCATCCATTTATTACCTGATTAGCTTCCAAGATGTCACTAAATCTGTTTCTTTCCTCGTCATAAAAAGAAATAAAAAAGAAAAAGTTGCCTGTGTGTTAATAGAATTACAGATAATATACACCAAGAACTGGACATGAGTTAGGCATTTAATTATTCTAATTATGGTGATACTTCTGAGTCACTAAGAAAGTATTATTATGGACTCCCTATTTATGAAACTGAAAATCCCTCCAATACATTTTTTTCAAAGAGTTCATTGTAAAAAAATGTTTAAAGTAATACAAATTCAACCATCATGAGAATCTAGTCACCCAGTATATCTCATTATAATGTCAGAAATATTTTTTTCTCCCCTAATTCAGGGAAGCAGACAAAGTATACATGACGGTGATGTTAAAGGTCAGTGTGAAATCACCTCTCTACAATAAAACAACTCTTTTGCAACAGGGCTTTAGGTGATAGAACATTCTTAATGAATATACTCATACACGGTTTTTAAAACAAAGTGTTGAAATGCTATAGATTCTATAGTCTAAAAGGTAGCATTTCCTTTTTTTTTTTTTTTTTTTTTTTGACAGGCAGAGTGGACAGTGTGAGAGAGAAAGGTCTTCCTTTTCCGTTGGTTCCAGTGCAGCGCTGCTGCTGGCGTACCACGCTGATCTGAAGGCAGGAGCCAGGTGCCTCTCCTGGTCTCCCATGCAGGTGCAGGGCCCAAGCACTTGGGCCATCCTCCACTGTACTCCCGGGCCACAGCAGAGAGCTGGACTGAAAGAGGAGCAACCGGGACAGAATCCGGCACCCCAACCAGAACTAGAACCCGGTGTGCTGGCGCCGCAGGCGGAGGATTAGCCTAGTGAGCCGCAGCCCAGCCAGCATTTCCATTTTGATGATGCCTTTTTAAATACTAATTCTGGGTGTTAAAAAATCCAAACATCACTGAGATTCTTAGTCTCTAGTCCATTTTCCTAAAACTTATACTAGTTTATAAGTCATTCTGAATGTGAAAGACATACTGGATGCATATGTAGGCCTTAGCTGTAATGTATAATATGGCAGCTTTTATAATAGAATCAAAAATATGCCTTTTAGAAATTTCCAATGACCCAGAATTCCATTAGAAAAAAATTTTTGTTCTCTTTACTGTTTGAAGTTCTCTGGTATTTAAAAAAATACAAATGAACAATGTGTTTGTGATTTTGCTATTTTTTCCCCACATAAAATTTGGAATTCTAAACATTCTAAATATTGTAAAACTATGGTACCTCATTAATTTTTCCAATAGGTGAACATACAGATGTTACAGTGAGAGAGACACATGCAGTGGACAAAAAACATTTCGGAGCTGCTAACTTAATAGAATCTCAGCCACCCATCCTTGCCACTGCTCATGAAGATGGACACCTCCGCTTGTGGACTATGGAGGTGACAGGGCCTGATATTTTCTGAAATAGGAAAGAATAAAAAAGATCAAAAAGAAAATTAGATGAATCTTAGCCTTCTTCCAATGGCATTAATTCTAATATTTTTCAATCTTCTAGCCAACTTGTTGGCCTCACAAACTGCATCACTAATAATGCTACTCAAACTTTCACTCAGCCAATTTCATAACTCAAGAGAAAAAAACTGACAAGAGTGCTAACTTAGCTATTTCAAATCCTTCTTTTGAGCTGCGAATATATGCCACTAAATACTTTATCAAATATTTAAATAATATTAAAGAATATTAATGATGTACTATAGCAGAAAAACATAAAAGTACTAAAGATTTGCCAGATCCATTATATTTTTAGTTCTCTAAATTATTGGAAGATGGTATTTGATTTTATTGAATGTACTTAAACACTTTACAATGAAAAATTGACTTGGGGAGGTGGCTGGGCACAGTTTGAATAAGGAATTCAGAAGATTATGAAGGAAAGTATCTTGAATAGGCTGAGGATAATGACAATGAACTCTTCAGAGAGACAATAAAGTCTCAGGAAATGAGGAGAAGATTCAAAATATTTTTTCTCAAACTTGATGTTATTACCTAAGCTGGATAAAACATGTGAAAGTGGTTCCTTGTGCTGAGTTACATGAAGTGCTGGGAAAAAAATATGAATTTGAATCTTTTGCAATCCCTTATCTTGCCCCAATATTCAAGATAGAAGCTTATGAAAAGGCAATTATTATTGTTGAAAACAACTGAGATCTCTTTAACCTGAGAAGAATGTTTAAGAATATGTATTTTGAAGAAATATATGAAGAGTAATGTGCAAAAAGCAATCTGAAGTATAATCTATAATAGAGTTTAGATGTTTATAGTTGATAGTTATCTATAGCTTTAGATTATTTAATCTCAGGAGTCAATCCCTATCGATAGCTGCAAATTATTTTTATTACAAAGAAGAGAATCATGTTTCAGAACTGGAGATAATTCTTGGGATGTAATATTTATAGAACAATTCAATTCCAAAATAAAGTTTTATAGGTTTATTATCATACAAAAAGCCTCATTTGCATTGTCCTCTATTTAGGGAAGGCTAATAAAAGATACGCTACCTTTCACAAAACATTCTGCCATTCCTCTGGCATCACTGTATACTGATTCATGCGCCAGGATGCTACTGACTGGAAATATGGGTAAGTTGTTACTCATATATTTAGTCACAGGCATTGTAACAACCTAAATGATATACAAATGCTTATAAATACATAATCTTTATTGAGACGAGAGATCTAAGATGTATACTTAACCAGGAGAGAATGTCATGGGTAGCTTGCTGAATAAATAGAAGAATACATGAATGTTGGGGGAACCTATGGCATTCCTACCTCCTTATTTAGAGCAAGGCTTTCTGTCTCTTCTGTCTTAGATATAAATCATGGCTACCCACCCATCCTCATACCTTACTTTATGGAGAAGAATACAGAGTTTTAACTTTTAACATTAAAAGTTAATAATTACTAAAGGAATAGTAATAATTATTAAAGGGAATGGTGACATATATTAGAGAAGAAATTTTTTTCTTCATGGAGGGGTATATTTTTGCTATAATTAATATAATTGATTTTACTCTTTCATTTAATACTGTTTTTTGTTCTTCCTATTTTTCTTCTTCTATATTGTGAATTAAAAAATTTTGTGTATATATACATGCAGGTGCACATACAGTTTCTAATTTCACCAGTGTTTAGGTTTTTTTAAAATCTGAATGAATCAGCATCTTTTCAGTTAAGGCAGAAAGCATAGCCCAACTGTAATTTTCTCTCTTCTCCACATGTACCCCTTCACTTGTTTGCTGATGTAATTTGTGAGCTGTACATCCAGAATAGATCTGCTAGTATATTGATACTTCCATCATAACTTTTATGAACATTTTTCTCATTTCAAAATTTATTTTGTAAAAACCTCAACACCCTATATTGTACTACCAATTGTTTGAGTCTTTCATTCAGTACTATCATACATTTACAATGTGTATTTAAAGTTATCTCTATTTTACCTATTTTATTTGGTTTCATTGCTCACCATCAGCATTTTTATATTCTGATATACTTTCTCTACACTTTTTGTTCTCATTTACCTGTCAACCTCTAAGGTGTCTGCAAACAGTATTTGTTTTTATAGCAGACTAGTAGAGAAAGTTAAGATCAGGTAAATTTTGTTCTTTTAAATTAGCTTTAATGTTCTTGCATCCATTTCGCCTACTATGCGGTAAACCTTTCCTAGTAAAAATATACAAAACTAAAATTTGGAACTATTTACAGAATTCTCACAATATACCTCTATTAAGGTTACTCCTCTCTTTTCTCCTGCCCAATTTACTATCATATAGCCCATCCTCTTCTTCTTCTTCTTTTTAAGATTTATTTATTTATTTGAAAGTTTTACAGAGATGCAGAAACAGAGAGATGGAGAGAGAGGTCTTCCATCCACTGGTTCACTCCCTAAATGGCAGCAATGGCCGGAGCTGGGCCAATCTGAAGCCAGGAGCCAGGAGCTTCTTCCAGGTCTCCCAATCAGGTGCAGAGGCCCAAGGACTCGCGCCATTTCCACTGCTTTACCAGACCATAGCAGAGAGCTGGATCAGAAGTGGAGCAGCTGGGACTCGAACTGGAGCCTGTATGGGATGCTGGCACTGCAGGCGTGGCTTTACCTGCTACGCCACAGCACTGGCACGCCCCTCCTCTTTTTTTTTTTTTTTTGGACAGGCAGAGTTAGACAGTGAGAGAGAGAGATAGAGAGAGAAAGGTCTTCCTTCCATTGGTTCACCCACTAAGTGGCCACTTACAGCCGGCGCGTTGCGGCTGGCACGCTGTGCCGATCCAAAGCCAGGAGCCAGGAGCCAGGAGCTTCCTCCTGGTCTCCCATGCGGGTGCAGGGCCCAATCCTCTTAAGAACTATGATTTTTACCTGTGAGCCAGAAAAATACAGTAGAAGTGGGCTTGCAACCCAATCTATCTTCATCCTTGTTATAAGTAAAGCAGACTTGGACTAGATTCAGGCCTTAGGTTTCCTTTGTCAGTGTCTCAGTGTATGTGAAAAAACAATTCTTTGTGGGTTGCTATCTAGTTACTACTTTAAATCAGGCATCCTCAGACATCATTATTTGTTGCTTTTGAAAGACATAGACTTTATATTTTAGATAATTTTGAGTTCTCAGCACAACTGAATATAAATGACAGAGTTCCCATATACTGCCTGCTTCCTATCAGCCAATACACAGATACAGCTTTCCCCACTACCAACATCCTGCACTAGAGTGGTGACATTTGCTACAATTAATGAACCTACATTGACTCATCACTACCATCCAAAGCCCACAGTTTATATAAGGCTCACTCATAATGTTGAACTTAAAGACTTTTTAAGATTTGGTATTTATTTATTTGACAGGTAGAGTTAGACAGTGAGAGAGACAGAGAGAAAGGTCTTCCTTCCATTGGTTCACTTCCCAAATGGCCGCAATGGTTGGAGCTGTGCCAATCCGAAGCCAGGAGCCAAGTGCCTCTTCCTAGTCTCGCATGTGGGTTCAGGGGCCTAAGCACTTGGGCCATCTTCCACTGCTATCCCAGACCATAGCAGAGAGCTGGACTGGAATAGGAGCAGCCAGGACTAGAACTGGCACCCACATGGGATGCTGGCGCCACAGGCGGAGGATTAACCTATTGCACCATGGTCTTCCATCTGCTGGTTTACTCCCCAAATGGCAGCAACAGCCAAAACTGAGCCAATCTGAAGCCAGGAACCAGGAGGTTGTTCTGCACTTTCCATGTAGGTGCAGGGACTCAGGCAGATGGGCCATCTTCTACTGCTTTCTCAGGCCATAGCAGAGAGCTGGATTGGAAGTGGAGCAGCTGGGACAGGAACCAGCACCCATATGGGATGCTGGCACTACAGACCAGGACTTTAACCTGCTTCACCACAGCATCAGCCCCATGGTTGAGTTTTAAGTTCTTTAAAAACACTTCTTTATCCCTGACACTTTCCCTTACTTCACTGCTTTCTGTTGATTCATGTCACTGTAACACTTCATCCCTTTACTTTTAATCTATACGTGCCTGTATTTAAAGTGGACTTCTTATAGATAACATACTTGGGTTATATTTTGAGATCTACTCTGAGCATCTCTGTCTTTTCATTGCTACCATTTAGACTATTGATATAGTTAGACTGGCATAGATGGACGAACATCTACTGTCCTCTGAAGAACAGTGTTTTTAATTCTTAGTAACAAATCCTTAGAAACCTGCGGTGCTGGACAATAGGCTTCTTTTTACCTTGTGTTGGGGCTATGATCTCTCTCCATGATCCCCTCCAATAATCACTTGTGCCTGTCCTGGAGGCATAGGGTCCACAGTCCTCCCTTCAGTGAAACACAGACACGGCACCTCTTCTCCTTGGAGGAGTTCTTCAACAGCAATTGTTTCTCCAGCTGCTCCAAAAGCTTTCTCCTGCATGATCTCCTGAACAGCCTTGTAGGCCTCTTCTTTCTTCTTTGCAATAATTACCCCTTCCCCAACTGCTAGACCACTGACCTTCACAACCAAAGCAGTGCAGTCTGCACTCATAATGAAGCTGCAGGCCTCTTCAGGCTTGGTGAAAGCTCTTCATCACACAGTTGGGATTCCATGTCAATCCATAAACTCTTTAGCAAATCTTTTTCTGGACTCCAACTGATCTGTTTTTGTTGTGGGGCCAAAGAATTGCACTCCTGCAGACGTCATGTTCTCAACAATTCCAGGAGCCAGAGGTGCTTCAGGTCCAACAGCTACCAATTCAATGTTCTTATTTTGCAGAATTGAGAAAGGGCAGTGTGATCACTAAGATGGTAATATTTGAGATCTTTTCAGAGCAGGCAGAGCCTACATTTCCTGGGTCAACCAACACTTGTTTAACACGATGGGACTGTGTAAGTTTCCAGGCCAGTATATGTCCTCTTCTTCCATTGCAAATTACAAGTACTTGGGCTGTCATTGCTGTGTGCAAGGCAGAAATTCCAAAGGAAAATGAAACTGACACCAGGAGACCCTGTCCCTTGCCCATTTTCAAATAACATTTTCAAATAACACAATATCACTTCAGGCGTACTAAAAGTACCTTGTAATACCAAAGTATTCCTAAATATTCTCTCCTATTTCAAATAACACAGTATCACTTCAGGCGTACTAAAAGTACCTTGTAATACCAAAGTATTCCTAAATATTCTCTCCTAACTTTTATAATAATGTCATTCATTTCAAACATTATAATAATCAAATATATTGTTGCTATTATTATTTTGTATCAACTATTTTCTGTAAATAAGAAAGATAATACGTGTCATTTTAACTTATTCTTTGTCTAATATTGTTTCCTTATGTAGAGATGAATTTCTGATCTAACTCATTTTCCTTTTCTTTGAAGAAATTGTCTTAACACTTTTGCAGGACAGTGTACTAGTGAGAAATTCCCTCACTTTTGTTTATCTGAGAAAGTATTCCTTCTTCACTGTTGAAGGATACAGAAATCTAGGTTGGTGGTTTTTATTCTCACAACACATTAAATATTTCACACCACTCTTTTCTTGCTAACAGTGTTTCTGAAAAGTTGTTTGATTAAATTCTCAAATTTCTGCCTGGTTTCTTTCAAGACTTTCTTCTTTATCCTTGTTTGGGTAGCATAGGTCTAGATGTAGTTATGGCATTTCTGTATCTTTTTAAAATGCACCTCACTTGGTTTGTAGGATGAATATCTCTGTAAGAGTTAGGATTCTATTTGGTAGTGCTATATTCAGTCCTATTATTATCCACCCTGATCTCCCGAAGAATTTTCATTCTGACTGGATAAGGCAAAATCATTATAACTAATTCACCCAGAAAAAAAATTACTACCTATAAGAGTTTGTATGAAATTTCTTCTTTCATTTTTTTGCAGATTCTATTTTATTTATCAGTATAAGCACCTTATTCAAAATTACTTAACATTAGGAGTAGTACCTATTTAGTCAACATGGTATTAAATTAAATTAATGTTTAATTTAATTTTTATACAGAAGGACATGTTGTCATATTCAGCATTAGTTCCTTCCTGGAACCTCCCTATGATGAAAAGGTAAGAAATTTAATCTTCTACTTTAATGAATCAGCACATATTTATTGAGCATTTCATTTATGCTAGCTACCAAGAAAATAGAAACTAACACTCCCTGCTCTCAAGGCACATATATTCTTTAAATTTGAGCTAAATGACAAATAACAATGGTATACCGGTAAAGAGCGAATAGATGAGGGAGAGGGATTGAGTAGGCCAGCCAAGAGTCTCTGCATCTTCATGTTTTGACTTATCTGTGAGTATTCATTTAGCAACCTGTTTGTTTAAAGGAGTTCATAGGGAATCCTTCTCCATCATAAGTTCAGCTATCTTATACATCTTCATGTCATTTCATAACCTTTACTTGCAAATCTAGTGAATTATAATTATTTTGAAGAAATTCTTCTTCATATCTAGTCTAAATTTAATCTTCCTTATAATTCAGGTACTTTTAATTCTATTTTTACTGTTAAAACAATGTAGATGTCACCATCCTTATTTTATAAACATTTGAATATGTACTTCTTATATGTATATGGATATCCAAATATATCTATATTTATTATAGATTAAAATCCAACACTGATTAAAGATTGTACCAAAAACACACTATTTGAGTGTGGGTTTATTTCCCTTTCAGTTAGTACTTCAAATCCAGAAGTTAAATATTACCATAAGTAGTAATGCTTCACTTTGAATCATAAAAATTAGCATATGAACACACAGATTAAGATTTGATTTCTTAAGGTATACAGAATGATTATTATTTCAACATTATTTTATTTAATCAATATAGTTTTCCTTTCATTCCAAAGAATCCATGGTAGTTACCAAAAAGTTCAGGTAATCAATTTTAAATGTATTATGTCTCAAAGAGTGTAAAACAAAATGGTTTTCCCAGGTTCACACGGTCCATTAATGACAAAATCAGGGTCAAAGGTCAGGGTTCTTGTTCTATAATCTAATGTACTTTCTGTTTGTAACTTACTTTTATCACATGGAAAACAACAAGGTTCAAACAACTTATGAAACACACACAAAGTTTCATTTACCAATAATTATAAATTTCTTATAATCAAGACATGAAGTAAGCTGAACAAAATAAAATCATCCATTTGAAGTACATACAAGTGAATGCTTATCTACTTGTTTTCTCCTACTGTCACAATTATCAATATTGTATTATTACTTTTAACTAAAAATATGTTTCTGTAAATTAAGTACAAATTGGCAACTAAAACATTTTGAAATTCAGAGAAAAACTTCAAAACATACAGTTATAAAGAATATTGTTACTGTAATTTTAAATCATTTTTACTGATTTAAAAGAGGATAAACTATTTTAATAACTTACTTAAAATTCTTCTCTACCAATCTCATGTCAACCTTTTCTTTACTTGAAAAATGATTATCCAATTTGCTCATGGTTGCTAATTTATAAATACACAACAAAATCTGAGTATAAAATGTGGCATTATCACATAGATTAACATATGCCACTGCATTAAACCAGGCCCACCTATAGATTAAAATTGCTGTGAAAATCTAATATGTGCATGTTAAATTCAGAAGTTAATCTTGTCCCCCCCCCCACATTATTGTTAAAAAGAAGCTTCATGGATTCTAAAACAATACGAAAAAACTTTCCATAGCAAGGTAAATGATACATATGATTATATATACACACATACACACAAAAGACAGTCCTACTTTCTAATTTCAGATTAAAACCCATTGAGGGATCAGGAAATCAATTTAGTGAGTTGGAACCAATTTAATGAGTTGAGTAAAAGTAGAAGAGATTTCAGTGTGATGTAATAGAATAGAACAGACAATACTGGCAGGCATTAGGAAAGTTAAATTGCTAGTTGAGAAACTTGTTTCAGATGATATGAAGGTGTACATTTGATTGTTTGTTTTAAATATTTACTTATTTATTTGAAAGGCAGAGTTACAGAGGCAGAGGCAAAGAGAGAGAGAGAGGTATTCCATCTGCTGTTTCATTTCCCAGAGGGCCACAATGGCTGGAGCTGGGCAAATTTGAAGCTGGGAGCCTGGAGCTTCTTCCAGGTCTCCCATGTGGGTGCAGAGGCCCAAGGTCATTAGCACATTATCAGGGAGCTGGATCAGAAGTGGAGTGCCCATTTGAGATGCTAGCGCTGCAGGTGGCGGCTTTACCTGACACGCCACAAGTTCATCAGTGGTAAAAAAAGAACATACTCGGGGCCAGCGCTGTGGCAGAGTGGGTTAAAGCCCTGGCCTGAAGTGCCAGCATCCCATATGGGTGCCAGTTCTAGTCCTGGCTGCTCCTCTTCCAATTCTGCTCTCTGCTATTGCCTGTGAAAGCAATAGAAGATGGACCAGATCCTTGGGTCCCTGCACCCACGTGGGAGACCTGGAGGAAGCTCCCTGGCTCCTGGCTTGAGATCGGCACAGCTCCAGCCACTGCAGCCCTCTGGGGAGTGAACCAGCAGATAGAAGACCTCTCTCTCTCTCTCTCTCTCTCTCTCTCTCTCTCTCTGTCTCTACCTCTCTCTGTAACTCTGTCTTTCAAATAAATAAGATAAATAAATGAAAAAAGAGAACATACTCTAAGGCCATGTGACTGTAACACAAACTCCTCAGTTGACAACCCTACCTCACATATTTCAGAAATGTCTTGAGGCCCATAAAGGGCTCCAACCTTGAGAATAAACTGAAAGGAGCATGCTAAGTAAGCCTCATGATGTTTCTGAAGGGCTATGAGTTTAACTCATCATTTTTGTCACTTCTTGATAGTATATACCTCCCATCCCACACCTTTCAAAAAATAATATGGCCAATGTTATCTCAAAATAAAATTTGAATACAGCAAGTCTTTTCGCCAATCTTCATTTGAGTTTTACCTTCCAATTCTGCTTCCTCCCACTCATGATTATATACATGCTCACTCTTCCCACAACCACCTGCTAAGGCATTTCTTTCATCTAGTCATCGACTAATCATCAATTAAATTAATTGCCAATCTTCACTCACATGCTAAATTACTAAGGCTACAAGATGCTTTCTCTCCAATGGTTATGTGTGGATTAATAAATCTCTTAAAATGGCACTTTGATACTCAACAAGAAAAGAAGAGCTAATTGGGTAAGATTTTAGTCATCTAGCACAGATGTCACTCATAAGCATGGATCTCTCATGCCCAAGAATAGATTGTGACCAGCATATACTTATTCCAACAGATATGCTTTATTTTTACTATCTAGAAATTCAAGCAGCTGCTTTCCTGGCGTGCCCATGCATTAGAAATTATTCAAGTAATCTACGTGGAAGACAAACAAGTAGTGCTTACAGCCTCCATCGATGGCTCAGTAAGGTAAGACAAGGTGGCTTCATACTGTGCATTCAGGGATTTAAGTATGAGAGGAAAAGGATTTCACGCTAAAATTGCAGAACACAGTTCAAATGCAATCTTTGTAAGTGAATAAAATAAAAAAAATAGAATAATAAAAAGGTGACACAAAGGGCTTAGGCAAGATGTTCACTGATTTGGAATTATTTTCCACATCCAAGAAAATGAGATGACATCCTCGTTATTGTTTTTAGCCCTCGTCTATATTCCTGTGGAACAGTGGTCTTTCTACTTTTTACTTATTGACCATTACGGTTAGTGGTGTATTACGCCTATGATTATAAACTGAAGTGAAGTTATTGTAAAAATCAAAGGAGAAAAGAAAGGAAGGAAGAAGGGTAGGTGGAGAGAAATATGATTATCTACTTAGAATTGTATCTATGAAATACATGAAATTTGTTCTCTTTATATTAATAAAATTATTTAAAAAGATATAACAAATGCATTTCCAATCAGAATTTTTTGTAGAGTTATATCAAAGAATCAAGCAAGAGAGGTGAGAGAGACTTCCAAACCTAGGGAAGATCATAAAAAGAGGCTAAAGATTGAAAATCATAGAAAAATTATAAACAAATGCTGAGAAAAATGAGCTAATTAGTCCACTGAACAAAAAAGTCTGCTTGTTTTTAATTACCCAGATAATGCTAAGTACATACACTACAAATACCAAGACATAGACATATAGATGAGGAGAAAGAAAGGACATTTCTGGAGACAAATTACTATCTTTTAAAATGTCTTAAAATCATGGTAATCAATTATTCTTTTAGAAAAATGAAGTTACACAAGATTAAGAGATGCAGAGAGGCTTCAAAGTATATTAGAGAATTTAAACAAACAAGAATGAAGATGAAGGAATATTTTATGTTTCATAAAAGCCCTTGAACTAAACTTAAATAGACCTTAACTAACTATGTGGGCTTCAGGCCAAAGAAGTAGGGTCAAGGCTATGCCATATGTGGTAGGCATTGTTAGGAACTGGAAACTTTGCTATGAAAGAAATAGACACCAAGGCTGGCACCGCGGCTCAATAGGCTAATTCTCCGCCTGTGGCGCCAGCACCCCAGTTCTAGGCCCAGTCAGGGCGCCAGATTCTGTCCCGGTTGCCCCTCTTCCAGGCCTGCTCCCTGCTATGGCCCAGGAGTGCAGTGGAGGATGGCCCAAGTCCTTGGGCCCTGCACTCCATGGGAGACCAGGAGAAGCACCTGGCTCCTGGTTTCGGATCAACGCGACGCACCGGCCGTGGTGGCCATTGGAGGGTGAACCAACGGCAAAGGAAGACCTTTCTCTCTGTCTCTCTCTCTCTCACTGTACACTCTGCCTATCAAAAAAAAGAAAGAAAGAAATAGCCACTAAAGCATTTTAAACAGAGGAGTAACAGGAGCTGAATTATATATTTAAAAGATACTGTATAGGGATAGATTGTAGAGCAGCAAAACTGAATACAAGATCAGTTATATGTCTACAGTGAATACAGTAACTTAGATTAGGGAAGTGCCAACAGTGATGGAAGTATATGATGTAGAACTGAGTGCTGTCTCAGATGTAACATGAATTCATAAATCTTAATTGAAAGGGGGTGGAAAGTGAAAGAAAATTGGAAGTATGTCATTGTAAAAATTAAAAGAAAAGTAAGAAAAAGAGGAGGGTGAGTGAGAGGGAGGAAGGGAGGGAGGGTAGAGTGGAAAATAGCATCATGCTCTTAAAACTATTTATATGAAATATATTAAATTTGTTCCCTTTATCAAAGACAAAATACTTATGATTATGGAAAGATGAAAGAGAAGGTTTAGAAATGTTCAGTTCAAGGTGGATCTGTAGGGAAAAGATACTATTCTGCATGAAAAGAAATGATGTGTTTTTTTATTTGCAGAAGAGATTAAAAGTATGAATTTTCATTATTATGGCTGTTTTTAACAACTGGCCATTGGCCTCTGCTTCAGCTTATTTTCAGGTACCTGTCAGCAGAACTGTTAATTGGAGTTTGCAACAACCACGCCCATGTGTGCACACGCGTGCACGCACACACACACACATACTAGTTGTAAGCGTTCCCTGTTTGTCTTATTCTGTTCAGGCTGCTTTAACAAAATGCTTTAGACTGGGTAATTTATAAACAACAGAAACGTGTTGCTCACAGTGCTGGAGGCTGGGATGTCCAAAACCAAGGCCCCAGCAGATTCAGTGTCTGGCAAGGAATCTCTCAGCTTCTTCAGGGACTCCATTTATCTGTGTCCTCTTATGGTGGAAGGAGCAAACAGAACTCCCAAGCCTCTTATAAAGTGGCACTAATCACATTCATGAGGCTGGAGACTTCACAACCTAAATATCTGTCAAAGCTCCACCCCAACCCCATATGTGAGAGACGAAATTTCAACCTAAGAAATTCGAGAGGATATAAGCATTCAGCTCATAGCAATGCTCAAATCAGTTATCCTTGGCTTGGAGAAATTACTTTTATAATTCCTTCAAGTGGAAGTCTCCTTAAATACTCAGTTCAAAGAGCCTAACTATCAATTGTTACGTCAGAATGCAACTCTCTTCATGACTAAGCCTTGTCTTTAGCTGATACTGGCCACCACTTTCTAAAGAGCTAGGCAATTTTAATTCTAAATCTTATTGGTCAAAAAATATTGTGATATTAATAGGAAATTTATTTACATAACTAATGCTAAACTCTGGGACACAGGACCATCAGTCTGAAGACCAAATTTCAGGGAGGCAAAGACAGCTTCAGGGTATCCAAGGATCCATTTCCAGGGACAAGAAATCAGGCTGAGGGGAAGGATTCATTTGCTGGGAGTGTTCCACATGGAGATGAAACAAGGATACCAAAAGTTATTTCAGTTCTAGTTCAAAGCAGAATAAATTTAGATTTGTTCTGAGGTTAGTCTCTTGCCATTCTGTTTGTGTTTAAAATGCTCGTCTTTTTCTCTTTGGTAAAGCCTTTAACAAAGTATGACTTTTTTTAATGCAGGAGAATTAAATCATGAAAGGAATATGACATTCATTAAGTCCTCAGGGTACTGTCAAACATGAGGTGTCCTAACTGGATACCTCTGCTTCTTTTTTTTTCTTTAGTAAATATAAATTTCCAAAGTACAGTTTATGGATTACAATGGCTCCCCCCCCATAATTTACCTCCCACTCGCAACCCTCCCACCTCCCGTTCCCTCTCCCATTCCATTCACATCAAGATTAATTTTCAATTCTCTTTATATACAGAAGATCAATTTAATATATATTTATTAAGTAAAGATTTCATCAGTTTGCATCCACACAGAAACACAAAGTGTAAAAATACTGTTTCAGTACTAGTGATAGTATTATTTCACATTGGACAACACATTAAGGACAGAGATCCTACATGGGGAGTAAGTACACAGTGACTCCTGTTGTTGACTTAACAATTTGACACTCTTGTTTATGGCGTCAGTAATCTCCCTAGGCTCTAGTATTGAGTTGCCAAGGTTATGGAAGCCTTTAGGGTTCACCGACTTCAATCTTATTCCAACAGGGTCATAGTGAAAGTGGAAGTTCTCTCCTCCATTCAGAGAAAGGTACCTCCTTCTTTGATGGCCCCGTTCTTTCCACTGCGATCTCACTCGCAGAGATCTTTCATTTAGGTCATTTTTTTTTTTGGCCAGAGTGTCTTGGCTTTCCATGCCTAAAATATTCTCATGGGCTCTTGAGCCAGATCTGAACGCCTTAAGGGCTGATTCTGAGGCCAGAGTGCTATTTAGGACATCTGCCATTCTATGAGTCTGCTGTGTCTTCCGCTTCCCATGTTGGATCATTCTCTCCCTTTTTGATTCTATCAGTTAGTATTAGCAGATACTAGTCTTGTTTGTGTGGTCCCTTTGACTCTTAGACCTATCAGTGTGATCAATTGTGAACTGAAATTGATCACTTTGACTAGTGAGATGGCATTGGTACATGCCACCTTGATGGGATTGTATTGGAATCCCCTGGTACAATTCTAATTCCACCATTTGGGGCAAGTCCGATTGAGCATGTCCCAAATTGTACATCTCCTCCCTCTCTTATTCCCACTGTTATATTTCACAGGGATCACTTTTCAGTTAAATTTGAACACCTAAGAATAATTGTGTGTTAATTACAGAGTTCAACCAATAGTACTAGAACAAAACAGAGAAAAAATACTAAAATGGATAAAGTATTACATTGTATATCAACAGCCAGCACAAGAGCTGATCAAGTCACTGTTTCTCATAGTGTCAATTTTACTTCAACAGGTTTCCCCTTTCATGCTCAGTTAGTTGTCGCCGATCAGGGAGAACATATATTTGTCCCTTTGAGATTGGCTTACTTCGCTCAGCATAATGTTTTTCAGATTCCTCCATCTTGTTGCAAATGACTGGATTTCATTTTTTTGACTGCTGTATAGTATTCTATAGAGTACATGTCCCATAATTTCCTAATCCAGTCTACTGTTGATGGGCATTTGGTTGGTTCCAGGTCTTAGCTACTGTGAATTGAGCTGCAATAAACATTAATGTGCAGACGGCTTTTTTTGTTTGCCAATTTAATTTCCTTTGGGTAAATTCCAAGGAGAGGGATGGCTGGGTTGTATGGTAGGGGTGTATTCAGGTTTCTGAGGAATCTCCAAACTGACTTCCATAGTGCTTAACCAGTTTGCATTCCCACCAAGAGTGGGTTAGTGTCCCTTTTCCCCCACATCCTCTCCAGCATCTATTGTTGGTAGAGTTCTGAATGTGAGCCATTCTAACCGGGGTGAGGTGAACAACCCACTTAAGAGATGGGCCAGGGACCTCAATAGACATTTTTCAAAAGAGGAAATCCAAATGGCCAACAGACACATGAAAAAATGTTCAAGATCACTAGCAATCAGGGAAATGCAAATCAAAACCACAATGAGGTTTCACCTCACCCTGGATACCTCTGCTTCTGCTTCATCCTCAGCATCTTCTTTGAGGTGCTACTTGAGCTTTGTGGAGTCCTCTCATAGCGCCTTTATTTTTTTTTTAAAGATTTATTTATTTATTTATTTGAAAGTCAGAGTTACACAGAGAGAGGAGAGGTGGCGGGGGTAGGGGTGTCTTCCATCTGATGGTTCACTCCCCAATTGGCCACAACAGCCTGAGAGTGGAACAGCTGGGTCTCGAACCAGCGCCCATATGGGATGCTGGCGCTGCAGGCCAGGGCGTTAACCTGCTGCGCCACAGCGCCAGCCCCTCTCATGGCTCCTTTAGCTTGTCTTCCTTGTTCTGAATCACTACTGCAGGGCACATGATGATTGTTCTCATCATTTACTACTCTAAGGTTGAAATCAAGAAAGAAAAGGAAGATCTTCCAAATAGTATGCTCTTTCCCTAAGACATAGGTCACTATGTTTTCCCTAAGACAGTTTCTGTTTCATAAGATATAGATACATGTGCTATTTACAGGAATCTCCTAGAGTTCTGATGAATAATAACGCATATGGAGTCACTATTTTGCCATCTTTCTGCAGGACATTAGTATGGTGTTTCCCTAAGAGTAGGAATTGTGAATGAAAGTCAAGAGGAATTTTATATTAATGAAAGCATCACTAGTTCTACAAATTCTGTTGATACTGATTTGAAATGTAGACAGCAGAGATAGAGTCCATTCTAAGGCTTAATAAAAAATAATAGACTGTCAGCCAGTGTGAGTTCTGATTATCTTAAATAAAGTGTTATTTTCGGGAAAAATTCTTTTCCTTGCCTCCCAGCTCTGATAAATGGGTGTCATAAATGCAGATTGAAACAGACATTTCACTAAAAGATTGTGGATTGGAGTTCTGATCAAAATATCTACATTATGATTAGCCCCACGGCATTTACTAGGAAGAGTCTTAGACTCAGGTCCAAAATCCTTGATGAACCAAAGCAATGATCTAATGAACATAATAACTGCCACTGAAGTCCCCATTTACTTTCTCCTTCCTCTCCCCTTTACCTTTTCTCAGGCTTTGGCATGCCCTCAGTGGTCATTACTGTGGCTACTTTGGACAGCGAAGGAACTTTGAATTATCACAGACAAGTGATTTCATTTTGCCTTGTGATGTTAGCGAATATCCCATAGAAATGAAAGAAGAAAGCTATCTAACAGAAAAGGAAAGATATGAATATCCTCTAGTATTTGACCGAACAAGGTAAGATCATTAGCTTTTCTTTAGATGACCAGGAAAGAATTAAATTGTGACATTGTTCTGGACACAGAAAATTTAAAGGTTATAGGTCTAGAAATTTTCAGTAACATTTCAATCCAGTGGAAAGAAAAAAAGTGTAAATAAAAAGCTGTGAGTTGGTAGAGTAGTACTTTTAGAAACATTTAATTCTTCAAATAATAACAAAAGGCTAAATAAGACTTTACCAAAGAAGATCAAAGAGGCAACTGCTTGAGCCAAGGTGCTAAATAATGAGATTATGATGCAATCTTTAGGGGCACATGGGGAAAATATAAAAGGAAATAAAGCTAGAAAAATCTATAGGGGTCACATCACAATGGGCTATAGAGTGGACCAAGTAAGAATTTTTAAGCTGTATAGAATTCCCTATAAGAGGATACACAAGAGGAAAAGCATGTCTGGACGAAATAATGAGCTTGCCTTGGGGCAGGGTTAAGTCTGAGATATTATAGTCCAACTCAAGTGAAGGTGGAAAATCCAGTCCTTGTCAATGGGGCCAAGTCCGAGTAAGGAGGACAAAGTTTAAAGAAAAAGGAAAGACAAAGCTTAATTGACCAGCATATGAAGATAATACCAGACTTTGAGGGGCTCTCAATAACTACTGTCCTGGTTGGTGAGTATGCTCTGGGGCTTTTAAGTGATGCAAAAGTGAGGTTGCACTGCTGAGTCAGGTGCTGAAGCCAGGTGTGGGTCTGATAATGGGGTAACTCAGACTCAGCAAGGGTCCTTAAGAAACTTGGTTGATGGTTTGACTTCATCATGAGGAGGGAATAGCAGATGTTCTGCATAACTAAATAGCTAAAAATGTTATTTGGCTGAGATCTGATAGAGGCAAAGTATTCAGTTAAGAGATTGTAGTGTTTTATTAATCAGCATGAGATTCACTCAGCCTACTGCCCATGCTTACTCATACCCCCTCAAACTCTAGTTATAATAAATTCAAACATCTGGTCATGCTGAAGAGGACTGGCCAGATTAATTTGCAACTTCAGCTGACTTTCTAAAGACCGGTTTCTGAAATTCACATGCAAGCATTATCTATCTGTTTGAACAGACTTTCTAGTTAGTTACAAGCTCAGTAGTCATTAGATATGAAAAGGAAAAGAAAAATGCATTTGGTTAGGTTACAAAGGGTCTTAATGAGCACCAAGATAGATCTGTCTGGAGCGCCTCAAGATAAAGACTGTGGACTCACCAACACACCAATACTTTCACTGTGGATAAGTCATTCAGGTATAGATTGAGAAAAACAGAAAATTAAGGAACAATTTAGGAAATAGCGTCTGAAGAGCAAGCCAAGGAAGAGATAGCAGTGAAATCACTGAAATGGAATAGCTAAGAAATTGAAAACCACAAATCAAGTGGTGTACAGGGAGTCAAGAGAGGAAGGAGCTGTGAATAAGGTGATCAATAATGTGTAATGGGACCAGCTTTTTGGCATAGCAGGTGAAGCCGCCACCTGCGACACAGCATTCCACATGGGCACCAGTTTGTCCCAGCTGTTCCACTTTCAATCCAGCTCCATGCTAATAGCCTGGAAAAAACAGCAGAAGATGGTCCAAGTGCTTGTGCCGATGCAACCCACATGGGAGACCCAGAAGAAGCTCCTGGCTCCTGGCTTCACCCATGGCTGTTGTGGCTATCTGGAAGTAAACAAGTATATGGAAGACCTCTCTCTCTTAGCCCTTTCAAATAAATAGATCTTTGAAAAAAAAACAAAAGAAAGAATGTAGAATGTAGCATCCATAGAATGTAGCAGTGAGGTCACAAAGGACGAGAGAAAAGTAAGCACTAGATTTGCATTTTTGTTAGTTGAGAAGTCATCAATGGCCCTAGTGGTGTGATGGGTAAATATCATGTCACAAGGCTAAGAAATAAATGGTAGATATGAGGTAAAGATAGTATAGACTATTTTTTAAAGAATGCAAATAGCCCTAGAGTTGAGAATTTGTTTATAGGGGGGACTCAAGCATGCTTAAAGGCCTGGGGAGAGAGGATGCTTCTTCAATACAGAATAGAATAATGTTAGTCAGATGTTGTTTTGTGCTTTTGCACATTTCAGTCCTGGTATTGGCTGTGATGGGATCTTTGTCATAATAGAAAAGATTGGTACTCATCTTAGCTTTCAATACCAACAAAGCTCAAGCTTGGATGATGGATGTCTTACATGTCCAGTGCTCAGGAGATCAGACCTGCCTAGACTGGTGACAGAACTGGGGGAGTCACAGAGGTTGAATCCCAAATCGGAAAAACCCAGATTGTCCTTTAGGACAATCATTAAACCATAGTTGTGGAGACACAATGACATTATCTAATGCAAAGGATGGTAGAACTATAAGTAGGCATTGAAGCTCAGAATTAGAAACTACACTGAATTGAGATCAAAACAGGAGTGCTTTGAGAACACGCAAGAAGGGTTCCAAGTGACGGTGAAAACGATTGGAGTGCTCAAGGCTTGCCTTTGCTGCCCAGAAATGATACAGCTTTAACTGTAGGGAAAACTTTTCTGAGAAACATAAAACTCAAGCTTTGAATTCATATAAAAGGTTTCCCCATTCCTACTATACAGATTTTCTCTTCCAGTGACTATCAATGAATTTAACTATGTGTAATGTCCAGGTAAATCAGGAATCACTGTGGTTACCCTAAAGGAAAATCTGGGACGTCAAGTGGAGTAAGAATTAGGTGCAGACATAGTACCATTGAGATGAGTGCTATGGGAGCCAGGGATTTGGGGAACCACAGGGAGAGGACACATTTGTTTAGCTGACAAAGAATACATATTTGTTTAGCTGACAAAGAATAAAAGGTGGATAGGTACTTAACATTTTTTCCTTGTATCTTATATGCAGATGGAGGAAAATGAGCTCAATGTCTTTACTATTCAAATGTACACCTCCCAAGCCCTTTGAAGTGGAACATGATTTTAAGTTTTTCAAGTCTCTTTCTTCTCCCAAGGTAGCTTTAAAAAGAAATTTGCTTCTGCTTTTCCATTCCTCAATTCAAATATGCCTAGTAAATGTAATATATTTGTTTTCTAGTTCTGCTGCTACAAATTATCATAAATTCTATTGCTGAAGAAATGTAAATTACTTATGTTACAATTCTGTAAGAATCTGACATAGGTCTCAATGGTCTATAACTGAGGTGTCACTAGAACTGTGTTCCTTTCTGGAGGCCAAGGGGCAGAGCCCCTATTTCTTAGTTTGTGGTCCCTTCCTGAATCTCCAAAGCTAGAAATATTACGTCTCTTAGACCATGTAGTCACATGTCCTTCTGACTTAGCAGGGAAGATTCTTTGCTTCTAAGGATTTGTGTGATTAGATTGGGTCACATGAAAATCTAGGATAATCTCCCCACCTCAAGATTCTTAACATTGATCCCACCTTTGAAGAATCTTTAACCAAGTAGAGCAACATATTCACAGATGGGGGCAGTTAGTATAGAGTAGGGCGTGGACATCTTGGTGACCATTGTCTACCATTCACAGACACAATTTTTTTTCATGCACAATTTGGAGAGCAAACATACTTACATTCTTTCTATTTCTACTTTTAATACTTTTAGAGAATGAATATAGCATGAGTCTTTAGGATAAAGTCAGGTATTAATTAATGAAAACTGATTTCTTCAAGATCTCCTACAAAATAAACCAAACATACTTTCTGAAGTTATCCAGAGCAGGCATTTGGTGCAGTGGTTAAAATGCTGCTTGGAATGCCCCCAGTCCATACTGGAAGTAGCTGGGTTCAAGCTCTGCGCTGATTCTAGCTTCCTGTTAGTGTGCAACCTGGGAAGCAACAAAAGTCGGCTCAAGTAATTAGATTCCTGCCAGCCATGTGGGAGACTCAGAATGGATTCCTAGCTTTTAGCTCTGGCTTGGGCCAACATCAAGTGTTGCAGACATAAGATTTCTCTTTCCCCCTCTCTGTCTGCTTTTCAAATAAAATGGGAATGAGTAAAATTTGAAGCAATAATTAAAAAAAAAAAAACAACCTCCACTAATAAAAGACCATTACCCTACTTTCCCTACTTTCTATATTGTTTCCCTGAGAGTTCCCCTCAGTCTTCTGGATCACCTGGAAAGTCCTTACAACATTCATAACCTCCCTCCATCTGTCCACCCTACCTTTGTAACACATATATCTAAGAAAAGGTTAGTATGCATACAATGTAAATAATCCCTAAAAGTAAATGAGAAAAAAAGACATCACAGCTTAAAAATGGTTAAAAACTTGACTAGATACTTCACAAAAGAAAAAAAAAATCAACAAACACATAAGATGTTCAAGCTCATTAGTGGCGTATATAAAAATATCGTAGGGTACTACTTTAGATCTACCAGACTGACAAATGTCAAAAAGTCAGGGAGTAACAAGGGTCACTGTGCATGTGGCACAGTGAAAAAAAGAAACACTAATCTGCTGATGGCCACAATACAAATTGCAGAACCACTTTGGAAAACAATGTGGCATTATCTAGAAAAGTTAGATATTGGCCTATCTTGCTGGATATACAGCCTGGGAAATACCTTGAACATGTGCTTAGGAGACAGGTATAAGGAAGCTCAGAGCAAGTCTGTTTGTAAAAGCAAAATTGAAAGCAGCCAAATGTGCATACCGTGTGTTGGGTAAGTAAATTATAGAATTATGTTATGTTAGTACACTATAACACAGTGAAAATAAATGAACTAGAGTAACAGTTACATGCGTGAATGTCTGAAACATACAGCTAAATAAGAAAAGTTTTGCCTGAGTATATCTATAAATAATTTAATTTGTGTAAAAGCCCATTGTAGGCAAAACAGAACAAAACATTGTTTTGGAAAAGACATATAAAATAAAAACATATAAATCAAAGCAAGAGATTGAAAAGCACAAAATCAGGATAGTCACTAGTAACCAAGGGCAGATGAACACTGGTGAGATCAGATAACTGCACACTTTCAAGTTGAAGTATTGTTGCAATTTGTAAAACAGGGCAGTGGGTCCATGACTTTTCCTTATGTCATTATTATTTTATAGTATTTATTTCATATTTAATAATTATTTAATACATTCAAATGAAATAATTTTTCAAGACCCTTACCTTTCTGTTCAAATGGAATTCGGTTAGCTTATCTTCCCTGAAGACAAGGTGACAAGCAAGGAAAGCCTGGGATGTAGAGTCTGAAAGACTTAAATTTAGTTTTAGATAATCTGAAAATCCTTCAAAGAGTTATTGTGAGGATAAATAAGAAAATTCTCGGGGCCAGTGCTGTGGGGTGGTGGGTAAAGCCACCGCCTGCAGTGCCAGCCCATCCCATATGGGTGACGGTTCAAGTCCTGGCTGCTCCACTTCTGATCTAGCTTACTGCTATGGCCTGAGAAAGCAGTAGAAGATGGCCCAAGTGCTTGGAATCCTGCACCCACGTGCTAGGCTCTTGGCTTCGGATAGGCCCAGCTCCGCCATTGTGGCCATTTGGGGAGTGAATCAGCAAATGGAAGACCTCTCTCACTCTCTTTGTAACTCTGCCTTTCAGATAAATAAATAAATCTTAAAAAAAAAAAAAACCCTCAAATATAACAGGTACATTTTAAATTATCACTAAATGTTAATTCCACTTTTCTCAAAAGCCCCAATCTCCCCATGTTTGTAATATGTTCACTTGGAATGTCCTACATTGAATTATAATTATTTGTATACTTACCTTACTTCCCAACCCTGCTACAAAATCATAAACTCATCATTGGCAAAGACACATGCATAGTATGTAATAGATACTCAAGTTTTTAAAATAGGATTGAGATAGTACAACCTAGAAATGAAGACTGGAATTCACTTTTAGTACTCTGCTTAAAGATAAGGAATCATTAGGCCAGCGCCGTTGCTCAACAGGCTAATCCTCTGCCTTGCGGCGCCAGCACACCGGGTTCTAGTCCCGGTCGGGGCACCGGATTCTGTCCCGGTTGCCCCTCTTCCAGGCCTGCTCTCTGCTGTGGCCCAGGAGTGCAGTGGAGGATGGCCCAAGTGCTTGGGCCCTGCACCCCATGGGAGACCAGGAGAAGCACCTGGCTCCTGCCTGCAGATCAGCGAGGTGCGCTGGTTGCAGCGCGCCTGCCGTGGCGGCCATTGGAGGGTGAACCAAAGGCAAAGGAAGACCTTTCTCTCTGTCTCTCTCTCTCACTGTCCACTCTGCC
Organism: Sylvilagus floridanus; assembly: GCA_949820135.1. NCBI lineage: Eukaryota > Metazoa > Chordata > Mammalia > Lagomorpha > Leporidae > Sylvilagus > Sylvilagus floridanus. The sequence continues at coordinate 49,595,676 of OX463240.1, forward strand.
TGTCAAAAAAAAAGATAAGGAATCATTTTTTAAGTAAGCTAAACATTAAGAAAAAAGCTAGGAAAATCTTTAGAAAGGTTTATAGAGAGCTTGCTTGAATCAATTGAATGCACCAAGTACCAAATATTTATTCAAGTTTTGCCTTCTTCTTAGCTAAAGTGTTTGTTGAAATAACAAAGGTTCAATGCTAAATTGCATAGTCCCTGATTTTCACCTGCAATCATTTTTCTTATTCTTTTTTATTCTCAATTATGTAATACTAATCTATCTACTTCTTTCCTGTTAACTTCTTTTTGATATCTTGTTGCTCATAATAATAATATAATGACAATAAAATTTATATTTGCATAGCACCTTACTCTATGTATGATCTCTTTTGAGTCTCACAACTATTCAACAGGAAGGGCTTGCCCAGGATCCTGGAGCTAGTGATGGTTAGGATTTGAACCCAAGTATTTTTCAACTAATTGAATGTACCCTGATTTCATTAAGCATTCATTCATTTGTTTTACAGACTCAAAGATATGCCTTGGAAAGTTCCTTGAGTGAAAACATTAAGTCAGGGATTGTATTCGGTTCTCTGCCTATATACAGGGTGAGTTGGAGGTTTCTAATACTGCAGCAGAATCTGACATCTCATTCCTGACCTCAGGTTACTAAGCATGACTGAAGAAAATCACATAACAAAGCCAGCCCTCAGCTTCCATAAATCTATTATGTCCAATCCAAGAGAAGGTTTGGATTCTGTGTGTCAAAGGTCTAGATCACTTGTCTTGGCCATTCCACACAGTAGCTACTTTGATTTTTACCCTGCTGGCTCTTCATCAACTACAAGATAAAATCAAAATGCTTGATTGCCATACAAACCTTCCATGATCTGGTTTCTGACAGAACTGTGTGCCCTCATATCCCACAACATCAGGCCCATGCTCTCCCTATATTATAGCCAGATTAATTACTTGTCATGTCCAAACTTTCCTGGTTTCACCCTTACCTCTGTGATTGTCCCTGGGCTGCCTCTTTGCCTAGGGTTCATCTATTCATTTTCTCTATCTAAATCCCTACTTATTCTTCAAATTTCCACCACAGGTAGCTTCTGCAAAAGAACTGAGTATATAACCTAAAAAACAATAAATCAAAGGCCAAAAAATTGAAGTTAATCTTAAATGCTACTTATCTTTACCCAGATCATATTCATTATTGTATCAAACTTAAGATAATAGATGATAAGGGTGAATTATCAAGAATTAACAGTGAGCAACAGGGAGGAGTAGTGTATTCTGAAGCAGCTGTATTTCCCCCTCTCTATCCCTCATTCCCGCATTCACATTGCATTAATAAATAACTTTGTGTGTCTATTTATGGCTTCTAGGTTCCAAGTCCCCCTAGTCTAAGATTCCTTCCACTCATTGGTTCAGATGCACGAAGTGAATCTTTAGATGGCATTTCCGGAAAAAAGAAAGGAGGTCATGCTCAACATGAAAAAGTAAGTCAGCCCTAATTCCAAGGTTATTTCTAATTCCACAGTGTATCTCATTTCTGTTTGGTTTTCAATTCTTTCTCTGTTCTCAGAAATATTCTGAGGCTAAAATTATTTCAGTTCATACTGTTCTTATAACTATTTCCGATGTATATGTTTTTAGCCCATTGAGATAGAAATCATGAATTTGCTACATGGAGAAAGAAACATTAAACAGGATCTGTGAGACTTAACTAATAAAGTCTTCCTCGAGCTTTATGATAAAATTCACTGAATTGTTTTTAGAAGCTAGGTAATTTGGCACAACATAGCCAATGGATGTGTAGTTATCCTTGTCTCTTTATTTATTTTTAAATTAGTATAAAGAGAGCAGATTTCATGTATTCCACAGGTAGAGTTCCAAGAAGACAACCACAATTCCCTCCTCCTATCTCTCCCTCACCCAATCCTCCAGGCTATATCACATCTCATAATTTCATGAGTTTTTGCAAACACATAATTTTAATCCATTGTATATCACAAGTTTAATTCTCCACTAACAATAATTGTCAACAAGTAAAAAGTAGGAAGACCATAGTTCCAGAGGAATATAAAAAAGAGCTAAAAACAATAATCATATCACAAGATGTCCATTTCATCACTATACATTTTTGTATTCTATATTAACTGCCAAATACAGATAAAATATATGATATTTGTCTTTTTGAAACTGTCTTTCTTCTTGAAGTATAATGGTTTCCTGTTGCATACATTTTGTTGAAAAAAAGATTTCATTCTTTTTTATGGTTGAACAGGACTCCACTGTGTATATATACCACGTTTTCTTTATCTTGTCATAAGTTGATGGATATCTGGATTGATTCCATATCTTAGCTATTGTGAATTGAGCTGCAATAAACATGAGTACACAGTTCATGGGCTGATTTATTTTAGTTTGGGCAAATCCACAGAAGAGAGATGGCTAGGTCATATGGTAGACTTATTTTCAGATTTATGAGCAATCTCCATACTGTCTTCCATAATGGTTATACTGGTTTACATTCCTACCAGCAATGGATTAGGGGCTCAGGGTACCTTTTCCACACATCCTCACCAGCATTTATTGGTTTTTTTATGTTTATTGGTTTTTTTATTGTTGTTTTTTATGTATGGTTTTTTATCTAACTAGGGTGAGGTAAAACCTCAGTGTGGTTTTATTTACATTTCATTGATGGTTAATGATCGTGAGCATTAGTCATTTGAATTTTATCCTTTGAAAAATGTGTGTTCAAGTCCTTTGCCCATTTCTTAACTGGATTGTTTGCTTTGATGTTAAGTTTCTTGAATTATTTATAGATCCTAGATATTAACACTTTATCAGTTGCATAGTTTGCAAATAATTTCTCCCATTCTGCCAGTTACCTCTTCACTTTGTGGATCATTTCCTTTGTAGTGCAGAAGCTTAACTTAATGTAATCATCTGTCTACTTTTGCTTTTGTTGCCTGTGCCCCTAGGATCTTTTCTAAGAACTCTTTGCCTATGCCAATGTCTTGCAGAGTTTCCCTGATGTAATCCCCTAATAATTTGCTGGTATTCAGTGGTAGATTTAGATCCTTGATCTATTTAGAGTTGATTTTTATAGAAGGTCCAAGTTAGGGGAGTTGTTTCATGTGGAGATCCATTTTCCCAGCACCGTTTGTTGAAAAGACTGTCCTTGCTCCAGGGATTTATTTTAGCTTGTTTGTCAAAGATAAGTTGGTTGTAGATGTGTGGATTAATTTTTGGGGTTTCTATTCTGTTCTATTGGTCTACATGTCTTTTTTTTGTGCCAGTACTGGTCTGTTTTGATTATAATTGTCTTGTAGTATGTCTTGAAATCTGGTATTGTGATGCCTCTGACTTTGTTTTTGTTGCATAGGATTGCTTTAGTTATTTGAGGTTTCTTGTCTTTCCATATGAATTTTGGCATTGTTTTTTCCAGATCTGAGAAGAATGTCATGATTGGGACTGAATCTGTAAATTATTTTGGGTAATATGGACATTTTGAAGATATTAATTCTTCCAATTCTGAACATGGAAGATTTTCCCATTTTTTAGTGTCTTCTATCTCTTTAATGCCTTGCAATTTTCATTATAGAGATTTTTCACATCCTTAGTTAAATTTATTCCAAAGTATTTAAAGTTTTGGCAGCTATTGTAAATGCAGCCATTATCACTGATCTTACAAGTTCTTTCTCAGCCACAGCATTGTTAGTGTTTACAAAGGCTATGGATTTTTGTGTGTTGGTTTTATATCCTGCAAATTTACCAAACTTTCTTGAGTTCAGATAGTCTCTTTGTGGTCTTTTGGTTCCTTAATACATAGGATCGTGTCATCTAAAAACAGGGATAATTTGACTTCCTCCTTTCCAATTTATATCCCTTTGATTTCTTTTTCTTTTCTTTCTTTCTTTCCTTCTTTCTCTTTCTTCCCCTCCCTCCTTCCCTCCTTCCTTCCTTCCTTCCTTCCTTCCTTCCTTCCTTCCTTCCTTCCTTCCTTCCTTCCTAATGGCTCTGGCTAAAACTTCCAGAACTATATTGAATAGCAATGGTGAAAGTAGGCATTCTTGTCTGGTTGTGGATCTTAGTGGAAATGCTTCCAACTTTTCCCCATTCAGAAGGATGCTGCCTGATGGTCTGTCATATATTACCTTGATTATGTTGAGGAATGTTCTTTCCACACCCAATTTTCTTAAGGTTTTTTTTTTTATCATGAAAGGATGTTGTATTTTATCAAATGCCTTCTCTGCTTCTATTGAGATAATCATATGGTTTTTATTCTTTAATTTGTTACTGTGATGTATCATTTTTATTTGTGTATGTTGAACTTTTCCTGCATCCCAGGGATAAATCCCATTTGGCTCAGGTGAATGATCTTTCTAATGTGTTGTTAGATTATATTAGCTAGTATTTTGTTGAAGATTTTTACATATATGTTCATCAGGGATATTGGTGTACAGTTCTCTTTCTTTATTGTGTCTTTTTCTGGTTTATGAATTAAGGTGATGCTGGCATCATAGAAGCTTGGGAGGAGTCTCTCCCCTTCAATTGTTTTGAATAGCTTGAGAAGAACTATAGTTAGTTATTCTCTAATGGTTTGGCAGAATTCAGCAGTGAAGCTATCCAATTCTGGAAGGGTCTTTATTACTGATTCAATCTATATCTTGCTATTGGTCAATTTTGGTATTCTATATCTTCATAACTTAATTTTGGTAGGTTGTAGGTATCCAGAAATCTATCCATTTTTTCTAGATTTTCTAACTTGTTGGCATATAGCAGTTTGTTGTAATGATTCTTGTTATTTCTGTGATTTATGTAGTAGCATCACCTTTTCATTGCTATTTATTGTTACTTTGGGTCTTTTTCTTGGTTAGCTGGGCCAATGGGTATCAATTTTGTTTATTTTTTCAAAAAAAAATGATCTTTGTTGCACCAATCTTTTGTACCTTTTTTGGTTTCCATTTTGTTTATTTCTTCCCTAATGTTAATTATTTCTTTCCTCCTACTAATTTTGGGTTTGGTTTGTTCTTGTTTTTCCAGGTCCCTGAGATATATTGTTGGATCACTTTTTTGATGCCTTTCCAATTTTGTGATGTAGGCACTAATTGCTATAAACTTTCCTCCTAACACTGCTTTTTTTGTATCTCAAATGCTTTGATATATTGTTTTGTTTTCTTCATTAATTTCTAACAATTTTTTGATTTCCCACTTGATTTCTCCTATGACCCATTGTTCATTCAGTAGGATGTTCAGTCTCCACGTGTTTGCATGTTTTCTAGAGTTTCTTAAGTTGCTAATATCCAGTTTCATTCCATTGTGGTCCAAAAAGACACATGGTATGATATCATTTTTTTTTAATTTGTTGTGATTTGCTTTATGGGCTAGTGAATGGTCTATCTAAAAAAAGTTCCATGCATTGATGAAAAGAATGTGTATTCTGCACATGTGAGAATGTAAGGTTTTGTAGATGTCAATTAGGTCAATTTGGTCCATAACATAGATTATTTCTGTTGTTTCTTTGTTAATTTTTTTGTCTGGTAGATCTGACCACTAATGAAAGTGGGGAGTTGAAGCCACCCATTATTATTGTATTGGAGTCTATTTCTCCCTTTATATCCATTAACATTTGTTTTACATAGTGAGGCACCCTGGCATTGGGTATATATACATTTACACATCTTCCTGTGGAATTCATCTCTTAATAATTATATAATGTCCTTCTTTGTCTTTTTAAACAATTTTGTACTAAAGTCTATTTTTGTCTTATATTAGATATTAGGATGGCTACTCCTGTTTTCATTTCTCATGTGTGTGATCATCATTTTATTTAATTTTTTTGTGAGTGAATGAACTCCATAATTAATATACATAATTATTATTCATGTCTTACTTTGTTTTAAGGCAACCTTTTTCTGAATGTGTACCTGATACCCGTGATGAATAACTATGCAGTTAATTGGTTCTAAATCTTCTGCTTTTCCACTTCAGCCTTTTGGATTCTCAACTCCTACTTTTAACACACATTTACCATTGAAGGAACAAAGAAGTACAAAGGAAATAACTATGCTTTTGAGGTTTTTTCCTGGCAGTATTAAAATCACTATATATTAGTAGTGAAACTTGTCAATAGGAAATTGTGTTTGTCACAGAATGTCAGTTACTATCTAATATCCCTTTATTTCACAGGCATCACGGAGGAGAAGTCTGAAAACAAATTTAGTTCCACAAATAAATCTGGCTTCATCCTTCTTTCCAGCAGTGCCTAAGTAAGGAGGAACTCTGAAATAGCTGCTGCACATAAAATGGCAAGTTCTGGAAAGTAATAAGCAAGTAGCAAGCAGCCAGTATGCCAACTTCTCTATACATTAAAATCAACATAATGAGTAGGCAGTTTTTATTATTTGCTGTAAAACAATTCAATAGTATAAGTAAATCTAAAGTAATGTTACCAGTGATTAGCTTTTTACCTCCCCTCATTGCTTATCCTAATCCATAACCAAAATTATTGTCAGAAAATATGAGACAAATCACCTATGTGTCATGTTATGTGGCATATGAAAAAATTATTAAAAAGAAAAATGTGCTCAAGAAGCCTCTAGGTATTTGTCTTCTTCATTTAGGGGAAAGTTGTATGGGAGAAAATACTCAAAGTTTCTTAAAGTAAAAAAAGTTTATATTTAATCCAGAAATGACACCAGAAAAGCAGAATTTGAATGGTTATCTGGGCTTTCTGGGCCTATTTATAAATTAATTTTGGAATTTTGACCAAATAATTGCCCAAATGGGTACTCATATAAGCAATAAAATATAAAAATTTGATAAGTAATAAATGATATTTTAAATAAATCAAAGGCATGGAGAAAGTACCAGCATTGAAGCCTGAAGACTGGCTGACCTGGACCTCATCAGTGAATGATACTTACTTCTAAGTATAATTTTTAATCATACACAGATAGAGTGCTTCAGAAAGTTCATGGATGGATTAAATTAAAAGATAAGCTTGTAGGTTTGTTTTGAGAGAGAGAGACAAAGCTCTCAGCTGCTGGTTTACTCCTCACAAGCCTGCAACAGCCATGGCTGGGTCAGGTTGTAGTTAAGATCCAGGAACTCAATCCAGGTGGGTGGCAAGGACCCATCTACCTGAGCCATCACAGCTGCCTCCCACAGTAAGTTCAGGAAGTTAAAATTAGGTATGGAGCTGAGACTCAAATGCAGGTACTCCAATATGAGACATAGGCATCTTAATCTGTGTCTTAGCCTCTAGGTCAGCTGGTTTATTTTGGTGCAAAACATTTGAAATACATGCAAATTGTTTTTTAATATGTATTTTCCTTGAGTTTTTATATCTCCTGGTAATATGAAGAAAAAATGTGTCTTTTCCTTCTTGTATCAGATAATAGAGTCATTAACTTAACCATCTTTTAAGAGGCATGACTTATTGAAAAATATAGAATGTTTTATTATATTGTATTTAGTTTGAAGTTGGAAACTTCACAAAAAGGTTGGTTAGTGATTTCTGTTTCAGGTAACAGTAGGCCAGGTAATTTGAACCATCACTCCCACTGACCACAATTAACATCATAAAACATCTCTTTGAAGGCATCTGAGAAAATAAGGTAAGTATGTGCATGGTGGATTCTGTGGTATAACTCAGGATGGGAAATGTCAAGCCAACTGTTAAAGCCAATTTTATTCTGCAAGTATGTGTTGGGTCCAGAGAGGAAAGTTAAGAAGCTAAGAAGCTGAAGCAGTAGTTGGGAATAACACATCTTCGAGAGATGAATCATTCTCACTTCAGGTTGTGGAATCAAAGGACCACGTCCTAAAAACATGGATGACACAAAAGTTGACAGGTCTTCCCTGGGGACTGTTTAAGAAAGTATAACAATGAGGAGATGACTGAAACTGTGAAAATTTTCTGAGGCTCTTGAATTTTCTGGAAGAAGGTGAAAGTAACAATAATCACTCAACTCTGAGAACTGTTAATCTAAAATAATCTGATTATATGATTTGATAATCAGTCTTAAGTCTTTTAAAAGTGTCATGATTATTTATAATGAACTATTAAGCCATAGAAAGACATGAAGGAAAATTCAATGAAATACACCATGATCCCATTTACATGACATTCTGCAAAATTCAAAACTATGGAGTCAGTGAACAAAAATCAGAGGTTTCCAGGGATAGGGAGGGAGGAAGAGATGAACTGGTGAAACACAGAGGATTTCGGTAGGGATGGGGGAGGCAGTAAAACTACTCTGCGTGATACAAAAATGGTGAATAAATGTCATACATGTTCAAATACTAAAAGTGAGCTCTAATGTAAACTATAGACTTTGAACTCTTTCTTAATTTTGTTGATTATAACAAATCTACCTCTCATGGGGGATACAGATATTAGAGCAGGTTATGCACTAAAACTGCTCTAAGGTCTATTTTTTAAATTAATCAAAAACACACAAACATACACAAAGATTAAGGAGTTAAATTTAAAGGAACTAGGGATTAAATTTTTTATAGAAAACTTTTATTTAATAAATATAAATTTCATAATTCCAACTTTTGGATTATAGCAGTTCTTCCCCCCATACCTGCCCTCCCACTCCCAAACCATCCCACCTCCTACTTCCTCTCCCATCCCATTCTTCATTAAGATTCATTTTCAATTATCCTTATATACAGATCAACTCTACACTAAGTAAAGATTTCAACAGTTTGCACATGGGGATTAAATTAAAATGGCCAACAATGCTAAGTGTTGGCAAGGATGTAGAGCAACAGGAATTTGTATATACTTTTCATGGAAGCGTAAATTGATTCAATCATTTTGGAAATGGAATTGGAATTTCTACTCACATTGAATAAATGTGCATTTCATGACTTAGAAATTCCATTGCTATGTCTGTATGTCTAACAGAAATGAGTGCACATGTCTACCAAAAGACAGGTAAAAGAACTAGAAACAACCCAAATGTTTATCAGTGATTAAATGGATAAATAAATAAAATGGTATATCCATAAAACAAATACAATAAACATTAATAACTTATGTACAAAACATGGATCGATCTCACATATATAATGTTGGGCAGAAGTAAAACACAAACTAAAGTGTTTAGAAGTAAATAATTATAGGAGATAATAAACAATACACATTGCAGGGGCTGGGACTGTGATGCAGTTGATTAAGTTACCGCTTGAGACACAGGCATTCCATAATGGAATGTGGTTTCAGTCCCAATTGCCCCATTTCCAGTCTAGCAGACAGCTAATGTGCCTGGGAAGGCAGCAGAAGATGGTCCAAGTACTTGGATGCCTGCCTCCCATGTGGAAGACTAGATGGAGCTCCAGGCTCCTGGCTTCAGTCTGGCCAAGAACTGGCTGTTGTGGCTACTTCGGGAATTAACCAGCAGATGAGAAGATCTCTCTCTCTCCTTCTCTCACTATTGCTCTTTCAAATAAATGTGTCAATAAATAGCTAAAATAAATTAATGCCAGGAAATGGCTGCAGTAAGATTTGAGACAGTGGTTTTTTTCTTTTCAGTAAAGGTGTTTCATGATCTGATGGTAGTTACAATAGTGTCAATGTACATGTAATGGCATCATAAATAGACAAAAACTGCTGTCATGACCTGATATTTATAATTATTTAATGTTGTACCAAAAATAAACTAATGTATTTTAATATCATTGTGTTTTATATTTTTTAACTTTTATTTAATAAATATAAATTTCCAAAGTACAACTTTTGGATTATAGCAGCTTTTTCCAAACATAATCTCCCTCCTACCGTCAACCATATCATCTCCCACTCCCTCTCCCATTCCATTCACATCATTCATTTTCAATTCTCTTTATATACAGATCAATTTAGTATATACTAAGTAAAGATTTCAACAGTTTGCACCCACACAGAAACACAAAGCATAAAAACTGTTTCAGTTCTAGTTATACCATTACTTCACATAGTACAACACATTAAGGACAGAGATCCTACATGGGGAGTAAGTGCACAGTGACTCCTGTTGTTGATTTAACAATTGACACTCTTATTTATGATGTCAGTAATCACCCAAGGCTCTTGTCATGAGTTGCCAAGATTATGGAAGCCTCCTGAGTTCACCAACTCCAATCTTATTTAAACAAGGCCATAGTCAAAGTGGAAAGTTCTCTCCTCCCTTCAGAGAAAGATACCTCCTCTTTTGATGGCCCGTTCTTTCCACTGTGATCTCACTCGCAAAGATCTTCCATTTAGGTCATTTTTTTTTTTTTTTTTTGCCACAGTATCTTGGCTTTCCATGCATGCGAAACTCTCATGGGCTTTTTAGACAGGTCCAAATGCCTTAAGGGCTGATTCTGAGGCCAGAGTGCTATTTAGGACATCTGCCATTCTATGAATCGGCTCTGTATCCTGCTTCCCATTTTGGATTGTTCTCCCCCTTTTTAATTGTATCAGTTAGTATTAGCAGACACTAGTCTTGTTTATGTGATCCCTTTGACACTTAATTCTATCATTATGATCAATTATGAACTGAAACTGATCACTTTGACTAGTGAGATGGCATTGGTACATGCCACCTTGATGGGATTGAATTGGAATCCCCTGGCACGTTTCTAACTCTACCATTAGGGGTAAGTCCAATTGAGCATGTGTCGAACTGCACATCTCCTTCCTCTCTTATTCCCACTCTTATTTTTAACAGGTATCACATTTCAGTTAAATTTAAACACCTAAGAATAATTTTGTGTTAATTAAAGAGTTCAACCAATGGTATTAAGTAGAACAAAAAATAATACTAAAAGGAATAAAATAGTAAGTTGTTCCTCGACAGTCAGGACAAGAGCTGATCAAGACATTGTTTCTCATAGTGTCCCTTTCACTTCAATAGGTTTTCTTTTAGGTGCTCAGTTAGTTGTCGCCGATCAGGGAGAACATGATATTTGTCCCTTTGAGATTGGCTTATTTCACTCAGCATGATGTTTTCCAGATACCTCCATTTTGTTGCAGATGACTGGATTTCATTTTTTTTACTGCTGTATAGTACTCTATAGAATACATATCCCATAATTTATTATCCAGTCTACTGTTGATGGGCATTTAGGTTGATTCCATGTCTTAGCTATTGTGAATTGAGCTGCAATAAACATTAATGTGCAGACAGCTTTTTTGTTTGCCAAATTGATATCCTTTGGGTAAATTCCAAGGAGTGGGATGGCATGTGACGGTAGGGCTATATACAGGTTTCTGAGCCATCTCCAACCTGACTTCCATAATGGCTTAACCAGTTTGCATTCCCACCAACAGTGGGTTAGCGTCCCTTTTTCCCCACATCCTCGTCAGCATTTGTTGTTAGTTGATTTCTGTATGTAAGCCATTCTAACCCGTGTGAGGTGAGACCTCATTGTGGTTTTGATTTGCATTTCCCTGATTGCTAGTCATCTTGAATATTTTTTCATGTGTCTGTTGGCCATTTGGATTTCCTCTTTGGAAAAATGTCTATTGAGGTCCTTGGCCTATCTCTTAAGTGGGTTGTTTGTTTTGTTTGTGTGGAGTTTTTTGATCTCTTTGTAGAGTCTGGTTATTAATCCTTTATTGATTGCATAGTTTGCAAATATTTTTTCCCATTCTGTTGGTTGCCTCTTCACTTTCCTGACTGTTTCTTTTGCAGTACAAACATTTCTCAATTTGATGTAATCCCAATTGTTAATTTTGGCTTTGACTGCCTGTGCCTCTGGAGACTTTTCCAAGAAGTATTTGCCTGTGTCTATATCTTGCAAGGTTTCTCTGATGTTCTCTAATAATTTAATTGTGTTGGGTCGTAAATTTAGATCTCTAATCCATGTTGAGTGGATTTTTGTGTGAGGTGTAAGGTAGGGGTCTTGCTTCATGCATGTGGAAATCCAGTTTTCCCAGCACCATTTGTTGAATAGACTGTCCTTGCTCCAGGAATTGGTTTTAGATCCTTGATCAATTATAAGTTGGCTGTAGATGTTTGGATTGATTTCTGGTGTTTCTATTCTGTTCCATTGGTCTATTCATCTGTTTCTGTACCAGTACCATGCTGTTTTGGTAACAACTGCCCTGTAGTATGTCCTGAAATCTGGTGTTGTGATACCTCCAGCTTTATTTTTGTTGTACAAGATTGCTTTAACTATTCAAGGTCTCCTATGCCGCCATATGAATTTCAGCATCATTTTTTCCAGATCTGAGAAGAATGTATTTGGTATTTTGATTGTTATCACACAGAATCTATAAATTGATTTTGGGAGAATGGACATTTTGATGATATTGATTCTTCCAATCCATGGGCATGGAAGATCTTTCCATTTTTTTGGTATCCTCTTCTATTTCTTTAAGATTTTGTAATTCTCATCATAGAGATCTTTGATGTCCTTGGTTAAGTTTATTCCAAGGTATTTGATTGTTTTTGTGGCTATTGTGAATGGGAGTGATCTTAGAAGTTCTTCCTCAGCCATGGCATTGCCTGTGTATACAAAGGCTGTTGATTTTTGTGCATTGATTTTGTATCCTGCTACTTTGCCAAACTCTTCTATGAGTTCCAATAGTCTCTTAGTAGAGTTCTTTGGATCCCCTAAATAATCATATCATCTGTAAAGAGGGATAGTTTGAGTTCTTCCTTCCCAATTTGTATCCCTTTAATTTCTTTTTCTTGCCTAATGGCTCGTGCTAAAATTCCCAGTACTATATTGAATAGCAATTGTGAAAGTGGGCATCCCTGTCTGGTACCAGATCTCAGTGGAAATGCTTCCAACTTTGCCCCATTAATAGGATGCTGGCCATGGGTTTTTCATAAATTGCTTTGATTGTATTGAGGAATGTTCCTTCTATACCCAGTTTGCTTAGAGTTTTCATCATGAAAAGATGTTGAATTTTATCAAGTGCTTTCTCTGCATCTATTGAGATAATCGTATATTTTTTCTTCTGCAGTTTGTAAATGTGGTGTATCACATTGATTGATTTGCGAACACTGAACCATCCCTGCATACCAGGGATGAATCCCACTTGGTCTGGGTGGATGATCTTTCTGATGTGTTGTTGCAGTCTATTGGCCAGAATTTTATTGAGGATTTTTGCATCTATGTTCATCAGGGATATTGGTCTGTAATTTTCTTCCAATGCTTCATCTTTTTCAGGCTTAGGAATTAAGGTGATGCTGGCTTCATAGAAAGAATTTGGGAGGATTCCCTCTTTTTCAATTGTTCTGAATAGTTTGAGAAGAATTGGAGTTAGTTCTTCTTTAAATATCTGGTAGAATTCAGCAGTGGATCCATCCGGACCAGGGCTTTTCTTTGTTGGTAGGGTCTTTATTACTGATTCAATTTCTGTCTTGGTTATGGGTCTGTTTAAGTGTTCTATGTCTTCATGGCTCAATTTTGGTAGGTTGTATGTGTACAGGAATCTATCCATTTCTGATAGATTTCTCAGTTTGTTAGCATACAACTCTTTGTAGTAATTTCTGCTGACTCTTTTTATTTCTGTGGTGTCTGTTGTTACATTCCCTTTTTCATCTCTGATTTTTTTGATTTGGGTCTTTTCTTTTTTAGTTAGTTGGGCCAATGGGGTGTCAATTTTGTTTATTTTGCAAAAACTGAGGTCTTCCTTTGGCTGATCTTTTGTAATTTTTTAAATTCAATTCTGTTGATTTCTTCTCTGATTTAATTATTTCTCTTCTACTAGTTTTGGGTCTGGTTTTCTGCAGTTTTTCTAGATCCTTTAGATGTATTGATAGCTCATTTGTTTGGTGCCTTTCCAATTTCTTGATGGAGGCATTTATTGCTACAAACTTTCCTCTTAACACTGCTTTTGCTGTATCCCATAAGTTTTGATATGTTGTGTTTTTATCCTCATTTACTTCCAGAAAGTTTTTGATTTCCTTTTGATTTCTTCTATGACCCAGTGTTCATTCAGGAGCATGTTGTTCAGTCTCCATGTGTTTGCATATGCTCTAGGGATTCCTGAGTTGTTAATTTCCAGCTTCATTCAATGGTGGTCTGAGAAGATGCATGATATGATTTTGATTCTTCTGAATTTGCTGAGCCTTGCTTTTTGGCCGACTATGTGGTCAATCCTAGAGTAGGTTCCATGCATTGCTGAGAAGAATGTGTATTCTTTAAGGGTAGGATGGAAAGTTCTGTAGATATCTGTTAGATCCATTTGGGCTATAGTGTTGATTAAATCTGCTGTTTCCTTGTTGATCTTCTGTCTGGTTGATTTATCTATTGCTGAAAGTGGAGTACTGAAGTCCCCCAGTGCTATTGTATCAGAGTCTAGGTCTCCCTTTAAGTTCCTTAACATATCTTTTAAATAATCATTGTCCTGTAATTAGGTGCATATACACTTATAATAGTTACATCTTCCTGTTGAATTGATCCCTTAATCATTATATAATGCTCCTCTTTGTCTCTCTTAACAGTTTTGTGTTAAAGTTTATTTTTTCTGATATTAAGATGGCTATATCAGCTCTTTTTTGGTTTCTGTTGGCATGGAATATCTTTTTCCAACCTTTCATTTTCAGTCTGCATGCACCTTTGTTGGAAAGATGTGTTTCTTGTAAGCAGCAAATAGATAGATTTTGTTCCTTAATCCATTCAGCTAGTCCATGTCTTTTAACTGGAGAGTTGAGGCCATTTATATTCAATGTGACTATTGATAAGTAGTGACTTTGCCCTACCATTTTCCCAAAGATATTTCTAATATATGCTTTGAACTTCCTGTGACCTTTTGCTGGTAGATTTTCTTCCTTTACCTTCTTTTGTATTGATGGCCATGTTTTTGTGTTTCTGTGTGCATCTCTTTAAGCATCTTTTGCAGGGCTGGATGAGTGGTGACAAATTCTTTCAATTTCTGTTTGCTATGAAAGGTCTTTATTTCACCTTCATTCACAAATGAGAGCTTTGCAGAAAATAATATTCTGGGATGGCAGTTTTTTTCTCTTAGTACTTGGGCTATATCTTGCCATTCCCTCAGAGTCTGTAGGGATTCTGATGAGAAGTCAGCTGTGAGTCTAATTGGAGATCCTCTGAGAGTAATCTGACATTTCTCTCTTGCACATTTTAGAATCTTTTATTTATGTTTCACTGTGGTGAGTTTGATTATAATGTGTCGAGGTGAGGATCTCTTTTGGTCATGTTTATTACAGGTTCTGTGTGCTTCCTTTACTTGGATGTCTCTGTCCTCCAAAACCAGGAAGTTTTCTGCTAGTATCTCACTAAAAAGGCCTTCTAATCCTTTCTCACTCTCCATGCCTTCAGGAACTCCTAGAACCTGAATGTTGGGTTTTTTAATAGTATCCTGTAGATTCCCAACAATATTTTTTAGATTTCTAATGTCCTCTTCTTTTCTTTGGTTTGACTGTATACTTTTCTGTGCGCTGTCTTCTAAGTCTGTTATTCTCTCTTCTATCTCACTGATTCTGTTTTTAAGGTTCTCAAATGTGTTTTTCATTTGTTCTATTGAATTCTTCATTTCATTTTGATTTCTCTTCAATATCTCAATTTCATGTTCTACTAAATTCCTCATTTCATTTTGATTCTTCACTAAGATTTCATTTTCACGAGAGAGATTTTCTGTCCTGTCCTGTGTGGATTTCTGTAGTTCATGCATCTGTTTTTGATAACTTCTAAATGTTCTTATCATAAATTTTTTGAGATCCGCTTCTTGCATTTCTTCTATCTCATCCTCTTCATAATCTTGTATTGGAGTGTCATGTTCATTTGGGAGTGTCATGATGTCTTCCTTGTTCTTGTTTCCTTGTTTTTTGCGTTTGTTGTTTGCATTGTGGATATTCTTTGGTTTCTTCTTTTTTCTTTTCTTTTTTTTTTTTTTTCACTCTGGTGGCATTCCTTGTTATACTATGACTCTAGATTAAGTGGACTGTCTGCTTTCGGTGAATCTCTAGAGGCTTATGGTGGGTGTGGCCAGAGAGCTCTATTCAGTTCTTCAGGGTTAAGGGTGTGCCAAAGGTGACACACCCAGGTTTGGTGTGGTAAATCTTCTCTCCTTCTTTTTTTTTTTTTTTTCAGAAGGGAAGTAATTCCTCTCAGCTGAGCTCTTCTTGAAGGCAATCAGTGCCTGAGTGCTAGCCCCAGTGGGTATAATATTCATCTGCTTGGTCCCAAGGACCATACAAAGGATCTGTGCAGACCTCAGTGTAAGCTCAGATTCCCCTGTGTTGGGGTCTCAAGCCCGAGACTGCTTCCTAACCAGCAGGGGCCAGTGCAGACACTCCCCAACAAGGCGAATGGGAGAGGTAAGTTTGACGGGTCAAGAACACCACAGCAAGCACCCGTGAGTTCTGTCGAAGCAGAAACTGCTTTATTGAGGAAGTATACAGGCTTATAAAGCTTATGAAGGACATGCGCACTAGGGGAGCCAATCAGAGAAAAGGTCATGCAGGCATGGGTGGACCACACACAGGGGCACCTTAAGTAAAGCATAGGGATCATGCACTGTCCACATGTCCAGAACTAAAGCGGATCTAACCCTGCCGATGGTCTGATCTTACGTAGCTCAACCGCAGCAGCCACAGACACACCCCTCAAACATCCGCTAGGTGCCATATTGTAATGGAGGTTTTAAGCAATGCCCAACACCCCTGCAGTGTCTCTCACTGGGTAGCCAAGGCTACCGAGTTTGTGGCATCTCACACGGAGACTACTCATGTCTCAGCCACACCGTGTGTTCTCCCACTTACCCTCAATTTTTTTTTCACAGTCCCAGTTCATAAGTTTCATACATTCACTAGGTCTTAGTCTCCTGTTATTACTGCCAATCAGAGTCAAGTTTTTCTGATTGGTTGAGGGCAGGCGCAGCCTGGAGCTGGCGCAGCTGTTATGTATGTCCCAAATGGCGCCTGCTCTATTGTCTTACTCACCTTTGTAAGATGTGTGGAGAGAGAATTGTGTCTGTACTGTCCCTTTTGTTTTTTTTCTCTCCTCTAGTTAGGCTGGTGTACTTTCCCCCACTAGGATTCAAGCCTTGTTCCCTCTAGGCATTTCCTGCTGCTTTTCTGCTAGTGTCTTGGGCTACTGTGGTTTCACCTCACCTCTCTTTCTAGCACTGGTGTGGAGGACCAGCTGGGTTCCCGAGCCGTGGGCGCCCATGTCCTCCACATAGATCCACCGTATCCCTCTAATTCCAGAAGAGTTCCCTCTGCAGTTTTTTCCCTAACTCTTCCCTGAGACTTCACTATCTCCACTTTTATTAAACTGTCTTTTCCTGAACTATCAGTGAGCTCTCTCCCTATCCTGCCATCTTGGAGCCCCCGGATCTTTGTGTTTTATATTTAAATAATTAGCTATGAGAAAAAGGTTCAGGTTGCTAATTACAAGTTCTACTCTAAAAATAACACATTATAGGTGTTATTCTAGTCTTATTTTGAATATATGAGGCCAAATTAATTACAATAATCAGCATTTTTTTGTTTCCCTCTGTTTTGCTAAAGATAAACTGGTCTCCACAAATTTTGATCAAATGAATGTAAAAGATAAATCGTTATGACCTTTATGACACTTTCTAAACTTTATTTTATCATCCCTTGTTACCTTGTTGCATTTTAACATCAATATATGTTAAGATTCCTGACTTTAATCAATACCTGAATATGAATCAAATAAAAATAGAAAAATTATTAAAACAAAAACTGAGATCATTACATACTAATCTGACTTCCACTGACATACATGTACAAACTACATATGTTCAAAAATTTCAAAATGGCTTTATTTTACTGAAGTGAAATATTTCTGATTTTTTATTTAAAAAACCAGGAAATTGAAGCCAGATACATTACTACTTCAATAACAGAAACACCCAACATACCATTGCAACTCCTGGATACCCACTAACAACCAACTAGGAAATACTATACTGCAAGATCTAGCCCCCATATAATATTCAATTTTATCTCCTCATATAAGCTAAATTATAGGTAAATAAGACTACATACCAGTCCCTAAACTTTCTCTTATTTTTCTTTTCTCATGTTCCTAGACACAAAATATTTCCAATTATTACCAGTACCAAACTTACAGGATTTGATAATTTCAAATGTTTCCCACAAATCTTTCCCTCTGCTTGCACTCACCAGAAATGCAAGCTTCAATTTCTTTGGCTTGCATATAGCACTGTGTTATTTTTGCTGAATCTTCCTGGTAGTGTTTGACACATTTTATGCTGAATTATAGTTATTGCAGGTATGCCCTTCCAGATTTTCAAGGTTTGGTAGAGTGTTACATCAGGGACAGAGATTTAGAAATCATAAGCTTTAGCATTAGGCACATCAGTGGCTATTAATGAGGCCAACCAGAGACACTATATATGATGAAAAGAGCAGAGACAGACCCCAAGGAATACTTAGAGAGAAAGCTTGGAAGAATAAAAGAGGCAGAAGTAGAAAGAAAATTGTAATATTATAAAAGCAGAGATCCTCCAGAACTACTTTCAAAGAAAAAAATTATCAACAGTGTGAAACTTGGCAATGAAATCATGTAAAATGACAGGGAACTTTGTTTTAGCTCATGATGTTTCCACTCCGCTCTCTCATGGCTCTGAGCATGTTGAGATATCTAATCTATATTTCCCTTTCAAAAAACAATATATTTTTGGCTGTGAAAGTAGGGTAGCTAGATATAGAATGATAACTGAGTATTTTCAAGATGGGAGAGGCTTAAACATGTTTAAAGACTGAAAATAGAATCAAGACAGTAAAGAAAGAGAACACGAAGATATAGCAGATACCTGTGATATCTGATGGAGTAAGATTTGCTTTAGATAACAAACAGGGCTCAGCTTTCATTGTAGCAGCAAGTAATAAGGAAATGGGTTCAGCTAAAGATGAATCAGTAGTGTTTCTGAAGGAGGAAATTCAAAGAATTCAACTTTGCCTCAGTTCCTCCCATGAATTATAACATTAACTAACATGTACTTAGTATTTATTCTTTGTCAGGCCCATGTTACTACTACTCATGGATTTTCCCACTGAATGTGAATGTGTATGACACAATGATGCTACTATTATAAACTCCATTTATGTATGACAACACAACAGCTTAGAAAAGTTAAGTAATTTGCTTAGTCACATCTTAGAAAGTGAAAGAGTGCTAAGAATTAAATCCATGTCTGATTCAGAGCCCACATTATTAAGAACTACAATATCGAACCTAAATAAAATTGGAGATGGGAATTTGGTGGGTCATCAAAAACCTGAAGAATAGAAGAGAGATCTGTCTAGATACAGAAAAGGCTACTGGTTAGCATTTAAAGTCTCACTCATTTCTCTGTTCCATGAAATGTGACCACCTGCTCCTAGGTGTGTTCCTGCCATGATGTGATGCCATCCACTACCCTCACCAAAAAGCCAAACCAAAGGAGCTGCCCAGTTGTGGACTCTAAACTTCCAAATCTGTGTACTAAATAGATATCGTTATTTCACAAAACAAAAATGCACATCAAAAATCTTGATGAGCTTTTAAAAATACGAATTTACATTTATTCCAGTCTACAGAGTTTTGAACTTTTCTACAGCTCTTGCAGAGATGAGAAGCCTCATTTTCTGCGTAGGGGTTTGCAGAATGAACCTGATTACATGACAAAGGAGCAAGTGATTCAGTGAACAAGCAAGGCAGCAGAGCCAGTGTTGTGGCATAATGGGTTAAACCATTGCCTGCAACACTGGAACCCATATGGTTTGAGACTGGCTGCTCCACTTCTGATTCAGCTCTCTGCTGGTGTACCTGGGAAAGTAGTTAAGGATGGCCCAAGTACTTAGGCCCTGGAACCCATGTAGGAGTCCCAGAGGAAGCTCCAGATTCCTGGCTTCTGCGTGGCCATTGTGGCAGTTTGAGCAGTGAATCAGAGGATGGAAGATCTCTATCTCTCCCTCTTTCTTTAACTCTGCTTTTCAAATAAAATCTTTTTTTAAAAAAAAATTTAAAAAATAAAAGAGCAAGGCAGTAATTTTATGGCAGACCATGTGATGTAGCCTGAATGGGAAGATGGTGAAACTTAAACAGTATTGACAACCTGAGGGAAAGTGAGAGGACATGAACTAATTAATACTGTCAAAGGTATATTGAAAATAAGAGTGAACTACTATTAGGTTGTGGTTCAGATTGGTTTAATGAAATTTAAGATTATTGAAATGGAACAATTATAAGTGATAATATAGTTAATAATCACAACAAAGACTTCTTAGAGAAAAATGAAGAAGTTCATAAAAATTGAGATTAGAGAACTCTAATATTATGGGTTAAATGAATTACCAACAAGATATGAAAGGTATCCAGGAAGATGGTGGAACTGAGTTTAGAGGAAAAGACCCTGAATCAGAAGTTCACAATAAATATGAAGAAGTGTTAGAAGTCCACTAAGCAACACTATTTGGGAAAAGAAGGATGATGACAAATCATAAGATCAGAGAGACTTTCGCTAAGAGTAAAGAAGAAATAATTTTGAAATGACAATGGAGAACAAACTTAGAGTATGTCTCTGTCACCAATGGCTCACAGGTTGTATTGGTTACAGGTTGTATTAAGAGAATGTAGTAGTTTATAATGGAATAGGGATTCTGACAGCCATGATAGAAAAGCTTAGAAGACAGAGCAGGAGTGTAAGGACAGGCCAGATAGTACTAAATATAACTGGACTAAGAGGATGATCCTAAGGGCCTGGGCTTTGAGTTGGGTAAAGGAAATGAGTATCAGAGTGAAAGTGTTATTAACTGGCCTCAGTATTCTGGCTGAAATACCGAGATAAAGATATTGTAGTAATGGCTAATACAGAGTTACTTGTTGGTGTTCTAACCTGGAGTGGTTTGGGAACTGCAAAAAACTCATGTAACATTTCATCCATTCTGGCATCAGAGCAATGCCTATAATCATAGGTTTGCTATAAGCATTAAAGAAGTTCATAAAAGAAAACTGGTTAGTGCTCCATTCATAAGAATCACTAAGTGTTAATATTCCTATCATTAGTCTCAAGTTGTTGCGATTGGTATCATTATTATGATCTCTTGCATTAACAGACAAGAAAAAATTTTAAATTAAATAGATTTTTACTTGTCAATGGAGGCAATGGTTCTCAAATAGTATATACATTGAAATCCTTAGAAAATCTATTACAAAATAACATTTGCAGAGGAGTAATATAAAGAATATTTTCCCCAAATATTTCCACATTCTAATCCTCAGAATCTGTAAATATGTTACCTTCCATGGCAAAAGAGACTCTGTGGATGTGATTAAATTAAATTATCCAATATTCTCCGCATGAGCCACAAATCACATGTAACCACAAACACTTTATAGGAGGAAAGCAAGAGTGTCAAAGTGAATAAAATATATTTCACAATAGAAGCAGAGGTTGGAGCGATGTGCTTTGAAGATAGAAGAAGGAGCAACAAAGGAATGTTAGCTGCCTCTGAATCTGGAAAAGCAAGAAAACAAATTCTCCCTGGGGTTTCCAAAAGGAAAACAGCCCTGTGCCATTTTGCCTTTAGCATTCTAAGACTCGTTTTAGACTTCTGACTGGGAGAACACTACGATAATTGGTGTGTGTGTAAGCCATTAAAATTGTGTTAATTGGCCGGCGCCGTGGCTCAACAGGCTAATCCTCCGCCTTGCGGCGCCGGCACACCGGGTTCTAGTCCCGGTCGGGGCACCGATTCTGTCCCGGTTGCCCCTCTTCCAGGCCAGCCCTCTGCTGTGGCCCGGGAGTGCAGTGGAGGATGGCCCAGGTGCTTGGGCCCTGCACCCCATGGGGAGACCAGGAAAAGCACCTGGCTCCTGGCTCCTGCCATCGGACGAGCGCGGTGCGCCGGCCGCAGCGCGCCGTCCGCGGCGGCCATTGGAGGGTGAACCAACGGCAACGGAAGACCTTTCTCTCTGTATCTCTCTCTCTCACTGTCCACTCTGCCTGTCACAAAAAAAAAAAAATAAATAAAAAAAAAAAATAAATAAAATTGTGTTAATTTATGAAAGCAGCAGAATAATAACTAATGGGACAAGGGTTACATTTGAATCCACAGGGAGATTATTTTAATCTCCCCCAGAGATCTCTGCTCTCTTGCACAAGGATTGAGAAAAGAGTGAAGGACAAGGTAAAATATTTTAACACCAAAGAAACTGCACGGTATCACTGGGTAGCTCCATCTACTATGGAAATTCAAGATTGCAATATAAGACATATAACAGCTTGATACTGGGCAAAGTAACAAAGAAATGCTAAACAGAGCATATGCAGACTCTAGGTGCTTAAATAGAATAACCTAGAGTCTAATTACCCATGAAGCCAATCTCAACTATATGCCACTTGTTAGTATTTGACTTGTATGTTACATGTTTTGCTGACTATGTTTTTAGACAAATAAATTACAAATTTTTGAGGTATATTTTATACTTGTCAAAACCCAGTTGAATTACAGAATGGAGTCTAATGGAGGATATAATCTTGGCCATAAAACTGGCTATTTTTAGTCTGTAATATCCTGAAACTCCATCTGCTATTCCACCAAGTTTTAAGGCCAAATGCACTCACCCTTCTATGTGTAACACGGATATTTTGTACCATATCTTAACACATTTTAGGAGAACATAATTAGATTTACTGTAGTCTAGCAGATTTTACTCCCAGCAAACTGAGAACACGTCATAATAATTACTAATGTGATAATATCATAGGCGATTTTTTTCAAGAGGCCAAAAATATCTAAATAAGTATGCCAAAGCACATCCTCTAGCAGAAGCAAAATATTATAAACAAGGTTTTATAAAACTTGGCCACCACATCTGCTAAACATTTCCCCCAAGCCATTTTCCTACTTCCTTTACATCTCTGCCCAAGCATCACCCTATATGAGAGTCCTGCTGTAACCAGCCTCATTTGAAACAGTACCATAACCACCTGCCTTCCCACCTCTACCTTTCAGCTTTCTATCTTCCTTACCTCTTTGTACAGTATTTAGCACCAATTGACAATATTCATTTGCTTATTTTTTTATTATGTTATCCCTTTCTGGAAGGAAGAACTCTGGTTAGATGACTTGCCATGCCCCTAAGGTCCAGAACAGTGCCTGGCACAGAGTAGGCATCTGTAAGAATTTGCTGAATGGTAGCTTTATGTACACGAAGTACTGGAGAAGTTCTGGGGTTTGGCATTAGGAGATCACTATTAAGAGTCCAGCCTGGGGCAACTCTCAAGCCATGTAACATCAGATAAGTGAGTCTTCCTAGATCCTCTATTTGCTTAACTAAAAAGTTGCAGTGGGTGGCTGGTGTTGTGGCAGTGGGGGGCTGGTGTTGTGGCACTGTGGGTAAAGCCACCACCTGCGATGCTGGTGTTTCATATGGGTGACAGTTCATGACTTGGCTACCTGCTAATGGCCTGGGAAAAGCAGGGGAAGATGGCCCAAGTCCTTGGGCCCCTGCACCCACCTGGGAGACCCAGGTGAAGCTCCTGGCTCCTGGTTTCAGCATGGTTCAACCTTGGTCATTGCTGTCATTTTGGGAGTGAATAAGCAGATGGAGGATCTCTCTCTCTCTCTTTCAAGTAAATAAATAAATCTCTTTAAAAAAAAAAAGGAGCGTTATCTGTCTTATTTACCTATCAGTGTCTTTTTTTTATTTTTAAATTTATTTATTTGAAAGGCAAGGAAAGAAAGAGGCATAGGCACAGAGGGGGGGGGGGGTGTTCCATAAGCTGGTTCACTCCCCAAATGGCTGCAACAGCTGGAGCTGGGCCAATCCGAAGCCAGGAGCTGGGAGCTTCCTTCCGGGTCTCCCATGTGGGTGCAGGGGCCCAAGCACTTGGGCCATCTTCCACTGCTTTCCCAGGCCATAGCAGAGAGGTGGATCGTAACTGGAGCAGATGGGACTAGAACTGGCACCCATATGGAATACCAGTGCCACAGACAGAGGCTCAACCTGCTATGCCGCAGTAGATTCCCTACATGTATTTCCAGACTTCCCCATCTCTGCTTGCTTTCATCAATAATAAGGAAGTACTTATGCAGTCTGTGTCATGGCTTTTTGGATCCAGAATTAGCAGAAAGGGACCTGAAACTAAGCTTTAAGTGACCAGAGTATTTTATCCATATTATTATTGTTATGATTATCATCATCTGTTGACTCATGTTCTATGTTATAGTATGGTTATCTATAGACTTGTCTTATTTGTACTATGAAACTTTGAATTATTCTTGTTTTTATTTAAGAAGCAGAAGGAAGACAGACACAGAGAGCTCGAGCTCCCATCTGCTGGTTCACTCCCCAAAGGCCCACAGTGCTGACTACAGCCAGGATCTGGAAACCCACTGGCAGGAAGCTGGAAATAGTAGCCAGAGGTGGGAATTGAATTCAGGCAGTCTGGTGTGGGTTACAGGCATCTTTTTTTTTTTTGGTGACAGGCAGAGTGGACAGTGAGAGAGAGAGATACAGAGAGAAAGGTCTTCCTTTGCCGTTGGTTCACCCTCTAATGGCCGCCGCTGACGGCGCGCTGCGGCCGGCGCACCGCGCTCGTCCGATGGCAGGAGCCAGGAGCCAGGTGCTTTTCCTGGTCTCCCCATGGGGTGCAGGGCCCAAGCACCTGGGCCATCCTCCTCTGCACTCCCGGGCCACAGCAGAGGGCTGGCCTGGAAGAGGGGCAACCGGGACAGAATCCGGCGCCCTGACCGGGACTAGAACCCGGTGTGCCGGCACCGCAAGGTGGAGGATTAGCCTGTTGAGCCACGGCGCCGGCCGGTTACAGGCATCTTAACCAGCATCTTAACTGCTAGGCTTAGCACCTACTCCTGAGTGAATCTTTTGAAGAAAAAGGATACAACTTGATAATTATAATATTTATGGTGCCTAGTCCATAGCAGTGGTGTAAAAAAAAAGTTGATGAAAAAGCATTTGCAAAGCTCCCAAGACATCTTTGATGGCAATTAATTGTTTTTATACACTAGTTTTCCATACTAGGAGCTTAATTCTTAAAATGGCTAGTGGAGACACTATGGGTAATAAATCCTTGATGGTCACCAAAATAACGTTCAGGAAGTTAGCAGTTGTTTTTTGGTAAATACTCTGTCTTGGTGTTTTGTTTTGCTTTTTTTTTTCTTGCAAGAGCTTCTGTCTTGTCAAGACCATCAAATGTCTCAGTACATTTAACACATTCAATTATACCTCAGAAAGCTGCTTTCATGGTGTATTTTGAGTCATCAGCTGGTACATACTGTACATTTAGCAGTGTGCTTGGTTGACTGACTAATCAACAAGAGCATTCTCCTGAGAAAATGTATTGTCAGTTATAGGGATTTGCATTTTCTACTAATAGAGGCTCCATAACTCCACGTATGCATGGTGATTGCAGATACAATTCTGAGAACATAATGATATTTACTTCTTCCTTCCCACTTTCTCCCTCCCACTCTCCTTCCTTCTCTTTTTTATGTCCTATAACTTTGACATTCCAATAGAAAAAAAATAAACCATTTGCCCCTCACTAGTTGGCCAATTTATACTGGTGGTGAGTACAGGCTTTGGAAACTGAAAAACAGACCATGCAAGTTGCTAATGGCAGTCATTTAATTCAACAGCATAGCCACCACCAGTAGTAAAAAGCTTTCCAGAACTCCTGGCCTCTCCAGTTCTTCTGGTTTAGGACAAGCAGAGACTGAATATGCCTATCACTGCTCCCTCCAAAGAGTCACATTATCGGCGCCAAAGTTGTCAGCAAATAGTGGTAGAAGAGTGTTAAATACAGGGCCTTTGGCGTTTGATGCCTGTGGCAAGCTCCCCATTATGAAGAGTGTCCTTATAAATAATCTCAATGGCTTTTGCTTGCTTTCAGGAAAGTATAAATAATTCCAGTGTAGAAATAATACCTTCTTACACAAGATGAATGAAGCTATCCCTTTTATTTCTTAAGTTCTTCTTCTGTGTAAATTCCTATTACAACTGGATTTCCTCATTTCATTCCTCAATATTTGAGAAAGACAATTCAGCATAAGTTTCACTCTCTAGTTGCAAATCATTGTATTTGACAGCTGTGTACTTGGACTCCATTATTTTGTTGTTTTTGTATGTGTGTGTGTGTGTGTATGTGTGTAATTTTATTTTTATTTGACAGAGTTAGACAGTGATAGAGATAAACGGAGAGAAACGTCTTCCTTCCGCTGGTTCACCCCCAAAATGGCCGCTACGGCTGGAGCTATGCTGATCCAAAGCCAGGAGCCAGGAGCTTCCTCCTGGTCTCCCACGTGGGCGCAGGGGCCCAAGCACTTGGACCATCCTTCACTGGCTTCCCAGGCCACAGCAGAGAGCTGGACTGGAAGAGGAGCAACTGGGACTAGAACCTGGAGCCCATATGGGATGCCGGCATCACAGGCGGAGGATTAACCAAGTGAGCCACGGTGCTGGCCTCATGGACTCCCTTATTTTGGTAACTTATTGATTTTCTTTTTTTGACAGGCAGAGTGGACAGTGAGAGAGACAGAGAGAAAGGTCTTCCTTTGCCGTTGGTTCACCCTCCAATGGCCGCTGCGGCAGGCGCGTGCTGTGGCTGGCGCACTGTGCTGATCCAATGGCAGGAGCCAGGTGCTTATCCTGGTCTCCCATGGGGTGCAGGGCCCAAGCACTTGGGCCATCCTCCACTGTACTCCCTGGCCACAGCAGAGAGCTGGCCTGGAAGAGGGGCAACCGGGACAGAATCCAGCGCCCCGACCGGGACTAGAACCCAGTGTGCTGGTGCTGCAGGCAGAGGATTAGCCCATTGAGCCGTGGTGCCGGCCGGTAACTTATTGAATTGCTTTTATTGAATTACACTTTGGCTTTGTTGGACCTAAATTGAAGGTCACAATAATGAACAGCCAAACAGAACCCACTGTCATACATATTCCAGGAATATAATAATGACAGTACCATCCCTCGGTCACTTATAGACTTTTTTTTAAAGATTAATTTATTTTATTTCAAAGTCACAGTTACACAGAGAGAGAAGGAGAGGCATAGAGACAGAGAGAGGTCATCCATCCTATGGTTCACTCCCCAATTAGCTGCAACAGCTGGAGTTGCACCGATCCGAAGCCAGGAGCCAGAAGCCAGGAGCCAGGAGCTTCTTCCAGGTCTCCCACGTGGGTGCAGGGGCCCAAGGACTTGGGCCATCTTCTACTGCTTTCCCAGGCCATAGCAGAGAGCTGGATCAGAAGTGGAGCAACTAGGTCCTGCGGCGCCCATATGGGATGCCAGCACTTCACCCCAGGGCATTAACCCACTGTGCCACAGTGCCAGCCCCCTCATAGACTTTTACAGAGACTCAAGAGAACTGTCTCTCAGATTAAGAAAGACTGCTTTTTCCAGAGAGCTAACTAGCTTTGATCTTACAGACAACATAATCCTTATAACTAGTTGTTTCCTCTGTCTCTGATGGCTCAGTAAATTTGAGTCAAATTTATAGCCTTTCCTTAGCCACTGTTTTAGGCAATGACTACATTTCATTCAATCAACTAATTTTATCCTTTTGTATTACTTATATTTTTATAAATTAGTACAATCCCTCTCTGAGATAAAGTATAGCATGGATGGATGGTGTCTCTCTTTCTGTCTCTCTGTCTCTCTCTCTCTCTCTCTATCACACACACACACACACACACACACATTTTAAAGTAGGCTGTTTCTCAGAACAACTTTAGGTTCACAACAAAATTGAGCATGGAAGGTACAGATATTTACCATACACCCCTTCAACCCTCTAGAGTGGTACACTGTTAGAACTGGCTAAACTACTTCATTGTCACCCAGATAATGGCTTCTGCTTTCTTTCAGGAGTATATAAATTATTCCAGTACTAAAAGTACTAAAACAAAGCTATCATCTTGGACAAGATAAAGGAAATTATTCCTTTAACTCCTCAAGTACTTCTTCAACACAACTTATACAAGTTATCATTTACATTTGGGTTCATACATTGTGTTGTAGATTTTATTGATTTGGACAAATATGTAATGGCATGTATTCACCATTACAGTTTCATAGAGTAGTTTCACTGCCCTAAATTTCCTCTATACAAGAGGGCTTCTTGGAACGGGTCATCAAAGAAGGAGGTACCTTTCTCAGAGGGGAGGAGAGAACTTCCACTTTGACTATGACCTTGTCTAAATATGATCAGAGTTGGTGAACTCAAAAGGCTTCCATAGCCTTGGCAGATCATGACAAGAGCCTAGGGTGATTACTGATGCCATAAATAAGAGTGTCAATTTGTTAAGTCAACAACAGAGTCACTGTGCACTTCCTCCTCATATAGGATCTCTGTCCTTAATGTGCTGTACATTGTGAATTAATGCTATAACTAGTACTCAAACAGTATTTTTTACTTTGTGTTTCTATGTGGGTGCAAACTGTTGAAATCTTTACTCAATAAATACTAAACTGATCTTCTGTATATAAAGAGAATTGAAAATGAATCTTGATGTGAATAGAAGGGGAGAAGGAGCGGGAAAGGGGAGAGTTGTGGGTGGGAGGGAAGTTATCGGGGGGAGCCATTGTAATTCATATGCTGTACTTTGGAAATTTATGTTGATTAAATAAATGTTAAAAAAAAAGAGGGCTTCTTAAAAGTCCATGGAAAATGAAGTTAAAAAATAAAAATTTTAAAATGTACACTTTATTTCTCAACATAAACTCCATCAAGGTCAAGACACTTATAAGTAATGATGCCAGCCATTTACTCCATCCCTATCCTGGAAGTTTAACTAAGTCAATGAAATATATTTTCACACTATTAACTGAAGAAAAACTGGGTTCTCTTTAAACTTTTTTTTTTTGACAGGCAGAGTGGACAGTGAGAGAGACAGAGAGAAAGGTCTTCCTTTTTCCTTTGGTTCACCCCTCAATGGCCACTGCGGCCAACCGGGATTGGAACCCGGTGTGCTGGAGCCACAGGTGGAGGACTAGTCTATTGAGCTGTGGTGCCGGCCTAAACATTTTTTTAAAAAGCTTAGAAAAAAGTCAAAGGGAGTCAGATCAGGAGTAGAAGGTGGATGCCTTAAAGACTGCCCATTAAAAATCTTGCAAAAATTTTTTTTGATGATAGAAATGAGCAGGAGCATTGTTGTGGTATAGAAATAATTTCTGGTGAAGTTTCTTACTCATATATCTGCTGTCACTTTGATTAACTTTCTCAAATAATCATATAATAAACAGATGCTATCATTTTCTGGCCATTCAGAAAATCAATAAGCAAGATTCCTTGGGCATCCCGCTAAAAATTGTTGCCATGATCTGCTCGGCGCCGCCCTCGTCCAGCAAGAGACAGAGACCGAACACTTTAAACGGGGTTCCTTTATTGCTCGGCAAGCAGGAGATCCAGCTTCGATCTCTTCTGGGGAGAAGACACACTACTCCGGATTGCAAGGGTATAAATGCACAATACACGTCATGAATCGCGTGACAGGCTAGAAGCGCTGGGATAGGGCAATTTCGCGGCGGAGCGGGAAAGTTCGTAGTGAGGCGGGAAGTCCCCTAGGTGAGGAAGAACCCGGAAGCAGGAAGTGGGCGCCATCTTAGGGGCACGGTTCCTCCGGTCTGGTCCCCGACATCTCCCTCCTTTTGTTTTTTGCACAAATCACACCCCCGACGGCCCTGGCTCAGGAAGGCCGGGAGAAATTTTACTAGGCAGAGAGTAGAGGTGCATACCCAGCGTGCCTATGATCCACTAGTCACTGAGCCTCGAGGGCCTGGCCACAACCCTCGATGCTCCTGTTAGGGATCAGGTTCCCCTTTTGCTGGGACAGGCTGGGGTTCGGGCCTGTATGCATATGCATATGCTCTCCCAGTGCCCCCGGAACCCCCGGGTGGACTCCTGCTGCAGTACCTTTGGTCTCGCATACCTAGTTTTGGTTCCCGGTCAGGGATGGGTGCTACAGTCCAATGAGGGAGAGGGAAGTGGGACAGACAGCTCGAGGAAGGTGAGTGCCTAACAGAGTGATTATCCAAAAGTGAATCGAGAGTAGGGGAGGGAGATGCGGGTTTTAATCGTCGGTATGGACTCGGTCATAAGTCAGGCGAGCCAGCATGGCATATGCATCCGGATCACGGTGGTGGAGAGCAGCATACGCCGCCGCGCGGAACTGATGTCTGACGCTCTCCAATTTGTTGTTGATGAAGGAGCTCACCCAGCGAAACACACAGGGACCTATGGACAACAATAGGAACAAAGATATTAATGGGCCCAGGAGAGGGAGGAGGTAAGGAAGGAATCCGTTCCAGGCGCTCCAGAGCGGGTTTTCGTATAATTCTTTGCGTCTTTTTTCTAAGGACTCTTGTAGGTTTTTTATTCGATCTCGGACCACTCCAGATTTGTTGGTATAGAAACAACAGCGTTCCTGCAAAGCAAGACAGATACCTCCCTTTTCCACGGTTAAAAGGTCCAGGCCACGCCTATTTTGTAAGACCACTTCTGCAAGTGAGTCTATTTGGTCTTGAATTTCCTGGAGAGATTGACTTACGGCCTCCATATCATTAATTATTTGGTGTGCAAGTTTGGTATATTTATCCAAGGAGACTCCCAGTCCTGCTGTACCGGTGCCCACGGCGGTGGTGATGCCAAGGCCTACTAACAAGGGTACCATGTGGACCGCTCGTTTTGTACGGACAGGCCAGGTATCTAAAGCGGGAATGGGGACCGGTTCGCTTCCTGGAATGATCTCTATGTCCGGGAGAACGATGGCAAGAGCACAGATCCCAGTCCAGTTAGAGGGAAGCGCGGAGTAGGCGTGGGACCCGCAAACCAACACATGACCAGGGGGAGCACATCTTTGGGACGAACTGACGTTCAGTACGTCGCCGCATTGTGACAGTGTGATTCCTACCGGAACAGCACCTGTTGAATTTAAATTGGTGGTAATACAGGAGGCATTTAGAGGGGAAGATACCTGTACAGGAAAAGGGAGAGCAGCAGAATAATTGTTAGTGGTAAGATTGAGGAGGGAAGAATTTAGGATAGGAATTGCTAGGGGGTAAGGTGTCCCTAGGGCCATACACAGCCAGCAGTCTTGAGCCAAATCGGGGGCAGTCAGATTTAATGCCCTGTGAGTAGCCTCAAGAATATCCTGAGTTTGTGGATCCAGGGCTACAGAATGAGGTCGGGGCCTGACCAAGGGGTGATACAAGAAAGGGGAGGGAGAAAAGAGAGTTTTCCAACGCTGCGTCAGTTGTTGGTGGCGGAGCTGGTCCTGTGGGCCTCCACCATCAGAGATATGCACGGGTGCCGTAGTGCGCCAACACGCCCATTGTCCCACCTGACCGACACAGGGGGCCGAGGAGTAAGGAGATGAAAAGACCGCCTGTGGTAAATGGTCGGGGCTAGATGGACTGCGAGTACTAGTTAAAATGGCGGAATAGAACTGCTGACCCGCAGTAGTACATGTGGAGAATGTAGAATAACAAGAACTATGCATTGAGTCCTGAAAAGTCGAGCAAGGACATGAGGTGTTTTTGTTATGGGAAGTAGAAAGACGGGGCTTGAGTACACATACGTAGCCGCGCGGTAAGCCGGGGACATGGGCTCTTGGAGGATAAGCAGTTTTGTCTCCACAGTCAGTTTGTGGACGGGAGTATGGGGGTGGCTGAGAGGCAATTCCCCCTTTGCAGTCGCAGGGGTTGCCAAAGGCTTGCTGCAGGGCATGTGGGTTGGAATTGAAGCCTGCATAGGAGCCAGGGAGCAAGGTAGCTGTCAACATAAGGAGACAGAAAGGGTACATCTCACGTGTCGTTGATCGGTTGTAATTCGTTATTTTGTGAGGGTGTGGTGACCTCGGTTGCCTCGGGGGAGATGTCATCCGTAGGTGGTAAAGGCGTATCTTGTGGCGGTGGAGTTGCTTTTCTGACCAATCTTTCCGGTACCCAGAGAGGTTCTCTTCCAGGCTCCTGTGGGAAGACACAAACTGCGCCTCGGTTCCAGCATAATACCGGATCCGGGCCACACCACTTTCCCGTGAGGATATCTTTCCAACGAACATAGCCTCGTGAAGATGGCTCTTTTAACATGTGTCTGTCAGCAGGGGACATAGAATTATCTGTCAAATTTAAAAAATTTATAGTAAACAATGCAAGGGAAAGGCGCATGCGAGGGGTTTTGCCCATGGCAATTCCCTCCTTTTGTTTTGAGAGAAAGGCCTTGAGGGTTCGATGAGCCCTTTCTATTATGGCCTGTCCCTGAGGATTATAAGGGATTCCAGTTTTATGTTGTACCTGCATACGAGTGCAAAAATCTTGGAATGACTTGCTTGTGTACGCAGGACCATTGTCTGTTTTTAAGGTTTTTGGCTTGCCCCAGGCCGCCCAAGCGGCAAGGCAGTGACTGATGACATGGGTGGTACGTTCACCCGCCTCCAGAGAAGCGAAAATTACTTGGGAGCAGGTGTCGATTGACACATGAATATATTTTAAGGTTCCAAACTCAGACATATGAGTGACATCCATTTGCCAGATATGTCCCGGTAATAATCCTCGGGGATTAACCCCCACTGAAGGCATAGGGGTTAAAGTGGGACATGAGGCACAGCGGCGAACAATGTCGCGAGCGACAGCACGGGAAAGGCCGAATTTGGCGGCAAGAGTTTTTGCATTTACATGAAACTCTGAATGAAACTGGGTGGCTTGTTTTTCTGGGGAAGGAAATTGGAATATCCAAATAGGGCGTGTGGCTTGGTCAGCTATAGCATTGCCCGCGGTCATAGGTCCAGGTAAGGAAGAGTGGGCTCTAATGTGGGTAATAAAGAAAGGGGCAGATCTGCGCCAAATAGATTGTTGCAAGGTAAGAAAAACTGCTGCCACGGAGGATGAAGGATTAATTAGTCCTGCGGCCTCAAGGATAGACACAGAGTTGACCACGTAACGTGAGTCAGACACAATATTCACAGGTCCAGGGAAGTCAGAGAGGACTTGGTTAACTATAAGAAGCTCAGTTACCTGGGGAGAGCCAGTAACGAATTGGAATGTTTTTGGCACGGATTTTGAGACAACATATGCACCGACCCCCGTTTTTGAGCCATCAGTATACACTACGGGGGCTCCCTGTAAGGGCTTTTGGGATGTGGACTTTGGAAAAATAACAGGGTGAGACTGAACAAAGGTTAATAAGGGATCAGAGGGTGTTCTGTTAGTAATAGTTGCGGAGGTGGAGCAGGCTAAGACCGCCCAAGCGTCAGTACAAGCGATCAGCACACGTACCTGTTCCATGGAATAGGGGACAACTATGGTAGATGGTTCGCGGCCAAAGTGTTGGATAGCCCTTTGAATGGCTAGGAGAGTTACCTCCGCCACTGCCACGGGATAGTAACTAATAGATTTAGAGGATGACATTGAAGGATGAATCCAGAGGAGGGGCCCATCCTGCCATAGGACCGCGGTAGGTTGTTTGAGGGTGTTAAGAACCCAAAGAGTGAGGTCTCCCTTAGGGTCCCAACGTTTTAGGGCAGCTTTACTAAGGGCATCATTGACAACTGACAACGCTTGTTTAGCCTCAGGGGTGAAGGTTCGGGGGGAAGTAAGATCCGGATTTCCTTTAAGTATATTAAAGAGGGGTTGTAATGTAGCATTAGGGATGTTAAGGTAGGGCCTAATCCAATTGATATCCCCTAAAAGTTTTTGTATGTCATTTAAGGTGGAAATAGTATTGGTTTTTATTTGTATTTTTTGAGGTTTAATTTGAGTAGGAGTGACTATAGCTCCAAGATAAGATCCCACAGATGACAGCTGTACCTTGTTAGGTGCAATATGTAACCCCGCCTTTTTTAACACTTGTTGGAGCTCACTGTACAAGGCTAGAAGTCTTTCCATAGTGGGAGCCGTACACAGTAGGTCATCCATATAATGTAGGTATTTACAGTCGGAATACTGGCTTTTAAGAGGCTCCAACACCTGGGCTACATAGATTTGACACATGGTGGGGCTGTTTGTCATTCCCTGAGGTAGGACTGTCCATTCCCATCGTTTGTCCGGTTGTTCTTGATTTTGGGTGGGAACGGTGAAGGCAAAACGCGGGGTATCCTTTTTATCTAATGGAATGGAAAAGAAGCAATCCTTAAGATCTATAACAATAACAGGCCATTTGCTGGGGAGCGCTGAAAGTAGGGGAAGGCCACGTTGTACAGGGCCCATAGGCTGCATTTGTGCGTTGACTGCCCTAAGATCATGTAAGAGTCTCCATTGGCCTGATTTTTTGCGAATGGCAAAAATAGGCGTGTTCCACGGCGAGGTGGACGGGATCAAATGGCCAGCGTTAACTTGTTCCTGGACCAAGGCGTTGACTGCCTCCAGTTTTTCTTGAGATAGGGGCCACTGTGGAACCCAGACGGGTACGTCTGTCAGCCATGAGATGGGTAAAGGCTCCACTGGTTTAGGAGGCGAGACAGTGACCCCTAGGAAAAACCCAGGCCAGCCTTACTTGGTTTTTGCTTTGGCTGGATGGGAGAAGGGTGACCCTAAAGCTGAATGCCGAGTCCCTTGCCGGGGACATAACCCATTTTTTGTAGCATAGATTGTACGGCAGGGGAAGTGGTGACCAAGGCAACATCCATTTCGGCCAGGACATCTCTCCCCCAAAGGGAAATGGGGAGAGGTAAAATAAATGGAGAAAATTGTCCTTTATGACCCTCGTTATCCTGCCATGATAATAAGGTCGCACTGATTTTTGGGAAGTGGGCGAAACCAAGTCCTTGTAAAGTTTGTTCCGCCACATTTGTAGGCCATGAACTGGGCCAGTCCTTTGTTGCTATAATGGACTTGTCGGCTCCTGTATCCAAAAGTCCCTTGATATCCTTACCATTAATCTGCAACACTAGAGTGGGACGTTCGTTTAAAAGCATATGTAAGCCGGTGAAATTAGTGCCAGAGGATCCGAAACTACCAGTACCACGAACATGATTTTTAGCTAAGGTTAAAGAGTGAAGACTGGGTAGTAATAGCATCTGTGCGACTCGGTCTCCAGGATTGATTACTACGGGTCCTTGAGGGGCCTGTACCATAATTTTTACCTTACCAGTGAAATCAGGGTCAACTACTCCAGGGATCACGGCTAGCCCTCGGAGGGCAGCGGAGGCTCGACCTAACAACAGCCCAACCGAATTTGGTGGCAGCGGTCCAGAGCAGTCGCTCTCCACCAACTGTACCCCCATCTCCGGAGTTAAGAGGAGAGGGGAGGTGGCACAGAGGTCCAGGCCTGCTGATCCGTGGGTGGCACGAGCTGAGGGTGTACTGGGTACAGCGCTGACGCGGGAGGAGGAACCTGAGAGTAGATTTGTTTTTGGGGGCTCCTCGCTGGATTGGGGAGCCCCCTCTGGCCGTTTTTTGACCCCTGGGCAGTACCGGTAAGCGGGTTGCCGTCGATATCGAAAGCAGAACGGCACTCCTCTGCCCTATGAGGGCCTTTGCGGCAGCGACGACAAGGCTCTATGCCTGAAGGCTGTGCCGTGGGATATCCGTGGCTGAGAGTGGGACAATCGCGTTTTCTATGACCCGGTTGGTGACATTGAAAGCAAAGCCCTGAAGAAATAGATGGTCGGACCGATTTGGTCTTTGAGCCGTTTTTTCCGAATTTTGAGGGGTTTAGAGTGGTGGCCAACATAGCAGCTAGGCCCGCATTAGTAAGTGGTCCACCGGTATCTCTACAGAGTTTTAGCCAAGAATCTACAGATTTAT
Source organism: Sylvilagus floridanus (assembly GCA_949820135.1). Taxonomy (NCBI): domain Eukaryota; kingdom Metazoa; phylum Chordata; class Mammalia; order Lagomorpha; family Leporidae; genus Sylvilagus; species Sylvilagus floridanus. Next base: position 49,631,369 of record OX463240.1, read on the forward strand.
GTCTATACTGTCGAAGAATGTTTTTGCACTCCTTATTAGCCTGTTCAAAAATGATTTGCTTGACCAGCGGCTGAACATCAACTTCGGGAGGAAAAATACGCGATGCAGCCTCAAGTATACGAGCAACAAAGTCTGCGAAAGGTTCGGCCGGGCCCTGAATAATCTTGGTGAGGTGGCTAGCTGAGTCACCTGGATTGGACGCCTGCCTCCACGCACGTTGGGCACAGTTGGAAATTTGCCTATATACTTGTCTGGGGAATTGGGTCTGGTCGGCCTGATAAGGTCCCCGCCCTAAAAGCATATCAGCATTCCACGTAGGGTGGCCGTCCTCAACATTATCATCCGCCTGGTCATGACAGCACTCTGTATTCATAGACTGCCACATGAGGAAGCCGCCTGGACTCAAACAGGCCCGAGCCAATTGGGTCCAGTCGCTAGGTGTTAAAATGGACTGGCCGACTGATTCAAGGAGTGACAATGTGAACGGGGCCGTGGGCCCATAGTCATGGACCGCGGCCTTAAGTTGTTTTAATATTGTCATGTCTAATGGCTCGTGTCGGGCCTCCCTCGTGCCCACGGCCAAAACAGGGTAAGCCTGAGCGGGGGCAGCGGGAGCGCTAGTTCGCAACTGTTTCCAGGCTTGTTGATGAAACTGTCTGCCTGAAGAAGGTGGCGCATTTGGGGCATTTGATGGCCACGGCGACACGGGTGTTAGATGGGGCTGAGTTACATCTGCGTGACCATCACCAGGGGGCGCTGCGCCTCCGATCTGATGGACGGGCATGATATCAATAGGAGGAGCCGTAGGCACTGGAGGGCGCGCACAGGCATCTTTTAACTTTTGTCGCAGCTGCGCATACGAAGGAGGCGGGGATCCAGGATTACAGTCCCTCTCCTCCTCGGACTCGGAGGAGGCGGAGCCGCACTCGGAGCCCGAGGCTAATGAGGAAGTTTGGCAACCCGTGTCCTTGAAATGTATAAGGTCCCGGGCGCCATCCGAGCTCTGAGAACGAACTTCCTCGAGCAGCTCACGAGCCGCCGTAAGAGCTGGGCGGTCCGCTCCCTCCGATCTCTCCTCTCGGAGGCATGCCCGCAGCAGCTCCCATAAGGGGAGTACGATGGGATCAAGATCGGGCTCCTTGGGATCATTAGCCGTCCGCTGGAAATCCTTTCCTAATTTTTCCCAGGATTCAAGGGTTATCTGACCCGTGTGGACGAACCACGGCGCAAAAAAATCAACACATCCAAGAAACCTAACAAGCGTGGCTTTAGAAACCTTAATTCCTTTGCTACGTAGCAGTATTTTTAACGGATTAATTAACATTGAATGGCTAGATGAATTACCCATTTTTAATCTAAAGCGGGAAAACACGTCCGCAATTTCGGGGTGCGTCCACCCTCCAACCACGAGATATACCTCACTCGCGGAGCCCCAGGCGGTAAGACCTACCTCGCTTACCTTCCACTTACCGGGCAAAGTAGAGGAAGTTTCCCCGTACGGGCCACCAGCTGCTCGGCGCCGCCCTCGTCCAGCAAGAGACAGAGACCGAACACTTTAAACGGGGTTCCTTTATTGCTCGGCAAGCAGGAGATCCAGCTTCGATCTCTTCTGGGGAGAAGACACACTACTCCGGATTGCAAGGGTATAAATGCACAATACACGTCATGAATCGCGTGACAGGCTAGAAGCGCTGGGATAGGGCAATTTCGCGGCGGAGCGGGAAAGTTCGTAGTGAGGCGGGAAGTCCCCTAGGTGAGGAAGAACCCGGAAGCAGGAAGTGGGCGCCATCTTAGGGGCACGGTTCCTCCGGTCTGGTCCCCGACAATGATCTGTGCTCGACTGGTCCATTTTTGCTTTGACTGGACCACTTCTACCTCTTGGTATTCATTGCTTTGATTGTGCTTTGTCTCCAGGATTGTACTGGTAAATCCATGTTTCATCTTTTATTATAATTAGTTGAAGAAATGTTTCAAGATCTTGATCCCACTTATTTAAATCTCCATTAAAATCTCTTATTTTCAATAAATCTTGGCACAACAATTTGGGTACCTATTGAGCAGACAGTTTGCTCAACTTTAGTTTTTCATTCATAATTGTATAAACTAAAACAACTGATATGTCCATGGTGTTGGCTACTGTTTCTGCTGTTAATTATCAGCCTTTTTCTAAAGATTTTATTTATTTGAGATGTAGAGTCACAGACAGAGGGGAGGAGAGACAGAGGGAGAGTCTTCCATCTAATGGTTCACTATCCAAATGGCCACAATGGCTGGAGCTGAGCCAATCTGAAGTCAGGAGCCATGAGCTTCCTCTGAGTCTCCCACATAGGCATGCAAGAGCCCCAGCACTTGAGCCATCATCCACTGCTTTCCCAGGCTGTTAGCAGAGAGCTGTATAGGAAGAAGAACAGCCAGGACTTGAATTGGCACCCATATGGAATACCAGTGCCAAAGACAGAGGCTCAACCTACTATGCCACAGCACTGTCCCCGTGCCTTCTTCAAGTAGGGCATAAACAAAATTTTTTTTACAAATTAGTGTGGATAGCCTGCCACTCTGGGTTTCCTCTTCAGCATCATCTTGTTTCTTCTTCAAAGAAGTTGTTCAGTTATAAACTGCAGATTTCTTTGGGGACATTGTCCACATAAACTTCTGGTAAAGCATCAATTATTTTGCCATTTTTCCACACAAGCTTCACCATAAACTTAATGTTTGTCCTTGCTTTAATTTTAAGCAGAATACATGTTGCTCTGATCCCCCATTCCCGTCCTCCCACCCCCAAACCATCCCACCTCCTAATCCCTCTCCCATCCCATTCTTCATCAAGATTCATTTTTAATTATCTTTATATACAGAAGATCAACTCTATACTAAGTAAAGATTTCAACCAATTTGCACCCACACAGATACACAAAGTATAAAGTATTGTTTGAAGACAAGTTTTACTGATAATTCTCATAGTACAACACATTAAGGACAGAAGTCCTACATGGGGAGCAAGTGTACCGTGACTCCTGATGTGCATTTAACTGAAATTCTTATTTATGATATCAGTAAACACCTGAGGCTCTTGTCATGAGCTGCCAAGGCTGTGGAAGCCTCTTGAGTCCACAAACTCCAACATTATGTAGACAAGGCCATAATCAAAGTGGAGGTTCTCTCGTCCCTTCAGAGAAAGGTACCTCCTTCTTTGATGGTCCCTTCTTTCCACTGGGATCTCATTCACAAAGATCTTTCATGTAGCTCATTTTTTGCAACAGTGTCTTGGATTTCCATACCGGAAATGCTTTCATGGGATTTTTAGCCAGATCTGAATACCTTAGGGCATTTGCCATTCTGAGTCTGCTGTATGGACTGCTTCACATGTTGGATCATACTCTTCTTTTTAATTATATCTATTATTATTTTCAGACACTTGGTCTTATTTGTGTGTCCCTTTGACACTTAATGCTATCTTTATTATCAGTTATGAACTTAAACTGATCACTTTAACTAGGTAAGATGGCATTGGTACCTGACAACTTAATGGGATTTGGAGTCTCATGTTGAGTTTTTAGCTTTACCCTTCTTAGGGGTAAGTCCGAGGGAATGTGTGCTGAACTGTACATCTCCTTTCTCTCTTATTCCCACTCTTATTTTTAACAGGGATCAATTTTTCATTGGATGTAAACACCTAAGATAATTCTGTGTTAAGTAAAGATTCCAACCAATGGTATTAAGTAGAAAAAGAAAATACAGAAAAGAATAAAATAGTAAGCTGTTCCTCAACAGGACAAGGGCTGATCAAGTCATTGCTTCTCATAGTGTCAGTTTCACTTCTACAGGTTTCCTTTTAGGTGGTCAGTTAGTTGTCACATGAGTCTTAAGCATTATCTTAAGCACCAGGCAAAACATCTGCTATTAACTATTACTATTCTCCTGTAGTTTGACTTCATTGATAGCTTATATCCTTGATTTAAAAAATATTTTTGGTGATTATTATCATTTCCTCCTGATTTAATCACTCATTGTGTTTAAAAGAATGCCTTGCTCACTCTAAGAGTTACTCAATAATTTCTGACTATCTAGTCACTATATTGAGTCACCACAGTCAAAACTAATATTCTATAAATCTACATTGAGATAGAATTTGAGACCAATTTCTGCCAAAAACTAGGGAGTGTTCTTCAGTGACTTGCCTAAAGGAGTCAAGAAAAGTGGCCTATATTTTTATCTTAGGAACTCAGGTTGCCCGTATGGATCAAAAAAATGAGATGGATTATTTCTGAGAATATCTGTAAAGATCAGAAAATTGAATCATAAAGGTGGATTTCATTATTGTGGTTCTAGTCATTGCAGAATGATTGAACTGAGACTGCAAAGGCAATCTTCAGTCTTAGTTATTTATTGAATAGACATTTTCTGAGCCCCTATTTTATGCCAGAAGCCATGCTAAAATGGAAGAAATTATTATAAGCATTGAAAATAAGCTTTTTCATGACTAGTCAACCACAAAACAGACAGATGGACAAATAGATAATTATAATACATAAAATAAAAGAGGACTCTACCACCAATTACAGATCAAACATTTGAGGGATGGAAAGGGTGTATAGAGAGGTTGGCAAGTAGAGATCCTAGTGTCTTGAAACACACTTTGGGAAACAATACACACTTTCAAATGAAAACCTGGAATTACAGGCACATTCAGCTTTCCCAAATATTTAGAGAAGACTATATAACCTAATCTAACCTAAATACTTTCCAAGTAAATGGCGTAAGACTTTTCAGGGAAAAAACATTGAGTGGCAAGAAAAGTGGAGAAAGAAAAACAGCATATGGGTCACCGTTGTGTAACGTGTTAAGCTGCCACCTGCAAAGCCAGCATCCCATATGGGCACCAGTTCAAGTCCTAGCCACTCCACTTTGGATCCAGCTCCTTGCTAATGTACCTGGGAAAGCAGCAGAAGATGGTCCAAGTGCTTTGGTCCCTGCACCCACATGGGAGACCCGGAGAAAGCTCACGGCTTCTGGCTTCTGTCTGCCCAGCCCCAGCCATTGCAGTCATTTGATGAGTGAACCAGGGGATGGATAACATCTGTAACTCTTTCTCTCTCTCTGTCTCTCTTTCTTTCAAATAAATCTAAAAATAAAATAAAAATGTCAGATAACTCTAAGGAGTCTCTGACATGCAAGCAGCAGGTAAACAGAAAGAAACAGTGAAGGAGCCTGGTGATGAGTGGTGGCCAGAGGGAGTGTCAGGTAGAAGAAAACAGCTAGAGGGACAAGAAGGAAAGTGTTTCACAGAAGCACTATGAATTTTCAAAGGACAAATAATTTATGAGCAGAAAAGCATACTGTGAGTTCTGAGAACTGAGAGGTGTTCAGTGATCTTAAAAAGTGGAGTGGGGAGAGCAGAAGCAAGTTATAGTGCTTGTGGTGCAGTGAGTGGGGAGTGAAGTAGTAAAGATGTTGCTGACTCCTTCAAACTGCTTTGCCAGAAAAAGAAAGAAAGAAATGGAGTTACAGACAAGGTGCAGAGTTAGTTTCTTTTTTCCCTACTTTTGTTTTGAAATAGGATATAGAAGTAGGAGCTATCATTCATCTCACTGAAAGAATTGTGGAACAGAGATTTCTCAAAATTCTGGCCACAGCAGGACTACTAAGTACCAAGAAAGCACCTAGAGAAGAAGCACTCTGGAAAAAGGAGAGCTGGAAAGTCCTGGTTTCAAATCCTGGTTTGTTCTTTTGTAACCGGGAAAATTATTTAACCTTGGTAAGAACTCTCTGAGAACATAATCTCTCACAAGTTTGAGTGAAAGATGAAATAAACTAAAGTACATAGGTGCCTACCATGGTCTCAGCCAGTTATGAATTTCCCTTTCTTTTCATTTGTCTTAAGGAAAACCAAAAAGGAGTAATAAAAGCCAGTATTTATTAATTCTAAAAGACATGTATATGGTTATTAAGATTTATCTAAGTACCAAAACAGTAAGTTAATTAAAACCAATAATTTTGAAATTCAAATGTAATAATAGAAAACACAAATAATACATCCAGAAATCCACATGAAACAGAAACATATATAACAGGTATCTTTAAATTTGATGAACAAATTAAATAATATGATCATAAATTCCACATGACATGTAAGTCCAAAAAGGTTGTGAACAGCAGTTTATTAATGTTTATCCCGACCAAGAAAGCAAGCTGCCCTCTCACAACCACAAATCACATCCCATAGATAAAAGACTATTCATTAGGCTCTACTTTAACTGAGCTGAAATACTTCTTGCAGTGCATCCTGGTCTCTACTTGTTAGATCACTAGTGCCCAAGGAGAGGTTGTAGAAGTTGACCCACATGGACTATGAGGTCCACAGTGTAAGTGGTAAAGTGAGTTCCAAGCTTAAGGCTCTATGACATAGCAGGCTTTGGGATCTGAATCCTGTCTCAGCTACCAAAAAGCAAGGATGATGACAGACATCTTATGGATAATTGAGAGTGTGTTCCTTGTCAGCAAAATCACCTATTAAAATGATTACTCAGACTCCCTGTCAGGATGTGATCAGGCAGAAGAGCCTCAGCCAGAAAGTGAATGGTGCCTGCTGTGAGCACAGCTCTCATCCATCAAGTAAGTGGATGTTCCTATTTATAAAGCTGTGCAGTATCATTCCAGACTGTTGGTCTTCTGGTGTCTAATCAATCATACCCACTCTTGAATGCAGATAGGCAACTCTCCCTACAGGATTAGAAAACAACCTCTTTTTAAGTGGCATTTGAGGTGTTTCTCTACCAGATTGCTATCTGAAAATTAGTCCTGATGTGGGATGCCCCTTGAACTCATGAAGGAGTTTAATCCTCAAAGTCTTAATGTTAATGGCATTAAGAGGGTAAAAATTTAATCCAATTATGGTGGTTAGACATGCGACTTTGGGAAGTTACTAGATTAGATTAGGTCATTATGGTAGAACCCCAATGATTGAATCCTGGGTTTTTTATGGTGAAGGGGAAGAGCTATAACACAGAGATACATGTATGTTTCACAAATATGATACAGCGTAGGCATGTAAAAGCCTGTATCATGTTGTTTGGACCTTGTACCTCCAGAATCATGAGCCCAAATAAACCTTTTTCCCTTATAAAGTAGCCTGCCTCAGGTATTTTTTATAGTAATGAAAAGCTGAATAATACAATCCCTGAATAGCACCCTCCTGGATCATCCAATGAAGGCATTGTTTCTGGATACCTAAATGTTGAAACTGATACGTGCCCACACATAGGACTTTTATCTGATACTTCAAACAGCTAAAAAGAAAGGAGAAGATTCAATAAAGTTAGGTAAGAGAGGAGTTTGGGAGGGGTAGGTGTGTATGTGTTGAGAGAAGAGCTAAAAAACAGAACAAAGCAGAGCAGAGAAGTTAAAAGCTTTCAGGATGAGGAAGAGCAAGTCTAGAATTCGGGTCAGATTGCGTTATCCAAGTTATCACAGTAAGTAGAAGAGTAACAATCTGATATTCTCCACATGATTAGTATTTGTATTTGAAATATATATTAAGGTATTTTTGTTGTGGATTATCTGTTTTGTTGTAGGTTAACACTGAAGTTTAGCTAAAAGTTTACTAAATATTGGTAAAAATTATAGGTAGAAGTAAAAATATTTCAGGGATAATGTGTTATACAAATTGCCTACTTAATTAAAATGACTGTATTTACAAGCCTTTGTATGTATAAAGGACTGCACTCATTCTGGTGATAACATACCACATGTGTGTATGTATGCATTTATTCTCGCCTTCTATTAATCTAGAAGTACCTTAAAGAAAGAGACCGTGTCTTATATTTCCTTTGCACTTTCCTTAACTATTTAGTTCAGATATTATTATACCCTGGGTTCCCTAACATGTTACATTATCTGATTATGAGATGCCTATATTTATATCTCTCTTAGGGACACCAAGTTTTAAATGGATGTATGAATAGTTAGGTAACGACCAGAAAAAGACATTAATCTGTTCAACAAATATTGTATAAAAAATTAAGTTTACCTATGAGAACGAGAGATGATCTCTGTGCCAGAGTTAGGGATTATTATCAAGGAGAGGAAACAGAGAAGCAATCAGATGTGGGCAACAAAGTATTAGAGCTGCTCTGATGGAAGTCAGTACAGGCACCACATGCACATAGAAAATTTCCCGGTTCTGTCACATTCACACCCATTCTTCTCAGTTACAGGCATCGTTTGTGCAGGGCTCAGAAATATATACATTTAAGCTGAATGATAGCTTTTCAATGTTCATGGGAACTGCACATCATATTAAAAGCAGGAAGACAAAAATAACCCATAGCAAGGTTCAGGAAAATTTAGAAATTCAGATGGGTAGAGATGAACGAGACCAACTAACAGGACTCATACTTACATAAGCAGTCCTCATTTTTATATTAATAAATAATTGAAGATTGCATGTGGCATCTACGTCAATGTAAACTTTAATTTACAGCTATGTACCATCTGTCCTACTTCCCATTTTTATTATGGCAACTTCTTTGAAGAAGACATTTGATTTTAAAAAGAATGTCATAGCTATTTTTAGAATTTTTTTTCCTACAAAAAAGACCACAGACTGGAAGAAAGCACAGAGGCACAGGTGGTTCAGTGAAATTTTTCAATGAATAGAAATGAGTTAAAAGTCTCTAACTGTCTTATGATGTTAGAACAAATTGAATTAGTTTATGTATTGCTCATGCATACACATAGTTTATTTGTGACATAATGACCAATGCTATTTTTGGCTAGTAAATGTAACTTCCACACTTCAGTTCACTGCCTGAATATATTATTTTCTGTAATATTGACTCAATCTTTCACAGGTAAGAAGAATTAACACACTGGGAAGAAGAAAAAAATATTTCCACTATGTGGAACAAAAACTAAAAAAAAAATAGTCATGTAGATAGCTGACCATTAAGATATCTTAATTTCATCATTTACACCCTTCTGAAGAAAAAAGCAGAATGGTGGGGCTGACATTGTAGTACAATGGATAAAGGCTCCACCTGTGATGATGGCATCCCATACAGGCACCGGCTCATGTCCTGGCTCCACTTTCAATCCAGCTCCCAGCTAATGGCCTGGGAAAAGCAGTGGAAGGTGGCCCAAGTGCCTGGACCCCTGCCATCCCCATCAGAGACCCAGTTAAAACTCTTGGCTTCATCTTGGGTCAGCCCTGGCCATTGGGGCCACCTGTGTAGTTAACCAGGGAATGAGGAAATGGAAGCTCTCTCTCTCTCTCTCTCTCTCTCTCTCTCTCTCTGTCCCTCCCCTTCCCCATGCCCCCCCCCCCCGCTCCCTGTAACTCTGCCCTTGAAATAAATAAATCTTTCTTTTTTTAAAAAAAAAGTAGAATGGTAAGGGATACTACGTGCAGTTATTTGCAAAACTAGATCAGAAATCAACCCAGATTATATCCAATACACATTTCAAATACACCTGTGCCATGCAGAGTGTCCACAAAATACTTCAATTAATAGAATCTATTTTCTTTTCAAATATCTAGGCCAATTCAGTTAAAGTATAAACATATTTTATTCCTGGGTCCCAGAACTGTCTCTCTCACTCTTCCATGATTTCTTCTGGAGAGGACTGAGCAGGTGGAGCTACTCTAGTCTGAGTACCACATTAGACAACTACTTTGACCCCGAGTGACACTGAATCCTCCAGGAATCTCTCTAAACCCTTGCTCTTCATAATTCTCAGAGCTAAATCAGACCTGTATGTTTGGTAAATAACATAACCTCTGGAGTTATTTCTTGATTCAAATCCTGGTGCTGCACATATACGGTTTGGGAAAAGTTAATGAAGTTTTTTGTGTACAAGTTAACTTTTTTGAAAAGTGAAAATTATAATAGTGCCTACATTATACTTTAAAACAAAGATTTATTTAAAGGCAGAGTGTTGGGGTAGGGGTGGAAGGGGGATAAATATTCCATCCACTAATTTCCTTCACAATTAGCTGAAACAGCCAGAGCTGGGTCAGGCCAGGGCCAGGAACCAGGAACTCTATCTGGGTCTCTCACGTGGGTGGCAGGTGCTCAAGTACTTGGACCATTTCCCACTGTTTTCTCACTTGTTACAATGCCAGTCCCTATTATAGGGTTTTTAATGAAGATTAACTTAAGCACTGCATACAAAACTAGTTAGCAAAATATATATTATTCATATATACTTATCTAATGTGAATTTGTGTTTACATATAAGTGTACACTTTTATCTTCACAGTTGCATTTCATCTAGGCATTCATATTACTTTGTTCTTATCTTGTGTTTGTTATGTAAAAAATTCTTCCCTTTACCAAATAGATATAACTAACTAAATCAGAGAAAGAGAGAGAAAAAACAAACCTACAACTGAAGAACCCAAGTTTTTATCCATTTCAGTTTGGATATTTCTGCCAGTGCTTGCAATAACAAGAAGTAAAAACCTCTTGGGCATTGATAATTGGTGCTTCTTCCATCACCAGTTAGAATTCTGAGGACCTCGAGGTCATATGGTAGGGAAAGCTTCAGATGTGTTTTTAAAAAAGCAGAAACAACAAATCCACATAGATTTCTGCCTGGAGAGAAAATCCTTTCTCCCATGAATACTGATTCAGTTCAAAGGCAAACCTAACTCTAATCCAATACAGAATAGAATGGAAAGTTCCTAGAAGGGAGCTGAAGCATGGGATTGGGAGAAGGAGAAATAAACATACAGAAAGTTTATCCTTGCATGTATTCTAGTACCTTCCTGGGAAATAATCATTACTTCTGTATCAGAGTTGATGAAATGAAAAGAATCACTAAGCAGATTGGGAAATGTAGAAAAAGGACTGAGGCTCCGGCTTCCAAATTTCACATTCAGTTCACACAATCTTCCCTGTAGCCACTCTGCATTATCAAAGACCACAACAGGACCTGCCAGGTGGTGTTTTAAGTAGAAGTAGGACTGCTTGTCATTTGTTTGCTTGTAGGTCTTGATATAAGAATGAGACAAAGACTGGATATCTCAGGGCTAAAACTGCTGGTTCCAAAGCTAAAACATCCCCTCCAGGGAAATAGGACTCCTCTCCTCCAGCAGAGTGTACTGCACCAGGAAGCCACCCACACAGCTGGAAGAGAGTCTGAGTACTCACGTGTCTGATACTTTATTGGTGTAGTACCATTGTCTCAGTATTTCAAATATTTAAACTCTGAATTATGTGCATAATGAAATGTACTCATAGAATTATATACTGCATCTAAATTTCATATCAAATAAAGCTGCTCTTGACTAGAAAGCATGTTGACTTATAGTGCTTCCCTCTCAAAATGTGTTTAAAACGTTATATGGCTATAAAGTCCTCACAGCTCCCTCCTGCCTGGCACTGGGGTCAGTGTTTCCTGGGAGCATTGCCCCCAAGTGCCTGTCTTCACTCCTTCCTCACACGAAGAAGCCAAGAGCAGCTCATCAATAAGGGACTGATTCATTAAATTAAGACATATCCATATGGTATGATTATAAGTCACTCAAAGAGCGACTAACAGCTACCAAAATCAAAAGATGTGCTTTTAAAATGACAAGATCGAGTCTGATTAGTATTTATTCTAGGAGCCCATCTTTGGAACTAAAATGCCATGACTTACGGTATCTTTATGCTCTTTCTCTAGTTGATTTTCTCAATGTCTATAAGAAAATTAATAAAAGTGGTCTGAAGAATGTATTGGACTCCCTAATGGAAATGATTAAATGCACATAAAATATTTTTAGTATACACATGGACATATGTAGCATCCAATTTTTTAAAAGCATAAAAATAAATTTGGAAGCAAAATGTGGATTAAATGCAAAATCCTTTTTGGCAGGAAGAGAGAAGGCTGCCTGCTCATGCAGCAATGCCAGCAAGTAAGCCTGCTGGCTAGGAGGGAACTAGAAAGGAGCAAATTGCCCAATCCACAAAAAGGTGATTCTTCTCAACTGAGCTGAGGAGTCCAGCAAGCCCCATCTTGATAATAGCAAGAGTTGTCTTCCTTTGCTAACAGTCAGTCATTACTGAGTCATAGTCAATTGTTGAATCCAGGGATTCTCTCATAACCTTTTTTATTTTTTGCCATTCCATTTATTAAAAGTCAGAGTTCCTGCGTCACTAGCTGAGAAAATAAGAAGCAGGTCAGGGTAATCATGGTCCATTGTCTGTAGCTTTGGATGGTGGGATAGGAGACAGAGGTCCTCTCCTGTCTTTAGCTGCTGCAGCAGCAGGCTTAAGGGATGTGCCCACACACCTTAATTATGTCACCTCCTAGGGGTCTTGTATAAATTACATATAATGGCAATGTAGAGTCTGAATTTCAGTCTGTAAATATCTTTTTGGAAAACATAAATTTTAATGCTTTAAAAAGTTTTGCATATTGGAGATTTTTCTTTCAGTGACTCAGACAGTCATTAAGAATCTTAAGGTTCTCTTTATTTGCTGACAGAAAGGTGGGGTTTTGTATACTGGATAAAATGTGTCAATGTATTCACTACAGTTAATAGTCAGTGGGTCTTTGCGGATTGGGAAAGTAGATTTAAAGTAGGATATGTTTGCAAATGGGTCTGTAAAATTTGAAAGGACTTTAAGAAAAAATTCTACTGTAAAAATAAAACAATAACACGGTTAATCTGAAACTTTTCATGATGCCAATAAAAAGGGGGGAACCCCAATAAAAAGAAAAAATCCTCCTCTCTGGAGCATTTGGCCTGAAAGTTCTATGATTTAAAAGACTTAACAGATGTTAATGACCATGATATTCAAATTTACTACATGTAGCTGACAGCTAACTAGGTTTTCTAATCTTCCTAATGACTGACCAGAGCTCGCTTTCTCCTTTCTCTCTCTCTCTCTCTCTCTCTCTAGTAAATCAACTTCTCTCTCTCTTACATGCTCTTTCCCAACCCCACCCTCACATTATTTTAAAATATAACCAATCTGGGGCCAGTGCTGTGGCACAGCAGGTTAATGCCCTGGTTCAAGACCCAGCTGCTCCACTTCCTATCCAGCTCTCTGCTATGGCCTGGCAAAGCAGTGGAAGATGGCCCAAGCCCTTGGGCCCCTCACCCATGTGGGAGACCTGGAAGAAGCTCCTGGCTCCTGGCTTCAGATTGGTGCAGATCCAGCCGTTGCGGCAAACTGGGGAGTAAACCAGCAGATGGAAGACCTCTCTCTCTCTCTCTCTCTCTGCCTCTCCTCTCTCTGTATAACTCTGACTTTCAAATAATAAATAAATCTTAAAAAAGAAATAACAAATCTTTATACTGTGTCTCTGATGTCTATTTTATAAATAATGGTTCCAGGGGCTGGCGCAGTGGCACACTAGGTTAACCCTCCGCCTGCGGCACCGGCAACCCATATGGGCGCCGGGTTCTAGTCCCAGTTGCTCCTCTCCCAGTCCAGCTCTCTGCTATGGCATGGGATAGCAGAAGATGGCCCAAGTCCTTGGGCCCCTGCATCCACATGGGAGACCAGGAAGAAGCACCTGGCTCCTGGCTTCAGATCGGCATGGCTCCGGCCGTTGCGGCCATTTGGGGAGTGAACCAATGGAAGGAAGATCTTTCTCTCTGTCTCTCTCTCTCTCTCTCTCTCACTGTCTGTAACTCTGTCAAATATATAAATAAAATTATTTTAAAAATAAAAAATAATGCTTTCATGTACAACAAAGATAAATTGTGTAACTTAACTTTTTTAGTTGATTCTTATTTTACTCCTTAAAAATGAGGGCAGAAAACATTTTAAATATTATCCTCCATTTTTTGGATACTCCAAAAACTTAACTCAAAAGTCACTATAAGCAAGAAGAAAATTTGGAAAGGTACAAAATTCATATTAAAAAAGCTCAGGGCAGGCACTGTGACACAGCGTGTTAAACCACCACTTGGAATGCCCACATCCCATACTACAGTACCTGGTTTGAGTCCCAGCTACTGCACACTTCCAGTTCAGTCTCCTGCTAGTATACCTGGGGGACAGCAAATGTTGGCCCGACTACTTGGGTTCCTGCCACCCATGTGAAAGGTACAGATCCAAAAGGAGTCCCTGGCTCCTGGCTTTGGCCTGGCTGGACCGTGGCTGTTGCTAGCATTTTGGAAATGAACCAGAAGATGGACAATCTCTCTCTGTCTCTCCCTCTCTATTACTATGCTTTTCAAATAAATGAATAAACCTTTTAAAAAATGACTTTTAGGGGCTGGCGTTGTGTTTTAGTAGGTTAAGCTTCTGCCTGGAGCACTTGTATCACATATGGGTGCTGGTTCTAGTCCTGGCTGCTCCTCTTCTGATCCAGCTCTCTGCTTATGGTCTGGGAAAGCAGTGGAAGATGGCCCAAGTCCTTGGGCCCCTGCACCCATGTGGGAGATACAGAAGCAGCTCCTGTATCCTGGCCATTGTGACCATTTGGGGAGTGAACCAGTGGAGGATAGAAGACCTCTCTGTCTCTCCGAGCTCTCTCTGTAACTCTGCCTCTCAACTAAAGAAATAAATCTTTTAAAAAATGAGTTTCAACATAAAAAAAATAATGGGGATAAGTAAATATAGGTACAGTAGTAATTAATATAGTCATAGGAATAATTTTTTTTGACAGGCAGAGAGGACAGTGAGAGAGAGAGACAGAGAGAAAGGTCTTCCTTTTTTTCTGTTGGTTCACCCCTCAATGGCTGCTGTGACCTGTGCACTGCGCTGATCCGAAACTAGGAATCAGGTGCTTCTCCTGGTCTCCCACGCAGGTGCAGGGCCCAAGTACTTGGGCCATCCTCCACTGCACTCCCGGGCCACAGCAGAGAGCTGGACAGGAAGAGGAGCAACCGAGACAGAATCCGGCGCCTCGACCGGGACTAGAACCCGGGTGCCGGCACTGCAGGTGGGGGATTAGCCTATTGAGCCATGGCATTGGCCCTTAGGAATATTTTTAAAAATAAAAAATCAAAGCTGGCGCCGTGGCTCAATAGGCTAATCCTCCGCCTTGCGGCGCTGGCACACCCAGTTCTAGTACCAGTCAGGGCACCAGATTCTGTCCCGGTTGCCCCTCTTCCAGGCCAGCTCTCTGCTGTGGCCAGGGAGTGCAGTGGAGGATGGCCCAAGTCCTTGGGCCCTGCATCCCATGGGAGACCAGGAGAAGCACCTGGCTCCTGCCTTCGGATCAGCACTGGCCGCAGCACGCCTGCCGCAGCGGCCATTGGAGGGTGAACCAACGGCAAAGGAAGACCTTTCTCTCTGTCTCTCTCTCTCACTGTCCATTCTGCCTGTCAAAAAAAAAAAAAAAAAAATTCAAGATCTATATCAAACAATTCCAATACAGTATTTAAAACTTTTTAATCTGTTAAATATTTTATTTAAAATGTTAAACTGTGGTATATAAATCAATATATATTAATAAATTTTAAATGATTAATAAAAATAACAAAAATTTTAAGTGAGCTATTTTAAAGTTCATGGGGTAAAAATGAGCATCTTTCTATGTTTCAGAAAAAGCTTCAGAAAAAGCTTCTAAAAGCCTTTCTCGATAGTAACACATATTAAAATGAAATTGTAATAAAAACAGTCTGATACATGTACCAAAGAGATATAAAGAGCAATTAACAGAAGTGTCTAGAAATAGACATAAATATTTGAGGGTTTTTTAAAAAGCTCATGGAAAAGTTTATTGTGGTACATACGTTTTTGAAATCTATGGATAGTTTCCTTATAACACGCATTTTGCATGAACTTTTGAAAAATACCTTGTATATGGGAAGGCAGTTTAGGAGAAATAGACCTTTCAGATCAATGGGGAAAGATCATTGTCAGTCAGTAGGCTGGAGGTTATTGGGAAACCCATATCAGGAAAAATATTACTAGAATTCAACCCCATTTTTTTCATCAAAGTGAATTCTATTAGAATCAAAGTCTAGAAAGTAAAAAAAAAATTAAATTATGAAGATACTGTAACAAAATATGAAAGAGTTTAAAGAATCATCTGGCTTGGGAAGAACTTTTCAAAATTTTTTTTAAGATTTATTTATTCATTTGAAAGGCAGAGTTACAGAGAAGCAGAGGCAGAGAGAGAAAGACAGAGATCTTGCATCTGCTAGTTCACTCCCCAAATGACTGTAATGGCCAGAGCTGGGCCAATCTGAAGCCAAGAGCCAGGAGCTTCTTCTGGGTCTCCTCGGTGGCTGCAGGAGCCCAAGGACTTGGGCCATCTTCTGCTGCTTTCCCAGGCACATTAATAGGGAACTGGATCAGAAATGGAGCAACCAGGACTCAAACCAGAGTCCATAAGGGATGCCAGCATGCAGGCAGCAGATTTACCTGCTACATCACAGCGCCGGCCCCTGGAAGAACTTTTTTGATACTGATATAAAACCCAGAACCATAAAGTAAAGTAAAAGAGTGACAATTTTATCACTTAAAAGTTTTAAATTTACTAATAAACTCAGGAAAATAACTTCTGAAATACATAAATACACATTGGGATAATTTCTGTGTCACATAGGGATCTACAAATAATTTTTTAAAGAATTTTAAAATCAACACAGGAAAATGGCAGAATTGGCAAAAGAACCATAATGCATTCAGATAATATAAATGGTATATAAATAGAAAAATGTTTGAACTTTTACCCACTACAGTAGAAATGCAAATGTAAAAACCACAATAAGATTCTTTTCATTTTACCTAATAGATTGGAATAGAGCAAAAAAGTTGATGAAAAGTAACCTTCATGAGAATGCAGGAAAGGTACCTCCTTAGTGGGAATGTAAATTGGCAGCACCCCATTCAAGGCAATTTGGCTTCTGTACACATTAAAATCGCATACCTTTTGACCTGTTGATACCTCTTTTAGATTTCTATTCCTAAAACTTATTCCTACAAAAGAAATTTAAGTACACTGAAAACCACTGCCTTACTGTTTTTTAATGCCAGTGCCTGAAAATACCCTACATATCTTCCAAAAGGAAGCAAGAAAAATCAGCTATGGTACACTCATTCAATGGAGTATTTGTCCCCATAAGATAAATATGTTTCCCCTGATTTGTGGTAACTAATATATAGAGTACAAAAAAAAAACAAAAACAAAAAAACTAACGTATATGAGTAAAATCAACATTTTGAGATTTGATTATTTGTTATAGCCTTTGTCTACACTCTTGAGTAACAGTGGTTTTTCTACTTACTAGTTGCTGAATTCTTTATTTAGTAGAAGAGAAGCTTAAGCTTGCAATTATTAAGAAATTTGAAAGTATGTCATTGTAAAAATTAAAATAAAAATAAGAAAAGAAGGTGGGTGGAAGTGAATGGAGTGAGGGAGGGTAGGGTAGGAAGTATCATTATGCTCTTAAAATTGTACATATGAAGTACATGAAATTTGTTCCCTTTTTATAAATTAAAGGAAAATAAAATTTAAAAAGGAATAAGGCATACCTGATTCTGATGTAACCGTTCTGAAATGAAGTACACGTCATGGATTCTAAATGACTGTTGTTGGCTGTTGTTGAGTTAAAGCAAGGTGTGGAACAATTGTATAGCTTACTATCAGTTCTGTAAAAAAAAAAAAAATCATTCATATTATTGAACGAAACTGGAAATTACCAGTTACCTCTGGAATGTGAAACTCATAGGCCATGAGTGGGAATGAGACTGGGAGGGCAGCATGCATCTCAAAGAAAACCTTTTTGTTGAGCTTGCACTTATTACCTATACACAAAGCTATATTTAATTAATTATAAGTGTAATAGAATTAATGAAATCACTTATGGTATTCTAAATACTTATAAATGTATTCTTCCCAGTGTACACAGGTTAAATCAAAAACAAGCAGAAGGGTCTTTTATAATGTAATTTGACATGTTTAGATGTATTTTGGTCGAGTTTTAAATATTTTACTTTTCTTATATGCAAACACAAATCTTTCATACATCTATTTTATCTCAATTGATGTAAAAATAAATTCTTTTTATAGTATGGATGTCATAGTTGTTATGACGTAGATGTCCCACTTAAGAAAGGGCATCCAGAAGTCAAGTCCCAAGCTGGCATATGTACCTGTGTTATAATAATAGTACCTTGCTTTTTATGTATGTAGGCTATCATTTGATCCTGATCTTTTTTTTCCAGGTCTAAATAAAACTTGCTATCTGTATGTAAAGGACTGTTTTTAGTTGTCCTTTCATGTTTTCATAGATAAGAGAACCGCAGTCTTGCTAGCTGGTCTGTCTTTGCTGTTTCTTGCCTTCTTCCCCACATCCCTTGCTCCCTCCCTCTCTTCCTTCTTTCTTTCCTTCTTTTTCTTCCCTTTGTGAATTTTTTGCTTTTCTATATTTTTTAAACTTATTTTTTATTTTTTTTGACAGGCAGAGTGGACAGTGAGAGAGACAGAGAGAAAGGTCTTCCTTTGCCGTTGGTTCACCCTCCAATGGCTGCTGCGGTTGGCGTGCTGCGGCCTGGGGCACCACGCTCATCCGAAGGCAGGAGCCAGGTGCCAGGTGCTTTTCCTGGTCTCCCATGGGGTGCAGGGCCCAAGCACTTGGGCCATCCTCCACTGCACTCCGGGGCCACAGCAGAGAGCTGGCCTGGAAGAGGGGCAACCGGGACAGAATCCAGCGCCCCAACCGGGACTAGCACCCGGTGTGCCAGTGCCGCAAGGCGGAGTAATTAGCCTGTTGAGCCACGGCGCCGGCTGCTTTTCTATATTAAAAATGAGTTTAAGAATGTTGATGAAATTCAGAGAGGAATCACCTTTCAAATACTGCCTTTGTTTTCAGGAAGGCCCCTTCCTACAAATTTCCTTATTTCAATTAAAAAAATAGATTCATTTTGGTTTGAAAACTGTTTCCCACTGTTATCTGTACAGAAGCTATATAGAATATGGGAGTGGGAGTAGGGGATGCAGATTAGCCTCACCTCTTGGCCTTCCAGAGCAAAGAAGGAGAAAGTGGAGAAAAAAAGCACCATTGCTGTTTCTTGTTACCAATTTCTTATTATTGGTGCTTAATAATGATTTTTGGAACAGAAACTGGACCTTTCCATTTCTACTTTAGTTTTCTTTTTCTTCTGCTTTTTTTGTTTCTCAATTTTAAATTGTTTTATTTGTGTTTTCTGCTTTCCTTTTTTCCACTAAAAAACAATTTTGAATCTTTTTTACTTAACATGTTATCTTTAAAAACAGCTTTTTCTTTTTGTTCAAGCTCTTCCATCTATATAATTTCCAATTATCTAATTCAGATATAAACTACTTATTTTGTGTTTTCTTCCTTTCAGAGAGCAAAAGTAACTTCACTTTCTTTCAGGCAAGTGTTTCCCCCTAGTGGATCAAAAGGGACAAAACACTTTTGACTAACATAACTACTTGGGGAAAGCCATAAAGCACATTGCTAGTGCAGAATAAAGCAAAGAAAAACACAATTCATTTTGACAACATAAATGCATGGGATAAAATCACAAATCACAATTAATTGAATTGATTCCCTGATAAATGTAAAAGTTAAAAGCATAAAAACATCATAAACAAAGGTCAAACAACCAACTGGGGAAAACGCTCCCAACAAATATGACACACAAGTAATGAACATTCTTAGCATATAAAGAGTTCTCACATTCAACAAGCTGTAAGGTCTAATAAATTTTCAAAGTGTTCCATTATAAGATGAAATTACAAAAATCATAGCATTTTCTCTATACCAGTTATAACAACTAGAAAAATTAAAAAGGAGATAAAATTTACAGATGTAAAACAATAAAGTTTCTGAGAATTGACCTAACCAGAATATACAATATCTTTACAGGGAAAACTTTTAAATGATAATAAAGGATACAGATGATTATTTAAATAAATGTTTTTAAATAGACTGATTTAATTTTGGAAAGATACAAAAGTTCCCCAAATTAAATTAAATTCACATAAATACAAAGCAATCCCATTCAGATTGCCAACTTACTTTTAAGTAAACCAATCTTATTCTAAAATTCACCTAGAAGAACAAATGTCCATAGATAGATTAACCCTTAGAAGAGTTAAGAGAATTTGTCCTGTCAGATATTACAAGATAATGCACTAATAAAAAGCATGGATTATGAAAAACAAACAGGTCAATAAAATAGAGTTTAGAAACAGATCTTTGTGTTTATGGGAACTTTCATATAATAAATGGCACCTCAAATCATTAGGGAAAAGACAGATGTTTTTAAAAGTATTAGAGAAATTTACTCACATATGACCATCAAAAGTGATCTTACAACCTAATACCAAACAACAAAAATGAAATTCAACTTAAAAATCTAAATTAAAAGGAAAAAGAAACTGTAAAAATAAGAGAAGGCATCATAGCAAAATATACTAGTATGGGAAATGAATTTTTAAATAAAATTTCAAAAGTAAAAATCATAAGGGAAAAATTAATAAATGTGTTTACATAAAAACGGCACTCCGGGTTCTAGTTCAGGTTCTGTCCCGGTTGCTCCTCTTCCAGGCCAGCTCTCTGCTGTGGCCCAGGAAGGCAGTGGAGGATGGCCCAAGTGCTTGGGCCCTGTACTCGCATGGGAGACCAGGAGAAGCACCTGGCTCCTGGCTTTAGATCAGTGCAGTGCACCGGCCATAGTGGCCTTTTGGGGGTGAACCAACGGCAAAGGAAGACCTTTCTCTCTGTCTCTCTCTCTCTCACTCTCTAACTCTGCCTGTCAAAAAAAAAAAAAAAAAAACAACTGAGGGTATAAGGAATAATGGACAAGTTTAACAAATAGATGACAGGATAGGATAAATGATGTGGGAAACAGGATAAAAGGGAATGATGCTGATTATGTCCATTAGCAGTACCATTAACTCAACCCTCTGTAGCTAAGGAATGGAAAGAAAGGAGGGAGGGTGATGGGAAGGAAGAAGAGGGAAAAAGGAGAGAGAGAAAGAATGAGCCTTAACAATGGATTGGGGGAAAAAGTCATCACAGAATACAGAGTCAACATACAAAATAAATGCAAGTAAGAAATAACATAAGAGATACTATGTTCAACTTCTTGGTCTCTACAGAAACAAAATGTAAAATAAGAGCGTGATACTATTTTTACTTATCATGTAGTTAAAAAATGAAACTATCCTGCATAATTTGGGAGAATATTGAATAAAGCACTCATAAACTGCTGGTCATTTAATTGATAATCCTTTCTTGAAGGTCCATCTGAGGTATATATCAAAAACTTTAAGGATAACATTACCAAATTCTTTAGCCTTTCAATTCTTCTTCTTCATGGATTTTATCCTGAGTATTGGATAAGAGGATAAGATGTAAATAAATATGTTCACCATTTACAAAACAACAACAAACTAAACACCCAATAATAAGTCAAAAGTTAAATCACTGTGATATATCTACAATGAAAGAATATATAATATTACATATTCAAAGAATATTTACTGCACAGGGGAATGTTAATGAAATAATGTATTGGTAATAAATATAAATTTTTATAGATACCATAAAGCCAAGTACACTGTTTTAAAATAATGCCAGAAAATACATATGCTGTTAATAGTAGTTTTCTGAATAGTATTAGTACAGTAGCTGGAGATTTTTTTCTTCTCTATATATTTACATATTTTCCTAAAGTGTATATAAAAATATGTATTCCTATCAGAAATAGAAAAAACACATTGACTGAGGAGGCACAGGAGCATCCTAACTTGTAATAAATGAGTAATCTGAGAAAGAGGGACAAGACATGTGGTCTAAGCAGAAATGTTATGTAAGGATGAATAAGAGTGCTTTTGTATTTACTATTCTTTAGGAGACATGCTTTTATAAAAAAGAAAGGTAGGCAGGCCTTGTGGGCTATCAGGATTCCCACTGCTCCAGCCAGATTATTTAGAGTAGCTACAATGCGCAAGCAAACAGAAGCCATAGATAGTCCCCTCACAGTCAATCTCAAAAGGTCATCCAACCTGAAGAATTTCTGATGAATAGAACCAGTGCCTGATGGTTCTTTATATAACTACACTTTTCACTCAGAAAGGGATTTCTAGTTCTGTTAATTTCTAGGAATCTATATAGCATTACTTCCAGTCTCCATTACAGATATACCTGAAAATTCAAAATTTCAGAAAAAGCCATTCTATCATTTGAAGAGCTATTAAAGTTAAGCTTACAAAGATAAAATGGCATGAAGATTAAGATACTCATGTCTGTGATTTGAACATCATGAAATCCTTTTGGTCAAGAAAAATATTTCCAGAACCTACACTGCCTTCTAGGAATTTTGATAGGGAAAACCTAAGTTCATTCTTTTTTTAAAAAAATTTTCTAATTTATTTGACAGAGTTAGACAGTGAGAGAGAGACAGAGAGAAAGGTCTTCCTTCCGTTTGTTCACCCCTCAAATGGCCGCTACTGCCGGAGCTGTGCCAATCCGAAGCCAGGAGCCAGGTGCTTCCTCCCGGCCTCCCACGTGGGTGCAGGCGCCCAAGCACTTGGACCATCCTCCACTGCCTTCCCAGGCCACAGCAGAGAGCTGGACTGGAAGAGGAGCAGCCGGGACTAGAACCCAGTGCCCATATGGGATGCCAGCACCGCAGGTGGAGGATTAGCCAAGTGAGCCACGGCGCAGGCCCCAACCTAAGTTCATTCTTAATGGAGACATACAGTAGAATGTATTGGGTTCACTATGACTAGGATTTTTCATGACCCAAACCTTTAAAGCTAATGGTCTAGTCACTGGTTTCAGAAATATCTCAGTTTAGAAAGACCAGCTGCAGGTGGTATGAACAGAAGAGAAATATAATTCCTGAAGAACTCTAAGAAGTTAATGAACTCAATTTGAATTCGGGAAAAATAATCAGGCTTAGGAGACTGGACATCATAAAGATAAAACTGAATAGTATGCATCTCACAGGTGCAAAAGAGAGATTCTAGAGAGTATATAAAGATAATTGAAAATGAATCTTGATGTGAATGGAATGGGAGAGGGAGCAGGAGATGGGAGGGTTGCAGGTGGGAGGGAAGTTATGGGGGGGGAGCCATTGTAATCCAAAAGCTGTATTTTGGAAATTTATATTTAATTAAATAAAAGTTAAAAAAATAAAGTGAGAGAGTAAAATAAACAACAATCAAAAAATTCATAGATGTAATTTTAAAATAAAATAATAAAGTCAGCAAATGAAAAGCTAATAAATGATTTAGCCTAGATTTGAATCCAAGTCTGTCAGAGCCTGTAACTTAACCAAGTGAGGCAGCATATAAAGGATAATAGAAGATATCTATAGAGATACACAAGGGAAGCCCAAAACACTCATGAATAAATAAAGTTAAAAGTGTAAGCTTATTTTGGTGCAAAAAATTTTTGAGATAGATGCATGATTTTTTCATAATATATATTCTCCATGCTTTATGAAAAATTTTGGCACTAAATTTTTTTTACCAAAATAAACTTTCCATTTTCCACAAGCTTTTTGAAGTACCCTGATAGATACACAAAAGGACAGTAGAAAAACTGACCACAGATATTTGGTAAAAATATATATTAGATTTTAAGCTCTGAGATTAAAGCATGTGTTTATTCAGTTTCTGGAAATAGAACTGCTGGCTGAGTAAGTTCCCTGGAGGCTGAAAGACCAATAAGTACACATAAATTCATGACTTTCATTCTAACAGAAACTGCTGCATGTCAAAGCTGGTTTTTACCACACAGGACCACTCACTCTCTGCCTTCTAACGCATGGGATTCTGTGGAAGGGACCTCTCCACCTCACATTTCCCACCCTGAGCATTCTCTTCCTGGTTGTTTTCCTCATTTCATGGATTTATTGATGCCTGTTTCTTTGTTCAGGTTCGATTTCACTGACTCTTCAACAGCAGCCTGCCTGCTAGCTATCTGCTGAATGAAAGTCCTCCATCAGCTTTCCACCTGGGAACTATTATGCTGACATCTTGCTACACCTCACACTTCCTCATTAAGGTCAAAAGGACAATATCCATTTTAGGCCTAAGACCAAGTCCCAAGCTCACTAGGAAAATGGGTAGCATTCTCTGAATTTTTTCCATTTTTTTTTTATTATTTAACAGGTAGAGTTATAGACAGTGAGAGAGAGACAGAGAGAAAGGTTTTCCTTCTGTTGGTTCACTTCCCTAACAGCTAATACGGCCAGCGCTATGCCACTCCGAAGCCAGGAGCTGATGCTTCCTCCCAGTCTCCCATGTGAGTGCAGGGACCCAAGGACTTGGGCCATCCTCCGCTGCCTTCCTGGGCCACAGCAGAGAGCTGGACTGGAAGAGAAGCAACTGGGACTAGTACCTGGCACCCCAACTGGGACTAGAACCCGGGGTGCCGGCACCACAGGCAGAGGATTAGCCAAGTGAACCATGGTGCTGGCCAGAATTTTTCCCATTTTTAATTTGTTTTTCAAAATCAAACCACACCAAAACATTAAAATATTATGTTTGAAACACTGAGCATGGTTAGAGATTAAATTGCTACTCCATTAGTGGGCAAAGAAGCTTCCTCAGTCTGAACCTCTGGGCCCAGGATGTATGGTTTATTAAAGTTCTTATACAAGAACAAAGGAGCTGGCACCGTGGCTCAATAGGTTAATCCTCCACTTGCAGTGCCAGCATCCCATATGGGTGCTGGTTCAAGTCCTGGCTGTTCCTCTTCCGACCCAGCTCTCTGCTATGGCCTGGTAAGGCAGCAGAAGATGGAAGACCTTTCTCTCTGTCTGTGGCTCTCTCTCTCAAATAAATAAATAAAATCTTACAAAAAAAAAAAAAAAAACAGAGTTAGGCTGGCTGTGGTTGCAGAGGCTCTGCTCTATTTATTGACCTTGAGCTCTCTTAAGAGTGAATTTGTAGGTCAAAAAAAGGTATCTTAGGACTGCATTTGCAGCCTTCTTCATTCCAAAGCCCAACTATACCTGCTGCCAGTTAGAACTGAATCTTCCTCCTCTCTGCATCTTCACTGTTCAATAGGCAACAACAGCTCTTCCCTCTGTAGGTCACAGAGGAGAAGATACGCTCTTGGAGTCAGATGCATCCTAGTTTGAATCACATTTGAATCAATTCACATAGTAGCTTTAGGACTACAAAAAATTGATCTGTTTCTCTGGGCTACAGTTTTTCTTCTGTAAATGGAGTAATAATTATTTTCATTGAAAGGATTATATACACAGGCAAAAACAAAGTACATGATAAACAAAATAACTCCTTTCTTTTATCTTCCCAAGTTAACTTAAAAACAAGACAGAAGGTATCAGTAAATAGGAAACATGGAAAATGTTAGCATTTCTACTTCTTGATGAATAAGTATGTATATGAATACTACAAAAAGTTGGTAGAAAATAGAATTAACAGTTACAGCTCAGGACTCTTAATTATTATTTAGGCAGATAATAGGTAATGATGATGCTAATATTTCTTATTTATTTATTTATTGACAGGTAGAGTTACAGAGAGTGAGAGAGAGAGAAAGGTCTTCCTTCTGTTGGTTCACCCCCCAAATGGCTGCTACGGCTGGCGCTGTGACGATCTGAAGCCAGGAGACACGTGCTTCTTCCTGGTCTTCCACACAGGTGCAGGGGCCCAAGCACTTGGGCCATCCTCCACTGCCCTCCCGGGCCACAGCAGAGAGCTGGACTGAAAGAGGAGCAACCGGGACTAGAACCCTGTGCCCATATGGGATGCCAGCACCGCAGGCGGAGGATTAGCCAAGTGAGCCATGGCACAGGGCCCGATGCTAATATTTCAGTCCTCTAAAATTTTCATCAACTATGTTTGCCAGTTTCCCTAAAAGCATATTTTAAAGTCAGTTATATTTTAGAAGTATCACCTTGTGTAAATTCAGGAAAGTTTTTTTTAGCAAAGGAAAACAAAAGAGGTCATTTAAAATAATTTTTTATTCACAGTATAGAATGAGAACCTCCATTTAGTATTCATTCTATATCCTATGTCCTATGTTGTTCAAATGATACTTACGTTGATAACTTTGGAGTTGCTTAATTTTACAGTAAAACAGCTTTGCAAATAGTTATATTACCCAAACATCTAAGCTCTAAATTTGTCAGTGACTATTTCAGATCCATGCTGTTAGCTAATTTCAATATTCATTCATTTATTCACCTGGTGCTTACCAGCAGCCTATGTGCCAGGCAGCACTACATATGACAGACAAAGATCTCTGACCTTATATATAGCTTTCATTGTAGTGGGAAGAGAGATGGTCACCAACAAATAGGTAATTAAGATACATAATATGTCAAATCATGGTGAGTACCATGATGAACAACAAATCAGGGAAATGAAAACTGTGTCCTCAGGTAGAGATATGAATTGTAATTTAAAATAGCATGGCTATGGGACAAGTGTTTGGTACAGAGGCTTAAGTTGCTCAGGCTGGAACCAGCATTATGGCATAGTGGTTAAAGCTGCCACCTGCAATGCTGGCATCCCATTTGGGTGCCGGTTCATGTCCCAGCTGCTCCACTTCTGATCCTGTTTTCTTCAAAGGTGCCTAGGAAAATAGGGGAAGATGGCCCAAGTAATTGGGTCCATGTACTCACATGGGAGACCCAGAAGAAGCTCTGGCTTCAGCCTAGCCCAGCTCCAGCCATTGTGGCCATTTAGGGAATGAACAAGCAGATGGAGGATCTCTCTCTCTTTGCCTTTAAAATAAATAAGCCTTTAAAAAAAAAAGTTGCCTTCACACCATTTTGGGGTGCCTGGTTCAAGTCCTGGCTACTCTACTTCACATCCAGCTTCCTGCTAATGTGCATTATAAGAGATTGCAGATGATAGCTCAAATACTTGAGTCCTTGCCCCCCAAGTCAAGAGACCTAGATAGAGTTCCAGGCTCTGGATGCTAGCCTGATCCAACCCTGGCTGTTGCATGCAATGGGAGAATGAATCAGCAAATGGAAAAATCTGTGTGTGTCGGTCTTTTAAATAAAATGAAAATAATCAAAATAGAATAGCATAGTTAGAGAACAATTCGCTGAGAAGGAATTAAGAGCAGAGGTCTGAGAGAGTAAAGAACAGAGTAGATGGATATCTTGTGGAAGAGCATCCCAGGAATAAGGAACAACATGTGCAAAGGCCTAGAGATGGTAATGTACCTGGAGTTTTCAGGAATAACGAAGAGGTTAGTGTGATTAAGATAGAGTAGGCAAGAGTAAGAGCAGAAGTTGAAGGTACATGCACATAAAGTGCCAAGATGATTTATAGAAACATTACTAACAACACCCAAACCTAAACACAATTCAAGTATCTATCAACAGTTAAAAGAAATTTTATTTATATAATGAAATTCTACATGGAAATGAAAAAGAAAAAACAATAGGTTCTTTCGATAATGCAGATAAATCTCAAAAACACAATTTCAAGTGTGGGTAGGATGGCACATTTCTGATTTTGAGGTTCCTTTTTAAGATGCCTACATGTGGCATATTCTTGGATATAAGTTATTAAAGCAATTACTACAGCCCTGTCATCCAATGACTGTAAGAACTGCTTCTCTACAAACACATGCCAACCACATTTAAATTCCCCTCTATCACAGTTGCTATCTGCTCACCCTTGCCCTTGGAGTCTGCTTTAAGATGCTCAGAGTGAGGACCACCACAGTCACTGGAAGAGGAAGGGGCAATAACTGACATGGTTTGAATATTTGCACCCCTAAATTCATTAGGAATTTGGTCTCCAAAGTCTTACATTAATGGGACTAAGAAGGTGGAAACTTAATCAAATTATATTATTTAAAGCTGGGATCTTTGGAAAGTTATTAGATCCATCAGGTCATTACCCATTACAATGCAACTCCCCTACACAGACTGACACACACGCTTCCTGTTTCTTGCCATGGGATGCTCTGGCCCACCTCAGGACAATAATACCTCTACCAGAAGCTGAACCATCTTAGATGTGACCTTCAGAAGCATGGCCCAACATAAGCCCATTTCCTTTATAAAGTTGTCCTGCCTCAAGTATTTCATTATAGTAACAAAAACCTGATGAACACAGTAACTTTTCTCTCTTCTGGTCTCCACCTAAAGTCCAGAATTGGAAACCAGGCAGTCCTTCAAACACAAGACCCAAAGTGGCACTCTTTCAACAATTTTTAATTTACTGTGTTGGCATGACAGACACTAGACTGCTCTTGAAAGCACTTTAATAGAAGTAGAATGAGAGAAACATAGAATAGGCAGTCACAAGTGTTAGGAAACTTGCAGTTTTATCTATGGCACAATCTACACTCTAATTTATATCCTGTGCCCTGGTTCCGCTGCCATTGCTGAAAGCCAGGTGGCCACGTGGCCCAACCACCTGTGCCAAGCTCCACCCCCATCCTAATGGGATTTGCTGCTCCTGCTTCCCTGCCCACCCTTCCGCAAAGTTTTAAAAGGGCCTGTTCCTGAACACGTGGCTCTCTCAGCTCCTTGTGTCTGCTCTCCTCGCCTCCTCTTGTCTCTCTTCTCTCTGCTCTCTCTTCTCTCCTCACTAGCTCCTCTCCTCTCTCTCTCTCTCTTATACTCTCTTATCCTTCTTCGTCCCTCCCCTCCAGTCTGCTGGGTTTTCCCCAATAAACCCTTTCCCTTACTCCGGTGTTTGGTGTGTTTTGTGATGGGCTAACAACAAGGGAATATTTTTAACAACGTGCTCACTTCTTCCTGCTGACCTCTGGGTCCAGAACATACTTTGTGTCCTGACCTAAAGTTCTTCCCGATTTTTTTCATCACGACATTCCTTAGAGAACAGCAACCAGATCTGGAGGCATTATGAGGACTGGAAATGTAACTTTAAATGGCCACGGAAGTTCAAAATATCTTGAAAGTCCGCGGCTATAGGTCCATTTCTAAAGATTCTTAGGGGGAGCATTTTTAAAGATTTTTGGTCTAGGGGCTAAGAAATGGAGTGTCATATTGCCGCCTGGGTTCCATACCTGGTTCCAATTTCCTAGTAATGCTCACTCCAGAAGGCCCCGCCGTGGCTCCAGCCATCAGGTTCCCACTCCCGCATGGGAAAGGTGGATTGCTTCTGGATCTTGGTACCTGGCCATTACTCCAGCCATTGTGGGCATTTGGAGGCTGAACCAGAGGACGGGAGCCCTCTCTGTCACTCTGCCTACCAAATTCAATAAATAGTGTTTGGTTTTAAAGGTAAAATTTTCGCTGACTTACGTCAAAGAGAATGCCAGGCGTTACAGTGGCAAGGGCGGATTTCAACCAGTAACACTATTGCACCAGGGAAGAGTCCAGCAACAGCTTGTACTGAAGTGACTGGACTCTGGGGGGTGGCGATGGTGAAAGAGGCTAAGGGACTAATTCCGACGAGGCTCCTTTTCCAGGTTTTTTAAACTTTAACACAAACACGAGGAGGCGCTCTTTAAACTTCAGCGGCCCAGAACTGAGGCTGCAGTCTGGAGAGAACTACAACTCCCAGCAGCGTGAGCGCGAGCGAGAACGCAAAAATGTCCAACTTCCAGGGCGCCGACCCGCCGTGCTT
Source organism: Sylvilagus floridanus (assembly GCA_949820135.1). Lineage (NCBI taxonomy): Eukaryota > Metazoa > Chordata > Mammalia > Lagomorpha > Leporidae > Sylvilagus > Sylvilagus floridanus. Next base: position 49,660,844 of record OX463240.1, read on the forward strand.
CCGCGGTGGCCACCTCACCCAGCACCTTCCAAAGGCCGCAGCAGCCACAGACTCCCGCCTGCGGGACCCGGGGCGTCTCTCAGGGCCGGGGCTTCACCACCAGACGAGCGCGGGCGGCCGGAAGCAGCCGGCTCCACGGCGTGCGCGCCTACGTCACGTCCGCTGGGCGGGGCCTCGGGTGATCCCGCGCAAATTGAAAGGGGCCGACTTTGGGCGCTGCGCCGCAGCTCGTTTGCCTAAGTTCTGCGCTGCCGGTTTCGGTTGCTGTGGCTCGGGTGAGGGGCGTTTGAGGCGGGCTTCCGGGCCCAGTCTCGCTGCCCTCGAGCCGCGAGGAGAGCCCTTTCCGAAAAGTGAAGGGAGTGACCTGTGCGGAGGCTAACGGGTGGGTTCCTGCGGAGCCCCGCGTGGGTCGACCAGCGCGTTCTCCCCCGTCTCTCCTGGGGTTCAGGGTTTTCCAGGAAGAGGAGCGGCAGGGCTGGCGAGGATTGCCGACCCTGCAGCCGAGCCCTGCGCCTGAGTGCAGCCTTCGGTTCCGAGGGGAAGGTCTGGCCAAGTTGAGGCTGCGGTTCCGGGAGCGGAGGGAGCCCCCTCTCACGCCCCACAGGCGACGCCCGGCGGAGCAGCCGCCAAGCAGCGGGGCTTCTGTGTCCTGGGAAGCTGCCCATCTCGTTTTCACGCGAAAGCAGCGCACTTGTCAACGCTGCGCACTCCAGTGTGTCCCGGCCGACGGAAGCGCGTGGCCTGGGTTGGGTTTGGCGGCCAGGCCTGCACATTCCCGGCGAGACTTACGGGAACGAGGAGGTGAAATTGCTGCTGCTCTTGCCACCCCAGGCGCCTCGGGGGTCGCCGAGAGATGCAGTGCGCGACGCGGCGCTCGGTGCCTCCCGCTGTGCGGAGGCGGAAACGCTCCTTGAAGGGGATTGACCAGGCCTAGAAGACTCTTACACACGCGTCGCGAAGTGGGGATTGCGTGCGCTCTCCTCGCAGTGACAGAACCCGCTATTTAGAGACGTTATCGGAGAGGTAGGACACGAATCGTGTTTCCAAACCGGCTTGAGGCCCACCTGCATCCGAATTACCTGCCTGTTTAAACTTCAGAGCCCCCTTCTGCTCTCCTCACTCCAGGTTCGTGACTCGCAGTTACCCCGAGTGGGGGCTGAGAAAGGGCTGAAGGTCGAGGACTGTCGCTGGAGCATCCGAGCTCCGTGAACAACGGGGTGAGCTAATCCTGCACTTGGCAGCTGTCTTTCCACGCTTGGTTTCTCGATGGCGGAGATTTGTGTGATGAAATGAGTGCTCATTGTGTCTGCTGCTTTTATCGTGGGGTGTGCATACCGCAGGCAGTGGCACATGTCTCTTTCGGAGAGCCTGATGGAGTTGCCCGTAGGCACCACCACCATTTGTCACTAGAATGTTCGTTGCTTGAGATAGTGAATTCTAGTCAGGTCAGTCCTGAAAACGACAGATGTTTCTTTGTTTTATTCATTTTTCTTTTTCCACTGCAAACCTACTTCCTACGAAGTGTTTTTTCTCTTATGTGAATGCATGTTGGCCCTTACAGTACCTTTGTTAGAGGCAGAGTGATGCCAGAGCACACACAGTTTTGTATTTGTTAATGATTGTTAATTTATAGGAGGGACTAATACTTGTTTTTTAGCGCCTCATTTGAGCCCAGCATCGTGTTGGGAGCTTGGAGCATATGTCATGATCCTAAGTGCAGAAGTTCTTTGGAAAGAATAAACGTAAGTGACTATAAAGTGGTATTAGAGAGGATGTTAGTGATTAGTATAAATTCTGGACTACAGAAATCATTTGTCAGAGAGGAGCCCAATTGAGACATTAAAGAACAGTGGTTCTCAAATACCTAAACAATAGTGTTCCTGTATGGTATTCCAAACTTTTGCTAAAACTTTTTGGTATATATAATTTGCTTTAAATACTGCTTTTTCCATTTCTCCTTTCATATCACGTAGTTAATTTGGCACTATGGGGATACAAGGACTACTACAGTTTATCAAAGAAGCTTCCGAACCTGTCCATGTGAGGAAATATAAAGGACAGGCAGTAGCTGTGGATACATATTGCTGGCTTCACAAAGGAGCCATTGCTTGTGCTGATAAACTAGCCAAAGGTGAACCTACTGATCGGTGAGTTTAGACCTTAATTCTTTGAAAAATTAAGAATAACATGCTTTTATTTCAGAATGGCTTGTTCTCACTCAGTGACACAGTTTATCAAGAAGTGAAAGTTCTGTGTTGTAAACTATTGCCAGTCAGAGATGACTGCTTTATTATAAGCTAGAATACCAGAACATGGATGGACCAAGACAAAAACTGTCTCCTGTATTCTTTACTTAAAATAAACTTTTAACAACGCTTTCAGGATTTAATTTCGGACTCTTGTACTTTTGGGTACAGGCAATTCACGGTTCATCCTATTAGCTAAACAAGGCAGTTGTTTCAAAGGGATAGAATGTTTTGACTTCACTTGCGGGCAAAGTAGTGGCACATATTGATACCCAATTCTAACTCTGTAACCTCATTTCAGGCATGTTCAGTGGACTCTAATGTCCTCCATTTCTTAAATAGAAATGTTAAAATAAAGATAATTTCTGGTGAGATTTTCACAGAGATTTGGCTAGTGTTAAGATTCCTTCTTCCCTTTTTATGGTAACATATAACTTGCCTCCTGGAGGAAAAGCTCATAACTTACTTGAATACAACAGGAAATAGGTAAGTTGAGTTAATTGTATTTGTTTCCTAGAAAAAGATGAAAGTCATTATTGAATAGTAGGTGTTTGTAACTTTCAGGGCCTATGAAGTTAATTTACCAAAGGTAACCTGTGACAACAGCATGTGGATATCTAAGGGGACCTGAGTACTTCACTGCTGCAGCTTCTGAGAATACTTTTGGAAAGCAGTTTCTTTTCTACCACTAACTTTGATTCATTGCAATTGTAGTTGAAATCTGCAAGATTTTCATTGCTACTGTCACTGTTTCTTTGAACATTTCTGATTTTTGACTATTTGGAAGAGTTGTTCAAAATACAGTCAGTATTCTTTATTGTTAGAGGTAAGAGATGAACTCCAGAGTTTACTTTAAAATAGGTGCTTGGTAAATGTTTATTGAACTAAAAAGTGTTAGAGCTTTAAAAAGTATCTGTTATTTTAATTTTTTCTCTGTAACATCTAGGAAATAGCATTTGCTAGAACTGATTCCCTTTTGGGGTCAACTTTTGGATAGTAGATACGAGTATTAGCCAAAAAGGGTTACTAAAAAGAAAAATTGGATCAGCCTATGATAAACCTTTATGACTGTTATAAAGACTGAATCTATGCCGGCGCCGTGGCTCAATAGGCTAATCCTCCGCCTTGTGATGCCAGCACCCCAGGTTCTAGTCCCGGTTGGGGCGCTGGATTCTGTCCCAGTTGCCCCTCTTCCAGGACAGATCTCTGCTGTGGCTCGGGAGTGCAGTGGAGGATAGCCCAAGTGCTTGGGCCCTGCACCCCATGGGAGACCAGGAGAAGCACCTGGCTCCTGGCTTTGGATCAGCGCAGCGCACTGGCCGCGGCAGCCATTGGAGGGTGAACCAATGGAAAAGGAAGTCCTTTCTGTGTGTCTGTCTCTCTCACTGTCCACTCTGCCTGTCAAAAAAAAAAAAAGACTGAATCTATGTGTGCTAACTTGAAAAAAATGTCTGTGAAATACATAAAATGGAGATCTCTTTTTCTTCCCAAATCATACAAGATCTAATGTGTTCAGGGTGCTATGGCCATAGACAAAAATTGCTTACCTTTATAAATGCAGCTGTTGTTTATTGGCTTGTCAGAATAATAAAAAAAAAAAAACTAAATGTGATACCTGATCCTTGATTGGATAATGGGTTATGGGAGGGAGTAGGAATGGCAGTGATGTGCTGGGCTGTCTCTTATGAACTTGATAGATCCCTTGTCTTCCCAACCTAGCATTCATTGATTCCACATTAATAGCTTAACTGCCTTTATGGAATATTCATGTCAGAGAAATCAGACTCCTATTTTCCTCAAATCTGATTGTTAAACATTTACCAGGATGCTACTAATTATGAGAAACATGATTAGGACAGTAGACCAAATTTAAGTATAGGCTGTATATTAGATAAAATTGTGTCACTGACAAAATTCTTAGGTGTGAATATGGTATTGTTGGAAGAATCAGCTGATTATTATTACACAACTCTTAGCTTTTCAATAGATTCAAAATTTTTCAAAATTAAGACAAAATGGAAAAAAACGTGAGGTTTGGAACCACGTAGTTTCAGAACCAGAAAGGATGTCACAGCCCTTTGATCTACAGAAAAGGAAATGATGGCTTGGAGGTTCAAGTAGCATCACCTTGCCCATAAGTATCCAAGGCAGGATTTGGACCCAAGTATCAGTTAGTTTGTATTTCTCAGGAGAAAATATTTTCTCCAAAAAAAAAAAAATAATAAATAAATAATTTTTTTCTTTTTGAAAGTATTACCTTAAAAGATACAAGGCACTAAAAATGCATGTTTTCCTTTTTTCCCCCATAGATATGTGGGATTTTGCATGAAATTTGTAAATATGTTATTATCTCATGGAATCAAACCTGTTCTTGTTTTTGACGGATGCACTTTACCTTCAAAAAAAGAAGTGGAAAGGTCTAGAAGAGAGTAAGTTGATTCTCCACCTAATCTGTAAACTTATTTGTGCTAAGATGCTAGTTTATATCATACCAGTTTCTAAAAATTTTAATTTGATAAGGCTTGATTTATAAACCAATATGTGACAGATTTTCTTAAATGTTCTATGTGTGCTAGATCATTATCACACTTTTTAAAAAATATCTTAGCTACTGTATTGTCTTTTGACATAAATGTTGCTGATGTGATCTTTAATATTACTAAGAATCTGGTTTACACTTTCAAACACTATTCTGTCGTTGTAGGCGACGACAAGCCAATCTCCTTAAAGGAAAACAGCTTCTTCGTGAGGGGAAAGTCTCGGAAGCTCGAGAATGTTTTACCCGTTCTATCAATATCACACATGCTATGGCCCACAAAGTGATTAAAGTAAGTGAATAAAAAAATGAAGCCAGAAGAACAGATAGTGATGTTCATTTAATGATGGGTTTTATGTTAAGGAGAGAACAAGAAAATCAAGGGAGGAAAAATCATCTAGGCTTAACCTCAAGTGAAGGGGCAGATGTCAGAGGAAGAAGGAAACATCAGAAGAGAGGAGACCAACAATTTCTAAGGGAGAAATCCCAAGCAATAACTGAGGTTCTTCATTTTGAGATAAGTGACTTGGATAGACAGACTTTCATGACCTGTTATGATGAAAAGGACAAATTACTAGAGGTTGCAGTCTCACCCACTCTTGTGTAACCTTCACTGTTGAGTGTTGGTCAAAGATCAGCTGAACCTCCCTGGCTGCCTTAGGAAGTCTACAGACTCCTATTTTCCTTATTCTATCTGGAAGCCTCTTTTCTTGCCATGTAACTCCAAGTGTCAATGTGCCCACAGTCCCAGCCTATACTTTCCCTTTTTAGAGGCTTTGTATAGTAAAGGCCTGATGATAAAGATGGTGCAACTTTTCCCAGCTTATAGTCCTGCAATCCATCCAGTTCTTAAGCTAAACTAAACAGTAAAATTCATTTTGTGGCTGTTTATTTTGTGGGCATTTCTTTTGTCTTTCTGTGTGGGTCAAGGTGGAAAGCAAGGCTAGGGTGCTAGAGAGGATATCAAGTATAAGAGAAATCAAATGCTATTTGTAGCTCCAGGAAGAGAGGCTCCATGTGAAAGTGGAGGAGAAAACCTAACTAGAGACAAAGTGCTACAAAGCATGAAAGTAAGGCACTTGCTGGGCAAGAAAAAGGAGAAAAATGGCAGTTTGCACATTGTCACCAGAGTTGATAGTAGCAAGAACTTGATCCTTTTCCTTGTTTCTTTCTTCTCAGCCTCCTCAGGCCTTGAGAGCCACAGGCTGTGATTTGGAACAAGGAAATTTGTGTTCCATCTACTCAGGTTTTGAGACAGGCTACAGTGGGGGCTGCAAGGTTATTCTTAAAAATCCATGGTGAATTGGCTTGGAATTAATGACTAGAATGTATCATTTTATCAGTATAGCATCAGACCTTTGTAGCCTGACTGACAGGACAACCTATTGTATTACTTTTTTTGAGGAAAATAGATTCAAATGTTCCCAATACCTTGAATACTTTTGGAACGTAACTATTCTTAAGATAGAAGCTTTCTGTAATTTGCAATAATTATGTAGCTTACACTTTTTCCCTCCTCAGAAAGTATAGCAGTATTTCCTAAAATTTATAAATTGATTTTTTAAAACATTAAGTGGCCATGGTTCAAGACATGAGGATGCTTCAGAAAGTTCATGGAAAATGAAATTGAGAGATGCTGGAATTTTCTCATAATACACATTTTCCATGAACTTCTTGAAATACCTCTTACTAGAACTGAAACTAGAAAAATTCTACTTTAAAGGAAGTGATTTCTGAAAGTAACATTAACCTGTTCATGTTGAGGTTAGTAATAAAATGGGTTTGAAACAGGAAGTTGTTTAGTGCTTTCTGGTTGCTGAGCTGGAGATTTGCAATAATTCTTTCTTGCAGGCTGCTAGATCTCAGGGAGTGGATTGCCTTGTGGCTCCTTATGAAGCTGATGCACAATTGGCCTATCTTAACAAAGTTGGAATTGTACAAGCAATAATCACAGAGGATTCTGATCTCCTAGCTTTTGGCTGTAAAAAGGTACTTACTTGCAACTACTTTTTACTACTTTTCTATGTAGATGTAAGTAGTGTAAATCAAGATACTAAAGTTTTTCCTCTATATGAATAATTATTTTCTTTTAAATTGCAAGCAACACCTATTTTTGTAATATTAATCATTGGTTAAAATGAAAAGAAGCATTTTATTTAAAATGCATGGCATTTGTATATTCTGGACAATATCACAATAGGCCCTTAAGATTGGAGTGTTCTAACTGAATTCTTTAGTAAAATGTAGATTTTCCAGGGGCCAGCACCATGGCTCAATAAGTTAATCCTCTGCCTGCGGTGCTGGCATCCCATATGGGTGCCGGTTCTAGTCCCGGTTGCTCTTCTTCCAATCCAACTCTGCTATGGCCTGGGATAGCAGTAGAGGATGGCCCAAGTACTTTGACCCTTGCACCCGCATGGGAGACTGGGAAGAAGCTCCTGGCTTTGGATTGGCGCAGCTCCAGCCGTTGCAGCCATTTGGGGAGTGAACCAATGGAAGGAAGACCTTTCTGTCCGTTTCTCTCAGTGTCTGTAACTCTACCTGTCAAATAAATAAATAAAATCTTTTTTTAAAATGTAGATTTGCCAGTTTTTAATAATAACACATTCTTTAGGTCAGGTAAACAACTTCTTTACTAATTGCATGCAATACACTTATTTAGAATTGCATAAAATGTTTAGTTTTAAGATTTTATTTATTATTTAGGAGGTAGAATTACAGAGAGAGGGAGACAGAGAGAAAGGTCTTCTGTCCACTAGTTCACTCCCCAAATGGCCCCAATGGCTGGAATTGGGCCAATCCAAAGCCAGGAGCTAGGAGCTTCTTCCAGGTCTCCCACACAGGTGCAGAGACCCAAGTATTTGGGCCATCTTCTGCTGCTTTCTCAGGCCATAGCAGACAGCTGGATCAGAAGAGGAACTGCTAGGTGCTGCAAGCGGAGGCTTAGCCCACTATGCCATAGTGCCGGCCCCATCATAAAACTTTTTAATGGAGGACTTTATTATGGTAGTATTAAGGGTATAATAATAATAAATAAATATTACTTCAATACTAAGAGAAGAGGTTATTTTAGAACGCCAAAGTAGAAGGTAAAGAGAAAATGCCTTTTGTGTGTCTTACCAGTTGATTGTCATGCCAGCCTTATAATGTAGATAGGAAAAAGAGGTACAGAAAGGGATTTCTTTATACCAGAGTCAGGACAACCACATTGTGGCTGTGTAATCTTATCTAGTCAAATCCTATGCTTCAGTTTAATTTATTTGCAGATTTAGTAATTCTTAACCTGCCTACCTGCCTCTTTGTTACAGTGAAGACAGATTTCTTAGAAGTATTGTAGTGGACTAGGTAAATGACAAATAGCAGTTATCCTTCTAGGTATTAACAGTTTCCCTTTTCAAGGTGATTTTAAAAATGGACCAATATGGAAATGGACTAGAAATTGATCAAGCTCGGCTAGGAATGTGTAGACAACTTGGGGATGTATTCACAGAAGAGAAATTCCGTTACATGTGTATTCTTTCTGGCTGTGACTATCTCTCATCACTGCGTGGGATTGGATTAGCAAAAGCATGTAAAGTTCTAAGACTGGCCAATAATCCTGACATTGTAAAGGTAAGAGTGATTTACCAGTGATTTACTCATTTTTTTGCAGCAATTCTTGAATGCTTGGATGTGTATGGATTATAAATACTCTATTATGCCAGTGGTCTATGTTATGTTACTGAAAGGAGCAAATGACTAAAACATTGGATCTTTTTCTTCTAGCAACTAGCAAATACTAGAAGAGCCATGTTTTCAGCAGGAATAGTAATTTTTAAAATGCTTACTAGAGTCGGCCGGTACCACGGCTCAATAGGCTAATCCTTCACTGTGCGGCGCCAGCACACCGGGTTCTAGTCCCGGTCGGGGCACCGGATTCTGTCCCAGTTGCCCCTCTTCCAGGCCAGCTCTCTGCTGTGCCCGGGAGTGCAGTGGAGGATGGCCCAAGTGCTTGGGCCCTGCACCCCATGGGAGACCAGGAAAAGCACCTGGCACCTGGCTCCTGCCTTCGGATGAGCGCGGTGCGCCGGCCACAGCGTACTGGCCGCGGTGGCCATTGGAGGGTGAACCAACGGCAAAGGAAGACCTTTCTCTCTGTCTCTCTCTCTCACTGTCCACTCAGCCTGTCAAAAAAAGCTTACTAGAGGGGGCCGGTGCTGTAGCATAGCAGGCTAAGCCTCTGCCTGGGGCGCCAACATCTCATGGGTGCTGTCTTGAGTCCTGACTGCTCCACCTCCGATCCAGCTCCTTGCTAATGTGCCTGGGAAAGCAGTAGAGGATGGACCAAGTGCTTGGGCCCCTGGACCCAAATGGGATCAGTTCAGCTCTGGCCATTGTGGCCATTTGGGGAATGGACCAGCAGATGGAAGACCTTTCTCTCTGTCTCTTCCTCTCTGTCTGTAACTATACCTCTTAAGTAAATACATCAATCTTTTTAAAAAAAATGTTTACTATAAAAAGGGTTGAATTATATTAAACTCATACTCTTGATTTTCAAGATTACTCATAGTAATCATTCTCAAACCTTTTGATCTAAAGATCCCTTTTTACTCTTTTTTTTTTTTTTTAAAGATTTATTTATTTACTTGAAAGTCAGAGCTACACAGAGAGATAAGGAGAGGCAGAGAGAGAGAGAGAGCTCTTCCATCCGCTGGCTCAATCCCCAGATGGCTGCAATGGAGCCAGATGGCTGCCAATCTGGAGCCAAGAGCCAGGAGCTTCTTTCAGGTCTCCCATGTGGGTGCAAGGGCCCAAGTCTTCCACTGCTTTCCCAGGCCATAGCAGAGAGCTGGATTGGAAGTGGAGCAGTTGAGACTCAAACTGGCACCCACATGGGATGTTGGCACTGCAGGCGGTGGCTTCACCTGCTGTGCCACAGCACTGGCCTCAACCCTTTATACTCTTAAAAGCTCTTTGTGTTAACAATTTTTTTATGTGTGGGTTATAGCTCTTGATATTTACCAAATTAGTGATTAAAACAAAGCTTAATTGTTTTAATTCACAAACTTAATAAATTAACAAAATGGCATACTTTATGAAATAATAACCAATTTTCCAAAGCAAATGTTATGAGAGGTGTTGTCCATTTATGCAAATCTATTTTTTTTTTGTTTATCTTCATGTATATCTTTTTTTTAGAAGGCTTTTATTTAGTGAATACAAATTTCATATGTACAGCTTTTAGGAGTACAGTGGTTTTTACCCTCCATTCCCGCCCTCCCACCCCCACTCCCATCTCACCTCCTACTCCCTCTCCCATCCCATTCTTCAGCAAATTTCTTTAACATGGCTTGATAAAAGACTGCTTGATTCTCAGATCTACTTCTTCATTTAATTGCATTCATTATCAGGTGTCATGTATCTCTGATAAACTGAGACATTGTACATCACTTTAATATATATTTTTCTGATGTCATTACCTTAATATATGCATATTAGAGAAGCTCATTTTCCTCTTGGGTAGTTCTTTAAGCCCTTAGAGTTGCAGAACAGAAATCCCATTTTCTATTCCCAGAAATATAAAGTATGAGTCCTCAGGGCTAAGGGAGGTATATTGGGAAGATCTGTAGGTTGGAAGATTGTGGCCCAGCTAGGAATAGAGCCATGTGCTCTGATCAGCCTGTGACTCCAGAATCACTTTGATTCTCTGAGTCTTCCCTTCTTTGTCTATGAGTTTGGTATGAAATATTTAAGATCCTGTCTGCTTTTAGCATTCGTGACTCTAACAGAAATTAGCATGTCAGCTTAAGTGTAAAAATCTAAGAGTATTTAGGTTTTTTAGTCCTCAGGTTTTGTATGTTGTTTATTTTTGGGGTGAAAGAGACTTTGAGACCGAATAATGTGCCTTATAGTTACATCTAGGAATATAATCTTGATATATAACTGAATTATTGATCCTTTGGAGTAGCAGTGTAAACACCAACGAAAATATAAATTATGAGACTTAGAATTGTAAGTGATATGACATGGTTGTGTTTGTGGAGAACATTTTTTATGTGGGTGAAAATAATTGATTTCTCAGTCCCCTCTCATGTTCCTCTAATGTAATCTGATTAGTCTTGGGTTACTGTGCTCCCTGTTCTTTGGTTGCAGATAAAATATTTTTGTATCCATTGCTAGGTTATCAAGAAAATTGGACATTATCTCAAGATGAATATAACAGTACCTGAGGATTACATTGAAGGATTTATTCGAGCCAACAACACCTTCCTTTATCAGCTAGTTTTTGATCCCATCAGAAGGAAACTCATCCCTCTGAATGCCTATGAAGATGACATTGATCCAGAAACACTAAGCTATGCTGGACAGTATCCTTTTTGAACCAGAATGTTTGAATTTGGGGCTTCTTTGATCATTTTTATCATGATATTTTTGACATTCAGTAAATAGCTTACAAAATGTTTTTTGCTTTTTATAGTAAGATCTGTACTTTGTTAATTTTGATTACCTTGCTCATGGAATTTATAACCCCGAAACTTGTACACCATGCCATGGTGGTTACTTAGCCTGACTTCACAGGAACATGCACAGGGTCAGTCACTTATGATTTACATTCCAAAGGTTGCACTTGAGAGAACTCCTGACCAACCAGCTTGATTTATCAACAGGACCACTGGGCACATAAGTTCACCAGGAGAGAATGCCCTTCCCATATCTGCTGGCCATAGACCCTCAGGCTGATCTGGAGCCCTGATTCGTTTAGGTTGTGTCTGGGATATTCCCTGTATCTTCCTTGAAAGAGAGGGAGGAAGGGAGAACTTGAGGTGTGACTTCAGAAGATGGCCAGGTAGTGTAGGGGCAGAAAGACTAGCAAACTGTTTATGGTTGCAGTAATTGGTACAAAAAGAAGTAGGACCCATTTGAGTCCTAAACATGAAGGTTTTCTGTAACAATAGAAAACGTTTTCTGGATTATTGATTGCTAAAAAAGGCATTTTTCCTTAACTTTCTTCACCTAGGTATGTTGATGATGCCATAGCTCTTCAGATAGCACTTGGAAATAAGGATATCAATACTTTTGAGCAGATTGATGACTACAATCCAGATACCGCCATGGTAACATTTTAATGACTACATAAAAGTACACCTTAGTCATGTTTCAGGAGTGCAAGTCTTCATTTACTAAACATACTTTAAACATTTCTATATCCAGGTACTATACAGAATGTACATTGAAAACAACTTGATCCTAGAAAAATTATCCTTCTTAGAACATAGGATTATTAATTTTTTCCAATTAATAAATAGCTACATTATATACTAGTATTCAAATTTCCTTTAAAAGAAAATTATTTGGTGATTTTTTTCTCATCTGGCATTTGATATTGTTGATGACTGAAACTTAACACTCCCCTTGGAAGTAAAAGCTTTTTTTTATTCAATGATAATTTAGCAAATATTTAGTGAGCCCTCCTGCTAAGTATCTTTGAGCCCTTTTCTGCTTCCTTCTACTGTTTGTTGATTGTGTATATACCATACGATTGTCCCCCACTATTCTCTCCTTTCTCTTCATATTTCTGTTCATACTCTGCTCTTTTTTCAGTTCCTGTTTGTTCCCTTCCTAAGCTCTTGGGACTTTATACAGAGAACTCACATGTCTACATCTTTATCCTTCTGCATCTGCAGTTTCTCATCCGTGCATCAACCACATAGTTTTCCATATCTTTTTGGCATCTGTATGAATGTGATCTCATCTATCCATAAGTCAAAACAAATTCTTAATTGTTTCTCACCTTTCCTTAATATTCTTGTTTTTAGTACTTGCTGCTATATAACATTGTATCTATTTTGCTTATCTTCTGATTCTTCCTAGTAGAATGTAGTTTTCATAAAGGCAGAACTTTGTGATCCTCAGTGCTGTGTTTTATTTAGCATACTTAGCTCTTTACATACCTCTTTCATCCTCTCAGACTAAAACACTGGGAAGTAAACCATGACTTCCTTTTCAACTACTGTCTTCATTGTCTTTCTGGTTGAAATTTTCTTCTGGTAGCTTTCAGTCTAATCCAAAATTTTTTTTTACTCTTGCTTACTAATTCAGTACTTCTCTAAGCATTTTTAAGTACTGTAACTAACATGGTTGGGTTAACTAGGGTTCTAGAATGTAAAGGAAAATAAAATATTATCTTTGGCTATAAGGTGTTCCTTATGTTGAGAAAGGAGATGCACACATATGGAGAGAAATGTGGCAAATACTATAATATATATCCTGGGCTCCATGGAATCAAGTACATCCATTTAATTCCACCTAAGAATGCTTCATAATAATAATAGTAAACTTTTTTGCACATTTACTGTGCTGTAAGTATTCTAAGAACTTTACACATTTACTCATTACTCTCTAGCAAGCCTATTAATCTTTTAATGGATGAGGAAACAATTACAAGGTTTGGTAACTTTCCCATATTACATATTTAATAAACGTGGGATCTGTGATGCCAAGCCAGGCTCTCTGCTCTCTTCTCAAAGAGGAATGTGCATTGTCTTCTCAGTTTGCAGGGATTAGTAGTCTTCATGATGGATGGGTATGCTGGGCTGAAGAAAATCACGTGTGGAAGAGGTAACATGTTAAAAACACTTAAGTTCATTATGGTTGGACTAAGAATTGAGTCCTAAGTGTTTACCATGGCAAGGAACCAGAGCTCCTTGAGAAAGAAAAAGAAGTGAGCCTGGGGAAGGTGACCACTGAGCATTGAAAGTTAATCATTACTGTCAGCTGAAATAAGTTTAGTCTACCAAGCTCACTAATGTGTCATGAGACTAAAAGGGAACTTATGTTCGTCAACTCAATTTATGTAGACATTATACTTAGGTTTGTTTCCTTATTTTATCTTCTAGCCTTTACTTTCCAGCATGGTAACCACCAGCCACAAGGAGCTATTTAAACTAATTAAAACTAAATTGCAGAAAATTCCATTGATTTATTCCCTCCCTCTCCCCCTCTCTCACACACACATGCTCTGCAGCTCGACCTTCAAGGCCAACGCAGTGTGAGATGGTGGGGCGACGCTAGGGTGTTCTTTGACAAGAAGTACTGGAAGCAAGTTTCAGTGACCAAGTCCGTTTTATTAAGGGTCAAGCACACCTTGTAAAGGGCAGGCAGAAGGGGCGTAGCTAATTCAGGGCAAGACTAATTCTATAGGATGAATTTGATATTGGCGCCACTATGCTTCTCCAATCAGCTTGAAGGTCACGTAGCCTAGTAGCTTCCCAGGTGGGCCTGGGCCACACCCAGGAGCAGTTTACCTGATTGGCCTTCAGCGGGGTGGGGGTGGGGGGGTGGGATGTGCCTGGCTAGGCAGGCAGTCTCACAGGATCACCCACAATGGTCCTTCAATTGTCCCTTTTTGGAAGATCCTGTTTCATGGTTGTAATCTCTTACTATAATCTTTTCTTCTGCTCTTGGCATTGTCTTGTCTCTGGATTTGTTTTATTGTTGCTTTCTGTTTGTTTTGGTGCTTCCTTTGTCATGTTGGGGCCTTTTCCCCCATTTGTTCATCTTAGGTGATCTGTTGGGTAACAGGCTGGCTTTGTTTTTTTGTGAGTTCTCCAATGTTGGGATGTTTTCTCTAAAAAGAGATATAACAGTGGGTTAAAGCCCCATCCTGTAGTGCCAGCATCCTCTATGGGTGCTGGCACTCCACTTCTCACCCAGCTCCCTGCTGATTTTTCTCAGAAAGCAGCACAGGATGGCCCAAGTCCTTGGTTCCTTGCACCCGCTTGGGAGACCTGGAAGAAGCTTGTAGCTGCTGCAGCCATCTGGGGAGTGAACCAGTGAATGGAAGACTTCTCCCCCTCCTCTTCTCTCTCCCTCTCTACCTCTGTAACTCCACCTTTCTCCCCCTCCTCTTCTCACTCTCTCTGCCTCTGTAACTCCACCTTTGAAATAAGATAAAAAAGTAAATTAAAAAAAAAAAAAACCTGGAGAAAGGCTCGGGAATTTAAGGTACCAGGTACTGTGGCAGGAACAGCTAGAAAAAAGGTGAAAAGAAGGGACTTACTTGGTCCCTGAGTTCCTAGATCTAACCTGAACATACCGTCAACTAACATCCACTCTCAGAACCATCTGAAACCTACAAACAGTAGCATAGAAAGAGGTATTTCAAAAGATGGAGAGATCCATTTGTCTGAAAACAAAGATTAAATGAAAAGCTAAACATTAAATGGATTCACATTGCCCAACTCACTTTCCCTAACTGACTCTAAAAATGCAGATCTGAAGCCAGAAGCTTCCAGGTCTCCCATGCAAGTGAGTGCAGGGGCCCGACACTTGAACCATCTTCTACTACTTTCCCAGGGCATAGCAGAGAGCTGGTCCGAAAGTGGAGCAGCTGGGACTTGAACTGGCGTCCGTAAGGGATGCCGGCACTGCAGGCGGCGGCTTTACCCGCTATGCCACAGCGTTTGCCCCTCTCCAGGTTTTTATGGGTGAGGTTGGCTTCTCACTGACCTCTTCAGACACTTGGGTTTGTTCTCTGTTCTACTGAGCTTCTAAATTGTTAGGTCGGGCCTGTGCTGTGGCATAGTGGGTAAAGCCACCGTGTGGAGTACCAGCATCCCATATGGGGACACTGGTTCAAGACCCAGATGCTCCACTTCCAATCCAGCTCTCTGCTATAGCATGGGAAAAAAGTAGAAGATGACTCAAGTCTTTGGGCCCCTGCACTTTTGTGGGAGAACCGGAAGAAGCTCCTGGTTCCTGGCTTCAGAAGGGCATAGCTCTGGCTGTTGCGGCCAACTGGGGAGTGAACCAGCGGATAGAAAACCTCTCTCTGCCTCTGCCTCTCCTCTCTCTGTGTAACTGACTTTCAAATAAATAAATACATCTTAAAATTGTTATGTCTATATACAATCTTCATTGCGGTTTGGAAGTCACAGATATAATTTTATTTCTAATGGAATTGTTTTGAGGGGTTACTGCTGAAAGAGTGACTGAAACTTGTTTGCTATCTTTACTCATTTGAATTCCTGTTATAATTTCATCAGGAGTGATTCTTAATCTTGTTTTTTTTTGTCTCAGGAACTCAGAACTAGTTGGTTGTATTGAGTGTATTCAATTATGAATGTGAATGTTATGGATCACTAACACTCATAAACCCAAATCTTTGTCAAGGTCTTTCCTTTTTTCATACAGGTATTTCTGAAAGAACCATTAATTAATGATTTTTGTTTGTGATTTACTCTTCTCAGTGTGATTTTTCAACTTGCTTTTTTCTGTTTTTTTTTTTTTCCCCCAGTGAAACCATCAGTGGACTCTAATGCTGTGAACCATACTGTGAAAATTGTCTTTTATACTCCTTTTCTCAATTGCATTATTTTCCTTGTTAATTCTCAAAGAATATCCTTGCTTTATTTCTTTATTTTTATTTTTAACCTTTCTTTTAATGAAGGACTTAGATTCCAAGTTTCTGTGGGGTTTTTGTCAGGTGGGATTCTAATTACACTTTTTGTAATTTAACTTTCTCCTTTGACCTCTCTTACATTGAAATCTCAGCAGCTCACTGAGTTCTCAAATGTGCTGTAATTGTGAATGACTTATGTTACATAAAAAGATTGCTTAGGGCTACTAACTGGCATTAAGCCCTTTCTCCCAAAGTCTTATACAAGAATCAGTATAGACCAAAGCAGCTTTCTGGTTCTCTGTGTTGTCTAATAAAGATAACAGGTGTGAGTCTATTTTATAAAAGCCAGTATTTGTGACATAGATCACTTTGTTTTGGTTTGAACTCAACTAATTTCTAGAGATGGGGTAATTGGTTACCTTGAGAATACATTTATATGGTTTTAAATCTAAGGTTCATTTTAAAGGATACATAAATGATCATTTAGAGGCATATTTATTTGAAAGATAGAGTTACAAAGACAGTGAGGGAGAGACAGATAGAGAGATCTTCCATCTGCTGATTCACTCTCCAAATGACCCCAACAGCCAGGGCTGAGCCAGATAGGAGCCAGGAGTTTCTTTCGTATCTCCCACGTGGGTGCAGGGGCCCAGACACTTGGGCCATCTTCTGCTGCCTTCACGGGCATGTCAGCCTGGACTCAAACCAGCACCCATATAGGATGCTGGAGCTACAGGCAGCAGCCCTACCACTATGCCACAGCACCAGCCTCCAAGAATTTCAAGTATTGAAATAACTTGAATTTTTTTAAAGGTTTATTTTATTTGAAAGGCAGAGTTACAGAGACAGGGAGAGACAGAGAGATCATCCATCCACTGATTCACTCGCCATATGGTTGTAACAACTGTAGCGGAGCCAGACTGAAGCCAGGAGCCAGGAGCTTCTTCCAGGTCTCCCACGTAGGTGACGGGGGCCCAAGCACTTGGGCCATCTTTCGCTGCTTTCCCACACATATTTGCAGGGCGCTGGATCAGAAGTGAAGCAGTTGGGACTTGAACCAGTGACCATGTGGGATTGGGATGCCAGTGCTGCAGGCAGTGGATTTTTTTTCCCAACTTTTATTTAATAGATATAAATTTCCAAAGTACAACTTTTGGATTGTAGTGGCTTTTCCCCCCATAACCTCCCTCCCACCGGCAACCATCTCATCTTCCACTCCCTCTCCCATCCCGTTCTTCATCAAGATTCATTTCCAATTATCTTTATATACAGAAGATCAACTTAGTATGTACTAAGTAAGGATTTCAACAGTGAGGCAGCGGATTTACCTGCTGTGCCACATCACTGGCCCCAGTACTTAAATTTTAAAGATCTTTTGTTCTGGCCACTTTCCTTCAGTGGCAATCTCATTTCTTTCACTGCTGTTCTTAAGAAAGTTTATTTTTTTGTTTCTTAGAAATGGACTAACAAGATCACTTGACTCTCATTAATCTTTTCTCTGCTTGTTTATTCCCCAAATGGCCCCAACAGTTAGGTCAGGGCCACAGTAAATCCAGGAGCCAGGAATTGCACCACGTCTCCCACTTGGATGGCAGGGACTCTAGTACTTAGCCCATCTCCTGCTGCTTTTCCGGGCACATTTACAGGAAACGGTCAGAAGTGGAGTTGCCAGGATTTGAACCTGTACTCTAATATGGGATGCCAACATCAGCAGCAGAGATTTAACACACTGTGCTACAACACCAGCCCCCTTATTATAATTTATGTTGCTACAGAGAGACATTAATTGATTATTTCTCTTCAAGTAAACTTTTTCCTTTTATTTTTTAGCCTGCCCAAACGAGAAGTCATAGTTGGAACGACAAAGTCTGTCAAAAGACATTTAACGTTAATAGCATTTGGCATAGGAATTATTGCTCTAGAATTGAGTCGGAAATTGTTTCAGATGTTACACGATTGAAGGAAAATCCAAGTACTGTTGGCATTGAACAAACTATTAGTACCAAAGGATTGAATCTTCCAAGGAAGTTATCCATTTTGAAAAGACAAAGAAGTGGTATGTGTTTCAGGTTTATGAAATACTAGTGAGTGTTTGTTACATTTAAGATTTCTTTACCACACCAAAAGTCACTAAACTTTTCCTCCTGTTTTCTTCTAGAAGTTTTATAGTTTTATCTCTTACATTTGGCCTATGATGTATCTTGAGTTAACTTTTTTATAAACTATGAGGTAAGGATCAAGGTTTCTTATCTCCTCTGGCAGTCCAGTTGTTCTAGTACCATCTGCTAAAAAGTTGTCCTTTGGGGCCGGTGCTGTGGTGTAGTAGGCTAAGCCTCTGCCTGTGGTGCTGCCCCCCATATGGGCATCAGTTCATGTACTTAATGCCTCTCAGGGTATGCATTAGCAAGAAGCTGGGATACAGAGTAGAGCCGCAAACCAAACCTAGGCACTCTAATATAGAATATGGGCTTGCTGAGCTGCATCTTAACTGCTAGGCCAAATGCCTTCCCTACCACTTGTCTTTTAGGGCTGTGCAAATTGCTGCAAATCCACGTAAATAACATATAGTAGATATAGCTTTATAATTTCATTAGGATAATTTGAGAGACACTGAATTGTCTTGGTAAATTCAAGATTTGCTGTATCTACAGAACCAGTCCCTCCACTCCCACACACACAGAGCTGGGCTAGTAACTTTATCACAGAAAGAAAATTAGTCTGATGTAGCTTCTTCATGGATAAGCCTTGCTGAGGATCTCAAATTACTTATTTTTTTTGTTCTGTAAGAACTCAGTTTCCTCTATAATAAACAGATTTTAGTTTTGCCAAGGATGAAGATCAAGTTTAATGATCTGTAGCTTTGCTAAAAAGCTATACCTTTTAAGAATCTGAGCCATCATTTTGTCTGGTATTTTGATATCCCTAATCTTGTGCCTCTATGGAGGCACCTCTATGGAATGAAAGCTATTTTGATCCTGAGTATTGCTTGAACTAACTTAAAGCATCTTAGTGCTATTTCTATGTCCTTGCCTAGCTCAGACTTTAACCTTTTGTATTACTTAGTCTTAATGATTTATTTTAATACCACAGAATACATTTCACACATAACAGTCTCTCTGGGACTCTTTGCTAGGCAACGAGGATCAGCCAGAACACAGATTACTTTTGATTGCATGACAGTCACATACTTAAAACACTGTAGCACAAAGGTGGTATTTGTAATAGCTCTAGTTTCACTGGAAGATTTTAAAAAATCAGTCATTAATCATATATTTACATGTTAAGTAGCTCTAAAAATTTTTTACATTCAAATCCAGGCCCTTAGTATAATGATTATTTAGCCATAACTATTTGATTTTGATTAGGATAATTTAACATGAAATTATACAGATAATTGACATTAAATGTTAAGCAATTTTGTAAAACAGCTAAGGGCATTTTTGGTGTGTGTGTGTATGTGTGTGTTTGAGTCATCCTTTTGTGAGGCATTGTTTTTTTTAAAAAAAGGACTTTATCCTTAGGACACTAGGATATAGACTTTGAAGTTAAGACCGAATCTCTAACCACAAGTGAAACAAAGATTTATAATAATTTTGTTTTTATTTGGCAGAGCTGTCAGAAGATGATCTATTGAGTCAGTATTCCCTTTCATTTACAAAGAAAACTAAGAAAAATAGCTGTGAAGATAATAAATCAATGAACTCTTCTGAAATGTTTGTGCCTGACCTGGAAGATGGACGTACTAGTGAAAAAAGCTTGAGTACCCCACCGAGGACAAGAAATAAGTTTGCCACATTTTTGCAGAGAAAAAATGCAGAAAGTAATGGTGTTGTGGTTCCAGGAACCAGAAGCAGGTATAGTCTTCAGAATATTATTTGTTGTATTACGTGCTGTATTGATACATATTTTGTTTTGAATCTGGAAGGGGTAGATGTAAGACCTGCTTCAATCTGATTATAATTTTATCAGGTGTTGTCTTATTGTCACCTAAAAGCATTGTTATTCCATCAACTTCTGTTACTTTAGTATCTTTCCATGCATATTCCAGAAGTTATATGTTGCACTACAGAAACTCCCATTATTTTGGCCATTCCCTCTCTACTTTCTTTATCCCTATTTTTTTTTTTTTTTAGTTTGCTTTAGAAATTAACACAATTTTGCAAAGAATTTTCAGAAATATGTTAAAACGTAGATGACTCTAGAGTTGCAGTATTACTTGAAATGCTGATGTCATGCTAGATGCTGTGATTACAAAAGTGAGACAGTAGTTTTCGTTCTAGAAACGTTAGTGGCACAGTTGGGAGAAAAGGTGTATAAGCAAAATCTCTATGAAGTGTGTAAAGACAGTGAAAGACAGAGGTGTAAGCTGTTTTGAAAGCATTAAAGGGAGCTCTTGCTGAATTAATGGTTGGAAGCATTGAGAAGGAAGGGGTAAATGTTAGGTGTCACTACTGAGGTTTAAATGATCAGCGGGATGAATCAGACAGACTGCCCCAGGTACTTTCTTAATAGCGTCAAACATCTTGAGCCAAGGTGGGGAACAGCTTGGGACACCAGGTTCTGTTGAAGGCTGCTGTTGCCACTGCCAGAATGCAAGTTGGGGAAATGGTTGGTGATGGGGGAACAGAAACAGGAGTCCTGATTATGGAAGACTTTATGCCAGACTAAGTCTCAGTCAGGTGAAGGGTGATTCTATTCCTGTTCTAGAGAAACTACAGTGAGCACTCTGTCCTGTGAAGATAGATTTTAGAGGATCAAAAGAGGTGCTCAAAGATCAGTGAGGCTGTTGTCATAGTCCCTGTGAATGATGGGGAGATTTTTCAATAGTGTGATTTGTAGGTTAAGAATTTAAATGCTGGAATCAGGCCACTCTGATTTAAGAAGTCTTGACTTAGCGAGTTACAGCTTGGTGTTTCACTTTTTTCCCCTAAAAGATGGGGCTAACAGTTGTAAGAGCCTCAGTCCAGTATGAGATGCAAGCATCTGAAGTGATGTCTTGCTCTGCACCAAATGCCTGCCCCACCTGAGCCTCGCTTTACCTGATTGTTTCAAACCTTTCTCTCTGGGGTCTTCTCCAGTCACCTACAATACAATTAAATGATCATTTTGATTCTTCTGTTGCTAGTCACTCTGTAAAAGATGGGCAACAGAGTTTTAGTTGATGTATGTTGAAAAATTTCCAGAAAGTTGACTTTTGGTATGTAAAGAAATTTTTGAGCTTGATTTCATTTCTACAATTCGGTGAGAATCGTTTGGAGTTGAACTCTTCTTTGGAGAAGAATAATAAGAATAGAATTCATGTGTATTTACAGGACTTCCCTACTTGGTCATTGTAGAAGCTTAAGGACGTCTCCATGTCAATTTTCAAAGTTTTCTTCTTCATGAGAGATTATGAGATAATTACAGGATTGATGTTGTTTTAACTGTTTGAGGATAAAGCACAGAGTTGGTTCTGGCTACTATATAAAAATTTCTAGACAGAGTGTAATGGATTAAAAGTTGCACTGAGCAAGGTTTCAGTCACCATTTTAGTTCCTGAAGCCTCTTTCTTTATAAAATATGGATGATCACATAGATAATGCTGTTGGGAAGGTTAATAACAGCTTTATGGATCAAGCACCTGGCACAGTGCTTAGGGATTAATACATACACAAGCATTCATGACCGTCTTTTTTTTTTTTTTTTTTAAATATCATGCAACTAAACAGAAGTCTTAAGTATGCAAAAAGTTTCTGGAACCTGTCTGCTTTTTTGACATCTTAATTATCTTTATTACGTAGATACTTTTCCTAGAAACCTGATGTTAATTTTTTTAAAGATTTATTTATTTGCTTGAAAGGCAGAGTTATATAGAGACAGAGAGATCTTCCATCCGCTGGTTCACTCCCCAAATGACTGCAGAGGCTGGAGCTGGGCCAGGCCAAAAACAAGAGCCAGGAGCTTAATTTGGATCTCCCACGTGGGTGCAGGGACCCAAACTCTTGGGTGTCCTTCACTGTTTTCCTAGGCCATTAATAGGGAGCTGGATCGGAATTGGGACAGCCAGTACTTGAACTAGTGCCTATATGGAATGTCAGCACTGCAGGCAGCGGCTTAACCTGCTACACACGGGGCCAGCCCTGCATGTTAATTTTTGAGATACAGAAATACAATATTAGAAAGGTGACATCATAGGCTAATTGAGAAGAAGCAACCATGAACCAGGAGGACTTGTGAGTTTTTAATTTTATTCCCCAGCTGATTAATTCTGTAACTCTGAGCACTGTTGCTATAACTTCTCTTTACTTGTGAGACAATATATGGAAAAATAATTAAGTAGCATGGGCATTACTCTTTATCTAAAAATGAATTTGTGACCAGATATAGGTACATAAGCCTAATAAAAGCTTTCCTTCCTATCCTGTACCTACCTATATCACTTATCTAGGGACTTGATGAAAGGATACAAAGAATTTTTTCTCTCTAGTCTTTAGTAAATATTCTGTTTATCATCTTGGGTTAGGATTAATGTTTATTAAGAAGGTAAATTCCCTTTAAGTTTCATATTTATCAGATCACATACCTTGAGATTTTCCTTATAAATCTGAAACCTTCTTGAATAAAATCCTCTTCAGTAATGATACTAAAAAAAAAAAATTGTGACGCTGCTATTCATTTTTATTGGAGTGTTTTTAGGTAGTCTTTTTAAAGCTGCTACACTGATTAAGTAATGCCTGTTCAGGAATAGAGGAGATCAGTGGGTGAGTGTGCTATTCCAAGTTCCCTGATGATTTGATGCTAAGAATGAAGCTAAGATAAGAAATAAATGGCTAATTTCTCCCCTTTTGCTTCTTACAAAATAGGAAAATGTCCTTTCTGCTGCATATTTCCCTATTTGTTCATATGTTTGGTTACCAGCTTGTGTTTGTTAGCCACTGTCCTAAGTACTGTAAAGGATACAAAGTCATGGACCGTACTTGCCCTCAAAGAGCTTATCTTCTGTTTGGGACTTAAGGTCAGGGGAAAGAATACCAATATAATGATTGAGTATTGATAAAAATATGGAAGTTCTAAATACATGTGTGTGTTTGTGTGTGTGTGTGTGTAGATGACTGCTTTTAAAGGAAAATACCATCTAAAAATTCATTATATACATTTAGAAAATGTATACAACTTAGAAAATGTATACATTTAGAAAATGTGGAATTTTGCTGTAATCAAACTTTAATTTTTGAATAAAATTCAAGATGTGTATTACCTTTATTTATGAAATTATATATTTGTGAGTAGACTCTAAATTACTGTCCATCATTTCTATTGCTTTTTCCATTAGGTTTTTTTGTAGTTCTCTGGATTCTGCTGATTGTGCGTCAAAGGAAGAGAGCAACCAGGGTCTCAATGAGACAGCTGTCACAGAAAAGGAGAACACTTCAAGTCAATCTGATTGTCCAAACCTAGAAGGCAAAAAACTGGAAGCATGTAATTCAGATGATCAGATTCCAGAAGATGTAACTGTGTTTGTTGATGAAGAGCCTCAGACTTTAAAGACCAGCAAATTCACACGGACCATTTCACCATCCACTTTGGGGACGTTAAGAAGTTGTTTTAGTTGGTCTGGGAATCTTAAAGAGTTTTCAAGGGGTCTGAGCCCCTCTACAAGCACAGCACTGCAGCAGTTCCAAAAAAGGAGCAGTTCCCCCACCTCTGTGCCTGAAAACAGTAAGTCGTGCGATGCATCTCAGTTAAAGACTGATGAGTCAGTTGATGAACTTCATCCCTTCCATGAAGAAGGTTGTTCTTCACAGTCTCAGGAAAGTGTGGAATTATCATCACCACACAGTTTAAATACATCAAAACTGTCTCAGCCTTCCAGTAAAGATTCCGATTCAGAGGTAAGTCAAATCATGAAGATTTTCAAATTTGTACATAGGAGAGAGTGTTCATCAGATGATTGAGGAAATTTTGCTTAAATTTTGAAAATAAGTGACAATCTTAATTTTTCATTTAAATCCTATTGTGTCAAAAGTTCACATTTTATTCACTTGAAGGACTTGTCTCATATATCCAGTTTCTGTGTATTTCATCTAAATCTGCTTCCTGAATCCCTTTGTGGTCCCTTCCATTGACAGTTGTCTCTAATGTAGTGGCACAATTATAACTCAAGAAGAATGGTATCTATGAAATGAAAATGTATCATAAAGATGCTATTTTAGTCATTAATATACTCTAGAATTCAATTAGAGAAGCAGTGCAGCTGCTTTAAATTTTTATAGCTACTCATTTATGGAACTATTGGCTAAGTTTGAGATAAGCAATAATATTATAGTAGGAGAGGCTTTTTTTAAAGACTTATTTATTTTTGAAGATTATTTATTCGAAAGAGTTACACAGAGAGAGAAGAGAAGGAGAGGCAAGAGAAAGAAAGAGAGAGTTGGGGTAGAGGGTTCTTCTTTCCGCAGGTTCACTCCCCAGCTGGCTGCAATGGCTGGAGCTGCGCCGCTGTGGAGCCAGGAACTCCCTCCAGGTCTCCCATGTGGGTGCAGGGGCCCAAGGACTTGTGCCATCTTCTACTGCTTTCCCAGCTCAAAACAGAGAGCAGGATTGGAAGTGGAGCAGCCAGGAGTCAGACCGGCACCCATATGCCAAAGTATGCCAGAGTGCCAGCCCTAGTAGGAGAGTTGTTTTATTTCATTCAGCATTTTGACAGGCTCCTGAAATGGTTCGTAAAAATCTTCAGTTTTAAAAAATATTTTGTACAAGGTCAGTGCTGTGGCATAAAGGGTAAAGCTGCCGGCTGCAGTGCTGGCATCCCATATGGGCACTGGTTCGAGACCCGGCTGCTTCGCTTCCAGTCCAGCTCTATGCTATGGCCTGGGAAAACAGTAGAATATGGCCCAAGTCCTCGGGCCCCTGCACCTACATGGGAGACCCAGAGGAAGCTCCTGGCTCCTAGCTTCAGATCAATGCAGCTCCGGCCGTTGCAGCCAACTGGGGAGTGAACCAGCAGATGGAAGACCTCTCTCTGTCTCTCTGTCTCTCTCTCTCTGTGTAACTCTGACTTTCAAGTAAAATAAATCTTTAAAAAAAATATTTTGTACAAGTTTCATCTCAATTCAAAACATCTTATGGTTTCTAAAGTAAAACTTTATCCTTTTCATATTAGATTCATTTTGTTTGATTTCTATTCTGGGTTTTTTATCTTTTTTGTGAAAATCACATTTTATTTACACTGATTTTCTCCTTTTACTTATTTTGCATTTTGTTAAATATTGGTTAGTTGTCATTAAAATTTAATAGTAATAATTTTTTTTACTTGGGGGATTTAGGAATCTGATTGCAATATTAAATCACTTGATAATCAAGATAATCAGAACTCTAAGCTGCATTTATCTGATTTCTCGTCGAAAAGCACACTACTAAAGAATAAGGTAAAATATTTATTCTAAAATTAAATTTCAGAAACAGTCCATGCTTATTACCAGAAAAAAAGTCTACTTTCATACCTTCTAATAACATGTTTATGTTTGATTATAGATGTTTGAATTGTAAACCTGTTTTTCTTTTGTAGCATATACATTAAAGGTCTTTTTCCATGAACTTGCATAATCATTACATATAATGAATATTTAATATGCCATTGTTTGTGTTTATCTAACCCTTCATTTTTTTCATTTATTGTGAAAAATTTTTTGCTAGAGCAAACAGCGCCACAACCAACATCTTACGGGTAAATACTTAAGTACATGTACATGGTCAATCGGCATGTTTGAATTTATGGAGTGAAATTACTGATCCCAGGGCATACAGTTTACAGCTTTAAAATATGTTGCCAAAAGACCTTCTAAAAACTGTGCCTGTGATAAGCTAGTTTTTAAGTCAATATATATAAATATTTCACTCTCTATATACCCTCTGTCAGATTAATTAATTTAAAATCTTGTTTTATGTACTTCACTCTTACTATGCTAAGAAACAACAACAAAACTTAAGTGGCTCCATGCTGTGCACAGGGTGAAAACCAACACTTCAATGGAAACAACCTAAATGTCAATAGAAATTTAAGTAAATTATACCACATTTATACAGTGGAAAAACAGGTAGCCTATTCCAAATAAAATTAAGTTCTATATGCAAAAAGGAAAATTCTCCAGATATAGTACAAAGTGGGTGAATGTATTACTGGTCAAAATAGTTATGATACTTTCTAAAGAAGACATTTATAAATAGCATATTTTTACATAAAGAATAGTTTGAAATTAACTAAAGGTAGAGTATTAAAACAGTTGTTTATTCATTAGGTTCCTGGGCTATATAAATCTAGTTCTGCAGACTCCCTTTCTACCAAGATCAAACCTCTGGTGCCTGCCAGAGCCAGTGGACTGAGTAAGAAGTCAGCCAGCATCCAGAGGAGAAATCACCATAATGCTGAGAACACGCCAGGATTGCAGATAAAAATCAATGAGCTGTGGAAAAATTTTGGCTTTAAAAAGTGAGTTGTTTTGTAATTTATTCTAAAACAGGATAAGCTGTTTTCCATAGTTTCCATCTCTTTCTCTCAACTCTTTTTAATTTCATATGAATCAATTTCTGTTTCTCTCACTGTGAAAAAATTATTTTCCCTGTTGCCTTTACCTGACTCTTTATATTTCAATTTCTACATAGTCATTTTAATTTCTACACATTCTTTTACTGAAACAATGGAAAACTGAGAAACCTCACTTTTCAGTCTGACTTTGGAGTCCCCTCTGATGTTAAACAAATTACTTATCCAAACCCAAGTATCTCAGCTTTCTTTGATTCTTATCTCACAATTGTAATGAGAGTAAAGTTTGAGATGGGGATTTAGGGGTACTGCTATACACACTTCCTAAATTCTCACATCTAAAATAGGGTGAATCATTGAGTTTACATGATGAAGTTGTCAGATTTCTAATTTATATGGCAAGTACAGTTTTGAAAGATTTGATTCTCCATACAGCTATAATCTTTTAACCCCAGAACTTTCTGTGAGGCTGCATAATTTTCCACAGAAAGCATCAATTTATACTTGATTTTCTTGGTCTTTTCGTTAAATACGCAGTCTAATCACCAAAAAGAGGAGGAGTGGTAGATTAAACCTTACATAAAGGAAATATTGTCCCAAATGACATAGTAGAAGTTGAAACACTGTAAATAAGTAAGTGCTGGAGAACTGCTGCTTTTTTATTTATTTATTTATTTATTTATTTATTTTTATTTTGATAGGTAGAGTTATAGACAGAGACAGAGAGAAAGGTCTTCCTTCCACTGATTCACTCCCCAAATGGCTACCATGGCCAGCACTGTGCCAGCCAGGAGCCAGGTGCTTCTT
This sequence comes from Sylvilagus floridanus, assembly GCA_949820135.1. Taxonomy (NCBI): domain Eukaryota; kingdom Metazoa; phylum Chordata; class Mammalia; order Lagomorpha; family Leporidae; genus Sylvilagus; species Sylvilagus floridanus. The sequence continues at coordinate 49,688,335 of OX463240.1, forward strand.
CCCAGTTTCCCAAGTGGGTGCAGGAGCCCCAAGCCCTTGGGCCATCCTCCACTGCCCTCCTGGGCCACAGAGAATTGCTGCTTTTTTACATTGTGTGAAGTATAAGATTAAATAATTTACTTATTTGAAAAGCAGAGTGACAAAGACAGAGGAAGAGACAGAAATCTGTCATTCACTGGTTCACTCCCAGTTGTCTACAAAAGCCAGGACTGGGTCAGGTGAAAGCAGGAGGCAGGAATTCCATCTAGATCTCCCTCATAGGTAGCAGAGACACAGGTACTTGGCCTACCATCCACTGCCTTCTCGGGCATGTTGTCAGAATCTGGATCAGAAATGGAGTAGCCAGAACTCAAATTCTCATGTGGTATGTGGGTATACCAACCAGTAACCTAACCTGTAATACCCTGCTAGCACAATTTGAATATATTATTTACTTGTGCCTGATTTTGTAGACTCATACTTTGGTATTTTACAAAAGTACATTATATGTACTCAGTTGTATATACTTGATTTCCTATTTTGACACAGAATATTAAGAAATGTACCAAAGGTTGAGATTTAATAAAATTAACAATTTTTACTGGTTTGTCAAAAATGTTCTGTAGGCTGTCTTTTTTTTTTTTTTTTAAGATTTACTTTATTTATTTCAAAGAGTTATGGGGTGGGAGGTCTTCCATCTGCTGTTTGACTCCCCAAATGTCTGCAAAGGCCAGAGCTGAGCTGATCCGGAGCCAGGAGCCAGGAGCTTCTTCCAAGTCTCCCACATGGGTGCAGGGGCCCAAGTACATAGGCTATCTTCCGCTGCTTTTCCAGGCACATTAGTGGGGAGTTGGATTGGAAGTGAAGCAACCAGGACTAGAACTGGTGCCCATATGGGATGCTGGTGCTGCAGGCCTGAGGCTTTAATCCTCTGCGTTGCAGCACCAGCCCCAAGACGATTGTTTTTTAGCTGCAAATGCAAGGAGGTGGAGAATATAAACACTATCAGTATTACTTATACAGTTCTGTGTCACTATCTTTATTCATGCTCATTTACCAACAGTTATATGCAGTTCTGCTTTAGTATCATCAGAACAAATGTCAGTGTGGTAGAAGAAAGCAAATGAAGCCTAAATGTTAGGAAAATAGTTACAACACTCCCCTTAAGAGAAATCTCCAGGGTTTCATGGAACATACTTTGAGAATTGCTGCTAGAGGGAAATTAAGAGTACAACAGTATTTTAAATGCTTTTTAGAAAATAGGACTTACTGGTTTTTAATTTTTGTTGATAGGAGATTGAATTACTTGTGCTATCTTGATAATGTGATTAATTTTTATGGCAATAAAGCCCTCTTTCAGTGAAAAAAAAAAGATATGGGGGTTACAAGATAGTTCTTAACCATCTGTTCAATCTTCACGTAGATTAGTTCTTAGCCAGATTTGAGAATGGCACTAAGAAGAAAAGCATTTAAAATCTCTTTATTGGAATCATTCTGCCTTAGCAAATATATCTAGTAATAGCCTACCACCTACATTGAAAGGTAATTTTGAAAATAGGATGGAGATTAAGAAGCAGAAGTCAAAATATACTGAGAGTATTCAAAAAAGAAGTTGAAAGTGTTATGTAATGCAAATGTACAGTAAAGGTCTTATTTTTTTCGTATCCCTTTCCTATGTGCAGATTACATTTTTTTCTCTAATGGTCAATACTTTAGAAACAACTAATTAATTTTATTACATTTTATCTTGCAGAGATTCCGAAAAGCTTCCTTCTTGTAAGAAGCCCCTGTCTCCAGTCAAAGATAACATCCAACTAACTCCAGAAATGGAAGAGGATATATTTAACAAGCCTGAATGTGCTCATGTTCAGAGAGCAATATTCTAACAATTGCAGACTGCTTGGAGGCTGTTGCTTGCAAGAGAATCTTATCAATTTGAAGTCCTTATTTGAGAATAAGGCAGTTACCAGCTTGAAAGATTTGTTCTTAAATCTGTGCCATTTTAAAAATAGAATTTGTTTTGTATATTAACTATGTAATTTTTTTCTCAGCTTTTTATATTTTCACAAGAAGCTATATTTGACAGGTTTTGGAAGTTTTAATTAATTAGGAAAATCCCCTGGAGTGTATACAATTCTGAAGATTTCTATAATGTCTAGTACGAAGATGTTAAATATAAAGCTACAATTCTGTATTTTTTTTCTCTTTTTTTAATTTTTTGAATTTTTTTATTTTTGACAGGCAGAGTGGACAGTGAGAGAGAGACACAGAAAGGACTTCCTTTTGCCGTTGGTTCACCCTCCAATGGCCGCCGCGGCCACCGCACTGAGGCCGGCGTACCGCGCTGATCCGATGGCAGAAGCCAGGTGCTTCTCCTGGTGTCCCATGGCATGCAGGGCCCAAACACTTGGGCCATCCTCCACTGCACTGCACTCCTGGGCCACAGCAGAGAGCTGGCCTGGAAGAGGGGCAACCGGGAAAGAATCCGGCGCCCCGACCGGGACTAGAACCCGGTGTGCCAATGCCACAAGGCGGAGGATTAGCCTGTTGAGCCATGGTGCCGGCCTTTTTTTTTTTTTTTTTTTTAATTTTTTTTTTTTTTCAATTCTGTATTTTTTTTCTTAGAGGAAATCCTGTTTCTCCAGGGTTCCCTTTTTCCCACCTACTTTTCCTATCAATCCTCAGGGTTGAATTAAAAATAAAGCTACTGGGATGGCAGGTGTAGTTGAAAGGGTTAAAGATCAGTAAACAAATGGGACAAAACTCTGGTATTCCTGATGAGTTTGATTGGATTGCAGATTGACAGTCCAGGACAGCTATTTTCAACTGCATGTGAGAGGAATTACTTCTTTATCATTAATATTATTTGCTTATTATTTTTATTTTATTTGAAAGGCCGAGGGAGAGAGAGAGAGATCTCTTCTATCCACTGTTTCGCCTTCCAGATTCCTGAAATAGCCAAGGCTGGGATAGGCTAAACCTGGGACCCTGGAACTCCATCCATCTGCTTGCCTATGCGGGTGGCAAGGACTCAACTACTTGAGCCATCATCTGTTGCCTACCAGAATACCCATTAGCAGGAAACTGTTTCAGAATCAGAGTAACTAGGACTTGAACTGTGCATTCTATTATGAAGTGTGGCCATCCCAAGCCACAGCTCAACCCAGTGCTCCACAGTGCCTGCCCTGATTATTAATATTCTTAGCTTAAAATAACATCACTTTTTCTTAATATATACCTTTTTTAAAGTGTGGGCTAAAAGTTCCTTAACATGTACGAGTATTTCCAAGTAGTACACTAAATACTGTGGGGTATACTAAAGCTGCAAGGTCTGTTATGTGTGCACACTACAGGGAAATAGGCAGATGCCTGGAGGAACCAACTACCCAAGTGAAGATCTGAAGGGATAGGAAGTAGAGGGGTTATAAAAGTGCAAAAGGATACAGGAAAAGGACCGAGAGTATCCTCACTTTTAAATAAAACTTAGTGGAGGACTCGGGAAAATATATCAGAATGGGACAAAAGATAACCAAAAATTCCTGCATGAAAATTTTAAAAGACCCAATCAGGAAAGATCTAATCCAAAGAACAAAAGCAGATTTGAATTCCCTGTGAATGTTTCCTAATATAAAATTATGACTAGGATTCAAACATCGTTTATAAATATCTATCTCCTCAATCAGTTAAAGTGCCACTTGAACAACAAAATGAATAAATTTACAAGCATTGACATAATGGGAGAGGAGACATCAGACAAGGAAACCAGTGGATGGGTGATAAGTGATTTCACACAAAAGGTAATTGAAATGATGGCATAAGCCAACAAAAGGTAAAATTCCAGATAGGCTTAGTAGTTGAAGATAAGTTTCTTCTGAAGCCAACAGTGCAGGGTTAGGCTAAAATTAGGATTGGTTTTGAAAATCTTTAAAACACCGGGCAAGGGGAAGATGGCTGCAATAACAGTTTTCAGTTTCCCAAGTCCCCACATAACAGCAATTGGATGGCAAAATCAAAACCCCATGAACACCATCTATAACATCCAAATGAAGACAAGCTACCAACAGCTGGGACACCACAAGACACTGGCATCTATTCAGGTGAAGTAGACAGATGGCCATTTTTGGGCCTGAGGACTAACAAAATAACCCTTGATAATGCACAGCAGACAACACTATGAACAACATTTGAATTTGGGAGAGGCATTGCCCTTCCAATGATGAGTGAGTGCAAGACACTTGGAGTGAGGTCTGTAGGACTGAGGCAAGCTAGTCTGAACTATAAAGTTGTGAAACTGGTTCACAAGCTCCATTCCAGAATAAGCTCAGAAAATAAGTTCTTGGGATGAAGCCAAACTGAGCAGGAGAAGTGATGTGAAGATTAAAATAGAGGTGGAATAGGAAGCAGTCAACAGATCTTAACAGAATGTCTTGTTTTTGAACACACACAAAAGTAACAGAAGCTCCTAAGAATCATGCTCTCAAAGTTTAGTAAAACTAATGTTAGTCAACAGGAACCACAGAAAAGCTTAGCTAAATCGCCAAAGTTGTTTTAATGAAGAACCAAGCAAAAATGATACCTTTATAGGCAAGTTTACCAGAAAAGTAGGCCCACAAAGCAGACCAAAAGCAGTTCATTTGCAAAGGATATAAATTACAAAGGAAACTTAGAATTGGGAAAATGCTCAGGAAAGCGTTTTATATGATATTTAATAAGTAAAGGCTAAACTAGAAGGGATACAAGGACTACAGATGATGCCTTAAACTAGGTAAAACAGGAATGGAAAATATTTTTTAAAACTAAAAAGTGACATTGAAGATAAGGAAAAGAGCATATGGAGCCGAAAATTCCAGAAAACTTCACTAATTATTTAAGGAAAACCTTTTAAAGTACAGTCTTGGGGATGGGTATTTGTGGTGTGATGGATTAAGCTGCAGTATTTGGAATGCCCACATCCTATATCCAAGTGCCTGCGATCAAGTCCCATCTCTGCTTCCAAACCAGTTGTAGATGCAGCTGGGAGGTAGCAGATGATGACCTAAGCACTTGACTCCCTGCTGCCTATGCAGGAGGTCTGAAGTTCCTGGTCTGGCCTTGCCCTAGCAGTTGTAAGCATCTGGGGTGCAAATAGATCTCTCCCTCTATTTGTCACTCTGCCTTACAAATAAATAAGCAACCTTTAAAGAATAAACTGCATTCTTGTGGTTGATGTAGTGGTTAAGATACCACTTGGGATGCCTGCACATACCATGTTTTTGTGGGATCATGTTGGGCTCTGCTTCCAATTCTAGCTTAATAGGTACCCTGAGACAGCAAGTAATGGCTCCACTACTTGGGTCCCTGCTACCTATGTCTATACCTGAATTCAGTACTGGACTTCTTGCCCTAGCCTGACCCAGTTCCAGGTGTTAATAGGTATTTAGCAAATGAAACATCTATCTCTGTCTCTGCCTTTCAAGTAAAAATTTAAATAAAACACACTCGTACCTAATATGAACCTAGAATAGTTAGTCAAGGCATAAATAATACAAGGGGAAAAATCCTTGGACTAAGCAGAAACAGTGATAGAGGAAAGAAAAATTACTTGGTGATGAGACCTTTTTACCATTTCATGCCTGAAGAAAATGGAGTAACATCTTCAAACTACTTGAGGGAAAATGAGACTAAAGATTTATCTCCAACAAAATTGACATTCAAGTATAAATGTATCACGACAAGCTTATCTAACACACAAAAATTTGGAAAATAGTCTTTCCTTAATCTCTTCCTCAGGATTGTACCAGAAAATGAGCTCCAGATAGCCAAGAATAACTAGAGAAAGAGTGACATACAGACTAATGGTAAGCTTTAAGGATGATAATATCTACAATTAAAACTAGTGACAGTTAAAATGAAGAGAATATCATATGCAGAAACATTCCATTTAGCTGATGATAGTTGTCATTTGAGGACCATTGTGTGTATATATGGGGGAAAGAAAGTATGAGATACATGTGCACCTTAGAGATAATGGGGATTCATTTCTAGACTACTGCTATAGTGTGAAATTTTGGCTTCCTAATTCATATAAAAGTTATATTTACACTATTTTGTAGTCTACTAAGTGGGCAATAGCATTATGTCTTAAATTGCACATACTTTAAATATTGGTAAAGATGCTAATGCTCATCTGAGCCTTCAATCATCTTTGTTCTGATGGAGAATTTTGCTTCAGTGGTGATGGAGTAAGCATGGTGTTTGCTGAAGGTTGGAGTAGCTGTGGCAATTTCATAAGACAGCATTGAAATTTGTGGCACCCATTGGCTCTTCCTTTTTTGAAAGATTTCTCTGTGGCATTCGATGTTTGATAGCTTGTTACCCACAATAGAACTTTCAAATTGGAATCAATTCTTTGAAAGTCTGCCACTGCATTAGCAACAGTTTAGGTAATATTCTAAATCCTTCAGCGTCATTTCAGCCATGTTCACAGCATCTTCACCAGGAGTGGATTCCAACTCAAAAGACAGTTTTCTATGCTAATCCATAAAAAGCAGTTCCTTGTTCCTTAAAGTTTTACCCTGAGATTGAAACAAGTCAGCCAAATCTAAAGAATCTACTCTGATTCTAGTTTCCTGGCTATTTTCACTACTTCTGCAGTTATTTCCCTCACTGGAGTTTTGAACACCTCAAAGACATCTATGAGGATTGGAATCAATTCTTCCAAACTCCTATTAATGTTGGTATTTTTACCTCCCATGAATCATGAGTGCTCTTGACAGCATCTAGAATGGTAATTCCTTTCCAGAAGGTTTTTAATTTACCCAGATCTATTGGAGAAATCATTATCTATGACTATAGCCTTATGTAATGTATTTCTCCTTGATCCATAGATGTAGAATGAAATATTGTGTTAGTAGGCATGAAAAATATTAATCTTGCACATCCCTATCAGAGCTCTTAGGTGACCAGGTTTAGTATCAATGAACAGTAATTTTTTAAAAATGTGTTTGAAAGAGTTATAGGGAGAAACAGAGAGAGACAGAGAGAGAGAGAGAGAGATTTCATCCTCTAATTCACTTACCAGATGGCTACAAGGGCTAGTGCTGAGCCAGGCTCAAGCCAGGAGCTAGGAGCTTCATTCAGGTCTCCCATGTGGTTTTCAGGGGCCCAAGCACTTGGGCCATCTTCTGCTGCCTTTCCCAGGCCATTAATAGGGAGCTGGATGGAAATTGGAACAGCCAGGACTCAAACGCACCCATATCAGATGTCGGCACCATAGTGGCAGCTTTACCACCATACCAGCCCCAGTAAACAGTAATTTTTGAAAGGAATCTTCTGAGCAGTAGGTCTCAACAGTGGGCTTAAAATATCCAGTAAACAGTGATAGAAATAGATATGCTGTCATCCCAGCTTTGTTCCACTTGTGGAGCACAGGCAGAGTAAGTTTCATGTAGTTCTTAATGGCTTTAAGATTTTCTGAATAGTAAATGAGCAGTGGCTTCAATTTCAAGTTGCTGGCTACATGAGCCCCTGAAGAGCATCATCCCGTGCTTTGAAGTTTTGAGTAAAATCATTGACTTAGCTCTAGCATAAAAGCCCTAGTTGGTATCCTTTAGGAGGCTGTTTTTGTCTGCATTGAAAATCTATTGTTTGATGTCAGCACCTTCATCAGTTATCTTAGCTACATCTTCCAGATAACTTACTGCCACTTCTCTATCAATACTTGCTGTTTCACTTTGCACTTTTGTGTTATGGAGACAGATTGTTTCCTTAAACCCTTTGAACCAATATGTGCCAACTTCAAAATCTACTTCTGCAGCTTCTTCTTTCTCAGCCTTCATGGAATTGAGAGTTAGGACCTTGCTTTGGATAAGGCTTTGGGTTAAGGGAATGTTGTAGCTTATGCTGACCTATCCAGGCCACTAAAACTTTCTGTATAAACAAAAGGCTTTCTGGTCACTCTTGTATTCACTAGAGTAGCACTTTTAATTTCCTTCATGAACTTTTCCTTTGCATTCTCACCTTGGCTCACTGGAACAAGAGATCTAGCTTTCAGCGTATCTCAGCTATTGACGTATCTTCCTCATGAATCATTTCTAGTTTTTAAAGTGGGAGATGTATGACTCTTCCTTTTGTTTGAACACCTAGAGGCCACAGTAGGTTACTAGCTGGCCTAATTTTAATATTATTTTGTCTTGGAGAATAGGAAGGCTTGAGAAGAGGGAGAAAGGTGTGGAAAAGCTGGTCAGTGAAGCCATCTGGATACTCACCACATTTAAATTTGCCATAATTTGTGAGTGCATTTTGTGGCACCCAAAAACAATTAACAGTAGTAACACCAAAAATTGCTGATCATGTAGGCAGGTGTTTGGCCTAGTGGTTAAAATGCCTGTGTCCCATATTAGAATGCCTGGGTTCAAGTTTCAGCTCTGACTCTTTAAAAAAAAAAAGATTTATTTGAAAGGCAGAATAAGAGAGAGGGAGAGACAGAAAGAGAAAGAGAGTGAGCCTCCATCCACTGGTTCACTCCCCACATGGCCACAAGAGCCAGCACTGGGCCAGAACAAAGCCAAGACATAAAACTCCCATCTGGGTCTCCCACGTGGATGACAGGGTCCAAGTACTCAGGGCATCCTTCACTGCTTTCCTAGGGGCATTAGTAGGGAGCTGGATAGGAAGGCAGAACAGCCAGAGCTCAAACCAGCACTCTAATAATGGAATGTTGGTGCCACAAGCTGTGACAACCAGCTAGCCACCCAGTGATAGTCACCCAGCTCTGACTCTTGATTCCAGTTTCCCACTAATGCAGGTTTTGTAGGCTCAGTTGTTTGGGTCCCTGTTGCCCAGGTCGCAGGCTTGGATTGAATTCTCAGCTCCCAGCTTCAGACCCATTGTGGTCATTTGGGGAGTAAATCAGTGGATGGAGATCTCTATCTTCCCCCTCCCCTCAGTGTCTCTCTACCTCTAAAAAAATTTTAAGAAGGAGAAGAGGGAGGAGGTAAAGAGAAACGGGGTGAAGAATTAGACCGACTCCCTTAAAAACCCGCAGTCAACAAACACCGTGTGCTCAGCTCTCCTGAACCACTTGCCTGACCTGCCAGGTGTACTCTATCCATTTAATCATGTAACCACACTTCCTCCCAGTTTGAGTGGGCATTCTCTCTGTCTCTTCTGTTTTGATGGTTGTCTTATTTGCAATAAACCTTGCTACTCTGCTGCTAAAAAAAAAAAAAAAATTAAGAAGCTCACAGTTCATCTTAACAGATATAAAAGTGAAAAAGTAAAATATTAAAAGAATTATTAAAATGCGACACAGAGCCATAAAGTGAACACATGTTGAGAAAATGATGTTGATTAACTTGCTCAATCAGGAGTGCCACAAACCTTTTCTTGGGAAAACATGCAGAATCTGCAAACTATGATAAAATGTTCAGTAAAATGAGATATGTTTATATTTTAATTCAGTTTGGAAGCCTAGGGTTCTAGGCATGGGAAAAGGAAATGCAAATATAATACAGAACAGATAAAATTTTTAGAACACTGAGTTATGAATTTGAATCGGACATACTGGTACAGACTCATGAATATGTGTGTAGCGTAACACATTACAGACGTAATAAATATGCATTCATGAGTTTATGCCAGTAAGTCCAATTCAAATTCCCAACTACCAAGATTTCCAGAAGATAAGCTTGTGGTTTTAAAGTATCATTTTTTTATTAAAAAAAGTTTTTCATTTCATTTTCAGGAAATGTAAAAGATAAGCCTGGGACATCTTGTCAAAACAGGTAGACGTTATGAAAAGCAAATAGATAATTTCAGAAAGACTTAGAAGTGAAATGAAAGAGGCCCCCACTGTTCAAACACTGACACATTTGATCTTCTAAAAAGATTATTGCATTTCTAGAGACTACTCATAAACATTTTAAAAATAATTGTTTATGAAGGATAATGGAATATTAATTCATTATCTTAAGAATGAAAATAAAGGGAAAAACCGAGCATTTTTCTGTCTTTCCCCTTATGAACTGTACCACTGGGTTACCTAACAGCAAATGAAGGGTAGAGGGATGTCTCTTTTAATATTTTAAAAATGAGGCTGGCGTCACGGTTCAATAGGCTAAACCTCCGCCTGTGGCACCGGCACACCGGGTTCTAATCCCAGTCGGGGCGCAGGATTCTATCCCGGTTGCCCCTCTTCCAGTCCAGCTCTCTGCTGTGGCCCATGAAGGCAGTGGAGGATGGTCCAAGTGCTTGGGCCCTGCACCCACATGGGAGATCAGGAGAAACACCTGGCTCCTGGATTCAGATCAGCGCGGTGCGCCGGCTGTGGAGGCCATTGGAGGGTGAATCAAAGGAAAAGGAAGACCTTTCTCTCTCTCTCTTTCACTGTTTACTCTGCCTGGCAAAAAAATTAAATTTTTAAAAATTTAAAAATGAAAAAGAGATAAGGTAATATCACTATTTTGTACCCTCCTGTGGATCAGTGGATTTAGATTTTGGGCATTAACTGCTTTATCATCACACAAAAAAGTAACAACCAGACATTTTATCCCACCTAACGAAAACTCTACATCACTAATGATTTTGTCAAAGGGATTAGAGATGAATCTGATGGATCCAACTGCCTGCTGAATTTCAGCAGTTACAGAGGAATATGTAGAACTGAAGCATGAGTGGGAAACTACAGGTTAAATGTAGCAAAATCTAGACAAAGAAACCACATATTAAATGCCCTGTGATTTTTCAACTCATGAATTTTAAGTAAAGGACTATGGGGCCAGCCGGCACTGTGGCATAGCAGGTAAAGCTGCCACTTGCAGTGCCAGCATCCCATAAGGGGACCTTTTTGAGTCCTGGCTGCTCCACTTCCAATCCAGCCTATGCTATGGCCTGGGAAAGTAGTAGAAGATGACCCAAGTCCATGGGCCCCTGTACCCATGTCGGAGACCTGGAAGAAGCTCCTGTCTCCTAGCTTCAGTCAGTGCCGCTCCGGCCATTGCGACCATCTGGGAGTGAACCAGCGGATGGAAGACCTCTCTCTTTCTCTCTGCTTCTCCTTCTCTTTGCGTAACTCTGACTTTCAATAAATAAATAAATCTTAAAAAAAAAAAAAAAAAAGGAAAGGGTTAAGGAGGGAAGCTCTACATTACAAAATGTGCAACCTAAACAGGATTATTTAACTATTCACTTTGATAATAAAATAATGAATATATGCAAGGAAGTTATAACTATATAAGTCGGAATAGTGGTTCACTTTGGGGTAGGGGTAGGGAAGGCACTGATATTCGTTAGGACAAGGCACAAGAAGAGGTTCTGAGGCTAGCTCTGGAGCTTGCTGGTTAAAAAAAAAAAAACATTTTATGACCTGGTGGTCAGTTTATGGAATATTTGCCTTATAATAACATAATAGCTTTTAAGTTATTAGAGCCATATTATAAAACAAGATGTTAGCCTTATGCGTTAAGCTATGTAGCTGGTTTCTGGGATTTTTTTGTATTTTCTATTTTACAGTATTTTTTTTTAAATACTACTAATATTTCATCAAATTGAAGAGGTAATTGATTCCAAAATACATCATTATTATATGTACCATTGGATGAAAAACAAATCCATAATATTGACACACTATCAACTGTAACACACATGCTATTTTCTAAAATGTTTTTACCTTCTAATAGGTGAAATGTGTTAATTACACACCACAGATACTGTCCCTTGAGCACAAAATCAGGCAACCAGGCAACTATCCTCATCCCCCAAAGACCTGAAATTTACTCTCTGAACAATCGACACCAGGTGTCTCTGTTCCTTAAAATGACATGAAGCACAGCTCAGGGAAAGATAAAGCTCTGTACTGAAAAGAAAGGATAAAATGAAAGTACACTAAATAGTATTATTCCCATCCCATTTCGCCATTGAGCTCCCATTCTCTCTCCTTTCTGGGATTGCAATTGCACATATATTGAACTGTTCAGCTCTTGGGTATTATAGGTTTACTTTATACTCTTCTCTGTTCTCCAGTTTGGGTCATTTCTGTTGAATCATTTTCAAATATTTGATTCCTTGTCTCTGTTGAGTCTAGCAATGAGATTGGCAAAGGCCTTTTTTTTTTTAAAATCTCCATTATGGTTTTCTTTTTCTACATTTCTATTCTACTATTTCTTATGCTTTTCATCTCTTTAGTTACATCTGTTCATCTTTTCATGCATATTGTTCACCTTTCATACTAGATATTTAACATATTAACCACATTGTTTAAAATTCCTTATCTGATATTTCCAAAATCTGAGTTACATCTGAGTATGGTTCTGTGTTTTGTGTCTTGACTGTTTTCTTTTTCCTTGTTGTGTTTTTAACAGTTTTCGTATCACACCGTTTTTGTTCTGCATGTGTTGATGTAGAGCAGTGGTGACAAAAGAAAATAATAGAAATAGACACGACTAAAATATCTGTCAGATCAGGAAAAAAAGAAAGTAACATTTATGCCTGGGATGAGAATGCCTCTTCCGCTACTGGATAGTTTGTTGTTCCCGTGACCATCAAACTTCTGCTGTTGCTACCCAGCCTCAGTCGTGGACAGCCCTGAATCCATGGGGCCATCTGAAGACATCTCTGAGTCTGTGGTGGAGCTTTCTCAGTGATTCTGCTTCCTGTGTGGTAGAAAACGTCTAATGCTGTGGGTCTGGAGCAGTTTCCTGCCCCTTACTCAGGATGGGTTCATTCATTTTCTGTACTTGCCTCAGAAGTTCAAGCCTTTTGTTTTGTGTGCTGGCTCCTCATAATGAGATATTTCTGGCCTTCTGCCCTGCCCTCAGTCTTTCATTTGGACATCCTCTGTAGGGCTGTGGAAAAGTTGTTAACTGGAAGCTGTCAATGAAATATCATAATATGGCTGGGAAATCAAAATTAGAATTTAATCATCAAAGTAAGCATTTAAATCCAGAAACGGTCTGAATTGGCTAATGTGTAAGCTTTTGTTTGGTGACCTGTTTTATACTTTTTCTTACAGGATAGGTACGTGCATTGAATCAAGTTTAAATAAGACAGGTATGTTGTGATTATCAATCACATTCAATATCAAAGAAGAATACCTGGTAATAGTTACAAATTTGATTATTGATTAAGGGAGTACATGACATTCCCACACTCCAATGTTATGTATATGCATTATCTTTATGACTGATGCTATTTTGCGGTACAATTGTAACTCTCTGAAGCCAGTGCTGCAGCTCACTAGGCTAATCCTCGGCCTGCGGCACTGGCACCCTGGGTTCTAGTCCTGGTTGGGGCACCGGATTCTGTCCCAGTTGCCTGTCTTCCAGTCCAGCTCTCTGCTGTGGCCCAGGAAGGCCCAAGTGCTTGGGCCCTGCACCCACATGGGAGACCAGGAGGAAGCACCTAGCTCCTGGCTTCAGATCCGTGCAGCACAGCACACCGGCCGTAGCTGCCATTTGAGGGGGTGAACCAACAGAAAGGAAGACCTTTGTCTCTGTCTCTCTCTCACTGTCTAACTCTGCCTGCCCCCCCCCCCAAATTGTAACTCTCTGATAATTTGAAGAAGAGTTGTAATTATGTAGACTCTCAGGGGTTTTTTTCCTCATGACTAACATGAGAGTGTATCTCTTTCCAGCTTTCTCCATCCTAAGCAGAAATTGAGCCCCAAATCTTTGTTTTTTGTCTGGTTGTAGAGAATGTTTCTCTACCTTCTATTTATTCTCTGACCATCTAAGGGTATAGAAGCTTATGGATGGAGCCTTTTTATGACCAGAAAAATTAACTGGCTATAGCAGTATCATACTTGAAACATAACTGAGTCACTTATGACCAGAGGCAAATCCTCGTCACTCCCTATTCTACCTCAATACCTAACTAATTATATTAAGATATTGCATAACGACTGGGTAAAACCTTGAAGGTAGTGCTATTAAACATATCAATTAAATTTTATAATCCACTACATAATAAAACCATGATGCATCTTTGCTTCTTAAACTCCCAGAAGATCCTGGTGACAAGGCCAGCATTCCAGCATTTTTATTATTCAATGACTTCCAGCTATCTGGTTCTGAATATTGAATACCACCCAAAGACTTTCTAAACACACTTAATGATTATTTAACCTTTGTGAATTTATAGTCTATGGGAAACAGAAAAAAATAGTTGAAAAAATTCTAATTCCAGAGAGGAATCATAAAATTTGGTCTGTGATTAAGACTTGCCTAAAACTGTAGATGACCTTGGCTAAGCCACTGAACCTTTGTTTTCTTTTTTTTTTCCCTCTGAGAACAAACATGAAGGGGTTGACTGCTAATTCTGAAATTGCCATTCCCAATTTCTATGAACCAAAAAAAGTCAGTCAATTCTTTGATTATGAGTAACCATGTAAAGACTACCCCAAATGCTCCACAAGAGGGCAGCTCCTCCACACTGTTTAATGTCTTCAGAGAAATTTCATAACCTGTGTTATGAAACCACCTTCATACATAGTATCTTATTTTTTGTTTTAATTATATAAATAAAACACAAATATATTCCAATTTTTTAAATTCCCAAATCACAGATAAATTTCAAGTCTCTTGATTAATATCCCAATCCTAATCTACCTATTATCAAGTTGGTTGGCATTTTACATTTTTATGAAGTTTCATCCTTTAGCTTTTAAAAACATGACTTCTGCAACTAATTTTTAGAATCTATATATTATTTGAATATCTTTCCTGAAAATATTCATAGATTAACATAGTTTTAAGTGCTCTCTTTAAAATGCATGTGTCAGAGGGGCATTGTGGTTCATCAAGTTCAAGTGCCAGCTACTCTGAACTTCTGATCCACCTTCTTGCTAGTGTACCTCAGAGGCAGCAGATGATGGCTTAAGTACTTCAGTCCCTGCAACCCACATGGGAGACCCAGATGAAGTTCCTGGTTCCTGGCTTTGGATTGGCTAACCCCTAGCTATTGTGGGCATCTCTCTCTCTGTGTCTCACTCTCTTCCTATTTTTCTGTATCTAAGGGATTCTGTCCAAGAAATACTTTTTAATTCCTATGGAAAGACACAAACACCTATAAAACTGACTCATGAGAGGAGGTGGGGGTTACAAGAGTGGATTGAGGGAGCCCTGAAGTGGGGTCTTACATCATTTCCCTTGACACCCAAAGGAGCTGGAGGCAGCCTGCTCACCTTCACCTCAAGATGCCATGGTTTGATTTCTACAGAGACTGTTGGTGACAGCATTTGGGAAATAGGGAAGATAGTATCTTCACATTTAGAGGCTAGAAGGTGCATTCTCCATTTTGATCTGAATTTTGAAAAGCCATTCACTGGGAGGGCTAGGGAATCTGGCCATTTAAGAACCGTTGGAGTGAGGAGATTGCTAGATGGATGTCTCAGGAAAAATGTTGGGACTCTACGATTTCCCACAAGCAAGTTTTTTATTTAAATTCAGGAATAGAAAATAGGCTCTTTTTTTTTTTTTTTTTTTTTTTGACAGGCAGAGTTAGAGAGAGAGAGAGACAGGGAGAAAGGTTTTCCTTTTCCATTGGTTCACCCCCAAAATAGCCGCTACGGCTGGCGTGCTGCGCCGCTATAGTGGAATGAACATGGTTAAATCTAACCAGCTGTGCAATCTAGAGCTTCTCTGACGTTCAGTTCTCAGAAGAAATAATTAAGAAAAATGTATGTCATGATTAGCAGTGTCAAGCATGCTTAATAAGTGTGCCTCCTCCCTGTTCCTATGAAAAACACAATGATGATGATGGAGACAGTGATGATATTGAAAAACCAATTTGTTGTCCCGCTTTACCTTGTTCACAGACTCTGGGGAGCCCCTCTGATTCTCAGGGTCTTCATCAGCAAAATGGCAACAACACTATTGTGCACTTACTAAGTCGTATACTGGACAGTGTTCTGAGCACTCTTTACATGTATTTTTTTCTGCCAATACCCCTCCCCCACCCTTTACTATGTATTAACTAACATCTGATGCTTACAGTTTCACGAGGTAGATGTTATTATTATTATTATTATTATTCCATACATTAAGTAATAGGGGCAGAAAAAGGATTGTATCAGTTGGACTAAGGTCACACAGCCAGTAGATGATAGGAGCTAGAGTTCAAATCCAAGGAGTTTAACTCTAGAGCCAACATTCTATTTTTGTAGAACACTAAAATGTAAAATAGAGGGTCCGGTGCCATGGCACACTAGGTTAATCCTCCACCTGCAGCGCCAGCATCCCATATGGGCACCAATGAAAGATGAGTAGATGCTCAGTATGTATCACTCTAAGCACTTGAAGTCGGAGGCAGTTAAGAGAGAAGTGTTTCCATCTGCTCTCTCATATAAATTCTATGAATTTCTAGAAACAAAGTACTCTAAGATGACAGAATTGTAAGCTTGCATGCTTTGTACCCTAATTTCCCCTAGAGTAAGGACAAACAGGAGAGCCTCCTGACATGCATTGAATTGTGTTATGGTTGATAACAAAGCTTTTTATGTTTGGCTATTGAATTTGGGGGTGCACATATTTCATACTGAAGCCTACTTACCCTATCCTAACAGTCTCTAAAGGCTATCCCTGTAATTATAACTTTTCTCAAATAAAATTCAGATAGCCATAGAAGGAAAGTCTCATGAAGCTGATATTTAAAAAGAGGAATTATTTCTTCTTGAAAATAACAAAAAATATTATGTGATTCCCTAGAGGTCAAGGGATTTGTTAAAATGATTCTGGGTAGAGAAGGGAGCCAAAAGGTCAAAAAAAAGGAAAGAAAAGGAATCCCAAGGCAATTTTGTCATTGTAGTCACTTCCTGAACTTCAGCATCCAATCTACACAGACTTAGCCTGGTATAGAGCTTCATAAAACAACTCAAGTCATTGCCCTGACTTGCTCCCCTGGGCCACGGCACAGTTCATGGAAGACACTGTCCGTGGTGGAGTGGCCTGGATTAAAGACCCTACTAAGTCTTCTGAGGCCACGTTCCCTGCCTTTCCTGTGGATTCTAGGTCTGAGTGAGCTCAGAAACCATTGTCCCAGCTTCCCAGACAGGAGGAAAGACAAAATTAACAACAAATGAACACTGGAGGAGCTTTCTAATGGATAAAAGCCAGGAACCCACTGCTTTTCCTTTTGTCCCTCAACAAACCTAGAGATATTTGGTCACTTTCCTTGATACCATCCCATTTGACTGAAGCTTTTTCAGTTATCAAAAGTCTTAGTATGGAGGCTGGCGCCTCCGTAGCTCAATAGGCTAATCTCTGCCTGCAGCGCTGGCACACCATGTTCTAGTCCCGGTTGCTCCTCTTCCAGGCCAGCTCTCTGCTGTGGCACAGGAGTGCAATGGAGGATGGCCCACATGGGAGACCAGGAGAAGCACCTGGCTCCTGGTTTCGGATCAGCACAGTGTGCCCACCATAGCGCGCTGGCCGCAGCAGCCATTAGGGGGTGAACCAACGGAAAAGGAAGACCTTTCCCTCTGTCTCTCTCTCACACTGCCTGTCCAACACTGCCTGTCCAACAATAACAAAAAAAATGTCTTAGTATGGAATTTTCCCATAGTCTCTAGAGCAACATCCTCTGGAGATCATGGTACCCAAAGGAACAATGGTGAAGGTGTTAATGATTCTCTTTAATCTCAGGATAGGGAGGGTCTGAACCATAGGCAGGGACCACTGTGCTCCTACATCTGAGGTGAGGAAGGGATCAGCTTATTATTCAATGCATTTCACGATACTGTTTCCTAGATGGGGAAGCTGAGTCATTAAAATTATAATGCATAGAAGCAGCATGATAGGATGGAATATGCTGGTCTGTGAATTAAGAGAGCTGGGTCTGGTTAATCCTTAATTTGATCATATGCAGATCATTAATTTCTATGGACCTAAGTTTCATCACCTATGAAATGCAAAATCTTAGTTATAATAATAACTGTCCTGCCTACATTTGTAAAACTACATTATTTTGAAAAAATATGTTGAAAAACAGCAGAGTGAACTACTGTTTTGATACACACTTAAAACTTAACCCCCTCCTTTTAAGCAAACTGCTATTACTTATTTCTTACTATGAAACTAGAAATGTGTTTCAGGATGAGGAGACTGAATCTTCCATCTGCTTCATTATTGTTAAAATGTCGTTTTTCTAGGCTAACTCGATGAGCTTCTTAGCTAAGACCTGTGGAACTATGTTATAGTGAAGACTGATATACTATGGTATAAACCTTAATTTCATTTGTAAAGACAAATTCTGAACTGTTCATGAACAAAATGCCTTTCTCTGATGAACAAGCAGGTAACTGTTGCATTTCTTTTTTTTTTTTTAAGATTATATTTACTTATTTATTTGAGAGGTAGAGTTACAGACAGTGAGAGGGAGAGACAGAGAGAAAGGTCTTCCTTCTGTTGGTTCACTCCCTAAATTGTTGCAAAGGCCGGAGCTGTGCCAATCTGAAGTCAGGAGCCAGGTGCTTCTTCCTGGTCTCCCTTACAGGTGCAGAGGCCCAAGTGCTTGGGCCATCTTCTGCTTTCCCAGGCCATAACAGAGAGCTGGACTGGAAGAGGAACAACTAGGACTAGAACCGGCACCCATAAGGGATGCTGGCACCACAGGCTGGGGATTAACCTATTGTGTCATGGCGCTGGCCCGACTATTGCATTTCTATCCTCAGCACTGTCCTCCTGCTGCCTTTAAGGAGGGGGAGTGGGAAGAAAGGAGGGTTAAATGAGGCCTGGTATCATTCAGCCCTACCTAGGGCCTCCTCTAGGCTCCTACAATCAACTTGGAAGAAGCTGGGGGAATGAGTTTGGGTTTTTTTTTCTTCTTTTTAAAGACAGTCACAGACACTATGGCTGAGTGAATGCTGCCTCTACAGAAAAACCCAAGGCTCAGAGGAAAAACGTAAAGTTCTGGGGTAGCTCTCTGAGTAATTTGAGAAAGACAAGAGAGGCTACATTCTTCTCTAACTGTCCATTTATTCTTTTCTACCTGAAATCTCTACAGCAACCAGACAAGAGGAAGTTGCTGGAATCCGGGCAAAGTTCCCAAACAAGATCCCGGTAAGACTCACTGTCCTTCCCCAGAGGGACCTGTATGTGTTCTTTGAAGAAACAAAGATCAATCAACGGCCTCCCCCTCTCTTTTCCAAGTCCCTAAGATACTGGGGGCTCTGAGCCACATTCTTAGGCACCTGCCTCAGGAGAGACCCATGCTGACACTCTTGACAGGTGATAGTGGAGCGCTACCCCAGAGAGAAGCTCCTGCCCCTGCTGGACTAAACCAAGTTCCTGTTCCTCAGGAGCTGACCATGACCCAGTTCCTCAGCATCATACGGCAGGCGGCCCAGTGTGCACGTGTGTGTGTACCTGGGCCTTTCGGAAGGACGGGCCCTGGCAGAGGGATAAGGGGGCGAATTTATTTCACTTTTTCTAACTGATTGTGCCTTTAAAAAGGATGATATGATGAATAATGTTTTAAACAGGTGGTGATTATCTTACTAGCAACCCTAAAGAAAGTGAGAACTCCCAATGTTGATTCAATAGCAGTTTTCTCTTATTTCAACATTTTACTGGTATTACAATTTGGAAAATATTTATTCATTTTCAACTTATTTGAGCTGATCCAAAGCCAAGAACTGGATGCTTATTTCAGATCTCCCACATGGATGCAGGGGCCCAAGCACTTGGATCATCTTCCACTGCTTTCCCAGGCCATAGCAGAGAGCTGGATCGGAAGTAGAGTAGCCAGGATTAGAACCAGTACCCATAGGGGATGTGGGCACTGCAGGCGGCGGCTTTACTGACTATGCCACAGCACCGGCCCTTATTCATCTTTCTTTAGCCCAGTGGGAGGGATCTTAGATTTGACACAGCAATTCCTGCTCGAATGTCATGCTAAAGCTGTGTCAGAACACATGACCTTATGAGTTCCTTCTGTAGCACCTGAGAAAGCCTTCAAATTCATAGCAAACAAAGACATATTTGCTTAACATGTTTGAGCTGTGAGTGTTTTTGCTAGTTAATGATAGAAAGGCCTTGCACTCTGAGCCCAGGTGAGAATCCTGGGCTCTTTTACATCTCCTGGAAAGTGTATGGAGTCTTTCTTCCAGTTTCTGATGTCTATCTTATAGCCCCGGATGTAGAGTGTTACTTGGGCACTTTAAAGTGAGTTGTTATTATTTAATTACAATAAAATAAAACTAGTAAAAAATTACCACCTTGACCATTTTGAAATGTGCAGTTCAGTGTCATGAATTACTTTCTTTTTCTTTTTTTTTTTAAAGATTTATTTCAGTTATTTGAAAGGCAGAGTTACGGGGGTGGGGGGGACAAAGAGAGGGGTCGTCCATCTATTGGTTCACTCCCCGAATGTTTGCAATAGTCTGAGCTGGGCCAATCTGGAGCCAGATGCCAGGAGATTCTTCCAGGTCTTCCACGTGGTATATGTGCCCAAGCACTTGGCCCGTCCTCTATTATATTCTCAGGCACATTAACAGGTAGCAGGATTAGAAATGGAGCAGCTGTGACTCAGCTGGTTCCCACAGGGGATGCCAGCACTACAGGTGGCAGCTTAACTTGCCAAACCACAACACCCAACACCGGGCCCAAGTGCTTTCACATTATTATGCAACCATCACCACCAACCATCTCCAAAATGTTTTCCTTTTTTCCAAACAAAACTGTGCCCATTCAACACTAACTCCACATTACCCTCCCCCTAGTCCCTGAAAATCATCATCTTACTTTCTGTCTGATTTTTATTAAGTCCCTCATATGAGTGGAACTATACAGTATATGCCCTTTTGTGATTATCTTATTTCACTTAGCATAATGTCCTCAAGGTTCATACATATTGTGCATGTGTCAGAATTTCCTTCCTTTTAAAGGTTAACTAATATCCACTGTTTGTATACACTACATTTTATCCATTCTTATTGATGGACATTTGAATTGTTTCCACAATATCCTCAAACTTCTGTGCCTTGATTTATCTAAGGAATCAGTAGAATTAGGATTGAGGTTTTGTATAAAAAGTTAAGTAGTGGGGCCAGCACTGTGGCGTAGTGGGTAAAGCTGTCTCCTGCAATATCAGCATGCCGGTTTGAGACCCGGCTGCTCCACTTCCAATCCAGCTCTCTGCTATGGCCTGGGAAAGCAGTAGAAGATGGCTGAAGTGCTTGGGCCCCTGCATTTGCATGAGAGACTTGGAAGAAGCTCCTGGCTTTGGATCGGCAAGATCCGGCCATTGCGGCCATCTGGGGAGTGAACCAGCGGATAGAAGACCTCTCTCTCTCTCTCTCTCTCTCTCCCTCCCTCTCTCCCTCTCTCTCTCTCTCTCTTTCCCCCTCTGCCTCTCCTTCTCTCTCTGTGTAACTGTGACCTTCAAGTAAAATAAATAAACCTGTGTTACTGTTTCTGTAGTTACATGTGTAGGCAGGCCAAAAGATATGAATGAGACTTTGAAAGATGTCAGGCAGTGATGGGGTGACAGGAGAAGGATCTGTGCTTCTTGAGCTGCTTCACAATTATGCAGATTCCTGGGTGGCTTCCAAGATCTATTGAATCAAAGCCGGTGGTGGTAGCACCCAAGAATCTCCGTTTTCTTTTCTTTTCTTTTCTTTTTTTTTTTTTTTATTATTTTTGACAGGCAGAGTGGACAGTGAGAGAGAGAGACAGAGAGAAAGGTCTTCCTTTGCCGTTGGTTCACCCTCCAATGGCCGCCGCGGCCGGCACACTGCGGCCGGCGCACCGCGCTCATCCGATGGCAGGAGCCAGGTGACAGGTGCTTTTCCTGGTCTCCCATGGGGTGCAGGGCCCAAGCACTTGGGCCATCCTCCACTGCACTCCTGGGCCACAGCAGAGAGCTGGCCTGGAAGAGGGGCAACCGGGACAGAATCTGGCACCCCAACCGGGACTAGAACCCGGTGTGCCGGCGCCACAAGGTGGAGGATTAGCCTGTTGAGCCACAGCGCTGACCGAAGAATCTCCATTTTCAAAAATCCTGCTCTGGGGAATTCTTATGCACTGGAGTCTGAGGTCCACAGCCTTAGAGTTTGGGAAATTGGGTACTTCATGTGATGGGAGCTTTTGTCTCTACCTTTGCTCTCCATCTCAGGAGCCTTGTGGTCCTGAGGGCCACTGAAGGCTGATATTTGCTGGAGAACACAAGAACTTGGTCAGCATGCACGTGACCATGGCAGAGACCTACAGGGGCTACAAGGAGAAGGATGGCTTCATCTACATGACCTATGCCTCCCAAGAGATATTTGGTTTATTGGGGTCAGCAGCTCTTGGTGACTATATGGCTCTACAATCCTCACTGGCAGATGGGACTTCTCTGCCATGAAAGTTTGTAAAGGATTTTAAAGGGTTCCAGGATAATGAAGATGGTGTTTCTGCCCTTCAAATACCTTTGAAGCTATTTGGGCCATTCCTTGCTTAGTTTATTTTTTTATGCCTTTTCTTTGTAAGAAAAGTTTGTACTGCTTTTGGAAATGTTGCAAGCAGTAACTCTGCTCTTAGTAAGAAATGGTCGGCTTGTATGATGTGATGAGGCGTTGAGGTATGTTCAGGTGGAGGTAGATTATGTCATCCATGGTGGTGCCTGCAGGCCTTTGACGAGTTTGCTTTTAACACTGTGTGTAGGCAGGAGGCCTGCATGTGGTTCTCATCCTACAGTGATTGACAGGCTGCTGATATGGTGGCTCCAGGACTGCATTCCAAGGGAATGATTTCATTAATGCTTGTATATGTATTTGCATCCACTTGAAAGGCAGAGCAACAATGAGAGTGAGAGTGAAAAAGAGAGAAAGAGAGAGAGAGAGGGCGGTTGAGACCTTCCCAACAGTCAGTGTTGGGTTGGCCAAAGTTGGGAGTTCAGAACTCCATCAGAGTCTCCCACATGGGTGGCAGAGGCCCAAGCACTTGGGCCATCACTGGCTGTCTTTGAGGCACATTAACAGGAAGCTGGATCAGAAGCAGAGTAGCTAGGATCTGAACCAGTACTCTTAAGGGATGTGGATGTCTGAAGCCACAGTGTCACCCACTGTGCCACAATGATCCTCCCTTGTACCCCCAGGGAGTATTTTCTAGAGGAAGTGGTGTCTAAGGCAATATTTGCTGAGAAGGAATTCGCTTGACAAAGAGGACAAGAAAAATATTGTAGTCACAGCAATTGGGATGGGATATTTGATGAACTACTATCACTTTGATGTGATTAGAACTTTGAGAAGAGAGTAGAACAAATAAGGAAGAGTGAGATAGGAAGCTAGAGTGGGGGCAAGGGCCTAGGGGGCTGGTTAAGAAGAAAGAACCTCACCCTGAGATTAGAAGGGATGGTAAATGCTTCTGAGGCCTGGAGTGCTTTGGTCTGGTTTCTTTTTAAGAAAGATCATGGTGCCTACAAGGAAAGCCATTGGAAGCTTTCTATTTCCTTTGTAGAAAGGCCACTGGCTGCCAGTTACTAAAGATGCTATTTAAAAATATGAAAATAGGTCACTGGGGCCGGCACCTTGGCTCACTTGGTTAATCCTCTGCCTGCATTCCATATGGGACCGAGTTCTAGTTCCAGTTGCTCCTCTTCCAGTCCAGCTCTCTGCTGTGGCCTTGGAAGGCAGTGGAGGATGGCCCAAGTGCTTGGGTCCTGCACCCTCATGGAAGACCAGGAGGAAGCACCTGGCTCCTGGCTTCGGATCGACGCACTGCCGGCCATGGCAGCCATGAACCAACAGAAGGAAGACTTTTCTCTCTGTCTCTCTCACTGTCTAATTCTATCTGTCAAATAAAAAAAAAGAAATAAAGAAAGAAAATAGGTCACCAAAGGTTTAAGGATGAGAATGGCAAAAATAGACTTGAACTTCAGAATCGGAGTACTAGAAGAGACTTCAGGGGTCATAAACAGCTGATCGGAGCTGAGAAGCTGGAGGAGGTTTGAGATGAGAATCCAGCATCAGGAGCCTGTATCCCCCTTTCCAGTACACAAAGGCCTGGATCTCCCTCTGTGAGGAACACACTGGTAGCCTTTTAGGGTAGCTGGCTCACCTGTCTGAACTACACAGGCTGTTTAGAAATGAAGAGCAGGTGGGTGAGGATGGGAGATAGATGCGCTGATTGGAGGTATGGGGTCCAGGGCTGGAAAAGAAAAGATTGGTTGAGGACATAGAGATGTAGAGAACCATGAAAGAGTCAGAAAGTCATGAGGCGGCGAGGAAACAGAAACCCCTCCAGGTATTACAAGCAGAGGTATTGAGTGCAGGAAATTGTGATCAGATGTTGAAATGCTGGAAGAGCAAAACAGACAATAGACAAAGGGAAGATTAAAAGAAGGATACCTTGGGGCCGCCACTGTGGCTCAGCGGGTTAATGCCCTGGCCTGCAGTGTTGGCATCCCATATGGGTGCCTGTTCGAGACCTGACTGCTCCACTTCCAATCCAGCTCTCTGCTATGGCCTGGGAAAGCAGTAGAAGATGGCCCAAGTCCTCGGGCCCCTGCACCCATGTGGGAGGCCCGGAAGAGGCTTCTGGCTCCTGACTTCAGATCAGCGCAGATGCGGCTGCAGCCAACTGGGGAGTGAACCAGTGGATGGAAAACCGCTCCCTCTCTCTCTCTCTCTCTCTCTGTGTGTGTGTGTGTGTGTGTGTGTGACTCTGACTTTCAAATAAATAAATAAATCTTTTTTAAAAACGGATACCCAGAGATCAGAAAGAGAAAAAGTAGAAATATAAGAGAGGACTGGGGTACAAAGCCAGTACTTGCCACTGCATTTTTTTTTAACTTAGAGAGATGAAGAAAGAAAGACAAAAACTGAGAGACTTTCTAACTTTTGCTTCTCTCCAAATTCTGGCAACAATCAGGACTGGGCCAGGCAGAAACCAGAAGCTTGAAACACAATCTGAGTCTCCCACGTGGATGGCAGCGACTCAACGACTTGAACTAGCCCCACTGTCTCCCAAGGTACACATGAGTAGGAAGGTGGATCAGAGGCACAGGAGCTTAGATTCAAACCAAGCATTCTGATATGGGATTCTGATATCCCAATTAGTATTCTAACCACTGCACCGCATGCCCATCCCTGTTATTGGATTATTTACTGACTATGTCCATTCATTCACTGGCCAAGAGATATATTTCTAAGCACCTACTAGGGGCTACTCTAGCAAAAGATTCATCTCCAGTATCCATGCTAGTTCTTTGCATCCAGGTGGCAGGGAGACACAGCATAAATGGAAAACTTCAATGGTGCTCTAGGTAGCAAGAGACAGAAGTCCTGACAGGCAACACTAGGGACTCAAAGGAGAGAATAACCAGGAGGCTGATGAGAAACGTGGGTGAGTTTTCATGCAGAACATGATGCTTGAGCAGGATCTTCCAAGCAGAGGAGGTAACTGCAGAGAATGAAGGGTCTGGAGATGGATTCTTGGTAGAGGGCGTGACAGGGACAGGGGAGGAGCATAAAGCAGCAGTGTGACCTGTAAGGGAAGCATTTGGCTGAAGTGGGATGCAGACTGTGTCCTAGGGTAGAAAAGAGAGGGCAGAGAGAGAGCTAAGGATGGACAGCAGGAAAGGGCTTTCCACTTAGACTTAACCCTGAAT
Source organism: Sylvilagus floridanus (assembly GCA_949820135.1). NCBI lineage: Eukaryota > Metazoa > Chordata > Mammalia > Lagomorpha > Leporidae > Sylvilagus > Sylvilagus floridanus. The sequence goes on from OX463240.1 coordinate 49,713,877, forward strand.
GTCAAGGAAGCTGCCACAAATCATGGCTTTGCATTCTGTTGATTTTCCTATTTTGAAATGTCAGAAACACCTGCCACATTCTGTTTATATTGAGATACACTATGCAAAACTATTGTGCCACATCCAGAGCAATAGCATTTTCTGTAGAATTCACAGATACACCACAAAGCAGTAATTTCTATAAATTTTCTACTTTGCAGAAGGAGATTTATGATTATAAATAGAATTAGGGCAATAGATTGTCACAAAAAAGCCTCTTGCTTGAATTAATAAAAAAAGAAATTGTAGTAGAATCAGTAAAGGGCATAGTCCATGGAGCACAGAGGCTGGGAGAACAGACCAAGGAGAGGATTTCAGGGAGGTAAATGAGTGGTTGCTGTCAGAGCTGGCTGGAGTCTGGAGGGGGCAGGACAATGCAACAGTGGCTCAGGGAGGCTCAGGAGAGGATAGCACCACTGTCCTAACACTGAGGGTAAAGCTAAGAGGAGATCTGAAGAAGAATTTGGCAACTAGAAGATCAAGGGGGATTTTGTGAAAGAACTATCACTAAGCAGAATGTTGGAGAAGGAGCCCACTGGCAGCAGGGACCCAGAGCTTAGGGAGAGAGTGGGGAGGAGGCAGAGCTAGGGAGGGTGATAGTGGGTTGTTTTAAAGGTCTTTTTGGAAGGGGATAGCTAGAGGTGAGGTTTTGAGGACGTGAGGGACCTAAAGCTGAGAGGCCCACATTAGTACAGGAGGGAGAAGGTTAAGTAACAGCAGGGGGTGCAGATGGCTGAACTAGGGGTGTGGACCAGCAGTGTGAGAGGTGGGATCTGATTAAGAGGAATGGTGAAGGTTAATCTTGAACATGAGGGAAGATGTCTCCTTGGGATGTGAGAGGAGGTAGCAGAAGGTGCTGGTTTAAAGCGTGGGAGCAGGACCAGAGGGGCTTGACAATTTTTTTCTTTTTCTTTTTTTTTTTTTTTTATTTTTTTGACAGGCAGAGTGGACAGTGAGAGAGAGAGACAGAGAGAAAGGTCTTCCGTTGCCGTTGGTTCACCCTCTAATGGCCGCCGCAGACGGCACGCTGCGGCCGGCGCACCGCGCTCGTCCGATGGCAGGAGCCAGGAGCCAGGTGCTTTTCCTGGTCTCCCCATGGGGTGCAGGGCCCAAGCACCTGGGCCATCCTCCACTGCACTCCTGGGCCACAGCAGAGGGCTGGCCTGGAAGAGGGGCAACCGGGACAGAATCCGGCGCCCCGACCGGGACTAGAACCCGGTGTGCCGGCGCCGCAAGGCGGAGGATTAGCCTGTTGAGCCACGGCGCCGGCCAACTTTTTTCTTTTTAACCGTTAAGAATTATTTATTTATTTGAAAGGCATTTGAGCTGTGAACCAGCAGATGGAAGACCTCTGTCTAACTCTGCCTTTCAAAATAAGTAAAATAAAAATCTTAAAATATTTTAAATTATTTCCACAAAAAAGGTTTTTAAAAAATCATGGGGCATTCAGAGCTAATCACATTTTTGGCTTAAATTATTACTAATTTTAAATAAATATAATTTTAGAGTAACTATTTTGAAATCTTAGTTGTTTTATGTATCTTGTTGATCTTTCCAGTTTATGCAAATTGACCCCCTTCTGTTCTATAGCTGAGTGCTATGGCTTGGTCTGGATGAGCCATAATTTACTTTGTCTACCTCTTACTCATGAACTTAGAAATGCTTAGTTTCTGCTATTGCAAACTGTGCTCGATGGGACAGGACCACAAGCATGTGCAAGGAGCAAGCACTGATTAGGATTTGCTCATCCCTGGTGGAATGACCTTGAACTTGTTTTTCCATCTTAAGCTTTAGTTTTATCATTTGTAAAATAAACATTAGCAATAGTATATTTACTTAGTAGTGGTGAGAATTGGATGATGATGAGGTATTAGACATGGGACAGATGTTTGGCAAAACAGTTAAGATGCCACCTGAGGGGGCAGTGCTGTGGCTTAGTGGGGTGCCAGTTTGAGTCCCAGCTGTTCCACTTCCAGTCCAGCTCTCTGCTATGGCCTTGGAAAACAGTAGAGGGTGGCCCAAGTGCTTGGGACCTTGTACCCACATGGGAGACCTGGAGAAAGCACCTGGCTCCTGGCTTTGGATCCGCCCAGCTTCAGCTGTTGCAGCAATCTGAGGAGTGAACTGGCAGATGGAAGACTCTCTCTCTCTCTTTCTCTCTCTCTCTCTTTCTCTCTTTGCTTCTGCCTCTCTCTAACTCTGCCTTTCAAATAAATAAATAAATCTTAAAAAAAAAAAAAAAGATGCTACTTTGGACTCCTGCATCCCACATCAGATGCTGGGGTTTGGGTCCCAGCTCTGCTCCTGGTTCCAGCTTCCTGCTAATGCAAAACCTGGGAGGTTCAAATAATTGGGTCCCTGCCACCCATGTAGGAGATCTGGACTGAGTTCCTGACTCCTGACTTTGGCCTGGCATAGACCTATCTGTTGCTAGCATTTGGGGAGTGATGCGGCAAATGGGATCCATTTTCCTCTTCCTCTCCTCCTTCCTTCTCCCCCTCCCCCTCCATCCCTCTCCCTTTTCCTCTCTCCTCCTATGAAATAAAATCATTTTAAAATTAAAAAGTGTTAGACATAGAACCTGGCATGTAGTAAGTCCCAACTCATAATAATAGTGTTTATAATGAATGCCAACTTAGTTCCTCTGTGTTTGGGTGTTTATATTGACACTGCCATGGGAGAAGTTTCTAGAAGTGGAAGTGCTGGGTAAAGAATATGAATATGTTAAAGAATGATGAATATCACTGCCTTTCTCTCTACAAAATAGTTTGGCTTACACTCACATCAAAGTCTCTCACTTCACCATCTATGCTGGAAATAGAAATCTTTAAAAATACTTGCCAGTCTATGAGGTGGAAAATTGCCCAATACTGTTTTGTTCTGCATGCTTTTTGTCTTCCAGCATCTTGTCAAATGTTTATTGGCAATTTGTACTTTCTGTTTAGTGAATTCTGCTTCTTTGGGGGTAGAAAAACATTCATCATTTTTGTATTGATTTAGCAGAGTGTTTATTTATTAGAGAAACTTGTCTTCCATGAGCACTGCAAAAAGTTGCCTTTAAAAAAATGCTCTTTATGGTTGGCCTTTTCTTACATAAGCTTTACAATTTTTATGAGATCAAGATTTCAGTCTTATCCGTTATGGCTTCTGGGATTCACATCCTGCTTAGAAAACAGTTCTACTCCATGATTATAAAATGCTTCACTGATGCTTTGTGTTTTGTTAAATCTGTTATGATCTTGTTTATTTTACATTTAAATCTTGATATACTTGGAATCTATTTTGGTATTATAAGGACTCAGCTTCTAAATGCTTACAAAGCTCCATTCCCAATGCCATGTATTGAAGAATTCATCTTATCCCCCTCACCACCGTGTCAATTGACTGTAATTGCTGTATTCAGCTGTCATAGATCTAGTGCAACGGTGAACTCTTCAAGGGTGAAGGCTAAGATTTTGCTTCTCTTGACCCTTGGGGAACCTGGAAGCACACTGAGCACACTACAGCTGCTCACAGGACAAGACGGTGAAGTGAAGCTTTTGAGTGGGAGTCACTGCGAGAGGATATGGCTGGGCTCAGTGAGGCATGGGGTGTCTGTTTTCAGGCCTGCATCATGGAGGGAATCAGCTGCTTGCTTCCTTCACATTCCAAACTGTCCTAGCACAGTTGGCACAAATGGCTGTGACAGCCAGGGCTGGGCCAGGCTGGAGCCAGGAGCTTCATCTAGGTCTCCCATGTGCATGCAGGGGTTCAAGCATTTGGGCCATCTTCTGCTGCTTTTGCAAGTATATTATGATGGAGCTGGATCAGAAGGAGAACAGCCGAGACATGAGCTGGTGCCTATATGGGATGCTAGGACTGCAAATATGGGATGTTCACACCTGCAGAACTGGTGCCCTTTTGTGGTGCAGCATAGCTTTAGCTGCTATGCCACAGTGCCAGCACCTTCAAATTTTCTTACACCAAATATTTGTATCTTTCAATTTTCCATGAATTTTTTTATGCCATCTAACTAGTCCAAGTGATCAATTTCAGTTCACAATTGATCATAATGATGGGTCTAAGAGTCAAAGAGATCACATAAACAAGACTAATGTCTGCTAATACTAACTGATAGAATTAAGAAGGAGAGAACGATCCAACATGGGAAGCGGGATACACAGCAGACTCATAGAATGGCAGAGGTCCATGAATTTTTTGAAGTCCCCAGGCATGCCTAATGTATTCAGTACAGATAAAATTTCACAGGAGAATAGATTAATATTTCCATTTTTAAAAAACAGAGTTCTTTTTGTGGAAACATATGGAAAAAATCTGAAGACACACAGCCAAATATTATATGTGGTTGGAGAGCTGCACAGTGGTTCAAAAAGGGGGTAAGAATGCAACAGCATGGTTGTTCCCATGGTTTCATAAAGCAAATGAAATATTCTGGATCTCCCTTAAAGTATAACTCAAAGGTGCCAATCACAGAATATATAAGCGATCTTCTGGCATGTAGTTTTGACATGGTCTATTGTAAGCTCTGAAAGCACAAATCCCTTAGAATGTAATGGAAAAAGAGATAAAATACTAAGTATAAAGCTCTTAGCAAGGTACTTGGAAAATTCTAGATCCTCCACAGTGTTCATTCCAGATGAAATTAACCCCTCATCTTTCATATCGAAGATTTTTACCCTCTTGGAAAGTTCCAATTTTATTTTCTCATTTTCTCCTCCGTTCTCACTTTCTGCTTTCTTTTGGATTAGTAGAACATCATTTAAAATCCCTTTTTAATTTACTTATTGGCCTTTTAGTTAAAACTTATTTATTAATTATTTTTTAAAGACAGAGATGCAGACAGAGTGCTCATCTGCTGTGTCACTCCCCAAAACACACAATGGCCAGGACTGAGGCAGGCCAAAGCTCAGAGCTGAGAACTCAATCCAGATCCCCCAGAGGGGTGGCAGAGATCCAAATATTTGAGCCATCACTGTTCCTCACAGGTATTAGCAGGGTGCTGGAATCAGAAGCTGGAGCCAGAATTGAATGCAATCATACTGCAACATGAGACATGGGCATCCTATCTAGTGGCTTAGCCACTAGGCTAAAAACATCCACACCAGTTGTACTTCTTGGTGTTGTTATTTATTAATGGTGTAACATTTTACCATCTACTTCAAGTTGACAGTATGCCACTTCACACAAAATGGAAGAACCCTGCAGCTGTATAGGGTCAAAGTTTACTTCTCTTTCCTTTATTCTATAGTTGTCATATGTGCACATCTTCCCATATCATATAGCCCACAATACAAAGTTAAAAGTCCACTTTAAATATTCATATATATTTTAGAGAAATTAAGAAGAAAAAGTCTTTCATACATATCCACATACTATTTCTTTTTTTTTAAGATTTATTTATTTATTTGAAAGGCAGAGTTACAGAGAGGCAGAGAGAGAGAGAGAGAGAGAGAGAGAGGTCTTCCATCTGCTTGATCACTCCCCAGATGGCCACAAGGGCCGGAGCTGTGCCGATCTGAAGCCAGGAGCCAGGAGCTTCTTCCAGGTCTCCCGTGCGGGTGCAACGGTCCCAAGGACTTGGGCCATCTTCTGCTGCTTTCCCAGGCCATGGCAGAGAGCTGGCTTGGAAGTGGAGCGGCCTGGACTCAAACCGGTACCCATATGGGATACTGGCACTGCAGACAGTGGCTTTACCCAATACACACAGTGCCAACCCCCACATACTATTTCTAATACTCTGACTGGGGAGTTGTAATGCACTCTGAAAAAAAGGAAATCATCATGGAAGCTGGAGAATAATGCAAAGCAGGATACAAGCATTGTAGATAAGTGCACTGCAAGGAGTCCTCAAAAGTTGATGGAATTACCTGGCTGATTTAGGTCCTGACCTTTTTCTGGATTAGATTTTATTTCTCTGATCAATTCTCTCTAAAGTAATGTGGAATTTTCTTTTCCCTCTTCTCTTTTATGAGATCTAATAAAATCACTTTGTATTCCATCCTTAAACATTACACAACTTGGTTCTACTTTATGATCCTATTTTAGAGGAAGAATGGGCTTTTTTGGGAGGGGAGGGGTATCTTTGTCTTATTAGTTGAAGCATTGCAATTGCTTCTCTAAAATATTCCTTGAGGATTCCAGATGGCTGTGATAAAACCCATCATTTTACCCTCTTACACAGAGATGGACTGTTTGAGGGAGGCGTCAACCTGTTCTTCCCAATCCCCATCTCCCCGTTGCCTCCCTTGTCAATCCCTGTAGGCATTTGGGTTTGTTGCTTGTTTTTGAAAACTGGGCCAGGAGTGGGCCAGGCTTTAAGCCTAGTGATTGGGATGCTGGTTAAGATGTCTGTGTCTCACATCAGAGTTCTTGAGTCCCATTCCTGGCTCCAGCTGCTGACTCCAGTTTCCTGCTAATACAGACGCTGAGAGGCAGCAATGATGGCCCAAGTCACTGAGTCCCCCATCCATGTGAGGAGACCTGGGTTGAGTCCCTGGCTCCTGGATTCAGCTAGGCCCAGTCTCAACTGATGCAGGCATTTGGGGAGTGAACTAGCTGTTGAGAGCTCTGTCTGCTTCTTAAATAAATAAATACCCATAATTAAAAAAAAAAAAGAAAGAAAATCCAGGATATTGGAGCACCAGAAAGGAGGGGGATAGGGAGGGGAGAAGCAAGCAGAGGAGAGGTCAATATTGTTGGGATTTTATTCTAACCGCAATGAGAAGTACTAAAGAAGCATACCAAGTGGGGTGAGATGGTGCAGCTGGCACCTTCAGGGCATTGCTGGGACTGTAGAGATGGGAGTAAGCAGGAGAGGAAGTAGGAAGTCCAGGTTAGGAAGGCTTGCATGAGTAGGTGCCAGTGAGAAGGAGGGGAGTGGAAAAATTCAGAGTTCAGTCTGGAGGCAAAGCTGTGGGGCTTTGAGGAATGGGGTGGGGGGCTGGAGAGAGAGACCTGCAGGACAAAGGTCAGTGTCAGGCCTGACCTGCTGCTTTGATGAACACTGCTGCCACTTAGTAAGCTGGAAAGACCTGTCAAGACAGGTGGTAGGAAGACCTAATTTTAGAGGGAAAACCAATAGTTTCTTATTGGATTTTGAGGTTCATAATTGTGTAGCATCCATGATAAGACTGCCAAGCAAGTACCTGGTTTTAAGATCTTGAGGCTTGAGGCTGGTAAGCAGCAGGTTAAAGCCCTGGCCTGAAGTGCTGGCATCCCATATGGGCGCTGGTTCAAGTTCCAGCTACTCCACTTCCAACCCAGCTCTCTGCTGTGGCTGGGAAAACAGTAGAAGATGGCCCAAGCCCTTGGGCCCCTGCACCTGCATGGGAGACCCAGAGGAACTCCTGGCTCCTGGCTTTGGATCAGCACAGCTCCAGCCGTTGCGGCCAATTAGGGAGTGAACCATCGGATAGAAGACCTTTCTCTCTCTCTCCTTTTCTCTCTCCCTCTCCTCTTTCTGTGTAACTCTGACTTTCAAATAAATAAATAAATAAATAAATAAAATCTTTAAAAAAAGAAGCAGCAGCTTCACCACTGGAACTGGAGGTTGAGCTTGTTCAAAGTGGTTAGAAAGCAACAAGTTACTTTTAAAAAAAAGATGCTAAGGCTGGTGGGAAACTTTGCCTTCCATTAGTCTTGGAAGAAGTCTTTACCTCTGCGAGCTGGGCCCTCACCTCACCTGCAGCATCACCTGACCACCCGATGTATGCAATGCAGTAGATTAAAGTTAACCCCAGGGCCTTGTGCACACGAGGCTGCCCCTGTGCAAACCATCACATACCACTTCTCCTGTGCACAATGTTACTTGTTCATTGTAGCTCAGATAATTCACTCTTATCCAGGTTGGAGCATGGCCTGAATTGTGTTGGGAGTGCAGACATAGACTGGGAGTGGTGGCCTACTAATATCATAGGAATCCAACAATAAGGAGGTAAGTATGTTGTTCAGCTTTTCTTTAACAAAATTCCTAAGGCTTCTAGCTTGAAAGAGAATGGGGTTCTTCAGGCCACAGTTTTGGAGATTCAAGTCTGAAATCAGGTGACCCTATTGGTTTGGCCTCTGATGAAGGCAGCAGATGGCAATGGCATAGGGTGTGTGGAGGAAGGATCATGTTGTGAGTCAGGGAACACACTCGGGCTTTCTAACAAGTCTCTTGTGAGAACTACCTTCCAAGGGGAGTGCATGTCCCCAGTGACCTAAGGATCTCTTCGTGGGCCACACCTCCTAAAGGGCCCAATAACACCACCATGGGGATCAACACTTCAACACATGGATCCTTGGAGGATATTTAGCATTCAAAGTTACATCCCAATGATAGCAGTAAGGCAAGAAGAAATGGGAGGGACAATACTGACAGGGATCCACTGAGACACATAATATAATTTTCTCAGTAATTCTTTGCATTCAAGTATAATACAGTTGGAGGTTGGCTTCTGTCCTCTGCCATGGATGTAGGCATCCTGACACTTTCATACCTGAGCAAGATGAGGCCCTGTCCAGATTTAGAGGACGCCACTCTGGGCCTCCTCCAGCAGCACACCTCCCCACAGCGTGGGGTCTACAGGGCCAAGAGGACATGTCTGCCTAGCACTTGTGCCTTATTTGAGTAATTCCAAGGTGCCAGGACCCCAGAACTAGTTACACAATAGGCACATGGCACTTCTAGAGCCTCCATGGGCCCATTCTTTGTCCAAGCAAGGAATTTCATGCTATGGGTTAGAGCTGGGAGGAAGAATGACACAGCAAGGAGGGAGAACAGATCTGTGAGCTGGGGTATGCTCTCCCCACACCACTCCCCACAATTCCCCAATGCAGAACACTGAGGACTCAATACTTCTGAATTTAAACCTGTACTTCCAAGTTTTTACGAAGGTGTATTATTCAAGGCAGAAGGATAGAATATGTTTAAGTTTTTGGTTTCGTTTAAACTATCTTAAACTGCTTTAAATATGTGATAGCTAGAGCTTCATTTTTATAGTTAACCTGTATATTATGTCAGGGCTAGAGTTCTTTAAATCCTTTTCTTGGTCGGTCTGTAGACACAGGGTTGGGGAAGCTTTTCTCTGTCAATGGCCATTTGGGTCATACAAAGTACAAGGGCCATCATTTGCAGGTCATTCAAAATTATCATTAAAAATATAATAAGTTAGACTTTTTGAATTCCAAGCCCCAACTGTGGTTGCCTTGGGAGAACCAGACCAAATGATTTAGCTGACCTTGTACATCCTCAGGGTTGGATGTTCCCTACTAGGCACACATCAAGGGAAGTTATGGCAGAGTAGGACAGGGTCAGGCAGCCAATTTGGGGAAGGATGAACTTCAGAGTCCTCAAACTTTTCCAAATTCCCTCTCAGGTCACTGTAGCTATCCAGTAGTACAGGGAATTGGAATAGTCTCCTTGAATAAGCTATCACCACCAGGTGGTGCCAAACCAGCAGGAATAGGACAGTGATGGATTATTGGCCAATAAATACTCAAAGGCTCAAACAACTTGAAACCTCATAGTAAGTATATTTGAATCCTCTGAGAAGTTAGTATGGGACAGGAGGCCAGCCATAGATGTTGGGGAATAGTAGCTAAGAAAATGAAATGCATCTCTTTGATGGGAATGCTAACCCAAGGGATCCTGAATCAGTCACTCCATAGGAAAGAACTTTGAGAGGAGCAAAGCACTAAAAAGGAAAGCCCAAGTCCTCCACATTTGTGGGCTGCCATAGCAGCTGGAGGATGGAATGAGGTCATCCCAGAGGGGCCAGTGGCCCAGGTGAACCTTAGGAGCAGCGCCTGGGAGTGAGGACTCAAACCAGCAGGGGGGGAGATGGAAACCAGACCAGGAAAAGGAAGGCGTTTCCAGTAACAGAACAAAATTAGTCACAGTGGTGAAGCTGTAGTCACAACATTTTGAACAGATCTTTTGGCTGAACAAGAAGGGGAAGACATGAAATTTATTTTATTCCTGCATATGTCTTTCATCAGAGGATATTAAATCACTGCCCACACCAAACACCTTGTTCAGAGACCAGTTGCTTCCATTTTACGAGTCAGTGACTCATGCTAAGGGAGAACATAGGATGCATGCATAAGGTCATGTTATGGGAATTGGCGCTATAGTAAATATTTGCACACTCACTCTAGCCCCCAAGATCAAACCTATTTTACCAAACTTGCATCTAACCTCCCAAATAAAACATATGATTAAAGGAAAGCTACCTCTCAGAAATCAGACTGATTGTGCAAAACCGAAATATTATAACTGAGAGGGATGGTACAGACAGAGCTTAAATAAAGGAGAGACAAGGGTAGGAACAAGTGGAGAGAGGAAGGTCATGTCGACTCAGCAGCTGAAATCTTGTGGTCTCCTAGAAAACCCACAGATAAAGGAACTTAACGTTTTCTGATGATTCTGTACGTCTGCTCAAGGGCAAACTTTGCTGAGAACAGGAATAACCCCTGGTAGCTGAGCACTGACCTCTCACACAGCCAGGCTTGGTGTCCTGGTCTTGAACATCGACAAATTCATGGAACATTGACATCAGGCAAGACAAAGCCAGTACCGCTCTGCAGTTGTGTTTTGGTGCAGACAAAAACAAGACCAGGTTACATAAGTGGCTGAGCTTCTCCTTAAGCTGGTGAATCTCTGACTGCTACTTCTTGACCAGTCCTAGTTTTATCCCTACTCTTTTCTTTCTGCCTTCTGGTAAGAATGATGAAGATAGTCACGGAATCACCCCCACTTCCTGGCCCCATCCAATCTTGAGCAACATCCTGCTGCCTCCAACCCTTCCCAAACCACCCAACACAAGCCATACTACTAGATTAATTCCCTTCTTAGCCCTGTTACTGGTGTGTCCCCTGGATTGCCACTGTGCATTCTTCCTTTTGGCAAGGGGTTAATATACCCAATTTTGTTTAACTACAGTTGTGTCCCTGGAGGGCACTGAGAAGCCAGTTAATTTATATAAGGGCAAGAGAGAATGTTCACTAGTCTACAGATTCTACATGTGCTTTTAAAAAAATCATTTATTTATTTTGAAAGTCAGAGTTAGACAAAGAGAGAGAGCAAGCTTTCAACCTTTGGTTCACTCTCCATATGTCTGCAAGGGCCAGTGCTGGGTTGGGCCAAAGACTGGATCCAGGAGCTCCTTCTGGGTCTCCCATGTGTGTGGCAGGGGCTCAAACACTTGGGCCATCTTCCATTGCTTTTCTCAGGCCATTAGCAGGGAGCTGGATTGGAAGTGGAGCAGCCGGGGCACAAACTGATAATCATATAGGATGCCAGCATTGTAGGTGGTGCCTTTACTTGCTAAGTTGCAACACTGGACCCCAAATGTGCTTTTATAAACCCTGCCTTGCTTTTGTTCATGGACTGAAGTTACTTTGTCTGCTTATGAGTCAAACTATTTTTGTTGAAATGGTGAATCTTCCTTTACCTGGCACAGTGCTTTATGCCTTAAGGCCAATTTTGTCAACTATGAATATAGCTGTACAGATCGGAAGAATTCATTATTTGGATGGTGTATATTTTTCCACTTTTATACTCTCAGTCCATAGATCTTTTATTACTGGATAAGATAAAAAATTTAATAAGCTATCCTTAACTTCCAGTCTACTCACATTTAGAGTAAATGCTTAATTTTTTTATTTTTCAATTTTGTAAAGATTTTTTAAAAATTCATTTGAAAAGCAGAGTTACAGAAAGAGGGAGGGAGAGAGACAGAGAGAGGGAGAAGGAGAGCGAGAGGTGGGGGAGAGAGAGAGAGAGAGAGCGAGCTTCCCACTGCTGGCAAACTCCCGAAATGCCTGCCATGGCCAAGGCTGGGCCAAGCCAAAGCCAGGAGCCTGAAGCTTCATCTGGGTCCCCCACATGGGTGGCAGGGACCCAAGTACAACTTGCGCCACCTTCCGCTGCTTTCCCAGATGTATTAGCAGGGAGCTGGATCGAAGTGGAGCAGTCAGGACTTGAACTGGGGCCCAAATGGGATGGCAGCGTTGCAGGTGGCGGCTTAACCATTAAGCCACAGTGCCGGCCTCAGTGCACATGCTTTTATAATAAGCGTTTATACGTAAAAGCTTTATTTTACATGTGTGTACGCTGTCCTTCTTTCTTTTCCCCACCGTACTAGGTTAGGAATTTTGTGTTTAATTATTTCTCTCCTCTTGGTGGTGACCCTAGGAAATTATAACATGCCTTCTTAACTCTTTAAAATCTGGATTAATTTATTTACCCTGACCCTGGGTTATAGAGGAAATTTAGATCATTTAACTCAATTTGCCACTTCTGTTATTTCTTAATTTCATGTCTTAGTTGTATCCTGGTTTATTTTTATTAAATTATTATTTATTTTATTAATCATTGTATTTATTTCTTTTCCTGTTTGAGGGAGTCAGTGTCTGGATTTCCCTGCATATGTACTATTCCCTTTAAAACTACTTTCAACCAATAGTCTACACATGATGAACTCTTTCAGTTTTTATTTGTTCTGAAAATGTCTTTATTTTACTCTCATTTATGACATATCATTCAGTCTAGGGTTTTAGGTGGGAAGCTTTTTTTATTCCTGTGCCTATAAATGGTTTTATTCCATTTTATCTTAATGCTGTCAGTCTAGTTGCAGCTGTTTTTTTTTTTTAAGATTTATTTTATTTATTTGAAAGACAGAGTTGCAGAAAGAGGTAGAGACAGAGAGAGAAGTCTTCCATCCGCTGGTTCACTCCCTAGATGGCTGCAATGGCTCTAGCTGCGCCAATCCAAAGCCAGGAGCCAGGAGCTTCTTCCTGGTCTCCCACATGGGTGCAGAGGCCCAAGGACTTGGGCCATCTTCTACTGCTTTCCCAGGCCATGGCAGAGAGCTGTATCAGGAGTGGAGCAGCCTGGACTCGAACTGGTGCCCATATGGGATGCTGGCACTGCAGGCAGCAGCTTTACCTACTCCACCACAGCGCCAGCAGGCCCCGATATTTAATTTAAGATATTGCCATTAAGTTCTATTTTTTGCAGCTTTACTATGATGTAATCAAGGGTGGCTTTTTAAAAATTTATTGAACTAGGATTTTATTATACTTTTTGAATCTGTGAATTAGAGTCTTTCATTCACTGCCATTAGTTTTTCTTTATATTTATAAAGAAAATATATAAAATATATTTATTTATATTTATCTATACTTATAAAATTATGGAAAAATTTCTGTTATCTCTAACGCGTCGTTGGCTTCTTTGTACCATCACCCAGATTAACATTCAAAATCACAAAAAATGGATTACAAGAAAACAGGATTATTCCTACGTAAAAGGGATAATGGGAGGCAGTTGATAAGAAGCTCAGAGGCCACTGATGCAGGCAGTGGAACTCTTGAGGAGCTGGCCTGGGGGTGTGGGGTGAGAATGTTTAAGACTTTAAGTTGTAAGTGTTGTAAATCCCTCCTTCATCCTTGAGAAAAATTCAATAAATTTCTATACATTCCTTCATGACTTAGTGTGAAAAGCTGTTTTATTACTTGGAGTTAACTTTTAAAAAAATATTTGAAAGTCAGATTTACAGAGAGAAGGAGAGAGAGAAAGGAGAGAAATCTTCCACCCACTGGTTCACTCCCCAAATGGCCCCAACCACCAGGACTGGGCCATGCCAAAGCCAGGAGCCAGGAACTTCAAACAGGTCTTCCACGTAGGTACAGGGGCCCCAAGCACTAGAGTCATCCTCTGCTGACTTCCAGGCACACTAGCAGGGAGCTGAATTGGAAGTGGAGCAGCTGGGACTTGAGCTGGTGATCCTACGGGATGCTGGCACTGCAGTTGGCAGCTTAAGTGGCTATGCCAGGTGCCGGTCCTTAGGGAGCTAACTTTGAGGGGAGGGAATGGGGTGGCCAAATACATTAGTGTTAGCTGACAGCTCAATTAAGGGCCATGAGGTAAGCCCTTGCAGAAAACAAAATAAGGAATAAACCAGAGAAGTTTCTAAACATGTAAATTGCATTGCAGCATTTTCTTGTGTCTCAAATGCTCTCAGGATAAAACTCCAAATACTTACCATGGTTTTCAGTACTTGGGAGAATTTTCTCTGCCTGCCTCTAGGCTCACATACATCTCCTGGCTTCTTTCTACTCCCCTGTGTGCCAATCCACCCTTCCCTGCCCTTTGCCCATGCTCTTCCGGGTGTGTCAGTGTCCTCTAACCAAACTATAAATGTATACAGTATTGACTTAGCTTTGTAGTCCAGACAGTATGTAGAAGAACCCCATCACACTAAACACTATAAATAGAAGTCATCGTGGGAGAATGAGAATAGGGAAGAGAAGAATTTGTCATTGACTTGGAGGGAATAGAAAACTCCAATAGGATATGGCTAAATGTATTAAGGCCTGTGCCTATGATGGAATACTGTAGATTACAGAACAATAATGACATAATGTTCAGCAAAAATGCTTATCAAATATTACATAAAATATTGGGTTATAAAATATGTAACCTGGAATCTCAGAAAAGCTGGCTGGTTAAGCTACCACTTGCAATGCAAGGTTCCCATATTAAGCACGAGTTTGTGCCCTGGCTGCCCCATTTTTGATCCAGCTACCTGCTAATGTACCTGGGAAAGCGGTGGATGATGGCTCAAGTACTTGGGCTGCTGCCATATGGGAGACCCAGACAGAATTCTAGAGTCCTGGCTTTGGCCTGGCCATTGTGGTCATGTGCGGAGTGAGCCAGTGGATGGATCTCCTTTCTCTGTCACTCTGCCTTTCAAATAAACAAAATAAAACCATTAAAAACTACTTAGAACATATTTCCAACAATATATATTCCTTAAATATATGAAAATATTACCACAAAAATTTTATATTTAAAAATAAAGCTTTCTACCTAAGATTAGGAAATAGATCAGATCCTGGCTATTAGTACTTCTATTTAACATGCACTGTTAGGGCCAGCACCTGCAGTGGTTCCATCCCATTTGGGCACTGGTTCAAGTCCCAGCAGCTCCACTTCTGATCCAGCTCTCTGCTATGGCCTGGGAAAGCAGTGGTAGATGGTCCAAGTCCTTGGGCCCCTGCACCTGCGTGGGAAAACCCAGAGGAAAATCCTGGCTCCTGGCTTTGGATCAGTGCAGCTCAGGCCATTGCAGCCAATTGGGGAGTGAACCAGCAGATGGAGGATTTCTCTCTCTCTGCTTCTCCTCTCTCTGTGTAACTCTGACTTTCAAATAAATAAATAAATCTTTCAAAAACGCAGTGTTGGTCTTAGCTAAGGCACTAGTTAAAGAGTAAAATGAATAAAGATTTGAGGGGCAATATTAGTATTTTTTTTAAAGATTTATTTATTTGAGAGGTAGTATTACAAAAGTGGGGGAGGGGATGAATCTTCTATCCCCTGGTTCACTCCCTAAATAGCCACAATGGCCAGAGTTGGGCCAGACTAAAGCCAGGAGTCAGGAGCTTCTTCTGGGTCTCTCATGTGGGTACAGGGACCCAAGCATCTGTGCCATCTTCCACTGCTTCCACAGGGAGCTGCATCAGAAGTGGAGTAGCTGGGACTTAAACCAACACCCAGATGGGGTTCTGGCACCACAGGTGCTAACTTTACCCACCACACCACAATGCTAGTTTCCCAGAAAATTGGTATTTGTTTATGACACAATCATATATCCCCCCAAATCAGCAGATAAATGATATAATTCATAAGTGAATTAGTAAATTCACTAGTGGCAGATAATACAAAACATCAAGTATGTTTATTGCAGCAGCAATTAGAACAATAAATTTACTAGAAAAGGTAATTTACTCAAAAATAAATTTAAAATAGTTTAAATCATTACATAATTAAAAATAATCTGGCAAGCCCTTTTCATAGAAAATTTAGTGACACAACATCCTTTGCACAGAAATTGTTATTAGTTGCTTCTAGATCAAAGGTTGGCAATTTTTTTCTATAAAAAGCCAAATAGCAAATATTTTAGGAATTTTCATTCATGTGGCCTGTCTTGCTACTACTCAATGTATTTTATGGCATAAAGAAAGAGTCATAAAATATGTAAATTAATGGATGTGGCTGTGTTCTGTACCTAACAGAACAGGCAGCAGACTAGATGTAACCCAGAAGCCGCAGTTTGCTGACCCCTGCTCTAGAAAGTAACTCCTTTGTGCGATGAACTACATTTATCTTCTTTGCAGTTACAATCCAAATACCCTGCGCAAAGACTGCTGCATAGTAGACAGTCAAGGAATAATTAAATGGATAAATTACAAAATTATACTGAGTTGTGGGATTATGGAAAAATTTATTCTGTGTGGCTTTTTAAATATTTTCTAGAATCATGTGTTTGTCTTATACTAAAAACAATTAGGGGGGTGGCACTGTGGTGCAGTAGGTTAATCCTCCACCTGCAGTGCTGGCATCCCATATGGGCACCAGTTGTAGTCCTGGCTGCTCCTCTTCCAATCCACCTCTCTGCTATGGCCTGGAAAAGCAGTGGAAGATGGCCCAAACACTTGGGCCCCTGCACCCATGTAGGAAACCCAGAGGAAACTCCTGTCTCCTGCTTTGGATTGGCACAACTCCAGCCATTGCAGCCACTTGGGGAGTGAACCAGCAGATGGAAGATCTTTCTCTCTGTCTCTCCCTCTCACTGTTTATAACTCTACCTCTCAAATACATAAATAATAATAATAAAAAGATTAAGAGGTATGACTAAACACCAGGTTAGCCTGTTGCAGCATTATGTTTCATTTTGAGATGATCACCAGGCCTTACCCTTGTCCCAGGATTTCTCACATAGACACAAATTTTCAAACAAAATAATTTTAAAGTCAGAAACTTTTGGGCCAGGAGATTTCAGACATCTGGACTAAAAGATAAATCCACTGTAGGAAAAAAAAAAACAGTTCTAGGTTTTGCTACTCAAAGTGAGATCTGGAATGGCTACCCCAGCACCAACTAGGATAAGAAACATAATTTTTCAGGCTCACCCCAGACTTAGTGAATCAGAATATTCATTTTTAACAGGGAGCATTTGCGATAAACAGACAGAGCAGAGACAGCCAGGAGCTCAGAAGAATTGGAATTCAACTGGGTTGCTGCTGAGAGAGATAAGGAGAGATGCAGGGATGAGCACCATCTTGGAGAGGTGTTAATGCCCATGTAAGGAGTTTTAATATGTAATCAGGGGGGAGCCACCAAGACCACAGCCCTACCACCTTGGCTAAAACCAGACAAGTCTGCAGAAGTCATAGACTTGCATTTTAAGAAAGATCACAACTACAGAATTAAGATATATTTTTTAAATGTGTATTTTTTATTTAGTAAATATAAATTTTGAAAGTACAGTTTATGGATTACAATGGCTCCCCCCCATAATTTCCCTCCCACTCACACCCCTCCCATCTCCCGCTCCCTCTCCCATTCCATTCACATCAAGATTCATTCTCAATTAAATTTATATACAGAAGATTGATTTAGTATATATTAAGTAAAGATTTCATCAGTTTGCACCCACACAGAAACACAAAGTGTAAAATACTGTTTCAGTACTAGTTATAGCATTACTTCACATTGGACAACACATTAAGGACAGATCCCACATGAGACGTAAGTACACAGTGACTCCTGAAGTTGATTTAACAATTTGACACTCTTGTTTATGGCGTCAGTAATCTCCCTAGGCTCTAGTCATGAGTTGCCAAGGCTATGGAAGCCTTTTGAGTTCCCCAACTTCGATCTTATTCTGACAGGGTCATAGTCAAAGTGGCAGTTCTCTCCTCCCTTCAGAGGAAGGTACCTCCTTCTTTGATGGCCCCGTTCCTTCCACTGGGATCTCACTCGCAGAGATCTTTAATTTAGGTCTTCTTCTTTTTTTTTTTTCAGAGTGTCTTGGCTTTCCATGCCTAAAATACTCTCTTGGGCTCTTCAGCCAGATCCAAATGCCTTAAGGGCTGATTCTGAGGCCAGAGTGCTATTGAGGACATCTGCCATTCTATGAGTCTGCTGTGTATCCCACTTCCCATGATGGATCGTTCTCTCCCTTTTTGATTCTATCAGTTAGTATTAGCAGACACTAGTCTTGTTTGTGTGATCCCTTTGACTCTTAGACCTATCAGTGTGATCAATTGTGAACTGAAATTGATCACTTGGACTAGTGAGATGGCATTGGTACATGCCACCCTGGCACAATTCTACAGAGTTAAGATATTGAGATGAAGAGTCTTCAAAAGCACCAGCCCTAGAGGAACCATTAAGGGAATGGCAGGTAATGGTTGTAGCATTAGGCAAATAATGTGAGAAAGGGAAGAGAGAAGAGTCAAGGTAAGAGAGTCAAGAAAATGAAGACATTTTTGTTCCTTTTAATAAGAGGATTTTCAGAGTGGTGATGGCAAGATCTAGTTGGCAGAAGGCAGGGAAGTAAAAAGGATGCTAGGTAGAGGTAATGAACACAAATAATTCTTTGGAGACCTTTGACACTTAAAAGGAGGACCAAGAGAGGCATAGGACTATTGAAGCCGTAACAGATTTGAAAATTTATATGAGCTAAGATGAAGGGTATGTAGGAGAAGATTAAACATACACAGAAAGACAAGGAGAGAAAGAGAATGAGCTCTCACCTGCTGCTTTACTCTCCAAATGCTCACAATGACCAAGAGTAGACTTTGTGAAGCCAGGAGCAGAAACTCCCATACAGTGGCAGAAATTCAATTACTTGAGGCATCTCTGCTGCCTCCTAGGATCTGCATTGCAAGAAGCTAGAGTCAGGAGCCAGAGTTGGGCATTGAGCCCAGGCACTCTGATATGGGTAAGGGGCTAGGCTGAATGCCCACCCCGAGGTGTTTCTTCCTTTTTTTAAAAAAAAGATTTTGGCCGGCACCATGGCTCAACAGGCTAATCCTCCACCTTGCAGCGCCGGCACACTGGGTTCTAGTCCCGGTTGGGGCGCCAGATTCTGTCCCCGGTTGCCCCTCTTCCAGGCCAGCTCTCTGCTGTGGCCCTGGAGTTCAGTGGAGGATGGCCCAAGTGTGTGGGCCCTGCACCCCATGGGAGACCAGGATAAGTACCTGGCTCCTGCCTTTGGATCAGCGAGGTGCACTGGCCCCGGAGGCCATTGGAGGGTGAACCAATGGCAAAAGAAGACCTTTCTCTCTGTCTCTCTCACTGTCCACTCTGCCTGTCAAAAAAAGATTTATTTATTTGAGAGGCAGAGTTACAGGTAGAGAGAGACACAGTGAGAGAGGTCTTCCATCATCTGGTTCACTCCCCAAATTGCCACAACAGCTAGAGCTGGACCCATCTGAAGCCAGGAGACAAGAGCTTCTGGCTCTTCCATGCGGGTGCAGGGGTCCAAGGACCTGGGCCATCTTCTACTGCTCTCCCAGGCCATAGAGTGCTGGATCGGAAGAGGAGCAGCTGGGACTTGACCTGGCACCCATATGGGATGCCAGCATCTTAGGCAGAGGATTAACCTACTGAGCCACAGTGACAACCCCGAGGTTTATTCTTGAAGAGGAGAAAATACTGTTCTTTGAGACTAGGGAGAAGGTGCAAGGAGATGCAGATTGCTGGCAAGAGTTCAGGAATATTGGTGAAGAATTGATGCAGGGAATGCACATGTGGTCTGGGAGAAATTAGGATGGAAAGCTTTGATACAAGCTTCAAAGCCTTCATGGAATGAGGTGGAATAAAGGCCATGGTCTTCAGATTGAAAGAAGTTGGGAAGTTTATCATGAACAACCTTATAGGGACTATAGAGGAAGGGTTACTTAGAGATTCAAGACAGGAAGAAAAATTCTGAGGAAAGGAAGATGAAGAGTGAGGTTGTATCAGGTGAGAGGAGAACTCTCAGAAGAGGTTTTCATTGGCCCATAGACAAGGATGTTGGCAGTGGGATGCATATCAGGGCTGTGTGTTTCTACCGTGTGACCATGGGAGGTTGAGGCTTCCAATGGTGTTAGGAGTGTCAGAGGTTTGCTAACTTCATTGCTATACTGGAAAGCTGCTGAGAAGTAGGTCTTAAGACCACTGGTATCAGATGGCAAGGAGGATCATATGGTTTCTGGACACCTATCAACATGTTGATTAATTGTTAAATTCTGTGGTTTTGTGGGGGAAAAACTAATGAAGTCCTAGTCTGTTGGAGAGCAGAATCCCTTAAGCAGACCTTGCTGTAAGCACTGGGAGAAGAACATTGACTCTCAGGTGTTCTCCTGACAGAATCACAGTGGATTGTAGTGGCCATTAACTATCCATGGTCACACAGTTGGAGCTTGAACTAGCCTCCAGACTATGGCCCTTGAGCACACCTGCCTCTACAGGGAGTTGTTCCACAATTGAAATCCAGTGGCATGTCTAGTGTATTGATTCAAGTGGTAGAAGGAAAACAATCCTTTAGTAGAGTTCTCTGCAGTCTGGATGATTTTGCTGCATACTCATATGTCTTATAGCCCAGGTAACAAAACCTGACCTGTGAAGAAAGTTGGTAAAGTCCATGCCTTATCTAAAGGGAGGGCTGGGATTTGGATGCTTGCATCAAGATCTTCCAGCATTTCAGTAGATCCTGGACATCTTGATTTTTATAAGATATTGCTTAGTTTCTAAATAGTAATGTCTAATCAAGAGATTTAAAAGCATTCAGTCAAATAAAATAGGTTGGGGGCTATATTTGGCCCAGGAAGTGTTAATTTGCAATCACTGGCTTATTTCACACAGTTGCTTTGAGAATTAAATGAGATAAAAGTTTATGAAAAACTTTTTTCAATGCAAAATATAACTAATACCAATTGTTATTTATTGAATAGATAAAGTAAATAAGGAGAAGAGCGATGCCTGCTTTTGGAGATAGGAAATGGGGCATTTGACCTGTACTAGAGGTCTTAAGACAGTAACTTGCAATAAATACAACACAATTCTCAGATCTCATTGCAGATTTCTTTTAAAAAAGAGATCAGTATTAATACCAGTTGAGTGGCAAGTAGAAAGGGCTGAGTTTATTATTTTCCAAAACTCAATATAGTATAAAGAAAGAAATTTAATAATATATCAACATTTAACACAATCACACACACAAGGGTTATTTTAAGTATGCTTCTAAAACTTCATTTATTTATTTGAGAGACAGATGTGTAGAGTACCCATCTTCTGTTCTCTCCTCACATGACCACAATGGCAAGGGCTGATTCAGAACTAAAACTGGGAGCTGGGAACTTAATCCAGGTCTATCATAGGTTAGCAGGAACTCAACTACTTTAGTTAGGATTGCTGCCTCCCTGCTAGCAGAAAGCTGGAAGCTGGAATAGGGAACAGAAGCCAAGTTGAACCCAGATGCTCTGATGCAGGGTGAGGAAGTCTTAACCAACATATACATTATGCTAAATACCCATCCCTGTAAGTACTCTTGAAACCAACAATCTTAATAAATATATTCTAGATAAAAACATAGCATAATGAAATATTAAACCTTGCCTAGTAGTTTTATCAGTAGTGGTAATACTAGTTTATAATTTAAATTATTTTAAAATTTGTATTTAGGATAAAGCCATCAACATTTGAGTTAGAAATATTGGTGTGACTTCTTGTGCATAGTATGCATATTTGTTTTCTTAGCTCTGTTTACTGAAAGTATTAGAAGTACTGAGAATCTGGTAGCCATAAATAACCCCAGATCTTGAATTCATACCATTTTCTACTACTAAATGTAAGTTTCTTAGAGAATTGGTTAACTCCAGATTAGGGAGCGGTGGTGTATACGTGAGTTAGTACTATGTTGTGCCATAAATTAAGGAAGTTGTTAAAGACTAATATGTGGGGGCCAGCGCCGTGGCTGACTTGGTTAATCCTCTGCCGGTGATGCCGGCATCCCATATGGGCACCGGGTTCTAGTTCCGGTTGCTCCTCTTCCAGTCCAGCTTTCTGCTGTGGCCTGGAGTGCAGTGGAGGATGGCCCAAGTGCTTGAGCCCCTGCACCTGCATGGGAGACCAGGAGGAAGCACCTGGCTCCTGGCTTCAAATCGGCGCAGCGCGCCGGCTGTGACAGCCATTTGTGGGGTGAATCAACAGAAAGAAGACCTTTCTCTCTGTCTCTCTCTCTCACTGTCTGTAATTCTGTCAAATAAAAAAAAAGACTAATGTGTGTGGGGGGCTGTTGCTGTGGCATTTGGGGAGTGAACCAGATCTTTCGTTGGTTGGAAGATGGAAGATCTTTCTCTGTCTCTCCCTGTCTTTCTCTCTCTTGCCCTCTATTACTGCCTTCCAAATAAATAAAAAAAATCTTAAAAAAAAATAAAAGACTAGGGGCTGGTGGTGTGGCATAGCAGGTTAGGCTGCTGCTGCAGTGCCAGCATCCCATATGGGTACCAGTTTAAGTCCTAGCTGCTCCACTTTTTTTTTAAGATTTATTTTATGGTTTGAATATCAGTGTTACAGAGAGAGGTAGAGCCAGAAAGAGAGAGAGAGAGAGAGAGAGAGAGAGAGAGAGAGGTCTTCTATTCCACTAGTTCACTCTCCTAAATGACTGCAACAGTCAGAGCTAAGCTGATCCGAAGCCAGGAACCAGGAGCTTCGTCTGGGTCTCCCATGTGGGTGCAGAGGTCCAAGGACTTGGGCCATCTTCTACTGCTTTCCCAGGCCATAGCAGAGAGCAGCATTGGAAGTGGAGCAGCCAGGACTCAAAGCAGCGTGCCCATATGGGATGCTGGTGCCACAAGCTGGGGCTTTAACCCACTACACCACAGTGTCAGCCCTAGATCAGCACTGCTCTGGCTGTTGAGGCCATTTGGGGAGTGAACCAGTGGATGGAAGACCACTCTCCCTCTCTCTGCCTTTCTGTAATTCTGACTTTAAAATAAATAAATAAATAAATAAATATTTAATTTAAAAAAAGGACTAGTGGGAGATTTCAGGAGAACACAGTAGCCAACTTGAAGGGGCTCCTATTGACAACATTTGGGACAATTTGACCAATATGATGTGATCAATATGACAATATGAATGACAACTGTTTGAAAATTATTGCAAAAACAAAAATCCCAGAATCCTTAGTGATATTAGAAATGCAAGAGGAAGAATATGCATTTGTCATGATCTGAGGTGATTAATATGGCCAATTCTTACCTTAAAATTCAGCATTGAAAGGGAAAATGATGAAAAAGCATGTCTTGCTTTTCTAGGAGAGCATGCAAGTTGATCCCCAAATAAGGGAAAATTCTTCTTTATAGAAAAACGGCATGTGAAAATACAAAGAGAGCAAAAAAAAGGTAGAAAATATCTGTTTTGGAACCTCCAATGAAATAAGTGACTCAGATGAAGAATAGCCGTCTGCTGAGAGAGGATCTAGGGAAGAGGATGCTTGCATTGCACACTACCACAATGCCCCACAATATGGAATGGCTGGCTTCACTAACATTCCTTTACAGTGGGAAAGTTTGCTGTCAACACTTCAACCAGGCTGTCAAAATTAACATCACTAATAGGGAGGAGACCTACCATTATGCACCCCCTAAGAGGATGTGTTAACCTCATGATATCACCCATGAAGTATTCTTGCCAAAAAGAAAAATTAATTTAAATCTTACCAAGCCCTTAGACCTCTTTAATAGTTTACCGTAATGAGTTAAATGCCATTGCAGGGAAATAATCCAATTAATCAAAAATATGAGATTTTCTGTAAAACTAATCTAGTTTTCAATAAGTCATTTTTAAAATTTATTTATTTTAAAAGGTTTATTTATTTATTTGAAAGGCAGAGTTACAGAGAGAGACAGAGAGAGAGACAGAGAGAGAAGTCTTCCATCCACTGGTTCACTCCCCACATGGCCTCAATGGCTGGAGCTGGGCCGATCCAAAGCCAGAAGCCAGGATCTTCTTCCAGGTCTCCCATGCAGGTGCAGGGGCCCAAGCATTTAGGCCATCTTCCACTTCTCTTCAAGGCCATAGCAGAGAGCTGGATTGGAAGTGGAGCAGCCAGGTCTTGAACCAGTACCCCCAAATGGGATGCTCGTACTGCAGGCGGCAGCTTTACCCACTATGCCAAAGCCATTTTTAAAAGTAGGAGGAGAAGGTCTATACTGTGGTGTAGTGGGTTAAACCGCCATCTGCAGTGCTGGAGTCTCATATAGGTGCTGGTTCGAGTCTTGGCTGCTCCACTTCTGATCCATCTCCCTACTAATGTGTCTGGGAAAGCAGCAGAAGATGGTCCAAGTCCTTGGGACCCTGCACCCATATGGGAGAACTGAAAGAAGCTCCACGCTTCTGACTTTGATCTGGCTGTTGCAGCCATTTGGGAATAAACCAGCAGATGGAAGATCTCTCTCTTTCTCTCTCTCTCCCTCTCTCTCTCTCTCTCTCCCTGTCTCTCTGAAACTCTGCCTTTCAAATAAATAAATAATTTTTTAAAAGTAGGAGGAATGTATTAGAATTAAAAAGACAAATTAGACATAATAACCAAATATAATTTGAACTTTGAGAAAGAAGAAAAGTAGCCCATGATGTCCATATCTGAATTGGCCTGGTTCATACAGGCCATGGAGTTCTCTTGTTGAGCATGAACTATTTTACAGAATACCAAAATATAAGGTTTCTCTGTGAATTTTATGGAGCAAGACAAAACAAACTATTCTATAATCCTAAGAACATGCAAAAAACCTTGTCCAGGCCACAAAAATGGCTAAACATCCACCTTTCCTGCATTATTTCTTCTGCTTCCAGAAAAATATTACAATAATCATGGAATTACTCTTGGTTTTTGACAGCCCACAATCTATAATCAAACCACTGCTATCTTGAACCACTCATACGAGCCAAATTCCTATGAGCTCCAGCTCAAGCTGCAAACAGTTCATTCAAATATGTCCTGTCCCCCTACCTTGATAAGTATACCTACGTAATTACCTGGAAGACCAGTTGCAAAGTGAGATTTCTGGGACTCCTTGAAGTTACTGTCTAGGATATGTTGTGTGGGTTTGTAGCCCATAAACAATCTCTCCTTCTCGTTCCACCCCACCTTCATAAGACAGCCCCTCAGGCTTCCATGTGGACATGTTAGCCCTGCAATCAGCTGCCCTGGTAGGCCAGAGGTGCACACATCAGTAGTGTAGGCCACTCTTGGGGAAATGGGCAGCAAAAGAGATCTATGTAGTTTCTGACATGGGCACTGGTCCATTTGCACAAAGAAGTACAAAACCTGGGTGTCTGGAGCATGTTATAAATGGAAAGTCCTCTTGTCGATCTGTTGTGTGTGTGTGTGTGTGTGTGTGTGTTTTAGTGTCTGTTTGTTTGAAAGGTAAAGAGACAGAGAAAGAGAGCTCCCATCCCTTGGTTTGTTTCTCAAAGGCCTGTAATAGCTAGAATTGGGCCAAGATGAAACTAGACTTGGGGGACTCAATTCAGGTCTCCCATGTGGGTGGTAGGGGCCCAATTACTTGAGCTATCATCTGCTGCTCCCTAGAATTCACATTAGTAGGAAGATGGAATTAGGAGCAGAGTTGAGACTCAAACCCAGGCACTCTGATGCAAGTGGCTTTACTACTAGGCCAAACAAATGCCTGCCACCACATTTTAAAAAATTAAATATTTACTAATTTAATATGTGAAAAAAATCTCAATGCTTTCAACTTGAATTTTTGTCACTACTTTTAAACAGTTTTGGAGTTTACTGACCATTATATTTCCTCTTTGCTGGACAAAGGCTACTTATTTTACTTTTTTTTTTTAAAGAGAGTTTAGTTGGACGTGAATATGCCAACTGGCATCCCAACCACCGCACCAAATGCCTACCCTAATAAAAGCCATTTAATCTTTTTTCTATGAAATTTTAAGAGCTTTTTGTATATTAAGGAAATCAGTGGTTTGTCATATGAATTACAAAGATCACCCCTCTCCAGTTTTCTCTTTGATATTTATATTAGAAATTTTTATTTGGACAAAATTGTAGTCTTTTTTTTTATGGCTTTTGGGATTTGAGTCATGATGAAAAACAGGGCCTTCACACCAAGATATAAAATTACACAGCTGTGTTTTGCTTTCCTCTGTTGCCATTATGTTTCATTGTTTCTACATTTAAATATCTAATCTATCTGGAATCTATTTTATTTTATTTTTTAAATTTATTTTTTAAGGAATACAAATTTCATAAGTGCAACTTTAGGAATATAGTTATTCTTCCCACCATACCTATCTTCCCACCCACACTGCCCCTCTCTCCCTCTTCCCTTGCCAGTCCCATTCTCCATTAAGATGGAATCTGTTTTCATGACAAATTATCTTTAGGGTTCAAGTTTTCCTTTTATTCTGAATGACGGGCTCATTGACTCCACTGCACTTGCTGACTCACTATCCTTTCACATGGAAGGTCTAACTTGCATGTGGAGGAAACACCTCTTATCTCCTGAACAGCACCCCCGATCCCTCAAGAGGAGACCCAGTGGCACCTGCAGATTCTAGGTGCTCAACAAATACTGGGCGGACTGGGGTGCATAAATCTGAGAGCTGGGTGTAGCATCTTCAGAGAGAATGTGATTGTGAAGATTAAATGAAATAATAACTGTGGTTCTTTAAAAACTAATCACAAATTAAGATAATACTAGTATGTTTTTCTGTTTTTTTAAATTGTCCAATATTATACTTAGACAATGGCATTAATATCTGAGTCATCTGCAAACACTGGCACACAAATCAAACAACAGACTTGGTATCCGCAGTTGACCTCAGATTCTTTTGTTTTTTTTTTAACTCACAGAGTCAAGGTAGGGAGAAACTACAATAGTAAATGTTTTTTGGCTCTGTTTTTGCCATTGCTACAAATACAATTATTGGGGAAAAAAGCTTTTTAAAAGTCTCTGTTGTGTTCATGTTTACAAATACATAATTGTAGCTGCATTCATCTTAGGTTTATTCCCTGCTATGTCTCTGATTCTCGGTCCCTCTTGAACATAAGATTTCCAAGCAGATCCTGTCACTTTGCAAACAGCCTGCTTCCCACCTAGACTTTCCTCAGGCCAGAGCTTCTCAATGTGGATCAAGTCATATGAGCCCAGGACTACTGTCTTCACACTCCTGGGAAGTCTGACCGCTCTTTCTCCTCCCATCATAGGAAAACTTCCCTGATTATGGTTGATCTGTGACCATTTCTCTCCAGGCTTTGGCAAAAATCAATTCAGCAAGTATGTTTTGTGCAAATCCTCTAGCCCTACATGATTCCAGGCAGCTGAAATACCCAAGAAAGTGCCAGTAATCCAACAGATGATGTTCTGAAATATGGGCCTGTGACTGAGGGCCCAAGAAGTTACTTAAATGTCATCTGTAAAACAAAATCATGAGGTTCCAAAGGAGCCACACACAAATGATTGCAATTAGTCATTTTTACCAAAGTAGGATTGGGAAATGCGGTGGTTCAGAGAGAGCATCCAGGAATAAAGAACACATAGAGATGATGTCGCTTGTGACCAAAAAACTGCCCCCTCTGAGATGTGCTCTTTCCACTTGAACTCTCTGCCTTTTTGATCATCTGCAAAATAGAAATATTGCATGGTGCTTACTACAAAGAGTCATTTAGAAGATTAAATATGACAATGACTATGAGCACTTGTAATCAGGGGCCAGTGCTGTATGGTGTGAGTAAAATCCCCGCCTGCAATGCTGGCATCCCACATGGGCATCAGTTCATGTCCTGGTAGTTCCACTTGCATTCCAGCTCCCTGCTGTAGCACCTGGAAAAACAGTGGAAGATGGCCCAAATACTTGGGCTGCTGTACCCATGTAGGAGACCCAGATGGAGTTTCTGGATTCTGGCTTTGGCTCATCCATTGTGGCCTTTTAGTGGAATGAACCAATAGATGGAAGATCTTTCCTTCTCTCTCTCTCTCTCTCTCTCTCTCTCTCGCCTTCTTGCTCTCTCTATTCCTCTGAATTTCAAATAAATAATTTTTATAAATATACCAATATAAATTTGTACAACATTTTATGATAATAATTTGGCAGTGTCTGTCCAACGTTTAAATGTTAACATTTTAACAATGGATTAAAAAGAAAATACAGCCAAAGGATGCTTGACTCCTTCTTGTACAATGTAATTAAGCTCCAGTCACAACCTTCTATTTGTTCAG
Organism: Sylvilagus floridanus; assembly: GCA_949820135.1. Taxonomy (NCBI): domain Eukaryota; kingdom Metazoa; phylum Chordata; class Mammalia; order Lagomorpha; family Leporidae; genus Sylvilagus; species Sylvilagus floridanus. The sequence continues at coordinate 49,741,984 of OX463240.1, forward strand.
TGCATTTTCTTTTTTTAAAAAATGATTTTATTTTTATTTATTTGAAAGGCAAAGTTACAGAGAGAGAGGAAGAAGCAGAGAGAGAAAGAGAGAGAGAGACAGAGACAGAGATCTTCCATACACTGGTTCACTCCCCAAATGGCCACGATGGCCAGGGATGGGCCAGACCAAATCCAGGAACCTGGAGCTTCTTATAGGTCTCTCATGTAGGTTCAGGGGCTGAAGTGCTTAGGCCATCTTCTATTGCTTTCCCAGGTGTACTAGCAAGGGAGCTGGACTAGAAGTGGAGCAGCTGGATTCTAACCAGCGGCCATATGGGGTACTGGTGTCACAGGTGGCAGCTTTACCCACAAAGCCAAAACTCTAGCTCCTGTTCATTGTGTTTTCAGCACTAGCTACACCAAAGCCTTTCTCCTTAGCAAGTGCCTTTGCAGCTTTTTAGTTTTCAAGGTCAACTTTCTCACTGTCCCCTCAAGTTTCTTATTTATTCATTCAAAAGGTAGGAGAGAGCAAAAGTGAACATCATAGAAATGAGGCATGCCCTTCCTGGACTATTCATTCTGATGGGTAAAGTAGATGAAGACCAAGACTAAATTTGTAACGAGGTGATGCTGGTGTTGGAGTGTCATCTCATTGGCCTGAAATGCCAGCATCCCAGATGGGCACTATTTTGTGTCCTAGCTGCTCCACTTCCAATCCAGCTCCCTACTAATAACCTGGGGAAAGCAGTGGAAGGTGGCCCAAGTGTTTAGGCCCCTGCTACCCGGATGTAGTTCCTGGCTCCATCTGTATCTTTCACATGGTTGGCACTTGGGCCATCATCTATTGCTTTCCCAGGCACATTAGCAAGGAGCTAGATTGGAAGTGAAACACCCTGGACTTGAACTGGCACCCATATGGGATGCCTGAGTCACAAACAGCAGCTTAACCACTGTGCCATGATGCTAGCACCTATGGAGTATTTCAAACATACACAAAAGTTATAGAATATGATCATAAATAGAGCATGCATTTTAGCATGCCTTTTCTTTTTTTGAGTATGTCTTATCATTTTTATTTTTTTCTTCCCACTGTACCTGCCTTCCCACCCTCTCTCCCACTGCTCTTCCTCCTCCCTCTCCTGTTCCCATTCTTATTTTTTACTAAGATCTATTTTCAATTAATTTTATGCACATGTGATAAACTCTGCTAAGAGTTCAACAAATAGTATGAAAAAAACTTTCCCTCAACAGTTGAGAGAAGGGCTGTTCAAAGTCATTGCTTCTCAAAGTGTCAATTTCACTTTTATAGATTACCTTTTAGGTGCTGTATGAGTTATCACAGATCAGGGAGAACATATGGTGTTTGTCCTTTGGGACTGGCTTATTTCACTAAGTATGGTGTTTTCCAGTTTTATCCATTTTGTTGCAAATGACCAGATTTCATTTTTTTATCACTGTGTAGTATTCCATCATGTACATATCCCATAATTTCTTTATACAGTCTTCAATTGATGGGCATTTGTATTGATTCCATATCTTAACTATTGTGAATTGAGCTCTTTAGCATGCATTTACAATGATCTTCAGAAAGTGGCTGATCTCAATCTCTATTCTCCTCCTTATTTTGAAATAAATCTAAGATGTTGCATAATTTTGTTGATAAATATTTTAGAATGTTCATTCCACAACACAGCCTTGGGACCGTCATCTTTCCTAAAGGGAGTTGAACTATTCTGTCTAGTCAGTGACAGGACCTACTTTCGATAAGTTGCTGCAGGAAGGCCTCTTCAAGAAGGTAGCATTAGCTCTGAGACATAGAGCAATATTTTCCAAATTCTCTGTGGTCAAGAACCAGTTTTTCTGTCTTGTAAAATTTCCAGTCAGATGCAGATGAGCACATTATGAATATAATAAAAATAAATTATGTCAAAAGCAAAATTTGGTAGCCTGTGGGCCAAATAAAGTCCACAGCCTGTTTGTGTGTGATTCCAATACTAAAGGTGTTGTTTATTTTGCTTGATTTTTATTGGTTGGAAAATAATAAGGATATTTCATTACCTAGAAAAACTATGTGAAAATCAAATTCCACTGTCCATAAATAAAGCTTTATTCAAACACAGCCATTCTCATTCATCTACGTTGGGTTTATTTTCATGCATTTTCATGTTGCAGTGAACAGTTGACAGTGAAAATATTATGGCCCACTAGCTTACCACAATTGCTATCTGTCTTATACAGAAAATATTGCCTAACTTTGACAGTAAATTGAAATCCCATTATTTTATCATTATATTTAAGAGATATAAAACCACTCTACCAAATTGCTGTAAAACTCTCATTTTTTTTTACATCTCTTGTTGCTAACTTGTAAGCTTAAAAACTTGCTAATCATATTCTCTTCTCTATGTCAGAGGTATTCCAAGTCCATGAATCATACTTGGAGAATTCTGACCTGGGAGACAGAGGAAGGTACCTCAAAGTGAGACCAAGAAGTGTTCCAGACATGACTAGGTGAGTGCAAAATGGTCATGGGAAAGAACTTGGCCTGATCTAGGATAGAAGATGCAAGCTTGGCAGTCATGGGCAGTGTTTTCACTGACAGGTATCCTGTTGTCCTACACTGTGTTTAAAAACAAATTATAATTTTGAGCTAGTAGTTTTTACATGAATGATTTCTTATTAAAACCTAGATTTCTGACTTGTGGGAAATCTGAAAATGTAGCAATTCTGAACCCCTACAGGGACTGAGCAATCTCCTGGGGTGGAGAAGCATCTTCCCATTGGATGAGTTGTGTGTGGGCATACCAGCCCACCACAGTACCCCCTTCACCTGCCAACAAGAGCTGCATTGCCCCTATAGACATCTGAGTTTTTGATCCTTGCTTTATGCTATTAGGAAGGCATAGGATCAGAAGCAAAGTATTCATGGGGATGGGTGAGATGGAAACTGTGGAGAGGCAGGTGAGAATCAAGTGTCTCAAGACTAAGAGGTCTTGGAAAAGGAAATAGATAAGGTGGAGTTTAGGAGTTTTATGTAAGGAAGCTCATTAAGGTAAATCATGTAGGTAACACAATTTACAAGTATTGTTGTAGGAGAAGAACGGCAACATGGTGGAAGGCCAGGGAACTGGTGACAAAGATTGCACAGGAGATTGTCAGGGGAACGGGGAAATCAGGATATGTTTTGGAAGAACTGTGAGGATTTGTTGACAGGTTTCAGGTTGGGGTGTGAAAGGAGAGAAACCAAGGATGGAGGATGATGTCTAGATTTCTGACTTCATCCACCATCTGGACAGTGGTGCCATGTATGATGGAGAAAAAGTGACAGAAGAAGGAGGCTGGAGAAAGCGCTCAGAAAAGCGCTGTGGAGCACTGTTTTGGACCCCTTGTAAACTGTATGTGAAACTCAGCAGTGAAGGTGCCACATGGGTGCTTGGATGGAAGAGTGTGAAGACTGGCTAAACGTGTTCCTCTCATATAGCCTTAGAGGTTAAGCCAGCCCTGCCTAAAGATCACCACCCTCTGCTCCTGCTGCCCTCATCATTACCCCAACACTCACTGCAGAAAATCTAATAAACAATTATAGAAGACTGTTTTCATGGAGTAGTTTCAGTCAAGGTACAAAAATTATGAAGACCTCTACCCTTTTGAAGCTCCTATTCTGAGGGGGGAAATCCAGGCTTTTAACCAGGCATACTTTTATTCTGAACATTGCAACTGAGTTAATTTGCTCATACTTTCATGGAGGTTCTGCCCTGGAAGTTATGGAAACTTGTGTTGACAGTTAGTATAGGGGGAGATGGCAGATGTGTGAGGCAGGTTAGCTCAAAGCTGGAAGACTGAGTCAAAGAAATGTGAAAAATATAGGGAGACCAACCTTGGCTACTGGTGGGAGGACTGCTGGAGATTAGCCCTTTAATGAATGAAACCTATTTATCCCCAGGCACCTCATTCTTCCTCTCTGGGCTTTGGTTTCTTCTTGTCAATACAACCAACATTTAGAATGAATATAGGGTGGTTCTGTATATCTTTAGGGGAAATGCATTTCCCATGAGATCTATTATGAGCTTTGTCTCAATTAACATTTCCAAATTAGCACTAAGTGATACAAATAAGTTCTGCTATCTATAAAGTATCTTGAATGAACTGAGTTCAGTCTTGAGTATTTGCTCATGAACCATCATCTAAGACCCCTCTCGTCTGCTTCAGCCCCTCATCAACCTTGAAGAAGTATGATTTTTAGTCTTTCTAAAATTTAACTCCATCATCAACATTTTTGAGGTGCTTCCAAAATCTAAAAGTGGATTCCATAAATGACCAAGATTTACCATAAGTGTCTTGATATATAAGTTTTCAAAACCCGCTGGACTAGATAATTTTGAACCTTCTAACTCTAATGTTGTATAATTTTGAAATACCTATGAATGGAAAGCTGGAAGAAAATCAGTATCTTTTAGAATCATAGCAGCAAATTATTTCTGGATTAAACTGGGATATAAATAAAAAAGCAATAGACAAAATTACTACCTTTTATATTCCAATTGTTACCATATAACTTCTGAAACCCCTATTGGAGAAGATAAAGGCATATCCCCTCACACCCTGGAGTGGGGCTGATACACAGCTGTGTCTTCCTGTTGAACACAGCCAATTTCATAGAGCATCAACATCAAACAAGGTCATTCTGTGACCCTCCATCATGGTCAAGACAAAAACAAGACCACTCTGTAATCAGATCTCACCGTAGACAAAACACGAACATTATCCAAACCACAAAAATGGTCAAAGAGTTTCTATCCTGGCTCATATAAATCACTGCTGCTGCTTTACAATTATAGTTTAACCTCCTTCATTCTTTCTCCCTTAATACAAATGAGGATACCTAATATTAGAATTATTCCTGCTTCCTTACAGCATCCAATTCATAGCAAAGCTTTGCTTTCTTGCTTGCTTTTCTTTCTTCTTTCTTTTCTTTCCTTACTTCATTCCTTTCTTCTTTCTTTCCTTCCTTCTTCTTCCTCCCTCTTCCTTTCTCTCTCTCTCCTCTCTCTCTCTCTCTCTCTCTCTCTCTCCCTCTCTCTCTTTTTCAAGATTTATTTATTTATTTGAAAGGTAGAATTACAGAGACGGAGAGGCAGAGGTATAGAGAGAAGTCTTCTGCCCCAATGATTCACTTCACAACTGCCTGAACAGCCAGAGCTTGAACAGCCAGGGCTTGGCCAGGCTGGAACCAGGAGCCAGGAGCCAGGAGCCAGGAGCCAGGAGCTTCATCTGGGTCTCCTAAATGGATGCAGGGGCCCAAGTACTTGGGTCATCTTCTGCTGCTTTCCTAGGTGCATTGGCAGGGAGCCGGATCAGAAATGGAACAGCCAGGACTTGAACCAGCACCCATATGGATGCCAGTGCTTCAGATGGCAGCTTAACCCATTATGCCACAGCGCTGGCCCCAGCTCTATTTTCTTTTAACCTTCCAAAATTACCTAATATAAGTTCTGACCCCATAACACATTTCTGTCTTCCACTTAGACATGCATGGCTTCCCATGTGTGTATTCCCCCATACTGTGATGGGTAACCTAATTTGTTCAAGCGTATGTGTGCTTTTAGTAACCTTTGACTAGAGAACATTATCAAATTCAAACCTAAACTATTCTCCGGAAAATGAATCAAATGGCCAATTGTAAATTGTTTGGTCTCTCAATAGAAAACCCAGAGATTTCTTGAAGCAAATGTAGTTTGCTTGAATCAGGATGTGGTTTACTTTAATACTTGTGCAACTGTAAATCACTTAATTCAGCTTTGTAAGATTTAAGGATCCTCAAGCAGCTGTTGTCCTGGGAGGGAAGCCCATAGAAGATGGGGTAGGTACAGATTTTTGAAATTACCAGATTTAAAAATCCAAATAGATGAGTATGGATTATCTGAAAAGACCTCAGTCAGAGGATGGGAGTGGGGTTTGAAGGGGCAGTAATGTGCAGCATGAGGACCTGGATGACACAATTCTGGCTATTCTACTAACAATGAGAATAGAAACTTCTACAATTGTATTACACAATACTCCTGAGATAGATGGGTGAAAAATCGCTAGGAAAATCAAGAGTTCCATTTGGCACAAATGGTGATCAAAAGGGCACCCGAATTGTTAGTGAGCTCAGAATGCTTAACACTGAGATGAGGAATGCAGAAAAGTCTCTGTAAAGGAAATTACAACCTCCAAATCCCTCATGCTGCCATGGAAACTGGAACCCACAAATGATGCAATTGTAAAGACAGCTGGATACTTGCACATAGGACTGTTGGGAGTTAGGTTTGAGGGTGGGAGAGATGAGGGCAAGATCCCACCATGAGGAAAATGGAAACCAGGCAAGGAAAATGTACACTAATCTTGGTAACAGAAATGAAACTGGTCACAGCTGTTAGCTATAAGAGATGAGAAAAAGCAGTAAGTAGATTCCACTTTTGCATGATGTCTTTCATCAGATATTGTTAAAACACACTTCACTATCATTAATTCAATCCTTTAGCACCATGCTGAGGGTGCAGCCTGTTTTATAGGCAACATGGCCAACTATGTGACTTATGAATGGGAGGAAAAGCAATCACATGAATAAAACATTCCCCAGCAACTGGCTGTGGTACCCAGTATCACAAACCATTTGAAAATCCCACATTTTCTTTACTGAAATTTATCTAAATTTTAACATTCAAAGAAAAATTTTCTCTCAAAATGTAGTGAAATGAAATCATTTAATGAATCTCAGTTAAAGAAGAAGCTAGAGGCTGGCATTGTGGTGTGGGGAGTAAAGCGACTGTGACACTGGCATCCCATTTAGATGCTGGTTTGAGTCTCAGCTGCTCCACTTTGGATCTTGCTTCCTGCTGGAAAGCAGTGGAACATGGCCCAAGTCCTGAGGTCCCTGCTACCCACATGGGAGACCCAGAAGAAGCTCCTGGCTTCTGGCCTCTGGCTTTGGACCAGCCCAGCTCGGCTGGTGCAGCCATTTGGGGAGTGAACCAATGGATGGAAGATTCTCTCTCTCTCTCTCTCTCTCTCTGTGTGTGTGTGTCTCTCCCTCTCTCTTTCTGTAGCTCTGACTATCAAATACGTAAATAAATCTTGAAAAAAGAAGTTAAGAAGGTGGTGTTCCTTATATAAGTATTATAGTTTAGCTCTAAGACTGAAATTCTTTTTGGAATCAAAATCACACCAAAATAATTAGAGCAACTTTGCCAGGATATTTCTAAATGGAGGGACTCCAACTATTTTGTCTATCACTATGGTTAGTTCTAAGCTCAGGATGCTGTCCTCTTTATGTGCTCAATCAATTCTTAAGTAACTACTAGGTCTTCAGTGTGTGGCAGCAACTGTTAATAAAGATAACTTGCCAATGCCTTCTTAGTAGAGTACCAACTCAACAACCCAAATGATTTGTATCATGGGAATTTTCTTATGACTTTATTTGCTCCTAATATTCCATTCATTCCACTCACATTTTCCAAATGCCTATAGGATGCTAGAAGCTGTGGTGGATTCTGGGTGTCCAGGGTTTATGAATATCTGGCACATACACTCATTGAGTTTAATCTTAGGTGAAAGAAAATAGAGGTAAAACAAACAATTCACAAGTGGGAATTGACCTACAGTGGTAACAAGGACTATGAGGGAGACTGGACAAGGAAAAAGAAGAGAACAGGGAGAATGAGCCTTATGTACTGAGCAAAGGAGAGAGGGGAATGACATGATTTTAGGGAAAGGATGGAGAGGGCCACACCAAGTCTTGTAGCCAGTTTTATGGTTGAGGTTTTTTTTAAAGATTTATTTATTTATTTGAAAGGCAGAGTTACAGAGAGGCAGAGGCAGAGAGAGAGAAAGAGAGAGATCTTCCATGCGCTGGTTCACTCCCCAGATGGCTGCAATGGCCGGAGCTATGCCAATCCAAAGCCAGGAGATTCTTTGGGTTTCCCAAAGAGTGCAAGGGCCCAAGGATTTGAAAGTCAGAGTTACACGGAGAGAGAAGCAGAGGCAGAGAGAGAGTGAGAGAGAGAGAGAAAATTTCCACTCCTTTCCCAGGCCATAGCAGAGAGCTAGATTGGAAGTGCAGTAGCCAGGACTAGAACCAACACCCATATGGGATGCCGGCACTGCAGGTGGAGGCTTTACCCACTACACCACAGTGTTGGCCCCAAGTTTTTGTTTTTCAAAACTGTATATGTTTAAGGTTTATAGAACAAGGCTTTTATCAATATATACAAGGAAGCTTCAAAAAGTTCATGGAAAATTCATGTAGTCTTTTGATTCTATTTTCCATGAACTTTCTTTTTATTATAACATTTATTTGAGAAAGAGAGAGAGAGAGAGATGCATGATGGTGGCAGGGGAGAGCACTCTCCCATTCAATGGTTAACTTTTTTTTTTTTTGACAGGCAGAGTGGACAGTGAGAGAGAGAGACAGAGAGAAAGGTCTTCCTTTGCTGTTGGTTCACCCTCCAATGGCCGCTGCAGTCGGCGCGCTGCGGCCGGCGCGCTGCGGCCGGCGCACCGTGCTCATCCGATGGCAGGAGCCAGGTGCCAGGTGCTTTTCCTGGTCTCCCATGGGGTGCAGGGCCCACACATTTGGGCCATCCTCCACTGCACTCCCGGGCCACAGCAGAGGGCTGGCCTGGAAGAGGGGCAACCGGGACAGAATCCGGCGCCCCGACCGGGACTAGAACCCAGTGTGCCGGCGCCGCAAGGCGGAGGATTAGCCTGTTGAGCCACGGTGCCGGCCAATGGTTAACTTCTCAAATGCCTACTACATCCAGCACTGAGTTAGGGTGAGAGGCAAGGGCTGGGAATTCAGCCTAGGTCCCCTACATGAGTACAGGAACACAAATACATGAACCATCATCACTGCCTTTGAGGGTCTGCATTGACAGAAAGCTGGAATCATGAGCTTGAGCTGGGAACTGAATCAAGGCACTCCAATGTGGGACATGGGCATCTAAACGACTGCTCTTGCAGATTTTTGGAGGTCTGATGGGGGGAAAGTGGAGGACTACCCACTCTTTGATGAATGATTTAGTTTAAAATCTGGGCACTGACCAATTGCTGCAAAGAACTGGAACACCTAGACACAAGGCTAGGCATGAAACAACTGGAGACCTCACCCCCTGCAAATCTCTATCATGGTTGTAGTCAGGTAGCTAGTTTTGTGTGTCCCAGTGAATTCTGACCTTGACCTGCTTCCATTTGGAGGAGAGCCTGGTTATTGAAGCACCAGCCTGCCATCTTTCTCTTAGCTAGCCTAGTTTTTCCAGAGTGTGCATTTTTTAAACTTTGAAACCTTTTATTTAAGGTATATTAACTTCATACATTTCATATATACAAATTTAGGAACATAGTGATTCTTCCTACCCTACCCTCTCTCACCTGCACTTCTACTCTTCTTCCTTCTCCCTTTGGTATTCCCATTCTTATTTTTTATGAAGATCTATTTTCAGATATCTTTATACACATAAGATTAACCCTATGTAAAGTAAAATTTCAACAAATAGTATGAAATTTGATATTGTGATGCCTCAGGCTTTGTTTTTGTTCTATAAGATTGTTTTAGCTATTTGGGGTCTTCTGTATTTATATATAAATTTCAGCATCATATTTTCTAGATCTGAGAAGAATATCATTGGTATTGCATTGAATATGTAAATTGCTTTCAGTAGTATAGACATTTTGATGCTATTGATTCTTCTAATCCATGAACATAGGAGATTTTTCCATTTTTTGTATCTTCTATTTCTTTCTTTGATGTTTTGTAGTTTTCATTGTAGAGATCTTTGACCCCTTGGTTAAATTTATTACAAGGTATTTGATTTTTTTTGTAGCTATTGTGAAGGAGATTGATCTTAGAAGTTATTTCTCAGCCACGGCATTGTCTGTATATACAAAGACTATTGATTTTTGTGTGTTGATTTTATATCCTGTCAGTTAACCAAACTTTATATGAGTTCCAATAGTCTCTCAGTGGAGTCTTTTGAAACTCCTACATATAGAATCATGTCAATGCCTGTGCTGTGGCGTAGTGGGTAAAGCCACCACCTGCAGTGCTGGCATCGTATATTAGCACCAATTCGAGTCCTGGCTGCTCCACTTCTGATCCAGCTCTCTGCTCTGGCCGAGGAAAGCAGTGGAAGATGGCCCAAGTCCTTGGGCCTCTGCACCCACGTGGGAGACCTGGAGGAGGCTCCTGGCTTCTGACCAGCATAGCTCCGGCTGTTGCGGCCAATTAGGGAGTGAACCAGCAGATGAAAGACCTTTTTCTCTCTCTGCCTCTCCTTCTCTCTGTGTGTAATTCTGACTTTCAAATAAATAAATAAATATTTTTTAAAAAAAGAATCATGTCATCTTCAAATAGGTATAGTTTGACTTCCTCCCTCTACTCTGCATCTCTCTGATTTCTTCTTCTTTCCTAATGACTCTAGCTAAAACTTCCAGGAGTATATTGAATAGCAATGGTGAGAGTGGGCATCCTTGTCTGGTTCCAGATCTTAGTGGGAATGCTTCCAACTTTTCCCCATTCTGTAAGATGCTGGCCATGGGTCTGTCATAAATTGCCTTGTGTTTAGGAATGTTCCTTCTATACACAATTTGCTTAAGGTTTTCATCATGAAAGGATATTGTATTATATCAAATGCTTTCTCTGCATCTATTGAGATAATCACATGATTTTTGTTCTTCAATTTGTTAATGTAATATATTACATGATTTGAGAATGTTGAACCATCCCTGCACACCATGGTCCCAATTGGTCCAGGTGAATGATCTTCCTGATGTGTTGTTGGTTTTGATTGGCTAGAATTTCATTGAGGATTTTTGCTCTATGTTCATCAAGGAAATTGATTTGTAGTTCTCTTTCTCTGTTCTATCTTTTTCAGATTTATGAGTTAAGGTAATGCTGGCTTCATGAAAGCAGTTTGGGAGGATTCCTTCCCTTTAAATTGTGTTGAATAACTTAAGAAGAATTGGAGTTAGTTCTTTAAATGTCTGATAGAATTCAGAGGTGAAGCTGTTCAGTCCTGGGATTTTCTTTGTTGGGAGAGTCTTTATTACTGATTCAATCTCTGTCTTGGTTATGGGTCTGTTTAGATTCTCTATGTCTTCTTGGATCAATTTAGGTAGGTTGTATGTGTCCAGGAACCTATACATTTCTTCTAAGTTTCCTAGTTTGTTGTTCTTTTTGTTTCTGTGGTATCTGTTGTAATATTTCCTTTTTTATCTCTGATTTTATTGAGTTGGGTTTTCTTCTTCTTTTTTTGACTAGTTGGGTCAATGATGTATAAATTTCTTAAATTATTTTTAGATGTATTTATTTATTGAAATCAGAGCCAGAGAGAGAGAGAGAGAGAGAGAGAGAGAGAGAGAGTCAGTGAGAATCAGTCTTCCATTTGCTGGTTCACTCCTCAAATGGCCGCAATGGCTGGAGGTGTGCTGATCTAAAGCTTCCACTGCCATTTTCTCCCTAACTCTTCCCTGAGTTTGCACTCTCTCCACTTTTTTTTTTTTAACCATCTTACCCTAGACTAGAGCAGTAAGCTCCCTCCCTAGTCCACCATCTTGGAATCCTAACTTATCTTTCAATTACATTTTCCTGGAACTTTTTGAAGTATCCTCCTATAGTGTATGCTACCATTTCTTTATCTGGCTATCCATCCACAGACATGTAAGTTGTTTGCATTTCTTGCCTACTATAACTATTGCTGCCATGAACGTGAAATGGCAGACAGTTCCGTGAGATACTGTTTTCATTTCCTTTGGGTGTAAGAGCTTTAACGTCAGGGCAGCCCAACAACCCAGTCCGAGGAGTCACTTGACTGGACTTGTGTCTTTCAAGTTATCATACAGGCCCAATGTTCTTTTTCAGTTAGTCTTCAGAGTCCACAGCCTCCATTTGTAACAGCCCCATGGATCAGACATATGTATGGAAGGCTGGCACACACTGCTAAATCCCTAGCAAAATGGTGGCTAATGTTTACTTCATGTTTAATCTGTGACAGGCACTGTGTTAATCTCATTACATGCATTAATTCATTGAATTTCCATTCAGTCTATGAGGTGGGTGCTATTTTTATCTCCAGTTTTACAGAAGGGGGTTATGAGGCACAGAGAATCTTAAGTAACTTTGACAAAGTTATGGAGCAAGTGAGGGAGGCACAATTCACATCCCAGCAGGCTGGCTCTCAAACCAGCTGTAGTGGAGGTGAGGGGAATTAGGATGCACCACTACCAGATATGCCTCTTGGCTTAAAGAACATTTTGAAGTTGAAGGCCATTCAGGAATCACAGATTCAGGCAGAGCTCTCTGCCCTCCTCTTCTCTGCCTCAGAGCAGAGCATTAGTTTTCCTTTGTGACAGTGCCCCCAAGCAAAAGTAAGAACTACTTTTCTCATCAGAGATGGAGAGTTGACTGGGAAATGAGTTTGCACACAGATCCTATTAGACTAACCCTTATCTTCCGTTAGCTCCTCATTTATTTTCTGGTCAGCTTTCCACATTTATTGTCCTTCAAAACCCACTTCCCTTTCTGTGTTTAAATGGCATATAAATCCACAAGTCTTAACTGGTTCTTTAAGTTTTCTCTCTCTTCTATGAACTCTCATGGGTATAAATAGAATATGGGTGCTTTTCTCTGCCAATTTTCTTTTGTTAGCTTAATTCACAGGCCCACAGGTGCATAAACTAAGAGGGCAGAAGGAATATTTTCCTTCCTCATAGTACTAATTCGAATCTAGAGCACAGGGGTATTGGTCAGGTCACATGACCACATGGCTACCCCAAGATTCAGATACACCGCACCCCATCTCCTAAACCAGCACAAAAATGCTTTGGTGACAGAAAAAGTTCATGAAGAAAGAATCATCAAACACAACATAAAAACAACCCTTCTTTCCCAACTAACGTGGAATCTGCTTTCCCAACCTTGGCCTCTCTTGTTACTGATGAAGAAAGTTTTCTTAAAAATTAAGGAGAGTTTATCTCCTGGCCCCACATTTTTTTTTTTTTTTTTTTTTTTTGTATTTCAAGGTCTTCCTTCCGTTGGTTCACTCCCCAAATGGCCACTATGGCCAGCACTGCACCAATCTGAAGCCAGGAGCCAGGTGCTTCTCCTTGGTCTCTCATGCAGGTGCAGGGCCCAAGCACTTAGGCCATCTTCCACTGCCTTCCCGGGCCACAGCAGAGAGCTGGACTGGAAGAGAAGCAGCCGGGACAGAATCCGGCACCCATATGGGATGTTGGCGTCGCAGGCAGAGGATTAACCAAGCAAACCACGGTGCCGGCCTCCTGGCTCCACATTAATCCCAGACTCCCTGCTGCTCCAGGGAGTTGAAGCTGTTTCCATGAATGCACAACCTAGACACAGGCCAGGCTTGGTCAACTCTTCACTGGCACCCCTGGGGGTCCCAGACTCTCTCCCAAGTTTTTCAGTCTCTTTCTGGACCTGCTGAGGGACCTGAATATGAATATCACCTTGTGTTTTTCTCCCTCTTTCCCTGACACACCTTTGTTGGAGACCTGACCTGACTTTCTGTACCATAGCCACAGCTGATTCACGATGAAGATAACACCTGTAAGTCATTGTGCAGAGACTTATCCTTGAATGCTACAAGATAGTGGCTTTATAGAATTCTGCCCTCGCAGTTCCCCAAGTGTGGCAGATAGACTTATAGGAACAGACTACTTAGAAACTTGTTAGAAATGGCAGGCCTCACCCTAGGCTGCCTGATTCAGAAGCTCTTAGGGCAAGGTGCACTGATCTTGTTTCAAGGGAAACTGATATTTCTGAGCCATTGATCCAGCAGAGTCGGCAAACTCAGGCCCTGAGGCTAAATCCAGACTATACCTGATTTGCACAGCTTACAAGCTAAGAATTTTTTTGAATGTTTTCAAGAGGTTGGGACAAATAAATTGAAGAATAGTAATTTGGAACATGAGAAAATTATTTTAAATTCAAATATCAATGTGCAACAAATTTTATTAGAAGTCAGCCACAAGCATTTATTTCTGGGTTGTCTCTGGCTGCTTTCCAACCACAATGGCAGAGTTAATGAGTGGTGACAGACACCATGGAACCTAAAATATTTACTGTCTGGCCCTTTGAAGAAACAGTTTGTTGGCCCTTGCTCTGGGCAAAGCTCTTTTGAGATCTACAGTGTTTGCTGAGGTACTGCAGCTGTCAGCCACACCCCAAACTCATGTCTGTGCCATCAAGTGAAATTATTTTGTGTCTCTAAACGATGGTAAAAATGGTTCTGGGATTTAGAAAACTATCCAAAGACACAACCAGCCTCATATCCAAATAAATAAATGGGGTCCTTGTAACCCAGAACTTTTGCCTTCATTGCCTGAAATGCCCAACTGGTGTTTACCTATGTCTCTGTATGGCAAATGCAGAGCAGGTAGTTTGGTTTTCTCTTCTGTAGATGTCCATGGAGAGAATTAGTGTGGTTAGGAATTTTTAGGGTTTCATCTGAGGAATGTTAAGCTTAGCTTGAGCTGGGACTCAGCTACAGTGCAATGAATGAAAAGTTTATACAGAGACACCATTCCCTGAAACATGCTATATCCACAGGGTTCTGGATAGACTTGATGAAATTTAATTAAATGTAAGTAAAATCTATCTGTAGCTTTGGAATTAAGTAACAGAGTCTCAAGATATGAGGCCACATAGATAGTTAGGTCATTGAGCATCTTATATGACATACCATGGAAGCTGGGAATTATTTAGTATACAACTGACATCATGGAAGTATGTATTTTAAGAATGAAGGAATAACATTTTCCTTAATGCCAAGTTGTCATGGTTCTAGAGATATAAAATAATGCTCTTGCTAATAAAGAAATCACAGTCATATAAATAAAAATTTTTAACATTTACATTTTACATTGTAAATTAAAATGAGGAGTTTTAAAATTATGAATCCAATAGAAAAGCACCTTAAACTTGGACCTGTAGGCCAGCACCGTGGCTCAATAGGCTAATCCTCCACCTGCGGTGCTGGTACACTGGGTTCTAGTCCCAGTCGGGGTGCTGGATCCTGTCCCAGTTGCCCCCCTTCCAAGCCAGCTCTCTGCTGTGGCCCAGGAGTGCAGTGGAGGATGGCCCGAGTGCTTGGGCCCTGCACCCAATGGGAGACCAGGAGAAGCACCTGGCTCCTGCCTTTGGATCAGCGTGGTGTGCCGGCCGTGGCGGCCATTGAAGGGTGAACCAACAGCAAAAGGAAGACCTTTCTCTGTGTCTCTCTCTCTCACTGTCCACTCTGCCTGTCAAAAAAAACAAAAACAAAAACAAAAACTTGGACCTGTGTGTTCTCAGGTGTGACCCTTTTCCTGACTTCCCAGACACATATGACTCAATAGGTCCAAGCAGGTGTATCCACATGGATGACTATTGATGCAGAGTTGGGACTACCCCAAGGGAATCCCTCTGTGCGAAGAGGCAACTCAAATAGGAAGACCAGCTGTGACAAGGCCAGTAGGCAATAGTTTTGTCTGCTTAGGGAAAGGCAAGTTGTTAGTGTGGTTGGAATTTAAGATTCTCACAGATCATAAACAGTTAATAGCATGATTGTCATGAAGGTTTTGGGTTCCAGAGTAAGCCAGTGATCAAATTTCAGCTCTAGTAACTTTCTCTGAAGGGAGGAGAAAACTTCCACTTTGATTATGGCCTTGTCTAAATAAGGTCAGAGTTTGTGAACTCAAGAGGCTTCCATAGCTTTGGCAGCTCATGACAAGAGCCTCAGGTGATTACTGACGTCATAAATAAGAGTGTCAGTTGTTAAATCAACAACGGGAGTCACTATGCACTTACTCCCCATGTAGGATCTCTGTCCTTAATGTGTTGTACTATGTGAATTAACGGTATAACTAGTACTCAAACAGTACTTTATACTTTGTGTGTCTGTGTGGGTGAAAACTGTCGAAATCTTTACTTAGCATATTCTAAGTTGATATTCTGTATATAAAGAAAATTAAAAATGAATCTTGATGAAGAATGGGATGGGAGAGGGAGTAGGAGATGGGATGGTTTGCGGGAGGCAGGATGGTTATGGGAGGGGAACCACTATAATCCAAAAGTTGTACTTTAAAATTTATATTTATTAAATAAATGTTTTCTAAAAAAATTCAGCTCTGTCCTTGCTCCCCTGGGGTTCCTTAATCGCTCTACCTCTCAATTTTCCTCACTGCTCAAATGGGAACAATGATAGTGACTTCTTCACAGGATTGATGTGAAGTTCAAACAAAACCATTCATCAAAAGAGTTTATCATGATGCCTGGCTCATTGTGGTCAATAAATGTTAGTTCCTAGGACTTTTCAATTATTATTGCATATGAATCCATAACAGTTAAGCCAAAACTAAATGAAAGCTTTGTTAACATTGGGAAATTGAATTCCAGTCAGTTGTATTCTGATAAAACAAAAGGACAGAATCTAGAAGAAGGAATGTAAAGGAAGGGGTCAATAAGTTGATAATAGTTACGTCACTGTTGTTGGCAGAGAAACACTGAATGTAGCTGAAAGGAAGCCTGGTTACTGGAAAAGATCGCCCCAGATCAGGTCACTTTGAGAAGAACACATCTACTTATGGGGACAACAAGCAATTCGACTATCCTGCAAGTCCACAGAGAGGATACACTCTCCTGGGCAGTTCCTCCTGAGGATCTCAGCAACTAGGACTTCTGGGTTTAATGACTTGTGATAGCAGGGAACTGGGCCACCAGCATCAAACCCCACCTCCTGGTAGGGAAGGGGAAAGCCAGGCAGGTGAGGTGATTTGCCCAAGACTTTGGAGCATGTGAGAAGCTGAACCAGGACTGGATGCTGGTCTTTGGACTTGTGCATGTGCTATTGTAGAATATTTCCTCAAGCTCTGGTTATGCCTGGGAGCCCTCTGCTCCTGGGGAGAAGGGGCACACCTGCATTGGGTGTGATATTTCATAAAATATTAGTTGATATTATCAGTTAAGGTGCAGAAATGTACTACTTACCTACAACTGTTGAACAGGTAAATTAGTGAATTATGGGAAAATCACTTCTCATTCTATCTATACTCAGAAGTGTTTTATTGATTAGTAAGAGTAGAGGCACAAACTTAAAGTCATATTTCTCATACTCTGGTCATCTTCATGATTTTAGCTGTATCTGACTTGTATTATTTACTTAATATATATAAACAATCAACTTTTTTCTCTGATCTGGGCAAATTTGAGTAAACTGGTGTTGGAACTGTAAGAAAAACCAGACATAGTGTTAAGATTGCATGTTGTTAGGCTTTCTTATCTGCCTCCATGGAAACTGGGCAGGTCCAGTGATAGATACACTTTCTGCTTGTCAATGAGCCTGTTGTGGGCTGGCTGGTGTCTAAAAATCCCTATGCCAGGCTTCTGCCTTTTACCTAGAAAAGTATTCTAAGTAGAGGCACAAGTACAATTTACAAAGTGATAGTTTATTTAAAAAGGTGAGGAAGTCACACACACAGGCCATGTTCAGGAACAGAGTAAGCCAGGAAGGGAAAAGGAGAGAGAAAGAGGGAGAGAGGAAGGGAGAGGGAGAGGGAGGCTTCAGTAACCTGTCTCTTCTGAGTCTGTGGGAGGAGAGAATGCCCCTCCCTGTTGCAGGGCTTCTTATGAGCTTGGAAAGGGGAGTGGTTACATGGTACCACCCCAAAGGTCAGGGGGGTACATCCTGGGGAAGGGGTCATTTGATTGACAGGTGGGCGGATAGGATTATGTGGGACAGGGGAGATGTGGTTTCCAACTAATGGCCCTAATCTAGCTACCTGCCTTATCCCATATCAGGTCTAGTAAGGCTGATATATTTTCTTCTGGGTAACTCCTTGGCTAATGGCCACTATTGGGTAACCATGTATAAAAGGAGCCAGCCTTTGTGAGCTGCTGACACCATGTTACAGTCACCTATGCTGCTATTGCTGTTGCTGCCTATATATATATATATATATATATATATATATATAAAACCTATCTACTTACAGCTCTGCACATGTTTTTTCAGTTCTCAGCCCTGTATGTCTCAATGTCCCTGACAACTGAGCAAAGGTCTGACAACTGGTGCCTTGGTTTGATGTATTTTAAGGCCGCATACTTGCACACTCTTATTGGAATCAGTTAGTGGTGTGGCTGCATGAAATGACCTGGGGCCAAGCCCTTGTGTCTGTCACCAACTCAATCTATGGGTCTAACTTTGGGCTTAGGGGAATACACTGGCTCCTTCATGTTCTTTTAGGTAGAATATCTCACTTCATCATCACAGGAAATGAAAAATAATTTATTCATTTAGTAAATATTTGTTGAGCACCTACATATGCCATGCTTTAACTGCAAAAAGAGTTTGCATCATGTTTCACATTAAAAATTGAATCTAAAATTTCATTTTATCTTTTAAAGATTTATTTATTTATTTGAAAGTCAGAGTTACACATAGAAGGAGAAGTAGAGAGAGAGAGAGAGGTTTTCCATCCGCTAGTTTACTCCCCAGTTGGCCGCAATGGTTAGAGTTGCACTGATCCAGAGCCAGGAGCCAGGAGCTTCCTCCAGGTCTCCCACGTGGATGCGGGGGCCCAAGCACTTGGGCCATCTTCTACTGCTTTTCCAGGCCATATCAGAGAGCTGGATTGGAAGAGGAACAGCCGGGACTTGAACTGGTGCCATTATGGGATGCCAGCACTGGAGGCGGCGGCTTTATCTGCTACACCATTGCAATGGCCCCATACTTTATCTTGTATTGATTCGATTATTTCTTGGCTATGCTAGTTTTCAATAAGACAATGGAAAGCTAACTTCATCAAAAAATACGAGAAAGTTTTCTTGAAAGAGTCATGAAAATCAGTATTCTTTGTTAACCAAAGCTTACAGAAACCAGTGACATTCTATATCTTTCCATTGTTCTGGTGGACTGCAGAATCCATATCAAATGTAAACCAGATAGAAAATGAAAAAAGAAAATGAAACAAAAAATTGGAAATGTCCCCAAACCAGAAAGAATAGAAATGTTCTATAGAGTGAGGTATAGATTTGTCTACAGGTCCTAGCCCTATTCCTGTGAGGGAAGGTTCTGGAGACAATATCCTCTACTCATGCTCTAGGGCAAATTCTGGCTGGCTCATAGAGGATTATCTGAAATCCACAGTTTTCCCCACAGCTGCTGGTAGGTTACTTGTGAGGAATAGTGCCTAGCTAGAATCCCACTTCCTCTCCTGTCTTTGACCGCTAGTTGCTTATCCAAGGTGAGTTCAAGCAGTCTGGGTCAGAGCCCTCTGAATGGCTAAGGTTCCCTTGCTCTAATAAAAACATTAATTTGGTTTAACCATGATGTGCCTGAATGTTACCTGGACAATTTTTACCTCTATGTAAAATGTGTAGTGTTTACAGAAAGAATGTTAATTGTCTGAAACAAAGTTAAACTAAATCCATTTGTTTGAGTCAAATAAGATGACAGAAAATATTTTTAAAAAGTTCTGAGGCACAGAAAATGCTTCCAAAATATGTTCTAGATCATCCTGTCCCTTTGGCTGCCCTTCCTCTGTACTGAAACTGTAGCTGGGTAGACATGAGCCTATATGTCTGAGAGGAGCAGGAAAAAAATGGGAATGTCTTTGTGATGGAACAAGGTGGCAAGTCTTGGAAGCAAATCAGCATTTACGTATCAGAAGTTGTGCCATTGTTCAATAACCCCATGGGTTTGGTCCCCGCCCTCTCCTGGGGGCAGTTTAGGGGAATCTCATCTGCCCTTCATCAAGGAGGCTATTATGAAGTTCTGGGAGGAATTTCATAGCCATAAAGGCCTCCATCCAGCAATATCCCAGAAAGAGTGTAAGGGGAGAAGAAATAGGCCCACACCCAACATCCAGAAAAACTCCAGTTTGATTGTAGACTGGGCTCTGAGTTCTTTACTGAGAAGCCCACCTGGTCTGTGAGGTGTACTCTCCTCATTGAACTTTGCTAGCATGCTTGCTGGTACTCTGATACTCAGTGTCGTGTCTTACATCTGAATTCTTTCTTGCATGAACACAAGAGCCCCCAGAACAGCTGATCCCCAGGAGCGAAACAATGGACCCAATCAAGATTTTCTTTTTTTTTTTTATAACGCTTTTATTTAAAGAATATAAATTTCCAAAATACAGCTTATAGATTACAATGGCTTCCCCCCCCATAACTTCCCCCCCAACCGCAACCCTCCCCTTTCCCACTCCCTCTCCCCTTGCTTCACATCAAGATTCATTTTCAATTCTCTTTATATACAGAAGATCAGTTTACTATATATTAAGTAAAGATTTCAACAGTTTGCCCTCACATAGCAACACAAAGTGAAAAATACTGTTGGAGTACTAGTTATAGTATTAATTCACAATGTATAGCACATTAAGGACAGAGATCCTACATGATATATTTTTTTAAAAAAATTGATTAATTTTCTAGGCAATTTCCAATTTAACACCAAGATTTTTTTTTTCATTTTTAATTATCTATATACAGAAGATTGATTCAGTATATACTAAGTAAAGATTTCATCAGTTTGCACCCACACAGAAACACAAAGTGTAAAATACTGTTTCAGTGCTAGTTATAGCATTACTTCACATTGGACAACACATTAAGGACAGATCCCACATGAGACGTAAGTACACAGTGACTCCTGAAGTTGATTTAACAATTTGACACTCTTGTTTATGGCGTCAGTAATCTCCCTAGGCTCTAGTCATGAGTTGCCGAGGCTATGGAAGCCTTTAGGGTTCGCTGACTTCAATCTTATTCTGACAGGGTCATAGTCAAAGTGGAGGTACTCTCCTCCCTTCAGAGAAAGGTACCCTCTTCTTTGATGGCCCCATTCGTTCCACTGGGATCTCACTCACAGAGATCTTTCATTTAGGTCTTCTTTTTTTTCCAGAGTGTCTTGGCATTCCATGCCTAGAATATTCTCATGGGCTCTTGAGCCAGATCTGAATGCCTTAAGGGCTGATTCTGAGGCCAGAGTGCTATTTAGGACATCTGCCATTCTA
The DNA here is from genome assembly GCA_949820135.1 of Sylvilagus floridanus. Classification (NCBI taxonomy): domain Eukaryota; kingdom Metazoa; phylum Chordata; class Mammalia; order Lagomorpha; family Leporidae; genus Sylvilagus; species Sylvilagus floridanus. Next base: position 49,763,013 of record OX463240.1, read on the forward strand.
TGAGTCTGCTGTGTATCCTGCTTCCCATGTTGGATTGTTCTCTCCCTTTTTGATTCTATCAGTTAGTATTAGCAGACACTAGTCTTGTTTGTGTGATCCCTTTGACTCTTAGACCTATCAGTGTGATCAATTGTGAACTGAAATTGATCACTTGGACTAGTGAGATGGCCTTGGTACATGCCACCTTGATGGGATTGTATTGGAATCCCCTGGCACGTTTCTAACTCCATCATTTGGGGCAGTTCCGATTGAGCATGTCCCAAATTGTACATCTCCTCCCTCTCTTATTCCCACTCTTATATTTCACAGGGATCACTTTTCAGTTAAAATTTAAACACCTAAGAATAATTGTTTGTTAATTACATAGTTCAACCAATAGTACTAGAATAAAAAAATTACTAAAATGGATAAAGTATTACATTGTACAACAACAGTCAGCACAAGAGCTGATCAAGTTACTGTTTCTCATAGTGTCCATTTCACTTCAATAGGTTTCCCCTTTGGTGCTCAATTAGTTATCACCGATCAGGGAGAACATATGATATTTGTCCCTTTGGGACTGGCTTAATTCACGCCGAATGATGTTTTCCAGATTCCTCCATCTTATTGCAAATGACCGGATTTCATTGTTTTTGACTGCTGTATAGTATTCTATAGAGTACATGTCCCATAATTTCTTTATCCAAATGTATGCTTTGAATTCCCTGTGATCTTTTGCTGTGAGGTTCCCTTCGTTTATCTTCTTTCATGTTGATGGCCATGTTTCTGTGTTTCTGTGTGTAACACATCTTTAAGTATCTTTTGCAGGGCTGGACGAGTGGCAACAAATTCTTTCAATTTCTGTTTGTTATGAAAGGTCTTTATTTCACCTTCATTCACAAATGAGAGCTTGGCAGGATATAATATTCTGGGCTGGCAGTTTTTCTCTCTAAGTACCTGGGCTATGTCTCGCCATTCCCTTCTAGCTTGTAGGGTTTCTGATGAGAAGTCTGCTGTGAGTCTAATTGGAGAACCTTTGAGAGTAATCTGACGTTTCTCTCTTGCACATTTTAGGATCTTTTCTTTCTGTTTCACTGTGGTGAGTTTAATTACAACGTGTCGTGGTGAGGACCTCTTTTGGTCATGTTTATTAGGGGTTCTATGAGCTTCCTGTACTAGGATGTCTCTGTCCTTCTCCAAAACTGGGAAATTTTCTGCTATTATCTCACTAAAAAGGCATTCTAATCCTTTCTCCCTCTCCATGCCTTCAGGAACTCCTAGAACTCGAATGTTGGGTTTTTTAATAGTATCCTGTAGATTCCCAACAATATTTTTTAGATTTCTAATTTCCTCTTCTTTTCTTTGACTGTATAGTTTCCTGTGCTCTGTCTTCTAAGTCCGATAGTCTCTCTTCTGCCTCACCCATTCTGTTTGTAAGGCTCTCTAATGTGTTTTTCATTTGAACTATTGAATTCTTCACTTCATTATTTCTCGTCACTATCACAGTTTCATGTTCTACTAGTTGTTTCATTTCAGCTTGATTTCTCCTTAATATTTCATTTTCATGAGAGAGATTTTCTACCTTGTCCATTAAGGATTTCTGTAGTTCAAGAATTTGTTTTTGAGTACTTCTTAGTGTTCTTATCAATTTTTTGAGATCTGCTTCTTGCATCTCTTCTATCTCATCATCTTCGTAATCTTGAATTGGGGTGTCTTTTTCATTTGGGGATGCCATAGTGTCTTCCTTGTTCTTATTACCTCGGTTTTTGCATTTGTTGTTTTTCATATTGGTTTCTTCACTGTGGTGTTTTTTTCTTGTTATACTATGACTCTAGATTAAGTGGACTGTCTGCTTTTGATGGAGCCTTAGAGGCTTGAGATGGGTGTGGCCTGAGAGCTCTGTTTGGTTCCTCAGGGTTGAGGGTGTGTCAAAGGAGACACTCCCAGGTTAGGCGTGGTAAATCTCTGTTAGTTTTTTTTTTTTTTTTTGGTTCAAAAGGGAAGTAATTCCACACAGCTGAATGGAATTGGGGGTGGTTAGCAGGCGAATGATATACCCACAGGAGCCAGAGTTCAGGAGCTCTTTCCCAAGGACCAGAGAAGGAATTTTTGCGGCCCTTTGTGTGGGCTGAGATTCTCCTGTACTCTCCCACTGGGCTGCCAAGGCTACTGCACTGTAGCGTCTCTGGAGAGTACTCACATGAATTCGTGATTTCTGTGAGTTCTCTCCCCCACCGTCTCTTTTTTCACAGTCTCAGTTCATTAGCACCACACATTCATTAGGTTCTAATCTCCTGTTATTTCACCCCTCCCACCCAGAGTCAGGTTTTTCTTTTTTTTTTTTTTTTTTTTTTTTTAATTTTTTACACTTTTATTTAGTAAATATAATTTTCCAAAGTACAGTTTATCGATTACAATGGCTTCCCCCCCATAAATTCCCTCCCATCCACATCCCTCCCATCTCCTGCTCCCTCTCCCATTCTATTCACATCAAGATTCATTTTCAATTATCTTTATATACAGAAGATCGATTTAGTATATATTAAGTAAAGATTTCATCATTTTGCACCCACACAGAACATAAAGTGTAAAATACTGTTTGAGTACTAGTTATAGCATTAATTCACATTGGACAACACATTAAGGACAGAGATCCCACATGAGAAGTGAGTACACAGTGACTCCTGTTGACTTAACAATTTTTTTTTTTTTTTAGTCAGGTTTTTCTGCTAGGCTCGGGGCCGGTGCCGACCCGAGGTCGCCCTGCTTATGACGTATTCCAAAATAGCGCCTGCTCTTTGTCTTGCTCACCTTTGAGAGGTGAGCGGAGAGAGAGAAGCTCGTGTCCGTACGGGTCACTTTTTTTTTTTTCCCTCTCTCTCTCTCTCTTCTAGTTAGCCTGGTGAACTTTTCCCTGCAGGGTTTCAAGCCTTGTTCGCTCTAGGCTCCCTTTTCCGCTTCCCTCCTGGTATTTCGGGCTATTGAGGTTCTGCTCACCTCGCGTTCCAGCGCTGGTGTGTTGAATCTGCTGCTGGTGTCCCAAACTGCGGGCTCCCACGCTCTCCACGCAGGTCCACTGTGAATCACCAGTTCCGGAAGGGTTTTCTCTGCTGTTTCTTCCCCTACTCTTCCTTGAACCTGCAGTATCTCCACTTTTATTAAATTGTCTCTCCCCAGACTATCGGTGTGCTCCCTTCCTATTCCGCCATCTAGAGTACCAAAACCCAATCAAGATTTTCACCACTTCTCTGGCCACTGGGGGCTTGTGTTGGTGCTGGAGGTTGGTGCTAGTATAGGGACCTCAGCGACTCGGCAGAAGGACAGGGATGATCCAGATTGAGAAGCATCCATAGCTGATTTGACAGAGCTGTAGTTTTCCCAAAGTTGATGATAAAGCCATATATTTTAATCTTCCAGTAGTTTAAGGAATGACAGGTCCAACTTTAAGCCAGACTTGAAAGGTCTCCTGAGATCTGTAGCCGGGGACATACTAATTTCTGTTACATGAAAACCTAAGTGACGTTAGAGCTAAAGGAAAATATCTAAGTTATACTTAGAGGCCAGGATATAAATGATTCAGTGAATTATTCTCCTGAATATGAGAATAAAGAATAAAGTCTTTATAGGGCCTTTGTCTCAGGGTAACTTTAGAAAATCTCTTCTTAGTTGTATAATGGTACCATAATCTGAGATGTGGTTTCTCTTATAGAGAGAATATAAAATCTAAACTCTAAGTATCTAAATCTAATCATAAATCCAATTATAATATAATTAGCCCTCAAGAATAAAGCAGGGACAGTTTCACGCTTTTCTATACACATAACCCCACCTCCCTAAACTCATGGAGCCACATCCTTAGCCCCGCTCCAAGATCACCTGGGTGATTCCTTCAGATTTAAACTTGAAAATGACTTCTGGGGAGGTTTTCAGAACTGTGCCAGGAAATCTGAGCATATACGATCACCAAAAGCATTGCATTTATTCATCATTTTTCCTCCTTTAATTGGTCTGATTTCATGGTCTAAATTGTTTTTTGTTAATGTCCAATGGTGCAGGGCTGGTGCTGTGGTGCAGCAGGTTAAAGACCTGGCCTGAGGCGCCGGCATCCCATATGGGCACTGATTCTAGTCCCGGCTGCTCCTCTTCCAATCCAGCTCTCTGCTATGGCCTGGGATAGCAGCAGAAGATGGCCCAAGTCCTTGGGTCCCTGCACCCATGTGGGAGACCTGGAGCAAGTACCTGGCTCCTGGCTTTGGATCAGCACAGCTCCAGCTGTTGTTGCCAATTGGGGAGTGAACCAGCAGATGTAAGACCTCTCTGTCTCTACCTCTCTCTGTAACTCTAAATTTCAAATAAATAAAATAATCTAAAAAATGTCTGAAGGTGCTTTGGACACTAAAATCTTGGTGTATTAGTCACTGTTTTCAAGTTTCTTCACTTGTGGTTTTCGTATTTTGGCAAGTTCCCTGTTAGTCCCATATAAACAGGAATCTATTTGGAAAAGTAGATACAAAGAATTCAAGAAATATTTGTTCATTTTTTAAAGACTTTTAAAATAATTTAATATTTTTCTTTATTTATTTGAGAGGCAGAGTTATAAGAGAGGGAGAGAAAGAGAGAGAGTGTCTTTTATCCACTGATTCACTACTCAAATGGCTGGAGCTAGGCCAGTCTGATACCAGGAGCCAGGAGCTACTTCCAGGTCTCACTGGGGGTGCAGGGACTTTTGCCAACTACTCAATTCTGTCATTTTAGCAAAAAAGCTCTGGAGACCAGTGGGCATGACTACATGTCAACAATACTTTATTTATAAATATAAGCTCTGGGTCAAATAGTCCATGAACCTGTTTGCTGACCTCCAATTCAGGCATTCAAGTGAATTTAGGGTTATCTATAACTCCCATTTTAGTGGTGATATAAGAAGCTGCATTTTCCTTCTAGCCCTCAAAAGGCCACCACAAAACACACCAAACACCGGAGTAAGGGAAAAGGTTTTGTCAGTGGGGGCGGGGAATGTGACAGGCTGGAGAGAGAGGGTGGAGAGAGGACCTGTGTAGAAAAACAGGTCTTGTTATAGCCTTGCAGAGATAAGGAAGTGAGAGCAGCGAATCTTGTTAGGGTAGGGGTGGAGTTGACACTTGTGGTTGGACCATTTGGTCACCTGACTTCTAGTAAGCCAGGTTGAACTTAGGAACTGAGACCGAAACTTATTGTACAAGATGGCAACTGGGCCAGAGCCTAAGATGGCACCTCAAATGAGATGGCACCATTTTCACTAACAGCCCTCACTTATTTTATGAGTTGGGGAGAGTAACTAAAGCCTTGCAATAGGTTGCCCACCCCCACCACCCAGTCTGTGAAAATACTCAGCAAAATTCCACAGTCCTGGGTTCTCCCTCTGAGGTTGACACTGCAGGTTTTTTTTTTTTTAAATTATCATTAAGTACCAACTACCAAAAATATATTTATCATTGCTGGGGGCCATGAAAAATACTGCCCCTCCCCCCAAGTCAAGTTCACATACTTAAGGAGCTTTTAGGGAGATTATTCAGTAAATTCATGTGTGACAATCTGAGTGCTTAGTACATTCAGGTATGACAGTTGGAAAAAAATGGATCCTGAAAATTTTCTTAAATTTAATTTGGTTTAAATAAGTGTAAACATAATGCAAGCATAGTAAGAGAAGTAAATGCAGGATGATTGCATACTTCTAACCATGTTGGAGAAGGGAGAGTCTAGTTACATTGTGAGCCTCAAGCCACTGAGCTAATAATCACATAAAAAGCAACCATGTGAGAAAAACTGCTATAGATATTAACAGGAAGTAGGATTTGTTCTTAATACACATGGCATATAATGAGTTACTATAATAAAAATCAATAGAAAATTATGAATAGCCTCAAATAAATGTGATCCTAATTCATAGAAGTATAAATTCCCAATAATATAGCTGTGTAGATACAAATAAAAGGACAATATCCAGACTGAAAATGATTGAAATCCACCTCCTATAGACAGGCCAGCTTCTGTCTGGCTTTCTTGGATCATCTGCTGTCCAGCTGCTCCTTCTGAGGATGCTCTCATCTGGAACCCAGCTGTCAAGCTGAGAGGCCACTTGGAGCCCTGCCAGTCTTTGGTCCCAGCCGGACCCAGCCTTGAGTCATCCCAGTCTGGGAAAGTAAACGAGCAGCCTCCAGATGATTTCAGTCTCAGCCCTCTGAGTCATGCCCGGCTTTTCAGGTCTTTTGTGGAGTCTGCAGATGTCAAGGAGCGGAGACAAACTATTGCTACTTTGCATTTCCCTTACTAGAGACTTCATGGGTGTAACAAAACGGCTGCTTTATGCACGGAGTTTTGGCTGGTAATGCAATGCCCACCCTAAACAAGACATCTGAATCCATCCTTAACATCATGCCCATTAACCAGAAAGGTTAATATATGAGGGGAAGCTACATCAAGTGTATCTTAGAGCCCAAACAAAATATAAGAGCCATCTAACTACAAACCCAGGCGAGGTCCTCTCTCCTTGCCGTATGATGACAATCCTAAAGATCCTGTGATTCAAGAAAGACCAAGGCAGTGGAGAAGCTGAGGACAAGAGGGGCATCACTGGGCATGGGCAGTTGGGTAAATGTCTAAGGCCACAGATCCCTCATCAAGCTCAATGTCAATCATAGTATACTTATGTGGGAAGAATATTAATGGATCAAGTGAAACAACAAGTATCTGTCTAGAGAACGAGTCTGCGAGACAATGTTTTTACTTGGTGTATGACAAAGATGATGGGGGATGAAGGATGACAGGGGAACTGATTAGAGCTGGCATGGCAGGAAGGGAAAGACCAGCTTGGAGCAGCTAGGAGCAGGGAACTGCAGACCCTCCAGAGGGAGCTGGGACATATGCTAGGGCCAGCACTCTGAGGAACCGGAGTGAGCCCACACATTTTATGTACCTCAACAAAATTTCTCTCCTCCTTTTTTCCCATCCCCCAACATTTAAACTAAAGTCCAAAGCTTTTAACAAAATTCACAGGGTCCTACAGAGATTGCCTAACTTCTCACTCCCACCCTACAATCTTTTCTGTTTGCAAAACTCTGCAGACTTTCAAACCTTCAGCCACCTTTCCTTCTGCCTGGTATACTCTACCTCCACTTCATCACTTGGTCCCGGTAAAAGTTATTCTATCTGGCAATCATTCTGGTTTTTCTTCTTTATTATACTCCTAAGTATCTGAATATCATCTTTCTTCCCTTGCTGGAATTAAAGGGAACTCTATGAGGCCTGAGACCTTGCCTATCTTGTTCAGTGCTGTATCTCCAGAACCCAGAAGAGTGCTCAGCAAATAGTAAATGCTCAGTGTTTGCTGAAGATGATTCAATAAAACTCCTTCCTAGAAAAACTCTTATCTACACTTCCTGTAAAATTAATGTCCCAAGGGCCGGTGCAGTGGCTTGGCAGGTGAAGTCACTGCCTATGGTGCTGGCATCCCATATAGACCCAGCTACTCCACTTCTGATCTAGCTCTCTCATGGCCTGGGGGGACAGTAGAGGATGGCCTAAGTGCTTGGGCCCCTGCACCCGTGTGGGAGACCAGGAGAAAGCTCCTGACTTTGGATCAGCCAAGCCTCAGCCATTGCAGCTATTTCAGGGGTGGACAACTGGATGGAGGATCTCTATCTCTGCCTCTGCCTCTCTGTAATTCTGCCTTTCAAATAGATAAATCTAAAAAAAAAAAATTAATGTCCTGCAAGCAGGACCTGGGGCACTTGTTTCTACTGTTGCTGCTGAGAACTCCACTCTGAGTGCGTTCATGGAGCTCCACTGCACCCCTTAGTCATCCTCAGGCTCCCCTGCAAGCTGTGTTAGCATCATGCAACACTGTAGCTCAAGGATCTGGTAGGGATTCCTCAAGAAGAGTAACTGAGTCTTAGGGAGCCTAGCAGAAGGGTAGTAGCATGGCATCTACAGCCATACCCCCCAACCTCAAGTCCTAGGTGTGTGAATATGGAAATGGTTCTTGGTTTGGGGTCTCAGCTTCTCTATCTGTAAAATGATGGTTGACAACAGATAACCATGGATTTGTGAAAAGGAAATTGCATAGAATGAAGCTTGACACAAAGTAAATTGTTTAAATGACTTTATATTGAGAAGTTTCAACTTTGGCCTAAATGTGTAGCACAGCTTAACAAAAAGGAAATAAAAACAAATAACCAGAGTAAATGCCAAGGAAATAGAATAATCTCTCAGAAGACACAGGTCAGGGCACCTGCAGGTGAGCCTGCCATGATTCCCTCTGACTTCACCTGGCTCCATAGGCCAGAGCTGCTCTACAGCTGCCCACAGGTAGGGGGTAAAATAACTCAAGAGCCTGCCCACCTCCACCAAAAGGGAACACTTAAGATACATCCCCAGCTCAATTCACAAAACCGTTGCACAGCTCATCATTTTGTATTTAGAATAAAGTGACTATTTACAAAACTTGCAAAAGCAGCTCACATTTTTTCTTAAAGTAAGAACAGAAAGCACAAAGAATGTGAGCCAGGGAGGGCCACAGCTTTGCAGTCTTTGGGTGGAGCCGATCACCCCATGCATCCCTGCTTCCCAATCCCCTCCAACATACACACAAGAGCAGTGCCTCTGACAGTGTCTGATGCATCCATCAGAGGACAAGTTTCTCTTGACATGGGCTGAATGGGATTTCAGGTCTGTTCCCATGGCTGCTCCCACTGCTGGGGGCTGCTGACTCCAAGCAGCCAAACATCTCCTGGGAGGCATAGGTCATGTAGACAAAGCCATCCTTGTCCTTGTAGTCCCGATAGATCTCTGCCATGGTCATGCTCATGCTGACCAAGCTCTTGTTGTCCACCAGGAGGTAAAAGGCTTCGGTGGCTCTCAGGACCATGCGGCTCCTGGGAAGGGAGAAGTGTAGTGAGAGACTTGACCTGGGAATCAGCTTAGGAATCAGCTTAGGAATCTAAAGGCTCAGGATGTGCAAGACAACTGAATTGCCCACAGCTGTTCCTGGAACTTTAAGATCTTCAGGGCCTCCCAGTTGGGCCAAAAGGATGAGGCCATTCCATTTTTAACTAAGGTGAATACCAACACAATAATGCTAAGCAAATAAGTCCTAGGTCTCTATGAAAGCTATGTCCCCAAGGGTGCAAGAATGATGCATTATCTTTCCAGCGTCTCACAATTAAACAGGTGTGGAAAGGCCTTGAAGTGTGCCCTTCCCTTCCCTTGCCATTTCTCCTCTGCCAGCGAGGAGATGGAGAAGGAGCAAGGCTTAGCTGGACATCCTTTAAATGTCAAAGGTAAGCAGACTTCCAATTCAGCGTGCAGTGATGACAGTGAATCAATATAGGTACCTACAGGAAGGCTCAGTCTCACCTTCCACACACTTCCATTTGCTCTAATTAGTGAAACAGACACAATTTCCCACTGTACTTTCAGAATTTTGAACCTCGATGTGGGATAAAATCAAACATAAATGGGACATGGGGAGTGACTGGAATCTGATTCAGTTTATACTCAGATAATTTCTCCTAAAAGAATGCCAAAGGTATTAGTTCTGGCTATTGCCCAGTGCCTTTGGGTAAAAAGCAACCATTCTGCAGTGTGTTGGGGGTGGAAGAAGAGTGGAATTAGGAACCCATTGGCTGGGTTGGAAGAGCTCCTGTACCCAAGCTTGCACCCGTCTCCTACATTTTGCAAGCTCACTTTTCATGAGTGTTTGGGCATCCCAAAGGGGGAGAAGGCCACGGACAGGCATTATTGTCTATTTGTTTCACAGTTGGCTCTACAGAGTCCAGAAGGTACACAGAACACAGTTGGTGCTCAATAAACATTGATGAGGATGAGGATGTAGGTTGGGAGACAGGGGCAGTGACTGGGAAGAGGAAAAAGGGTTCTCCATCCCCAAGAGGTCAGGGGTCACCTAATGGTTGACTGATACAGTGGGATCTCCTCCCGACTTTGGTATCTCTTTAGGCACCTGTCTTCACAATGAACTTGGAAACTTGGACAACTCTTTGAAACAAAACAAAACGAAGACACCCAGTCACAGTGGGCCCTCAAAGCAATAGGCAGCAGTGGCTATTCAGCCTCCAAACAGACTTTTCAACTGTTGCAGACTTAGTCACTGGCTGTATTTACTCACAAATCATTTTCCGATTGCATTCATGCATCAGGCGACACCACTTAACCCTCTTAAGCCTTAAGAAGGGCAGGGACCTTTTGCTTTTCAAACAGTTCCCCGTCTGCCAGAAACACAAACCCTGAGGAAAGCTGCTGCTCTCTGCCGGGGACATGCAGACTGGCTGCAGACAGTATCTGGGAGAAGGATCTTCTGGATGAGTTCCAGAGCCAGAACTACTTTAGGGAATTCTTCAAAATGTCGGCAGCTCTTGCAGTCTGATGCTTGTTGTCTAAGGGGTTCTCCCCACTTGTTTAAAATAGAATAATTCTCACAGCATCATTTTAGGGCACAACAGAATCTAAAAGTTGAATGAGTCACCCAAAGATCTCAACCCCCTTTTCTTCTGGAATGCCCACATACCAACTAAAGAAAGCAGCAAACTTAGATAGTTGCAAAATTCTCTTTCTCTCTCTCTCTCTCTCTCTCTCTCACACACACACACACACACACACACGCACACACACACATGTCCACTGGGTCACCTACCGTATGATGCTGAGAAACTGGGTCATGGTCAGCTCCTGAGGAACCAGGAACTTGGTTTTGTCCAGCAGGGGCAGGAGCTTCTCTCTGGGATAGCGTTCCACTATCACCTGCCAAGAGTATCAGCATGGGTCTCTCCTGAGGCAGGTGCCTAAGAATGTGACTCAGAGCCCCCAGTATCTTAGGGACTTGGAAAAGAGAGGGGGAGGCCATTGTTTGTTTCTTCAAAGAACAGATCACAGGTCCCTCTGGGGAAGGACAGTGAGTCTTACCGGGATCTTGTTTGGGAACTTTGCCCGGATTCCAGCAACTTCCTCTTGCCTGGTTGCTGTAGCGATTTCAGGTAGAAAAGAATAAGTGGACAGTTAGAAAAAGCTGCATCCTCTCCTGCCTCTCAAGTTACCCAGAGAGCTGCCCCAGAATTTTACCTAGGCTCTTCCTCTGCTTGAAGGGTCTGAGGCTTGGGTTTTTCTGTAGAGGCGGCATTTTGCTCAACAGCTGTGTCTGTGTTAGTCTTTAAAGGGGAAAAAAAAAAAAAAACTCTCCCCCAGCTGCATCCACGCTGCCTGCAGGAGCCTAAAGGAGGCTTTAAATAGGGCTGAGTGACATCAGGCCAACCCTGACCCTCCCTTCTCTTGACTCCCCCTTCCTGGGCAGCAGGAGGTCAGTGCTGAGGCTGGAAATGAAATGGCCACCTGCTTGCTGGTCAGAGAAAGTCACTTTGCTCTTGACCAGTTCAAGATGTTTCTTTGCTAAAAAAATTAGGGTTCATGATGAAATCACTGGAATGCACACTCCGACAGCCGAGGTACGGGCTGAGGACTTTAGAGAGGTGGAACTGCCTTATGCCACGGCTATTTTTGCACTTCAGTAATGAAACAGCTTGAGGTGAGTCCATGATAAATCTGCCTCTCTCTGAAATGTGTTCCATAATTCTCAAGGCAGTTTGCTGCTTTTCAAAGAACAAACCCCTGTATTCAGAAAGCTTAAGTGATTTGCCTAAAGCCACGACAGCTAGTGAGAAGGCAGTTGGGATTAGAACCCAGCTGAGGCACAAGGTAGACATACATGATAGTATGTGGTGTCATTTATCTTCTCTGCAATAGTGGCAGGAAGAAGGGACCGTTCTAGGATCTTTAAGAAGTGAGATGAGCAGCAGAGGCACACAGAAGGTGATTTTCTTGCCTTGGGATCAAACATGGAGTAGCAGGTGGAAGGTGGCTCTCTGTTCTCAGAGCTTGCTTCCAGATTCTTATGCCTATCCAAGGAGCCCTTCAGATTCTGAGTGAGCAGGTTTCCATTTCCTTTGTTGTGAAGAGTGCTTGTGTATACTCTGACTTCCCAGCAGTCAGGGAACAGTGAAGAGTTTTGAAGTGAATACACAGTAGAGTGGAGGAGGGAAATATGTTCTCCATATTTGCAGGGTGAGTCTCAGGGCTTTAGGTCAGAGGTCAGGGATAGGCAGCAGGTGCTTCACTGACAGCATCACTGAAGACAGAAATTGACCTCATGCTGTTTCACTTGCTCTTCAAAGGGAGGCAGCCCCTCAGGTGTGCAGAATACAAAGCAGGCACGTGGCGCTCTGGGGTCAAGCATCTTTCAAGTCTGGATTTCATTTAAATCTCCCCAGTTGCCTTGCAGGTTGGAAGGCCAGGTGGGAAGCATACCTTGCTGGGATCAAGACAACTCGGTCAGATTACACTGAGGTGGGACCCATCCTACACTGTGGGATTCTCAGGGGCAGGCCTGGGCTCCGACACCATGCAAAGCTGGTGCCAGGCATGGTGTTCCCACTACGTTCACCCTAACTTCTGATCTTATGTAGGTGATTTCACTTTACTAATTATGATTTTGAATACCTTAACTTAGAGTGGGTATAGGAGGCTTAATGAACTGGTTAGGTAAAGCAGCTAGCATGGTACCTGGCACCAAATCCAATTCTCAATGTGTGTATTTTTTCCCATGCTTCCCAGAGCTCCCAAAATCCCAGGAAACTTCATGTGTATTCAGATCTGAAGGCTGAAGGTAGAGGTAAGAGAGAGGTCAGGGGAAAATAAATTCCAGCTGCAGCTGTTAGACAATCATCATAAGGGTTTGTGATGTTTTCTAAGTGCTTTCTCAGCTGGGACATGGGGCTTATAATCTTTACCAGGCACTCTGCATTTCAGGAGATAATGAGGTAGTAAAATAAAGGACATGGGGAAAATAAGTTTGTCATTTGGGCAGAGGCATGGGATAGAACACTTTTGTTGAAAAGTGTCTTTTTGAGGGGAGCAGAGTACCCAGTGTGGTGTGTCACTCAATCATGTTCCTGGCCAGTGCTCCTTTGGGCTGTGTGTGGTGTCGGACCTATCACCTGGGAGATAATTCAAGCCACACAACCCCAATGCCACATGGATTTGGGGGAAGGGATATAGATAACCTTATGGAAAATGGTTTGAGCAAGAGTGTCCGTGCTCAGTGTGGAATTCTACTTGCTGATACAGTAAACAAAAAGCCAACTTTTGAGGCCAATCAGACATGGACAGTGAGAAATACAATTTTTAGCATCTGACCTGTCCTGTGAATAGAACAAGCTGACAGAGGTCATTTTGATTCCCACTGATCTCAGCAATCACCCCACCCAGCCCTAAATCTTTTCTCAGACCCAAGGACTGGGGGAGTAAAAGACTAGGAGTTCGGGTGCTGGAGAGCAAGCTGCTCAGAGAGTGGGGTGCCTGAGATCAGAGTTAGGAAGGGTTTGCTCCTTTCCACCTATAAACAGGCTTAAGCCCTGTCTTTCTTGAAATCACACCCAGTCAGCCTTCCCTTGATTCCCATGCACAGAACTTTGGAAATGGCCTTGGGTTGTAATTCCTCTTACAAGCAAATTAACCTCTTCAGAATGCATATTATCCATGAACAAAAAACATATTCTGTTATTCATCTTGTAGAGCTCTGTGAGGACTAAATATATAAACCTGTGTGATGCACACGTACATAAGGTACGACACTGCTGGAGCTCAATACACATGAGTTCTTCCACACTACTCACGTGCTGGGTAGCTTACAGCCTCACCACTCAGCTCACACCTCCTGGAACCTTTGCAAGAACGGTCCGAGCTCATTCTTTCCACTAGCTCACTGCCTCTTCACTCCTTCGACTCCTGCAATCTGGAGTCTGTCCCAATGCTAATGCAATGCTCTGGGGAGGTCAGCAATAATTCACACAAGAGCCTCCTTTCATAGTGACCGTTTAATTTGATCTTTGATCCTTCAACATTTAGCATTTTCCATCTTCTCCTGCAGGGCTACTTCTCCTTAGGGATCCCAAAGATGACCCAATTTCAAAATTGTGTGTGTGTGTGTGTGTGTGTGTGAGAGAGAGAGAGAGAGAGAGAGAGAGAGAGAGAGAGAGAGAGAGAGAGAAATGTGGATCGAAACTTTCGCAAAAATTTTCTACCTTCTTACCCATAGTATGCAATCTTACATGAAGGCAGTGTTGGTAAAATGGCACAGGTCTTATCTGTGGTGTGATCTATATCCCAGATACCATCATAGGCTCTAGCCCCCGTGCCATTGCTAGAAGCCAGGTGACCAGATGGTTAACACAGGTGTCTGCTCCACCACTCCCCAACTCTAATGGGATTTGCTACTTCTGTTTCCCTGCCCCCTGCAAAGGTTTAATAGGACCTGCTTCCCACACAAGTGTTCTGTCTTGATCTCTCTCCTGAGCCCTCTCTTCTCCCCAGCCCTTTGGGCTTCCCCCACCTGACAATAAATCTTTTCTCTAACTCCAGTGTTTAGTGTTTGGTTTCTCTAACTCTGGTTTTGTGGTGGCTTTACAAGCAGCATGCTTACTATGCAAACAGAGCTCTTGTTTTTTTAGAATTATTTTTATTTATTTGGAAGAGTTACAGAGAGAAGTAGAGCCAGAGAGAGGTCTTCCATTTCGCTAGCACACTCCCCAAATGATCGCAACAGCCAGAGCTGAGCTGATCCGAAGCCAGGAGTCAGCAGCTTCTTCCAGGTCTCCCATGTGAATGCAGCGGCCCAAGGACTTGAGCCATCTTCTACTGCTTTCCCAGGCCATAGCAGAGAGCTGGATCAGAAGTGGAGTAGCCATGACTCAAACTGGTGCCCATATGGGATGCTGGTGCTGCAGGCTGGGGTTTAAGCTGCTGTGCCACAGTGCCAGCCCCATGCAAATAGAGCTTTAAGATTAGGCCTTTAGGATCATTATTTCTTCCAACCCATTGCTGCCTGAGCCCTGCTGTGTACAGATTCTGTAGCCACTAGTGTCTCTTTTCCTGCCCCTTGATGTTATCATGGTAGTCTGGCTTTCTCTGCTGTCCTGAGATGAATTTCACCATTCCTAAGGAGTCTCCTAAACTCAGTTTCCCCAATATGATTAAAAGTAGACTAGCCCCTTAGTCCGTGTACATGTTTGGTCCTTGGGAAATGCACACTGTGGCTCCTGTCACTCATGCTTTCTGGCTATAAGCTCTGAGGACTGAGGGAAAACAAATTAGCAAAGTTGTAGCAACAGGGAAATGAGAAGTCTGCATCGAAGATAAGAGGCTGGTGCAGGTTGGAGGGCTGAGCAATAAAAGGAAGTCTATGTTAATGTTGCATTTCATGGAAAGGGATTCTCAAAGCTCCCATAAAATGTTACCTCTATTAAGCCTTCTGTGGTCTTTGTAGCTTCTCAGGGTATAGCAGGGAGACGGGAGGTAGGAGGTGTGGGACTGAAGAGCAATCTGATTGTTTTTGGGTGGCTCGAAACCTCCCAGTCTAATGTGAGTCACGCAGGATGGCAAGGCAGCACACACAATCTTTTTACAAAAGTAAAAGCTTGAAGTCCAAACTTTATTTTATTTGTTTTCATTTATTTACTTTTATCATCAAATGTCTTGAGATGCTACTTATCAATAAGACTTGTTTATTTGATCAACATAGGATAATTATGTTTCATTTATAATCAGGTCATCAAAGGAAATAAATGATTCTGTTCCCAGTCCCAAAGGAACCCCTGAATTACAGTCACATGAGCTCATGATTTGCTTAGTCAAATTGTCTTGTGAAATGATTTTAATGCTTGTGATTTTTGTATCTTGCCCCAAGAACAGAGGAAGCTCATGGTAGCTATTAAATGACCGGGATCCAGGACCTGTTTGCCTGTTCATCCCTGGGAACTCACACAGAGCTTGACACATAGTACACATTTTATAAAAGTTCAGTGGATTTTTCTTCCTGCAGATTGCTAACATGGGAGGGTGCCCAGCTACAGAGCAGTATTGCATGAAGGCTTGTAATCAGGAAAAGCAAACTCATATCCAGAATGTGTTTATACTAAAGAATTACAGTCCTTCCAGGGATAAAATGGGGCCAATATAGTCTACTTGTCACTATGTGGTCTCCTGGAGGATTCTGTCTGGCACCAAGTAATTGATGTTTGGCAATAGTGCAATCAGGTGAGTTGGAGTCCATGCTGCTGGGATTATGTACAACCTCTACTCCTGCATTGATGGTTAAGGTAGATTGATGGTACCCAAAAATCCACTGGCCTGTTGACCAAATCTTCTAGCTGGAGGCCTAGATGTATGGATATTCTCTGGTGGACTTTAACATGTGATACATAGATCTTCATAATTCACATCATGTCCAAAGATTTATACTTGTCCCTGTTTCTCAGAGTTTTTCTGTCTCCAGTCTCCAAGTTGTTCTGTCAGCCCTTGACCAATCAGTCAAGACTTTTTTCATGTCTCTGAATCTGTGTTTACCTTCCACGGGTACACTGCACATGATTCGGCCCAGTGGGAGGATTTCCCACTCAATGCTGTCTTTAATGGCTACCTTTGAGTCGGGATTTAGTGCAACTGCAGTCCATTGGCTTGCACCAAATACTGAGCCTACCATTTGTGAACCAAGTTTCTCTTTCTCTGCCAACTGATCTTAAGGGATCCTGCCCCACAGTGGCCATTAAAATGAACAAAGGAGGGGACAGAAGTGCAACACGGGTAGATCACATAGGGATCTGGGTCACCTGATCATGCACTTTACTTGTACCCTATTTTTTCTCTGGAGAGGACATATCAACACATCCAGACCACTTGATCCCTAAAGCTTCACTGATTTGTTGGAGCCCTGAACCATTAAAAGCTTTGTGTCTCATCTTTGGAGTGCATGTGTCTTACCAAGATTCTTGATGCATTTGTCACTTCTTATCTGATTGGATCAATGTGTTATCATTGATATAAATGGCTGATTCTAGGTTATTTGGGCTGTCTAGATCTGTTTCTTTTTGGACTATATTATGGCAGAGAGTGGAAGAATTAATATAGTCTTGGAGCAAGTTTAATCATGTATATCACTGTCTATCCCAAGTAAATGCAAACTGTTTTAAGTTCTTAAATAGGGATGCAAAAGAACAGAATTGCAAGATGCAGGGCCAGATATCATGTATGTAAGACACATTAATATTCTCCAGGAGATATCCCATATCTGGCAGAAGACTTCTGCTTGGTTGAGTAAGCTATCTTAGCATCCTATTAACAGCAGCATCTTCTAAGTCCTTTCCAGGATATAAAATCTATCTCATGAGAAAGTGCTCTTTTTTATCAACAACTTTCCCCTTATCTAGCTTTATATTCCATGCCTTTCCACCATCCATATCTCCCATCCAGCACACTTAGAACCCAGTCCCATCTGTCATCTCCTGGATCCTGAGGTCCATGTTGTGGGCTAGGACCTAAGCTCCTTTGAGAAGAGGGTATTGTCCCACTGCCCCCACTGGCCATTATGCCAATACTGAAGTTTAGGTCACTATTCACTTATCTGGGTTATGTCCTAACTTAAACCTAGGTATTAATATAGTGGTCAGTAAGAGAGGTGGGGTATATCCTGATCAGGGGTCAGCGTTGTATCATAAGGCAAGCATCTCTGCATGATCTTTAGGCAAGTCAGGAGTGTTTGCCTGGAAAGAGTAGACCAGATCTTTCCTAAGAATGTTTTCAAGTGCATTGGTCGGGATATATCCAACCCAAATCTCAGGTTCCAGTACTTCCCATCCAGGGTCCTAACCTTGGCATAGCACACATACCTAGACTGAGAGTTCAACTGTCTGGAGTTCTATTTCTCTTGTACTCTGTCCTTTAGCCTTGGCTTCTATTCTGTGGCTGTGGGATATGAGTCTGCCAGAGATACCTTCTGCGTTTCATACTTCTATAATTGAAGATTAATCACTTTCAGCTTTTCTTTTACTTCTGCAAAATATTAATAGTCTCTAGTAATCACTGTATGATTTCATAGTCCTTATAATTACATTATATTCCTAGTTCTTTTTAAAAAACAGATTTATTTATTTTACTTGAGAGTTATAATTAAAGACAGAGTTAGAGACAGAGAGGTCTTCTATCTTCTGATTTACTCCCCAAATGGCTGCAACTGCTAGAGCTGGGCCAATCCTAAGCCAGGAGCCAGGAGCTGCTTCTGGGTCTCTCACATAGTTTCAGAGACCATCTTCTGCTTTCTCAGGCCAACAGCAGGGAGCTGGATAGGAAGAGGAGCAGCCGGGACTTGAACTGAACCCTATATGGGATGCTGGTGCTGCAGGTGGATCCTCAACCTACTATGCCACAGTCCTGGTCCAGCTATTAAACAGGTAGTGTACTTCCTTGTACAATTTTTCATCCAATTCACCTGGAAAGGTGAATGCTTCATTCCTGGACAGAAGACCTGGGCACTGGAATTCAGTATCCACGACAGTCTTCATTACTATCATCATCATTGTTATCTTCACTCTCTGAAGTATGTAATGTGTGTCATTGTCCTGGGCATAGAAGCTAACATTTATGGGGCACATATACATGTTAGGCACTGATACAATTAATCCACTTTCTTCTTTAATCCTTTTGGCAAAAACAAAAGCAAAAATAAACCACCTGAAACTGAGAGAAATGAAGTAATTTACTCAAGATCCTTTAGCTTGTGAAATTTGAGCTTATGATCATGAGCTATGAAAATCGATTAGGGCAACTGGCGCTGTGGTGTAGTGGGTAAAGCCACTGCCTGCAATGCCGGCATCCCATATGGGCGCCGGTTTGAGTCCTGGCAGCTTCACTTCCGGTCCAGCTCTCTGCTATGTCCTGGAAAAGCGGTGGATGGTAGCCCAAGTCCTTGGGCTCCTGCACCTGTGTGGGAAATCCTGAAGAAGCTCCTGGCTCCTGGCTTCAGATCAGTGCAGCTCCGGCCGTTGTGGTCATCTGGGAGTGAACCATCAGACAGAAGACATCTCTCTCTCTCTCTTTCCCTGTCTCTCCTTCTCTCTCTGTGTGAGTGACTTTCAAATAAATAAATAAATCTTTTTAAAATAAAAGGAAAATTGATTAGGATAAAATGCTTTCTATTCTAGAATTTTAAAAGTTAGCTTAAAATAGAGCCATCACTATGTCAAAACACTTTCCAAAACATGCCTGTCCCAGCAGTTCCACAGTTAGGGTTGTACACATCCAGAACATTTATCTCTTTTGCTCAAGGCATCCCCAAGTTCTGATCAGAACAAAGTATGTATGTGAGATTCTCCCCAAATGCAAATAGCCCAGTTCCCAAGCACTGTTCTCATAAGTGCACCCCTTGGACATAAAGGTTGAGCATCTCAGCTTGTGGCCAAGCAGGCTGTTTCCAGATCCCTTGCTGCCAGGAGACATGAGCTGTGGTCCTGCTTCATAAAGCCCAGGCTCCACTGCCAAGAAAGTCCAGCTCTTCCCCTTTCCCAACTCCATCTCACAGGTGTTTGTCGTCTCACCACCACGCAGATGAAAAGTGACGTGCTGGCTTGGGGAGATGTTCTGGGGCTTATTAATCCCTTAGACACTGGAGAGTAGAAAGACAAGGGAAAAAACCTTGTGTGAGAGGTGAGGGAGTCTGGAAAACATCTGGGGAAAAACCACAGGCCTTCCTCAAGGGAGTCAAAATGGGGAACACCAAAATTCTTTTCCAGGTGCCAGAGGCATTTCTTGTTTTCTGCATCTGTCATGTTCCGGATCTGCCTGGCCTTGAGGGAAGCTGAACGTGGGTCCTGTTGTCTACCAGCATAGTCCCCTGTAGCATCTTTAGAAGTTGGAGGAGGCTGCAGAGGTGGCTGCCCACGAAGGTCTGCTGCTCCAAAGCCCTGGGAATTCACCCAACCTCACCTCCACCACATGGCCTCTTGTACAATCCGCATCGGCTATGTCTCAACTGCAGGATTCTAGAAAGTCATGTCCTATCACTGAGCTTAACTTTTCTATCTATAAAACAGGCTATTATTTTGAATTCACAATAATGTTCATTTTTTGTTCTCCCAATATTTCTTGGTTATCTACCGTGTAATAGATTACCCTAGTAGGTTCTCGTTTGTTGCTAATTAATGTATTGATTTTATTTATTGGAAGGCAGAGAGGCAGAGATCTCCCACCCAATGGTTCACTCCTTAAATGCCTGCAACAGCTAGGACTGGGCTAGGCCAAAGCCAGGAGCCCAGAACTCAAGCCAGGTCTTCTGTGTGGGTGGCAGACATCCAAGTACTTGAGCCATCACTGATGCCATCCAGGACAAACACTGGAGGGAAGCTGGGATTGGAAGCAGAGATAGGGCTTGATTCCAGGCATTCCAATATAGGATACAGGTATCCAAGCAACATTTAACTGCTGTGCCAAATGCCTACCCCCCTTAGCAGTTTCTGAGGATGTAAGAGAAAAGTAAAAACAATGTCTCTTAACATCAGGCAGAAGATCTACAGCTTTGTGGGGGCAAAGAACTGACAATGACTAAAGGAACATGCAACTTCAGGTGTGATGAAGAGGTCCATGGAGCTGGGAGATGATTTGTTCAGAGGTCTGACTTAGTAGATGTTATACGAGACTGGAGGTTTGAATTTTCATTTGAAGGATAAATCAGTGTTAACCAGGTAAAACAAGTTAATGGCAGAGGGTGGGGATGGGGTAGAGAAGTATTTGAGGCAGAAAGAAGAGTATACAGCTTACCCTACATATTTGCGGGTTCTGCATCCATGAAATCAACCAAGCAAAGATCAAATATATACATATATTTATATATAAAATTTATATATGCATCTATACTGCCTGTGTGTAGATGTTTTTATTATACTCTAAATGATATAGCATAATAACAATTTATATAACATTTACCTTGTATTAGGTATTATAAGTAACCTAGAGGAGATTTCAAGAATATAGGAGAATGTGTGTAGGTTAAATGCAAATACTATGTCATTTTATCTATACAGGGACTTGAGTATCCAAGGATTTTGAAATCCAAAGAGGACCTACAACAAATTTCCTTTGGAAATTAAAGGATGACTGTCTACAAAGAGAGGATGGGGGTTGTTATCTCTGGGAACACTTGACATCAGGGGGAGCTAAGGGCAGGGCTGAGCCCCAAGGGCCCAAGAAATAGTATCATGAAGTCCATGCAAATCACTGAAGCCACTTAAGTGGAGTACAATGGGTTAAAGTTGTGGTTTGAAACATAGCTTTTTAGATAGGGGTTGGATAGATTTATTGTAATTTTATTGTAATTTATTGTAATGGTTTAGGGAAGGAAGGATAGATGTTTGTTTTAAGGTTGTAGGAGAATAAAATACTTTGAGAAGGTTATTTAGGAAGGAAAATGGGGAAAACATGGTAACTAGTTAAAAACTGGGAGTAGACAGCAAGTGAAGTGTCAGTAATTACTCTTGGTTTACGACTTAAGCAACTCAATGAGTAGTGTTGCCATTGACTGAAATAACAGAAAACAAGATTAAGGTCAAGTTGGTTTGAGGTTTTGGGTGTATTAAGACTGGGATGCCTTTGAAATATCCAGCTAGAGTATAAAAAGGAAAGTAGGTACTTGGATGTGGGCAGAGAGTTAGGCTTCAGAGTCCATGTTGAAGAAGGTTGAAGCCATCTGTGTGGTTGAGAGGGCTGCGGGGGGGAAAACATAGAATGAAAGAAAAAAGATTTTATAGTTAAAACCGGAGTCAACCCAATGAAAAAGAGTGAAGAAGAGGATGAGCCTACCAACCTGAGTGAACAAGTGGGATGATGGTGGGGCCAGGGACTGCGTTGCTATGAAGGAAGATGTGTACTTCAGAAGGAAGGACTGTTCCCCAGGCAATGCTGAGTTGAGGACTGAGAGAAGGGAAAATATCCCTGGGTTTTCAGTACATGAAGGTCATTGGATTCCTTACAATTAGTTATTATGGTGGAGTGAGGTGTGGCAGATAGGAATAGGAACGACTTCTTTTAAAACATTTACATTTCATTTATTTGAAATGGAGAGAGAGAGAAAACTCTGATCTACTGGTTCACTCTTCAAATGCATGCACTGGCTAAGGTTGGGCCAGACCAAAGCCAAGATCCCAGAATTCATTCTGTGTCTCCCACATTTTGGGTGTCAGGGAGCCAATTAATTCAGCTATAGCCTGCTACTTCCCAGAGTGTGCATTAACAGGAAGCTGGAATCAGGACAAGGACCCGTACTAAAACTCAGGCACTCTGATATGGGATGCAGGTGTCCCAAGTGGCATTTTTTAAAAAAGATTTATTTATTTGAAAGAGATAGTTACATAGACAGAGGATGAGATTTTCCATTTGCTAGTTTACTCCCCAAGTGGCTGCAAAGGCAGGGGCTGGGTCAGGCCAAAGCCAGGATCTAGGACCTACTTCCGGGTCTCCCAGGTGGGTGGCAGGGGCCCAAGTACTTGGGCCATCTTCTACTGCCCTCCTAGGTGCATTAGAAGAGAGCTAGACAGATTGGAAATGGAGGAGTGGGGACTCAAACCAGCACCCATATGTGATGCCAGCACTTCAAGCAGTGACTTAATCCACAGTGCTATAGCGCTGGCCACCCCCAAGTGGCATCTGAACTGCTGCACTAAGTGCCTAACTCAGTATAACTGCTCACAAGTCAGTCATTTGTGTATCACCTTAAGGATATCTGCAGGAGCCTCATAATACTATTATTTACTAAATATTTTTTTAAAGTAATACAATTTTTTAAACCTAGGACACTTATTTTGAAGGGAAGTTTTATTTGAGGACTCAATATCATCCACCATAAATGGTAAAATAAATACTATTGCTTTACATAGAGCTTCACTAGCACTGTAAATATAATATCCTCACCCCAGTTGACAAAACACCTAGGGGACTTGACCTCTAATTCTCTTCTGTTTCTGGGGACCCTTTCATAGAACAACACTGAGGTTCTGAACCTGTAGATGTGGAGAATAAATGATA
The DNA here is from genome assembly GCA_949820135.1 of Sylvilagus floridanus. Lineage (NCBI taxonomy): Eukaryota > Metazoa > Chordata > Mammalia > Lagomorpha > Leporidae > Sylvilagus > Sylvilagus floridanus. The sequence continues at coordinate 49,785,936 of OX463240.1, forward strand.
AGAGTGGGTGAAGGGGGAAGGCAGGAGAGGTTAAGGGCAAATGTTTTCTTCTCAATTATTGATGTTACCTCCACATCCCATTAAAAAAAAAAAAAACACTGACTGGTAATATCTAGAGTCTTGTACAAACCCCAATGCAGACTCTTCATGGTCAGATACCAATCCTTCCTATACTATGTCTCATCTACCCTGACAAACCCTCCAGTCCAGGTCTTCCCTGCCCCACTAAAGCCCATCCTGATTTCTTTGTCTCTTTTTAAAAAACATATTTATTTGAAAGGTAGAATGAGAGAGAAGGGGGTAGGGTAAGGGAGACCTTCCATGCGCTGGTTCACACCCCAAATTGCTGCATCAGGAGCCAGGAAATTCATCAGGGTCTCCCTGTGGGTAGAGGGGCCTAAGGGTTTGAGTCATCATCTGCTATTTTCCCAGGCACAGTAGCAGGGAGTTGGATCAGAAGCAGAGCAAATGGATTGAACAGGTACCTATATGGTGTTGCAGGTGGCTGCCTAACACACTATACTACAATGCCACCCCTGATCTGGGATTATTTTGCCATCATATCTTTTTTTTAACTTTTATTTAATGAATATAAATTTCCAAAGTACAGCTTATGGATTACAATGCCCCCCCACAACTTCCCTCCCACCTGTAACCCTCCCCTTTCCCACTCCCTCTCCCCTTCCATTCACATCGATTCATTTTCAATTCTCTTTATATACAGATCAGTTTAGTATATATTAAGTAAAGATTTCAACAGTTTGCCCCCAAATAGCAACACAAAGTGAAAAATACTGTTGGAGTACTAGTTATAGCATTAAATCACAATGTACAGCACATTAAGGACAGAGATCCTACATGATATTTTTTAAAAATTGATTAATTTTCTATGCAATTTCCAATTTAACACCAAGTTTTTTTTTCAATAATCTTTATATACAGAAGATCGATTCAGTATATACTAAATAAAGATTTCATCAGTTTGCACCCACACAGAAACACAAGGTGTAAAAATACTGTTTCAGTACTAGTTATAGCACTACTTCACATTGGACAACACATTAAGGACAGATCCCACATGAGAAGTAAGTACACAATAACTCCTGTTGTTGATTTAACAATTTGACACTCTTGTTTATGGCGTCAGTAATCTCCCTAGGCTCTAGTCATGAGTTGCCGAGGCTATGGAAGCCTTTAGAGGTCGCCGACTTCGATCTTATTCCAACAGGGTCATAGTCAAAGTGGAAGTTCTCTCCTCCCTTCAGAGGAAGGTGCCTCCTTCTTTGATGGCCCCGTTCCTTCCACTGGGATCTCACTCACAGAGATCTTTCATTTAGGTCTTCTTTTTTCTTTTATTTTTTCCAGAGTGTCTTGGCTTTCCATGCCTAAAATACTCTCTTGGGCTCTTCAGCCAGATCCAAATGCCTTAAGGGCTGATTCTGAGGCCAGAGTGCTATTTAGGACATCTGCCATTCTATGAGTCTGCTGTGTATCCTGCTTCCCATGTTGGATTGTTCTCTCCTTTTTTGATTCTATCAGTTAGTATTAGCAGACACTTGTCTTGTTTGTGTGATCCCTTTGACTCTTAGACCTATCAGTGTGATCAATTGTGAACTGAAATTGATCACTTGGACTAGTGAGATGGCATTGGTACATGCCACCTTGATGGGATTGTATTGGAATCCCCTGGCACGTTTCTAACTCCACCATTTGGGGCAAGTCCAATTGAGCATATCCCAAATTGTACATCTCCTCCCTCTCTTTTTCCCACTCTTATATTTAACAGGGATCACTTTTCTGTTAAATTTTAATCATCTAAGGATAATTGTGTGTTAATTGCTGAGTTCAGCCACTAAAACTAGAACAAAAAAAAATACTAAAATGGATAAAGTATTACATTGTACATCAACAGTCCGGACAAGAGCTGATCAAGTCACTGTTTCTCATAGTGTCCATTTCACTTCAACAGGCTTCCCCTTTGGTGCTCAATTAGTTGTTGCCGATCAGGGAAAACAAATGATATTTGTCTCTTTGGGATTGGCTTAATTCACTCAGCATGATGTTTTCCAGATTCCTCCATTTTGTTGCAAATGACCGGATTTCATTGTTTTTGACTGCTGTATAGTATTCTATAGAGTACATATCCCATAATTTCTTTATCCAGTCTACTGTTGATGGGCATTTGGGTTGGTTACAGGTCTTAGCTATTGTGAATTGAGCTGCAATAAACATTAATGTGCAGACGAGTTTTTTGTTTGCCAATTTAATTTCCTTTGGGTAAATTTCAAGGAGTGGGATGGCTGGGTTGTATGGTAGGGTTATATTTAAGTTTCTGAGGAATCTCCAGACTGACTTCCATAGTGGCTTAACCAGTTTGCATTCCCACCAACAGTGGGTTAGTGTCCCTTTCTCCCCATATCCTCTCCAGCATCTATTGTTGGTAGATTTCTGAATGTGAGCCATTGTAACCGGGGTGAGGTGAGACCTCATTGTGGTTTTGATTTGCATTTCCCTGATTGCTAGTGATCTTGAACATTTTTTCATGTGTCTGTTGGCCATTTGGATTTCCTCTTTGAAAAAATGTCTATTGAGGTCCTTGGCCCATTTCTTAAGTGGGTTGCTTGTTTTGATGCTGTGGAGTTTCTTGATCTCTTTGTAGATTCTGGTTATCAACCCTTTATCTGTTGCATAGTTTGCAAATATTTTTTTCCCATTCTGTCAGTTGCCTCTTCACTTTCTTGACTGTTTCTTTTGAAGTACAGAAACTTCTCAATTTGATGCAATCCCAATAGGTAATATTGGCTTTGACTGCCGATGCTTCTGGGATATTTTCCAAGAAGTCTTTGCTGGTACCTATATCTTGCAGGGTTTCTCCAATGCTCTCTAATAATTTGATGGTGCCAGGTTGTAGATTTAAGTCTTTAATCAATATTGAGTGAATTTTTGTGTAAGGTGAAAGGTAAAGATCTTGCTTCATGATTCTGCACGTGGAAATCCAATTTTCCCAGCACCATTTATTGAACAGACTGTCCTTACTCCAGGGATTGGTTTTGGATCCTTGATCAAATATAAGTTGGCAGTAGATGTTTGGATTGATTTCTGGTGTTTCTATTCTGTTCCATTGGTCTATCCATCTGTTTCTGTACCAGTACCATGCTGTTTTGATAACAACTGCCCTGTAGAATTTCCTGAAATCTGGTATTGTGATGCCTCCAGCTTTGTTTTTGTTGTACAAGATTGCTTTAGCTATTTGAGATCTCCTATGTTTCCACTTGAATTTCAGCATCATTTGGTTTTTCTTCTGCAGCCTGTTAATGTGGTATATCACATTGATTGTTTTGCGAACATTGAACCATCTCTGCATACCAGGGATAAATTCTACTTGGTCTGGGTTGGTGATCTTTTTGATGTGTTGTTGCATTGTATTGGCCAGAATTTTATTGAGGATTTTTGCATCTATGTTCATCAGGGATATTGGTCTGTAATTTTCTTTCAGTGCTGCATCTTTTTCCGGCTAAGGAATTAAGGTGATGCTGGCTTCACAGAAAGAATTTGGGAGGATTCCCTCTTTTTCGATTTTCTGAATAGTTTGAGAAGAATTGGAATTAGTTCTTCTTTAAATGTCTGGTAGAATTCAGCAGTGAATCCATCTGGTCCTGGGCTTTTCTTTGTTGGGAGGGCCTTTATTACTGTTTCAATTTCTGTCTCAGTTATGGGCCTGTTTAGGTTTTCTATTCTTCCTGGCTCAATTTAGGTAGGGTGTATGTGTCCAGGAATCTATCCATTTCTGATAGATTTCCCTGTTTTCTGGCATACAAGTCCTTGTAGTAATTTCTGATGATTCTTTTTATTTCTGTGGTGGCTGTTGTTACGTTTCCTTTTTCATCTCTGATTTTATTGATTCAGGTGTTTTCTCTCTTTTTTTTTTTTAGTTAGTTGGGCCAATGAGGGGTCAATTTTATTTTTTCAAAAAACCAGCTCCTTGTTTGGCTGATTTTTTGTAATTTTTTTTGGATTCAATCCTGTTGATTTCTTCTCTGATTTTAATTATTTCTCTTCTCCTACTAGATTTGGGTCTGGTTTGCTGCTGATTTTCTAGATCCTTGAGATGAATTGAAAGCCCATCTATTTTGTGCCTTTCCAATTTCTTGATGTAGGCACCTACTGATATAAACTTTCCTCTTAACACTGCTTTTGCTGTATCCCATATGTTTTGGTATGTTGTGCTGTTATCCTCATTTACTTCTAGAAAATTTTTGATTTCTCTTTTAATTTCTTCAGTGACCCATTGTTCATTCAGGAGCATGTTGTTCAATCTCCATGTGTTTGCATATGCTCTAGGGATTCCTGAGTTGCTAATTTCCAACTTCATTCCTTTATGGTCTGAGAAGTTGCATCGTATGATTCTAATTCTTTTGAATTTGCTGAGACTTGCTTTATGGCCTAGTATGTGGTCAATCCTAGAGAAGGTTCCATGTACTGCTGAGAAGAATGTAAATGCTTTCTGTGTAGGATGAAAAGTTCTGTAGATATCTGTTAGGTCCATTTGGGCTATAGTGTCGTTTAAATCTACTGTCTCCTTGTTGATCTTCTGTCCTGTTGATCTGTCTATCTCTGAGAGTGGAGTATTGAAGTCCCGCAGTACTATTGTACTGGGGTCTAAGTCTCCCTTTAAGTCCCTTAACAAATCTTTTAAATAAACCTGTGCCCTGTAATTAGCTGCATATAGATAGATAATCGTTATATCTTGCTGTTGAATGGATCCCTTAATCATTATATAGTGCCCCTCTTTGTCTCTTCTAACAGTTTTTGTGGTAAAGTTTATGTTATCCAATATTAAGATGGCTATGCCCACTCTTTTTTCATTTCTGTTGGCATGGTATATCTTTTTCCAGCCTTTCACTTTCAGTCTGTATGCATCTTTGTTGGAAAGATGTGTTTCTTGTAAGCCGCAAATAGATGGGTGTTGTACCTTAACCCAATCAGACAATCTGTGTCTTTTAACTGGACAGTTCAGGCCGTTAACATTCAATGTGACTACTGATAGGTAGTAATTTAGCCTTGCCATTTGCCAAAGATATTTTCTAATATATGCTTTGATTTTCCTATGATCTTTTGCTGTGAGGTTTCTTTCCTTTACCTTCTTTCATATTGATGACCATGTTTCTGTGTTTCTGTGTGTAACACATCTTTAAGCATCTTTTGCAGGGCTGGATGAGTGGCGACAAATTCTTTCAATTTCTGTTTGCTGTGAAAGGTCTTTATTTCACCTTCATTCACAAATGAGAGTTTTGCAGGATATAATATTCTGGGCTGACAGTTTTCCTCTCTTAGTACCTGGGCTATATTTCGCCATTCCCTCCTAGCTTGTAGGGTTTCTGATGAGAAGTCTGCTGTGAGTCTAATTGGAGATCCTCTGAGAGTAATCTGACGTTTCTCTCTTGCACATTTTAAGATCTTTCCTTTATGTTTCACTGTGGTGAGTTTAATTACAATGTGTCGTGGTGAGGATCTTTTTAAAAATTTTTTTTTCTTCAACAGAGTAAGAAAGAGACAGAGAGAAAGGTCTTCCTTCCGTTGGTTTACTCCCCCAAAGGCCACCACAGTCGGTGCTGCACTGATCCGAAGCCAGGAGGCAGGTGCTTCCTCCTGGTTTCCCATGCGGGTGCAGTGGCCCAAGCACCCAGGGCCATCCTCCACTGTCCTCCCGGGCCGCAGCAGAGGGCTGGAGTAGAAGAGGAGTAACTGGGACTCGAACCCGGAGATACCGGTGCCACAGGCAGAGGATTAACAAGTGAGCCATGGCACTGGTCCCATGCCTTCATATCTTAAACATACTCAGTATATTCTCTTTCAATTTTCCGCTAACCTTGTTTAAGGGAATATCTTTTATCCTAAAATATTCCCTGTAATTACAGTGTTGCCAGGCTCATTTAAATTTAACTTTGCATATATGGACTCAGGAAATATGAACAGATTTGGCTTATTCTCAATTAACAATTAGTGGGAATTTTGGGAGATACAAAGATGTACTTGATTTAGCATCTTCCCCCATTGAGAAGGGCCAAGTGTATCATTTTTTTCTCTCTGTGTGTCCTCAATTGTGCATCAGTGGGGCTATTTCCAAGCCTCAGAGCACTGTTCAAGCCAAGAACACAGCTGGGAATGTTCCACTGGCAGGTGGACAGCATTGCAGAATGATTCATATCACGTGAACTCAAAACCATTCAAAAGTTGTTAATACCTCTCTAAGTTAATCCCCTTGAAGCCTTAGGTTTCATTTATAATTTTATAGCAAGTGAAATTCTAAAACCATCTACTTCAGAGTCACACCTGAGATTATGAATTTGAATTACCTTGAAACCTGATGGAGGCATCCTCTTAAAAAATGAATAAATAAATAGTACTAGTGAGAAGGTACATGAACACTAAACTACTCTGCACAGACATGCAATCAGATCTGGCCATGCAGAGCCACTAACACTTTACTGCCCTCTGCTGTTACACATTGGCTACATCAGGTTACTGAGTCACAGTGAGAGGCAGTTCTCCAGATTCACCAAATGACAAATCATATTCATTCACTTTTTAGATGATGACTTTAATAACATTGACATAAGTGTTTAATTTTAAGTTATGAAAATAAAATTAAGATCATCTAAAATTCCTCTAAAAGTTGATCCCAAACTTGCTAAAAATTTTAAGCAGAAATCTTTGAGATGAAATAGTTTCACTGAATTTTATAACCTAAATTTTGGCACTCCATGTGATAGTACCAGACATCTCTTATTCTCTTTGGAATTTATGAAATGTCATTATTTTATTTTATTTTATTTTTATTTTTTGACAGGCAGAGTTGGCAGTGAGAGAGAGAGAGAGAGAGAGACAGAGAGAAAGGTCTTCCTTTTGCCGTTGGTTCACCCTCCAATGGCTGGCGCGCTGCGGCCGGCGTACCATGCTGATCCAATGGCAGGAGCCAGGTGCTTATCCTGGTCTCCCATGGGGTGCAGGGCCCAAGCACTTGGGCCATCCTCCACTGCACTCCCTGGCCTCAGCAGAGAGCTGGCCTGGAAGATGGGCAACTGGGACAGAATCCAGCGCCCTGACCGGGACTAGAACCTGGCGTGCCAGTGCCACAAGGTGAAGGATTAGCCTATTGAGCCGCAGTGCTGGCTATGAAATGTTATTTTTTAATAACAGAATTTTAAGGCCGGTGCCATGGCTTATTTGGCTAATCCTCCACCTGCTACACCAGCACCCCGGGTACTAGTCCTGGTTGCTCCTCTTCCAGTCCAGTTCTCTGCTGTGGCCCGGGAGGGCAGTGGAGGATGGCCCAAGTGTTTGGGTCCCTGCACCCACATGGGAGACTGGGAGGAAGCACTCGGCTCCTGGCTTCAGATTGGCACAGCACCAGTTGTAGCAGCCACTGGGGGAGTGAGCCAATGGCAGGAAAATATTTCTCTCTGTCTCCCTCTCACTATATATAACTCTCTCTCTCTGTGTCGAACTCTGCCTGGCAAAAAAAAAAAATAGACTCATAGAATGACAATTGCTTTGAATAGCACTCTGACCTCAGAATCAGCCCTTAAGGCATTCAGATCTGGCTCAAGAGCCCATGAGAATATTTTATGCATGGAAAGCCAAGACACTCTGGAAAAAATAAAAGAAGACCTAAATGAAAGATCTCTGCAAGTGAGATCCCAGTGGAACGAATGGGGCCATCAAAGAAGGAGGTACCTTTCTCTGAAGGGAGGAGAGAACTTCCACTTTGACTATGACCCTGTTGGAATAAGATTGAAGTCAGCAAGCCCTAAAGGCTTCCATAGCCTCAACAACTCATGACTAGAGCCTAGGGAGATTCCTGACGCCATAAACAAGAGTGTCAAATTGTTAAATCAACTTCAGGAGTCACTGTGTACTTACGTCTCATGTGGGATCTGTCCTTAATGTGTTGTCCAATGTGAAGTAATGCTATAACTAGTACTGAAACAGTATTTTTACACATTGTGTTTCTGTGTGGGTGCAAACTGATGAAATCTTTACTTAGTATATACTGAATCAATCTTCTGTATATAAAGATAATTAAAAATGAAAAAAAAAACTTGGTGTTAAATTGGAAATTGCATAGAAATTTAATCAATTCAAAAAATATATATCATGTAGAATCTCTGTCCTTAATGTGCTATACATTGTGAATTAATACTATAACTAGTACTCCAACAGTATTTTTCACTTTGTGTTGCTATGTGAGGGCAAACTGTTGAAATCTTTACTTAATATATACTAAACTGATCTTCTGTATATAAAGAGAATTGAAAATGAACCTTGATGTGAATGCAAGGGGAGAGGGAGTGGGAAAGGGGAGGGTTGGGGGTGGGAGGGAAGTTATGAGGGGGGAAGCCATTGTAATCTATAAGCTGTATTTTGGAAATTTATATCCTTTAAATAAAAGCATTATAAAATATTTTTAAAAATTAGGTTATATATCAGTTTATGCTGTATATAGAAAAATAAATGAAATTTTTATATCCTTAAAAAAAATAAAATGAGAAAGCAGCCTCAGTGATAGCAAAAACAGAAGGAATAATGCTTGATCTCTTATACTGGTAGATCAATCAAAAAGAGCAAGGAAAACAGAAAAGCAGAAAGGTTGGCAATCACACTGCTCTTACTGGATGAAGTGGGGTGATAGGCAGTAAGAGATGCATTGGGGTCACAGGATGGGCCAGTGTTTGCTCCCCTGTGCCCACAGTAGGAGCAAAGGTGGCCAGCATGGGCCACCTCAGCACACGCGGCATGGGAACATCGCCAGGCTTCTGCTTTGACAGTTCCACAAGCGAGCCTCAGAGCAACCATCCACGACAGAACTATGGCAGCCCGCGAGGTCTCCAGTCAGCCGTGCACTAAGCTAGGGTTTCTGGAACCAGCTAAGACCACACGGGAGGAACGCCACTGGCACACCTGGGTCTGAGCCACTGAGGCAAGAAACAAATTGCTCTGGGCTTTGCTGGGATGGACAGGTGCTAGGTTTCACTGATTTGTAGTAAGCATGCCTTGCTGATGACTCTCCTCCCCAGACTTGGCCATCAGCCTCTTAGAGCTATTGTAGAGATGAGATAAAATAATGGATGTCAGTACCCAGCCCTGCCTCTGGAACTAAGAGCCCACTGCAGGAGGCCATCCCAAAGTGCACCTCTGGCATGTCATTTGTTTTAACCTGATTATTTTGAGAAACTGTAGTAGTTCTGAAAACAGAGTGGATTACCTACTTGTAAGGAAGATTTTACATCTATAAAGGAAATTTCTATTTGTAAGGCTTACTTTCTGTCTGTCTCTGACTCCCTCCCAGCCCTCCCCCCACCATGAGGAATCACTGGAGGCTCTTATCAATGGAGGAAACACCTGTGACTCAATTCTGCACAGTCTGTTTACCCTGTTTTTCTTGGGCATCTCCCCATAACTAGCCTTCCCCACCCTGTCTATATTCTAGAGGACAAGGGAATTTAAGTCTGAATTCAAAGTACCTCTTAAGAGTGCTACTCATTCCTCTTTCTCCATGTGCACACGAAGTGTACATGTCAGCTAACTTCTATCCGTGATTCATTTGTCAATCTGTCTTATGTTACCTGAAGGGAGGAGGGCTTTGGGCCAGGACGGTTGGTCAGGGGGAATACTTACTGCTTCCAGGATGGCTGGGGTTGTGAGCAGGATGTAGTGCACTTAGGAGTCATGACAGGATAAGCTAATGTTTTAATATACAATTAGGAGCATATGACGGTCTTGCATTCTCCTCTCTATATCTTCTTAACAGATTGAACTCCCCCATCCCCCCCCCATCTGCCAACCCTAGCAATTTGATTTAGGACATCTCAGAATTTTCTTCTTATCAGACAGCAAGCAGGTTTGGGAGTACTTCAAGGAGGTCAGATCATAAGAAGGTAGGGAGGAGGCAAACCAAGAATTAGAATTAAGCTGGAGGAAAATCAAACAGCAAACAAACCCAAACCAATCACATTTAAAATATTAGAACTAAGACTTCAACATACAGACTTGTATTCATCCCCAAACACAGCCTCATCAATTTCTTTAAAGATTTTGTTTATTGATTTGAGAAGTAGAGTTACAGGCAGAGGGAGAGACAGAGAGAAAGCTCTTCCATTTGCTGGTTCACTCCCCACATGGCCACAACGGCTGGAGCTGAGCCGATCCGAAGCCAGGAGCCAGGAGCCAGGATCCAAGAGCCAGGAGCTTCTTCCAGGTCTCCCATTTGGGTGCAAGGGTCCAAGCAATTGGGCCATATTCTGCTGCTTTCCCAGGGTATAGCAGAAGGCTGGATCATAAGAGGGGGAGCTGGGCCAGGAACCAGCACCCATATGGGATTCCAGCACCTCAGGCAGAGGCTTAGTGCACTATGCCATGGCGCTGACTGCTCCCCCTCTCCATTAATTTCTAACAGTGGTGTTCTCTCAGGCTCATGAATGATTACAAGAGGCTCAGACAAGCTAGGGGCCTTCCCTAAAGGCACAAAGCTATCAGTGCTGAGCCACTGGGCAGTGCTGCCCAAAGAGCCTGGGAATGACCCACCACCTCCAACCCCCAGCTCAACATGAGATCATGGCTAGCTCCATGGGTCATGTGGCCATAGCGGTGGCCCCTAGAGCTGGTGACTTTACAACTCCCCACTTGCTCATCTGGTCTGATGTCCTTCAATATGCAACCAGGAAATGGACTCTGGTCAGCTGGGCCAGCAGACAGCCAGTTCTGTTCCACTTCAGTAAAGGCTGTATCAACTGACCGCTTTGCAATGGCATTTGTTTTTCACATTAAAAGACTTTTTTTTTTAATTTGAGAAACATAGTCAGAGGGTTCCTATCTGCTGGTTCACTGCCCAAATACCTACAATAGACCATGCTGAAGCCAGGAGATGGGAATTCAATCCAGATCTCCCACTTGAGTGGTTGGGACTTGAGCCATGACCTGCTGCCTCCCAGAGTCTGTATTAGCAAGAAGCTAGAGTCAGGAGTGGAGCCTGTTCTTGAACCCAGTCACTTCGATATAGGATACAGGTGTCTCATCGGAGGGCAAACACCCACCACAGCAATGGCATTTTATTCACGGGCTGCCTCATGGGCTGGCTCCCACTCTGGAACTCTTGACGTTGCAATAGCTCTCTATTGGCTGGGAGCTGTGCAAAACTCACCATCTGCCTTCACCTGCAATGGGCACCATGGAAGTTTTGAGATTCCAGAGACAGTTACAACACAGGTGTTCTGGGCCTGAAGGGGCCTACCACACACACACACACAGACATGCTGCAGTAGTCAACCTTGGGAACAACTGGCCAGGAAACCCAATGCTTCATCACAAAGCAGTTGTCTCAGGGCAGAGGTTTGCTTGGTGTTAGCAGGCAGCTCACAGCAAGGTGGCTGCAGGGCTCCAGGCTTGTCCACAGGAGCAGAGCGAGACAGGAGGCCTTGCTGGGAGCATTACCACACTACCGGGGCGGCAGCAGGAGCCACCACCTGGGAGGGGCTAAAAGTCAGGATCTGATTCCACAGAGACTAAACAATTTGTCAGGGTGCTCTGAGCTATGGACCTCACAAATCATGTCCAATTAACTTAAGCAGCAAAGAGGATGGGGTGAGCCAAGGACTCCAAGCCCAGAGAGGACAGGAGAGCAGCTGGCCTGAAATATGCCAGGCAGGTGCAGGGCTGGCCTCCACTTGCTTCTCCCCGTGGCAGAGCTGTGGCTGCGGCAGCTCTCCATACACCTTCTGACTTTTCAAAAAGGCAGCTTCCACCCCTAGGCCCAGCTGGAGAACCCTTGAGGGCAGATGTGCAGGTGCCTCCACCCTAGCCCATTCACCTCCTCTGGAAGCACCTGAACAGGTGTTTTTCAGCCTTGTGTCCTGGTGACATAGGCCTGTCTCTCAATACAAAGAAAGCATCTCTAGTTTCATTTGTTTGGGAAATACAATGCTAAGCAAGGAGCATTAGCTCCAGGTATGAAAATAAAGGACCACAGGCTAGGGGAGCTTAGCCAACAAGACCTTATTCTCACAGTTCTGGACACTCAGTTCCAAGATTAAGGTGTCCTCAGGGTTGCTTCCTCCTGAGGTTTCTTTCCCTGCCTTGTAGGGGCCGCCTCCCACTCCCATTCCCCGAATCTTTACAGGAACACCCTCTGTGTGTCTCTTATAAAGATACCAGGGGCCGGCACTGTGGCATAGTGGGTAAAGTCACCGCCTGCAGTGCCGGCATCCCGTATGGGCACCAGTTCGAGTACCAGCTGCTCCACTTCCCATCCAGCTCTCTGCTATGGACTGGGAAAGCAGTAGAAGATTTCCCAAGTCCTAGGGCCTCTGCATGTATGTGGGAGACCTGGAAGAAGCTCTTGGCTCCTGGCTTTGGATCGGTGCAGCTCCAGCCATTATAGCCAACTTGGGAGTGAACCAGCAGATGGAAGACAGACACTCTCTCTCTCTCTCTCTCTCTCTCTCTCCCTCCCTCCCTGCCTCCCTCTCTCTGTGTGTAACTCTTTCAAATAAATAAATAAATCTTTTTTAAAAAATAACCAGCCCACTTTAATGATCTCATTTTAATTTTATTGTCTTTTTGAAGACTTTAGCTGTAAATACAGTCACAATCCATGGTACTGGCAGTGGGGGCTTTAACATGAATTCTGGGGTGTGGGGATTTGAGCCCCTGACACCAAGTTGAACAGGCCATTTGAGGTGCACTATGGATAGGAGGGATGACTGCGTGTGATAAGAATGTCTGGTTCTTTCTGCATTCTGTCTTTGTGCCAGACTCTGTTCCAAGGACTTTTCATTTTATTCATGTAACAACCAATGAACTACGATTTCCCAATAAAATCAAAACAAAATTAAGGCCCAAGTGTGGGGGTTGGTCTTGAACTGGAGGAGAAAGGAAGACAGATGCAGGAGGTATTCAGCAGGTACACCTGCTCACCTTTTGTGAATATGGCAAAGTCACATTTTGGTACAGTTTTTTGTTATATTCTTTAGTAATAAATGCACAAGCAGTCGTCTATTGAAGATTCACATACAGCAGGCAGCTGGAAAACTTGCAGGTAAAAAACATCATCCTCTGGGGGAAGTGGCTTCATGATTGCTTAAGAATATGGATTTAAAAACTTGGAAATGTTAAAAAAGAAAAAAGAACCCAATAGTAATGATTAGCTGGGGAACTGGATGGATGGGGGCAGAGGAACAAGGGAGGATTGTCATAGTACACTGTTGTTGGGGTTCAGAAAACAATAACTCAAATTATGGCACTTCAGCATGCTGAATATTTTGAAATTAGGACACTGAAGGTCTCAGAAGCAGCCTCAGAACCAAAGTCTCTGATCTTCTGTCTTTCGGCCTCCCATCTTTCATTCTCCCCTGAGGCAAGCCTTAGAAAAGCAGGATTCCTCCTCCCCAAGGTGGGTCATTGCAACTGGAATCCCTTTCCCCTAAAGCAGGCCACAAAGCCTAGAAATAGCATTTTCATCTTGGTCCCACCTTTTATATAAAAGCTCATGCATTTATTTCCATTTTCCATGAACTTTTTTGAAGTCCTCTTGAATGACCTACTCACAAACATAAAGTTTACAGACAGAGTCAAACACGGTAGGAACATGAGCTCCTCCTTCAGAGGGTCTATCACTAGTCATGTTTGTAGAAGGCATTAGCTTCAACAACACAATAAGATTAAATTTTGTCACTTTCTTCATGCAGGAGCCTGTGAGAATAGCCAGGACTGGAAGTATGATCCTTGCTTTGTGAGTGAAGAACTGAGGCCAAGAGAGGATGCATACACACAACCAAGTGGTGAGGGAATAAGGGGACATGGGTTGAGCCAAGGTCTCTGATTACCAATTTGGGCCCTGCTTCACTACATATGCCGTGAGCCTTTGAGAATGTTGATATTGGAGTTTCTATTATCAGTCATTCCACTCACATGTTTTCATGGCCCCTTCTCTCTTGGGGGTTTACATTGTGGTGGGAAAGACAAAGTAGATACTCAAATGAGTCATATGGTGCAGGCTATAAAAGAGAATCAAGAGACCAAACAACAGGGAATATCAAAGACAGTACTTCACATAGAGTGTTCAGGGAAGGCTCTGGTTGATCAACATTGTCACTGAGATCCAAAGAACTGCAAGAGGGCTTTGAAGCATGGGCATGATTGTAGGAGAGAAGGAAGTTGAGCATATGAAAGAAGAGTCATTCCATGTGCCTAAAATCCATGTACTATGAATAATATGTCACTCATGAGCTACCACTTGGCCTATCAACTATCAAGCATGTTGTAAATGCCCAGCTTGGTAGCAGGCAATTTGGGGTGAAAACAATGTAGGAAATAAATATCTTGACCTCAAGAAATTTACCTCCTATTGAAGAATTGAATGTAAAGGTGGGCATTTGGTATAACAGTTAGGAAATGGGAAGCAGTCCACACAGCAGACTCATAGAATGACAATTGCTTTGAATAGCACTCTGACCTCAGAATCAGCCCTTAAGGCATTCTGGTCTGGCTGAAAAGCCCACAAGAACATTTCAGGCATGGAAAGCCAAGACACAGTGACAAAAAGTGTCCTATATGAAAGATGTACTCACCCTTGATGGGTGAGACCCCAGTAGAAAGAAGTGGTCATCAAAGAAGGATGTACTTTTCTCTGAAGGGAGGAGAGGACTTCTACTTTGCTTATGTCCTTGTCTAAATACTGACAGTTTATGGATTCAAAAGGTTTCCATAGCCTAGGCAGCTCATGTCAAGAACCTCCTGTGATCATTGATGTCATACATAAGTGTGTTAATTGTTAAATTAACAACAAGAGTCACTTACACTAACTTCCCATGCAAGACCTCTGTCCTCAAAGAGTTGTATTATAATTATGTCTAAGTGCTCCCAAAAGATGTATCATTCTTGGGTGCTTCTTTAAAGTTAATTAAGCTTCTAAAAAAAAGAAGTGAAATTAACTTCAAGATGTAATGACTTTGAACAGCCCTTGTCTTGACTGTTGAGGAACAGTTTGGTTTGTTTGTTTTGGTTTTTGGGTTTTTTTCCGTGCAAACTGTTAAACTCTTTACTTAGTGTAGAGTTGGTCTTCTGTGTATAAAGTTAATTCAAAATGGATCTTAGTGGAGAATGGTACTGGGAATGGGACAGGGAGGAGGAAGAGAGTGGGAAGGGAGTGGGAGGATAGGTATGGTGGGAAGAATCATTATACTCCTAAAGTTGTACTTGTGAAATTCATGAAGCCTGTAACCCTTAAATAAAATGTTTCTTTGGGGGAAAATAAATAATAAAAAAGAAAGTTTGAGCCCTCACATCCCACATCAGAGCACCTGATTTGAGTCCCAGCTCTGCTCTCCAATCCAGCTTCCTTGGAAGGCAGCGGGGATGGCTCTAGTAGTTGGATTCCTGCCACCCACATGAGAGATCTGGATTGAGTTCCCAACTCCTGGCTTTAACCAGGCCCAGTCCCATCGGTTACAAGCATCCAGTGAGTGAACCAGTAGATGGAAGATCTCTGTCTCTGCATTTCAAGTAACTTTTTTTTTTAAAAGAAGTAAATGTAATCCATAAACAAGTGCAGAGTGCTTTGAAGAATCATGGTAGCAAAGAATAAAAAAAAGATGGATGGAATTGGCTATGTTTTCTTTTTTTTTGAAGATTTATTTATTTATTTGAAAGTCAGAGTTACACAGAAAGTGAAGAGGCAGAGAGAGAGAGAGAGAGAGAGAGAGAGAGAGGTCTTCCATCTGATGGTTCACTCCTCAATTGGCCACAACTGGTTGGAGCTGTGCCAATCCAAAGCCAGGAGCTTCTACTGTGTCTCCCACGTGGGTGCAGGGACCCAAGGACTTGGAAAATCTACTGCTTTCCCAGGCCATAGCAGAGAGCTGGAATGTGAGCAGAGCAGCCAGGACTCGAACTGGTGCCCATATGGGATGTTGGCACTGCAGGCAGCAGCTTTACCTGCTATGCCACAGCACTGACCCCTTGGCTATGGGTTCTTTAGGAGATGGCAACATGCAGAAGGCTTCATGAATAAGGAATGCAGAGAGGCAGACCAGGGCCCTGAGGTAGATGTAGCTTTGAATCTCAGATTCTCCATGTACCAGTTGGGTGACACTGGACAAGTTAAAAAATAACTTTAATCCTCAGCCTCCCAAGCTAGAAACTAAGTCTTATGTTTTCTATCCCTCTTGGCTGTGAATGTTGAAGGAAGGACGACAGATATAGAACTTCAGAGAATGGGATGCCTTTGAGAAATCAATGCCATGGCCATGTAGGACATGGGGGTGGTCCATCTCCCAGCAACAGCATTGGGTGAATTTCCAGTGTTGGCTACAGCCACCAGCTCAGCCTCCTGGTTCATAACCAGCTTGGGGGCTACAGACAGTAAGCCAAACCTCTTTCCCCCTAATTAGCACCTTCACTAAACGATTGGTGGCTTTGGTGGAAACCACAAACTACCACTAAGGAAGCCATGTCAGTTTGTAACAAGACTCCCCCCCCCCCCCCCCCGTCTTTCTCTTTGCCCCTTCTCAGCAGTGGCTCAGGGCCAGATCTGATTCAGAATTGCCAGCTTTCAAAGAACTCTGAGCAGAAACTTTCTCTCACAGGTTAATCAACTCTGAGACTGTTTATTTCAAGTCCTGGCACATGACAAGAGTTGAAACAAGAGTGAAACTGAAGTTATTTCCTCCAGGGAAAAGCCTTGAGTGACTTGAACATTTATATAAACAACAATTATGTAAGCAGGTCATGGTCAAGGGTGAGGGTAGGAAAGAATCTTCTCTTGCACCCTGAGAGGATTTAGCTTCTTTACTTCTATCCCTTGGAAATGGAGATCAAGTAAACCTGAAATGTGACAAACAAGTTGTTCCCTCTTTCTGAATTTTATAATTGAAAGACATGGGAACCGTCCTTTCACTTTACTTATTTTTTTTAAGATTTACTTATTTATATGAAAGGCAGAGTTACAGAGAGGCAAAGTCAGAAAGATAGAGAGAGGTCTTCCATTTGCTGATTCATTCCCCAGATGGCTGCAAGGGCCAAAGCTGCACCATCCAAAACCAGGAGCCAGGAGTTTCCTTCAGGTCTCCCATGTGGGTGTAGGGGCCTGAGCACTTGCACCATCCTCCACTGCCTCTCCAGGCCATAGCAGAGAGCTGGATCGGAAGTGGAAGAGCCGAGATTTGAACCGGTGTCCATATGGGATGCTGGCACTGCAGGCAGCGGCTTTCGCCCACTGCACCACAGTGCTGTCCCCGTCCTTTCACTTTGTATGTGAAAAAGGCTACTGGGGATTCTGAGGTTACACAGTTAGCAAGAGATCTAGGGGAAAGACTCAAGTGTCTTGATGTAGACATGATATCTTTCGGCTACACCACTCGGACTCTTCGTCTTATGTGAACTCAAGTGAACCAATAAACTCTTGTAAATTGTTATCAGAAGGCAGGCAGGCAGAGCCCCATGCTTGGGGGAGGACTGTGGGACATCCCCTCAGGCCCACGCGTCCCTGTCTGCCTGCTCATCTTCCCAGAAATTCAGCAGGAGGCAGGAAAGAATCCTATACTGTGACACAGCTTTACGCTGCCAGCTCTAATTAAATTCTCCAATTCATGGTGTTTCTCAAATGCCTTCTTTATACCCCAGTCCAGGATTACAGCACACACTTTATTTTTTTGAACCATTCAGGGACCACATGCATTTCCTCTCAGTCTTTGTCATCCATGGAGGCTCCTCAGTAAAAAAGATATTTACATCATGGGAAGGGTCAGGGCTTTTTTCTGTTTTAAAAAAAGTTATTCATTTATTTGAAAGGCACATTACACAGAGAGAGAGAGACAAAGAGAGAGATGTTTTCCATCTGCTGGTTCACTTCCCAAATGGGTGTAATGGTTAGGAGCTGGGCCAAGCCAAAGCCAGGATCCAGGAACTTCATTTGGGTCTCCCACATGGTTAGTAGGAGCCCAAGGACTTGGGCCATCTTCCACTGCTTTCCCAGGAACATTAGCAGAGAGCTGGATCAGAAGTGGAGCAGCTGGGACTTGAACCATTGCTCTAATATGGGATGCTAGCGTTGCGGGCAGTGGCTTAACCTGCTGCACAACACCAGGCTCAGGTCAGGACTTTTCAAAACCTGGCTTCCATTACTTGCTGTGCCCCTGACTTTCACTCCACCAAGACACTGGTCTCTTTATTAGAGCTACTCACATTTATTTACATATTGTCTCACAGCAAGGTATTTTACTCAACCTGAGATAAAAGAAGGCAGGAAGATCACGCCCTCCAGAAGCTTGCCCTGCCATGAGAGACAGAGGCACACGAGCAACTACAGTCATTAGTTCTAAACTAGAGCAACCACATGTACAGCAATAAGATACATGGGACATCCTGGTCTTCCAATTCTGGGGGTACAGACGGTCCTACACTGTGTACTGTAGAGTTGAGGCTATCAGAGAGAGGTCACCAGGTGCCGGATTACAAGGAGCATTCTACATCTAAGGATGTTAGATTTTTATCCTGGCATGTCAGTCCACACTTTTAGACTTGAGAGCAGGATTAGATTTCCTTACTAGAAAGACGACACTGATTCCAAAGGCAAAACTGGAGGCAGGGAAATCGACCAGCCAGGTAATTCTTTCAACAGTCCAGGGTGTGGGGATGAGTTCCCGAGCCAGGAAAAGAAGGTGGAAGCAGCTGAGAGGGAGGGGGAAACCCAGGACAAGGTGTTATGGAAACCTCAGGAGGAAACTTCTGGAAGGGATTGGAAAACATGATTGTCAAATGCCACAGACCAGAAGCAAGACAAGAGGAAACCCATGGGATCTGGCCATCAAGGTCACTGGCAGCCTAAAGGTTACCTGTTCCAGAGCAGTCATGGGCAGAGGCCAGCTGGCAAGTCTTAAAGAGAAAATGGGAAAGGTAATTGAGGGAGAATGAGCAAGGGAGAAAAGCTTGTTTCCTGACCTGACAATGGGACCATAGGAAGATGATATTGTTGATTCAAAAGCTTATAGGTGGAATTTTAAAAAGTTTTTAATTTTATGTTTACTTATTTGAAAGGCAAAGAGACAGAGCAAGATCTCCTTTTGCTGGTTTACTACCCACATGCTTGCAAAAACAAGCACTGGGCCAGGTTGAAGCCAGGAGTTGGGAATTCAATCTAGGAATCCCATATGGGAGGCTGGGACCAAATTACTTGAGCCGTCACCTGCTGCCTCCCAGGATGTGCACCAGCAGGAAGCTGGGATCAGAAGGGGAGCCTGGACTCCAACCAAGGCACTCCAAGGTGGGATGCAGGCATCCCAAGTGGTATCTTAAACACTGTGCCAAATGCCCTCCCCACAGATGGGATTACTTTAAAGGCTCTGGAGATGGCTTCCCACTACTGCACAGCCTGGGAGGCAGCAGGTAATTGCTCAAGTAGTTGCATCCTTCTTCTGGGAGACTGGTATTGAGTAGCTCCTGACTTAATCCTGGCCCAGCCCTAGCTTTTGTGGAGATTTGGGGAATGAACCAGCCAATAGGAACTCTCTCTTTGTTTCTGTCTCCCTGCTTTTCAAATAAGCAGGAAATTTTTTAAAAGATTTATTTTATTTATTTGAAAGGCAGAATTACAGAGAGAGGCGGGGGGGAGGGGGAGAGAGATCGATCTTCTATATGCTGGATCACTCCCCAAATGGCCTCAATGGCTGTAGCTGAGCCAATCTGAAGCCAGGAGCCAGAAGTTTCTTCTGGGTCTCCCACACAGGTACAGGGGCCCAAGGACTTGGGCCATTATCTGCTGCTTTCCCAGGTGCATTAGCGGGGAGCTGCATTGGAAGTGGAGCAGCTGGGAGTCGAACCACAACCCATATGGGATGCCAGTGCTACAAGCCGGGGCTTTAACGTGCTATACCACAGCGTCAGCCCCAATAAACAGAATTTTAAAACATTAAAAAAGGAGGCCAGGATTGTGGTACAGTAGTTTAATCTGTTGCTTGCAACCCCAGTATCCCACACTGGAGTGCCAGTTCAAGCTCCAGCTGCTCTGCTTCCAATACAGCTCCCTGCTTATGAGCCTGGGAAAGCAGCAGCATAAGGCCCAACTGCTTGGGCCCCTGCCACCCACATAGGAGACCCTGATAGAGCTCTGAGCTCCTGGCTTCAGCCTAGCCTGGCCCCTGTAGCCATTTGGGGAGTGAACTAGCCGATGAAGAACTCTTTCCTTCTTTCTGTCTCTCTCTGTCACTCTCTTTCAAATAAATAAATATTAAAATAAATAGAGGTCACAATTCACTCAATTCCCTATTGTTGAATATTCAATTATCTTTCATTATTCAAGGTTATAAATTATATGCCATTTGATAGGATACTGTACAATCATTAAAAACAATTTTCTAAAACAATTATAAACTTCAGGAAATGCTTATGCCACACTGCGAAGTAGAAAAGGTTATAAATTATCACCATGATAAATTCGTATATATGTAAAAACATATCCAACTGTATACTTTAAGTATGTGTTTACTCTATGTCAACAATAACTCAATAGAGTCATTTTAAAAGTAAGACACAGTGAAATACATTTCTTTTAAAAAGTTTTCACATTGGTGCAATGAGCATTGTAACAGACACATATTTGATTATCCTTAAAGCAAGTGTCCAGAAGTGGAATTCCTGCCGCTGAGAGTGTACACCTTTTCTAGGTCTAATCTCTCGACACACTGCAGAGTGTCAGTGGATATTCTGAAAGCAGAACAGGAGATAGGAAGACAGAATCGATTTTTTTTTACCTCAACAGATTATTAAATAGAAAACAGGATACAGTGACTTCTTTAACAAGTACAAAATTATTTAAAATATATTTCGCCTCCCTACTAGGTGATATTGAAGAAGGAGAGTAGGCAGAACCGTATGTGACCAGGACTCAGGAGAGTGCTACCAGGGCAGGCCAGTCTCTGTACCTGCTGCCTGCATGGGAGGGAGAGGCCAATGAGACATCTCTAAGACCTGTTCTTCCCAGTCATTCTTGCCAACAGGCCACTTTCCTCTTCCCTGTCTTTCATCAATAAACATTGCACCCTTCTTCCTAAACTTTCCACTCTCCACCTCTTCTCCTTTGAATTAGATGGAGGATACAATAAGTTTTCCAGAACACACTAAGTGATAAGAGAGTACCCTTCAGATGGAATCAGCCACACCTGAAATTACTCACATCAATAATACGTAGCATTACAGGACTAAACCACAGGGCGGAAGGGCTCTCTTTCTGTCATCTGTGTCATTTCACGATCCCTGTCTCCCCACTGAGGCTGTAAACTCCACGAGGGAGGAATCTACTTCCCTCACTAGGACCTGACATGTCACATTAGAAGAGTTCTGGAACGACTAAGTGGTCATGGAGCCAGTATCCATGGTCATAAGAGTCCATTGACCTTAAAATATTATTTATTTATTTATTTATTTATTTATTTATTTGAGGGCCAGAGAGAAACAGATAGAACTTCCATGCACTTGATCATTCCCCAAATGCCCAGAAAGGTCTGAACAGAGAACTCCATCTGAGTCTCCCAGGTGGGCAGCAAGAAGAAGTTACCTGAGCCATCACCATTGCTTCCCAAGGTCTGCATTAGCAGGAAACTGGAGTCAGGAGTCAAACTCAGGCATTCCAGCTGGGGACATGGGTTTTTTAAACTGTGTCTTAGCCACAAGGCTAAATAGCTGCCCCATGTGGCACACCTGTGTGACTTGCATTGTACTTCTACTGGACACTCTATACTCTCAGAGACAAACCTGGAAGCTTATGCCAATTCATTGACTAAGTGTGCATGTATATTTTGAGGCTTGTGAGTGAAACTCCTTGAAGGGACCATAAGGAGCCAAATTGTACCTGTAGATGGCCCAAGTGTGTTGACTACATGTCCCAGAAGAGGCTTCATCAAACAGGAGTCAAATTCACTTGCTCTGATATTTGGCTCTGCATTTCTGAACTTTCCCTGTGTGCCCCACATCTTCAGAAGCAGCTCTGATGGACGCCTTGGCTTCTTCACAGTCTCTAGCCCCAGCTCCATGCACGCATGAGCAACAGAAGGAAGTGAGTATCTGTGCCTCTGCGCAGAGGCTTCAAATTTCCCAGGATGCTTTTGCCACGAAGCAGTGTTCATTCAAGTTGGAAAAACACCCACTCGGCAGATGGAAACAGAAGCTCAGAGAGCAAAAGCTAGGACTTAGGAACTCCATTCAGGTCTCCCATGTGGGTAGCAGGGACCCAGTCATTTGAGCCATGTCTGCTGCCTCCCAGGGTCTGTTGGAGTCAGGGGCCAGAGGTGGGAATGGAACCCAGGTACTCCAGCATGGGACAGGGGCATATTAACCCATATCTTAACTGCTAAGCCAAATGCCTGTCCCACATCGGTTTTTCATTTATGCATTTTCCATAAACTTCTTTGACATTCCCTTGTATTCACTGAAGGATGCATTACACTGCAATTAAATATGAGTGTACTCATATTGCAAGAGTTAAAGTTGAGAAAAGTAAGAGTATCTTTCCTTGCACGATGCCTTATAGTTTACAAAGATTTATTACAGAAAACTTTGTAAACTACAAAGTGTTTTCACATCTTTTATGACTGTCCAACTATCACAGTGTTGAGTATATAGGAAACAACAATAAGCACTACTAATAGAAAATAAGAGAATGTGCAGCATCTTATATTCTTCATAAAATTGGGATTAGGAAGGCCTCATCATGATAATTTTAAAATTTTCACAAGCTGCCTCTGTTATCTTGGTAAAATCCATTATGATTGATATAATACCTGTGTAAATATATCTCATCTAAATCTCCCAACCACTCTGCAACTAAGTAGGTTGAATAACATTGGTCACAAAAGAGAGGCAGAAGCTGAGGCCAACATAGCAAGAGGTGGAAGGACAATCAGCTTGACCTTGAATCCAAGCCCATGACCTTTCCTTTGTTTCCCAACTGTGACAATGCCCTGCCCTACCTTTCTTTAAACAGTTTGCACTGTGGTGGGACCAAATCACCAATGCCCTGGTAATGTTAAACATTCAGTTCTGGGGTTCTAGGGGAGTTTTGACTTGCAGAATTTTCTGCTCACTCTGGTTTAAGTATTCCTACCATGGCTTCTTTGAAACCATTGACATGAATTCACTAGATGCAGAGATATGTACAAATTAATCAGGTGCCAGCTGGCTCCAACATACTCCTACATGGAATAAACTCTCTTTCCATCTAGTAATCAATATCTGGCACCCAAGCACTGTATCTGCTTTCAGTTTTCACAGTGCCACACACATTGACAACAATACATAGATGTCTGGGCATGACATAAATGTCTCACTGTTTGCTGCTTAGGTTTCTTATTCTCTAGTTTCCTCACCTATTGGTCCTCTTCCCCTGGACCTGGAAATGTACTTGTAGACAATACTGTCACCTTCACAACTTCCCTTTGTCTTCATGTGTACCTTGGTCACAGCCTAGGGGAAAGTCGTGGGCCTAATGAAAGAAGGAAGGCCTTGAGGACCTCATGATTTGTAGTCTTTTTAAAGAGTAAGCTGAGGGCTGGCATTGTAGTGCAGCAGGTTAAGCTGCCATCTGCAGCACCAGCATCCCACAGAGGCGTGGAATCGAGACCTGACTGCTCCACTTCTGACCCAGCTCCCTGCTAATGTGCTTGGGAAAACAGTGTAAGATGGCCCAAGTGCTTGGGCCCCTGCACCCACATGGGATCCTTGGATGGAGTTCCAGGATCCTGGTTTAAGCCTGGCTCAGCCCTGGCCATTGTGGCCATTTGGGGAGTGAACCAGCAGATGAAAGATATTCTCATTCATATTCTCTCTCTCTTTCAAATAAAAAGAAAGAGCAAGCTTTAAGGCTTCCCAAGAAACCCTAGAGTTGTTGCTTTCAAGAGGACAGTACAGGCTGGTGCCACGGCTCACTAGGCTAATCCTCTGCCTGCGGCGCCGGCACACCAGGTTCTAGTCCCAGTAGGGGCACTGGATTCTGTCCCGGTTGCCCCTCTTCCAGGCCAGCTCTCTGCTGTGGCCAGGGAATGGAAGATGGCCCAAGTGTTTGGGCCCTGCACCCCATGGGAGACCAGGAGAAGCACCTGGCTCCTGCCTTTGGATCAGCGCGGTGCGCTGGCCACAGTGTGCCAGCCATAGCAGCCATTGGAGGGTGAACCAGTGGCAAAGGAAGACCTTTCTCTCTCTCTCTCACTGTCCACTCTGCCTGTCAAAAAAAAAAAAAAAAAAAGAGGACAGTACGAGGAAAAACAGCAACAAATGAGAGGCAGGACTGATCCTTAGACCTCTGCGGCCATTTCTTCAAAACTGTACTAGCACAAACTCCATAGACTAGAAACCTGGAAATCTGGTGGCTGGTTATACTGCCCAAGGTAACAACTCTTGGGGCTAGTTGACACTACACATCTTACTGGAACTTTTTCCTGTGGCACTTCAGTAGTGCTAGTCTCTGCTGACAGGAAAACAACAACAACAACAACAACAAAATTATTTTGTTTTATTGTGGATGGTATGTGCTGACCTTAAAACATTAGAGCCTGCCAGAAAGTAGAAAAAGGGATGGACTTTGGTGCCATCTGCTGGAGTCATCTGTTCTTGCATGATATGGACCACTGATGAAACTGACACAACAGAAACGAATATTCCGTTCTTTGAGAAACACTTTCAATTTTGCAAATCCCTTGCAAGAAGAGAAATGAAGGACATAAACCCAATGAAGCATTGTTAAGTACTAACTTCTCCAACCCTAAGACATTCATAAAATCTGTTACTGATGTGGGCAATTAATTTATTATTTTTTAAGACTTATTTTATTTATTTGAAAGAATTACAGAGAGAGGTAGAGACAGAGAGGTCTTCCATCTACTGGTTCACTCCCCAGATGGCCACAACAGCTGGAGCTGCGCCAAACTGAAGCCAGGATCCATGAGCTTCCTCCAGGTCTCCCAAGTGGGTGCAGGGGCCCAAGCACATGGGCCATCTTCCACTGCTATCCCAGGCCATAGCAAAGAGCTGGACCAGAAGAGGAGCAGCCGGGACTAGAACCAGAGCCCATATGGGATGCTGGTGCTTCAGGCCAGGGCTTTAACCTGCTGCGCCACATCGCCAACCCCAAATTTATTAATTTTTAATCCTGGTTCTTGCCTACTCAGAGACAGGAATAGGAATACTAATCAGAGACTGCTATCATGTACACACAGAAACAAAATTTATTTGACAGTGGGAGAATAAACAGCACTTACGTGTCAGTGTGGGCCACCCTGCACAATACACATGGCTGGGCTCTGCCCACAAACTAGTGAGACAAGGAAAATCCGAAACCGCACCTGCAGCTGCGAAGGTCTAACTGAGAAGAGGAGGGCGGGAGAGTGGAAAAGTTCCCTCTGAGACCAGACAAGACAAAGGCACACCTGTAAGTGAGGGCCAAGGCAGAGAGAGCGCACTGGAAAAGCTCCTGCAAAGCCCCGAAGAGTCAGACACAACACACCCACGCGA
The DNA here is from genome assembly GCA_949820135.1 of Sylvilagus floridanus. NCBI lineage: Eukaryota > Metazoa > Chordata > Mammalia > Lagomorpha > Leporidae > Sylvilagus > Sylvilagus floridanus. Next base: position 49,811,487 of record OX463240.1, read on the forward strand.
GGACCAAGATGGAAAAGGGGTGCTCTCACCTCTTCTGCCTCCTTTTATCACCTTTGCACCCAAGTCCAGGATGCAACAGATGCATCATGGGAAGGTGGGCGCTTTGCTTGACAAGCAGAAGGACGCATGGGGCATGAGAACAGTGGGTTCAGATTGCCAGACCTAACTAGCTGCCTGCCTATTTATCCCACAAAAGCATATGCCAAAAATAGTTACATTTTTAAAATTCTACTTACTTTCCCCTTCTAACCTACCCTCCCATATAAAAGCTAGTATCTACTAAAAAGCCCAAGATTAGAGATAGGGCAGCTGACAAGACCGAACCCCCTCCTCCCTGATGCTTCCCACTGTCGACTGCTGTGTGGTCGCCACTCTGACGGCCTACCTGCAGGAGAATCTAGAGACCAGCACCTGGCACATGGACTTGGCCACCCTACTAGAGTGGAAGCTCAATGCCAGCCTCCCCACCCTGCTGCTCAGCCACCTGCCCTACATGGCCAGTTCCCGTCCGGTGGCACCCAGGGAAGTCCTTGCAGGCAACGATGAAGTCATCAGGCAGGTGCTGAGCAAACTCAACTCTGAAGACATTCCCTATACAGCAGCCTTCACAGCGGCCCACCCTTCCAGGATGGGCCGTGATGTAACTGTGGTGGCCCGGGAACTAGGTCACCAGCTGCTACAGAAACAGCCAGTGTCAGCTGCCATCCATCCCCTGGTGAGTTACAACAACACTGCTCCCCGGATCCTGTTCTGGGCCCAAAACTTCTCTGTGGCCTACAAGGACCAGTGGGAAGACCTGATATCACTCACCTTTGGGGTGGAGGAGCGCAGCCTGACTGACTCCTTCTTGAATGACTCCATTGCCAGGCTCTCGCTGACCTATGAACAACTCTTTGGTACCATGGTGATATTCAAGTTCATTCTGGCTAACCGCTTCTACCCAGTATCTGCCAGGAACTGGTTTACCATGGAGTGCCTGGAAATCCACAGCAATGGCTCTGTTGTCTACTTCAACACTTCCCGGGTGACAAGGTGATATTAGCTAGGAGTCTTTTTTTTTTTTTTTAAGAAATCCAAATTCATATATTATAAAATAAAGCATTCTGTTTCACAACACCCCCACTCATAAACATATGCCTTTTCTAATTCCCTTGTCATTTTATTCATTTATTATTTGTATATATCTTGTGAATACAACATTAGCAACATAGTAATTCTTCCCACCACCCCCATCCTCCCACTCACTCTTCCCTTTCCTCTCCCCTCTCCTGTTTGGTCCCAGAAAGAAAAGGGAAGGAAGCAGAGAGGGAGGCAGGGAGGGAGAAAAAAACTAAGAAAAAACTGTTCCTCAACAGTCTAAACAAGGGCTGTTCTTTGTTAATGCTTCTCTATGGTGTTTTTGCTTTTTTTTCCCCCTTCTTCTTTTCCCTTTCTTCCTCCCTCTGTATTCTTTTTTGAAACTTAATTGTCTTTAAAGAAGAACTCAAGGATGATACATCTTTTGTGAGCTTTTAGACATCACTATAACTTATGAGACGTAATTACATCCTCCTTTTAATACACTAAAAGTAAGTAATCCTTGAGAACAAGTTTTACTATTAAGTCTCATGATACAACTCTTTGAGGGCAGAGGTCTTGCATGGGAAGCTACAGCACAGTGACTCTTACTGTTTATTTAATAAATAACACTCTTATATATGACATCAGTGATCAGCCAAGGCTCTTGACATGAACTGCCTCTGCTATGGAAGTCTTTTGGGTCCAGTAGCTCAACAAGGCCATAAGCAAAGTGAAAGTTCTCCTCCCTTCAGAGAAAAGTACAACTTTCTTTGATGGCCACTTCTTTCTACTGGGGTCTCACCCATAGGGGCCCTTTATGTAGGACATTTTTTCCCAGAGTGTCTTGGCTTTCCATGCCTGAAATGTTCCCCCTGGGCTTTCCAGCCAGACTGGAATGCCTTAAGGGCTGATTCTGAGGTTGGAGTACTACTTAAAGTGCTTGTCATTCTATGAGCCTGCTATATGGACTGCTTCCCATGTTGGAGCCTTCATTCTTTTTAAATTCTGTCTATTCTTGTTTCCAAACACTTAATCCTATTAATATGATCACTTTAGCTCACGATTGTATCTATAAGATCACTTTATCACTTGTTCCCATCCATCTGATCTTGTAACACTTAAGCTGCTATTTTTACCAGCCAACTTAATGGATTTGGTATGTAGTACTATACTGCTTCATACATTTCACAACTACAACTTTATGATCTTGGCAATTCTCCCACTGTGCCCACCCTCCCCCTCCCCCTCCCACCCTCTGCCTCTTCCCTTTCTTATTCTCTTATTCTTTACTAAGATCTATTTTCAATTAACTTTATATATTATATATATATATGATTAACTCTATATTAAGTATAGCATTCAGTGACTCATATGCAAGAAAAAAAGGAAAAATTATAAAGGAAAAGATATGTAAAGATATAGAATAAGAAGCTGTTCCTCAACAGTCAAGAGAAGGGCTGTTCATAATCATTGCTTCTCAAAGAATCAATTTAATTTCTACATGTTATCTTTTAGGTACTCTATTAGTACATGTCAGGGAGAACATATAGAAATTGTCCCTTTGGGACTGGCTTATTTTACTAAGTATGATATTTTCCAGTTTCATCCATTTTCTTGTGAACAACCAGACTTCATTTTTTACTGCTGTGTAGTATTCCATGGTGTACATATCCCATAATGTCTTTATCCAGTCTTTAGTTGACAGGCATTTGGGTTGATTCCATGTCTTTGCTATTGTGAATTGAGCTGCAATAAACATGGAGGTACAGCTAGATCTTTCATATGCTGATTTCATTTCTCTTGGGTTAATTCCCAGGAGTGGGATGGCTGGGTCATGTGGAAGGTCTATATTCAGACCTCTGATGAATCTCCACACTGTCTTCCATAATGGTTTTACCAGTTTACATTCCCACCAACAGTAGATTAGGGCACCTTTTTCCCCACATCCTTGCAAGCATTTGTGGATTGGTTATTTCTGTATGAAAGCCATTCTAACTGGGGTGATATGGAAACTCATTGTGGTTTTGATCTGACCTTCTCTGATGGCTAGTGATCCTGAACATTCTTTCATGTGTCTGTTGGCCATCTGGATTTCCTCTTTTGAAAAATGTCTGTTTAAGTCCTTTGTCCATTTCTTAACCGAATTGTTTTGTTGTTGTTGAATTTCTTGATCTCTTTATATATTCTGGTTATTAAACCTTTATCAGTTGTATAGTTTGCAAATATTTTCTCCCATTCTATCAGTTGTCTCTTCGCTTTGCTGATTGTTTCATTTGCAAGCTTTTCAGTTTGATGCAACCCCATTTGTAGATTTTGGCTTCGACTGCCTGTGCTTCTGGTGTGTTTTCCAAGAACTCTGTGCCTGTGTCATTGTTTTGCAGGATTTCCCTAATGTTCTCAGTTAATTTAATGGTTATGGGTTGTACATTTAGATCTTTAATTCATTTTGGGTGGATTTTTTGTGTAAGGTATAAGGTAGGGTTCCTGCTTCATATTTCTGCATGTGGAAATCCAGTTTTCCCAGCACCATTTGTTGAAGAGACTGTCCTAGCTCCAGGGACTGGTTTTAGCTCCTTGGTCAAATGTATGTTAGTTGTAGATGCTTGATTTGATTTTCAGTGTTTCTATTCTGTTCCATTGGTCTATGCATCTGTTTTTGTACCAGTACCAGGTTGTTTTGATTATAACTCCCCTGTAGTATGTCTTGAAATCTGATATTGTGATGCCAGATTTATTTTGTTGTATAAGATTGCTTTAGTTATTGAGGGTCTCCTGTGTTTCCAGATGAAGTTCAACATTGTTTTTTTCTATATCTGAGAAGAATGTCTTTGGTATTTTGATTGTTATATCATTGAATCTGTAAATTGCTTTTGGTACTCTGGACATTTTGATGATATGGATTCTTCCAATCCATGAAAATGGAAGATTTTCCCATTTTTTTGTATCTCCCTGTATTTCTTTCTTTAATGTTTTGTAATTCTCATCATAGAGCTCTTTGACGTCCTTGTTTAAATTTATTCCAAGGTATTTGATATTATTTGTAGCTATTGTATATGGGATTGATCTTAGAAGCTCTTCTCAGTTGTGGCATTGTCTGCATATAAAAAGACTGTTGATTTTTGTCTTGGTTTTGTATCCTGCTACCTCTCCAAACTCTTCTATGAGTTCCAGTAGTCTGTTAGTGGAGTCTTTTGGATCTTCTATGTATAGGATCATGTCATCTAAAAATAGGAATAGCTTGACTTCCTCCTTCCTGATTTGTATCTCTTTGATTTCTTTTTGTCTAATGGTTCTGGCTAGAACTTCCAGGACTATATTGAAAAGCAGCGGTGAGAGTGGACATCCTTGTCTGGTTCCAAATGTCAGTGGAAATGCTTCCAACTTTTCCCCATTCAATAGGACGCTGGCTGTGGGTTTCTCATAAATTGCCTTGATTGTGTTGAGAAATGTTCCTTCTATTCCCAGTTTGCTTCAAGTTTTCATGATGAAAGGGTGTTGTATTTTGTCAAATGCTTTCTCTGCATCTATTGAGATAACCATATACTTTTTTTCTTCAATCTGTTACTGTGATGTATCATATTGATTGATTTTTGACTGTTGAACCATCCCTGCATACCAGAGATAAATCTCACTTGGTCTGGGTTGATGATCTGGCATTTCTCTCATTCACATTTTATAATCTTTTCTTTATGTTTTACTGTGCAGAGTTTGACTACAATGTGTCATGATGAAGATCTTTTCTGGTCATGTCTATTGGAAGTTCTATGTGCTTCCTGTACTTGGATGTCCCTTTGTTTCTCCAAATTGTGAAAGTTTTCTGTTATTATTTCATTAAGAAGGCCTTTGAATCCTTTCTTTCTTTCCATGCCTTCAGGAAATCCTAGCACCAATATGTTGGGTCATTGGATAGTATCTTGTAGCTCTCCAATAATGTTTTTTAATTTTCTAACTTCCTCTTTTTTGTCTGACTGTAAAATTGCCAGAAATTTGTCTGCTAGTTCTGATATTATTTTTTCTGTATCACTTACTCTGTTGCTAAGACTTTCCATTGAATTTTTTAGTTTGATCTATAGAGTTTTTTATTTCTAGTATTTCATTCTAATTTCTCTTTAATGTCTCAGTCTTCTGAGAAATATTTTAAGTTAGTCCATTAATTTGCTTTTGGTTGCTTCTAAGTAATCTGATAATTAATTTTCTGAATTCCAATTCTGGCATATATTCAGTCTTTTCATCTTCACCTTCTACTATTGAAGTGTTGCAGGGTACCTTTGGGGGACTCATATTGTCTTTCTTATTCTTATTTTTTTCCTTTATTTTTCAGCATTTGTGTTGCTTAGTGGGATGTATGTACTTTCAGTGAGACCAAGAGGCATGTGGTGGGTGTGGCCTGGTTACTCTGTTCAGTATTCCAAGATGGAATAAGTATCCAAAGTAAGGCCCCTGTGGAGCTTTGTAGCTCTCCTCTGGAGGTCTGTAGAGGAGGGTAATCACCTTTGTTGGTGTGGCCAGCCCTTCTCACAGCTGTGGGACGCCCTGGTGTTAGTCCCTGGTGTTTTCAGCACTAGTTGCGACTGCTTCATGAACTGCACCTTTTTCTGTGGTGATTTTCCTGTGAGCACGGTTCCTTCTGTTGTGAGCTGCTATAGGTGTGTGGGTCATGGATGTGCGTGCAGAGTCCCTGCCTACTGGACTTGCTTCTCAATGGTGTGGGCGGGCATGAGATTTGATAGGCATGGCTTCCCCTTGCCATACCACTTGCATAGTAGGGGAAGGTATTTTTTGAGTTATTGTGTTCCTTGCTGTTTGGGTGAAGAGTAAAGCAGCCCTGCTATTGCTGGGTGCATGCACGGAAGGCAGGGGCAGCTGCCACCTGCTTGGTCCAAAATTAGAGAAAAAAACAAATAACAAATAAACCAGAGGAGCAAAATGGCCTCTTCCAGCAGCTGCTGGTCCCTGCAGGGTGGGGAGACAGGGAAGGAGGTGCACCACTTCCATATGTGTTCATTTATTCTTTCCTCGAGTGTAACTCCAGAAGCAGTCCGCCAGGTGCTCCCTCCCACTGCTATCTGCAGCTCCTGGAATCTGCAAACTCCCCTCCCCATCTCACTTGGTCCATGGGGGCCTGCATTCTCCTTTCCTGGTTGGAGCCTCTGCCATCCCCCCTGCCCTCTTTTTTTTTTTTTTTTTTCCTTATTTTGCTCTTTCAGCGTGGACCTGGATTGTCTCTGCTACTCTCGCTGGTTTTGTTTTGTTTTTCTTTTTTTTTTTTTTTGCTGTGAATTCCCCACAGCTTTATCTCAAGTATGTAGTTTCAGCCTTTCTTAAACACTAATTTTGCCCCACATGCTTCGGACCATCCTGTTGCTATTCTGCTATGAGTCTTACCACCAACTAGGCATGAGGGAAAGTGGGAGTGGAAAAGCCAAAAACACTCAGGTTTCTACTGTGAGAAGGGGAAGATGGTGTCTTGTGGCTGAATGAGGAATCCAGGTGCAAGACTGCATTTGGGAAAACCATGAACTCCAGTTTTGGAAATCTTGAGGGGTGGGCATTTGATCCAGCAGTGAGGATGCTACTAGGGGCACCCATGTTGTGTTGGGCTGCCTGGGTTCAAGTTCCAGCTCCACTCCCAATCCCAGCTTCCTGCTGATGTGCACCATGGGAGGCAGTGGGTGAATGGCTCAAGTAGTTGAGTCTTTGCCACACATATGGGAGAGCCAGATTGAGTTCATGGCTCCTGGCAGAGCCCAGGTAGTTACTGGCTTTTGGAGACCAAATGAGTGTATGGAGTGCTCTCTCTCTCAAATAAATAAAACCAATCAATTATTTGTTTTTTAAATGTAAGGTATCTGTAGGACATCAATGGAAGGGACACTCAGAAGAGAGATTGGGGCTAGAGTTGGAGACTGCCAGCAAGAGACAGGAACTCAGGTGGAAAGGGACCTTAGAGTAGGAAGAGGGGTGAATGTCAAGAGCACCAGCATGCAGAGGTGGCAAGAAGAAGGAAGCCCATCAAAGATGCCAGGGATGGAGGAGGGAGGCCATTCAGAAGGGACCATTCCAAGGGAGAGGAGGCCTCAGCCTGCATCCACTGAGTGCCTCATTTTATACTGAACAGCTCACAGAGGTAAGACACAGGTAAGACACCAGCGTGGCCCTCAAGGATCCTACAAGAGGATTCTCAAAGCTCCAGAAACCTCACTGCAGTGGGCTGTCGTTCTGTTCAGTTGTCTCTTTTTTCTTCTCACCTCCTTATGAATAAATAGTCTTTGCTTGCAAATTCTCTGCCTGCCTCTGCCTTTGTTCACTGGGGAGAGGCATTACGTGGGTGGCCCGCCAGACCAGATGTCCTGAATTGCCTCCCAGATCCATGGAGCTTCCTCCAGGGCCACCGTGGCACATTGCCCCAGACAGTGCTTTTAGAAGATAGTAAAATACTCTGGCCAGGAAGGAAGGAAGTGCTGGAGGTCCCTAGGAATGTAATGCTGCTCCTTGATAGTCTTTGGGATTGCAAAAGATGCATGCATTTCAAATTAACATGAAAGCATGTCTAGTTGTGCAGCAAAACCATACATGTCTAGGGCAGGCAAGAAGCTATATTTATGCAAGCAAAATGATTAACTCTTTTTAACTCTTTTTTTCCCTTTTTTTTTTTTTTTTGGACAGGCAGAGTGGATAGTGAGAGAGAGAGAGACAGAGAGAGAGAAAGGTCTTCCTTTTCCATTGGTTCACCCCGCAATGGCTGCTGCGGCCGGCACACCACACTGATCCAAAGCCAGGAGCCAGGTACTTCCCCTGGTCTCCCATGCAGGTGCAGGGCCCAAGGACTTGGGCCATCCTCCACTGCACTCCCGGGCCACAGCAGATAGCTGGACTGGAATAGGAGCAACCGGGACAGAATCCGGTGACCCGACCGGGACTAGAACCCGGTGTGCCAGCGCCACAGGTGGAGGATTAGCCTGTTGAGCCACGGAACCAGCCCCAAAATGATTAACCACATATTAGGAAGCGCCTAAGTGGGAACTAATGATTGGAAGGCTGGATGTTTGCTCATCTGAAGGCCAGGCAACAACTCCCAGATGCCTATGTAGAGCAGGGGCCTGGGGACCATGGTCTGTATCCCAGCAACAGACATGAAACCCTACGTCACCTGAAAACACATCTGATGATGATCACACATGCTCTCCAGGCTCCCTGCACCAGCTCCCTCCCCAACACACATCCAAGGAAAGGATGTCACTGAAAACCTCCTGAATGAAGGGCCGGGTGTTGGTCAGTGCCACACAGGGAGGATCTCCTGCAAGGCGCGTGGCCCAGCCCTCTGAGAATCTGAGAGTCCAACACTCCCCCTTGCCCTCTGTTTGACCTCACGCCCAGGGTTTTCGCCATTCTCAGTGGAAAGGTGGGGGTGACTCTGTGGCCCTTCTGCTTCTCTCATCCTCTGGCCCAGTGGCCTTCTGAGCCCTGTGGCTGGATTATTGCAGACAACCCTCAGCCACAAATTGAACCGGGGGTAGGGAGCATGCATTTGCTGAATCCACGGAAGCCAGCCCAAACCCACTCAGCTTCCTCCAATCCCAGAGCTTGTTCTGTCTGAGAGGGAACCAGCTAAGAGTCTTGGCCAGCATACCACAAACACAACTCCAGCGCCACCTGCAGTGCTCCTACCAAGAGCCAGGGAACTCTCAGCCCAGCCTCCTGGCCAGCAGGATGCCTGGCACCTGAGGCTCGCACTCGCCCCTCTGCCTGGCTCCCACAGGCTGTCAGGAAGCACTCTCTGGACCCTGGCAGGAAAACCCGCCATGCCCCACAGGGGAGGATCAGAGAGCACGCAGCTTCCCCCTACCCTCCTGTGAGGACCAAGCCTCTGCTGGCCTCCAGACCTCATCTCTTGAACCCACACTCCAGGCACCGAACTTATCCAATCTCTTCTGGACATCTGGACGGCCTGCGTGCGGGCCCCCTTTGCCCACCAACCAAACAGTGCCAGCCCATTCATTTGCCAGCGCGCCCGGGGCTCCCCGCTCCACGTCAAGCTGGGCTGGGCCTGGGCATGGGCCTCGGCAGCATTTTGAAGGACGACGCGCAGCTTCTTGACGTGCCCTCGCAGAAACTCACCATTTCCGTGCGTCCGGAGGAAGATGGTACCACCACGGGCACAGGCGGGGGCACATCGGGCTGAGGAGAGTCCTCCAGAGGTCACCTACCACTCAGCCCGGTGCTCCGACTCGCCTTCCCTCGCTGCTCAAGGACCAGCAACACTGCCCACCTCCAAGGAATCATGTGCGCGCCCTCCGCTCACGCACGCAGACACGTCGGGACGTCACAGAGGGTGGGTCCAGGGAGCCCCACCCCAGGGCTCGCCCCTCAGCCAGAAGCTCCGCCCCCTTCTTCTCACCTACCCCGCCCCCCATCACCTCTTGACACCTGCTGGGCTCTTGCTTACTCAGTTCTCACCACTACTATGCTTACCAATTGCAATTTTTCATTTACAAATGCACATCATCAATCCTTTTTTCAGATTTGCCTTTGGTTATTGGATGTTCTGACGTCACTGGGTCCTTCCAGATGACCTCCAGGTTTCCCTCTGGGATTTTTCTGTTTTACAGGTTTACTGCCTCAGCACTGCAGGGGCACTGCCGGTGCGAGGTCAGAGCGCTCAGGGCACAGGAACTCTGACTCCGGTCCTGCCCCTGCCACAGGACTCTGTGCTGAGTGGCCATCGGATTAGAGCGTGGACTTGCTGGGGCTCTCTCCCTGGGAGGAGGGTCAGTTCTGCTGAGAAGGGAGGGAGAGTTTGCAGGAGGCTCCTGGAGGAGGAAGCACCGGACTTTTATTCTGGACAATCGCTGTCGGCTGGGTAGACTGGGTTCATTTTCTGGCGGTAAACGTGTTGTGTGGGTTAATTAATGTGCTGGGGACATTCGGACACACAAGTAAAATTGCATTTGATTTTATAATTTAGCATCCATACCAGCCATAATTTTAGAAGCTATAAATATCAATTTTCAGTAGTTCAGTTTTGTTACCTTTGGAGAAACATTTTTGAAGCTTTAGGCTGTTCTTAGAGCACTAATTTCCACTCAGTTTTCTGCATTTGCTCTATTTTGTTGAAATGGGTTAGTTTGTATCAGGCTCAAGTGCTTGATTATTTTTTATGATAAATAGTATGATTAAAAGAATCACAGTTGGAATTCTCTCAGATGGGTTAATGATCAGTATTATTTTACAAAAAATAGCTCAAGGTGCAAAAGAATTAAATCTGTACACATTCCATTTAAAAACAAATTCAACTGAGCAGCCAAAAAAAAAAAGTGTAAAAGAACCTAAAGTTAAGAAAGTGATCGTGGGTTCCATTGTTAGTTTTCAGGAAAGACAAAAGGCAAATCTAAAAAAAATATTGATGATGTGAATATATGAATGAAAAACTTATAATTAGTGAAAGCATAGGAGTAGTGGTGGTGAGACTCCAGGCCACCAAGAGCCCAGTAGGTATCAAGAGATAGTGGGGGTAGGTGAGAAGAAGGGGGCGGAGCCTCGGGCTGAGGGGCGAGCCCTGGGGTGGGGCTCCCTGGCCCCACCCTCTGTGACGTCCCGACGTGTCTGCGTGCGTGGGCGGAGTGCGCGCACGTGATCCCTTGGAGGTGGCCAGCTCTGCGGGTGCAGGAGCAGAGAGGGAAGGCGAGTCGGAGCACCGGGCTGAGCGGTAGGTGACCTCTGGAGGTCTGGAGGAATCTTCTCAGCCCAATGTGACCCCACACACCCGTCGTGGGACCACCTTCCCCCGATGCCCGGAAATGGTGAGTTTAATTTTCTGTTTTTTATTCTTTCTATTGTATGGATTGTATTTATTAAGTCGTTACCTGTAACTTCACTTTAAAATATTTTATTTATTTTAATTGAGAGGATTAATTAATACATGCACATCTACGAAGGTAACGAATTGATAGTAAACTGCTCATGTACATATGTGGTGCTCTATTGCATTTGCTGATTATCTGAAAGCAGTTGACAGATTGTACATCTTTGACATAAAGCACTGCCATATTTTTATTTAAAAAGGAAATTCAGCATCTAATGTATAGCCTGAGCATTCTTTCTATTTGGTGTTAGGATTTGTTAATTTTAGTTTTCCTGGGTGTCTAACTTTTTAGCTATCTGTTATATACTCTTAGCTCCACATGGAATAAATAAATGTTATTATTAAGCCTTAGGACTGGATGAATGGAATTGCGAAACCGATTTGAGAGGAGAATAATTTAGAAAATCACAACTGAGTATTGAGTATTGAGAAGCCACAGAAATATTGAAAATGGGGATGTGACAATGAGGATGAACATTTGAGTGAGATTCGAATCTTCCCTCTAGTTATTGCTATTAAAATGCAAATGACGTCATAGAGAAAAGATCATGAAGAACGCCAAAAGCTGATATTGCAGTGGTTCTGGAGTGATTTTAGTCCATGCTAAAGGTGTTAACATAATGTAATTTCCCACCTGAGACAATATTTGTCAGATTTTAGCTAAAATAACAGACTCAACCTCTGCCTCAGATGAGATGTTAAAAATGGAGCTGCTTTTCTCTGTGCAAAATAGCTGGCATTGCTTGGCACCGTCTAAACCAGAGTGAGGCTCTGTGGGCAACTGATAGAGTATTACCCATGGTGCTTATGGGGCATGAACTTCCATTGAAGTGATTCCCTTCTATTCATAGTGGCGTAATGATTTTCAAAATGCCCAGTATTTGCTGCTATGTTTTAAACTCCCCTGATGTACCTGACTTGAGGATTTCATCATATTGTTTCCTTGTGTTTGAACATCAAAGCGTTAACAAATGTACCTGTTGTACAAGGAAGTAATTTTAAAATACAAACTGAAAACGACCTGGGATTGTGTTTCGGAGATTTTATTTCGCTTTGTATAGTAATTAAACATACCAGAAAAACCATAATATGCTAAATAATTTGCATGTAAAACGTTTTGACAGTGTTCCCAATTTTTTAGCATTTCTGCTTCCTTTTGACTACTTAACTTACAAAATGATATGATATGACTACTCCATTGAAGAGCAAAGGTAACTCATGTTTATACATCTAACTTCTCGTTTTAGATATTTATTCCACTTTTTAAAAAATGTCAATCATGGATAGGATTATTTCAAGACAGGGAAAGGTAATCTATTACATATATAGATTTTTAAATGTTGCCTTAAATGGGTGTATATGAGCAGTAGTAATTGCTATATACTGATTTAGCTCAAGGTGCAAAAGAATTAAATCTGTACACATTCCATTTAAAAACAAATTCAACTGAGCAGCCAAAAAAAAAAAACAACAGTGTAAAAGAACCTAAAGTTAAGAAAGTGATCGTGCGTTCCATTGTTAGTTTCCACGAAAGACAAAAGGCAAATCTAAAACAAAATATTGATGATGTGCATATATGAATGGAAAACTTATAATTAGTGAAAGCACAGGAGTCGTGGTGGAGAGACTGGAGGCCACTAAGTGCCCAGCAGGTATGAAGAGATGCTGGGGGTAGGTGAGAAGAAAGGGGCGGAGCTTCGGGCTGAGGGGCGAGCCCTGGGGTGGGGCTCCCTGGCCCCACCCTCTGTGACGTCCCGACGTGTCTGCGTGCGTGGGCGGAGGGCGCGCACGTGATCCCTTGGAGGTGTCCCGCGTTGCTGGTCCTTGAGCAGCGAGGGAAGGCGAGTCGGAGCACCGGGCTGAGTGGTAGGTGACCTCTGGAGGACTCTCCTCAGCCCGATGTGCCCCCGCCTGTGCCCGTGGTGGGACCACCTTCCTCCGGACGCACGGAAATGGTGAGTTTCTGCGAGGGGACGTCAAGAAGCTGCGCGTCGTCCCCCAAAATGCTGCCGAGGCCCAGGCCCAGGCCCAGCCCAGCTTGACGTGGAGCGGGGAGCCCCGGGCGCGCTGGCAAATGAATGGGCTGGCACTGTTTGGTTGGTGGGCAAAGGGGGCCCGCACACAGGCCGTCCAGATGTCCAGAAGAGATTGGATAAGTTCGGTGCCTGGAGTGTGGGTTCAAGAGATGAGGTCTGGAGGCCAGCAGAGGCTTGGTCCTCACAGGAGGGTAGGGGGAAGCTGCGTGCTCTCTGATCCTCCCCTGTGGGGCATGGCGGGTTTTCCTGCCAGGGTCCAGAGAGTGCTTCCTGACAGCCTGTGGGAGCCAGGCAGAGGGGCGAGTGCGAGCCTCAGGTGCCAGGCATCCTGCTGGCCAGGAGGCTGGGCTGAGAGTTCCCTGGCTCTTGGTAGGAGCACTGCAGGTGGCGCTGGAGTTGTGTTTGTGGTATGCTGGCCAAGACTCTTAGCTGGTTCCCTCTCAGACAGAACAAGCTTCTGGGATTGTAAACTGAGTGGGTTTGGGCTGGCTTCCGTGGAATCAGGAAACACATGCCCTCCACCCGCCTCGGTTTCAGGGTACGCCTGGAGGTTGTCTGCGGTAGTCCCGCCACAGGGCTCAGAGGGCCACTGGGCCAGAGGATGAGCGAAGCAGAAGGGCCACAGAGTCACCCCCACCTTTCCACTGAGAATGAAGAGTCCCCCTAGCGTGAGGTCAAGGTAGGACTAGCGGGTGGCATTGGACTCTCTCTGACTTCTCAGGGGGCTGGGCCTTGAGCGCCGGAGAGGAGTTTGGCAGTGGCGCCAAATGCTCCCTGAGTGCCACCAGCAACACCAGGCCCTTCATTCCTGTGGTTTTCAGTCGCCTCCTTGTATGCATGTTGGGGGGAGAGAGGGGGCTAGTGCAGGGAGACTGGAGAACACCTATGATCATTGTCATATGTGTGCTCAGGTGTCATAGGATCCCATGTCTGTTGTTGGGATAGGGACTGTGGTCCCCAGGCCCCACCTCTTCATAGGCATTAGGGAGTAGTTGCCTGGCCCTTCTTGGAAACTTCTCATGCAGCAGGCTTGTACTTCCCCCTCACCTCCCTCCCGCAGCCCTTCCTTTCACATCTAGATGCTGTGAGTGGTGACTCTGAATACATCTGTCAGCTGTTTTTTCCCCCCACAGGTAGAGTTAGACAGTGAGAGAGAGAGACAGAGAGAAAGGTCTTCCTTTTCCGTTGGCCCTCCCCGCAAATGGCCGCTACATCTGGCGTGCTGCGCCGACGTGAAGCCAGGAGCCAGGTGCTTCCTCCTGGCCTCCCATGCGGGTGCAGGGGCCCAAGCACTTGGACTTCACTGCCCTCCCGGACCACAGCAGAGAGCTGGCCTGGAAGAGGAGCAACCGGGACAGAATCTGGCGCCCCAACCGAGTCTAGAACCCGGGGTGCCGGTGCCACAGGCGGAGGATTAGCCAAGTGAGCCATGGCGCCGGCCCGTCTGTCAGCTTTTTGAGGTCCTAGGTGGTGACCTGTGCTAAGTGAAGAATTTGCCATATAGGTAGCCATGTGGAAGGTCACAGGCACTGTTAAATGTGGAGCAGAACGAAGGGAAACCAAGAGGAGCAAGGACTCTATGGGAGGCTCCAGGTGCAGTGAGCAGACGCCCAGAGGAAGGGCCTGAGACCCTTGTGGCCAGAGCACCTTGTGCAATGGACAGAGTGAGGTTGGCAAATCACACAAGACCTTGTAGGCCACAGCGAAAACCTGAGCTCTTTCATTTCATGTCTTTTCATTTGAGAGGCAGAGACAGAAATTACCCTCCACTGGTTCACTCCCCCAATGCCTTTACTAGCTGTGGCTGCAGCAGGCTGAAGCCACGAGCCAGGAACTCCAGCTGGGTCCCCTGTGTGGATGCAAGTAATGGCACCATCACAGAGAATGCACACATAATGTGGATGTCAACACCTGGAAACCAGCACATCTTTCCTGAAGTCTCCTTGGTGGAGGTGTTTGGTAATCAAGCAGCCTGGGAGCCCATATTCCTGGAATATTGCCACCTTTTACAAGCCATTTGCCAAGCCTGCCTAGTAAGCATCTCACCTCTGCAGTCTGGTTTTGGGCAGTGTCTTTCAGGAGGTTCCAGGAGTTAGGAGTCAAAATCAAGCCCCACTTTGTTGACTCCGCCCTGTTTGCAGGATGATTCTGGAGTCCCTGGCAAGTGTCTGCTGGCTCCTGAGGCCAGAGTTCTAGCACACCTTGAAGTGAAGAGCAGACACGAGGAACTCAGTTCCTGGATGTCCCTCCCCTCTTCCCTTCGGGCTCCAGCTGATAGAAGATCTTACTCTTTGAGCTGTCCAGTGAGAAAAAGAGCAATGAAATTGGCTTCCACCCCTGGCCGGAAACAAATCTCTCCTGTCCTGCTGCCATCCAACTGGTCATATATTTTGTGTAGAGTTCCGGGCATCAGCCCTCCAACCTGAAACCTAGACTCAGTGTGGCTTCCACAGGCTTTTGGGAAGGAACCTGTGAGCATGCGATAGGGAAGGGGCAGGGTATGGCGAGGTTCCACCTTCCCTCCCTCCCCCTCCACACAGTAGGTGCTTAAGATGTGGGGCTGTTGCTGTTTTCTGATTAAGATCTAGCTCGGTGCCTGAGCTGCAAAAGGTGTTGCATGAATGAGAGCTGCAGTCTATACCTTTAGCAGGCTTTCATGTGCCTTGTCCACTGTAGGTGCTCAGGAAATGAGACTTGCTACTGTTGGTAACAGGCCTAGTGTGGTACGCAGCACACAGTAGGAACTCAAAATTGGAGAACTATGATCTGCAAAGTCCTTGGCATACAGTGGGTGCTCAATATGGGCTGTAAAGCTCTGACCCTATTACCTGAAACAGGTGTTCAAAACCAAGCACTTTCATTATTACTCTATAAAGAGCTGGCATGCTGGCAGGCATACAATAGGTGCTCAAGGCATGAGCATATGGTTCCTCATTCAAGCCTGCCATAAGGATGGCATCTGGGGCTCCTAGTAGCACAACTCTTTAATAGGTGGATGCTTTTACATGAAAAGCCATTTTTCCTTTACCATAAAATATGCTCTCAGCATCATGCCTGGACACAGTAGGTATTTTTTAAAGATTTATTTATTTGACAGAGTTACAGAGAAAGATAGAGCTAGAGCGAGAGAGAGAGAAATAGAGTCTTCCATCTTCTGGTTCACTCCCCAAATGACCGCAATGGCCAGAGCTGAGCTGATCTGAAGCCAGGAGCCAGGAGCTTCTTCCAGGTCTCCCACATGGGTGCAGGGGCCCAAGGTTTCGGGCATCTTCTAGTGTTTTCCCACGCTATAGCAGAGAGCTGGATTGGAAGTGGAGTAGCCAGGACATGAAGCAGTACCCATATGGGAAGCCAGCACCGCAGGCCACAGCTTTAACCCGCTGGGCCACAGTGCTGGCCCCCACAGTAAGTAGTTAACCAACAAAGGGTTTTGCAGTTATTCTTCAGAGTCATTGATTCAGTGCCTGGCACACAGTCGGTGTCTAAGGAGTTGCACTTCTGTTGCCAGCAACCTGGCATGCAGCCTGGCACACAGTAGGTATTTAAGGCTTTTGCTATCCTTGGAAAGTGTCTGGCACACAGTAGGTGCCTAATAAATGCTGCATCTATTGCTGTTCCTCTTTGTGATGCCTGGCACATGGTAGGTGCTCAATAGAGCTTCTGGAGTAGATTTCCTTTGGCATGGTGTCTGGCACACAGTAGATGTTCACTCAGTGGAGGTTTTGATACTCTTCAAAGCCCTTGGGAAGTACGTGGCCCATGGTAGGTACCTAATAAGTGGGGCTTCTGCTGCCACACCCGTTAACCTGGTGCCTGGTACATAGAAGGTATTCACTCGCTAGGGCTTTTACTATTTGAGGAAGCCTTTGGAAAGGACCTGGCACATGGTAGGTACAAGAGATGTTGTTTCTGTTGCTATTCCACTTTCTGGTTCCTGGCACACAGTAGTTACTCCATGGAGATTTTATTGCTATGCCATTTGACATGGTGTCAGCCACGTAGTCAGTGTTCAGTCAGTAGGGCTTTTACTGTTCTAGGAAGCCCCTGGAAAGTGCCTGGCACACAGTAGGTACCTGATAAGTGAAGTTTCTGTTGCTATACCCATTTGCATTGTGGATGGCACATGGTAGGTGTTCACCTGATATGGCTGTCTGTATTCTATGAAACCCTTGGAAGTGGGCAACTGATAAATGGTACAAGTATTACTGCCCTTCTTTGTGATTTCTGGCATATAGTAGGTGCTCAATAGATAGGGCTTTCATGGTGATTCCCTTTGGCATGTATCTGGCACATAGTAGGTATTCACTCAGTAGTTTTTTGCTCTTCTATGAGGCCCTTGGAAAGTGCCTATCACTTAGTGGGTATAGAGTAAACGCATGTTTTTACTACTTTTCTGTGAGACCTTTGACAAGTGCCAGGCACACGCTAAGCTCTCAGGAGGACTGATGCTGTTCCCCCATCACAGTGCCAGGCACACAGTAGGTGTTCAGTTAACAAGTGCACGGTGCACTAGTGATCATCAATGATTGGGGCTGATACTGCTCTCACCCTGTTGCTTTGACAGGGACACAGTAGATATTCATTAGACAGGTGCCAGGTGCACAGTAGGTGCTTGGGAGAACTGCTGCTCCCGGTGTCATGTTGCCAGGTGCATATAGATGTGCATATGGGGCTGATACTGCTACTCATCCTGTCCCTTTGCCAGGTGCATCACACCGCAGGAGTTCAGTAGACAGATGCCAGGCACACAGTAGTCATTCAGGAGGACTGACACTACTGCTGCCACTGTCCTGGTGTTGGGCACAGACATGCCATGTGCACCCAGGTGAGACCCCATGGTGGTGCAGGTTCTTGGTCAGTCGTCTGGGCCACATCCTACATGCCCATCCCACCGTTGGTTGACACCCACTTCTTTTCAGTCTGACTTCTCTTTGGTTCGGTTCTGTTTTGCTTGTTATCTTTTTTTTATTATTATTATTTTACCTCTCTCATCTTTTGTTTCCCCACCCTCCCCTCCTCACATGTCCCATGCATGTAGAACTGACAGCCCCTCTCAAGACATTAAATATGTCGGCATGCGGTCCACCGACATTTTGGTAAGTTGGCACCTGCCACCACCGGGCACACACAATGGGGCCCTGGTGGGCTATAGCATCCGCTACCACCTGCTGGGCTTGGAGGGCCCATAACCCAAGGAGGTGAATGGCATGCCCCCAACAACCACTAAGATCCTGCTGGAGGCCTTATAGATGTGGACCAAGTACTGCCTCATGATGGTGGTACACACAGGTGGGACCAGGGCCTGAGAGCTCGCCTGTGGTTGTCCAACTGAGAAGGACAGAGAGCATAGCCCTAGTCTTGATGTGGAGCCTGTAGGCTCCCATGCTATGCCCTGTGTTGCTGACCCCACTCGCATCCCGCCCTGGACCCAGGTGCAGTGCTGTCCTGCCAGCGAAGTTAACAGCCGCTGTCATACTCAGGATGCCAGTGAAGCCCTGGCCTCTGGCCAAGGCATCAGGGCCCCTCTGTGGCCAACAGCCCCTGTGAAGAAGTTGTGAGTAGGGAAGAAGGGCAATGGCAGCTCTTTGGACATGGTTGCCCGGGAGATCATGGACAGCAGCACACTGGCACCCAAGGCACAGGGGCCCCTTTGGGCCAGCGGTGGACTGAAAAAGATCCACAGTGCCTGGTGGACCAGAGCTTCCTACAGGTGTACAGCTTTCTAGCTTGGTGCCCATTACTGCTTTGCCTCTGGGTGAGCACCTCCCAGGGACTCGGTGTCCGATCTCCAGGAGTAAGACCAGCAGGTGGGATGCCCCTCACAGGCACAGGTAGATGTGGTGTTGGGAAGGCTCTCAAGCAGGTGCAGCCCTGAACACCTTGGGCAGGTGGTTGAGGGTCTGGGGGATCCTGGTGGGATGGTAAGAGCGCCAAGCGCAAGTAGCAGCCCTACAGCCGCTGAAATCCCTGTTGCTTCAGAGCTGAGCAGGGTTTCCTCCGGTAAGGGCCATTCCACCCTTTCCAGCCCTCCAGCCAACCAGTGCGCAGGGTGCCACCACAGAAGGTGGAGGTGTCAAGAGGTGATGGGCGGGATAGGTGAGAAGAAGGGGGCGGAGCCTCGGGCTGAGGGGCGAGTCCTGGTGTGGGGCTCCTGGGCCCCACCCTCTGTGACGTCCCGACGTGTCTGCGTGCGTGCGTGCGTGGGTGGAAGGCGGGGGCGTGATCCAGTGGAGGCGGCCAGCTCTGCGGGTCCAGGAGCAGAGAGGGAAGGCGAGTCGGAGCACCGGGCTGAGCGGTAGGTGACTTCTGGAGGAATCTCAGCCCGATGTGCCCCCGCCTGTCTTCGTCGTGGGACCACCTTCCCCCGATGCCTGGAAATGGTGAGTTTAATTTTCTGTTTTTTATTATTTCTATTGTATAGATTGTATTTATTAAGTCGTTACCTGTAACTTCACTTTAAAATATTTTATTTATTTTAATTGAGAGGCTTAATTAATACATGCACATCTAAGAAGGTAACGAATTGATAGTAAACTGTTCATGTACATATGTGGTGCTCTATTGCATTTGCTTATTATCTGAAAGCAGTTGACAGATTGTACATCTTTGACATAAAGCACTGCCATATTTTTATTTAAAAGGGAAATTCAGCATCTAATGTATAGCCTGAACATTCTTTCTATTTGGTGTTAGGATTTGTTAATTTTAGTTTTCCTGGGTGTCTAACTTTTTAGCTATCTGTTATACACTCTTAGCTCCACATGGAATAAATAAATGTTATTATTAAGCCTTAGGACTGGATGAATGGAATTGCGAAACCGATTTGAGAGGAGAATAATTTAGAAAATCACAACTGAGTGTTGAGTATTGAGAAGCCACAGAAATATTGAAAATGGGGATGTGACAATGAGGATGAACATTTGAGTGAGATTCGAATCTTCCCTCTAGTTATTGCTATTAAAATGCAAATGACGTCATAGAGAAAAGATCATGAAGAACGCCAAAAGCTGATATTGCAGTGGTTCTGGAGTGATTTTAGTCCATGCTAAAGGTGTTAACATAATGTAATTTCCCACCTGAGACAATATTTGTCAGATTTTAGCTAAAATAACAGACTCAACCTCTGCCTCAGATGAGATGTTAAAAATGGAGCTGCTTTTCTCTGTGCAAAATAGCTGGCATTGCTTGGCACCGTCTAAACCAGAGTGAGGCTCTGTGGGCAACTGATAGAGTATTACCCATGGTGCTTATGGGGCATGAACTTCCATTGAAGTGATTCCCTTCTATTCATAGTGGCGTAATGATTTTCAAAATGCCCAGTATTTGCTGCTATGTTTTAAACTCCCCTGATGTACCTGACTTGAGGATTTCATCATATTGTTTCCTTGTGTTTGAACATCAAAGCGTTAACAAATGTACCTGTTGTACAAGGAAGTAATTTTAAAATACAAACTGAAAACGACCTGGGATTGTGTTTCGGAGATTTTATTTAGCTATGTATAGTAATTATACATACCAGAAAAACTGTAAGATGCAAAATAATTTGCATGCAAAACGTTTTGACAGTGTTCCTAATTGTTAAGCATTTCTGCTTCCTTTTGACTACTTAACTTACAAAATGATATGGTATGACTACTCCATTGAAGAGCAAAGGTAACTCATGTTTACACATTTAACTTCTAGTTTTAGATATTTATTCCACTTTTTAAAAAATGTCAATCATGGATAGGATTAACTTCGTGACAGAGAAAGGTAATCTACATATATAGATTTTTAAATGTTGCCTTAAATGGGTGTATATGAGCAGTAGTAATTGCTATATACTGATTTAGCTCAAGGTGCAAAAGAATTAAATCTGTACACATTCCATTTAAAAACAAATTCAACTGAGCAGCCAAAAAAAATAAATAAATAAAACAGTGTAAAAGAACCTAAAGTTAAGAAAGTGATCGTGGGTTCCATTGTTAGTTTCCACGAAAGACAAAAGGCAAATCTAAAACAAAATATTGATGATGTGCATATATGAATGAAAAACTTGTAATTAGTGAAAGCACAGGAGTCGTGGTGGTGAGCCTGGAGGCCACTAAGTGCCCAGCTGGTATGAAGAGATGCTGGGGGTAGGTGAGAAGAAGGGGGCAGAGCTTCGGGCTGAGGGGCGAGCCCTGGGGTGGGGCTCCCTGGCCCCACCCTCTGTGACGTCCCGACGTGTCTGCGTGCGTGGGCGGAGGGCGCGCACGTGATCCCTTGGAGGTGTCCCGCGTTGCTGGTCCTTGAGCAGCGAGGGAAGGCGAGTCGGAGCACCGGGCTGAGTGGTAGGTGACCTCTGGAGGACTCTCCTCAGCCCGATGTGCCCCCGCCTGTGCCCGTGGTGGGACCACCTTCCTCCGGACGCACGGAAATGGTGAGTTTCTGCGAGGGGACGTCAAGAAGCTGCGCGTCGTCCCCCAAAATGCTGCCGAGGCCCATGCCCAGGCCCAGCCCAGCTTGACGTGGAGCGGGGAGCCCCGGGCGCGCTGGCAAGATGAATGTGCTGGGACTTTTGGTGTGGTGCGCCTTGGGATTGGCCTTTCTAATTCTCCGGAAAATGCCATTGGTATTTTGATAGGGATTCCACCGAATCTGTAGATTACTCTGGCTCTGTGTGTGTGTGTGTGTGTGTATAAATGATACTAATTTTTCTAATCAATGAGCAAGGAATATCTTTCCATTTTTGTTTGTATCCTTCATGGTTTCTTTCATCAATGTTGGATAGTTTTGATTGCAGGGATCTTTCACTGCTTTGGTTAAGCATATTTCTAAATATTTGATTTTTTCAGTTGCTCTTGTGAATGAAATTTCTTTCTTGAATTCTTTCTGTGAGCTCATCAGTAACCTCCAAAACTACTGTTTTGGGGGCCTTCACTGTGGAGCCACTGCCTGCAGCTCCTGCATCCCATATGGCTGTTGGTTCATGTCCTGTCATCTCTATTTACAATCCTGGTTTTTACTTTGGGAGGCAGCCAAAGATGGCCCAACTGCTTGGGTCCCTGCACCCATGTGGGAGACCCAGATGGAGCCTCTGGCTCTGGGCTCTGGGCTCCTGGCTTTGGCCTGTCTCAGCCTCAGCCCTAGTCCTTGCAGCCAAACAAGGCGTGAACCAGCAGGTGGAAGATCGCTCAATCTCTCTCCTCTTTTATTCTCTCCTTCTTTCTATCTGTGTGTCTCACTCTGTAGATTTGACATTCAAAACATTAAAACAGTCTTTTAAAAAAGCTACTTTTCCCATTTGTTTATTTTGTACACGCAAGTTTACTGAATTGAAGAATTTTAAAAATCTAATCCTTGCAGTCTTATTTTTTTCCCTCTACTTCGTTTATTCTGCTGTTAAAGTAGTTGATTGTATTTTTCCACAATTGGGTTGGGTGTTTCATGTCCAAAATGTCTAT
Organism: Sylvilagus floridanus; assembly: GCA_949820135.1. Classification (NCBI taxonomy): domain Eukaryota; kingdom Metazoa; phylum Chordata; class Mammalia; order Lagomorpha; family Leporidae; genus Sylvilagus; species Sylvilagus floridanus. The sequence goes on from OX463240.1 coordinate 49,833,869, forward strand.
TTGGTTCTCTTGGTGAAGGTTATCACCATAATATTTTCATTCATGTTACTCATTTCTTTACCTATCTGTATTCTCCTGCATCTCACTGAGTTACACCTATTATTTGGAATTCTTTTTCTGTCATTGCAAAAATGTCCTTCAATTTAGGATCTGATTCTGGAGGATTGCTGTGTTCTTTGGAGATGCCATGCTACTCAGCTTTTTCATGTCTCCTGTGTTATTGTCTGCCCATGTTCTGTATTTGTCCTTTCATCTTTCTGATAAAGAATGTATGGTTTAACTGGTATACAAGGTATCCCTTGTGCTGTTCCTTTAGGTTTGGATCTAGATAAGGCCAGGGGTGTAGTCTGAGTGATTTCTTTTTGTCGTAGTATCAGCTGTGTTATGCTTTGCCCCACACATTGCCCTGAGTCTGTGATACTGGTAGAAGGACAGAGGCATACTGCGTGATTTTTACGGTGGGATTTGTCCCTCTGAAATTGGGGTAAGGAAAGGAAGCAAGGCGTTTTCCCTGCTGTATGCCCAAGCGTTGCTCACATCCTAGTCGGCTCCCCAGGCTGAAGGACGAGTGAGTCTCTCTCTGCCTCTGACTCTGTAAGTCTGCCTTCTAAATTGATAAACTTTTTAAACTGGGGGTGGGGAGCTGTGGCATAGTGGATAAAGCTGCTGTCCTCAGTGCCAGCATCCCATCCCTGTGGGCACTGGTTCAAGTCGCTGCTGCTCCAGTTCTGATCCAGCTCTCTGTTGTGGCATGGGGAAGCAGACGATGGCCCAAGTTCTTGCCCCCCCCCCCCCCCCGCAGTCAGAGAACTGAAGGGTGCTTCTGCTCCTCGATTCGGATTGGCCCAGCTCTGGCTGTTGTAGCCATTTTGGCAGTGCAGCAGCGGATGGAAGACGTCCCCCCTCCTCCTTCCCCCCCTCCTCTCTCACTTCCCCTTCTTCTCCCCACCTCCCTTGCTCCCTCTCCCTCTGATTTTCAGATAACTAACCTTTAAAGAAACATTCAGTGGGTGGCTAGGGAGTTCCCTGTAAGCTAGAAGAGCGAGCAGCACGGTTTGTTTCAGTTTCCTCCTATCTTCACATCAGGTGGAAGCTGGCCGCCGGCAGCTGGCTTTGCCGCTCAGCTCTCCTTCCAACTCAGCTGGCTTCAGTGGTGCCTGTGTCTTTTCTAGTCCTGGGAGGCTTCCTTGTTTGTTGCTTCTCCCCCCACCCCCATCAGTCAGACCCCTGGAAAGGTAGTCATTCTTTTGTATTTTTCATATTTCAGAGCAGCTTGTTAGTGTGGCCATGCTCAATTCAACCATATTGAATCTATAATTTCTTGGAAATGGGATTATGTTTTCAAATTGTGTGAGTGTTTATGTACTTTCAGTGATACTGCTTGTATGTAACTTGCAAATCCCTTATTCTCGACCTTCATTCTTGACAGTGAAACACAGGGGAGAAATACAGAAAGAGTACAGTTAGTGTTTGAAAAGTAAAAGAAAAAAAATCTGATTTACTATCAGCTGTTCTTCAAACTTCCTGTATTTGTGATTTCATTTTGTAAAGCAAATCAAGAAGCTGGCACCATGGCTCATTTGTTAAATCCTCCACCTGCGGCGCCGGCATCCCATATGGTTATCAGGTTCTAGTTCCGGTTTGGCCAGACCAAAGCCAGGAGCCAAGAGCTTCTTCCAGATCTCCCACCTGGGTGTAGGACTTGGGCCATCTTCTGCTGCTTACCCATGTGTATTAGCAAGGAGCTGGATAAGATGTGGAGCAGCCGGGACTCAAACTGGTGACCACATAAGATGCCAACAGCACAGGCATGGCTTAGCCTGCAGTGTCAGCCGTTAATATGGCTCTGGTATTAAATTTAACAGGGTAGGCCATAATTTAAACAAATACCCATTGATGCACATTTGTATCATTTCTACTATTTGGCACTGAAAATCTGTCAAAAATGACATCTATATTTATATGTCAAAAATCAACCTTCAGGGCCAGAGCTCTGGCATACCTGTGGTGTTGGCATCCCATTATGGGTGCCGGTTCGTGTCCTGGCTGCTGCTCTTCTGATACAGCTCTCTGCTATGGTCTGCAAAAGCAGGGAAGGTGGCCCAGGTGCTTGGGACCCTGCACTCATGTGAGAGAACTAGAGGAAGCTCCTGGCTCCTGCCTTCAGAATAGCCCATCTCTCTGGCCGTTATGCTATTTGAAGAGCAAACCAGTGGGTAGAAGACCTTTCTCTTTGTCTCTCCCTCTCTTTGTTTATAATTCTACCTCCCAAATAAATAAAGAAAATCTTTAAAAAAATGCAAAAATTATCTTTTATTTTCTATATCTGAAAAAGAGTCTTACTGTTTATTTACATGACTGAAGTTTACCTTTTGTTTTTTAATTTATTTGCAGCTCATTTTCCTAAATTAAGCATGCATTTTCCAAGCAAAAATTAGAAAATCATACCATTTAGAAAAATCACTTATTCAATTTTATTCATAGGAAGGTTGAATATAAATTCCTTCATTATATATCTACTATGAAACTGTAAATGCTGTTGCTTTCTGGTCTGTCTTCTTTTGTTAATGTGGGAAATTTGTTAATATTCTCACCCCAAACTAAATACCTTTGCTTTGAAGATACGTATTAACAAATCTAGAATAGAGAGTTGATTTTCTAATGAAACAGAAGTACAAGCTGTTCTTTTCTTTAAATGGTGGCCTTATGTAATATTGAAGTCAGTAATGAGCATTAAAAATTTCATAATTTTTAAACAAAGCTATGTCATTTCATTTAATTTCTACTCTAACCAAAGAGAAAATTGATTTTAAGAATTTCTGTTTAACCCAACTGCTTTTATAAAGCAGCTTTGTTGTTCATTACAAGCTTAACTGGAGGAAAATGTAATGGAAACATTGATAAAGCCAGATGATTTTTAAAAATTATAGGTTCTAAGATTATAAATTACTATGTATTATTATCTATTCTCTATAAATAAAAGCATTTAGTTCTGAGTGTTTTTTCAAATAGTGGTCCTGAATGTCCCTTCAAATAATGATCCATGCGCTTCATTAATAGTCTGTTATGGATAAACAGGATGAACAATTTCTGAGACTTCTAGCCAAGACCACTTATGGCACTGAGTGTGACTGAGCTACTAGACTCAGACTTTGTTGTGTCTACCTGGAACCATCTGATTTGATATAGCTGAACAATTATTTGTCATTGGCTTGAGAATCCTTTGCTTAAGAACATGTATAAAATTTTCTATTATTTCTTCTCTTAAAGTAAGGAGGGCAACTGCTCAGTTATCTATTTCATTAAGAACATCTTACTTCAGTAGATGTCTTGCACAAATATATGTGCTTCATATATATAGCTTCAGCTGTATGCTTATTCCAAAGTTAAAAGCTGCAGCAACTTTGCTGTGTAATGGGAAGTTGTTGACCAAAGACATTCCATATGCTACCAGGTAATATGAACAGGTAGCACACTACTGAATAGGCCTTTTTTTGGTGGGTTCTGACCTAGCACTGATACAAAGGCCTTTACAAAAGAGTGCTGAGGCCTGCGTTGTGGAGGATAGGTATAATTTGTGTAAGCCTATGAAAGAACTAAATCTGAAGCAATCTGCAGATATTATGGACCGCTATTTTTACAATGCACTAACCAGGTTGTCAGAAACCGTTTGCTTAGTTACGTTATAAACAAAATAATGTTCATCTTAGAAGCTACTCCTATAATTTCTGTTAGTCACAGTAGATTTTACTCAAAATATTTTAAATATCTTAGTTTGGCTGACATACATGAGCTGAAACACTATTTCTGTGACTGCCAATGAGGCATCTCTACAATCTGTAACCTGAGAAATCCCCAGAAACCACAGCCCTATGACAGAAGGTAAAACACTTGATTTCTCTTGTGAATTACTAAATTTAAACTATGGAAGTACAGGAAGGCAAACCAATAGTTTATCAAATGTGAGGAATGTCATAGCAAATATTTTTTCTTACAAATTAGAGAGATTTTGCTTCTTTTAAGGATCCTCTCATGTTTGTATCAATTTTCCAGGAAAATTTCTCCAGGAAAGCCTTTGCATCTGGGAAGCAGAATCTGTCAGCCACTGTGGCCCAGCCGTGGGTGGTGGGAAGTCTAGGACCACCATGCCACTATCAAATAATGTGTGAACGTGCATATACACTCTTGAGAATGGCTTCATGATGTCTGGAGTAGAATCTTTTATTTGTCACTTGAAAAGACATATTGGGCAGTAACTAAAAAATAAATACACAAGGGCACATGGAAGCTTTCAGCAAAAATAAACCTGTTTGTAAACTTTCTTTTGGTCCATCCTTTCTTATAGCCAAAATCATTGTATTTTCTCACTTTGGTAACGGAAAAGAGCCAACAAACACTTAACACACAACCACCACAGCAATTTTGGCATTTATAGTATTCCTTTTTGTGTAAGTAATCAGATTGAGACCATGCCGGATATGCCGAGGATTTTTAAATAATGCAGATTAACCTCGAAATCACTTTCCAAGAAAACTTTTCAAGATACACAACTTTATGCTTTGAGTACAGCAGCAAAAGTTAACGTTTGAACTGTTGTCCCAATGTATGCCTGCACATGTTGCTTTAAGCAGAGTGTTTTATAAAGTTGAGGTAGTGCTTCTCAGGACTGCATATCAGAAAAACTGAAGGATTTTCATAAACTATGAATATGTAGGCTCCAACCCTTAACCAACTTTATCAGAATCTCTGGAAGTGGTACCTATACCTTGGTGGCTTTTTTACTTTAAGGTAAAAACTACTTGGCAAGGGCATTCAGAAGTGTTCAGTGTACCATTTGAGCAGTAGACAAAGGCATACACCAGTGTAATCCCAATCCCATGGAGCCCTAGAAAACTCACCGCTATTGTCCCTGCGATGGTACCCACTGCCATGCCCTTCTCCCCAGATCATTGTTGTTCAGATTATTCTCCATTGTAGATAACTTGTGCCTGTTTTATATTTATGGACATTGGTGCTTTTTGAAAGGCTCCCTGGGTGGTTCTAATGTAATAAACACACAGGTGTAAAGTATCTCAATCTGAAGAGCACTAAATCTAAAGCACACACTCTAAAGAGTGCTAAATGAGGTCAAGATTTTCCAGAGTAGTATATATGAAAGTAATATATTGAAAGCATTCTGGATAGTTTCCATCAGATAGAGCAGAGAAGAATGGGAGTGGGTCTTACCCAGTCAGCCAAGTTTCCTTGCACACTTCGCCAAAGGCTTCATTTTTCCAGACTCAGATACCTATTTTTAATTGCACTTAGAAGAAAAGAGATACTCTAGTGACCTACCTCTAAGCAAATCTGGACAGAATATAAAGTCAGGTTTTCATTCTTTATTAAACTATTTAGTTTTCTGAAGTGAATGCCGTTGGCATGAATTGTGTTCAGTCATCCCAAAAGTAAACATCACTACACTTGGTTGACACTAAATTAGCCATTCATCTAGAAATGTGTATGAGAGCGTATACTATCCACAGTTTGTGTAGATTCTGTATTGAAAGAGGGTAGAAGATGAATTTAAATCTTTATTTAAACTGGATAATTATATCAACTAGTTAGAACACAAACTACTAAACTTAACCAAAATAAAGTAGGTTTTTCTGTAATTGCTTCAAAGTGTTTGAATATTTGTTGTTGTTTCAAAGAACAGTCTTGTTAGGATCTTTTAACTATAGTGATACTAAATCTGGTTATAGCATTGCATTATTTTTACCCACAGAGAAACACTGGATGGCTTTATTTTCTAAGGCTCTAAAAACAAGAGAACTAAGATTCAAGCTAACAGAGTGAAGTACCTCATTGATTTATGTTTCGAGCACAGGAAGTAAAAATATTCTTATGCATAATTACAGTGCACAGCAGCCTTGGGACTGGAGCATAGAGCTTTTGTACTGTATGTGGTGAGGCCAGTCAGTGGTGCTCAGACACATTCTAGTTTGTCACTGGTCAAGTGACCACAGACAGCCTAGAGCTTAGCCCTCTGATTGATTATTCCACCTCAATTAGGTGTAGCATGGCCAGCACCGTGGCTCATTAGGCTAATCCTCTGCCTGTGGTGCCAGCATCCTGGGTTCTAGTCCCAGTTGGGGTGCCGTATTCTGTCTTGGTTGCTCCTCTTGCAGTCTAGCTCTATGCTGTGGCCCGGGAAGGCAGTAGATGATGGCCCAAGTGCTTGGGCCCTGCACCCTCATGGGAGACCAGAGGAAGCACTTGGCTCCTGGGTTCGTATCAGTGCAGCGCACCAGCTGTAGTGGCCATTTGGGGGTGAACCAATGGAAGGAAGACCTTTCTCTCTGTCTCTCCTGTCTCTCTCTCTCACTAACTCTGTCAAAAACAAAACAAAAAAAAAAGGAAAAAGAAAAGAATTGGGTGTAGCTTGTTTAATAGAGCTGGGGCTGGGTCCCAGATGGTACCTGGCTACTCTGAGAACCCTGAAAAAAAATCCTGTTTTTCAAATATCTAAAAAACCCTATTAGTCCAAGGTAAACAACACTGAAAAATTATTCCTGGAAAGCTCTATGAGTCTAGTCTTAGGGAGAATTGGGAAACACTGCCATATGTTAAGTAGATTAAAAGCTGCAGAGTAGTTGATTTGAAGTGCCATGAGAAAAACTTAGCGCAGAGAGAAACTATGCAAATCTGTAGCAATGCCTTGTCAGCCACCCCCCAAATACTCGTGGGATAAACACAGACGACCTCGAGGCAATAACCCACACGAGGTCATCCTATCAGCACCCAGTGAGGATCCCCACATTTGTGGCAATCTTCAGGCACCCCAGGCTCTCAGGGCAGCCACTGGACCCATCCCACTTGCATGTTTGCCATTAATGTAGGAGCGGACACAGAATTCAGGCCCTGGATTCCAATGCCTGTAAAAAGGCTTCTGCTAAGCAAGGGTCGAGGATATGCTTGTGTCTTTTTTATTTTTTATTTTTTTTATTATTTTTTTTTTTACAGGCAGAGTGGACAGTGAGAGAGAGAGACAGAGAGAAAGGTCTTCCTTTTGCCGTTGGGTCACCCTCCAATGGCTGCCGCGGATGGCGCGCTGCGGCCGGCGCACCGCGCTCGTCCGATGGCAGGAGCCAGGAGCCAGGTGCTTTTCCTGGTCTCCCCATGGGGTGCAGGGCCCAAGCACCTGGGCCATCCTCCACTGCACTCCCGGGCCACAGCAGAGGGCTGGCCTGGAAGAGGAGCAACCGGGACAGAATCCGGCGCCCCGACCGGGACTATAACCCGGTGTGCCGGCGCCGCAAGGCGGAGGATTAGCCTGTTGAGCCACGGCGCCGGCATGCTTGTGTCTTTCCAGAGAATGCAGGACAGCTATTTGGGTACCAGCCAGAAACATCAAGCCTGTAACTTGACAGTCAACCAGAACCAGCTGAACAAGACTGAGAGTTCGCCTTGTTAGCGGATGCACCTGCCCTATCATCCTACCCTGAGAAACTGCCCATAGCCATATCCATTACTGTTTAATCCCCACTTAGCTCTGGTCAGCCACTTGAACAGCCCACAGCCTGTGTGCAATCATGCCATACTGATTACCACTGTTCCTCATTCCTACCCCTATCTGAGCAAGCACTACTATGGTCTCTTGATTTGAGCGCTGGTTAGTCAATGACGGGTAAGATCCCCTGGGGGACAACCTAAGACAGGCACAGCTGCATACGGAGACCACTTGGAAACGGGGTCAACAATGGTATGGCCAAGAATCATGCCTCCCATTGCTCAAAAATAAATGAAAAGGGGGAAATGTGGTGGAATGAGAAGGCCATCCCAAGATGGCCACTGGCAACTGACCATCAGTTATTCAGGAATGGCTTCAGAACCACCTGGCAACAGAGCCTGCCTGGCAACAGGCTGTGATTGGTTAGGGCGTAAACCACCCGTTGACAAGATTGGCTGCCTTGGCTATTTAAGCTGCTCTACCAACTGAAATAAACGAGTCTGCAGGCTGCTTGCCTCTGGCCCGCTTTCACCCAACTCCGGGGGTCTGTGTGGTGACTCCGCACCTCTTGCCCCCACCACGCTCCTCCTCAGAACAAATCAACCGCAACATCAATCATTTTAAGTCCTTTTAGGAAAATAGAAACTTTAAATTAACAAAGTGCTTTCTCTTAGAAAATCAAAATGCTTGTGGAGGAAGTGCTTCGGCTCTGCACCCGCATGGGAGACCAGAAGGAAGCACCTGGCTCCTGGGTTCAGATCAGTGCAGCACACCAGCACACCAGCCATAGTGGCCATTTGGGGGGAGGGGGGGACCAACGGAAGGAAGACCATTTTTTCTGTTTCTCTCCCACTGTCTAATTCTACCTGTCCAAAAAAAGTCAACATACTTTCTCCATGTTACCATTTGTTTAGTTCTCAAAGCATTCCTCGGGCTTGTGGGAAAAAATTATTCTTTCTCTTTATGACACATAGAAAACAGGTTTGAAGGGTAGATCATTTTCATCCACTGTGGAAACTAATTCAGCTCACTTTGGGGTTGTTGACTGTGTTTTCCATTCTACCCAATGTCTCACATAGAATCATGCTCATGGACTCATTCATTCCGTAAATCCTCCAGATAATTACTGGAGGCCTACTATATGTCAGATCCTGCTCTGTGCATTGGTGTTATTGCAGTGAACTGCAGAGTAAAAATCCCTGACATAATAGAACTTGAATTCTTCTACAGGGAGACAGACAATAGACATAGTCAATAAGCAAACTGACCAGTATGTTAGAGAAAGAAAAAAAAAAACTCTCAGTGCAAAGGACTCAGTGTAAGGAGGAAGAGGAATATAGAATATCATTTTGCACAAGATAAGAGTAAGCCTCACCAAGAGGGAACCATTGAGTCAAGACTTTGAAGACAGGAAGGGAGCAATAACTGAGGAAAAAAGCAGTGGTAACACTGCTTCCAGTGCAATGCCCTGAGGTGGCAGCACACCTAGAGTGTTCCAAGAATCCAGGAGGGCACTGTAGCTGGATCAGAGCGAGTTAGAAGGAGAGTAGCACCAACCGACCTTGCTATCATTATACAGACTTCTCTCACTTTGAGTTGCGTGGAGTGTCTTAGGGATTTCAAGTAGAAAATCAACGTAACTCACTTGCACATGATCACTCTGGCTGCTGTGCTGAGAGTAGCCACATAGGGAAGAGAGGCAAGCAGAGAAGCCAGTTAGGTCAAGGCCTTCATCCAGGACAGATTCAGTCACAGCTCACACAGGGAGGGAGCAGAAGAGTTGCCGAGAAATTGCAGAAATGAGTTTTAGGAGTTTTGAACCAGTTGCAAACTGTGAGAAAAAAGAAGAAAGTTTTAATCTTGTAAACTAGACTAGAAACTCCTTGAGGATGAAATTATCTACTATATTTCTTTATCTTCTTTATAGAAATATAATGCTTCCTCTGGCCTCAGAATCAGCCCTTAAGGCATTCAGATCTGGCTAAAAAGCCCGTGAAAGTATTTCAGGCATGGAAAGCCAAGACACTCTGGCAAAAAAAAAAAAAAAAGACTGAAATGAAAGATCTCCGTGAGTGCAATCCCAGTGGAGAACAGGCCATCAAAGGAGGCACCTTTCTCTGAAGGGAGGAGAGAACTTCCACTTTGATTATGGCCTTGTCTAAATAAGATTGAAGTTGGCGAACTCATAGAGGTTTCCATAGCTTTGGCAGCTCAAGACAGGAGCCTCGGGTGATTACTGATATCATAAATAAGAGTGTCAATTGTTAAATCAACAACAGGAGTCACTGTGCACTTATTCCCCATGTAGGATTTCTGTCCTTAATGTGTTGTATTATGTGAATTAACGGTATAACTAGTTCTCAAACAGTACTTTATACTGTGTGTTTCTGTGTGGGTGCAAACTGTTGAAATCTTTACTTAGTATATACTAAATTGATCTTCTGTATATAAAGATAATTGAAAATGAATCTTGGGGCTGGCGTCGTGCCTCATTTGGTTAATCCTCTGCCTGCAGCACAAGCATCCCATATGGGTGCTGGGTTCTAGTCCCAGTTGCTCCTCTTCCAGTCCAGCTCTCTGCTGTGGCCTGGGAGGGCAGTGGAGGATGGTCCAAGTGCTTGGGCCCCTGCACCCACATGGGAGACCAGGAAGAAGCACCTGGTTCCTGGCTTCAGATCAGCACTGCGGTGACCGTAGCAGCTATTTGTGGGGTGAACCAATGGAAGGAAGACCTTTCTCTCTCTCTCTCTCTCTCTCTCTCTCTCTCATTGTCTATAACTCTACCTGTCAAATAAATTAAAAAAAAAAAGAAAATGAATCTTGATGAAGACTGGGATGGGAGAGGAAGTGGGAGATGGGATGGTCACGGGTAGGAGGGTGGTTATGGGGGGAAAAGCTGCTATAATCCAAAAGTTGTACTTTGGAAATTTACATTTATTAAATAAAAGTTAAAAAAAAGAAATCACCAGACCGTGTATGTTGAAAATAAACATTAAAAAATAAGATATTACCCTGTTTAAAAAATATATATAATGCTACATATACAATACATATTTGAATAAGTATTTATTAAATGAAAGAAGGGAAAATGTAGGTCTACAACAAGTTTTCTGTATCCTTAGTGATTTGTAAAAATAGACATTTCCTGTATTCCAAAATTATAAATAAAATTCAATTCTTTTCCAAGGTAAGACTGTTGAAGCTAAAAAGAGAAACTTTTAAATGTCTTTGTTTGCGCTGAATTGCATTACTTTGGTGAGCTTACAGGTGTTCTAACTGGTGTTCTAAGTTCTATATAGCTTGAAAAATGTATATGTTATTAGGATTTATAATTTAATTTGACAAAAATGTCACAGAAATATAGGATTTGCTAGGAAAAGAGTAATGATGGTTGGGAATATGTACTTACATGATTTTGAAAGCATGTGATAGAAAAAAATACAATATCCATGTCCCCTCTCTGACCTCTTTTTTTGCCTGTTTACTGTATACAGGCCCTACTACACAGCAGAAAGTACAAAAGAAATGTTAAAATCTATGTTCTAAGATGCAGATGTGTTTTGGGAGGTGATCTAGTCTAATTTCCTGTGTGTATTTGAAAAATGTTGAGTCCTAGAGACATTAAGGTGATGAAAGTAATTTTGTTTCCAATACATAGTAACCAAATTATGAGTTGTCTAATGAGCCTTAACAATAACAGTAGAAAAAGTGGTGAAATATATGCTATTGCTTGAATCTTCCTCCTTGATATTTGCCTGGCAACAGTAACTAGACATAAATAATCCTAAGTCATAACTAGCCATACAGTAGGGGAGTATTAGGTCTATGGAGGGCTGAAAGGTAGCAGGGCAATGAGACAGACTAGAATGGCAGGTTTTGTAGTATACAGAGAATAGAATGACAGGCACCTTAATGTTTTCAAACTCATCCTGTTTCTAGGAGGCATTTCTGCATAATTTCTTCATAGGGCTTTAGAGTCACAGAGGAATGGTTGAGTCTAGCTTCTGACATTTGACATGGTCAGGTGTCCTAACTGGGGCATTGGTTTATTCATATAACCTGTAGGGTGAATTCTGTCAGAAATGGTGAGACTATTTGTTATTAGTTTAGAGGTAGCATGAATTCAATTAAAAAACAGTAGTTTTATACTAGCAGTTTTCCCAGTGGGTTCCAGCATTTCTTGTCTACAGCTCATACTGTTTCTCATTCAGTTCTTTACTAACCCATAGCTACATAGTTCAAGGTCTTACCTTCCTAAGTTGGATTTCTTGTGGAATAATGAAAAGGTCCTGGAAGAGTTGAATTTGAGTTTTGCCAGCAACTTGGTCATGAAAGCAGAAACACTGTGATTACAATGGAATTTGAAATATATTAAAACTAAAAGGACTTAGACAATCAGGGAGAAAGCAGAAAAAGTTATTTTCCAGAAGGGGCATTTGATGAGTCTAAAGAACATCACTATCAGATATCTTGAGGCCCTTGGTAGGTGAGCAAGTTAGAACTTCCTGGGGAATTTAGGAAGAAAGGCACATCCAGTTGTGGCAGGAGGATTATTCAGTTAAGTTGGTAGAAAATCCAATGGAAAGCTCCTGTCCTTGCATGGCTCTTGCCTCTTCAGGTCCACATTAAGTCTCTCATTATGAGTGTTTGGCTACTTTGGCCAATTAGACTGGAAATCTGGAAGATGGTTTTGGCAAGGAGAGCCACTTTGGGACTCTGTATGTGTCAACACATTAAATCACAAAGACCTTCAGAAAGAAATATCTGCTGTTTTTCCTTGTTTCCCAAAATATACACAAATTCCTCCTTTGTCCACCTGAAACCACATGCATACAGACAAGAGGATCCTAGGAAACCAAGTTTCATCTAATAAGTTAACATGGTGAAAACCACCACAGCTGCTGTTGGTTATATAAGTTGTACTGGGCTGTTTATTCAACCTTTCTGATCCTCTCTCCCTATTTGTGTGTTGATGTAAAAAAGATCATTTTAACCATCTCTGTACGGTTGTAAGTTAGGATTGAATAAGATAATAATGTGAAAAATTGATTACAGAATATAAAATAACTTATGAAACTACTGTTATTAGATACATTCATTCAGTTAGTGTATATTTACTGCACACTTCTGGTGAGTTAGGAATTAGACTATGCCCAAGATACATAGCAGTGAACTAAATGGACAATATCTATGTTACCATAAAGCTGAATCGGATAAGAATTAGATTTTTCAGGTGGAGAAATAAAGGGAGAAGCTGACACACTGGATTTCAAGGGATACCACAGGTTAAAATTACACATTTGGGAGTTGTTAGCATTTAGATAGTGCTGAAAATATTTAGGTGTGAGGCTGAATTAGCTCAGTTAGAGAATACACATTAATTGTGAGAGGAAAATGGTCAAAGACTTAGATTTAAGACAATCCAGGAGTTGAGGATCAAAGAATCAGCAACAAAGGCTGAAAAACCAGAAACCAGTCTGTGATGTAGCTAGAGATAAGGGCGTGATGTCCAGAGCATCTAATGTAGAAAGTTTATGAGAACCTGTTTTAATATATACCAAATTCCAAAGCAAGTGGTATCTACTTTTCTACTTTAGCTTTTATTCAAAGTCAGTTAATATTGCAGGGTCTTAGTCCACCTGTACGAGGATGGACTGGGCCCGAGGAAAGGTAAGTATGCTGCTCACCTGTTTCCTAGCCTCCCGATCCGGAGACAATCAGACGCAGTAGGGAGCCAAATCAAGCAGGGACTCATTTATTTCACGTGTAACAGAGCCTTTTAAAGCACAAAATTTTAGAGTCACTGGGGCAGGGCATAAGGGCCAACCAATCACTTAAACGGTTATTTTACGGGGCCGTTTTTATAGGACTGCAGGGTCTGAGTCCACCCGTACAAGGATGGACTGGATCCAAGGAAAGGTAAGTGTGCCACTCGCCCGTTCCCCAGCCTCCCGATCCCGGAGACAATCAGACGCAGCAGGGAGCCAAGTCTGGCAAGAACTCATTTATTTCGCGAATAACAGAACCTTTTATAGCACAAAACTGCAGAGTCATTGGGGCAGGGCTTAAAGACCACCAATCACTTAAACGGTCATTTTATGGGCCATTTTTATAGGACTAGCCATATGTCTATACACTTGTTACTAGTTTTGTTACCTCCCTTGATGTTGCGTAGCCAATTAGCTTTTGAGTTCCGCCCATCTTACTTCCTCTGGATGGCATCTTCTTTGCCCCTCTCACAGGGCCCGCTGGAGAGGAGGCCACTGGCATCATTGTCGGCAGCCTAGTCCCTCTCCATCTGGTTCCCAACAGTCCTCTTGCTGGGGGGAAGGGGGGCTGTGGCAGCCATGTGAGCTGCTCCAGGATCCACTCCCCCTCCTTGCACGACAGCAGCTTGTTCATGGCCGGCCCTGGGCACAGTGGCATCATGGTGGCAGCTGTGCACACGCTCCAGCCCACAGTCCTGCTCCTCCAGTACCTGCAGGCTGTAGATGAAGTCCTCCTGCGGTGTTGCAGCTGGTCCTGCGCGTCTTGGAGCTAGGCGCGCTCCATGTTGACCCCTCTTTGGTGCCGCCAGGTCCAGGGGCTGGAGCTGCCACCACCGCACACCCCATGGGGCCGCTGTGTGCCATGGCAGTGGCTGGGGCCACGTGCATGCGTGCCGGGTCCCTCCCTGCGCTGCCATCCCTGGGACACCTGCTGGCTGGCTCTGTGGGCCCTGGCTCTGGTTAGTTCATGGGCTCGGCTCTGCGCGGCTCCATTCCGTGAAGCTCGGGCAGGGGCACCAGGGGTAGCTGCGCATGCGGAGCCCTGGGCCTGGCCTGGCCTGGCCACGCCATGGCCGTGCTCATGCCCTGCATAGGACTAGCCATATGTCTATACACTCATCATTAGTTGTCATCACTTCCCCTGATGTTGAGCAGCAAATCAGCTTTGGTGGTAAGCAACTTTGAGTTCCTCCCATCTTACTTCCTCTGGGTGCCATCTTCTTTGCCCCTCTCACAGGGCCCACTGGAGAGGAGGCTGCTGGCATCATCGTCGGCAGCCTGGTCCCTCTCCATCTGGTTCCCAATAGTCCTCTTGCTGGGGGGCTGTGGCAGCCGCGCAAGCTGCTTCAGGATCCACTCCCCCTCCTTGCATGAGAGCAGTTTGCTCCTGGCTGGCCCTGGGCACAGAGGCATCATGGCAGCAGCTGTCCACATGCTGCAGCTCACAGTCCCACTCCTCCAGCGCCTGCAGCCTGTAGATGAAGTCCTCCTGCAGACACTGCAGCCATCCTGTGCCTCCTGGAGCCAGGCGCACTTCATGTTGACCCCTCCTTGGTGCCGCCCGGGGCCCCTATCATCCGCACTGCCTGGCCCCGGGCTGGAGCCGCTACCGCCACACCCCCCGCAGGGCCACTGTGCGCCATGGTGGTGGCCAGGGCCACGTGTGCATGCGCCAGGCCCCTCCCTGAGCTGCCATCCCCTGGACACCTGCTGACTTCGTGGACCCTGGCTTGGGTTTGCCAGCTAGGCTCCACGTGGCTCAGGCAGGGGCGCCCGGGGGCAGCTGCGCATGCAAAGCTCCCTGGGCCTGGCCATGCCATGACATGGCCACGCTCATGCCCCGCAGATTCCCCCTTTTTGTTTCAAAAACAGACCCACCTCTTGCGAAGTTCAAGTCTTTGGGCACCTTTTTTTATAAGGCACACCCATTTGGCACCTCTTTTCCTGAGGTTCACCTAGAGTATAGGGAATCTTTAGGGTTGAGCTTGTAGTGGCCACGGAGTGCCATAGTTTGCTTAATATGCAGGGCCCAAGGGTACAGATTAGGGTAAACAAGTCATCCAATGGAAAAATCAATTAGGCAGGTTGAGTTTCAGCTGGGTCTCCCCATCTGCACTGAGCCAGGGAATCTACAACCTGGCACTTTCCTTTAACACCGAGGACCTCATGGAAGGGAGGTCTACATCCCAGGTTTGGGGGACAACATTATGCGTGATGCTGTTGAGGATCTCTCCATTGCCGGCACTGGTCACTAGTCAGGTCATCCACTGAGGTTGAGGTGGGTTGCTCTGGGCCACCATCTGAGCCAAGGAGGGTTAGAATGCCCATCAGTCGAGGTACCTCCATCTGAAATGGTCAAGGAGCATAAAAGCTTCTCAGGGGCTGGGACCCCGTGGGGATGGTTAGTAGTTACTTTTTTGGTCCTTTTTCCTCTGAAAATGAGCTGTGACCACCATAATCATTTCCTCTCCTTGTTGGTCATTCTGCTTTTGGGCATCTTCCTGTATAGAGGAAACAGGCAGAAACTTAAGGTTTCTGGCTGGAAGCCAGATTGGGGCTGTCTCCCCTGTGGGGAAGACACATCCAAACCCTCTGCCCATGGTGTTTAAGGGTTCTGGTCCCCTCCATTGTCATGTTAGAGGGTCCTTCCTTTTAACCTGAACTTGGGGCCTGATGTTTAATTGGCCCCAGTGTCTTTGGAATTTTGATTCAATTGACCCCTTGGAAAAATTTAAAATATTGGCCGGCGCCGTAGCTCAACAGGCTAATCCTCCACCTTGCGGCGCCAGCACACCGGGTTCTAGTCCCAGTCGGGGCTCCAGATTCTGTCCCGGTTGCCCCTCTTCCAGGCCAGCCCTCTGCTGTGGCCCAGGAGTGCAGTGGAGGATGGCCCAGGTGCTTGGGCCCTGCACCCCATGGGAGACCAGGAAAAAGCACCTAGCACCTGGCTCCTGCCATCGGATGAGCGTGGTGCGCCGGCCGCAGCGTGCCGACCGCGGCAGCCATTGGAGGGTGAACCAACGGCAAAGGAAGACCTTTCTCTCTGTCTCTCTCTCTCTCTCACTGTCCACTCTGCCTGTCAAAAAAAAATATTAAAATATTGATACTGAACAAAGCCATTTGTAATTGGATATGGGGGCTAATTTCCCCTTTTTGTTTAGGCATTGATGATTTCGTTCTACAATTGCCTAGTCCTGAGGGTTGTAAAGTATTCCTGTGATGTGTTTAATATACCATCTGCTAAAAAAGTCAGACATTGCTTTGCTAATAAAGCAAGGCCGATTATCAGTTTTAACCTGTGCTAGCAGGCCTAAAGTGGCAAAGTATTGAAGGAAATGTGATTGTGAATGTTTAGCCTTTTCTCCTGAATGTGCTGTGGCCTAACAAGCTCCTGAATAAGTATTGATGGAAACAAAAACATATTTAAGCTTGCCAAAGGCTGAAAAATGGGTAACATCAGTTTGCCAGAGAATATTGGGTTTGAGGCCTCTAGGATTTACTCCTTGTGTCTGTAATGGGGGCACCTTCAGGAAGGGTTGACATGTTTTGCAAGTGTGGATGATGTTTTTGAGGTCCCTTACAGGGACTTGGGTGAACCTGTATCGTAGGCCCCTCCAGTTGATATGGGTTAAGACATGTAGTTGAGTGGCTTCCTGTAAAGTTAATGCTTGTGGGCTGGTGGCTAGTTGATCAGCCCAATTATTTCAGACAGACAGAAACCCAGGGAGCTTTGAGTGTCTCCTCAAGTGTTGGACATAAATGGGAGCCCTCCGTTCCTCTAATAAAACTTGGAGGGTAACTATAAGGGGGCTATCAGACTATCAGTTAAAGGGCCCTTGAATGTCCTGAAGAACCATAATTACAGCAAGCATTTCTTTATATTGTGCCGACCCTTGGCAGGGTTGGAACCTTTGGTGGCTTGGGGTTTCCTGTTGACCCTCGAAGGCTGCATGTGCAAAGCCTGTTTGACCCCTGTCAGTAAAAACATGAGGGGCATTGAGGATGGGTTTAGAAGAGAATAAGGAAGGCATTTTTAAGGGAAGTCGCCATAGCATGACGGTCCATTTGGATGGCCCATAATGGCAATTGATGTGTCCCAAAAACCCCTCCAGGGAAAGGGCAAGACGGGCATTTGCCCAGGTAAGCCATTCAACATCTGACATTCGAAAGGGGAAAACAATGGAATGGGGTCAGAGCCATAATGCCTCTGGGCCTGAGTTTTGCCCTTAATTATAGCATCAGCAAGCTGATCATCCTGAGAGTATACCCGAGGTGTGCCCCCAAGGGGGTGTGAATCCATTCCATTGATTCCCCTTCCTGAGTCAGGACTGCAGAAATCAGGGTAATCCACGCAAACAGCCACAGAGAGAAGGGCTTATTAGCAGAGTACCTTTTTAAAGAAACTTTGTCCAGGGCCTCTTGAAACTGTAGAAATATCACCCGATGACTATCTGTAAGGATAATATTATCTTGTGGCATTTTATTTTTTAGCAATGTGAACAAGAGCACAAGACTATCCTCGGGGATGGATACCCAGGGCAGTAACCAATTAATTTCCCCTAAAAGATTTTGAAGTTGAGTTAGGGTCATGGAGGTTGGGATATCCAAAAGAGGTTTAAGGGGACTGACTTGGGTTAGAGTTAAATGGGACCCAAGCACCTTAAAAAGGGGTTCCTTCTGAATCTTACTAGGAGCCACCGTAAATCCTCCCTCCATGAGTGTTGTAAGGACCTGGGTTAAAAGGCCCTCTAGGAGGGCAGGATTCTTGTGTCCAAGGATGATGTCATCCATATAGGCATAGGCGAGGGAAATATCTGAACTTAATCCAGGCTCCAAGAGCGTGGCCAGGTACTGTTGGCAGAATGCTGGACTATTAGCCATCCCTTATGGTAATACTGTCCACTCATACCATTGATCAGGTCGAGAAAAATTAAGGGAGGAGACGGAAAAGGCAAATTTTTCACAGTCATCCGGGTGTAATGGGATAGAAAAGAAATAATCCTTAATATCTATTACAACCAGGGTATGCTCTGAGGGTATGGCGGGGGTCCAGGGCATGTAGAGAATCCCTCCCCTGTCCCAGCCAGCATAGTGTATGTAATAGGGTTAGCTGGCTGGACTGCTCCATTAGCTTCAGCCCTCACCCAGCACTCCTCCTTAAAAAAGGCGCACCACTTTATGAACTGTGAACTTGTGAGGACTGCCTTGGCCATGTCCAACCAGTCCTTGGGGGATGCTTGAGTGATAGGCTATATCTTTCAGCAGAGTTTGGGCCCAGGGGGAGTTTGTGCCATCCTCTGCTACTGCCTTGAGGAGTTCTTTGAGGTCCTTGGCCTCCCAAGGGTACCATTCCAAGGGCCTATTAGCCACCAGGGCTGAATTAACAGGGTAGGCCTGAGGCTGCAGGTTCCCAGGCCCAAAGTTCACTTCTCTATGCTGCTTTATGTCCACCAGATAAGATTATGCATAGGTTACCTCCCCCAGCCCCTGTCTTTCAGTGGAGGGGCTGGTCATTGGGATCTAGGTCACACAGGTCTCTCTGCAGGGTCGCATAGGGCAACGCTCCCTCCTCAGTCCCAGGCACGTATGGCGGGGGCCTGGACTCCTTCGAAATGTAGACAGGGGGAGGAAATTTTAACTTCCAATGTCTGTGTCTCTTTATCTTTCCTATTGTCGATGTCATCCTCTGTCCCTTCCTTATCCCAGACTGCCTTAAAAATGGAATTAACCATAATAAGGGTTTCACTTACCCTGAGAGACCACTTAGCCTCAGCTGAAAAGTTACTGCTCGAGCCCCACGTTGGGCACCAGATGCAGGGTCTTAGTCCACCCATATGAGGATGGACTGGGCCTGAGGAAAGGTAAGTGCGCTGCTCACCCATTTCCCAGCCTCGCAATCCTGGAGACAATCAGACGCAGCAGGGAGCCAAGTCAAGCAGGGACTCATTTATTTCACGTGTAACAGAGCACAAAACTGCAGTCACTGGGGCAGGGCATAAGGACCAACCAATCACCTAAATGGTCATTTTAGGGGGCCATTTTTATAGGACTAGCCATATGTCTATACACTCATCATTAGTTGTCATCACTTCCCCTGATGTTGAGCAGCAAATCAGCTTTGGTGGTAAGCAACTTTGAGTTCCTCCCATCTTACTTCCTCTGGGTGCCATCTTCTTTGCCCCTCTCACAGGGCCCACTGGAGAGGAGGCTGCTGGCATCATCGTCGGCAGCCTGGTCCCTCTCCATCTGGTTCCCAATAGTCCTCTTGCTGGGGGGCTGTGGCAGCCGCGCAAGCTGCTTCAGGATCCACTCCCCCTCCTTGCACGAGAGCAGTTTGCTCCTGGCCGGCCCTGGGCACAGAGGCATCATGGCAGCAGCTGTGCATATGCTGCAGCTCACAGTCCCACTCCTCCAGCACCTGCAGGCTGTAGATGAAGTCCTCCTGCAGACACTGCAGCCGTCCTGTGCCTCCTGGAGCCAGGCGCACTTCATGTTGACCCCTCCTTGGCGCCACCCGGTCTGGGGGCAGAGCCGCTACCACTGTGCCCCCTCTGGGGCCGTTGTGTGCCATGGCAGTGGCCGAGGCCACGTGCGTGTGCACCAGGCCCCTCCCTGCGCCGCCATCCCTGGGACACCCACCACCTGGCTCCATGGGCCCTGGCTTGGGTTAGTTCACGTGCTAGGCTCCACATGACTCGGTCGGGGGTATCCAGCGGCAGCTGCATGTGTGGAACTGCCGGGCCTGGCCTGGCCACGCCATGGCTGCGCTCTTGTCCCACAAATATGACAATTGAGAATTGACCAGTAATTTAGCAAAACGGAAGTTATTACCAGGATGGAATTGATTTGAGACAGAATGGAAAAAGGAACTTTTAGTGGAAAAGCAAAAAGAAAAATAGGGTGGTAATAAGTGCATACTATGTCAAGTAAAATTGTATAAAAATATATGAGGAGTCTCTTTCTTGAAAAAATATATGAGTCTTCTTTCTTGAAAAAGGGAAACTTCTGGCTTGCTTTATTTTTCTCCCTATATCAGAGTATATATCAACTTTGTGGCCTCATGGATTCCTCAGATCATCAAGGATTCCATTCCAAACATAATGATGACCTGACAGTTTCAAGTCATCCATAGGTACAGACCCACAAGTGGTTAAGTAAATGAAGACTCACCTTTTTCCTGCTGATTTTACATAGGTTAATCTGTCGTCAATAATAACACCGAGTTTGGGCATTCTATAGATCTTGTTTGTTACATGTGAAATTTTTAGGACCTTTTCCTTATAGACTCCCTAAATGTTTGGGTTATAATAATTACCTAAGGATATCCCATTTTAGATATTGGAAACAGTCCACTTTGCAGTTCTGTGACAAGACTGAACATGCTTGTGTGACTGTATGTGCTTTAATGATTTTTTTCCCCTAACGAAACAATTCTAGATTTTTTTTGTTTTTTTTATCTTAGCCTACAGTATTTTTTTACTTTGTGTTATTTCTATGACATTTCTTATGGGTATTTAGATTTCTGGTGTCCTATGTCCAATAAATATATCATTCCATTTCAGGATTTTTTTTGGTCCACCATCAGATCTGTCAGTTTTCTACACTTAATAACATTGCTATCAGCAACAAACTTCTAGACATTCAGTCCCCATGATAAAGATACATATGACAGCTGTGTGCCTCAGAGTGCTTGCTTAGGTAACTTTACTTTGGTTATAATCAACAATATTGTTAAAATTAAGGGTCCTTTAACTTCTGAACCACTAGGTTTTTTATTGTGTTTTATGCTAAGATTATTTTTCTCTAGCATATTATCTGGCGTGCTTATTGGGCAAGATTTCTTTAGTTAACACTGACAATGATAAAAAGGAAATCTTCCTTGAAACCAAGCAAATTGATAAAGGTTTTGGTTAGAGTGGGTCCACTACAGAGTCCAGGAAGAGTTTGCATTTGTTTTATCACTGAGAGGATCAGAGTTTAGAGTGAATAAATACGAAAGTCTATGTGCTAACTTGACCTGCCCTGAATCAAAACTTTTCATCTAGGTAGCTTGGAATCATTAAAAGGCAGTAATGAATGTGCATGGGAGGCAATATTGTCTTCACTTTAATGATAAGATGTATTGGTATTTGAGCATAATTCTAGCTGTTTTCTTTTCTGGTGTTGTGAATAGCACTATATTGTGTACCAGTTTTGCATGTCTGTGACAATACAGTATGATGAGAAAGAAAAATTTGGGATTAGTTGTCTATTTTAGTCTTAATCATTCCAACTGCATAAATCTGAAATATTATCCACTTGAGGCTGAATTATTATTACTACAATTCTATGTTGATTGAAATAACTGGATATGTGCTTATTCTATATATAAATGTTTTGAGAAGGAAATGGTTTGGGTATAGTAAGGTGCTTCTAAATAAGTTACAGTAATTTCTAATGCTTTATATGACTGTGAATGTTTTAATATGTGTTGTGGGTGTGTTCAATGTGAAGAGTTGGATTTTGGAAGCAAGATGACAGTAATAAGTGATTTTTGTTTGGTCAGGCCTTGTATCCTCTATTCCCTATAAAAGATGAAGAATTGAATTGATCAGATGCCCCAACTGTTGTTTCGATTAAAAATAAACATGGCATCACCAATGTATCTCGTTTAGTCAGTCATCCTGAGAACAAATGAAACGAGAGGGTGGTGGATTCAGAAGTACTTTTTTAATATTTAGTGTACTTGATTCTCACATGACCAATTTTGAATTTACTCTATAAATTGTCTTTGGCATCAAATTGCTCTTGGTTCTACTTTTAAGTTAAAGACTGTGATGATTTTAGGGAGAGAATGTGATAATTGCTATTCTGTTAATCTTGGGGCTGCTATTCATTTTGCCCTTTTATTACCTCTTTGTTTGGGGTTAATGAGACATGTAAGTTATTTTTCAGGTAAAGATTCCATTGTAATTCATTATGGAAAAAATAGCTTAATTCAGTGCATTTTACTTATAATGATCAACTGTGGATTGGCTATCAATGCTTTTAGTCTCTGAACACATTTTTAAATTTTTGTTTGAGATATAAATAATATACAAAAACTTCCAGATAATTATAAAGAGATACAGTATCCTTGGTTATAATTTTCCAGTTATTAAGTCAAATGGTCCATATCTTTGACATCTATTTTATTTATGTGAAAGGCAGAGTAACAGAGAGAGAGGAAGAGACAGAGAGAAGTCTTCTTATGCTACCTGGTTCACTCCTTGAATGGCCACAATGACCTAGGCTTGGCCAGATGGAAGCCAGAAACCCAGAACTCCATCCAGGTCTCCCACATGGGTGGCAGGTACCCAGGCAGTTAGACCACCATATAGGGTTTTCCTAGGTGCATTAGCAGGGAGCTGGATCAGAAGTAGAACAGCTGGGATTTGAACCAGCACTCTATATAAGATGCTGGTATAGCAGGGGGCTGCTTAACGCACAATTCCACAGCACTGGCTCTGGTCCATGGGCTTTGCATGGACATAAATTTACTACATCATAGATTTCATGTGACTTTTAAAAAAAAAAGATAAATTTATTTGAAAGGCAGAATTAGAGACAGAGAGAAAAAGAGAGAGCACTTCAATCTGTTGGTTCACTCCCCAAATGTCTGCAACGACTGGGCTAAGCCAGGCTGAAGCCAGGAGCCAGGGCTTCTTCCAGGTCTCCCACATGGGTGCAGGGGGCAAAGGACTTGGGCCATCATCCACTGCTTTCCCAGGTGCAGTCGCAGGGAGCTGGATCAGAAGTGGAGCAGCTAGGACTCGAACTGGCTCCTATGTGTGATACCGGTGTTGCAGACCTTGGCTTTAACTGGCAGTACCACAGCGCCAGCCCCCATGTGATTTTTGTACCTCCATTTCTTGTATCTTTAAGGGATTTCTGTTTAGTATCATCTCAGTGGTGGCAAATTTTAGTGTGAAAAATCACCAAGTTGGAAATGAGTGTAGTTCAAATGTATGTATTAGGATATTTCAATTTCAATTCTTTGTAAAAAAATAATCACTGCACTACAATATTATTTTTTTGGGAAAAAAAATCTCCAAATGAACAAAACTTTATTTTTCTCAGCAATTTAAAAATAAGTAATAATTTAAACTGAATACACAACCTTTAGTGTTTTATCCTTACTGTACATCTGTTATTATAAAGCACTGCTCCATTCAGTTAAAACCTAAAGAATACCATCAACTTTTCCTGGCTTTTCTAATCAGAATTAGTAAATGAACATAATTTTGTTACCCTTTTAAAAATGCTTAGAAAAGTTACAATATCATAGTTCACATAAAGCCCTTTAAATATCTCATATCACAGGTTGTAGATGTTAAGGGTAAATAATGACAGCACTATTCTTAGGAAGACCATCTTGGCAGAGAGCTTCAGTACTAACCAGGTTACATAAACAGAAGAAACAACCATAATTTTTAGTACTAGAACTGTTGCCAAATCTTGCATAAAGTTCACCTGTCACATTTTAAAATGGCCTGAATTTGAACATGGATGCCATGGCACAGAATATGAAATTTAATGATGAAATTAGGTAAGTGATAGTAGTTAAAAATTATATCCTAAAATCTGGGAACCTGATAATGCTTTATTTAAAGTATGGCTGTAAAAGAGTATTTTAAAAGATAAATGTCACTTTTATTTTAATTATCATGTTCAGTTTTCCCTCTTCTAGACACTAAAAGCAGTAATGCTGATATTCAAATCTGTATTTTGGAATTTCAGTTTATAATAAAAATAAAAATCAGCTTATTTTGTGTGTTTCATTCTGCACTTTAAGTAGGCAAAAACTGTCTTTCTGTTTACTACTGTTGTTACACAGCATAAGTTTTCCTCCTCAACTCAGCTATACTTTAAGAGGTAAAAAATGATAACCATTAAGTATATTTCAAAAGTGAATGCAGATTCAAACATGGATTGGAACACTAGAGTTCTAAAAATGTTTTACATAAAAGCTTAGTCATTGGAATTAGTGTGAAGCCCTGATATAACACTCATTTAGTATATATATTAAGAAAAATTAGCTTCATATTCAATAACTCTTCAAGTCTCAGAAAATAGCTAAGGAGGTGCTTTGAGTACCAGCAAAACCATGTTGTCACTCCATGACATCAATATTAAACATTCCATTCCATTCTCCACCTGTAAAACTTTCTCATTATCTTTTCTCATATTTCTTTTAAATACATTTCCCTCTCTGTTAGTCTCTATTCAATACAAGCAAAAGTGCATTCAAGTCCCTGATCTAGTGGTACTTTCTATTTGTGGCACCCATTACCATAACAACAACATATTAGCAACAATGCTCACAGTACCAAGCCTATTTTTTTTTCTTCGAAAGGACTATTTAAATGCTGGGTCTTACTTTCACACTATTTAAGGATTAAAAGATTTCCTCTTGGACTGGATAGTACAACTTCAATTATATATTACCTTTAAAAAAATCAATGCAAACTTGAAAAAGACTTACTTTCTACTTACCTTCATGATTATAAATAGAACTATTCAGAAACTGAGCAAAGTGAAAAATGTTTTATTCTATTTTCCAGTTCCATAAACATGAATATGAACACAGTATATCATACTTCTGAAATCTACTGGTGTGGTCTAAATTTAATTTCTTTTGATACTGTTTATATTCCTTTTTTGCTTCTAAAAAACCTGGCCCATTTCCATGCACAATGAAGCGTATGTTAAGATTACATATTGACTGATTTTGAAAAAAAACTTTTGAGAATAAACACAGGAAATTTTTAAAAAGTGGAATGGAATCATTTGGTCCCACAAGTTCCTTATTTTAGATTTTATGTATAACTTTTATCTCCCAAGTTTTGTCTATGACAATAAATAATCTCAGCAATTCTGTTTGGGGAAGTAAAGAACAGAAGTGGTTTATAGACAGTAGTTTTGTTGCTCTTCACTACCATGCTACCAACTAAGCTGTCATCAGTATTCTCAGCTCTACTTTCTTTGGACCCTGAAATAAGTTGAAAAATTCATCACTGGCACTTAATGCTTGGGAAAAAAAAAAAGTGGTTTTGTGCAATTGAACCTGGAATTCCAGTTTACCATTAAAAACAGAGTGAAGATTTTCTTCTTTTGATTCCTTAATGTAAGTGAGGAACTCCACATAAATTCTTTACATTTTGGCAGATCTGTGCCCATAAAACAGGCTATTTAGATTATAGATTTTCTCCCGGCTGGTACTGTGGCTCTGTAGCAGTGAAGTAGTCTTCCAGGAAAGACTGAATATACTCAAATGTTGGTCTTTCATTAGGGTCCTTCCAACACAGATTCATCAATTCACGGAGGGATTCTGGACAGCCTTGAGGGCAGGGCATCCTGTATCCTCGTTCCACCTGCTCCAGCACTTCCCAGTTCACCATACCTGGATATGGTACTCTGCCCTTTGTGACCTATTCTGTCTGTAGAATTCCAAATAACCATACATCAGACTTTATTGTAAATCAAGCATACAGTGCTGCCTCAGGAGCTGTCCATTTGTTTGGAAGTTTTGCACCTTGTCTTGCTATGTATTCATTGTCTTCAATTAATTTTGCTAAACCAAAATCGGCGATTTTGCATACAAGATTTTCTCCTACAAGAATATTAGCAGCTCGAAGATCTTGGTGAATACAGTTCATTCTTTCAATATATGCCATGCCATCAGCAATCTGAGCAGCCATATCAACCAGTTGTGGAAGCTTCAAATACTTTCCATCCCTTTCCTTAAGGCAATCTAATAAGCTCCATTTTGACATAAATTCAGTGACTGTATAAATTGGTTCTTCAGAAACAACAGCCATATAGTGGAACAAGTTTATCATGTCTTAATTTTTTCATTATCTGAGCTTCTTGGAGGAAAGCTGCTGGCATCATTGTACCTGGCTTTAGTGTTTTGATTGCTACCTTTGTGGTTCCATTACATGTTCCCATCCATACTTCACTAAAACATTGTCCTAGTTTAACTTCTAGTTTCAAAGATTCTCGAGGAATTTCCCAAGCATCTTTTGCTAGACCTGGAGTCTGTGGTTTCACAGTTGAACACACAGTTGTTAACTCGTGACATAAACCATTAGCATGTTCTGTGTATGTGTAGTGTTTCACCAATTTTTGAAGAGTATCAAACTGTGCTCTGGTTGTAAGGTAGTATCCACCATTGTCAAGTTTCCTAATTTTGTAGTGTTTCACATTATCACCCCTTACCTCATCCCAATCACGAATAGAGAGGAATAAGCACCATTAGTAGTTTCCACTCTCTCTTACTAAAAATATACCTCGTTGATTCCCAGGATTCAGAAGTAATCTTTCAGCATCTTTTCTCCCCATTTTTCCAAAATACCATTCTTCCACCTGAAGGGAATCCATAGGTGCTACATAATTGCTAGGGATATAGCCATTCTTTCCTGTAGCAATGGATCATGCTTCCCACCAGTCTCCTTCCATATTGTAAATTACTTGAAATTGTTCACCCTTCTTAAATGAGAGGTCTTCTGTAGTTCTAGATTCATAATCATATAAGGCCACAAATATAGTAACACCACCTGTAAAACAAGTAGGATATGAACTTGGTACCACTGACAATGAGGAAGAAGCTCCTCCCAAAGGAGTCACCCCTGAGGATCCTCCAAATGCTGTTATGGAAAGACTGCTGAAATTAACCAATGCTCCCTTTGCCAAAGATGATGGTGTCCCCGCAGTGTGATCTGCTCCATAATTGCTAGCACTTATACTGACAGGCTCTGGAGTGTTTTCAGTTCTGTATTTAATGGCTGCAGTTTTGTTTTCTTTACTTTTAATGCAGACCATTATAAAATCTACAGAAGCTGCCCTCCAGCCATGCTCTCGTGAGGCACTGCAGCCGCAGCTCTGAGTAGTGGGGAAAGGGTGGCGGATGGAGGCGAGGCCCATGGAACCTACTCCCTCCACCTCCAAGTCCTGGGGCATCCCGGCCCAGGATGTGTTACTTGAGGAGGAGGGAATTCCTGGGCTCCCCAACCTGTCCACCTCACCCTCCACCACCTCCCCTCACAGATCCACCCACTCCACTCCTTGGCGTGGGGGATACTACTGTTGGACCTCTCAGTAGCAGAGATGTCCACTTGCTCGGGAGGACGCCCAAAGATCCAGACTCCAGACGAGTTGATGCAAAAAAACAAGAGGTATTTATTGAACGTTTGCGCAAACGGGCCCCCACCTCAGGCGGTGAGGAGCCCTGAGCAGCAGTTTCACACAGCTTATATAGGCAACAGATTAGCATATTCTTAGGCGGGGAATGCTGAGGTGTTACAGGATTGGTCAGTTCAGAGGGTCCATTAGCATGTGGGGGGGTGCTGACGAAGAATGCTGAGGGAGAGTGCTGAGGGAGAGTGCTGAGGTGGCACAGGATTGGCCGGTCGCAGTGACATCATAAGAGCGCGCCCAGAAACTCTCTGAAGGGAGGGGCAATTCTGCTCTGGGTTCACCTAGAGTTCACCCAGAGAAGGGAGGGGCAGCTCCGCTCCAGCTCTGGGTTCACCTAGAGTTCATCCAGAGAAGGGAGGGGCAGCTCCGCTCTGGGCATGCTCAGAGGCTTCCCGAAGGGGAGGGGCGGCTCCCCTCTGAGCATGCTCAGAGGTTTCCCGAAGGGGCGGGGCGGCTCCGCTCTGGGCGCGGTCCCTCCACACCGGCGCCTGTGGCCTTGCGGGGCGCCCTGATCACCCAGCAATCACCTGAGGCCCAGGCATCCTGAGGATGGCTCAGGGGTGGGGAGACCCCTCGGCTGCCAGCCGAGGGCGAGGAGTCTGGTCCGGGGGTGGCTGGGCCCGCGCAGATGCCCGATCACGCGGGGCCTGAGCGTTCCCATGGCAACCCGCGGCCGCGGAGCCCCGACAATGACCCGGGGGTGAGGCGGCCCCACCACTCCAGAGCGGCCCCGTCACACGGGGTCAATGTGGGCCGGGACGACACTGCCACTGCCCGCGGGCCGCCGGACGAGGGGGCGTGGGGCCCGGGGCTGCCGCAGGGCCCGGCGCCTCTCCCCGTAAGGGTCCTTCATTCCCTCCTTTTCTTTTTGCCCAGATTTTAATCTTAAAATCTACTGGACCTTGGAGGTCTTCAAAGCTTGACACTGGTACTGTTGAGTCAGCACCAGGGTTTGGACCTGGGAAAGCCTCTCACGGATAAACTGGAGCAACCTGTTAAGAATACATGGGCCAAAAGTTAAAAGAAGGAATAGGATGAGTAGGGGGCCCATTATGGTCGATACTAGGGTAGTTAACCATGGGGATCTGGTGAACCATCCTTTATACCAGCTGTAATGGGCCTCTCTATCCCTTTGTCTCTTGTCAAGCCTCTCCCTGAGCTTTGACATAGAGTCCCTGATTACCCCAGATTGGTTCACATAGAAGCAGCATTCCTCTCCCAGGGCAGCACACAATCCTCCCTCCTTAAGAAAAAGTAGATCTAAACCTCGTCGGTTTTATAGTGCGATTTCGGCAAGGGAATCTAGGGATTGCTCCAACTTTGTAATGGATTGCTGGAGTGCTCTTATATCCTCATCTACCGCGGCCCGGAGCTCAGAATAATATTTGGAGCTCTGTGCTAAGGCCGTCGCACCAGTGCCTACCCCAGCTGCTATCCCCAATCCCAGTAGGACTGCTAGGGTTATTGAAGTGGGTTCTCGCCGAAAGCAGGTGGGTCGCTTTTCATACCAGTTGACCAGAGTGTCAGCTGAATGGTAGTACACTCTGGGTATTACTCTTACCAAAACGCAGAAGTCATTGGTATTATTCAGGACTTCTGCAGACACGCAGGAAGTGAGGCCCTTATTGCACGCCCACCAAGTGCCTGCCTCCGGAACCAGGTACGGGCTGTCTCGCATAGTAACATTATAGGTGACATTGCACAAGTGTCGGTGGGACAAGGGAGGATTTCCTACACAAATACCTTGTCCCGACACCTCTGTAAGAGTGAGACACGGCTGAAGGGGCAAGAGGCAATTGTTTGCCTCTGTGGTGCCATTCCAGGTTCTGGGGACCGCGAGGCCTTCATAATAGGGTGGACCTGAGGCTAGGCATAGCCAGCAGGACACTGTCAGCTCTGGGTTGGTCTGGTTGAGGGCTAGAAAGGCCCCTGTCAAAAGGTTAAACAGCCGCTGTCCGGTCGTACGGGGGCTTGGATCATTTGGAGCCGAGCTCGCCAGGTTGGGTGAAAGGGAGGCTGACGGGAGAGGTTGCCTGGGGAGAGCCTGCTTCGCTGGAGGGAGGGAACTCTGTTCTCGCAAGACCGAGTTGGTTCCCACGGACTGGGGACCGGGAGCCTGAACCATTAATCTTACGGTGAACCAAAACCCAAAATCATACCCTGCAACATAGTATCTTAATCCCCATGTTCTTCCTCTCATCCAGCTGGAGAGTGTAGAAACGTCAGAAATGTCCCTCCCTCTAGTGGTGAAGGAAATATTCAATGGGATGCAGTAATGGGCTTCACCACAGGGCCCTAGGGCATAGCGGCAGTTCTTCCCTTCGGGGGTAAAGTTTCAGAGTACTGTAACCCAATCCCGACTGGAGGATGGCTTCCACCAGGCAGATCCGGTGGTCTCACACCCCCAGCCTTTACAATATAGGGACTCGGGTCCACCACACTGCCACTTTTGTTGGTTGCTCCTGTCATCCTTGGGGCACACATAAAACTCCGTCTGACGGAGGAAACATCTTCTTACGGCGTTTCGGCATCCGACATCGAGATGGGAGCCATACACGCCCCAATAGTTAAGACTATTCCTAGGGACGTTGGTTAAATTATCCTGGTCAGGTACATCCCAGGTATCTAACCCAGTGACCAGCTGACATACGTCTGGGTATAAGGTGGGCCACCACGCCCCAGGGGTATGTATCCCACTAACAGACCAGGCCACCCGTCCTGTGGAGGAAATTACTTCCCACGTTAACAATTGTGGAGCATGGGGATTGGAAAAACAATGGGGAAAGGCCAGGAATGTCACAAATATTAAACAGTTCTTGAAAGTCTTAGCTTGAGCGGGTTCTGAGTGCGCTGGAGCTTCCATTTGGCTGGTCTATCCGGACCCTCAGGGCCCTGGGGTGGTGCTCGCTTCACGTGTGAGGTGTGGACCCAGGCGGCGATCCCGTCGACCTTGAGAGCGGTGGGAGTCGTCAACAGCACAGTGAAGGGGCCTTTCCACCGGGGCTCTAGAGTCTTGGATTGGTGCCTTCGGACATACACGGCATCACCGATGTGGAAAGGATGTGGTGTGGTTGTAGTCTCGGGTTGGTAGGCTGCCGCAAGAGGTTTCCAGACCTGGTTCTGGATGATCTGGAGCGCTCTTAACCGGGCCTGTAAATTAGGGGCATCGGCAACGGAGTCACTAGCAAGGTCAAGCAAGCCTGTTACTGGTGGGGGCCCTCCATAAAGGATTTCGTATGGCGTCAGCCCACAATGAGAGGGCGTGTTTCGGACCCGGAACAACACCATAGGGAGGAGTTGAACCCAGTCTTTAACGCCAGTCTCCAACGCTAATTTGGTCAAGGTCTCTTTAATTGTCCTATTCATTCTTTCCACCTGCCTTGAACTTTGGGGTCTATAGGCACAGTGCAATTTCCAATTTATGCCTAATGTTTTGGCCACCAACTGACTTACCTGGGAGACAAACGCTGGGCCGTTGTCAGACCCGATTACCTTAGGCAAGCCGAACCGGGGGAAGATCTCCTCTATGATCTTCTTGACGACCACCTGGGCGGTTTCCCGTTTTGTGGGGAATGCCTCAGTCCATCCGGAGAAGGTGTCTATAAAAACTAGGAGATACTTATTCCCATAGCTGCCCGGTCTTATCTCAGTGAAATCGACCTCCCAGTTGATTCCTGGTCGGTCTCCTCTTACTCTGGCTCCCTCCGGGAGCTTGAGGTGTCTGGCATTTACCTTGGCACACGGAACACAGGATGCAGTCACTTGCTGGACTAAAGAATCAAGTCCGGGGATGTAATAAGACTGCCTATCTTCCTGTAAGGCTGCTTTTAGCTTTTTCTGTCCCAAATGAGTCCATTGATGGAGGTTGGTAATTATTTCTTTAGCCAGTTGGTGCGGCAGGACTATTTTCTCTCTGAGCCTCCAAACCCTTATTTGTTCGTCGTACTCTGCACCGAGCCGCTGGATCGTATCTAAGTCTTGGTCCGAATAGAGGAAAGGTGGTTCCCTCAATTCTTGGGTGGGCTCAGTTGTCTTTAATGGGAGCACCTGTTGGCCCAGGGCTGCTGCCCTAGCAGCCTCGTCCGCCATCCTATTTCCTCTTGCTACGGGGTCGTCTCCTCGTTGGTGCCCAGGGCAATGAATTATACTCAACCTTTTGGGCAGGAACAGGGCCTGTAGAAGGTCTAGGATTTCCTGCTTATTTTTAATGTCCTTGCCCGCTGAGGTTAAGAGGCCCCTTAGCCGGTATATCTCCCCATGTACATGGGCAGTGGCGAAAGCATACCGACTGTCTGTGTAAATGTTGACCTTTTTGTCTCGTGCCTGTTTTAAAGCTTGAGTTAAGGCTATGAGCTCGGCTTTTTGAGCAGAAGTTCCAGGCTTCAAGGCACTTGACCAGATAACAGTTTTTCCATCCACCACCGCTGCCCCAGCCCTCCGCTCACCGTTCTGTAGAAAGCTGCTCCCATCGGTGAACCAGGTCAGTTCGGCATCCAGCAGAGGCTGGTCGGTTAGGTCTTTTCGGGTGCCGTGGGCCTCAGCCAGGATTTGGTGGCAGTTATGGATTACCTGGGCCTGGGGCCCCAGTTCCGGGAGCAGGGTGGCCGGGTTTAAGGAGGTGGCAGTCCCAAACCGGACCCGCTCTGAGTTTAATAACATAGTCTGGTAATGGGTTATCCGAGCATTTGAGAGCCACCGATCTGGTGGCTGGCGGATAACTGTCTCCACAGCATGAGGTGCCACTATGGTGAGAGGTTGGCCTAGAGTCAATTTGTCCGAGTCTTTCACCAGAACTGCCACGGCCGCTATCATGCGGAGGCACGGAGGCCAGCCGGCTGCTACATTGTCTAGTTTTTTTGAAAAGTATGCTACCAGCTTTTTCCAGGGCCCAAGCTTTTGGGTTAGCACTCCCTTTGCTACTCCCTTGTTCTCATCCACATATAATGTGAAGGGCTTGGTCATATCAGGGAGGCTCAGGGCTGGGGCTGACAACAGGGCCTTTTTTATATTGTCAAACGCCTGCTGTTGCTCTTCTTTCCATTGAAAGGGAGCGTTGGACTTCGTGAGGGGGTACAATGGGGCTGCCAGCTCTGCAAACCCAGGAATCCAAAGGCGGCAGAATCCTGCACTCCCGAGGAATTCCCGCATCTTTCTGGCATTCGTTGGGGGTGGAATTAGAGCAACTGCCCTTTTTCGGCTTTCCGTCAGCCACCGTTGCCCTCCTTCTAGGAGGTAGCCTAGGTAGGCCACCTGTTTCTGACATATTTGGGCCTTTTTCGCAGAGGCTCGATAGCCCAATTCCCCCAGCCTCTGTAGCAGAGCCCCGGTACCTTTTAGGCAGTCCTGCTCAGTTTCAGCGGCAAGGAGAAGGTCGTCCACATACTGCAGGAGGACCAGGTCTGGATGGTTGACTCGGAAGTCGGCCAAATCTAGGTGCAAAGCTTCGTCAAACAGGGTAGGCGAATTTTTAAATCCTTGGGGCAACCTTGTCCAGGTGAGTTGTCCGGAAAACCCGGTCTCTGGATCTTTCCACTCAAAGGCAAAGATGGATTGGCTCTGAGGACTAAAACAAAAGAATGCATCCTTTAGATCTAGCACAGTGTACCATATGTGGGTCGGAGGCAAGGTACTTAGCAGATTGTAGGGGTTGGGCACTGTGGGATACATATCCTCCGTTCTCCTGTTAACCTCCCTCAAGTCCTGTACCGGGCGATAGTCACCCGTACCGGGCTTCTTTACTGGTAGTAGGGGGGTGTTCCAAGGTGAACGGCAAGGTTTTAAAATGCCTAGGTGTAACAGTCTCTGGATATGTGGCCGGATACCTTCCTTGGCTTCCTTGCCCATCAGATATTGACGAACTGACACGGGAATGGCGGTGGGCTTCAGATCTATGATCAAGGGAGGCCGGTTGACGGCCAGCCCTATTCCTGCAGTCTCTGCCCAGGCCTGAGGAAAATCTGCAAGCCACTTGGGATCCAGGGGAGCCATGGTGGGCAGGGGTCTTTCGAATAGTCGGTGTTCGTCCTCCAAGCGTAGTGTTAATAGCTGGAGGGGCCGCCCCCCTGAGTCTGTGATGGTAGCTCCTTTCTTACGAAAGTGAATTTGGGCTCCTACCTTCGAGAGTAGGTCCCTGCCCAGGAGGGGGTAGGGGCAGTCTGGCACCAGTAAGAAAGAGTGCGTTACAAGTCCTGTACTCAACTGGACCTCTCGGTTGGTTGTCCAGCGATATAACTTCCCTCCAGTTGCCCCCTGCACCCAGGAAGTCTTGGAGCTTAAAGGCCCTTCCTCTGAAGTCAGTACCGAATGCTGGGCTCCCGTGTCAATCAGGAAGGTTACCGGTCTGCCCCCCACTTCAAGGGTTATCCTGGGCTCAGGGGGGGGGGGGCTCCTGGCCCTGACTCACCTAATCGTCTTCTTCCAGGGACAGGATTGGAATTGGTCTCTTCTTTGGTCCCTGTGGTTTCTTCAGGCAGTCTTTGACCCAGTGTCCTCTTTCTTTATAATAGGCACATTGATCTTTTTCCACCCGGGGCTTTCGCTTGTCTCCCAAGTCCCTATTCTGCCCTGGTCTACTCCTTTCCGTATCCTGCACTACGGTGGCCAAAATTCTACTAAGCTCTCGGTTACGTCTTTTGTCTCTTTTGTCTTCCCTTTCCTCCTGCTCCTTGCGGATCCTATCCTCTTTCTCCTCTCGGGTTTCCCTTTTGTTATAAATCTTTTCCGCCTCCTTCATTAAATCCTGTATAGTATACCCCTGAAGCCCCTCTAGCCGCTGCAATTTATTGCAGATGACCGGCGCTGACTGTCCTATAAAGGACATGATTACATCTCCCTGCCGGTCCCCTGCCAGGGGGTCAAACGGGGTGTACATACGGTAGGCCTCTATTAACCTTTCTAGGAAGCCTGCTGGCGTTTCCTCAGCCCCCTGCACTACTGCACGTACCTTGGCCAAATTGGTGGGGCGCTTTCCAGCCCCTCTGAGACCCGCAAGGAGAATCTGGCGGTAAAGACGAAGTCGCTCCCTACCAGCAACAGTGGTGTAGTCCCAATCAGGATGGGTTAAGGGAAACGCCTCCTCGATTTCGTTTGGCAGTAGGGTCGGTCGGCCATCTGCTCCAGGGACGTTTTTCCGTGCCTCGAGGTAGACACGCTGCTTCTCTTCAGTAGTGAGGAGGGTCTGCAGGAGCTGCTGACAATCATCCCAGGTGGGCTGATGAGTCAATAAGATTGACTCAATCAGTCCAGTCAGGGCCTGGGGGTCCTGAGAGAAAGAGGGGTTATGGGTTTTCCAATTATAAAGGTCGGAAGCGGAAAACGGCCAGTACTGCATCTGGCCGGCCACCGAACGAAGAGGAAAGGTCTGTGAAGTCCAGACGCTTTCTGAGCCCCCTGCTTGCCTCCGACGGAGGCGCAGGCGGCTGGAGGGCAGGGAAGGCACCGAGACTTCTTCCCCTGCCCTCGTGGAATCAGGGGATGGTGCAGAAGGTTGCACATCCCGCTCTGGATGTTGTGGGGGTTCCTGCGGAGGAGCAGGCTGCCCGTGAAGGTAGGGTGGAGGAGAATCAAAAAGCAGAAGGTCCTGATCAGCCGGAAGAACCGGCAGCTTGTCAGGCTTGGGATCTCGAATCTCCCTCAGAGGGTATAGGGAGGAGGTCGGTGCAACCGGGACAGAAGGAAGGGGTATCGGGGAGGAAGGTTCCGAGGGGGGAGGTATTAGAGGAGTTGGGGATGGCTGAGGAAGGGGTAACGGGGTCCGTTTGGGCTCTGTCAGAAAGGAGAAGGGTTTTACCCAGGGAGGGGGGTTACGTGAAAGATCCTCCCACGTGGCAATGTAGGGCACCTGATCAGGGTGCCCCTCAGATCCTAGCTGAAAGACTCACGCTTTAATCTGTGAAATAATATCGAGGTTAAAAGTGCCGTTCCTTGGCCAGCCGACCTCGAAGGCCGGCCATTCTGAGGAACAGAATTTTGCCCATCGTTTCCTTTTAACCTCCACTGAGAGGTGGCGCGCACGTTCTCGAACGTCCTTACAGTGATCTAGAGTGAGACTTAAAGGGGTGGTTATTCGTTGACCCATGGGTGCAAAGATTTCAGCCCAAATGAAAAGGACAGCTAGCACGCAGACGCATACAGTAATCAAGACGAACCGCGCGGCACCAGATCTAATACAAATCGACAAAGCTACCTCAGATGGAAGTGGCCGCTTGGCCAGGCTTCTTCTGGGAAGGAAGGGGACTTGGTCCCCGGCCTTCCTCCAGGCTATTCCAGGCACATCAAACCAAGCAAAAAGAACAGCCAACAAACCGCGCGGCAACAGACTTATGACAAGTCGAACGCTATTGCGCTATTTGTGGGAGCGGCTGCCTGACCAGCCTTCCCCGGGAAGGAGGGAGACTAAGTCTCCGACCCACCTCCAGACCACCCCGGTGAGCGTCTTCCAAGGGAAACGGACCGAGGGTTTCTCCCCCTACTGGTCCCAGAAACCGGAGCGTCCTCCGGGCAATGGACCAGGGGTTGCTGGGCACGCCTGCCTCCCCCCGGTCTCACAGAGTCAGGTACTGGCCAGTCAGATTAACACTTAAGACAAACAATAAACAGAGAACATTTAGTCGTACCTCCAACTGGTCTGTGGGGAATGGGTCTGAGGGCGACCTCAAATCCCAGACGAGCCCCCAAAATGTTGGACCTCTCAGTAGCAGAGATGTCCACTTGCTCGGGAGGACGCCCAAAGATCCAGACTCCAGACGAGTTGATGCAAAAAAACAAGAGGTATTTATTGAACGTTTGCGCAAACGGGCCCCCACCTCAGGCGGTGAGGAGCCCTGAGCAGCAGTTTCACACAGCTTATATAGGCAACAGATTAGCATATTCTTAGGCGGGGAATGCTGAGGTGTTACAGGATTGGTCAGTTCAGAGGGTCCATTAGCATGTGGGGGGGTGCTGACGAAGAATGCTGAGGGAGAGTGCTGAGGGAGAGTGCTGAGGTGGCACAGGATTGGCCGGTCGCAGTGACATCATAAGAGCGCGCCCAGAAACTCTCTGAAGGGAGGGGCAATTCTGCTCTGGGTTCACCTAGAGTTCACCCAGAGAAGGGAGGGGCAGCTCCGCTCCAGCTCTGGGTTCACCTAGAGTTCATCCAGAGAAGGGAGGGGCAGCTCCGCTCTGGGCATGCTCAGAGGCTTCCCGAAGGGGAGGGGCGGCTCCCCTCTGAGCATGTTCAGAGGTTTCCCGAAGGGGCGGGGCGGCTCCGCTCCGGGCGCGGTCCCTCCACACCGGCGCCTGTGGCCTTGCGGGGCGCCCTGATCACCCAGCGATCACCCGCGGCCGGGGGCATCCTGAGGACGGCTCAGGGGTGGGGAGACCCCTCGGCTGCCAGCCGAGGGCGAGGAGTCTGGTCCGGGGGCGGCTGGGCCCGCGCAGATGCCACGATCACGCGGGGCCTGAGCGTTCCCATGGCAACCCGCGGCCGCGGAGCCCCGACGATGACCCGGGGGTGAGGCGGCCCCACCACTCCAGAGCGGCCCCGTCACACGGGGTCAATGTGGGCCGGGATGACGCTGCCACTGCCCGCGGGCCGCCGGACGAGGGGGCGTGGGGCCCGGGGCCGCCGCAGGGCCCGGCGCCTCTCCCCATAAGGGTCCTTCACTACAATATTATTAATCAGAAAGTCAGTCAAAGAAAATAAACTTCATTCCCAACAGCGCACCACTCAGTAACAGCCAAGAAAATGGATAGAGAAATCGCTGGGTTTTTAACTCATGCCAATTTTCCCCTTCTGCTTCACTGTTGAAACCCAGTTCTGCAAAGCGTGCTGTGGTACAGCAACATCCATGGGATTTTCACTACATCTTCCAGCCCCTGTCCATGCTACTTCTTGTTTACTGCTAGGGATTCTGATGATTTACACATATTCAAGATGGGGATGTGTTGTTTCTGTTACATCTTCACAGACTATTAAAGCTACACATGGACATTCCTGTGAGGAATAGGAAGTAGTCAATGGACACCAAGGTGCAATACACAGAAACTCTGGGTGGTGCGAATTTTTTGTGTTTGTAGAATATCTCTTTTAACAGTCATCATCCTCAGATGGGTTTAAGGATTATAATAATGGAAAAATTTCATGGATCTTTTTTCTATGGAGAAGTTCACAGGTATTTCATGGAAAGAAGTATAGAATTGCTGCCAGTGTTGTGAAGCTGTGGGTTAAACCACTGCCTGTGATGCTGGCATCCATATGGGTGCCAGTTTGAATTCCTACTGCTCTGGTTCTGAGCCAGCTCCCTGCTAATGTGCCTGGGGAGGCAGCAGAAGATGGCCCAAGAAATTGGGTCCCTACAACCCTCATGGGAGACTGGGTGGAGTTCTAGGCTCCTGGTTTTGGCCCAGCATAACTACAGCCATTGTGACCACATGGGAATGAGCCAGTGGATGGAAGATTCTCTCTGTCTCTCTTTTTCCCTCTCCCTCTCTCCCTCTCTCCAACTCTGCCTTCCAAATGAATAAATAAATCTTTTTTTAAAAATGTAGAGGGATAAATTTTGACTGAGGCAGAGTGAGTATCACACAGGGAAGGCTTCAGGGAGCAGTAATGCTTCCTCCTGATTAGTGTTAGTGCGTGCAGGTCAGTCTCAAATATTTTCTGGAGTCTCTACTGTCAGCAATACATTTAAAAATCCATTTGGGCCAAATATTTGCCATACCAGTTTAAAAAAGATTTATTTCTTTGAATTGCAGAGAGAGAGAGAGAGAGAGAGAGAGAGAGAGAAGAAATCTTCCATCTACTGGTTCACTCTGAAGTGCTTGCAGCACTAGGGGCTGGGCCAGACCAGAGCCAGGAACTCCATCCAGATCTCCCATTTGGGTGGCAGGGACCCAAGAACTTGGGCCATCTCCTGCTGCATTCCCTGGGAGCTGCACTCCCATAAGCGATGCTGGTGTCATTCGTGTGGCTTAACCCACTGTACCACAAGGCTGGCCCCTACCTTTCTGAATTTTTTATTTAGATTGCTGCTTTTTTCTTTCTTTTTTCTTTTTTTTTTTTTCGCACAACTTATATATTTCAAATGGACAAAAAAAAAAGTATCATTTACAGTATCTTTAGATAAATCACTTTGCATGGGAGCTTCCTTTCCAGTACTTTGAGGCCTACAGGATGAACTTAGCAGATTCCTACTGTGGAGGGTGCGGCCGGGGCCAGGACTGGGCCACCGCTCACTTGCTGTAACGCTGCCCCTCGGGTGGCTGAGGCAACTTCATGTTCTCCTGGCCATCATCAGGCACCACAGCTCCTGCAGCACCACTCAGATGCTGCAGGAGTTCTGCCACTTCGCTAGCATGGAGATGGCTCTCAGGTCCACCACTCCGTTAGAACTATTAAATCCGTTCATGTTAATTTTTGTTACAACTCATACAAAGGGGGGTGCTTCTGGGTATTTGGGTCCACATTCTATTTTAAGGCTGTATATTCTGTTTTCATAAATTGTTCTTGGAGGCCCAATTATCATCCCTGTCCATCTCGTAAGCATCATGTCTTCATCATCTTCTAGACCCCAGCTAACTGTGCCATCTCCTACTCCCTTCTGGCCTTCTTCGAGTTCTTCCAACAGTCGGAAATTGTGAGGGACTTTTACTCCTGAGCCCATGGTGGCTGCCATCTTGCATCGCTGGAGCTCAAAGGCCGGCCCCTTCTTCACCCCGCGCCCATCCCAGGCCCTGGTGCACAGGCATGTGTGCAGGCACAGACCAATTGCTGCTTTTTTCAGAAGCAGGTGATTAGAGTAGTTACACTTATGTATTTGATTGTAACTGATTCAAAAGTACTTTTATTCCAGCCTCTTCAAGTATTTTAGAGGTGACAAGTTAGAATTGTTGTTTTGGGCTGATGGGTCTTAAACACTGCTTTCATTTTTGGTCTTCTTTAGAATTAAGTCTCATTCATGGGGGCAGCACCAGCTGTAAAGGATGACTAAGCTAAATGCTGCCCAGTAGACCATATACATCACTTTTTGTCCAGCAGCTGACATGCCTTTATTTGAAAAACAAAATTTCTAGGGCACCATGGGGCTGCTATTTCAAACTGGATGGAATGCTGATTTCTCACTAGCAAGAATGCTCAAAATGTCCAATAATTTGATATTATTGCAGCAACTGTTTATGCTCCAGCTGTCAGAAAAGAAAATGAAAATGTTTTCCTCATCCATTATTTTACTGGAATGAACATGCTTTTGGAAATAACAAACCCATCAAGTTCACCATGCGTCTCCCTGCCACCTCCCCTTCCATTTTTTCCCTCATGCCTTTCTCCCCTCCTCCACTTCTCTCTTGTCTCTTCATTTATATAGTTCCTTGCCTTCCATTTCTTTAGATTTTTTTAAAGCCTTAAGAATGCAGATAAAATTTTTCCCAGCATACTGTTGAGTTTAGTTGTAAAGGAGAAAACAATGGTGTTGGGAGAAGAGAGTAGACACCAGCCTTGCATGAGTACCTGTTACAGGCCCTGGAGATGCACTTTTAAAGAAGGTGTCATTTGGTGGTAGTGGTAAAAAGTCAGTGTTGAAGGGTTAAGATTGCCCCATTCTTGAAGAGCAACAAAAGACCACTGGCCTTTCTTACATGAAGGAGCAATGGGGATTCTGGCAAGATGGCGAAATAGGGAGGGAGCACACTGATAGTCCGGGAAAAGAAAGTTCAAAAAAAGTTGAGATTCTGTAGTTTCAAGGAAAAGTTAGAGAAAAAATATTGCAGAGGAAACTCTTCCAGAACAAGGGAGACAAGGTGGACCTGCGAGGAGGACGCGGACGCCCACAGCGCAGGACATCAGCCAAGGAGTCTACGCACCAGTGCTGGAAGCCAAGGTGACAGGGCACCCAGCACTGCTGCAGCTGCCACCGCCACCCCTCCCCCAACCCACCCTGGGACAGACAGGTGAGACACGCACGACTGAGTGGAGGAGGAAATCGAAAACAATACAAAGTGAATAGCGCCTGTGGGAAGAGTGCGTGATCCAATGGGAAGAACTGAGGGACTGAACACTCCAGGATCCTTTGGTGTCTCCACCCTCCCCCCAATCAGAGCTGCAGCAGGCAGAAAGCAGCCATCTTGTTTGTTTACATTCTGGCATAAAGGAGAACTGCCTCTTCCTCCGCACTATGAGGAAGGAGGAAACTTCAGGGGTGGAGTCCAAAGGTGGAGTGGAGCAATTCGTCACTCACGCAGGGGGCGCAGTGAGGGAGGGCAGCTGACCAATGACTCAGGGCAAACAAAGGAACAAGGAAACCAGCCTCAAGGGGGAAGCTTGGCACCTCAAAGTCCTGACACCAGCCTACTCAACTTACCAGAAAAACAAATTGAATAGCTCCTGCTGGAAGAGGGCATGATCCAGGGGCATGAACTGAGAGATTAAAAATGCCAGGATCCTTTGGTGTCTCCGCCCTCCCCACAATCAGAGCTGCAGCAGGCAGGGAGCAGCCATCTTGTTTGTTTACATTCGGGCGTAAAGGAGACTGGCCTCTGCTCCGAAGGAGGAAGCTTCAGGGGCAGAGTCCAGAGGAGTCCAAAGGTGGCACTCCTCGCGCAGGAGGCATAGTGAGGGAGAGTGGCTGACCAATGAACCCTAGGCACAGACACGTTAGGGCAAACAAAGGAACAAGGAAACTGGCCCCCAAGGGGTGGAGATTGGCACTTCAAAGCCCTTACACCAGCCCACTCAAGTTACAACATAAATAAATAAATAAATAAAAACAAAACAAATAAACTCTAGAAGGTAGAGCAGCCTGCTTACACTGGATATTGGTACAGACCCACGGCAGCACATAGCATTGGGAAATCAACCTGAATATCAAGCCAAACAGAATTCTGAAAAACAAAGGAAAAATCTAGCATAAGAATATAGAAGAACCTATAAACTCACCAATGGAGCAGGCTAAACCAACAGAGGATGAAGAAGAAGAAGAAGAAGAATTTGAAACCATGCCAGAAAAAGAATTCAGAAAATTAATAATCAGATTACTTAGAGAAATAGTTTCAAGATCTGAGAAATAGCTTCAAGATCTGAATGAAAAGCAAGCTCAAGGGTTAGAAATCCTCAAGAGAAGCCAGAATGAAATACTGGAAATGAAAAACTCAATTGACCATATAAAAAACACTGTGGGATCCCTTGGAAATCAAACAGATGAAACAGAAGAGCGAATATCGGAATTCGAAGACAAACTTCCAGAAATAATACAGTCAGTTCAAACACAGGAAGATGAAATTAGAAAATTGAAAAATATGGTCGGAGACCTACAAGATTCAATCAAGCGGTGTAATGTTCAGATAATAGGAGTCCCTGAGGGTGTGGAAAGAGAGAATGGATTGGAAGGTGTTTTCAATGAAATAATATCAGAAACCTTCCAACAAAGGCAAATGGATAATAACAAATTCAGCAGATAGCCAGGAGCCCCAACAGGGTAAACCAGAAGAGAAATTCACCGCGACACATTGTGGCAAAACTCAGCTCAGTGACACACAAAGAACAAAGCCTGAAATGTGCCAGAGAAAAACGACAAATCACATTCAGAGGTAAGTTAATCAGACTCACCCCAGACTTCTCATCACTAACACTACAGGCAAGGAGACAATGGCATGATATATTTCAAGTTTTAAAAGACAAACAATGCCATCCTAGAATACTATACCCTGCAAAGCTATCATTTATGAATGAAGGGGAAATAAAGATCTTCCAAGACAAAAAGAAACCGAAAGAATTTGTATCCTTGCATCCAACCCTACAACACTGGCTCAAAGACATGCTGCGCACCGAAATACAAAAACAAGAACTTCACTACAAAAGAAAGCAAATGTAGAATAAGCTACAAACAAATTTCAAAATACATAAACAGCTTGTTTCAGGAAACATGACTAGGAAGACAGTACTTAACAGTAGTCACACTGAATGTGAATGGTCTTAATTCTACTACCAAGAGACACAGACTAGCTGATTGGATCAAGAAAGAGAATCCATCTAAATGCTGCCTTCAGGAGACACACCTTATCAGCAAAAGATGCACACAGACTGAAAGTGAAAGGATGGGAAAAGATACCCCAATTTAACAGAAATCAAAAAAGAGCTGGTGTGGCCATCCTAATGTCAGACAAAATAGACTTTAACATAAAAACTATTAAAAGAGACAGAGAAGGGCACTATATAATCATTAAAGGATCTATCCAACAGGAAGACATTACTATTATAAATGTATACTATGCATCTAATTACAGGACACCTGGCTACTTGAAAGAATCACTAAAGGACTTAAAGGGAGATATAGATTCAAATACAGTAGTAACAGGGGACTTCAACACCCCACTCTCACCAATGGACAGATCAACCAGACAGAAAATCAACAAGGAAACAACAGAGTTAATTGACTCTATAGACCAAATAGACCTAGTAGATATCTTCAGAACCTTCCACCCCACAGCCACAGAGTTCACATATTTCTTCCCAGTACATGG
The DNA here is from genome assembly GCA_949820135.1 of Sylvilagus floridanus. Classification (NCBI taxonomy): domain Eukaryota; kingdom Metazoa; phylum Chordata; class Mammalia; order Lagomorpha; family Leporidae; genus Sylvilagus; species Sylvilagus floridanus. The sequence continues at coordinate 49,876,838 of OX463240.1, forward strand.
AACATTCTCTAGGATTGACCATATGCTACGCCATAAAGGGAGCCTCAAAAAATTCAAAAAAAATTGAGACTATACCATGCATTTTCTCAGACCATAGCACAGTGAAACTTGAAATCAATAACCCAAGATTCTCTACACCACACACAAACATATGGAGAATGGACAACATGATTCTGAATGAACAGTGAGTCATCGAAGAAATCAAAAGATTTCTAGAAACAAATGAAAATGATAACACAATGGCCAGCACTGCGGCTTAATAGGCTAATCTTCCACCTGTGGCGTCAACACACTGGGTTCTAGTCCCAGTCAGGGCGCCAGATTCTGTCCCAGTTGCCCCTCTTCCAGGCCAGCTCTCTGCTGTGGCCCAGGAGTGCAGTGGAGGATGGCCCAAGTGCTTGGGCCCTGCACCCCATGGGAGACCAGGATAAGCACCTGGCTCCTGCCTTAGGATCAGCACACTGCGCCAGCTGTGGCGGCCATTGGAGGGTGAACCAATGGCAAAAGGAAGACCTTTCTCTCTGTCTCTCTCTCGCACTGTCCACTCTGCCTTTCAAAAAAAAAAAAGAAAAGAAAATGATAACACAACCTATCAAAACCTGTGGGACACAGCAAAAGCAGTGCCAAGAGGAAAGTTTATAACAATTGGTGCCTACATCAAGAAGCTGGAAAGGAACCAAACAAATGAACTCTCCATGCACCTCAAGGATTTAGAAAAACAGGAGCAAATCAAGCAGAAGGAAAGAAATACTAAAGATTAGAGAAGCAATAAACAGAATTGAAACCAAAACAATACAAAAGATCAACAAAACCAGGAACTGGTTCTTTGAAAAAATAAACAAAATTGACACACCATTGGCCCAACTAACCAAAAAAAGGAGAGAGAAGACCCAAATCTGTAAAATCAAAGATAGTAATGGAAATATAACAGACACAACAGAAATGAAAAGAATCATCAGAGACCACGACAAACAGATATATGCTAACGAACTGGGGAACCTGGAAGAAATGGATAGATTCCTGGACACATACAACCATCTTAAACTGAGCCATGAAGATATAGAAAATCTAAACAGACCCATAACCATGGAAGAAATTGAATCAGTAATAAACACACTACCAAAAAAGAAGAGCCCAGGACTGGATGGCTTCACCGCCAAATTCTACCAGACATTTAAAGAACAACTAACTCCAGTTCTTCTCAAATTATTCAAAACAATTGAAAGGGAGGAATCTTCCCAAATTCTTCCTATGAAGCCAATATCACCTTCATTCCTAAGCCCAGAAAAGACACAACAGAGAAAGAAAACTACAGACCTATCTCCCTGATGAACATAGATGCAAAAATACTCAACAAAATTCTGGCAAACCTAATCCAACTGCACATCAGAAAGATCATTCACCCGGACCAAGTGGGATTTATCCCTGGTATGCAGGGATGGTTCAATATTCAAAAGTCAATCAATGTGAAACATCACATTAACAAATTGAGAAACAAAAATCATACGATTATCTCAATAGATGCAGAGAAAGCATTTGACAAAATACAACACCCTTTCATGATGAAAACCCTAAGCAAACTGGGGTTAGAAGGAACATTCCTCAACCCAATTAAGGCAATTTACGATAAACCAATGGCCAGCATCATATTGAATTGGGAAAAGTTGGAGGCATTTCCATTGAAAACTGGCACCAGATAGGGATGCCCACTCTCACCATTGCTATTCAATATAGTCCTAGAAGTGTTAGCCAGGGCCATCAGGCAAGAAAAAGAAATTAAAAGGATATAAATGGGAAAAGAGGAAGTTAAACTATCCCTATTTGCAGATGACATGATCCTATATATAGAGGACCCAATAAATTCCTATAAGAGACTATTGGATGGGCATAGGCTGGCCTTGCTTTGGACTAGGGGAAAAAAATCTTTACTTTTTTGCTAAAACTTTTCTTTGAGACAGAATTCAACACTTATATTTCTATTGCTTTGGTCAAATTGACTTAAAGACTCAGTATGAGGGGCCAGCGCTACAGCTTAGCGGGTAAAGCTGCCTCCTCTAGTGACAGCATCTCATATAGGCACCGGTTCAAGTCCTGGCTGCTCCATTTCCAATCCAGCTCTCTGTCATGGTCTGTGAAAGCAGTAGAAGATGACCCAAGTCTTTGGGCCCCTGCTCCTGTGTGTGAGACCCACAGAAAGCTCCTGGCTCTTGGCTTCAGACTGGCACAGCTCCAGGAGTTTCAGCCATCTAGGCAGTGAACCAGCAGATGGAAAACTTCTTTCTCTCTCTCTACCTCTGCCTCTCTGTAATTCTGTCTTTCAAACAAATAAATCTTTAAAAAAAAAAAAAAGACTCAGGATGAGACATCCACTTGATTTTCTGTAAGTGGTTGCCCTTGAATTCCTAAATTGACAAAGGAGGGGCCTGGCACTGTGGCGTAGTGGGTAAAGCACCGCCTGGCTTCGGATTGGCTAAGCTCTGCATGTTGCAGCCATTTGAGGAGTGAACCAGTGGATAGAAGCTTTCCCTCTCTCTCTTTCTCTTTCTCTCTCTCTCTCTCTCTCTCTGCCTTCTGTAGCTCTGCCTTTCAAATAAATAAATAATTCTTTAAAAATATGTAAAATAAATAAACTGACAAAGGAGTGGCAAACAGGATAATCAGTAAGTCAAAGAAAGGACCAGCAGAAAGCCAACATCTCATGAGATCATGGTAGAATACAAGAAAAGCAAAGTGTTTCTCCTATTCTCACATGCTCACTCAACACAGCACAGAAGCTTCTGTGATGAATGGAGGTTCTCCCCCACACCGAGAAATTCTCCAGATTATGCCACCTGGGTGTCCTATAATCCAGTTTTGACACTATCTATCTGAGATAGCTTCAGATCCCTTAGGTTGAGACCTCCATTCCTCAAGACAACCTTTACTTCAGTGGCCATCCACAAGCCCCAGGTTGTAACCTGTGCTTCTGATCAATCAGTAATAATCCAAGCTTCCCATAACCCCTTCTCAGTTCTATGGCTACTCAGAGAATTCAGGGTAATGCTTCCTTACATTTACTCACTTATTATAAAAGATATTACAGAGGGCACAGGTGAACAGCCAAGTAGAAGAGATATAGAGGAACAGATGTGAGGGAGGGGTGTTGGGCTTCCCTGCCCTCCCCAGGTGTACCACCCACCAGGCACCTCCACACGTTCAGCAATCCAGCTCCCCTAACCCTGTTTTGTTGGGATTCTTACAGCAAATTCACTGTGTAAGCTTGATGGATCACATCATTGGCCACCAGTGATCAACTCATCCTTCAGTCTCTCCCTTCTCTGGAGGTAAGGGGTAGGGGATTTGAGAGTGATATTTCCAATTCTCTAATTATACCTTGGTCTTTCTGGGAACCAGTCCACATCCTGAAGCTTCCTAAGGCCCACCAGTCATCTCATTCACATAAAGACACTCATCACCCTTAAGATTCCAAGGGTTTTAAGAGCTATGTGCCCAGAACCAGGGGCAGAGACTAAATACATGTTTCTTATATCACAGTATAATAATCTTCCTCTTCTATTTAGGTACCTAGTTTACCATTGGACCATTTTCTAGCTTTATTGACATCCTTTCACCTTCTTGAGGTAGATGGAACGATTGGTTCACTCCTCCCTAACCGTAGGCTTTACCCTCCCTTGTCATGACCTCATCGTGGGCAGAATGTATTTCCTGTTGTTATGTTGGGCTGTTCTACATAGTTTGATTTAAACAGCTGCAGGAGGAAAGAAGCATCAGTCCAAAGTCTAAACTTTCTTGCTCCTCTGGTAACACCATGGGAAGAACTTGTCCCAGTTCCTGGCTGCTCCAGGGAGGATGAAAAATATGTGGAGCTGATTTAGCCTAGACCTACAGTGAGAAGCAGAGCCACTCAACACTACAACTTGAAGCAGGTTCCCAGCTGAGTCCAGTTCACAGGAGCCAACCAAACTACCCGTCTTTGAGCAAAAGAGATGTTTACTGATATATGCTAATAAGATTTCATGCAGCATTGCTGTAACAACTATTAACAAAAATATTCTTTCTTTTAATAAAAAGCTAGACAACTGCATGCTTAAAAAAAAAAGAGAGACTGTTGGATCTCATAGAAGAGTTTGGTAAAGTAGCAGGATACAAACTCAACGCTCAGAAATCAACAGCCTTTGTATACACAGACAGTGCCGTGGCTGAGGAAGAACTAAGAACAATCCCATTCACAATAGCCACAAAAACAATAAAGTACCTTGGAATAAATTTAACCAAGGATGTCAAAGACCTCTATGATGAAAATTACAAAACACTAAAGAAAGAAATAGAAGATGACACAAAAAAATGGAAAAACTTCCCATGCTCATGGATTGGAAGAATCAATATAATCAAAATGTCCATTCCATCAAAAGCAATTTACAGTCTCAATGCAATACCAATCAAAATACCAAAGTCATTCTTCAAAGACCTAGAAAAAATGATGCTGAAATTCATATGGAAAAACAGGAGACTCTGAATAGCTAAAGGAATCCTTTATAATAAAAACAATGCTGGAGGCATCACAACTCCAGACTTCAAGATATACTACAGGGCAGTTATAATCAAAACAGCCTGGTACTGGTACAAAAACAGATGGATAGACCAATGGAATAGAATAGAAACACCGGAGATCAATCCAAACGTCTATAACCAACTCATATTTGACAAAGGACCTAAAACCAACCCCTGGAACAAGGACAGCCTCTTCAACAAATGGTGCTGAGAAAACTGGATGTCCACATGTCAAAGTATGAAGCAAGACCCCTACCTTACACCTTATACAAAAATTCACTCAACATGGATCAAAGAACTAGAGATACACCACGACACCATGAAACTAATTGAGAGCCTAGGGGAAACCCTTCAAGACATTGGAACAGGCGAAGAATTCTTGGAGAAGACCCCAGAGGCACGGGTAATCAAATATAAAATAAGCAAATGGGATTACCTCAAATTGAAAAGTTTCTTTACAGCAAAAGAAATAGGAAAGTGAAGAGGCAACCAACAGAATGGGAGACGTTATTTGCAAACTATACAACAGATAAAGGATTAACAACTAGAATCTATAAAATGATCTAGAAATACCACAGAAACAAAACAAACAACCCAACAAAAAGATGGGCCAAGTACCTTAACAGACATTTTTCAAAAGAGGAAATCCAAATGGCCAACAGACACATGAAAAATGCTCAGGATCCCTAGCCATCAGGGAAATGGAAATCAAAACCACAATGAGGTTTCACCTCACTCTGGTTAGAATGGCTTACATACAGAAATCAACTAACAACAGATGCTGGCAAGGATGTGGGGAAAAGGGTACACTAATCCACTGTTGGTGGGAATGCAAACTGGTAAAGCCACTATGGAAGACAGCTTGGAGAGTCCTCAGAAACCTGAATATAGCCCTACCACAGGACCCAGACATTCCGGAAACTCCTTGGAATTTACCCAAATGGAATTAAAGGGGGAAAAAAAGAGCTATTTGCACCTCAATATTTGTTGCAGCTCAATTCACAATAGCTAAGACATGGAATCAACCTAAATGTCCATCAATGGATGACTGGATAAAGAAATTATGGGATATGTACTCTATGGAACACTATACAGCAGTAAAAAACAATGAAATCCGGTCATTTGCAACAAAATCGAGGAATCTGGAAAATATCATGCTGAGTGAAATAAGCCAGTACAAAAGGGACAAATATCATACATTCTCTCTGATCGATGACAACTAAACGAGCATCTAAAAGGAAACCCATTGAAGTGAAATGGACACTATGAGAGATCTGTTTTTCCCTCAGTCACATGGATACTGACCTGTGCCCTGAGATAATTAAGACTATCATCTGTGTACTTCCACTGAGAAATAGAGGGAAACATTCTTGAGTGATAACTTAATGATGGATTATGGATAATAATTCACTTGAGTTCAGTTCAGGGCAGGAAAGGCTTCCATGGTTGAAATCTTTTCTCACCAGTTGTTGCTTGTGAGTGCTATTTGTGGGATTCAGATAAGGTTGTGTGGCCTGAATTTTCTTTCATTTCCCATCTCCAGTCTTCTTGAATCTAATTGATCCTAGGAAACTGCAGATGTACAAAAGAGAAGTTATCTGGGATTTTTATCTTCTATTAGCCTTTGTGGTTCTATTGAGTGATAGACAGCATGGTATTTTTAGGCAGTGTGGGTGGTACAATGTGATCACTGCAGAGAATATGGAAATATTTTGGATTTGGACAGTTTAGTGACTTCATAAATGTTAAGTATCCCTGAAAACAGGATTGTGGAAAATAAGCAACACAAATAATTGGCTCTTGCTCCCACTTCATAGCAATGATGAGGAGGCATTTGAATGTCAGGGTTATGGAGACTTCTATCTTATAAAATATCAATCTATTTATAAATTAATTATAAATGTTAGGGTGAGTGCCCAGTTCCTTAGGAAAAATGTCCCTGCTTCTTCTGCCATTTGCCCATTCTTTTAATTCTCTGTCTTGTGGCTAACTAAATTCACAAAGGTCTCAAGACATTGGAACACTCATAGACACTCAGGAACTCAATTCTAGCTCCATTGAAATGGCCAAATGGTCTAGACGAGAAAATCTTTTAGCTGAGGGGACTGTGTAGAAATATAAATTGTCATTCTGTCTTTCAGAAAAATATATAGGAAATTATTAAATTTGAAATTAAATTATGAAATTTAAGGTCAGAGAAGTAACACAAGTTGTCTAAGTTCATACAGCTTTAATTCAGGTCTTTGTTTTTCTGTGGCTTCTCTCTGAATAAATAGGTCAGGGATGGACATTTGGCATAGTGGCACTGGGGCTCCTGCATCCCATAGTGGAGTGCATAGGTTTGAGTCTCAGTCCTGCTCCTGATTTCAGATTCCTTCTATTGTAGTCTTGGAGGTAGCAGTGATGGATCAAGTAGTTGGGTTCCCATTATGAAAGTGGGAAACCTGGATTGACTTCTTTGGCCTGGCCCAGCCTTGGCTGTTGCAGGCATTAAAGGTAGAACTAGCAGGTGAGAAATTTCTCTCTCTCCCTCTGTCTGTCTCACTGTGTCTTAAATAAATAAATGCATTTAGAAGAGGAATCTGAGTAGTTTATTTTTAAAAATGTTTTCATTTAGTTTTATTAATTTGAAGTACCCAGAGACACCCAGAGGGAGAAACAGAGTTAGGGACAGACAAAGACAGAGAGCGCTCATCTGTTGATTCATTTCCCAGATGCCTGTGGCAGCTGGGAATGGGCCAACCCAAAGTCAGGAGGCTAGAACTCATTCTAGGCTCACACACAGGTAGCATTAGCAGGAAGCTAGAATCAGCAATGGAGCAGGGAATTGAATCCAAGTACCATGATATGGGATGTGTGTGGTCCAAGCAGTGTTGTAACTGCTACACTAAATGCCCACCCTGAGTAGTTTCTCATTCCTGGTTGTGCAAAATGCTGTGTACAAAGGAGTGAATGGAGAGAACAGTAGGGATTCAATTTAATTCATTACAGGTAGGTCCAAACTTGGCTGTGTCACAGGAGGCTACAGTTATGATGGGCACTGAGGATGGCTCATATCCATAGTAAGGTTAGAATTAAAGTTTCTAAAAATAACTGCAGAAGAGATTTACAGTCTCTCTTTCTCCAGCTCCAAATAGGGCTCAGGTGAATCTTTCCTTTTTTTTTTTTTATTTGACAGAGTTAGTGAGAGAGAGAGAGAGAGAGAGAGAGAGAGAGAAAGGTCTTCCCCCTCAAAAGGTTCACCCCTCAAATGGCAGCCATGGCCGGTGCTACGCCGATCGGAAGCCAGGAGCCAGGTACTTCTTCCTGGTCTCCAACGCAGATGCAGGCACCAAGCATTTGGGCCATCCTCCGCTGTCTTCCCGGGCCACAGCAGACAGATGGACTGGAAGAGGAGCAACTGGGATAAGAACCTAGCACCCATATGGGATGCCGGCACTGCAGTCTGTGAATTAACCAAATGAACCACAGCGCCGGCCACCTTATTGCTTTAAATTACATACACAAATGCCCAAATTTGTTATGAGGATCAAATAAACTGATAATGCAATGAACTTCTTAAGTTGTAAAGCAGTACAAAATTCTGAAGTGGTATTATTAGTAACCATTTTGCTAACTAGCAGTCTGACTGGCAGACCCATTAAAATGTCAGTTAATAATCTCTGTAGAGTTTTCCAAAGCCATAGAATCAGCAGTCTGTACTTCTTTGGTTGCTAAGTGGTCAAATTTAGTTGCAAGGTGGTCATCTTTAGGAGACTTTATTACAAAATGTTGTAGCAGATGGGGCCTTCTATGCTTATTCATTGCTATACTTTTTTCATCTGAATTGGCTTCTGAGTCTGAGGTGGACAGTTGTGTCTTTCTTGCATCTCTTACAGAATAGCGATGGGTAACTTTACGCTGTCATCTGCTCTTTCGGGTGATGTTTTCTTTTGCAGAAACCTGAGCAAAAGTAATAGAGCACTTCCTTCTAGATAAAATTTTTCCTCAGTAGATTTATGTGAACTTGAATTCTTTTCTTTGGTCAGGATTATATCAGCTGACAATGGCAGATTAAAATCTAATGAAATAAAATAAAAATAATTTTTAAAAAAATCTAAAGAAATAAAAAAGCTTTAGAAACATTCAACCTGTCTTTTTTTTTTAACTCAATTTGTATGGGCAACAACCCTCCCATTTACTACTCACTTTAAGAGTTCACCCTCAGTATAATTTTGCTGTGAGGCTTTAGCTATATATGTCTCTGGGTCATTTCCTCCTATATTTATCCTTTTCACTCTAAAAATATAGTTGAAATTTAGAATGAATAAATAAAAACCTAAAGATTTATGCTTTAATTAAGGGGAAAACAAACCAGATGAAACAGGAAATTAAAAGGAGTCTGAAAAATTCTGCCCAAGCAAAAGATGCAAGCAATGAAAATAATTTCCCCAAAAGAGCACTAATCTGTTATTAATAGTTTTTACATTGTACAAATTCAGAAGAAAATAAGAGCAGAGAGTTAGTGAATCAACAAATAAGCAGTAAAATGTTATTATAAGACCTTAGATAACCCCTAAAAAGAATCATATATCAGAAATTTACCAAAAATACACACAAAGCATTAAATACAATACAAAAAGATTTCTGTTTAATCTAAGAAATCCTCAGATATCTCATAATTTACATTTCCTAGAAATGGGAGAAGTGAGAAAACTGTTAAACCATTCAGTAAAACATTCAGAACTTCATTATCTATAACATACATATATCTACTCTCATATATTGATATAAGTATATAACTATATATATTCATATATATTTATGTGAATTTTTCAAAATCAGAAATTAAAAATATTTATTAGCCTTAACTGTAACAATTCTACCCAGTTTTGAAACAAAATATTACTTCAAAGTTATTTTTTCAAATTAACATTAGAAAAACTATACTAAAACAAATACTGTTAAAGTCATTTATAGAGTACTAGTAATAGAAAGAAGTCATTAAATGAATTAGTAAAAATATTTTAATTTCTTACATCAAACTATGCACTATTTTTCTGATGTTATGTGGTGTATACTTTTCTGCTAAGTATGTTGCTTCTGTATATATTTTCTAATCATCATTATATTTGAAGAATCCCCCCAAGAAACATCATGATTTTGAATTACTAGAAAAAATAACATGTTTCCCAAATAATTTTTACATTAAGTATATAATAAATCACAATAACATATACTGCTCTGAATCTGAAGCTGTATCAACTATTCAGGCAGAAGTAACTTTTCAATGGAAATTTTCTTCCTAAAGGAAGAAAACTGGACCCTCTCCTCCCACAACTGACCCCTAAAAGGAAAGCCCCCTGCAGAAGATGCTGAGACTGTCTCAGAGAATCACAGAGGGAGAAAGCAAGTTTCTACAGTGCTTCCCTGGAAGGTCTTTTGGGGGAAGGAGACCCCCACAGCCACGGGATGGATGTGAGCGGGGAAGCTGGGCCACCCAGGGGCACGCTTGCCTCTCTCTGGTTTTACAGAGGTGGCCCTGGTGGCTCCCCTGGAGCCATGCCCTTGGCATTCTTGGCAGTGCACTACTAGGCTCCCGCACCTTAGGAGGCATGGGTTTGCTTTAGTTTTTGTTTTAGAATTTATTTATTTGAAAGGCAGAATTAGAGACAGATGGCGAGACAGACACAGATAGAGGGTTGGTTCAATGCTGGTTCACTCTTCAAATGGCTGCAATGACCAGGGCTGGGCCAGGCTGAAGCCAGGAGCCACGAGCTTCTTCCAGGTCTCCTATGTGGGTGCAGGGGCCCAAGCACTCAGGCCATCTTCTGCTGCTTTCTTGGGATCATTAGCAGAGAGCTGGATAGGAAGTGGAGCAGCCAGGACTCAAAGTGGCACCCATATGGGATATGAGGCAGGGACTTTGTCTATATTTCCACTGCTGCACCCATAGTCTCCCTCACAGTAAGTGCCTAGTCAGCATTTGTTGATTAAATAAATGAATGAATGATTATCCCATCTGCCAGATTCCACCCCAGGGACAGCCCCACACACACACACACACACACACACACACAAACACACACACACACACACACACGCATGCTCAACCATACTTCAGGGCTGGCAGAGGAAAGGCCAAGGGCAGAGTTCTGGGCAGAGGGAGAGTGGTCATGGGGCAACAGCATAGCACAGAGAGAGGAGGGCGAGGAGAACAGATCTCTCCATCGAGGGAGGCCTGGGAAAAAGAAATGGGTGCAGGCATTTGGTGTAACGGTTCAAATGCCACTTGGGACCCCCACATTCCACATTGCAGTGCCAGGGTTTGGGTACAGGCTCCACTCCTGATTCTAGCTGCCTGCTAATTCACACCCTGGGAGGCAGCCAGTGATGGCTCAAGGACCTGGGTCCCTGCCACCCTATGGCAGACCGGGGCTGATGCTGGGCTCCTGGCTTTGGCCTGGCCAAGCTCCAGCTGTTGCTGGCATCTGGGAAGTGAACCAAGAGACAGGACATTTTTGTCTGTTTCTCACTCTGTCTCTCTGACTTTCAAATAAATATAATAATAAAAAGAAACCAATCTGAGGTCACAGGAAAAGTACCATAAATTGGACATCTGGCCTGAGATCTGATAGTGGGTAGTTTTCAAACTATGGATGAGGTCCACTTTCAAAAAATCATTATTTGTGTTGCATGCAGAGGGCACTGGTGTGGGTAACAATGGCCCCAAGCAGAGGAACCTGCCTGGGATTCTGGACTCAGACCCAGTTGTAGGGTTCCTTGTGGGGAAGGCTATTTTGGTAGCTCCCAGAAGGGTGCCAAGAAGCTTTTTGAGGGCCAAACTTGAACCAGAAGCAATGCTAAGTTCACTTCCATTTTCTGTGTGCAGAGAAGCCCTTTGTACCTTTTCATTTTGGGCAAGAGTTTTGCACAATGTTCCAGCGTGCCTTACACAAGGCTTCATTGCACCACGAGCAGGCTGGGGACTCTACACCTCCGGCGACCAGGTGAACACTGCTTCTCCCTACCCGAGCTCCTGCAATTCATCTGGGCTTGGCCCTCTGTTTGGACGCTCCATTTGATAATTCTGTGACCAGCACGGGGCAGAGCGGCTCGACTCATCTTCCCTCTCTGTGCTGCCCGTGCCAGTGTTCTCAAGGGCTGGAGCATGGGTCGGGGCATTTTGAACTGTGTGCAGTGTTGAGTGGGTGTGTCAACCACTCCTGGTCCCCGAGGTGACTTCCAGACAGGAGCACTGAGGATAAGACCCTCCATCTAGGCTACCCATCTGTGAGCTCCTTTGTCATAATCACCTCTCGTGTGACAGTGAGAAGTGGATGTCAGCTGAGAGGCACCACAGACCCCACACTCTGCCAGCTGCTCTCCCACGAGAAGTTCCATCAGGGCTGTGGGTCCACACATATGGAGAAGAGACTGACGCTCAGAGATGATGGAGCGAAGGAGCCCATAAGGACTGAACACCAGGGTTCAGACTCCAGTGCATTACAGATGGCAACATGTCGTTCTGGGCAAATGGCCTCACTGGAATTCACCCATGGAGGAGTGAAGGTGGCTCAGTGATGGGACATGATGGTAGGCACTCTGATATGGAGTGCAGTTGTCCCCAGTCTTAACCACTGTGCCAAATGCCCACTGCACCGGACTTGTTAACAGTGAGCTGATGATACATCAGCATGAGGGGAGGTCCGTTTCTTTTTTGCTTAAACTCCAAGTGTGAACTAAAATTCTATAAAAAATAAATGCAGGGGCCGGTATTGAGGTACAGCGGGCTTAGCTGCTGTTTGCAACACCCACATCCTGTATTGGAGTGCCAGTTCCAGTCCTGGTTTCTCTGCTTCCCAACCAGCTTCCTACTAATGTACCTGGGAAGGCAGAAGGAAGTAGCCCAAGTGTTTGGGCCCCTGCCATTCCCATGGGAGACCCTGATGGAGGTCTTAGTTCCTGGCTCTGGCCTGGCCCAGCTCCAGCCATTGTAGCCATTTGGGGAGTGAACCAGCAGGTGAAAGATCTCTCTCTCTCTCTCTCTCCCTCTCCCTCTGTTGCTCTGCCTTTGACACACACACACACACACACACACACACACACATACACACATATGTAAATCTTTTTTTTTTTTTTTTTTTTTTTTACCATATGTAAATCTTTAAGAATGAAAGGTATGGGCCGGCGCCATGGCTCACTTGGCTAATCCTCTGCCTGTGGTACTGGCATCGTGGGTTCTAGTCCTGGTTGTGGCACCGGGTACTAGTCCCGGTTGCTCCTCTTCCAGTCCAGCTCTCTGCTGTGGCCTGGTAGGGCAGTGGAGGATGGTCAAAGTGCTTGGGTCCCTGCACCCACATAGGAGACTGGAAAGAAGCACCGTGCTCTTGACTTCAGATCGGCACAGCGCCAGCCTTAGTGACCATTAGGGGAGTGAACCAAGAGAAGGAAGACCTTTCTCTTTCTCACTATCTATAACTCTCTCTCTGTCGGTCTCTCTCACTGTCTGACGGTGCCTGTAAAAAAATAAATAAAATTTAAAAAATGAAAGGTATGGCCAACTTCTAAAAGTAGAACAGTCCATGGCTGTATCACTGGGGTTTAACCACAGCAGAGCTCAGGAAATCCAAACACTCAAGGACTAAGCATTGCACTGGGATGCTCCTCCTCTGTGGAAGGGCGAGTTTGGTGACCTGCACTGTGCCAGGGGCCAGGACATGTGGGAGAGCTCCTCACTGTGGCCCTTTCATCCCAGACACTTCAGGCACCCCGAGTGCTCTCTGAGGCAGTTTGCTCTACTTCCAGTTGTTCTATTTCACTTTCTACTTCCACTTTGAAGCCAGGGTAAAGGGAACCTAATGTGAAAATGGCTACAAATGAAACATTCCAGTACACACAACTACTTAGCACACAGAACACCAACTTAACCTACAATATGGGTGGCTCTTTTGGAAAGAGGTGAGACATAAATACTGAGGGCTAGCATTGTGGCACAGTGGGTCAAGCTGCCACCTGCAGTGCCAGCATCCCATATGGGCACTATTTCAAATTCCAATGGCTCCACTTCTGATCCAGCTCTCTGTATGGCTTAGGAAAGTAGAAGATGGGCCCCTGTACCTGCATGGGAGACCTGGAGGAGGATCCTGGCTTCTGGCTTCGTATTGCCCCAGCTTTGTCTGTTGCAGTCATTAGGGAGTGAACCAGTGGATTAGAAGGCCTCTCTCTCTCCCTCTCCCTCTCTCTGCCTTTCTGTAACTCTGCATTTCATACAGACAAATCTAATAATAAATCTAAAATAATTTAATTTATTTGTTTCTTTGAAAGGCAGAGTTACAGAGAGAGGTAGAGACACAGAGAGAGGTTTTCCATCTGCTGGTTCACTCCCTAGATGGCAGGAATGGCCGGAGATGAGCCGATCCGAAGCCAGGATCCAGGAGCTTCTTCCAGGTCTCCCATGTGGGTACAGGATAACCCACTGTGCCACAGTGCCAGCCCCAACAAATAAAACTTTAAAACATATGGGGCTGGTACTGTGGCGTAGCAGGTGAGGCCTCCACCTGCACTGCTGGCATCCCGTATGAGGTCCGGTTTGACTCCTGGCTGCTCCACTTCTGATCCAGCTCTCTGCTGTGGCCTGGGAAAGCAGTAGAAGATGGTCCAAGTCCTTGGGCCCCTGCACCTACATGAGAGACCTGGAAGAAGCTTCTGGCTCCTGGCTTCAGATCAATGCAGCTCCTGCCATCGTCCCAAGCACCTGTGCACAGAAACCTTTCTCCTGAGATAACTGGAGGGTCTCTGTTTTCCTTGTCACTCCCAGGATGGTGGCAACTTGGAATATCCTTCCAGTGGAACCAGAGCCAGATGCTCTGGGACTATGGATTGAATCGTGAACCCCCAGATTCCTATGTTGAAGTCCTAACCCTTAGGAGCTCGGAATATCTCTATGTTTAGCAACAAGGATCTCTATAGTATAATTTAGTTAAAATGAGGTCATTATGGTGACCCTAATCTGATCCAACTGAGCTCCTTATTTTTTATAGAAAAGGAGAGGAGTATTTAGCACAGTGCTTGGTTAAGATACCACTTCAGATGTACACATTCTGTACTGGAGTGCTCGGGTTCTCGTTCCAGCTCCTTCTTTGTTCTCAAGTATAAGGGTTCTTTGGCAAAATGTTATTTTCTCTGTATAGTTATTTAAGGTTTTTTATTTTAAATCCCCTCCCCCACCCATTTCACTTGGGTTTTCCATTCCTGCTCTTGGTTAATCTCTTCATGATACTTTGAGTCTCTTGTACTCCCTTATCCCATCCTTTATTGACTCCTTATGCTCAACTTTCAGTCCAAAATTCCTATTGCTTTAGGACTCTGGGAAGCAGTTGACAAAAGACAACACTAGCTACTAATGGAAGAGGTTCTCTAAACAAATTGTAAAAACATAAATATTAAATGTAGCAGTGGTCCCTTCAATTAGACAAATGAACAATAAAGAGTCTGGACCATTAAGATAATTATTCCATTAGCTCTTCCTACATTGTGTGTTTAGATACACATTTAGCCACTAAAGTTCAAAGATGGAGAACAAAAGGATAAGCAGATTCATGGTTAAGTATAAACTGGTTCTCTGGAGCAAAGACCAAAACTGATGGACTGGTTAAGTCATCACCTTGTACCAGCTCTAAACTATGCCTCAGAACTCAGACGACTCTCCCTCCGTGAGGAGAGTGGACATCAGTGCTAGCAATGAAGGTAAAGACAACACAGCACCAGAGACCACATGCTGGAATACAGGAGCTTTGGGAAAACAGGATGACTTTGGTAATCTCTGGTATAATTTAAGGCACATCAAAATAATTCCTCATCCTCAAACATCTGACTCTACACTTTGAAATTCCTATCATAGGATACTCCTTTGACTTAAGCCTTTGAGTATCAAAGGCTACTACTGAAATGCCAATACCTATCTGGAAAAGGATGCTCATTATCATCCACAAAGTACCCAAATATCCTCTAGGATGGGTAATTTCTCATCAAAAGGTAGAACATGGTCATTACAATGAGGGCCTTGGAATGAAGGTGATGAAGAACTAGGGAATAAAAAAAAAATGGGAATATAAAGAGGGAACTCAGAGCACCAAGAGAAAAAGTAAGGGAGGGCTAACTCCCTCCTTCACGCACAACCTCACCTAGGCAGACCCAGGCTGGTGTATTGAGCAGCTGATAGCATGGTGGGGGGCCTCAGAATGAGGCTGAGCTTTTAAGGCCACAGAGGGGGCCGGCTTAGGCCTTGGGTGGTTCTACTCACCACTGGGAGACTAGGATTTGGGAAAGGTCCAGGGAACTGGGATGGGGTAGGTAATCATCACCCAGGCTTGTATAAGCTTATCTGGGAGTTGGGCAAGAGTGGGAATTCTGTCCTCATACAGGGGGAGGAACTTTCCCATTAAAGAAGTGTATGTTTTGGGGAATAGTGTGGGGAAAGTTGTTGGGGCTCAGGCTGGGATGGGCCTGAGCCTAGTGGTCACTCAGGCAGAGGACAGTTTTTCAGTGGACCAAGTAGATTCAAGTAGGATGTTGCTGTGAAATACTTGGAGAGGGAACATTGCAGTCTTGTCTTCATTTCTGCTCAATACAGTCCACTCCCATGGTGTTGTCAGGGCAACAGCAGGTCCTGCTACCTGGAGTGGCCAAGCAGAGGTGAGTGCAGCCACCGTTGTTTACAGAGCAGTAGTTGTGGCCTGAAAAAGGCAGAAATCAGTTCAACAGCCTTCTCTGCAAACTTACCACTAAAGCTATAAAACAGATCTCAGGGAGGGTTCTCCAGCTCTCATTAGAACATGGAGGCAGACTCATAAAGCATAGAGTACTTTCTATCTACTTACACTCCTGGTTTCACTCTATCTGGGGGAGAAAGAGGAAAGTGGAGAAGGGGAGAGGCCTTTGAGAGGTAGAATGTCATAGACTCTGGAGCCAGGCTGCCACCATGAGAGGTGTGGCTTTGAACTTGTTTCCATTTCCTCATTTATACAATGAGCACAGCAGTGCCCACCTCATAGGGCTACTGTGAGGATGAAATGAACTACTGAATACAAAGCAAGTTGATCTATGCCAACTTACTAGCACTCAGTAAATGCCATACATATACTTGACATTATTTTTATTATTGTTATTACTGTTGGGCCAAATATATGGACTTTAAATCAGCAGAGATCCGAACATTAATGTTCCATTTGGAACCTGAAGACTGTATACTTCTAGACCCAGTCCAAGACTCAATACTTTATCTCTGTCTACTTCAGGCCTGGGTGTGTTCTGTGTATTCACCTGGCTCATCTACTCAGTAATGAAGACCCTTGGGAGAAAGGACGGCTAGCAGCTGTACCGGCAGCAGCCACAGCGTGGACTCTATATCCTCAGGTTCCCCCGAGGAGTATGGGGAGTAACAGTACAGGCGAGTTACCTTGGGAACACTAAGACAGGACCGTGGTGATGCCATACAGCCGGGTCTGCTTGTGGGGGTGGAAGGAATCCATCTCTTTGGAAATAGCCAGATCGACAGCCACCACAGAATTCCTACAAAGCACAAAAGTCGGAAGGTCAGAAGTACATCTGATGGTTTGAACTTTTCTCCAGGGAGTGACCTATTTTGCAGTTTGGGGTATAAACTGGAGGCCGTAAGCAGATACAGTGGCCTTGCTCCTGAGACATCCCTCCCTCCTGGGGTGCATCAGGCCTGCATTTCTCTGGCTTCCTAAAGAAAGGTGATGATCAGCCAGCTTAGCTTACTACTCCCCCTCTAAATTCCAGGCAGGAAATGGGCTTTCTCTTCAGAGCCCTTGGACAGCTGCCTCCTCAGCTTAACCCCTCCTTTTGCAGAAAGGGTGGTCAACAAGGGGCTGTGGGAACATTGCGGTTTAAGAACCATAAGCAGGGGCATGAAATGGGCATGCAGCTGGCCCCGGGGCCAGCTCCTGGGGGGAAGGGACACACGTGCCCAGGAAGTCCAAGTTCAGACTTGAAACTTCCCTGCCAGGAGCATCCGGATGACAAGGGGCACCTCCTGCTCCCCTTCTCCTCCACCCCCTCACCTGCATCCTGACAGCCCAAGGGTGAGGAAGAAAGGGCATCTTTGCATGTCAAGGTCAAGACAAGGGGCCAGAGGAAAGGGCCTGGCCTCCCAGAGACAGAGTGGAGCACAGGCCCCCCCAGCCTCAGCAGCAGCCAACTTACGTCTTCCAGTCTGTGTAGTACAGATTCTTCCCGTAGCTCGTCACAGCAAAAGGATACTGGAGCCCTTCGAGGACCTTGCGTCTGCTTGGCTGACTGGGGTGCAGGCACTCTGCCCGGTTGGTGCCTGTGTGCAGCAAAGACAAGTCCCTCACTGTTCACAACAGAAGTGGGCCCTTTGTGTCACAACTGGAGGGTGCCAGGGGCAGAGGCGGGAGACATTTGGCATTACAGTGACAAATCCTAGAGAATACATGCAGCCTGGTCTTCACAACTGGAGAGCTGTCTCTCACTCCTGTGCCTTCCCCTTTCAATGATCAATACCCACTGCCACTCTGGCTCCCACACCTGCTTCTGCTGGGGAGTCAGGGGCTGGGGCAGAGAAAATGCAGCTCGGTCAGCTGGTCTGGAAGCACCTGGTGCCTAGGTCCGCGCCAACCCCCAGGCTCCTTTCTCTTGGGAGGAAAGACATCATCTTCCAGCTCTTGTCCAAGTTCCTCCTTCTTGAAGCTTCTCCAGCCCCTCCTGCTCTATGAATTCAGAGCCTTTAAGGACTGCTAACCTACAGCACTGGTGAGCAGCTGCACCCGGCTTCCATCAAATGCCTGCATGAGGACTGCATCTTAAGGCCTGTGATTTCACTGAAGTGTTCCTGCCTTACTCTGTCCTAACGGGACGCGGACTGTGCCTCAGCCTCTGCATCCCCCCTGGCACCTGACGTAGTGTCTGGAACGGATATTACTCAACAGAGACTCCTACAAAGAGAGAAGACAGATGTTCCTCCCCGACTGAGCGTTCTGCCCCCATCCCTGGCCTGAGAGACACCCCACATTTCCCAGGGTGGGGCATACAGCAGGGACTACTTGTGGGTGCTCTTACATTATCTTTCTAGGCTCCAAGTCCTCACTAAGCTTATGGGGGACAGGAGAGAGCTATGAAAAATGTAAGTTGTGAATTGCTTAACAGATATCAGGATGCCTACAGGTCTGTGCGGTACCACGGAGAACAGGAGTCAGCTTTGGCTGTGAGGCAGAACCAGGAACAGTAGGCAGGTATTTAAACAACAACTTAAAATGTAACAATTTGGGGCTGGCACTGTGGTGTAGCAGGTGAAGCTGCTGCCTGCAGTGCCGGCACCCTATATGGTCGCCGATTTGAGACCCGGCTGCTCCACTTCCAATCCAGCTCTCTGCTATGGCCTGGGAAAGCAGCAGAAGATGGCCCGAGTCCTTGGGCCCCTGCATCCACATGGGAAGACCCAGAGGAGGCTCCTGGCTTTGGATCGGCACATCTCCAGCCGTTCCGACCAATTGGGGAGTGACCCAGTGGATGGAAGACCTCTCTCCTTCTCCCTCTGTGTAACTCTTTCAAATAAATAAATAAATTTTTCAAAGACAAATAAAATAAAATGTAACATTTTAAATTGCAAAACCCATATAACTTCTGGGTTACATGAAAGTAAGTGGCAGGTTAGATTTCGCCCAAGGCTGTAGTCTGCCAGAGTTGGAGAACTCTCCCTGGACGGGGCAAGCCATCACCTGCATCCACCCAGCAAAGCTGAGATGAGAACGTGTCGAAGGTCCGCCCATTGGGCAAGCCCAGGTCATCCTGCACAAGAATCCTGCGGTTGGTGCCGTCCATGTAGGAAGTCTCAATTTTGGGGTTGTCTCTGTTCCAGTCTGTCCAATAAAGGTTCCTGGAGGAGGAAAAGAAGGGGAAAGAGGAAGAGAAATAACAAAGACCTATGAGAAAAAGCATACCAAATAACTCTTTTTCCAAAGAGATGAGCAGATGTGAAAACAGAATGGAGGGGGCCAGTGCTGTGGCATAGTGGGTAAAGCCACCACCTGCAGTGCCAGCATCTTATATGGGTATTGGTTCGAGTCTTGGCTGCTCCACTTCCAATCCAGCTCTCTGCTGTGTCCTGGGAAAGCAGTAGAAGATGGCCCAAGTCCTTGTACCCCTGCACCCAGGTGGGTGGCCCAGAAAAAAACTCCTGGCTCCTGGCTTGGGATCGGTGCAGCTCCTGCTATTGTGGTCATTTGGGGAGCAAACCAGAGGATACAAGACCTCTGTCTCTCTCTCTCTCTGCCTCTCTGTAGCTCTGCCTTTCAAATAAATAAATAAATCTCAATAAAAAAGAAAGAAAACACAGAATGGCTATACACGTCTGCAGATGACATGACATGAGCTCTCTTGCAGACACTGGAATTGGCTTATTCTGTTACTAACACATTCAGTTCCCTTTAACATAACTGATAGGCTACCTCAATAGGGCTGTTAATCAAACAAAAGCCTGTAACTGCTGAGAATTCCCTGTATGATGCCACCAGGCCAGAGGGCACAACAGACCCAGGGGGCCAGACAGGGGTAAGATGCAGATGCTGGCAGAGGCAGCAGTCAAGGTGTCTGCCCCTGAGGAGTTGGCTGAGGGGCCACAGAATGAGAGGACGCGGTCCCAAAGGGAAGGAACCAAAGGAAAGAGTTGCAGGCCTGGGGTGTGAGGGTCAGAGCCTGCAGTGAGGGGAAGCTAGGAAAGGTGGGGATGAGCTGAAGAACTCCACAGGCAAGTCTCCCCTGGGGTACATGAAGGTGCTCTTTGGGAGACCATACAGCTGGAGTGTTGATCTGAACTCAATCCATAGAGAAAACACCCAACTCTGAGCTGTCACTTTAAAAAGTCTTGGCAAAAGGTGTGCAAGCAGAGTATGGTTTCAAGTCCACATTGGAACACATGCCCTGGTGTTTCACTGACTATAGTCACGTATAGCGCCCTCCTTCCTGTACTACTTCACCACTGGAATGGCAAAGACACTATATGAAGTTTCCAGGCAGCATGATCAGAATTTAAGGAAAGCTCAGACCTGGCTTGATAAGGACTGTATGTAATCTTACACGGCTGGAGACAAGAGGTGGGACAGTGGCCAGAGATGCAGTTAGGATGCCGAGTTAATGAGCTTAGAGCTTATCTCATGGGCCAAGGGGAGGCCCAGAGAGATCTTAAGGTTGGGAATGGAACACATGGAGCTATG
Organism: Sylvilagus floridanus; assembly: GCA_949820135.1. Classification (NCBI taxonomy): domain Eukaryota; kingdom Metazoa; phylum Chordata; class Mammalia; order Lagomorpha; family Leporidae; genus Sylvilagus; species Sylvilagus floridanus. Next base: position 49,897,627 of record OX463240.1, read on the forward strand.
TTATTTGATAATTATGTGTTAGAAAGGTCATTTCAGAGAAACAATACTTCCAAGAAATCGTAGCTGTTATTTCATAGAACTATAAAGGGTACACAGATGGAGTGGCAGTAATTACAAATAAACCTCCTAGAGGTCTCCACTGGGCCACAGCAATGGGTTTTTAAGCCAAGGGTTGCCACTGGGAACTTGCAATGTGAGTCTTGTGCTCCCTTTAAAGTCATATTAGTTGAAGATAGCAATGCTTTTCTTAAACTTAAACAAAACAAAACAAAACAAAAAAACAAACTGAAGCAACTTAGGTTTTATTCATACCACTGATGATTTTGTCCCTGTACAGACGAGAGGACTGAAGGCCACTGAGTACAGTGTACACAGGAAGGGGAAGAGGATGTCCCATTTGAGGAATCTGGGCATGAATACTGGGTTCTTCCATCAAGTTAAAAGCACTGCAGACTCTCAGCCCCCTGGGTTCAGGCCTTCACTGGGCCCCTAAAACAGAAACACTGAAGTCTGGGAAAGGACACTCCCAAGGGACATTTATGAAGAACCAGAAACCACACTTGAACGAGGTCTGTGCTACCCAAAACAAAGTGGGGAAGTTTACAGTATTCAAATACTTCCCACCTCCCTGAAGGCACAGCGACAGGGAAACTGATCCAGTCAGTCCCTTTGTGGCTTTCAGACAGAGCAGATCACTGTGGGGTGCATTTGGAACAAGCACATTCTGTGTGAGAGACACAAGCCCCTCAGACTCAGAGCGAGAGCGAGAAAGAGAGAGAGAGAGAGAGAGAGAGAGAGAGAGAGGAGGACCAAAGCTGATCAATGAGAGAGAGAGAGAGAGAGAGAGAGAGAGAGAGAGAGAAGGAGGACCAAAGCTGATCAACGAGAAAATCAATAGGATACCAGCAGGGAACCCTGGAGGAAGCTCCATGTCCCGCCCCCTCTCTGTAACATCTGGTCCTGCCAACCAAAGCCCCCTCCACCCCAACCAGAAAGAACTCCCTCAGGGCTGTGCTGGGAAGGCTGCCCTTTACTGTGCAGTGGGAGGAAGCAGCCGAGAGAGCAAGGTGACAGAGATGACGGAGCTGCACTGCTCCTGTCAGAGGAAACAGATTACAGTCCTTCCTGGAATATTTGGCTGGGACTTCACCTCAAGGGAAGACAAGTCCAGGATTCAGACTGAATGAAATAAGGAAGAAAAGATAACCACCGCCACTCTCACACACTAGGGGAGTCCAACCTGCACCACGCAAGTTCTGTCCCTCATATTAATATATAAATACACAGAGGTCTTTCTTTGCACACATCCTGTCTTGGTTGTATTCTGTTTCCCAGCGAGTACGCTTTCTGCTTGGAATGTTTCTTGCTGTGCTTCAAGTTTTCTTGGGTGACTATCAGGTCCAAAAACAACAGGAAATAGCAAATGATGACATACTCCCCACTTCCACCGGGTTTTTAAATCAAATAGTAGATAATAGTAGCAACATTTTGAGAGAGAGAGAAGATGCAAAAAAGGCATTTTTGAACTTCAATTCATTAAACCAAAGCATGAAAATGAGCAGACTTTATATAGTCTGTTGGCTCCCAGAGAAGGATTTGGGGTCTATATCCAAAGCCAGACACAGTGAATTCAGCCTGAGCTTCTTGTGTTCTGTTAAGGAGCCAAGGAAGGGAAAACACGCCCCCAGGGTTGTTCACCAGGATAGGGACGCTTCCAGAACATCAATTGTTAGTGAGACATTGAAGCTGGAAACTGAAAAAGCTACATTCGTTCCTAAATAAAAAGAAAATATGACGGGGTGGTGCTGTGAGCAGTGGGTTAAGCCTCAGCCTGCCCACTCTGGCATCCTCTATGAGTGCTAGTTCTAGTCCCGGAGGCTGTAAATGCCCTAGATAGAAACTGGGGAGTTAGTGTTTTGAAAAGTAATGGTCAGGGCACCAGCGCTGTGGCATAGGGGGTAAAGCTGCTGCCTGAGGTGCCAGCATCCCATATGGGTGCCAGTTCGAGTCCCAGCTGCTCCACTTGTGATCCAGCTCTCTGCTAATGCACTTGGGAAGGTAGCAGATGATGGCTCAAATACTTGGGCCCCTGCACCCACGTGGGGGACTTGGATGGAGCTTCCAGCTCCTGGTTTCAGCCTAGCCCCAACCCAACCATCATGGCCATTTGGGGAGTGAACCAGCATATGGAAGATCTCTTTCTCTCTCTCTCTTCTCACTCTGTCTTTAAAATAAATAAAATGAACCTTAAAAGTAAATAAAAAGAAACATGAAATAAGGCTCAAAGACTTTAAAGATGGCCCTTTGATGTGTACATTTGACAGAGGAACAAAGGTAACTTCACAACAAGTATCATCAGCTTGATCGTGTCTTTTGAGCAAAAACATTCCCAGCTAAGCTGATGAGTCACTGACCTATTAAGCAACATGTCATTCTTGACCTTTTCAGAACAGGGTCATTTTTGCCTAGATTTTTGTGGTAATGGTCTTTAAGCCAGATAAAGGACACCTGTTGTAAAACAGTCCTGACTTGTTGAATGTAGGCAATAATACAGTGTAGAGTCCTTGATTTCAATTGGTGTCCTTAAAAGATCGGGGTTAGGTGCAGAAGTGCAGGCTGTGACAAAGCATCGCACACTTTATCATCAGTGACAACAAAAAAACCGAGAAATGTCTGCAGCATTCAGCCTGATCTATTGTCCTCCTCCGGGGCAGGCAATCAGAGTGAGTGCAGTGGGGACAAGGTGAAGAAGGGAACCTACCCCAGCTTTGATGTGACAGCTGAAGTGACAACCCCTTAACTGGACAATTGTGTTGGGAACAGGTGCAACCATCAGAGTTGCTATTTGCTACATGCTTGTGATTCTCTGTACGGTATGGTTCATCTTCTTGCTGCCTTTGGGAAAATCCCAGTGGAATGCCTCATGGGACAGACACTCAGACAATCAATTCCAGGTTTACCAGCTCGAGGGAGAATGCATGTGAAACCCAGATGGCGAATCTGACTTTTACTGTTCATGAAAACTTGACGACATAAAACTTTCAGAGAAAGGCCTAGGCACTAGCGTTTTTTCTATTAGCTATTCTGAAATCCTCAATTATTGTCAACTACTTGCTGGCAACTTACTTAATGCTATAGACGTTACCTATAGGGTTTAAAAAAAAAAATTATTGGCTGGCGCTGTGGCTCAATAGACTAATCCTCAGCCTGCGGCACCAGCACACTGGGTTCTAGTCCTGGTCAGGGCACCAGTTTCTGTCCCAATTGCCCCTCTTCCAGTCCAGCTCTCTGCTATGCCCCGGGAGTGCAGTGGAGCATTTCCCAAGTCCTTAGGCCCTGCACCCGCATGGGAAACCAGGAGAAACATCTGACTCCTAGCTTTAGATCAGCACAGAGCGCCAGCCAGGGTGGCCATTGGAGGGTGAACCAACGGTAAAAGAAGACCTTTCTCTGTCTCTCTCTCTTGTCACTCTGCCTCTCAAAAATATTTACTTTCATATTACTGGAAATTCAGAGACAGAGATCTTTCATCCATCAGTCTAATGCCCAAAAAGCCATCAGCCCAGATCTTAACTAGGTCTCCCACATCTGGGATGGGGACAAAAGTATGTGAGCCATCATCTGCTTCCTCTCAGGGTACACCTTAGCAGGAAGCTGGATAGGAAGTGCAGTAGCCAGAACTCAAACCAGGCACTCTGATCTGGGATGCGGGTTTCCCAAAGGGCATCTTAACTGCTACACCACAACCACCACCTTGCCTGCAGTCGTGAAGTCCCAGGAAGGACTGGATTTTATTCTAAAGTCAATTGGGGACCCATTGAGGGTTTTGTGCAGGGCAAGGACATGAATCTGATGAAGGGTGCTTCGGAAGAGGCATTTGAGAAGCCTCTTTTATTTTGGATACATTTGTGCTGATGTTTCTTCTCTGGTCCAAAAGAAGGGATATGGCAGTGTGTGTCATCTGTGATGTGGAGATCCATGAAGCAAGGAAAAAGAGAGAAGCTGGAAGCGAGGCCAGAAACAGGCAAGATGCACACATGGAATCTTGATTTCCCAGAAGGCCCTGGTATGAATGAAGGGTTAAAAAGTTCAAAAAGTCAAGCCATGGGAATGGAGCAGTAAAAGTCTAGGTGCAGCTATAGCGATTTAAGATAACTGCGTCTCTACCCTCTTGTAGAATAGCCTTGGTAAACTGCTTTGTGTAACTGTCTCATGCGATAACGCTTGTAGGAGCCCGGAAAGAGCTACAGTAAGTTCCTGTATGCCCTCCCGTTTGTTTGTTGCACTGTATAAAAACCTTAGTCTTCTTTCTCTTGGGGCTGCTCTGTTCTTGCACGTCCAGACAGCCCCAGCATGGTGGAGAAAATAAACCCTTTGCTGATTGCATGAGAGTGCCTCTTGGAGTCGTTCCTTGGCGGTAGACATACCTCGACCCTTACATGACCACTCAGGAACAATGGACCTGTCTGCTGGAATTTCATTTACAAGGGCTGATGACCCAGGCCCCCGGCTCTGATTCATACCTTATGAGGCTCTTACACCCCTCCTACTCTCATGGCAACTCAGACCCAAGTCTGCTGTGAAAGCCCCCAAGTCTGTGTGGTTTTCTTGGCAGAGGTCAGGGTCCCTAATAAACAGAATGCCCTTCACAAGTGACTGACCTATAATGCACAAAAATGCCCTATTCACAAAACGCATCACTACAGCTTTCAAAGGTCTCGAAGCCAGAGCTTGCTACTTGCCACAGGGCAGACAGAAGACCTAGAGTTATCTTTGGAAAGACAGAACTTGCTGGTGTGTGGAGAGAGAGGCGGAAGGTGAGAAGATGGAGAGGGGCAGAGGGTAGAAGGGGTCAGGGAAGGGGACAGGTACTGGTTATTCTGGCCCCTGAGGCCCTGCTGAGGCATGAATCCAAGCGCAGCCTGCCCTCCACTTACATGGGGGCCTCATCCCGGGTCTGGTCCTCGTGCCCTCCACCTCACGGCCGTCGCGGTCCACGCACCAGCAGTAGCCCGTGCTGCCATGGCACTGGGTGGGCAAGTAGTGTCCGTGCTCATCACACTCGGGGATAAACAGCCCCAGGGGGTTGTGCATCTGCCGCCCCCGCTGCTCCGAGAATGTGTTCTCGCTCCAGCTGGCACCGGGGCTTCTCCAGCTCTATCAGAGATAAGAAAGGAGGGTTGTGGGTTTGGGCTAGGGCTGCTGGGTGTCCACACGGAACTCAGGACCTACGAGATCTTCCTGAACACCATGGGGTGTGTTTCATTAATTTTAAAACGTTTAAAACATTGCAATTACATAATAAGTTCAACCATCAAGATTATATTTTTCCAAGCAGTTCTTTTTAGGAAAAAAATATTAAATCATGAGGCACAACTGACATGCAGAACAATAAAATGAAGCATTTTTGAATGTTTCGATGTTCCCTGAGCATCACCTCGATCTAACTTTGGCGCATCTCCGTCAGGCCCACAGGAAAGCCAGGCCCAGTACCTGTCAACCCCCAGCCTGCATCCCAGGGACCCCTTTCCTGCCTGCCTGAGTAGATTCCCAGCTCTGAGCGGGCAGCGCACACTGTCCCCACCCTCCACTCAAGGGGCACCTCTGGGCTGGGCCACAGGAAGAGCAGGGCCCGCCCTCCAGCAGCTCAGTCTTGGGGGAAGCCCCCAGTAAACATGACCCCACAACCACCAATCAGGGGGGACTGAACAGAGAGGCCCAGGGCCCTGCTGCTCACAGAACTTGGCTTCAGGGCAGGGAGAACAGAGGCTGCCACTTCCTTAGCTGCACCTGACTGCAAGGTTGTAGTTAAAGAGCTCAAGGGCAGCACTCCATGGACTCCTTGTTAAGAGGTAGAAGAGAGAATAATTTCCCTCTGTGGGCCTGCAGCTACCCAACCCTGTGGTTGTAGTGTGAAAGCACCTGTAAATGAGCATGTCAATGAACTAGTGTGGCTGTGCTCCAGTGAAACTTAATTTACCAAAGCAGAGAGGGGCGTGGCTTATGGGGATTACAGTTATCAATCCCTCACCTAGGGCTCTACTAGTTATGTTGGGGGAGTGTATTTGTGTTATATAATATACTTGTGGGTGAATCTATATTAGCATATACTAGTTAATAATATGTTGTAGTATCACAATATTACATAGTTCTTAGAGTTTTGTAACTTGAAACCTTTTTTAAAGGTTTGTTTATTTGAAAGTCAGAGTTACACAGAGAGAGAAGGAGAAGCAGAGAGAAAGAGGGGTCTTTCATTATTGGTTCACTCCTCAATTGGCTGCAATGGATGGAGCTGCGCCTATCTGAAGCCAAGAGCCAGGAGCTTCTTCCAGGTCTCTCACGAGGTGAGGGGCCCCAGGACTTGGGCCAACTTCTGCTTTCCCAGGCCCAAGCAGAGCTGGATCAGAAGTGAAGAAGCTGGGACTTGAACTGGAGCCCATATAGGATGCCAACATTGCAGGTGCTATGCCACAGTGCTGGCCCCTCTTGAAACTTGAAAACTTTTTTATTCTTTCCACTTCAAATGGGGATGGTTGACCCAACGAGTCTCACAGAATTACTTGGAGGACTGAGGGATTCATGATAACACAAAGCACACTGGTGGACTTTTATCTGCACTCAAATGTTCATCTGTGATGGCACCTGCACCAGGCAGACACAGTGACATTCAGCAGGTGCAAGCCAATGACTGTTTAAAGTACCCTTTGTCTGTGTAGCCAATTTGCATGTTGGCCTGCTTGCTGCAATGGCTCCCTTGATTAGAAGCAGTTAGCATGTAAGAAAAAAATATTTGTTGAACCTGGCACAGAAAATCTGGGTATGCTTTTCTAGTATGAAAACAAAACATCTGATATATGGAAGTGCCAAACAAAGATACTAATAAAACATCTGGATAGAATAAAACTGTCACTTTCGTACACTCTTGGACATAAGGCTTGTTTACTTCCTCAAAAATCTTACATTTCTACGGAGGTACAGAGTTTCCATAGGAGCTACTCCCATTCACATACATACTTCACTGAGTTGTCATTGTCATCTATGTGATCTACACAAGTGGTTGAACGCCACAGGAAAAACCTGAAGCTCAGAGGCAGTGAAGGATGGGCCTGAGGCCACAGGGCAGGCTTGGGATTTCTGCTCCAGCCCCCACCCCTCCTGGCCTCAAGTCTCTGCGTCCACATTCCCAGTGCCTGTATCAGCTCGTGCGCACTAAACCTGTGACATCAACAATGATACACACACGTTTCTTAACTACTGACTGCAATTTTCTGTGGACCCACAGACTGGATTTCTTCTCATCAACATCTGGACAAAGTGCTGCTTTCCAGCTAAAACACAGGACCGGTGTTGTATACTGTCACCCAAGCCACACTTTTAAGAGTACAGATTCTTCCATTTTATGTGGCTGACAGTTTTGTGTTCATGTGGTATTTGGCCAACACACAAAATCTTGAGGGATCTAGAATTTTTTCAGTGGGACTTTTAAAGTGCTGTAATCTTGAACTTACAAAAAGGAGGAGGAGGCCTCAATTCTGAGTCAGGAAATGGAATGTCAAGCACGCTTACGGAAAGCTGATGCTCTGATGAGCTCAGTGGGTTTCCTGGGATGGTTCCTCAGCCTGGCCAGCAGGCAGTGGGAGCCGCCCAGGGGCTCCCAGGGGAGCCTCCCGCTGAGGGCCCCAGGCCTCCAAGGCGGATTTTCCATCAAAGGCCGGTGGATGGAGGGGCAGGGAGCTGGAGTAACACTCACATAGACATACTTCCTAGGCTTGCTTCTGGCTGATAAATAACTCTGGCAAGCTGCCTCTTACTCACCTCCTCTGATCTGATCTGCTGCAGGAGGAAGACCTGATACTCATCTGACAAATGGCAGGAAGTTTGGCAAGACTTTTCTCAAGGTGAGGGCCAGAGAATGAGAGGAAGGGAAGTTATGAAGAAAGCACATTCTTGATCTTCAGCTCTGCATTCCACTCCCTTGTCAGGTTAAAGCTGTGTCTCTGTGTTCTGTTAAATAATGGCTATTACAGTCTCGGATACACTCTGGAGTGGGGGAGGGGAGGAGTGGTCAGGAAATGTGGAGCCTCTCTGGGAAGAAAAGACTTGAAGCAATGGCAGGACCTGTAGGCTACTTAAGAGTGGAAGTTTCACAGAAAGCTTAGCATAGAAGGCTAAGCCTCTGCCTGTGGTACCAGCATCCTAAGGCGCCGGTTCGTGTCCTGGCTGCTCCTCTTCTAGTTCAGCTCTCTGCCTATGGCCTGGGAAGGAAGGTGAATGGCCCAAGTATTTGGGCCTCTGTACCCCTGTGGGAGACCCAGAAGAAGCTCCTCAGCCCTGGCTTCGCACTGGCCTGGCTCCGGCCATTTGTGGAGTGAACTAGTGGATGGAAGACCTCTCTCTTCCTCTCTGTAACTCCGACTCTCAAATAAATAGTCTTTTTTAAAAAATGGAATTTTCATGGGGAGACACTGTTTATCCAATATCTTCCTGCACAGTCAGAGCCGTTCTGCTCCCAGGGGCTACACCTGCTCTAAGCCCCTCACAGCACACATCTTTGCATGCGGTAATGCCAATGTGGTGGATGACGCCTGGCCTCTGCTGGCATTGAGACCTGTGGCTCACAGCCTCATCTCATTAGCTGCCAAATGTTCCCAGACAGCACATTTCCAAGAGTGGAGATTCACAAGTAAAGAAGACACTGGCTGCCTGACATGGTCCTGATCCTGCTGTCACCAGGGATTTGTTACAAACACTACTACTTGTAGAAAACACAGTAGATCCTTCTAGCAGCGGAATGCTCTTCCAGGCTTCTCCCAGCCTTCCAGGATTAGGGAGGAAGCAGCATGTCCAGGGAGGAGAGGGGAGCTGGCAATGAGCAAAGCACAGGTCAAGAGTGGAAATCAGAAAGGGCATGGAAGGGCCGGCACTGTGGTACAGCAGGTTAAAGCCCCAGCCTGCAGTACCATCATCCCATATGGGTGCCGGTTCAAGTCTCAGGTGTTCCACTTCCAATCCAGCTCTCTGCTAATGTGCCTGGGAAAGCAGTGAAGGATGGCTCAAGTCCCTCGGCCCTGTACCCAAGTGGGAGAGTCAGAAGAAGCTCCTGGTGCCTGGCTTCAGGTCAGTTCAGCTCTGGTTGTTGAGGCAATTTGGGGAGTGAACCAATGGATGGAAGATACCTTTCTATATATAACTCCCTCAAATAAATAAAAATATTTTTTAAAAGATTTTATCTATTAATTTGAGAGGTAGAGCCACCGATAGTGAGAGGAAGTGACAGAGAGAAAGGTCTTCCTTCTGTTTCTTCACACTGCAAACTGCCACAATGGCTGGAGCTGTGCTGATCCGAAGCCAGGAGCTTCTTCTGGGACTCCCATGATGCAGGGGCTTAAGCACCTTGGCCATCTTCTACTGCTTTCCCAGGCCATAGCAGAGAGCTGGACTGGAAGAGGAACAGCCAGGACTAGAATCAGTGCCCATATGGGATGCCAGCACTACAGGCATAGGATTAACCTACTGCACAACTGCGCCAGCTGCAATGAAAGTATAAAAAAAAAAAAGAGCATGCAACAGCAGGAAAAGCAATCAGCCCTATAGCTTGTGAGTGACATCTCTTATGTCACCATTTGAAAGTGCACTGTTGAGCTTTCTTCACCCCTGTGTCCCAGAATGCCCCCCCCCAGCCCTCTTCCAAAACCTTGCTGCTGTAGGCTTTGAAATCACTGCATGTAGGGGCTGACATGGTGGTGCCCCGACAATAAGCCTGTACCTGAAACACCAGCATCCCCAATGAGTCCTAATTGCTCCACTTCCAATCCAGGCCCCTGCTAATGCACCTGGGTAGGCAGCAGAAGGCCCGAGAGCTTGGAGCACTACCACCGATGTGGGAGACCCAGACGGAATTTGACTCCTGGCTTCAGCCTGGCCCATCCCCAGCTGTAGCAGCCATTTAGGGAGTGAACAAGTGGATAGAACATTTCTCTCTCTCCCTCTAACTGCTTTTCAAATAATTAAACCTTTTGAAAAAAATCACTGTATTCAGCAAACTTTTCACATCAAGAAGCTTGAATCACCTCTCTGTTGCGTTAAACATTTACTGTTGGGGCTGCTGCCAAGGCTCACTTGGTTGATCTTCCACCTGCAGCACCGGCATCCCGTGTGGGCTCTGGGTTCTAGTCCTGGCTGCTCCTCTTCCGGTCCAGCTCTCTGCTGTGGCCCAAGAGTGCAGTGGAGGATGCCCCAAGTGCTGGGGCCGTGCGCTTACATGGGAGACCAGGGTGAAGCACCTGGCTCCTGGATTCAGATTGGCACAGCACACTGGCTGTAGTGGCCATTTGGAGAGTCAGCCAGCTAAAGGAAGGGCCTTTGTCTCTGTCTTTCTCTGTCTATAACTTTAACCTGTCAAATAAATAAAATAATTTACTGCTGACAGCTAGGTGCCCCGCTCACAGATGAGTCCCTGAGGTCACAGGCTAATGGGAAAGATAAGGACCCTGGGCAGGAGAGCACAGTGGGGGAAGTGGCTGGCAGTGGTCTGAACAGGCTGCTAGGGGAGCAGAGAAAGAAAGGAAGCCGAGAGACTCAGGGCATGGTAAGAACAGCTGTGTGACAGCATGGGCCCTGGGGTTTAAGAGAGGAATTCTAGCAAGGGAAGGTGTGGCAGAACCACAAGGACCAATGAGGAGCCCGCTCACCTGGAAATGGGGCCCTTCGAGAGATGCAAGGGAGGGAGGGGGGAGGTGGTGGTCAGAGGGGGCACAGGCAGGCCATGTAGAGGACAGGAAGCATGCTCAACTATACCATGAGTACATGATCAGCCAAATCCAGAATTGGGAAATGAGATCAAAAGGTGTGTGTCCTTGAGTAGATGGAATGCAAGGAAAAGGAAGGGATGGAGGAGGGAGCCAGTGATAGACACGTGGGCGGCACTGAGCCTGCAGTGTCTAGGAATGTTCGAGAGTGTGAGAAAAATCGTAAGAAGTGTAGGGCACTGATTAGTACAGAAGTCAGGTTTGTGCTGCCCTGAGGAGAGGGAGGAGGCAGTGGGGGGAAGGACAGAGCACCTGGAAAGGCTTCCGGGGCAGGTGACAGAGTTCTAACTCTTAACCTGGGTGCTGGGGACAAGGGGGTCACATCAGAATAACTCCCTGAACTACCCACGTGTTCTGAATGATTTCCTGTATCTATGGTTTATTTTATAAGAAAACTGTACGGAAAAAAATAATGGGAGAGGAGAAATGGAAGACAGCGATTACCGATACCTCTGATGAAGAATTAAACTAGGAAGGCAAGAGCAAGATGAGATGCCAGCAACAGAGGAGTGCACAACTGAGAACATTCATTATTTTTATTTGAAAGGCAGAGAGACAGAAAGAGATCTCTCATTCACTGACTCATTCCCCAAATGCCTGCAACAGCTGGAGCTGGGCCAGGCTGAAGCCAGGAGCCCTGAACTTGCACTGGTCCCCCAGATGGCTAGCAGGGATCCGATTACTTGCACCACCACCTGCTGCCTTCCAGGGTGAACATCAACAGGAAGCTGGAATCCAAAGTGGAGCCAAGACTCAATCTCAGGCATTCCAATATAGGATATAGGCATCCCAAAGTGTTTAAGATTTTATTTATTTGAGAGGTAGAGTTACAGCCACTGAGAGGGAGAAACAGAGAGGTCTTCCTTATGTTGGTTCACTCCCCGGATGACCACAATGGCCAGAGCTGTGCTGATCCGAAGCCAGGAGCCAGGAACTTCTTCCAGTTCTCCCACATGGGTGAAGGTGCCCAAGCATTTGGGCCATCCTCCATTGCTTTACCAAGGCACAGCAGAAAGCTGGATTGGAAGAGGGACAGCCATGACTAGAACCGGCGCCCATATGGGGTGCCAACACTGCAGGCAGAGGATTAACCTACTGTGCCACAGAGCCTCCCCCCACATACACACACACACAGCAAACTGTTGTCTTAATGGCTGTGTCAAACCTCTGCCTGAAGAACTGAAGATTCATTTTGATTTATCCTTTGGGTGAGCAGTATCACAACTTCTTTTGCAGGTTGATTGGAATCACCAGCAAAGACAGAAAGGTGCCTGCCTAGGATAGCAGCCAAGAGCAGGAGTGACGATTTTTTCTCAAACAGCAATCCACTCAGTAAATTAATGCTGATTGGAAAGTTCCCATCTGTAATTGCATTTCATGTGTGCACCTCTTTTGTTCTTAGAAAAGTAGTTGAGGGATCAGCGGTTAAACCACAGCCCATGATGCCATCATCGTATTCAAGTCCTGGCTGCTCCACTTTTGATCCAGCTTCCTGATAATGCCCCTGAGAAGCCATGAAAGATGGCCCAGGTGTTTAGGCCTCTGCCACCCACATGGGAGATCCTGACAAAGCTCCTGGCCCTCAGCTTCAGCCTGGCTCAGCCCCAGCTATTGTGGTTATCTGGGGAGTGAACCAACAGATGAAGATCTCTTTCTCTGTAACTCTGCCTTTCAAATAAATAAATCTCTTTGAAAAAGAAAGTTGATACTGGGCTTTTTATCTATCATCAAAATAACTTGCATAAACCCCAGCGATCTTAACTGTTTCTTCAAGGTCTGGATATGACTGTATTTTGAGAAAAACTGCTATGAAAAAGCCTTTTTATATAAAGAATTCAAGCAAGCTTTTTGTAGGCTAAGAAATTATTCAGGCCTCCCAATCCTGGTTTATACAACAAAAAGATGAATTATGGCAATTCCAGAGCCCCTTTCAGCTTGAATTAGGAAATTCGCACTTCTTCACTTGGGGTTTGCTTGAAACATAAACCATAAAACAAGCTGCAGAAGGCTATGAAACAAAAAGGCTGCACACTGAGTCATTCCCCTGTTGTCTCTAGGTTGTGTTATCCTGCATGCTTCCCTCTCTCCTTGCAGTGCTGCTCTCTGAACTCTGCCATTTGCCTTCTCTCTACCGATGTGTGGTATGGACCGATAGGGGGTATGCTGGGAAACACACTGGTGCCAGGGGTTGAGAGACGCAAGGGAGCATCCACAGGCTTGGAGCCTGCCCTTAGTGACAGGGTTTACACCTCCAGCCAGGACTTTTGAAGACCACTAGCAAACGCCCTTTCTTACAAAATTCTAGGCAGTAGTAATTCCTGGGTGCTGTCCAGGCAAGGTCAGCAGCTGCGCTGGTCACCCTCCAAGGTGGGCCCCTTTCTCCCCACCTCCTGGAATTCACACCCTTGGAGAGCTCCGTTTATGCTGTTAAGAGCTCTGGCTTGACACTAAGAGGATCAGCAGAAGTGATACATGTCCCTCCTCAGAGCAGGATATAAAAGACTGTGGCTTCCTTCTTGGGCTCAGCTCTCCAGCCCCCTCCCTGTCATCACTTGCTGGGGAAGAAGCCAGCTCTCAGGCCTTGAAGAGATCCATGTTGTGACACACTGAAGACAGCCAACAACCACATGGGGCCTGCAGCGGGGACCTTTCTCTGCTACCAGAGAAGACTACAGCCTGTATAACATCTTGACAGTGACCTCATAGGAGGCTCTGAGTCAGGACAGCCCGGGGGAGCTGATCCTAAATTCCTGACCCCAGAAACAGTGAAATAATAAATGCTTAGGGTCTTAAGTGGCTAGTTTAGGGATAAGGACTGAGTGTTCCTTATCTGAAATGTTTGGAACCAGAACTGTTTCAGACTTTGGACTTGCGGATATTTGTCTAAACTACCAGTCAAGCATCCTTAACCTGAAAATCTGAAATGCTCCAAAAGTCTAAAATTTTGCTAACAGATTGGCACTCAAAAAATTTGGGGTTTTGGATAATTTCATATTTCTGGACTAGGTATATTCACCTATACTTGCTATACAACAATAGGTAACCAATATGGTGGCTTTCAACCTTACTCACCATGACTCAGGAAAAGAAACACATTTTACTTGGCATCTCAGGACACACACACGTAGTCACCCATGCACATGCACCAGCACACATATGCGTATTGTTTAATGAAACAAAGCCTAACCCTACTGCACATACTCTATGTGCTGGTATTTTCTAGGTTATTGTTTTCATTCATTCGATTCAGAAGGAAGTGATGAGTGTGATCCACTAAGCTGGTTTCACAACCCCTACCTGGGCTCTGGGGAAGAGTGCAGGAGGAGAGAGGGGAACCAAGTGTCATTTCTTCTGTCCTGTCATCAGTCAACACTACAGCAGCCAGGATCTTGGCAGACTGACCTCTAAGTTTCTGTTCAATTGTTTTTGAAACTGGGCCTTCTCTACAGGGTAGGTACCAACAGGTGCTGTTGGACCCCTGGCTTTCATTATATACAGCACCAGGAGTCCACATGGCACTACACATTATTTTTCTCTCTGGAATAATTCACACAATATTTTAGTCATACAAGATTTAGAATATAATTACAATCTATATATTATATTCTAGCTGAAAAATAATGCCAGTGTAGCCCCAGGGCTATGGTCTGAATATCTGTGTCCCCCCATGCCTTTGTGCTAGAGCCTCTGGGAGGTGATTAGGTCATGGAGGCAGAGTCCTCATGAATGGAATTCATGCCCTTATGAAAGAGGCCTCAGAGAGACTCTCACCCATTCTGCCACGTGAGCCCCTCTGGCCACCTGTGGACCTGGAAGTGGGCCCTCACCATGCACTGAATTTGCCAGCACCTTGATCTTGGACTTCTCAGCCTTGGAACTGCGAGAACTGATTCCTGTGTTTTATAAATTACTTGGGCTAAGGTGTTTGTTACAGCAGCCCAAACACACTAAGACATAGCCCACCCCACTCCCAACTGTCCCTTTTAACAGACATAAACTCTATCCTGAAGTTTGTTTCTCTTTCTCATACACGCATTTTATAGTTTTCTTTTGCATGTCTACGCACAGGTTCACTTTCATTCCGGTTTGTACTTTCTACACATGGAATCATACTGTACAGATCTTTTGGTAGCCCCTGCCCCCCAACAACATATGGTTTTGAGGTTTATCCATTAACTCGAGTTCATTTGTTCTAGCTGCTGGATGCTGTCTCATGGCATGGATTCTGCCCTAAGTCCTCTGTGCGCTCCTCCTGCTGACAGCCATTGAGACTTTCTGCTATCACAAACAGCACTCAATGAGCGTTCTTAGACATTTCTTGAGTTTATAACTAGATGAGGAATTTCTTAAGGGATGGGATTAAATACATAAACAATTCTGGCAAACAGCTCTCGTTGGATTTATCCTTGGCCCATCTTTATAACCCAGTCTACAGATCTGGATTTGTTTCTGTTTAGTCAACAGAGCCTTAACAAGGGGACAAGAAGTCAGGGTGAAAAAACAAAAATCAGAAAATGAAACATCTGCTTCCCTTTGAACTGGAGATGTGAAGCAAGCCTAAGGAAATAATGAATGCTAGTCATTTTAAATAGCTGCTGGAATGCCTTGACTCAAATGATCACGAACTGGTCTTTATGGAATCTGCCTGTCAAAATCTATGAGCAGCATTGCGGTCATGACCCATAGTTTCAGGATCAAAAAGGCTGGCCCCATCTGGCCCCTAAGCCGAGGAGTCAGCACACTTCTGTCAGGAACCAGCCAGGAGGCTATGCAGACTGTGTAAGTTTTGCAGGCTTCATAGTCTCTAGGACAAGCACTGACACTGCCTCCATAACAAGAAAGCAGCCATACATTATACAAATGGCTTGTCAAATAAAACTTTATTTACAAAAACAAACCATGGGCCAGATTTGGCTCAGGGTCTGCAGTTTGCTGCTGCTTGTTCAAAGCAGATCAGCAACATGCAGTGTGATACATCAAAGTTTAGACTTGGATCTGATATTTTCTCCTAAAAACTAGACCTAGGGAGAGTGTGGATAAATAAATACTTCCAGGAACTGTTGGTGGGAATGGAAACAGGTGTGTTCACTTATTTCTTCAACAACTATTAACAGCTGTGAGCTCCACCACGGCCACAGATTCCAGTCCCAGACCAGTGATATGTACGGACATCTAACTAGTAATTAACTGCTTTAGAATGTGCGGAGATGAAAATCCCACTTATCTCTTATTGAAAACATTTTTAGTGGCATGAATATATCTGACCAGCCACAGTAGCAGTCATTAAATACAAGGGGCAAACTCCAGTTTGATGTGTCAAGTACATTTGCAATCTCATGTCAGAACACTGTGTGTGGTTGAGAAGTCTGAATGTGGATTTGGACTCAATCCAACAGACTGGATTTCAGTCTCCACTCTGGCATCTACTCCCTGGGTGACCCTGGTTACACCTTTCTCTTTTTCCATTCAGCATCCTCTGTCATCTGAGAGAGTAATTGTACTTATTTCATAAGACAGCTATGAACGTTATGTGAAACAGCATCTGTCAGGAGCACACAGCAGGAGCTTCACATAGGGCAGCTGGGTGTGTGCACTGACCCCACAGCACTGGCTGGTGCTTCCCGAGTTCCCCAACTCAGGCCAGGTAGTGGACTGGAGCCGTCAGGATCCTCACGTTCTAACAAGATGCCGCTCGGGTCTCAGGGCAGCAGCAACCCAAGAAGCCACACAGATCAATGCAGACCACCCTATGGTGGCCTCAGCCTGCATCCCCACATCCCTACATCCCCACACCCCACACCCCACATGCCCCGGACACAAAGGAACCTGTGCTGGCTATGTGTCAACTTGAGTGGGTTACAGGGGGCCCAGCTGTTTGGTCAACTATTCTTCTAGGTGCTTCTCCGAGGGTGTCTGGGATGAGATGAACATTTTACTTGACGGACTCAGTTGAGCAGATGGGCCTCCCTTGTACCATGGGCCTACAACGTGTGGTGGGCCTCGTCCAACCAGTAGAAGGCCTGAGCAAAACAAAAACGCTGATCTTGCCCTGAGTAAAAGGCAGGATTCCTCCTGACAACCTCTAGGCCATCCTCCATTCTCCCCCACCTTTTTTTTTGGACAGGCAGAGATAGAGAGAGAGAGAGTTAAAGGTCTTCCTTTTGTTGGTTCACCCCCAAAAATTGCTGCTATGGCTGGCGCTGTGCTGATCCAAAGCCAGGAGCCAGGTGCTTCCTCCTGGTCTCCCATGCAGGTGCAGGACCGAAGCACTTGGGCCATCCTCCACTGCCTTCCTGGGCCACAGCAGAGAGCTGGCATGGAAGAGGAGCAACCGGGACTAAAACCCAGCACCCCAACTTGGACTAGAACCCAGGGTGCCAGCGCTGCAGGCGGAGGATTCGCCTAGTGAACTGCAGCGCCGGCCCTCCTTTCCCTTTTTCTTAAACATCAACTTTTCCTGATTGTCAAGCCTGCCAGCCTCAGACTGGACTACACCGTGAGCTCTCCTCGTTCTGAGGTCTCCATGAAACTATCAGTGTCTTGGGTCTTCTGCTTGCTGAATGCAGAATAGGAACTTTTAGCCCCCATAGTCATATGAGTCAATCTTACCATGAATCTCTTTATGTTCACATACACACACACACGTACACACATATATGTATCATATGTACACACATGTATGTATATGTGATCATGTGTGTCTTCATGTGTGACAGAACATCATGGTTCTGTCTCTCTGGGGAACCTGACACACAGCCCAGGTCTTACCCCACACTGCTGGCTCAAGTTCTATGGATGATCAGCCCCCAGGCTGCCAGCACAGGTAGGGCCCATGTGGGCAGCACCTGCCCATTCTCTGATCGTTCACCTCTACAACCTTTAATAAAGGCAAAAGATTCATACAATCTGAAGAGAAACCAGAGGATTCACCTCTTCAACCTTAGATGCTCTGTGCAAACACCTATGCACATCCCCTTCTCTCCCAGAGCCTTGTACTTGGTATTCATAGAGACAGCAATGAGCCAGCAATGCCACACACCCCATCGCCATACCTCCAGGTATACAACTGAAGCCGTCTCCCTGGTAGCCAGGTTTGCACCGGCACGTGAAGGATTCTGGGGTGTTGTGGCAGAAGGCAGAAGGGTGGCATCTGCTCGGCTGGCATTCATCCACATCTGTAAAACAGCCACCAGGCCAGGGATGATGAGACTCAGGGTTTGTAGTTTGCACAAGAATTTAAGTCACTTGCTCAAACCTATGTGAACTTGCTTTTGTTAGGGGATGGGGAACACTGACTTAGAGCTCATTGAAAAAGAATTTTCAAGACAGTAAAAAATATTTTTTCATCTTTTTTTTTTAAAAAAAAAAAGACAAAAGATCTCCCATCCGCTGGTTTATTCCCCAAATGCCCACAATATCCAGGGTTGGGCTAGGCTGAAACCAGGAGCTTAGAACTCCATCTGGTCTTCTGGGTGGGGGCAGGATCTACGTACTTGAGCCATCACCCACTGCCTTCCAGGGTGCACCTCAGCAGGAAGCTGGAATAGGGAGCGGAGCTGGGACTCAACCCCAGGTCAAACCCAGGAGATGCGGGTGTCCCAAGTGCTGGCTTAACCTGCACCAAATGCCCGCTCCCACCCATCGCTTCTACTGTGCTTTTCTCAAGGGTCCTCTTTCCCTGGACCCTGTAGCTACCACCACGTGACAGGGAAGGCTATCCCAAATTGCAACCCCCCCCCCAAAAAAAATAGGATGAATACGGTCCTACCATGACCATCACAACCATGAGTGAATCTCATTCCACCTTTTCCACATACCATGCATATGGCTCTCAGTGCATCAGGTCCCATGGCACCAACTGTGCAGCCTGGGAGCCTCACCTTGCTGTGAGGCACACAGGCCTGCCCTTTGCCTGTTTGGCTGGCACCATCACACATGGCTTTTTGGAACACTCAAATCATTTACAGAAAAAGGCAGTTTATGATGTAATTTTTAAAAGTCACATCAACTTTCATGTAAGATAAAATTTTTTGTGCCTATGTGATTTTCTTCCTACAGAAGTTTCAAAAGTCAACTATGCCACTCTGTAAGAAGTGGCTCTACTTCTTTCATTTTTTTTAAATTTATTTGATAGATAGTGAGAGAGACAGACAGAAAGGTCTTCCTTCCTTTGGGTCACTCCCCAAATGGCTGCTACAGCTGGAGCTAAGCTGATCTGAAGCCAAGAGCCAGGTGCTTCTGGTCTTCCATGCAGGTGTAGGGCCTAAGCACTTGGGCATCCTCCACTGCCCTCCTGGGCCACAGCAGAAAGCTGGACTGGAAGAGGAGCAGCCAGGACTAGAACCCAGTGCCCATATGGGATGCTTGTACCACAGGCAGAGGATTAACCTAGTGAGCCATGGCACTGGGCCCTTCATCTTTCATTTTTAAAATAAATAAAGCAAGTGCAGGCCTTATGGCATAGCAGGTTAAACTGTAGCCTGTGGCGCCAGCATCACATATGGGTGCTGGTTCATATCCCAGCTGCTCTACTTCTGATCCAGCTCCCTGGTAATGGCGTGGGAAAGCAAGAAGATGGCCCAAGTCTAGCATGGGCCCCTGAACCCACGTGGAAGACCTGGAAGAAGCTCCTGGCTCCTGGCTTCAGCCTGGCCCAGCTCTGGACTTTGTGGTCACTTGGAAAATAAACCAATGGATATAACATCTCTCTCCCTCTTGCTCTCCCTCTCTCTCTTTCTTTCTCTCTCTCTCCTTGTAACTCTCCCTTCCAAATAAATAACCCTTTTTAAAAAATAGACAAACAAAGCATTCGTAAGCTGATGTTTTCCCAGCATTGGAAAGGAAGGCATGTCCAAAGGGCGCTCTGTAGCCCGGCCTTTTCCACAACCCTGGTAGCTGTTCTCCAGTTCTCACAGAAACAGAGTCCAGCTGGTGCTGCTGACAAATGGCCATCCAGAAAGGAGCCCGAGGACCCAACAGTCCGTGATTCATCAGCACAAAAGAGAAGCTGCTGCTCCAGCAACCTCCAGGGGACCTAATACACAAGACCAACATGTGCAGCTCCACTTCCCTCGAGGCTCCTAACCTGCAGGCTCCCTGCAAATCTGACCCTCCCATTCAACTGACGGGCACTGCAGGATGGACGAAGGGGAAGTCTTAGAGAAGAGACAAAGCCAGGAATCAAAAGATGGTCAGTTGGGGTTTTGCTTTCCTGTTTCCTCATTTCTGAACCCTGGAAAAGAACCGCGCCCTGCCCTGGAACGATCAGATGAGGGGGGGCCAGCCTGGAGATGCTACTGTCCACCTGACATGGTCCCTGGGAGACCCACACGGGCAGGTGGAGCTGGGAAATGAGGCAGCAGAAGACAAGGAAGGAGGCCTCATGAGGAAGAAAGACAAATCGAAGCGAGGAAGTTACTCACGAGGAGGAGAAAAGGGCAGGGCACAGGAGCCTGGGTGCTTCCACACAGCCTCTGGTTCCCTGAAATTCTAAAACTAGGCCCGCACTGAATGCTTTCGATGGCTTTTCCTGACCCACAGAGGAGGGAGAGCAGGAGCACTGGGGGAGGCAAAGCCCGGGCGCTGTGTGTACCACACCCTTCTGCTTACGCCCGGCCCTCTGCTCAGCATGACATAAGGGCTGGGGCACAGTGTTGCACACTGCACAAAGACAGCCAAGTGATGGGTAAGTGAAATTCCAAGTTGGACCATGCCCCATATATCAGGCCAGGATCAGGGCCGTGCCCACTCGGAGCCATCTGCGCCTTCACGTTACAGCGACTTATGGGCAAGCTGAAGCCTGTCTTGCCTCCATGAAAACATGCTTTGCAGGAAAAGAGGAAGTCCCAGGTTTATGGAAAATGCCGAAGTATGGCAGTCCGCAAAGCAGCTCCCCGTGACGGAGACACAAACTCAAAAACCCAGGTCACTTGCCTCCCACCCACCTGTCCCAGGATCTCTGTGACTGTGCATGTCACCGCTCCAGCAGCAAAGAGCCTGCTGACCAAGGCTGAGCTAGAACGGGATGTAAGGTGCTGCCATTAAAAGTAAGCTCTGGAATCTCCTTCACCTCAAGAAGCAGAGAAGGAAGTGAGGCCAAAAACACAGAAAATGAGCCAAAAACAGGAAAGTCACTTTAACAGAGCCGGAATCTCAACTCTGTGCAAAGGGAACTGGCCCCCTGAGAGCACAGATGTTTGGGTCACAGTCAAAGTATGAGAACGGCCTGTTCCCTTGCGCCCTGCAGACACTGCCGCATCCTGGGACCTTGGCCCCCTCGGCCCCTGGGTTTTAAGACAAAGCAAAGAGCAAGTTTCCCGAGTTCAGCAAGCAGCAAGAAGGGGCAGGAGATGCCTGCTGACACAGCACAGGGGGAATCTGGTTTCAATCGGGAAGGCATGTGCAGTGCAGACGGCCCACTCAGCACATGGCCCTCCAGACCTGGAAATCTGAGAATCTTTGAACTGAAAATTCATAGGAACAACATGGCAAAGCAAAGCAGGAAAAAAAGAGAGAGAGAGAGAGAGAAAGAGAAAAAATATAAACAACCTGTCTCCTGTGGTGGCCTATGAGCAGCACCATCTCCCAAATCATCTCTGGCCAAAAGCACCATCAGCCTAATGAACAGCATCAGATTACCTCAAGAAGCCTAAGGAGCTCTGGTTGTAAAGTCACAATCCATAAACACACGGGTCTCAAATGGAATTCTGCATGCAACTCAGGTACAAGTCAGTCTATGACAGGTGGTAACACAAAAGTGCCTAGAAGATGGTCCCTCGACATGAATCCCAAGGCTGCGATAACAAGAAGAAGTGTCTAACAGCAATAGTGACTGAGAGGATACTGAAATAGTCACAAGAAGTTGGTAAGAAACAAGGTTGGGGGCGGGTGCTGTGGCTCAGCAGGTGAAGCCACCACCTGCAATGCCCAGCATCCCATATCAGAGCTCAGTTCAAGCCCTGGCTGCTCCTCTTCTCATCTGGCTGCCCTGTAATGCATGCGGGAAGGCTGTAGAAGGTGGCCTAGGTACATAGGTAGGTCTGGCTTCAGTATGGTCCAGTCCTGGGTGTTGTGATCAAGTATGCAGTGAAACGGTGCATAGAAGATCTTGTCTCTTTCCTCAACTCTGACTGGTAAATAAATATTTTTTTCAAAAAAGAAACAAGGATAAGGCAAAAGCTTTTAGCAGGTGGGCTGATGGGGCTCCTAATCTAGACGACCCCACGTACTGCTGGTAGCTGTGGCTCCCAAGGTTATGGAGGGCAGGGCTCAGTCTGATTCCTGTTTGTGAGCTGCCCTTCTTGTTGGTGCATTGGGACCCTTGCATCTCAGGCAGGATCATCACCTGGGACAACTTTTCTTTGCCTAGGGGGTGACCTCTGCACAGGAACAGATGTTTTGACAAGTTGCTTGGGGAACTTACCCACACACGTTCCCTGGTCGGAAAACCAGTAGCCCTCCACACACTCGCAACGGGAGGTGCCTGGGTGGTTGTTGCAGATACCATGGCTACCACACACTGACGGCTGTTCTACGCATTCATCAATATCTGCACAAAAGAAAAAATTCTTCAAATGTAAGCTTTTTAAAAAAATCTTCAGGGGCCGGTGTCATGGCTCACTTGGTTAATCCTCCGCCTGTGGTATTGGCATCCCATATGGACTCCGGGTTCTAGTCCCACCTGCTCCTCTTCCAGTCCCACTCTCTGCAATGGCCCGGGAGGGCAGTGGGAGATGGCCCAAGTGCTTCGGCCCCTGCACCCACATGGGAGACCAGGAGGAAGTGCCTGGTTCCTGGCTTCAGATCAGTGCAGCGCACCAGCCATAGCAGCCATTTGAGGGGTGAACCAATGGAAGGAAGATCTTTCTCTGTCTCTCTCTCTCTCTCTCTCTCTCTCTCACTGTCTATAAGTCTACCTCTCAAATTAAAAAAAAAAAAACCTTCAAACATCACAGAATAGAACATAGAAAATAGAAAGCATTTTTTGTCTGAGATAGATTAATTTTTTAAAGATTTATTTTTATTTTTATTTGACAGGCTGAGTTAGAGAGGGAGGTAGAGGCATCTGCTGGTTTATTCCCCAAATGACCACAAAGGCCAGGGCTGGGCCAGGCTGAAGCCACGAGTCCAGAGCTTCTTCCAGGTCTCCCATGTGGGTGCAGGGGCCCAAGCACTTGGGCCATCTCCAATTCTTTCCCAGGCATGTTAGCAGGGCACTGGATTGGAAGTGGAGCAGCCAGGCCTTGAACTGAGGCCCAGCTGGGATGCTGGTGCTACAGGCAGCAGCTTTATCCACTACGCCATGGCCCCAATAGATCAAAACTAGACAGATTTTTTGCTGTCCAAAAGGAACTGGAAACAAAGATGTGTGTGTGCATGTGTCTGTGTGTGTGCTCACGCACGTGTGTGCACAGGCCCATTAGGGAGTGAACCCCAGGCCCTTTTTCTGAGTAAAGGTGGCTTTTTCCCCTCCCTCTCCTGGAGGTTGCTGCTGAGGCTGGGGTCCAGGAAAATGAGTCACTCATCAGTGTGGCAAACCGTGTGGGAAGGACACGTAGACAGTGTCTGGACAGGGAATAAGGTTTCTAAACTTGAGAGCATATTTAAATATACGATTGTTTGAAAATATTACCTTTCTCTAACTACAGTCACCAACAAAAGTTTCCCCACTTAAATCCAATGGGATTTCTGAGGGCCCTTACAGAGTGGGCTCAGGCACAAGCTAGAGATGAGGGTGGGACTGGGGAGGATCATCCACCAAGTGTGGACTTTCCAGCTCCATCTGCCAACTATGAATAGCAACAGCACAGGAGAAGAAAGATCATTCCTGTGCCTGCTGTCTCTGCATTGCAACTCTTCAGAGGATCCTCCCCACACGGATGGCTACACATGTTGCATAGAATGCAGGGCCTGGTGGCCTAGACACAACTGCCAGAACCAAGATCTCAGAGCAGCAGGCTTCCATCAGGAAGACAGAATACCATCACCAGGGAAACATGTCTAAGCTCCACTCTGCCCTGGGAACTTGGACAGAAAGGCAAGTCAAGGGTTACAAGAAAGCTTCTAAGCTGATAGGGTTCTTATGTGTGACCTGGACAACCACGGGTGAGTCAGAGCTCAAGGTCAACAGGATGAGGGAGTGGATGGCTCCTGAGCACCACCTCCACCTCCATGAAGGCCAATGCACAGAAGTTATCCTGGCAGGTACCCTTTTTAAAAATTGTTATTTATTCAATAGGAAGACAGAGCACCCATCCATTGGCTAACTTCCCAAATGCCCACATAGTCAGGGCTGTATGATGTTGAAGCCAGGATCCAGAGACTCAATCCAGATGTCCAATGTGGGTGACAGGAACTCAATTACTCGGAGCACCAGACCATCACCACTGCAACCCAGGGTCTGCATTAGTGGGAAGCTGGAGTCAGGAGCCAGAGCCGGAATCAGAACCCAGACACACTGATATGGGAGGTGGGCATTCAACCAGCAACTTTCCTGCCAGGCCAAACACCTGCCTCATGGTTGACACCTTTCTTTAGGGACAAGACCCTAGAAACTCCCCACTAGCATCACACAGTATTTGCAGGTTGGAAATTCTTCCTCATGTGTGATTTAACTCTTCTCTCCTAGAAACAGGGGCCAAGACCTTAACCCTTTCTTTAGTGGACCAGTGATAACTTTCATTTTTTTTTAATTTTTGACAGGCAGAGTGGACAGTGAGAGAGAGACAGGCAGAGAGAAAGGTCTTCCATTGCCGTTGGTTCACCCTCCAATGGCCACCGTGGCAGGTGCGCTGTGACCGGCGCACCGCGCAGATCCGATGGCAGGAGCCAAGTGTTTCTCCTGATCTCCCATGGGGTGCAGGGCCCAAGGACTTGGGCCATCCTCCACTGCACTCCCAGGCCACAGCAGAGAGCTGGCCTGGAAGAGGGGCAACCGAGAGAGAATCCGGTGACCTGACCGGGACTAGAACCCGGTGTGCTGGAGCCACAAGGCAAAGGATTAGCCTGTTGAGCCACAGTACCGGCTCAGTGATAACTTTCTTACAACATACCACAGTATCTGCTTGAAGATGAGTATTCTTATTGTCCAACATCTGGTCAACTTCTCTAGAAAGAGCTTTCCTTTCACATAATCACTCTCTAATTCAGTTGGAAAACCCTGGAGTATTCTTGTAACTAAGCACTGCTTCCCTTTTTATTATTTTTAGAGTGGCTACTTTGCACATATTTTCAATGACTCTTAAGTCCTGCCATTTGTCTCCTTATGCTAAGGCCAAGATCTTCTCATCATTGACTCATTAAATGCCTTCTACAAACTGGAAAATTATTCAATGAAATGATTCAATTAACCAAAACCATCTCTAGAGACTCCAAGCTGACAGTTCTATGGGAACCATTCCACCATGTGCCACAGAGTGAGTCAGAGAGCATCAGCTCCAAACTACCCTGGGGATTCTCCAGAAGATGTCTATCCAAAGCCATCCCTGTCTTGGACGCCATACGTTATTATAGCAGTGCTACACATAGTGATTTAAAAAAGACTCATCCTTATTCTCCTATAAGAACTTTCCCAGTCAAAAGAACACATGAAGTGATCTGCTTAATGCAACTTACTATTAAAATCCTCATGTCTCAATGCATTAACTCTTTGAGGCATGTACCAGTGGCCAAGAACAATGAGTAGGCTGACTAGGACATCCACACATTCCACAGGGCTAACACGCCAGAACATTCACTAACCCCAGGACAAAAGCAAGTCCACATGCGACCACCTTGTTCCTGGGAAAGGACATCCAGGGATTTTCTACGACAACAACAGATTACATAAAAGCCTGGCCAGCTGTGCTTTCTGAAATGAAGCACTCTCTATGAAGTACTCGCACACTGGCATGCTCAGAGACCAAAGCAAAATCAGTCCAAAGGTCATGTTTCAACAGGGGCAGGTTGGGGCATCTCCATACTTCATCAGTATTCAGGTGACCCATCAAGTTGAAGCAGGGGTGCTAAGTCTAAGTGAAGCAGCCCTCTCCAGAATGATGTCTGTCACCATCTTCACAGCCTGGACAGGTTCCACTTGTGTACACACACACACACACACACACACACACACACACACTGTGTCAAGCTGCTCCAAGCTGGTCTGAGTCACTTCAGCCATTGAAGACTTTCTGGCTCTCTGGAGAAATACTGGGAAGCTGATGATACAGGTGAGTAGGAACAATGTCTCTTCCCCAGTGGCATATTCCCAGGAAAGTGAGCCTCAGGCTAATTCCTACCACATGCACAAAGTTATCAGCAACCCAGTCAACAAGCACACAACCTTTGCCTGTAAGCGTAAGTCCCTACCCTCCAACATTTCAGGCAACCCAGTAAGCGTCTTATGGGACAGCACAATCCCCTGACAGCAGGATCTGCCACCTCTCACATTCAATCAGCACTTCAAATGCACCATTAGTGGGGGTGATGGATTGCAGACCAGGACATTATCCCCTGATTCTGAGGCTACTGGGTCTGCCAGGTTCTTTCACTTTACTCAAGCAAGGGTGTAGAGAGCCATCCATCGTTCTGACCAACAGCATGTAGGTTCACTCCTCATTCCATCAGGGACACCCACTTCTGGCATTCCTAATGCTCATTAGCGAGCCCTTTGTTGCAGATTAGGTAGTGCCTCACCCTTGGCAATGGACTAACTGCCCTTTGGTAGTGGATTAAAATGTAATAACGAGCATAAGAGAAACCCATCTACATGGAAGTATCTGAAATTAAATTATAAAAAATAAATGCAGGAAGAAAGCAGAGTAATATCAAGGCTTGAATCAGAGACTTCAGTTCAAATGTAACTCATTGGTTCACTTTAATGAGTTTCAGTTTTCCCATATGTAAAAAGAGCAGTCAACATTACATCTCTTAGGGTGGCCACTGTCAGAATGAAAACAAAAACCAGAAAACAGCAAGCGGGGCTGGGGTTGTGCTGCAGCGGATGAAGCTGCTGCTTGTGATGGATGCCGGCAGCCCACATCAGAGCTGGCTGGTGTCCTGCCTATTCTGCTTCCTATCCGGCTCTCTGATAATGCACCTGGGAAGGAGGCAGATGATGGCCCAAGTGCTTGGGCCCTCCCCCCATGTGGGAGACCAGGATGGAGTTCCTAGCTCTTGGCTTTGGCCTAGCCCAGACCTGGCTGTTGTGGCTAGCTGGGGAGTGAATCAGTGCATGGAAGATCTTGAATTGTGTGTTTTCCTCTCTCTCTTTCACTTTCAGATAAATAAATAAATCTTCCTTTAAAAAAAGAAAATAACAAGAGATGCCAAGGTTATGGAGAAATTAGAACACTTGTGCACTGTGGTGGGAATATAATATGGTGTAGTCTGGAAAACAATATGCTGGTTCCACAAAAAAATTCAACCCTTTATTCCAGGTGTTGGACCTCTCAGTAGCAGAGATGTCCACTTGCTCGGGAGGACACCCAAAGATCCAGTCTCCAGACGAGTTGATGCAAAAAACACGAGGTATTTATTGAACGTTTGCGCAAACGGGCCCCCACCTCAGGTGGTGAGGAGCCCTGAGCAGCAGTTTCACACAGCTTATATAGGCAACAGATTAGCATATTCTTAGGCGGGGAATGCTGAGGTGTTACAGGATTGGTCAGTTCAGAGGGTCCATTAGCATGTGGGAGGGGTGCTGACGAAGAATGCTGAGGGAGAGTGCTGAGGGAGAGTGCTGAGGTGGCACAGGATTGGCCGGTCGCAGTGACGTCATAAGAGCGCGCCCAGAAACTCTCTGAAGGGAGGGGCAGTTCTGCTCTGGGTTCACCTAGAGTTCATCCAGAGAAGGGAGGGGCAGCTCCGCTCCGGCTCTGGGTTCACCTAGAGTTCATCCAGAGAAGGGAGGGGCAGCTCCGCTCTGGGCATGCTCAGAGGCTTCCCGAAGGGGAGGGGTGGCTCCCCTCTGAGCATGCTCAGAGGCTTCCCGAAGGGGCGGGGCGGCTCCGCTCCGGGCGCGGTCCCTCCGCACCAGCGCCTGTGGCCATGCAGGGCACCCTGAGGAGACCCAACAATCACCCGCAGCCGGGGCATCCCGAGGACGACCGGGGGGGGCGGGGAGACCCCTCGGCCACCGGCCGAGGGCGAGGAGTCTGGTCTGGGGGCTGCTGGGCCCGCGCAGACTCCACGATCATGCGGGACCGGAGCGTTGCCATGGCAACCGGCGGCCATGGAGCCCCGATGACGACCTAGGGGTGAGGCGGCCCCACCACTGCAGAGTGGCCCCGCCACACACGGGGTCAGTGTGGGCTGGGACGACGCTGCCACTGCCTGCGGGCCGCCGGACGAGGGGGCGTGGGGCCCAGGGCTGTCGCAGGGCCCGGTGCCTCTCCCCGTAAGGGTCCTTCACAGGAACCCCACTTCTGGTTAAATATTAAAAGAACTGAAAGCAGACACTTTAACAGATAATGCATGCCCATGTTGCTAACAGTAATATTTGCAACACTCAGAAGATGGAAGCAACCCACATGGCCATTGATGGATGGATGAATTGATGAACAAAATGTAGCAAATACATATAATGAAATATCATTCAACCTCATAAAGCAAAGGAAATTCCAAGACACAAAAACCCAGTGGGGGATGGGGGAGGACCTTGACGACATTATGTTACATGAAACAAGCCAGACACAAAGAGACAAATGCTGAAAGTTATGTAATGTAGGAATGTAAAATTCATAGCTATAGGTAATAGAATGATGGTTTCCAGGGGTTCGGGGTGGGCAGCATGAGTTATGGTTGAATGGGTAGAGTCTATTTTCTCAGATGAAAAAAGTGCTAGAGATGGAAGATAATGATGGTTGCACTACAAAGTGAAAGTACATAGCACCACTGAACTGCACACTTTAAAGTGGGTGAGATGGTAAATTATGTTATGTGCATTTGACCAAAATTAAACATTTTTGAAAAAACAGGAACAAAAGAATCTATAGCAATAGAATCATTGCAAAATTAGACAAGATGGTATTTGTGAAGAACTTAACACAAAGAGTGCTTGGATAAATCACAGCTGCAATGGAGTGAAGTATGTGGAAATTCTATTCTGCTGCTTAGCACTGCTGCATTAAATCAGAGGAAAGATGGGACAATGCCCTAATTTTACAGAGGAAACAGCGAGTGCCAGTCACAAACAATCCAGGCATGGCACCCCTAGCTCTACTTACCCCATTTGCACTTCCTCCCCCAAGCACTCTGGTTTATATAATCTGGATGGTTCCTCCCTGCCCATCTCCCCAGCTCCCCCACAAGCCCTGGCTACCCTGCTTCTGATCCAGCTTCCTGCTAATGTGCACCCCGGCAGCTGGCAATGATAGCTTGAGAGCTTGCACCCAGGCCCATGGGAGACCTGGAGGCAGTTCTGGGTTTCTGGCTTTCATGTGGTCCCCACCCAGCTGCTGTTGGCTTGCAGGGAATAAAACTGCAGATCAAAAATCTGTTTCTCTCTCCCTTTCAAATAAAATGAAAATAAATAAAACCTTTAAAAAGCTTTCTCAATAAACTAACATACAGCATATCTATATAACATATCTATATAGGATTCATGCTTAAAAATTACATTCACAATGTTAGCATGTACCTGGGGAAAACTGCTTACCACAACAACACAAGGCAATACGGTGAATGGTCCTTTTCTGTCACATGCATCTCTATAATGTTTACTTATAATTTAATATACTGATTGTTGTCTAATCAGGAGACAATAAGACCCAGAGAAATTAAGTTGCTCTTGTTATATGACCCAGCCATTCTAAATCCAAAAATACACCCCAGAGAATGGAACACATAAATCCACACAAAAACTTGTACATGTACGTTCTTAGCAGCATTATTCATAGCAACTAAAAAGGGAATTAACCCAACTACTCATCAACTGATGAATGGATAAACAAAATATGAAATATCCACCCATAGGGAAATTATTCCATTAGGAAAAAGAAGGACATACTGACACATGCTAAAACATGGATGAATTCTGAAAACAATATGCCAAGTGAAAGAAGCCAGATGCACAAGGTTACATGTGGCAGGATTCCATTGACATGAAATGTCTAGGACAGGAAAAGAGGTAGTGCCAGAGAGTAGATGAGAAGTCGACAGGGGCTGGGGAATTTGGGGGAATGAATGAGCACAATGCTTCCTTTGGGGTGATGAAATGAAATTCATGAATTCGAGATTCGGAGGTGGTAGTTACATAACCTGATGAATGTATCAAAAGCCACCCTACTGTATACTTTAAAAAGTCACAACCCTGGTTAAGATGCCACCTCCCATATTGGAGTCCGACTCGGTTCTTGACTACTGCTTCCTGATAAAGCTGTGATGGTTCAAGCAATTGGGTTCCTGCCACCCACAGGGGAGACTTGGATTAAGTTCCTAGCTCTTGGCTTCAGTCTGGCTCAGCCCTAACCATTGTGGGCATTGTGGGCATTTTGTGTAAATGTACAGTTCTTTCTCTCTGTCTCTCAAATAATTTTTTTTTAAATTAAGGTAAGGGAATTATATCTCAAAAAAGGGAAAGGCAAAGAAAGCAGTAAAACAAAGGTCACCTTGGATCATTTAGGTTTGCTGTAGAATTTAATTCTGTGATGATCATGTATCTTATTTATCTTCCTAGATTACAAATATACTAGCAGCGTAATTTTCATACCCAGCTCCCTCGCTTATTCTTGGAAGTCTCCCTCACTTAGTAAGTTCTTGGAAAATTTTATGGAATAATCCTAGACAGATGGGCTTGCACCTGAGGGTCTCTCAGGTCTTGCTGACCTTTTGCCGTCTTCTAGACACTTAGCCCTGTTTATGGGGCTGCTGACAGGCCAGGACACATTCAACCCAGAGAAACCTTGCATGCACATTGTGTCATTACACTAGGGAATGCTGTGAAGTTAGCAAGTTAATAGCACAAAAATGCATCCTGGGAACCAAGGCAGAAACAAACAGGAACACCAAGTTCGGGAAACCAAACAAAAATTTTCCACCAAACCTTGAACTAGGAAAAAAATTTTAAATATCAAGAATCCAACAAATATTTAAACCACACACAATTAAAGGGAATAGATACAACGCCAAATGTGTGGTTGAACAGTTTGTTGCATCTGAGCTAACCGCCAAACACAAACTGTTCAGCTTTTGAGCTCTTTTATTTGGCATGCAAAGAGGTAATGAGGTTGCTCCTTGAGAAGATTTTGCTGTGGGTTCTGGAAGGTTTGCACAGGGTGGGAGAAGTAGAGAAAGCTGAGCCTCAAACAAAGATGCAAAGGCACACTGTTCCCGTGGGTGATGTGGTTTGGAACAGAAACACTTTAAACACATGAGAAGCATGCTAAGTTTTTTTTTTTTTATTACAAAAGGAAGAATTAAAAAATACTCACTTTATCTGATTGTAACCTAGAAGGAAACAAGTTTTTTCTGTTTTTAGCAAATTAAAATGATAGTGACTTAACTATAGCTCTGGTAGGGCAATCTCAAAATCAGGAAACATTCCTCCAATGGAGTTTTATTTAGTTACATTTTGCAAAGCAATGGAAGTTCCCCCATTAAACACACAGGAAAAGTGACTTGTGATGCATCAGACAACTTTTCTGCATATTCATATTGAAGGGGCAAATGTCCAATATAGTGGGGTTTGGGGTTTTTCATTTGTTTTTCCTTCTGGTACGTGGTTCTGACCTCCCACAGGAAACTGTAACCAAGGTCCTGTATACTTGTACAGAAAGGATTCTTCTGTCCTGCTGAGAACATGAAATCTGGTGTTTCACAATTCTTTATCTGTTTTTATTTGAAAGGCAAAAGGGGAGGGAAGGGGAGGGGGGAGGGGAGTGGGGAATGGAGAGAGGGGGAGAAGGGCTGGGGAGGAAGAGGGGGGAAGAGGGGGGAAGAGGGGGGAAAGGGAGGAGATGGTGGAGGGGAAAGGAGGGGGAAGAATGGGAGAGGGGGATGGAGGCAGAGGGAAGGGGAGGGAGAGGGGGAGGGAGGGGGAGAGAGGGGGGAGACAGAGGGAGGAAAAAGGGGGAGAGGGAGTGAGATTAGGGGAGAGAGGGGGAGAGAGGGGAGGGAGAGAGGGGGAGGGAGCAGGAGAGAGGGGGAGAGTGAGTTAGCTTCCATTCAGTGCCTGGCTCTTTCAAATGCTTGCAACAGCTTAGATTGAGCCAGGCTGAAGATGGAATTGGGAACCCCATCTGGGTCTCCCACGTGGATGGCAGGAACCCAAGTACTTGAGACATCACCTGCTGGCTCCCTGGGGTTTATATCAGCAGGAAGCTGGAATCAGAAGCAGAGTCAGGACTTGAACCCAGGCTCTCTGAGATGGGAGGCACGCATCCCCAGGAGCATCTTAACCACTAGGCCAAAAGCCCACCTAGGTTGTGGTCCTTTGGACGGCAGAGTTTAATACGAATGTCAGCGTCCAGCCGAATCCATCTTGGAGTTAGCCTCAGAATGGGTCTGGTACGGTCTACCACATCCATCCTCCAATTTCAGAGGCCCAAGGAAAGAGAAACAGAAGGGGAGACTGGTATACATCTGACCCACAGCCTTCTGGGAACCAGAGGATGGAACATCTCTCTCTCTACATTAATGGCTCCACGTCTATAGATCGAACATACACAAGAAAATTACCTTCTGCAACACACTGCTTGCCATTCCCAGTGTAGCCAGCGACGCAGCTGCAGCAGAAGCCGGTGGCGTAGTCCCTGCACTGTGTTCGATCATCACTGAAACAGATTTCTACAGCCTTGCCAAAAAGCTTTTAGAAGTTTTAGACCTGCGATAGCCAGCCTGCTAGAGTCTGCTTTGGGTTTCCTGTGTTTTCAATAACACAGGCATAAGGTGCATAAGAATACCTCAAACCAAAAGAACAAAGAGCACAATGTGTCAACTCCAGACAACTGGAGCTTGTACCTGGGCAGGTGCTTACCTTGCCTTCTTGGATAGGGTCCTGGTTAGGCCCTTGGTAAGCAGCCACAGATTCCCAAGTGACAACCACCACGCTGCTGGGTTGGAAAGAGACCTCTGGGAACCCTCTCTGGACACATTCTGCTGCCAGCTGCATGATGGAGGGAGATAAGTCTTCTCGATAATAAACCTTCCCGAGGCCATCCCTCGTGTCCAAGTCCGCCAGGAAAGGTGCGACCGCCCCGAAGCTTGGTGGGAAGAGCCCGGGATGGGATTCCTTGGCCGGGGGTTCACTCATGGCAATGATGCCATTTGTGGTGACCTGTACAAAACCAAGTATGGTTAAAAGCAAGGCAGAAAGGACTTCTTCCCCAGTGGGACTTAGCACCCAGCTGCAGGGTGCTGCCACAGATGCCCACAATACAGGAAACACAGTAGAATCAGAGAACAGCAAGAACCTACATTGCAAATCCAGCTTTGGATTTCTATGCAAGAGAGAGGCTGGTTGAAGGAGCATGGGCAAGAATTGCAGGACAGCCTGACTCTGCCACATGCCAGTTGCTGGACCTCAAGTGAGTGTCTTGGGATTCACCTCTCAGGTTTCCTCGCGTGTGCCCTCCTAACCTCAAGTAGGAAGATGGGAACAAGAGTGCTCCCTTGACTGCATGCATTGTTCAAACGTAAGTCAGTCCAACAGCCTGAATTCATTTACTCTCTAAGTGGAATAAATTGTAACTCCATACCAGGACTGTGTTAAGTGCTTAGGGCACAAAAACAGGTAGGATCCAGTTCTTGCCTTCAAGGAACCCACAATCCAGATGAAGAAAAGGACTAACAAAGATGATTTAACAAAGCATCAGGAAATAAATCTGGGCTGGCACTGTGGCTCAGCTGGTGAAGCATCCATCTGTGATGCTGGGATCTCATATGGTGCCCCTTCAATTCCCTGCTACTCCACGTCCAATCCAGCTCCTTGCTAATGAACCTGGAAAAGCAGCAGAGGATGGCCCAGGTACTTGGGCCCCTGCCCCACATGGGAGACCTGGATGGAGTTCAGGCTCCTGGCTTCAGCCTGGCCATTGCAAATTTGGGGAATGAACCAGAAAATGGAAGACCTCTCTGGCTATTGCTGTCTCTGTCTCTCTTGTTCCCACTCTCTCTGTCCCTTCCCTTAAATAAAAAGATAAATAAATCTAAAAATAAATAAATATAAATGGGGCACTATAGTCTCACTAATTGCTTTGGATAGTTTAATGTGTTAGAATAATAGTTAATGTCTGTTAACTATTTACCATGCTCCAGATGTCTAACATTTAATCCTCAGGGCTGGCGCTGTGGTGTTGTGGGTGAGGTTGCTGCCCGCAGTGGCAGCATCCCATATGGGCTCTGGTTTGAATCCCAGCTGCTCTATTTCTGACCCAGCTCTCTGCTATGGCCTGGAGGATGGACCATGTGCTTGGGCCCCTGCACTCTCGTGGCAGGCCCAGAAGAGGCTCTTGGCTCCTGGCTCCTGGTTTTGGAGTGGCCCAACTCTGGCCATTGTAGCCATTTGGGGAGTGGACCAGTGGAGGGAAGACCTCTCTCTCTCCCTGCCTCTGCCTCTCTGTAACTCTGTCCTTCAAATAAATGAATAAATATTTTTTTAAAATAGATTTAATCCTCAGAAGTACCATATGGGACTAGGGACTGCCAATATACCTATTTTTCTGATAGGGGGAATTAGGTTAATCAACCTGCCCAAACTCACTTAGTAAAAAGTGGTGACACTGGGTTTTGAACCTAGGGAGTTTGACCCCAAAGTTGGCTCTCTTCCTACTTGGACAGCCTTCTGGAAATCAATAATAACTGCCTACTAAAAGGTGCCATTACTCTTACTCAGTGAAAACCCACACTTCTTGGGGAAAATGGGCCACTGAGGGATAGTGACAAATAGCCCCACGGCAGAGGGGGTCCTGGGCCTGCTTCGAGTTTGTGCTAATGAGTGACGCTTGACACGCACCCCCTTTCTTGTTACTGTGCAATCCATTGACAACACAGAATTCCAACCCAATGATCCTTAGAGAATTTGTGAAGTACAAGAAAAACTATGTCCCAATGAAATGGGAGCAATTTGGCAGATGGTGCCTGATACTGTCCTTTAAAGGCTGCAGCCTGGAAACACATGATCTAAAACAGTGACTCTCCACTTGTCAGATCAGATTCCTCACTTTCCCAGCACATGCCAGGCCTATTCCCACCCTCAAGCATTTGTTCCTGAGGTTCTTTCCACCTGCAATGGTCTGTCCTTTTCCTCTGCGCCTACTCAAAGGGACCTGCCTTTGAAGTCTTAAGTGTTATCTCTGTGAAGTCTTCTCTCACTACTCTGGCTCCCAACAACTCCGCATGTCTGTTACCACCTGTTATCCTGGGTGCTTGAAAGGGCTAGGAGTCAGACACAGACTGGGGCTGAACTCCAAGCTTTGGCATTTAACTGGTGGTACGCACCTGTGCATCCCATAGTGGGATGGAGATAATTTATCTGAAAAGAGATGGGAGGCGGTGTTGAGGATTAAACACCAGACACAGGCAGGTCTACTCCAGGAGTAACTTTTCTTTCTTACTGGGTGTGCCTTTCATTCTCCCAACAGCTGGACTGCACAGACCACCCAGTGCTTACCCATACTCCCTACAGTGCACCTTCTCTCTCAGGGTTATATGACAGCATCTACACAGCTAAGGGTAGGGGTGGACACTGAGCTGTGAGCAGATGGCCCTTCACCCCCTCAGGAGTGTAGCCCTCAATTGTTCGCCTTCTTTGAAGATGGCTTCCAGCACAAACAAAAACAAACAGAAAACTACCTCACCTCAGGGCACATCTCCACCCAGGGGAGTCCTTATCCAGTGACTCACTAATCCTAACAAAGGTCCAAAGATCTCCATAGTGGTCAAGAAAAGAATTTCATGGATCTGTTAACCAGGATGCTAAAAGGATTTTTTGTTAAAGATTTATTTTATTTGATAATCAGAGTTAGAGAGATTTTCAGTGACAAAGGGAGAGATCTTCCATCTGCTGGTCGACTCCCCAAGTGGCCACAAGGGCCAGGGCTGAGCCAGAATGAAACAATAGGCTTCATTTGGGTCTCCCAAGTAAGTGGTAGGTGTTATCTAGGAAGTCAGATATGAGCTTATTATGTGTGTGTGACATAAAGGCCTAGAGAAGACGTCTGTGTCCAGCATATGCATCTGCATCTCAAAGTTTCAGGGGCAGCCCAGGGTTTGCATCCTCCCCTGCCCCCTCTTAAGTGATAACCTGCCAAATGGGGGTTCCCACCCTTTCTGCCTGATAACCTTCCAGGTGCAGCCCAGTATCTGCACTTCAAAAGCCATCCCGCCCTTCCTCTAAAGGGGCCCAGCACCAGCCAGACTTCCCCCAGTCTGATAACTTCTGGGAGAAAACTCAGGTGTTTTTCTATTTACATCCAAAAAGCCCTTTGTTCCAAGAGGAGCAGAGGTGGGGAAGCAA
This sequence comes from Sylvilagus floridanus, assembly GCA_949820135.1. Taxonomy (NCBI): domain Eukaryota; kingdom Metazoa; phylum Chordata; class Mammalia; order Lagomorpha; family Leporidae; genus Sylvilagus; species Sylvilagus floridanus. Next base: position 49,933,867 of record OX463240.1, read on the forward strand.
GACCCATCTCCTTAAAAACACCCAGCCTCAACCAGATTGCACACTCAGCCCTCTGACTCTCAGCTGATTCACCTGCCTGCCTGCCTGCCTGCTTGCCTGCCTGCCCAGGTGTAATCTCTCCACTCAACCATGTAACCTTGCCCCCACCCCCAAGTCTGAGCAACTGAGCACACTCTCGCAGGTCCTGTCTGGAGAGGTGCCCATCCATTCTTAACGATGTCCATTTCCCTAATAAACTTTGCTACTTTACTTTCCTCTACTCTGTCTCATGCCTGAATTCTTTCTTGCCTGAAGACAAGAACCCTGCCATTCACCAGTAACAGTAGGGGCCCAAGTACCTGGGCCATCTTTCACTGCTTTTCCCAGGCCATTAACAGGGAGGTGGATCCGAATTGGAGCAGCCAGGACTCAAACCAGAACCAAAGGGGATACCGGCATTGGCTTTACCAGCTATGTCACAGTAACAGCTCCAGAAATTTAATGTTTTAATACTCACCATTTAGCATTTCCTTCGGTTATGGATGTAGGCAACAAACCAGTCCTGCAGCAAGTCTTGGTTTTGTCGCTAACACAACTCACGGGTATTTCGGTATCACACTACACTTGCTGCAGTGGTTTCTGAATTGCTCAGTCCTCATGATCTTCAAAGGTCAACAGTTACCTGATCCACTGCTGGACCCATTGTTACACCCTGTTTCTCAATGTGGTGGACAGGAAGCATACCTAGTACTCTATAAATATGTTTAAAAAAAAAACAGGCCGCCGCCGCGGCTCAATAGGTTAATCCTCCGCCTAGCAGCGCCAGCACACTGAGTTCTAGTCCCAGTCTGGGCACCAGATTCTGTCCTAGTTGCCCCTCTTCCAGGCCAGCTCTCTGCTGTGGCCCGGGAGTGCAGTGGACGATGGCTCAAGTGCTTGGGACCTGTACCTGCATGGGAGACCAGGAGAAGCACCTGGCTCCTGCCTTAGGATCAGCGCGGTGCGCCGGCCACAGTGTCCATTGGAGGGTGAACCAACGGCAAAGGAAGACCTTTCTCTCTCTCTCTCACTGTCCACGCTGCCTGTCCAAAAAAAAAAAAAAACAGACACAGAGAGACTCTCATCAGCTGGTTCACTCTCCAAATGTTAGCAACTGCTGCCAGGAGCTAGGAACTCAACAAAGGAACACAATTCCTTGAGCCACCACAGCTGCCACCCAGAGTCTGCCTTAGCAGAAGCACTGACTCAGGAACCCAGCTGGACTGACTCCAGGCACTCCCATATGGGACATGGGGGTCCTAACTAATACCTTTTATCTGCTAAGCCAAAGCCTGCACCTTTTAATATTTTGATTGGGTCTTCCATATATCTGGTTGCCTTGGCAGTCTTGTGGATTTTATTTTGTACATTAAGCATTAAGGTGAAAGAGGGTCTTCAGGCTTCATCAGGCTGTCCAAAGTGGGGCCAGGGCTCTTTGTGGGTGCTAAGTGGAGGGCTCCAGTGAGTGCTGTTCAAGAGTCGCCTGCCAGGCCGGCCCGGAGCACAGCCATCTCTCTGGCAGTGTGACACACACCAAAACCACTGCCAGAATGCACGCAGACCTTATATGAATGCCACATGGTGGATGCAAGGGGGAGAGGGGTGCCGGCGGTACGGATGGATTTCACCAAGGTGACAGCGCCCCCAGGTGGCCTGGTCTACCAAGGTTCCAGAGAGCTAAAGGTCACCTGACCCCACACCTCATTCATCTGGCCAAAACACCCACCACCACCACGGTGACAAGGCTCAGCACAGGAAATGGGATCTCTAGGGCGCCCTGCGTTCCCGGCCCTGAACTCTGGACTCTGGGTCCAGACCGAATGCAGAACAGAATCACTGCCAAGACATATCCGGCGTGTACACACAACACACACACACAAACACACACGCAGACGGCATGCTCTGGCCGTCCCTCCTTGCCCGGGACACGCACGGGTCCCCAACTCCGGCACTTCTACGCCTGCACAGGTCCCACTCGAGCTGGGCGGGGTCCTAGCCCCAAATGCGCGGGACAAAGGCGAGGCGGGGACCGACTTCCCGGCGGTGAAGCAGCCCACAGTTGCAGGGGAGAAAACTCCGCCTGGGGTCCTGGGCGCCCCGGACCCAGAGTCGGGGCATGGTGCGCGCGGGGCCCAGCAGACCCGGAGACTGACCCCCTCGATGACACCAGCCGCGCGCTGCGGACACCTCGGCAGGAGCCTTGCGGGCGCGGAGACCCAGCACCGCGGCCTGCACGCTGGCTGCCTGCGGTCGGCGGTCGCGCCCGCTACGCCCACGTCCGTCCGGCTCCGCGGGCGCCCCCGGCGAGCCCCGCCTTCCTTCCGACGCCGACCTGCCCCCGCCGCCTCCCTCCAGCTACCCCACACCGCCCGCCCCAGGTCACACTCACGTAGACCGAGTCGATATCCGATCTGTCGTAGAAGTGGAGCGCCCCGCTCAGCTCCAGGGCAGGGGAGACGAGATCGTCCCCGTCCCCCAGCTCCAGGTCCCCCTGCCCTGGCCCGAAGGGGAAGAGCTCCTGGCGGCTCAGGCAGCCCCCAGGCCCCGCCAGCAGCAGCTGCAGCAGCAGCGCCCGCACCCACGCAGCCCGCATGTTGCCCAACTGCGACCCCGCAAACTCAGCGCTCTGCGGCCGGCGGGTGCGGAAGACCCAGATGTAACCGGACGCCCCGCAGCAGCCCCTCCACGCCTCCGCCTCCCGACGTCCCCACCCCGGGAAATAGGGGAGGGGAGCTGAGGGGAGATGGGGAGGGCCCCGCCCCGTGCACCCGCGCAACGCGGAGCGGCCCAATGGCCACAAGGGGGAGGGCGAGGGGCGACCCCGAAGTGCCCGCAGCCCCCTGAGCGCGCAAAGCCGCAGCCCACCCGGTTCCCACAGAGCGGCGCCTCCCGGAGAGGGAGCAAAGCGCGGGACTCTGCACCGCTGTCCTCGGGCCAGAGCGGGCGACGAGGACAAGGTCTGGATTCGGGAACCGAGGCCACCGCTGGTCTGTCGGCGGCGCTGGGGGTCAGGCTCGCTTGCCTACATTCAACACCCGGTTAGGGCGCTGCGAATGAGCAAAGAGGCTCAGCCAGGAGCGTGTGTCTTCCCACATCCATCCATCCGTTCAACAGTTTTTGGGTGTCTGATCCTCCGCTCTCTCTTGGGGAGGTTCAAAAAAACAAAAACAAAACAAGACAAAAAGCAGGGTCCCACCCTTTGAGACAAAGTCACTGGTGCATTAGATAGTTCCCTGCTGGCCTGGGTGGGGATCCCAAATGGGAAGGGTCAGCAGGTCAGGGAAACTGGTGGTGGGACTCACAGCAGGCCTTCCAGCTGGAGGGGGAGGAGGAGAGGAAAACTGGGTGGGTTCAAGGCACCGCCCCCAGCAAAGAATCCGAGGAAGGATTGTGCAAGGAAAGCCTGGAATGACAAATCAAGGAATCCAACCTCGCCCTAGCACTCAGAAAAAGAGCTATTGAAAAGTCTCCAGGAAGGAGATAAGCGGTTTCAGTGGTATCCTAAATATCGGTTGATCATTCATTTGGCACAAAGTGGAGAGTAGAAACAGGTGTAGGTCTTTAGAGGCCCGTGAGGGCTGGGAGGGGCACCGACGAGAAAGAAGGCGGTGGAAGTGCAAAAGGAACGAGTCAGAGATCATTGGGGTGGAAGAAGGAGCCAGGCCTGTGCTAGCAGAACAACTGAGGTTAAACGTGCGCTCCAGGTTTTGTGCGTGGAGCACCGAAAAAGCAAAGCGGCCTGTGATGGCCAGGAAGAGGCACTGGGGCAGCTGGCATGGGACATGTGTCTGATGTTAGACCTGTTGACGGGACAACCCTGTTGCTGGCAGCAGCTACAATTAAAGACCTGGCACCTCCTTTGTAATCATTCTCCCAGTAAACAGCAAATTCTGTAGAGCAGTTTGTGGACCTGAGTCTGGCACCAGCTGAAAACATGAGGAAAAAGCCAATGAAATACTTGAGCATGCGGCTTTTCATCTACTCCTAATACCTTTCCTCTTTCTTATAGATGCCTTAGCCATCAGAGAGAACAGCTCAATAAGGCCAGGCTGCAGACACCACCCATGGGTACAGAGGCACAGAGACCCAGAGAGGTTTAATCATTGTGCTCAGGTTGCACAGCTGGCAGCCCGAACGTAACCCCCGTGTCACAGGGACCCCACTTTCAACCACTACATTAAGTTTTCCCCCCTTCTTGTTAAAAAGTGACTAATGCTGGTGCAGCCATGGCTCACTTGGCTAATCCTCCCCTGTGGCGCCAGCACCCTGGGTTCTAGTCCCAGTTGGAACACTGGATTCTGTCCCAGTTGCTCCTCTTCCAGTCCAGCTCTTTGCTATGGCTCCGGAGGGCAGTGGAGGATGGCCCAAGTGCTTGAGTCCCTGCAACCAAGTGGGAGACAGGGAGGAATTACCTGGCGTCTGGCTTTGGATGTTCACAGCGCCGGGCATGTCAGCCAATGGGGGAGTGAACCAAGAGAAGGAAGACATTTCTCTCTGTCTCTCACTAACTCTGCCTGGCAAAAAAAAAAAAGTGACTAATGCTGCCTGCAGTCTGTGTCAAAGGGGATGGCTTTTCTTTCTGCTCCCTCCAGGCACTGCAACACTCAAGTGTCCCCGCCTCCACCCAGAAGCAAATCCTCACTCTAACCCATGCCATCTGGAGCAGCCCTGGCTGCTACCCCATACATGTCTGCTCCTGGCCACAGACCCATCCTGAGAGCTCCATATGGAGTGTCTTCTCGGTGTTCACCTGCACTCAATGCGGCCCCACAGCTCCCCTGTGCCTGGTGGATTGGGAGACCTGAGCTGAGCTGGCCCTTTCGTGCCCACCGGTCTGACTCCCCTTGTTCAAAACCTCCACCCCACCCTCTGTGCCACATCAGAGCTGTCTCTGAAGCTGTGTTGTCTGTGCCTGCATGCTCTTGCCCCTCTCACACAGTCTCTCCCTTTTTGGTACTCACACAGCTGCTGAAACTCCTATTGGTCCATGGAATTTTCCTGGCAGAGGCAAGAGAGCAGTTCTCTGCTTTGCTAGCTCAGCAAAGCCCTGGAGTCTGGCCTGGCTGAGGGCAGACTCCCCGTTTGCTAGCTGTCTACATGGGGGCCAGTTTCTAAGCCTCAATAATCTCATCATGTGTACAGATTGTTCATGCTGGCAAGCAAAGTATTGTTGGGAGGATTAGATAAGGTGATTTATGGTCTGCCCCTAGCATAGAGCTGGCACGAAGTAACTATTAAGCCATCATGATCTGAATGTACAGTAGTATGTTCGTACTTCCTGACAATCTACCGGAGTCAGACACTGCCTTATGTCTTTTTAAGATTGAGACTATAAGGCACAATTGCTTTTGTGAGAAGCTTACAGTCTCCTAGGGAAGACAAGACAGCAACACAATGCAGTGCTTTGGCAGATTGATGAAGGGCAGCAAGAGTCCACTTGCTGCATGTTTGCTTCTTCTAGATGATTGCAGGAATACTGAACTTAATACCAACAACAGGAGCACAGGCTAGTGCTGGGGCAAATGAGGGCTGCAGAGTTTAGGTAACTTGACCAGGTCACACAGGTAGTAGAAGAGCTAGGATTTGCAAGAGCTGTGGCTCACTTGGTTAATCCTTGGCTTTCAGCGCCAGCATCCACATGGGCACCGGATTCTGTCCCGGTTGCTCCTCTTCCAGGCCAGCTCTCTGCTGTGGCCTGGGAGTGCAGTGGAGGATGGCCCAAGTGCTTGGGTCCCTGCACCTTCATGGGAGACCAGGAGGAAGCACCTGGCTCCTGGCTTCAGATCGGCGTAGCTCTGGCCACAGTGGTCATTTGGGGAGTGAAGCAATGGAAGGAAGACCTTTCTCTCTGTCTCTCTGTCTCTGTCTCTGTCTCTCTCTCTCTCTCTCACTGTCTATAACTCTGTCAAAACTGCTTTCCAATCCCAATTTAGCTGACACCAAAGCTTTGGTTCTTTCTGCCACCCCATGCTGCCTTTCTTTGACAGGACCAGTTTCCCCCTCTGTCCCCACCTATAAGATATATTTGCTCCATTATTTATGTAGAACGTCCATGCTCTATTTGTGTCTGTGTATGTTCTCTTTTTCCATCAGTACCATCTGGCCTGCATAAGCCTTGTGTATACTGCAAATTCCCTGTCAGTTACTACTTATAGCCCTGTCCTCACTTCACGAAACCCAGTCCTAAAGGGGCATGACACTGAGACTGTTGTCCACTGCAAGGACAGTGTGGGTTGCATCTCTGTCACTCCTTTAGAATTCATAGCTCCAAATAGTGTGTATTCATCGTCTTCATCACAGAATACTTCATACTGTGCTCTAGACATTTTCTAAGCACGTTTAATAATTTGATATTTTTCTCCAGTTGTTTCCTGTGTTTTTTTCCAGATACAAGCTCTTTGGGATAAAGATGTATTCTGTTTGTTTTTCTAAATTCAGTTTAGCCCAATACTGCATGCCTTTTAATAAGGGTCACTCACCTAATAACTCAACAATACTTTAATAATCCTTTGATATCTGCAGTAGCAACTGAAATTTATTTCCATTTTTTTTTTAAGTAAAACACTGCTCTTTTGAGATTTGTATTCTTTGCTGTCATCCTGAAGAGGCAAGATTATAAGTTTCAAGCCACAGGCTATGTCTAAGGATTACCTGGTTATTCAGCCTAAACTCAGGCAACTGAGTAGGAAAACAGCTCATCAGTTATGTCATTGAAGAATTCAGTGTCCGGTGAGGGTTAGCAGCTGACCACATATGGTTCTGGAAGCTTCTTGTGTTTTCCAGATGCTACATGGAGGTAAAGGTGTCAGTGTCTCAATTCTAGGAGAATTCACCTAACTCATGACTCAAACCTAAGCTCAGTTCTGACCTCAAATATAGGAGACATAAATTGAATAGCCATACCCTGACAAACAGTGATAATCAAGCAGGACTTGGTGCTCATTTCATTGCATTTTTCAAAGGAGATGTGAATGAAAGGTACTTTGGGGAAACACAGTTAACTTTGTTCATGTGTTTGCTTTGGAAGATGCCCAGGTTTCAGGATGAGGTTTAATCTTTCTGTTTTTACATCCTGTTTCCTCTGGAATTTTCCCAGTTCATTATCAGCAGACCTTCACCATAAACTTCCCCGAGTTCCACTTGCCTTTTTTGCGGTCTTATTTTTTAATCTTGATTGAGTAATTTTGAGACTTACACAAAAGTTTCAAGAACAATACAAAAAGTTTCCATACATGCTTCATCCAGTTTTTCCCAAATGTTAACAATATTACCATATTTGCTTAGTATCTCTTTCTCCACACATGCACACACACAAACATAGATAAATACATACCAATATACATATATGTTGTCTAGGCCATTTGAAGGTGAGTTGCAAACATAAAATTCCTTCCTCTCTGAATACTTTAGTGTATGCATCTTAAAAACTCTTACACAGCAGAAATACAATAAGGAAAATTAATACTGGTAGAATACAATGATCTAATTTACAGATCTTACCCAGAACTCACCAAATATCCTTCAACAGCAAAATAAACGTGCATTCAGTTTTCATGTGGTTTTAGCCTTCTTTGACTTAGAAGAGTTCCTCTGTCATTCTTTATCTTCCATGACAGCGATGTGTAATAAGAGGACAGACCGGTTATTTTGTAGGCTGTCACTCCATTTGGGTTTGTCCAATGCTTCCTTTACAATTAGGTCAGAGTTTTGCACACAGTTTGGCAGAAGTCCCACGGAAGTGATGCTGTGTCCTTTTTGGTGGCACATGTCAGGAAGCACATGATGTCAGCAAATCCTACTGCTGGCATTAACTTTAATTCCTCAGTACAGCCACATCTCCTAGATGTCTCCACTTTAAACTTGCTGTGTTTTCTTTTGTAATTAATAACTATTGGGAGAAGATAACTTGAACTATGTAAATAGTCTGTTCTTCATTCAACATTGGCCCCCTAATTTTAAGCCCCTTTAATGATCTTGCCAAAAATCAGTTATTATTGTGATGACTGCCAATTTTTTTTCTTTTTTTGGTCATTAAACATTTTTTATTGTAGTAAAATGCACATGCATAATATTTACCATTTCTTAGCGCACATACAGTGGCATTAAGTACATTCATCTTGTGGGCCACCCATCAGCACCATCCATCTCTAACACACTTCTACCAAATTTGGTCCCCATTCACTGACAACTCCCCATTCATCCTTCCCTCAGTCCCCAGCTCTTTTAGCGCCCAGCTTGTTTCATTGATGGAATGTTCTTGAGGTTCATCCATGTTGTAGCATGTGTAAGAATTCCCCTTTTATTCACGCAGAATGATGTTTTCCAGATTCCTCCATCTTATTGCAAATGACCGGATTTCATTGTTTTGGACTGCTGTATAGTATTCTATGGAGTACATGTCCCATAATTTCTTTATCCAAATGTATGCTTTAAGCCAGTCCCAAAGGGACAAATATCATATGTTCTCCCTGATCGATGACAACTAATTGAGCACCAAAGGGGAAACCTATTGAAGTGAAATGGACACTATGAGAAACAGTAACTTGATCAGCTCTTGTGCTGACTGTTGTTGTACAATGTAATACTTTATCCATTTTAGTATTTTTTCTTTGTTTTGTTCTAGTGCTATTGGTTGAACTCTGTAATTAACAAACAATTATTCTTAGGTGTTTAAATTTTAACTGAAAAGTGATCCCTGTGAAATATAAGAGTGGGAATAAGAGAGGGAGGAGATGTACAATTTGGGACATGCTCAATCGGAACTGCCCCAAATGATGGAGTTAGAAACAGGCCAGGGAATTCCAATACAATCCCATCAAGGTGGCATGTACCAAGGCCATCTCACTAGTCCAAGTGATCAATTTCAGTTCACAATTGATCACACTGATAGGTCTAAGAGTCAAAGGGATCACACAAACAAGACTAGTGTCTGCTAATACTAACTGATAGAATCAAAAAGCGAGAGAATGATCCAACATGGGAAGCGAGATACACAGCAGACTCATAGAATGGCAGATGTCCTAAATAGCACTCTGGCCTCAGAATCAGCCCTTAAAGCATTCAGATCTGGCTCAAGAGCCCATGAGAATATTCTAGGCATGGAAAGCCAAGACACTCTGGAAAAAAAAAAAAAGACCTAAATGAAAGATCTCTGTGAGTGAGATCCCAGTGGAACGAATGGGGCCATCAAAGAAGGAGGTACCTTTCTCTGAAGGGAGGAGAGAACTTCCACTTTGACTATGACCCTGTCAGAATAAGATTGAAGTCAGCGAACCCTAAAGGCTTCCATAGCCTTGGCAACTCATGACTAGAGCCTAGGGAGATTCCTGACGCCATAAACAAGAGTGTCAAATTGTTAAATCAACTTCAGGAGTCACTGTGTACTTACGTCTCATGTGGGATCTGTCCTTAATGTGTTGTCCAATGTGAAGTAATGCTATAACTAGTACTGAAACAGTATTTTTGCACTTTGTGTTTCTGTGTGGGTGCAAACTGATGAAATCTTTACTTAGTATATACTGAATCAATCTTCTGTATATAGATAATTAAAAATGAAAAAAAATCTTGGTGTTAAATTGGAAATTGCCTAGAAAATTAATCAATTTTTTTAAAAATATATATCATGTAGGATCTCTGTCCTTAATGTGCTATACATTGTGAATTAATACTATAACTAGTACTCCAACAGTATTTTTCACTTTGTGTTGCTATGTGAGGGCAAACTGTTGAAATCTTTACTTAATATATAGTAAACTGATCTTCTGTATATAAAGAGAATTGAAAATGAATCTTGATGTGAAGCAAGGGGAGAGGGAGTGGGAAAGGGGAGGGTTGCGGGTGGGGGGGAAGTTATGGGGGGGAAGCCATTGTAATCTATAAGCTGTATTTTAGAAATTTATATTCTTTAAATAAAAGCGTTATAAAAAAAAAAAGAATTCCCCTTTTATAAGGCTGAAAATATCTCATTGTATGGATTGCCTCATTTTGCTTCTCTAGGTATACAATCCATATCCAAATTTTACCAGTTATCCCAATAATTCTCTTTGTAATAACAGTTTTTGTATGTGAGCCTGGATCCAACCCTAGATCATGCACTGCATTTGGTTGTTGTGTCTCTTCAATCTTCTGTAACCCAGACTCTCTTCTAGAACAGTGGTTCTCAGCAGAGTGGACAGAACCATTATGTGGGGGGGAATAAGAACCACCTTTCTCAGGTACTGATGAGCCTGGTGGGAGGTGAGGGTGGGAGTGGGGGTGAGGAGGTGCAGGATCTGGGGAGGGGTGAGGAGGCAAATGAGGGTTGGAATTAGAAAGAGAATCTGGTAAGTACCTTAGACAGAGAATCATTTACCTACCCTGAAGATCTGCTGGATGTTGGACTGGGCTTTCTTTTCTGGGTCTGTGTGGGAAATGCTCATTACAATGGGATGTTTTATATACAGTTCATTTGATTCTGATGGCAAACAACACATTCCTTATACATATATGATGTTATAAGAACAAAGAATAAAATTGATTAATTAATTAATTTGAAAGACAGATGGATAGGGCAAGAAGGAGGGAGGGAGGGAGAGAATCTTCCACCTACTGGTTCACTCTTCAAATGGCTGCAACAACCAGGGCTAGGCCAGGCCACAGCCAGGAGCCAGGAACTCCATCTAGGTCTCCTACATGGGTGGCAGGGGTCCAAGTATTCAGCTGATCTGTTTTCCCAGGCAGATTAGCAGGGAGCTGGATTGGAAGTAGAGCAGCTGGGACTCCAACCATCCAGCACTCACATGGAATGCTGGGATGCCAGTGTTGCAGATGGTGCCTTAAACCACTACACCACAGCCCCAGCCCCCAAAACAAAGAAAGTTTAAGTGCAGACAATGAAAAAGATAAAGGAGGAGCCTCCCCATTGTCTCTTCATTCCAGTGCTGGGAAGAAAGCAACAGGGGCCTGATTCACCTCTCACTCATGGATGAATGGCCAAATAGAGAAAGTTGTCTACCAAGGACCTGGAAGCACAGGGACTTATCACCTGCTATACAGCTGCAGGCTTTCTCTACTGGCCCCAGTGCCTTGAATCGTGCCTTTATGTGAGAGCCCAGGAGGTGTTCACCCTCCAAGTCGATGCACTGCAACCAGAGTGGGACGGTCGAGAGGAGGGTGGGTTTGAGCAGATTATGAGTAAAGAAAACACTGGTATGTTGTGAGCCGAATTGTGTCCTAGCACCGCCTAATTCATTTGTTGAAGTCTTAACCCTCAGTCCCCCAGAGTGTGACTGTGTTTGGAGATACGGCCTTTTAAGAGGTAATTACATTAAAATAGGATTATTGACTTGGTCCCTAAATCCAAGACAATGGTGTCCTTGTAAGAAGAGGAGATTTGGATGCAGATGCTCACATGCACACACACACAATCACACACACACACACACACACACACACACCAATGGTGCCCTTGTAAGAAGAGGAGATTTGGATACAGATGCTCACAGGCACACACACACACACACCCACACCAGTGGTGTCCTTGTATGTGGGGACCCATGGATAGGCTTGTCATGGGACCCCCTCATGGTGGGCTTGGCTTATAGCAGTAACATGAATGTAGCAGCTGATTGAACTTTCCATCTAGCTGAGGATTGTGGTAAACAGCAAGATGGCGCTGATGCCCTGCCTGCTGCGTGACTCCACAGCTGATCGTGATCAAGTGCCAGATTGGAGAGCTCTGTGCAAGGACTGTGATTGATTGATTGTGATTGGTTGAATTCTGTATATAAGTGGACCGCGGGAGAGGGAAGGGGGCACGCTAGCTTTCCCCCTTAAGGAACGTGTGCGCCATCTCTCCCCCTTCTCCCTGTCCCCCACTCTTTTCCCTACTCCTTCTAAGTAAAAGTCTTTTGAAGACCGATTAACTGCAAGCAGCATCGTTCCTTTTGCAGCTGAAGGAGCTGACAAGTGGTGCCGTGACTCAGATCGCCACTTGTATAAAGAGATTTGGGTACAGACACTCATACACACGCACACCGGCAATGTGCACACGCAGAGGTAATAACCACCTGAAGAGGGAGCAAGCGGGCAGCCACCTACAAAGCAAGGAGAGAGGCCTCAGAGGAAAGCCAGGCTTCTAAGACCTTGATCTCAGACTCCCAGCCTCCAGAACCCGGGGAAATAAATTCCTGCTGTTGAAGCCAGCAAGTCGTGGATCTGTACTCTGGCAACCCCCGCCAACCACTACACAGCATAATGCCTCCACGTTCCGAGCATTCTAAAGCCCCTGTCCTTTTTCAGTGTTTATGACTATGTAAGGGCACATACACGGGGGGGGGGGGGCTGGAAAGCAACACAGCCACATGCTAATAACAGATGTACCAGGATGGCTTGATTAGAAATGAGTTTTTATCTCCTTTATCCAAAAAGAAGGAGACATGGTTGCATGACTTTTCCCATTTTTAAAAGAACTTTTCATTTTGCAATAGTTTAGGACTCGCCAGAAGCAGGCAGATCATTTTTAAGAAGGCCTGTGGTGGAATGTGGGGATCTAGAAGCAGAGTCCTCAAATGTGCATGGCCTTGGAGGGTCTGGCTCTGTGCCACACAACCCCCAGTTGGAAGCCCTGCCAATTATGTGACTCCTGTTTGACCCACTTACTCACTCTACCCGAATCCCCAGCCATCTGATAATAATAACAACTTGGAATGCTTGTCCAGCCTTCTTTCAGCTCTTGTTGATGTCTTCCTCATTCCTTTAGGTCTAATTAAATCCATAGCCCAGTGGGCTGTCCTGGATTCATCTGGGGACAAGGAATTCCCACCTGTGTCTGAACTTCGTTTCTGGATCAGGGACTACACCCTGCTTTGTAGTACATCTACCTCTGTGCTCACGTGCCCTCTTCACTACATAAATATTTATTGAGTAACTTCTAAGTATTATATGGAAGATGCTATTCTGGGTTGTGGGCAGAGAGCAAGGAGTAAAACAAAGTCCCTCTTTCCTATGGCACCTATGAATGTGAGGAGAAAGATAATAAGCAAATAGGTCTCTCCCATGTCTGGGAGTGAGGGGAGCTGTGAAGGGCTATGGAGTGGGGAGAGGGGTGGAGAGTGAGGAGCTGCCAGCAGGAAAAGGAGCCTGATGTTTGGATGGGGCATCGAGAAAGGCTCCTCTGGTGGAAGACTCCAGCCCTTGGTTCTCAAAATGTGGGGCATCCACACCACTTGGGAACTTTTTTATTTTTACCAGGGCCAGATTTATTGAACACACTGCAAGGAAGCAATGAGCAGGCAGGTCAGCTAGGGAACATTTAAAAATGTCCATGCTCAGGCCTCACTCTAAACTTCTTAACTCAGAAAGCCAGCACAGGCCAGCAATGGGCATTTCACCAGGCACTCCGGCAGAGTCTGAGTAAAGTTGGGGTGCCACTGCTGGAGTCCCCAAGATCCTCCAGCTGGGGTGCATGTGCTTACTTCTGAGCTGAGCCTTGCATGCATCAGCTGGTAATCAAGACCTTAGGAGGAGTGGAACAGACAGGTTTCTGTGTTCAGTTGCTCACAATGTGTTGTTCTCACCCTGCCTCCGTAGGAGCAATGGTGTGTGTATCATAACACCCCAGATGTCTTGGTTTGATGCTCTCTTCTTGCTTCCCTTCCCTTTACACATAATTCCCTTTATACTGTTCCCTTTTAACATTTTTTAAATTTATTTTCATCTTATTTGAAAAGCAGAGAAAGATTTCCCATTTGTTGGCTCACTCTAAATGCTCACAAAAGCTAGGGCTGGGCCAAGCTTTAAAGCCAGGAGCCCAGAACTCCATGCAGGTCTCCTATGTGGGCGTCAGAGAACCAAGTACTTGAGCCATCACCTTCTGCCTTCCAGGGTGTTCCCTGGCAGGAAGTTGGATCAGAAGTAGAATAGCTGGGACATGAACCAGGCAGTCCGGTGTGAGATGAGGGTGTCCCAGGTGTCCCACATACAGGCTTAAGCTGCTGCACCAAATGCCTGCCACCATGGTTCCCTGTTCACTCTTCCTTTTCCTTTATCTTTCAGATACCATTTCTTTCCTCCTATATTCTCTAAGAAGGAGAAATCCCCACTGTCTCTCCCTTTGATCTACAGAACTCTGAATGAACACTATTTTGCATTCACTTGAAAGGAATTCAGAGGCTGTGTCTAGAAAGAATTTGACTTTCTTTCATCCAGCATCTACTATGCACTGGGTATTGTTGTTGGCAGGGGCAGGTCAACTTTCTCTGTAAGGATTCAATAGCAAATAGTTTGGGCTTCAAGGGCCACAAGGCAATCTCGTCAACACTTTAAGCAGCTTCTCTCCCTAAAAGGCTAAAAGTGGGGTTTTTTACTTTTAAAATGTAAAAAACATTCTTAGCTTGCAGGTTATACAGAAACAGTGGTGGGCTGGATTTGGCCTGTGAGCTGTAGGTTTCTGTAGTCAGCCTTCGAACAAAAGAGGTGAACACTCTCTGTCACAGATCTTACACTCTAGTTGAGGCAGACAGAACAGAAGCAAAGTAAGTTATGTGACACGGCAGGAGGGCTCAGGGCCATGTGAGGACTGAGGATTGGGAACGTGGTACAGGAGAGAAGATAAGATGCTAAGGGAAAGACTCACTGCAAAAGTGGTGATTGAGCAAAGACTAAAAGGAAGTGAATGAGTGAGCCATCAGGCTCTTCAGGGGAGTCTTCCTGGCAGTGGGGAGTCAATGCAAAGGCCCTGAGGCAGAAGCATGCCGAGCACATGAAGCCACCGGAGTGACCAGAGCCAGAGTCAAAGAGGGCAGTAGAGAGTAAGGTTAGTGTGTCTGTGCATGTATGACGTGTGTGTGTGCAAGAGTGTATTTGATGTGTGTGGAGTGTGCCTGTATGCATTGTGTGTAGCACATATGTGCATTTGTGTGGTATATGTGTGCTATGTTACATGCATTTGTGTGTGTGCTGTGTGTATATGTGTGTGCATCTGTATTGTGTGCACATGAGTGCTCTGTGGCACAGAACATGTACATGTGTGCATGTGTGGCACCTATGTGTTGCATGTATATGCTGGTGTGTAGGTGTGATGTGTGCCTAGGTGATGGTATGGTTTGGGCATGGCTTTGTCCCCAAAGGTTCATCTGCTGGAAGCTTGGGCTCCGATGCATTGGTATTGAGAGATGGTAGAACTTTTGAGAAGCGGGGCCTAGTGGGAGGTAATGAGGTCACAGGGGCGGCACCCACAGAAGAGGGGAACACCTGCTTCTCAGGAGTGGATTAGGTCTTATGGAACTGGACTGGTTGCCACAGAGCTGGCTGGTACAAAGTGAGGCCACCTATGCACCTGGCCTTTCTGCTTCTGAGGCTCTGGCCACTCTGGTGTGCAGTCTTGCCATGTGTGGTACCCTCTGTCATGCTATGGTGGAGCACCAGCCCCTCGCCAGATGTGGTTGGCTGAGCTTGGATCTTTTTTTAAGCTTCAAAATGTGAGCCAAGACAAACCTCTTGGAGCTGGCATTGTAGTGCGGTAGGTTAAGCCACAGCTGTGACACTGGCAGCCTATACCGGAGCGCCAGTTTTGAGTCCCAATTCCTCGGCTGCCAATCCAGCCTCCTGCTAATGCGTCTAGGAAGGCAGCAGCAGATGGCCCAAGTACCTGGGACGCTGCCACCCATGTGAGAGAACAGGTGGAATTCCTGACTCCTGGCCTGGCCCAGCCCTGGCCATTGTGGCCATTTGAGAAGTAGATAGAAGATTCCCCCTCCCCTTCTCCCCATCACTCTGCTTTTCAAATAAATAAATAAATCTTTAAAAACAAACTTATTTTCTTCATAGAGTATACAGTCTAAAGTATTTTGTTACAGCAACCCTAAGACGTGGTGTCTGTAGTGTGTGCATGCGTGTGGTGTGTTTAAGCAGCTGTATGTATGTGCATGTGTGTGTGGGGGGGGGCTTTTGAGTAGGGAAGAGTGGCTGCTGGAAAGAAGATCCGGGGTCCCATTCGGCCCCATTCTCTCAGGTCTCTTCTCCCAGCTGGTGGGGAAACCAGAGGTGGGAAAACGGGTCAATTATCAGTTTTCAGGAGCGCCTAAAGGTCCATTAGAACATTCAGACAATTTCTCAGCTTGGAAATACAGGAGAAATTAAGGGTTTCCTATTACAGACAGAAGGTTCTGGCTCTGGAGAACCAAATGGGAAAGAATGGGTGTCTCAAAGGTAGCTGCTGTTCAGGGCCTTTACTGGATGGAAAAAGAAATCATGCTGGGGAAGGAAAGACACTGGCCCACTCCCATTCCAACCAAGGTTTACCAATAGGAGAAGGATGTGGGGAGTTCCTATGAATTAGGGTACCCCAAGCACCACATCCAGGCCTGCTGTGGCTTAGGTTGCCTAAGTTCAGGTGTTAAGAAGACACTTTCTACACTTTCTACAAGGAGCTTGGAATATGGAGTTCATTACCTCTTCCCATGATCCCCAGTTGTGTCCAGCCTGCCTGTCCCTAGCCCATCCTCCACACCACTGGCAGGGGGACTCTTCAGAAATGAAAATCTGATGATGCCAACCCCTTCAAATGTCTCTGATGATCTATTTTAGTAATTTGCATAATGTTGGAATCTCCAGGCCTGTGCCACAAAAACTGGGGAGATGAACAGAGAATGGCAAACTTTTTATTTTGATTTGTTCACGGTAATTTGATTAACAAAAGGATGTATAAACACCAGAGTAGAGGAATGACATGGTGTCAGAGTATGAGAGTCATTTTAATTGAATACAGTTACCTCTACAAAAAATTCACTGTATATAAATTATGTATAGGTACATATAATTATATTCATAATGTGTGACTTTGTATCTATAATGTATGATTATATATAATTTTAATAACATTGCCGCAGACTAATGAAAGCTTTGGCACAGACCACAGCTGGCCCCAGGACTGTGGTTTGGAAGCGCCTCTGGCTATGGAGGAATGCTCAGCCCCTTCATGCGGGGTGCAGGGCCCTGCTCTGCTCCTTGCTCCCTAACACTTCACACTCTACACGTCTTTGCTCCTGAATCTCCTGAGCCGTGTGCTGTCCTTGGCTTGTCCTTTCTGCTTGGGTGCCCCCCTTTTTTTTTTAGATCTCCGATGCATTTCTCAAAACCCTGCTCAGTTGTTAGCTCCTGCTCAAGTTTTCTTTGTCCACCCTCTACCCCTAAGAGGACAGACCCGATCACTCATGCCTCCAAATGGTGTCTGAGTTTCTGCTGTTGTGACAGAACATCTGGGATTGGCTGATTTATTAAGGACAGAGGAGGTGAAGTGCCAGATCAAGGTGCTGGCATCGGGTGTGTGCCTTCCTGTTGCATGGCAGTTGGAAGAAGGGGCGAGAGAGCATGAAAGCTTTGTCGTCCTCCTCGCTGAGCAAACCCATTCCCAGAAGCCTGTCGATGGCTATGTCAACTCATTCAGGGAGGCTCAGCCCTCATGTTCTGAATGCCTCCTATGAGGCGCCACCTCCCAACACTGTTGCATGAAGGTTAAGTTTCCAACCTATGCATTTAGGGGGATACATTCAGACCAGAGCCAAACATCTTAACATTCGAGTTTTTGTCCTTCCTCACTGAACTCTGAGTTCTTAGTTTATGTAGGTCCCACCAGGGAATGAAGTACATAAGAGGTGCTCGTGAAATGCTTACCAAACTGATCTGATTCTGGGCAGAAATCTTGCAGTTCAAAGGAAAGTTGACTTAATGAGTCAGTCATACATGAGCCAACTACGTAACAAAGCCACCTCCCTGCAGTGGCGACACTGTGTACTCCACAGGGCACCAAGTCACTGGTCTCGACGTTCAGAAGGATCTTGAGAGAGAAACAATATTTGTGCTTAAAACAAAGATCATTTGAAATTATTGCCCCCCAGGGAGCAGTGTTGTGGCACAGCAGGTTAAGGCACCACCTGCAACATCAGTATCCCACATAAGCACTGGTTCAAGTCCTAGCTGCTCCACTTTCCAGCTCCCTACCAAGGGCCTGAGAAAATAGCAGAAGCTGACCCAAGTGGGAGTCATGACGTGGGAGATGCAGTTCCTGGCTCCTGGCTTTGGCCTGGCCTAGCCCCCTGACTGTCACAGCCACTTGGGGAGTGAACCAGAGGATGGAACATACATGTCTCTTTCTCTCCTCTCTTCTTTCTTTGTCACTCTACTTTTCAAATAAATATTTAAAAAAAAAAAAAACTTGCCCACAAGTAGATCTACATCTGTCCAGATAATGTTATTCTACAGATAATTTGGGGGAGAAAATACAGCTGATCTTTGTATTTTATTTATTTATTTGAGAAGGAGAGAGAGAGAGAGAGAGGTCTTTCATCCACTGGTTCACTCCCCAGATGGCTGCAACAGCCAGAGCTGGGCTGATCTGAAGCCAAGGGCCAGAAGCTTCTTCTGGATCTCCCATGCAGGTGCAGGGGCCCAAGCACTTGGGCCATCTAATACTGCTTTCCCAGGCCAAAGCAGAGAGCTGGTTCAGAAGTGAATCCCATCCCATATGGGATACCAGCACCACAGGTGGCAGCTTTACCCACTCTGCCAGTCCCTCGTATTTTTAAAAGAGCAAATGAATCACACAGAGGTTATGAAGCTATTACTAAAAAACTGCAAAACACATTGTATGGTAGGTATATTTAACCTACAACTTGTTCAACTGCTATTTTCTGCCCAAAGTCTAACTAAAGGACAAAATGTCCTCTCCACTTAAAACTCACTTTATCTGCAGTTCTGTGCAAGGCACAGACAGGTTTCGCAACCAGGCAGCTCTGCAGATTCAGAAACCGACAGGACTCCCTGAGTCCATGTGTTCCTGAGGCCCTGGTAACTCCGCTACGCACGCCCTGAGTTCCCATTAGAAGATCTGAAACTTAACCAATCGGCAGAACTCACTGACTTCAGCCCAAATATGGTGCCACAATTGGGCTAGGGAACACCCCCCCCCCCCCAGGGCTCTCACACACGCGGCAAGGTTTATGAGAGACAAGCACTTATCTTCTTCCAGGAACTCAAGCGCTAAATATTTACACAAGCGAGGAGGGGCTGTGTGCTGGAGACCCCTCTCAAGGGACCAGTGGCTGACGGACAGCATTCTTTCCCTCTTTGGGTTTACATGGCAGAAATATTAGGGCAACACAAGGGCTGAGAAATGGGAAATGTGTTCAAGCAGTGTTTGGATGACCTGGTGCGGGCCAGCAGGCATGGCCCATCTGCTGAGCTCTGCGGGGAGGCCGCCCCCTGCCTGACTGGCGTTGGGCTCTCTGGGACCAGCTGTCCTGCTCGCTGGGAGGCCAAGTGAGCAATTAGGCCTGAGAAGTGGACTTTTTGTCTCTTTTAGTTGCATTTTGAGCTAATGCTACCACTCTCCACTGCATTTATTTTGCACCAATATATCTAAGTTTAAGAAAAACACTTTTTTGTTATTAAAAATAATCAGACTTCTTAAAAAATTCAAACATTCAGAAATGTCTAATATAAAAAATATTTCTCCCTTGCCTTCCCTACATCCCACACTCCACAGATAATTTGGGATTATCCTTCCTAAATTGTTCTCTGTGAATCTAGTGTGGGGAACACAGACTGCCTGGATGCTCGTCCCAGCCCAGCCACCTTGCCGTGGCCTTGGACTTGCTACTTGACCTCCTGTGCTTTGTTTTTCTCAACTATAAAATGGGCACAATTATGCTAGCCACCTCCTGGGTTTTTCTGAGGATTAAATGAATTACATATGTAAAGTGCCTGGAGCAGTACTTGGTGTATAATAAGCATTAGATGTATGTTAATATTGTTGTTATGGTAGTAACAATAATACCAAAAATACACACTGTGTCACTTGCCAAGTAAGATTTGCTGCTGGACAGAAACCTCACGTTACAGTAGCTCAAACAAGGCCGAGGTTCATTCCTCTTTCTGGAAGCAGCTGGCAGAGTGGAACAGGGCAGGCAGTTGCCTGTTTCACAGTGCCATCCCCTAGCAGGAGACCCTGTTTGCATCAAAGCCTTATCTGTGCGGTGCAGCCACAGGAAGGGGAGCCGGATCAGGAATGACAGCTGACTTCCTCTTGCAGGATGTGAGCCCTGAGTGGCATGTATATTTCTCACATCTCAGTGACTGGAATTTAGACGTTTTGCCAAACCTGGCTAAAAGGGAGGCTTTGGCTGCCCACTCAGCGTATGGGATTGGGCTACACTTTCTCAGGGATCTTCACACTCAAGCCAATGCAGGCTTCAGCCACCACTTAAAATGGGCCAGACTTCTGGTACTAACAAAAAAAGGATGTGAGGAACAGTGAATGATCTCCGCCACACACACTTTTTCTTTAACGGGATCATTCTGTACATAGAGCTCTACATGCTGATTGTTTCATTAGCAACATATTTGGGTGCTGCTGCTCATGTCGACGTGCACAGCTCTGGTTTATGTAGTCCGTCAGCCCCACTGTATTCTGGGAAATGGAGCTCCCTTAGTCCCAGCCAGGCCTTGCTGATGGCCACTGAGGTTCTCCGCCTTTGTTTGCTGTTGCAAACAAAGCAGCAGTGGTCATCTGTCTACAGTCCCCCTCCCCCCCCCCCAGCGTGGAGGTGGTAGTTCCATAACAAACATTTACAGAACTGGGTTGCTAAGGGAAAGGGCTTGTACTTTTACAATTTTGATACATCATTCTGTGAAGCACAGGGGAGTCCTCGCCTGGGAAGGCAGAAGATGACAGGCCAAGTTCATGAGTCCCAACCACCCATGTGGGAAACCTGGATGGAGTTCCTGACTCTTGGTTTCAGCCTGGCCCAGCCCTGGCTGTTGCAGCCATTTAAGGAGTGAACCAATGAATGGAAGCCCTCTCTCTGTCTCTGTTTCTGTCTCTCTATCATAGACACACACACACACACACACACACACACACACACACACACCCCTCCCCTCCAGAGAGAAAGCGATTCCCATCTGAAGATCTTGGTAGAGGACTGTAGGTAGCAACAACCCCCATCCCCACCCATAGTGACAGTCTTGATTCACAGTTGGTACTGGGAGAAAAGAAAGGAAATGAGACAGAAGCCTGAGCTATACTGAGGGCTGAGCATTATTTTTCTTGCCTTGTAGGCGTGGAAATAGAGGCATGGAAACAGTTATATAATTTGTACAGTTTCCCTAGCTGATAATTTTTCTCATTCATTCTTTCCTTAAATCAGCTTTACTGAGGCACTTACGTGCTAAAAAATTCACTGACTTTTATTATGCAAGTTGGCAAGGTTAACAAATGTCTACAGTGATGAAACCCTTGCCAAAATCATGATCTGGAACATTCTCATCATTCCAGAAAGATCTCTGGTGGTCTCTACACCGTCAATCACTTTCTTTCAATCCACTCCTGGAGAACTGGGATCTGAGTCCTGCTACTGTAATTTCATTTTTAGTATTTCACATCAGTGGATTCATATAGGATGTAGTCATTTATGTCTGACTTCTTTTAATTAGCATAAGCATATTTGAGATTCAGTCATGTTGTTACACATAACTGTAGCTTATTCTTTTTTAAATTACTGAGTAGTATTTTATTTTTTGGATATACAAACATTTGTTTATCCACAAGTTGATGGGATGTTTGGTTTGTTTCCATCTGGCTAACACAAAGAAAACTGCTTGAATGTTTGTTTAAAAGAATTATGTGAACATGTTTCCATTTCTCCTGAGCAATCCGGGAGGATTCTTGGGATTAAAGGTGGTATATATTGAACTTTATAAGAAACTGTCCAGGGGCTGGTGTTCTGGTGCTAGCATCCTATAGGGGCTCCAGTTCAAGTCCTGGTTGCTCCACTTACCATCCTGCTCCCCGCTATTGTGCCTGGGAAAGCAGTGGAGGATGGCCCAAGTCCTGGAGTCCCTGTACCCACATTGGAGACCTGGAAGAAGCTCCTGGCTCCTGGCTTCAGCCTGGCCCATCCCTTGCTGTTGCAGCCATTTGGGGAGTGAACCAGCAAATGGAAGAGTTCTCTGTCTGTTTCTCTAAACTCTGCCTTTCAAATAAATAAAATGAATCTTAAAAAAAGAAACTGTCTAAATATGATTATACCCTTGTACATTCCCACCAGCAACATGAGAGATACTCTAAACGTTCATGCAATGCTCTGAATATAAGAAGGAATTGTACAAGTTAAGAAGAATATGGATCAGTCCCTCAGAGATTGTGAAGTCTAATGTAAGCTCCCTGGGATCTTAAGTTCATTTTTTTAAAGATTTATTTATGTATTTGAAAGGCAGAGTTACAGAAAGGCAGAGGCAGAGAGAGAGAGAGAGAGAGAGAGAGGTCTTCCATCCACTGGTTCACTCCCCAGATGGCTGCAATGGCCAGAGCTGCACCAATCTGAAGCCAGGAGCAAGGAGCTTCTTCCTGGTATCCCACGTGGGTGCAGGGCCCAAGCACTTGGGCCATCTTCCACTGTGTTCCCAGGCCATAGCAGAGAGCTGCATTGGAAGTGGAGCAGCTGGGACTTTAACTTGCACCCATAAGGGATGCCGGTTCTGAAGACCAGGGCTTTAACCCACTGCACCACTGTGCCAGCCCCTCTTAAGTTCATTAATGCATTTGAAATTTAAATGCCAAAGAAACACAAGTCCTCAGGCACCTGCTTATGTCTTATATCAGTAGAGTTAATAATAATATACATTCTTTAAAAGAAAAAAAGCAAATTTAAAATTTTTGCACTAAAATAACCTTATGTTTTAATTTCATTTTCCACAGACTTCTGGATGCACCCTGTACATGAGAGTTCTAGTTGCTCCACATCCTTGCCAATTGGTCTTTTTTATTTTAGCCATTCTAGGAAGTTCGTGTTATCCTTTCTTTCAATCTTGACTTGTGTTCCATAATAATGAATGAAGGTCAGCATCCCTTCATCTATTCAGTACCTACTTGTATATTTGCTTTTTTAAAAAAGATTCATTTATCTGTTGTGAAAATCACAGCTACAGAGAGAGAGGGAGACACACACACACACACACACACACACACACACACAGATATCTTCCATCTACTCATTTACTCCCCAGATGGCTGCACCACCAGCACTGTGCCAGGCCAAAGCCAGGAGCTTCATCTGGGTCTCCCACATGGGAATAGGGGCTCAAACAACTGGGCCATCCTCCACTGCATTTCCCAGGCCATTAGCAAGGAACTGGATTAGAAATGGAGCAGCCAAGACATAAACCATTGCCTAAATGGGATGCTGGCATCACAGGGGGTGGCTTTTCCCACTATGCCATAATGCCAGCACCTCAATCTCTTTTTTAAAAATATTTATTTAAGAGACAAAGAAGAAATAAAGTGGAAGAGGAAGGAGTGAGGGAGGGAGGAAAGGGGGAGGGAGGGAGAGAAGGAGAAGGAGGGGGGAGGGAGAGGGAGAGATCCCATCTGCTGGTTCACTCCTCAAATGCTGGCAATTGCTAGGATTGGGTTGGGGCTGGGAACTGGGAACTCAATCCAGGTCTCCCACATGAGTGGCAGGAACCCAATTCCTTGAGCCACCATTGCTGCCTTCCAGGGTGTGCATTAGCAGGAAGCTGAAGTCAGGAGCCAGAGCCATGTATCAAACCCAGGTACTCCAAAGCAGAATGTGGGTACCTTAATGCACCATTTGTATATTTTCTTTGGTGAAATGTCTATGCACATATTTTGTCTCCAGCTCCAACTTTTAAAAATAATATTGTTTGAATTTTTATTATTGAATTATATGAGTTCTTTATATACAATTCCTTTAAAAATATTTTGCAACTACATTCTCCCATTCCATTGCTGTCATTTTTGTTTTCCAGCAGTGTATTTTGAAGAGCAAAAGTCTTTAGGATTGATGAAATGCAATTTATCAGTTGTTTTAGGAATCATGCTTTTGATGTCATATTATGGTAACTGTGTTTTCTTATCTTCTGTACTTTTGATGCTCTAAGCCAGGGGGAATTGCCCCTCTGGGGGTTAGCTAATTCCTAGAGACTAAGGGGCTTGCCTAGGAGAGTGTCTTTCATATGCAAACCAACCATTCCAGAACCTGCACCCCCAACCACCTCCCTTACCAGGCTCTCACAGTCTGAAATCACTGTCCCCCTGCCCTAGTCACCCCCAGGACAGGTATCAGACAACTAGGGACAGCCCCTGTATGTCCCAGAGCCCATCAAAAGTATTCACATTCTAGTTCTAAGGCCACTTACCTTGCTTGCCCTGCTTACGTCTTCCTTCTTGTGAAATACACAATAAAGGCTGCCCCACCCCCACCCTACCACCACCCTCAACTGCCTGCTCTGCCCATCTTGCCTCAGTGGCCCATTATGGCTGGGGTTAGGCTGGAACAAAGCTGGAAGCTGGGAACTCAGTTGAGATCTCCTACATGGGTGACAGAAACACAACTGAGTCATCACCTGCTACCTCTGAGGGGCACATTAGCACAAAACTGTAATCAGGAGTGGAGCCAGTACTCAAACCCAGGCATTTCTACATGGGGTGTGCGCATCCCACTTTCCAAGGCTGGGCCAAGGGTTGGAGCCAGGAGGTGAGACCTCAATCCAGGTCTCCCCTGTGGGAGGCAGGAGCCCCATCATTTGAGCTATCACTGCTGCCTCCCAGGGTGTACATTAGCAGGAAGCTGATGTCAGGTCCTGGAGCCAGGCATCATACTCTGATACTCCAATATGGGACACAAGCATCTTAAGCACTAGGCTCTGAGACTTTTCTTCTTTTCTAAAACAAGTATTTATCACTGTATTCTAAGTGGTGTTGTAACTGCAGCTCCCAAATTTTGATATGTTGTGTCTTCATTTTTAGTTAATTCAAAATATTTTCTAATTTCCTTTGTGATTTCTTTTTTGCACACAGAAGTTGCTGTTTAATTTCTTAATATACTCCAGGTATCTTTCTATTGCTGATTTCTAGTTTAATTCCATTGAGGTCAGCACACATACTTTGTATGATTTCACATCTCTCTTGAGCTCCTTGAAACTCTATAACCTAGAAAAATGATCTACCTTGGTACTCAATGGAACTTTATTTAGGACCTAGCATATTGTCTGCTTTTATGAATGCTTTCTATGCCCTCAAAAAGATGTGTACTGTCCTCCAATTGGATGGCTCATTCTACAATGGGGTGGTTAGTATTGCTGTTCAAAACTTTTATATCCTAACTATTTGCTTATTGTTCCAACTCCAACTATGATTTTTCAATATCCAGCTATGACAATTTCTCTCTCTCTCCTTTCAGTTCTGTAAGTTTTGGATGTATAGATTTTGAAGCTCAGCTCTTATAGACATTAACATTTCCATTTGTCCCATTATTTCTTTGTGTAAGGAGAGGCTGTGTTTTCAACAAAATGGTAGGTAAAAGATGGATACCTATAGCTCTTGGTTTATGAGTCACAGGCTCTTCAAGGTGATAGGGATTTAGAAAGTTGGAGAACTTGGTGCAGAGGAGGATACAGGGCAATAGATCTTAAAGAAAATTGGCTGGCGCCATGGCTCAATAGGCTAATCCTCCACCTGCGGCGCCGGCACACAGCACACTGGGTTCTAGTCCCGGTCGGGGCACCAGATTCTGTCCCAGTTGCCCCTCTTCCAGGCCAGCTCTCTGCTGTGGCCCAGGAGTGCAGTGGAGGATGGCCCAAGTGCTTGGGCCCTGCACCCCATGGGAGACCAAGATAAGCACCTGGCTCCTGGCTTCAGATCAGTGTGGTGCTCCAGCCGCAGCACGCTGGCTGCAGTGGCTATTGGAGGGTGAACCAACGGCAAAGGAAGACCTTTCTGTCTCTCTCTCTCACTGTCCACTCTGCCTGTCGAAAGAAAGAAAGAAAGAAAGAAAGAAAGAAAGAAAGAAAGAAAGAAAGAAAGAAAGAAAGACAATACCCCAAGAAACAAAATGAGTCAGTAGAGTGAGAGCTGGAAGTCAGCTTTGACCCAGACTGTCTCCCAGAGTTAGAAGACATTAACAACAGCCTTTCATTTCTACACTGTCAATGTCCTCCCAAACTAGAATATAGTTCAGTGGCTTCCTAACTGGTCCTGGGTCTCCCTGACTCCTCTCAGACCTGGAAGGTATGGCTTCTCTGCCACTCTTCTGGTGGATCTCCCTGGATACAACCCACTTGGCACGGATAGAAATGGAAGGAGAGGAATGAAGGGAGTGAGAAGTCACCTGCCAGAAGAGGGAGTTCCGGGAGAAGGAACCAGGTGGCTGCAAGGCCCTGGGGACAGAAGCCATCAAGGCAGACAAGAAGGGAGAGCATGTGTGAATTGGCAAGAGGAGGAGTAGAAAGAGTAAATTGTTAGACAAAAGTGAAAACAGGAAGAGGGACAGGATAAGAGACTTTTGACTTTTAAAAAACATTGCTAAACTAATCTGAGTCATGAGGGACTATGTGGAGATGCAGCATAGGGTTGGAAGGGCTGGGTTCTGTGGCAGGCAAGCTGCCTGGGTTCCAGACCTGCCTCCATCACTTACTCATGACTCAATCTTGGGAGAGTGACTTAACCCTTCTGTCTCAGCTTCCTCACTTGCTACGGTTATGGTAAGGATCAAGTTAATGCATGCAAAGTGCTTCAAACAATTCCTGGTCCTTTAAACACTAGAGACCTATTTGCTGTTCTTTCATCCTCATCCTCCTCCTCCTAACCATTATGTACCTATAAATTAACTAGGCTGATTTCATGGGCATTCCAATATTACTTTGCATGGTACTAAAAACAGGTGTTCCGATTACACTCATGTCTGCGCCCCCTCATCAGAGGAGAGGTAAGAATCATTACAGGGAAATGGGAGGCCCTAGTTGCAGCACTTCAGGCTTTCAATTCTTGGGCAGAGTTGCCCAGTATACAAAGAGGAATATAGAGGAGCATCTTGTATAGATTTGCATGGGTGCAGAATTTGACAGGCAGTGGGACAGATGAGGCATGCTCCACATTAATCTCCTATGAGGATGAGCAAACATCAGCCTTCCATTCATTAGTTCCCACTTAGTCAGGCTCTTCCTAATATGTGGTTAGAGTTAATCATTTTGCTTGCATAAATATAGCTTCTTGCCTGCCCTAGACATGTATGGTTTTGTTGCACAACTAAACATGCTTTCATGTTAATTTGAAATGCATGTATCTTTTGCAATCCCAAAGACTATTAAGTAGCAGCATTACATTCCTAGGGACCTCCAGCACTTCCTTCCTTCCTGGCCAGAGTATTTTACTGTCTTCTAAAAGCCCTGTCTGGGGCAATGTGCCACGGTGGCCCTGGAGGAAGCTCCATGGATCTGGGAGGCAATTCAGGACATCTGGTCTGGCGGGCCACCCACATAATGCATTCAGCAGACCTCAACACAGAGGGTCCCCACAGCCTCTCCCCAGTGAACAAAGGCAGAGGCAGGCAGAGAATTTGCAAGCAAAAACCATTTATTCATAAGGAGGTGAGAAGAAAAGAGAGACAACTAAACAGCATGACAGCCCACTGCAGTGAGGTTTCTGGAGCTTTGAGAATCCTCTTGTAGGATCCTTGAGGGCCACGCTGGTGTCTTACCTGTGTCTTACCTCTGTGAGCTGTTCAGTATAAAATGAGGCACTCAGTGGGTACAGGCTGAGGCTTCCTCTCCCTTGGAATGGTCCCTTCTGAATGGCCTCCCTCCTCTATCTGCGGCAACCCCTTGGCATCTTTGATGGGCTTCCTTCTTCCTGCCACCTCTGCATGCTGGTGCTCTTGACATTCACCCCTTTTCCTGCTCTAAGGTCCCTTTCCACTGATTTCCTGTCTCTTGCTGGCAATCTCCAACTCTAGCCCCACTCTCTTCTGAGTGTCCCTTCCATTGATGTCCTACAGATACCTTACATTTAAAAAACAAATAATTGATTGGTTTTATTTATTTGAGAGAGAGCACTCCATACATTCATTTGGTCTCCAAAAGCCAGTAACAACGTGAGCTCTGCCAGGATCCATGAACTCAATCTGGCTCTTCCACATGTGTGGCAAAGACTCAACTACTTGAGCCATTCACCCACTGCCTCTCATGGTGCATCAGCAGGAAGCTGGGATTGGGAGTGGAGCTGGAACTTGAACCCAGGCAGTCCAACACAACATGGGTGCCCCTAGTAGCATCCTCACTGCTGGATCAAATGCCCACCCCTCAAGATTTCCAAAACTGGAGTTCATGGTTTTCCCAAATGCAGTCTTGCACCTGGATTCCTCATTCAGCTACAAGACACCATCTTCCCCTTCTCACACTTGTCTAGACACCTGAGTGTTTTGGCTTCTCCTTTACCACTTTCCCTCATGCCCAGTTGGTGGTAAGACTCATAGCTCGGGGTTTCCAAGATGGCAGAATAGCAACAGGATGGTCCGAAGCATGTGGGGCAAAATTAATTTTAAGAAAGGTTGAAACTACACACTTGAGATAAAGCTGTGGGTAATTCACAGCAAAACAAACAAACAAACAAACAAAAAAAAACAGCGAGAGCAGCAGAGACAGTCCAGGTCCATGCTGAAAGAGCGAATAAGAAAAAAAAAAAAAAAGAGGTCAGGGAGATGGCAGAGGATCCAACCAGGAAAGGAGAATGCAGGCCCCCGTGGACCAAGTGAGATGGGGAGGGGAGTCTACAGATTCAGGAGCTGCAGATAGCAGTGGGAGGGAGCACCTGGTGGACTGCTTCTGGAGCTACACTCGAAGAAAGAATAAATGAACAGATATGGAAGTGGTGCACCTCCTTCCCCCTCTCCCAACCCTGCAGGGACCGGCAGCTGCTGGAAGAGGCCATTTTGCTCCTCTGGTTTATTTGTTTTTTGTTTTTTTCCTCTAATTTTGGACCAAGCAGGTGGCAGCTGCCCCTGCCTCCTGTGCATGCACCCAGCAATAGCCGGGCTGCTTCACTCTCCACCCAAATGAGCTGTGTAGTGGTACTGCCACCATATTCTTCTCTTCCTTTTCTCCCATCTCTCACCTTACTACTTTTTTGTTGACAGGTAGAGTAAACAGTGAGAGAGAGAGAGAGAAAGAGAGAAAGGTCTTCCTTTATGCCGTTGGTTCACCCTCCAATGGCCGCCGCGGCCAGCACGCTGCGGCCAGTGCACCATGCTGATCTGATGGCAGAAGCCAGGTGCTTCTCTTGGTCTCCCATGGGGTGCAGGGCCCAAGGACTTGGGCCATCCTCCACTGCACTCCAGGCCACAGCAGAGAGCTGGCCTGGAAGTGGGGCAACCGGGACAGAATCTGGTGCCCCGACCGGGACTAGAACCCGGTGTGCCTGCGCTGCAAGGTGGAGGATTAGCCTGTTGAGCCATGGCGCCAGCCCTCACCTTACTATTTTTTTTTCAAAACTTATTTCCTTATTTTATTTGAAAGGAAGAGTTACAGAAAGTAAGAGAGAGAGTGAGAGAGATCTTCCATCCGCTGGCTCATTCCCCAAATGGCCACAATCCAAAGCCAGGAGCCAGGAGCTTCTTCCAGGTCTCCCACACAGGTGCAGGGGTCCAAGCACTTTAACCAGCCTCCACTGCTTTCCCAGGCCATAGCAGAGAGCTGGATCAGAAGTGAAGCAGTGGGAACTTAAACTGGCACCCATATGGGATGTTGGCTCTGGAGACAGTGGCTTTACCCAATATGCCACAGCAACAGCCCCTCTCACATTACTTTTTAAAATTTTATTTAGAGTATACAAATTTTATGTATTTCATATATACAGATTTATGAACATAGTAATACTTCTCACTTTACCCTCTC
The DNA here is from genome assembly GCA_949820135.1 of Sylvilagus floridanus. Taxonomy (NCBI): domain Eukaryota; kingdom Metazoa; phylum Chordata; class Mammalia; order Lagomorpha; family Leporidae; genus Sylvilagus; species Sylvilagus floridanus. Next base: position 49,963,609 of record OX463240.1, read on the forward strand.
TCCTTCCCATGTTCCCATGTTATCTTTCTTCTATTCCTACTCTTAATTTTTGCAAAAATCTATTTTCAGTTTACTTATAAGATTAACCATACACTAAGTAAAGTGTTCAACAAACAGTATGAAAGAAAAACAACAACACTGTTCTACAACAGTAAAGACAAGGGCTATAAACAATGTAAACTTCACTCCAATACATTACATTTTAGGTAGTCTGTTAGTTGCCACAGATCAGGGAAAACAAATGGTATTTGTCTTTTTGGGACTGGCTTAATTTACTAAGTATAACGGTTTCCAGTTGCATCCATTGTTTTTTTGCAAAAGACAGGATTTCATTTTTTTCTTTACCACTGAGAAATACGCCATGGTGTATATATACCATAGTTTCTTTATCCAGTCATCAGCTGATGGACATCTGGATTGATTCCATATCTTAGCTATTGTGAATTGAGCTGCAATGAACATGGGGTACATAACTATATAACCTGCTGACTTCATTTCCCCTGAGTAAATTCCCAGGAGTGGGATTTCTGGTGTGTGTATGATACATATATTTTCAGATTTCTGAGGTATCTCCATAAGGTCTTTCACAGTGGCTGTACCAGTTTATATTCCCACCAATAGCAGATTAGGGTACCTTTTCCCCCACATCCTTGTCAGCATTTACTGTTTCTTGATTTCTGTATTAGAACCATTCTAACTGAGGTGAGATGAAACATCATTGTGGTTCTGATTTGCATTTTCCTGGTGGCTAGTGATCATGAACCTTTTTTCATGTGTCTGTTGGCCACTTGAATTTCCTGTCTTGACAAATGCCTGTTTAAGACCTTTGCCCATTTCTTAACTGAAATGTTTGTTTTGTTGTTTTTGAGCTTCTTGAGCTCTTTGTAGATTCTGGATATTAATCCTTTATCAGTTGCATAGTTTGCAAATATTTTCTCCCATTCTGTCAGTTGCATCTTCACTTTGCTGGGGGTTTCTTTTACAGTGCAGAAGCTTCTCCACTTGATGTAATCCCTTTTGTCAGTTTTGGTTTTGATGGCCTCAGGGGTCTTTTCCAAGGACTCTGCCTATGCCAATATCTTACAGAGTACCCCCAACGTTCTCTAGTAATTTGATGGTATCATGTTGTAGATTGAGGTGTTTATCCATTTTGAGTGGATTTTTGTGTAATGTAAGGTGTAAGATAGGGGTCTAGCTTCCAGTTTTCCTAGCACCATTTGTTGAAGAGACTGTCCTTTCTCCAGGGATTGATTTTAGCTCCTTTGTTAAAGACACACAGTTGGTTGTAGATGTGTGGATTGATTTCTGGAGTTTCTATTCTGTCCCATTGCTCTACACATTTTTTTTGTCAGTACCAGGCTGTTTTGAGTATAACTACATTGTGTTATGTCTTGAAATCCATTTTGGTGATGCCTGCAGCTTTGTTTTGTTGCATCAGTTTGCTTTAGCTATTCAGAATCCCATGTGTTTCCATATGAGTTTTAGCATCATTTTTCCTAGGTTTGAGAAGAATGCCATTGGTATTTTGATTGGGATTGCATTGAATCTGTAAATTGCTTTCAGTAGTATGAACATTTTGATAATATTAAATCTTCCAGTCCATAAACATGGAAGATGTTTCTATTTTTTTTGTGTCTTCTTCTATTTCTTTCTTTAACATTTTGTAATTTTTATTATGAGACTCTTTAACCTCCTTAGTTAATGTATTCCAAGTTATTTCTGTTTTTTGTGGCTTTTATGAATAGGAATGATCTTAGACATTCTTTCTCAGCATGGCATTGTCTGTGTATACAAAGGCCATTGATCTGTGTGTGCTGTTTTTATACCCTGCTATTTTACCAAATTCCTTTATGAATTCCTGTAGTTTCTTAGAGGAGTCCTTTGGTTCTCCAAATACGGAATCAAGTCATCTGCAAATAGGGGTAGTTTGACTTCCTCCTTTCCAATTTGATCTCTTTCAAAGACCCCTTTGATTTCTTTTTCTTGCCTAATGGCTTGCAGGACTATATTGAATCAAATGGTGAGAGTGGACATCTTTGTGTGGTTCGGTATCTCAGTGGGAATGCTTCCAACTTTTCCCCATTCAATAAGATGATGACTGTGGGTTTGTCAAAAATGGCCTTGATTTTCTTGAGGATTGTCCCTTCTCTACCCAATTTAGTTAAGGTTTTCATCATGAAAGGATGTTGGATTTTATCCAATGCTTTCTCTGCCTCTGTTGAGATGATCATATGGTTTTTGTTTTTCAGTTGGTTAATATGTATCATGTTGATTTTCAAATGTTGAACCATGCCTGCATACCAGCGATAAATAATGTAGATCCTAGGAAGCAGGGGTGATGGTGCAAGTGAGTTCCTGCCACCCTCGTGGGAGATCTGAATTGAGTTCTAACCTACTGGCTTTGGGCTGGGCCCAGCCTTGGCAGTTGAAGGCATTTGAGGAGTGAACCTATGATTAGGAGTGCCCACACTCTTTTTCTCTTTCTGTTTTCTCTGTCTCTCTGCCTCTCAAATGATCAACTTAAAAGATTTTGTAAATGGCAGCACAGCTTAGTGTATGTTCAGTGGTTACGAAGCACACATATGCTACAACCCTGGCTGCTTATCTGGGAAGAGATCCTAAGTTATCTCACGGAAATGGTTGCCCCCCCCCCCCAGTCATCTGCCAGCTTTCAGGCCCACTACCTATATGGGAGAGGAAAAGTACAAAAGTACAAAAAAGGGAGAGAAAAAGAAGAGAGAGGAAATGCCATCCTAGGCTGAGAAGAAGGAAGGGAAGTTAAAAGGAGGGGGAAGGCGTGGGGCCACACAGCAGTGTGGCTTTTGGATAGGTGATTGCTTGTGCTTTCTGGGGGAGGAGTGCAAGGAGGAGTGTCTGAAATCAGAGGGAAAGTTGAGACATCAGATGGGGGTGGGTGTGGCTCACTGTCCTGCCAGGGCTATTGCATGTGTGCATTTCATGCATTCCTATGCAGCTCACATCAGCTGGGTGCAGTTTGCTGTACCTGCCTAGTGTTTTTCCAAGACAAAATCTCTCTTGTGAGCAAATGTAAAGTTCACATGATACTTAAATTATCCCCTAATATACCACTCAAGAGGAATAGATTTGCATTTTCTTTTTTAAAAATATTTATTTATTTATTTGAATGGCAGAGTTATAGAAAGAGATGCGAGAGGGAAGGAGAGGCAGATAGTAAGATCTTCCTTCTGCAATGTATGGAGCTGAACTAATCCAAAGCCAAGAGCCGGGAGCTTGTTCCAGGTATCCCACATGGGTGGAAGGGACCCAAGCACTTGGGCCATCTTCTGCTACTTTCCCAGGCACATTAGCAGGGAGCTGGATTGGAAGTGGAGTAGCTGGTATTGAACCAGTGGCCGTATGGGGTGCCAGTGCCACAGCCTCTACCATAGCTCTTGCCCCTGAGTGTGTATTTTCTTTTTTTTTAAGATTTATTTGTTTATTTATTTGAAAGGCAAAGTTACAGACAGTGAGAGAGAGGTCTTCCATTTGCTGGTTTACTCCCCAAATGGCCGTGACAGCAGGAGTGGCACCAGTCAGTCCAAAGCAAGGGAACCAGGAGCTTCTTCTAGGTTTCCCACATGTGCTCAGGGGCCCAAGGACTTGGGCCACCTTCCACTGCTTTCTCAGCCCATAGCAGAGACCTGGATTGAAGTGGAGCAGCTTGTACTTAAAACTGAGGCTATATGGGATGAAAGCACTGCAGATGGTGTTTTACCTGTTTCACCTAAGTGCTGGCCCCCTAAATTTGCATTATCTAAACATCCTGAGAGCACAACTGATTGCACTTAAATTCAATAAACAGGGCCTGAACCCTCAGCCTGCAGCACTGGCACCCCATATGGGCCTTGGCTTCTGGTCCTGGTTGCTCCTCTTCCAGTCCAGGTCTCTGCTGTGGCCCAGGAGAGCAGTGGAGGATGGCCCTAGTGCTTGGGCTCTGAAACCGCATGGTGGATCAGGAAGAAACACCTGGCTCCTGGCTTCAGATTTGTGCAGTGACAGCCGTAGCGGCCATTTAGGGAGTGAACCAGTGGAAGGAAGACATTTCTCTCTCTCTCTCTCTCACTGTCTATAACTCTATCTGTCATAAAAAAAATTCAGTGAAAATACAACTGCAGGTTGTGCTTTTCAATATTCCAACAATCATTGCCCACAATGTTTCACATGGGAACCACCTGCTTCTTGGCTGTCTTCTACTCGGTGTCTACTATCTTCAGGGCTTTCCATCACCTGAGGCAGCAATTTAACTGTGCCTTATGGTCTCAATCTTTCAAAGACCTAAGGCAGTGTCTGACTCCGGTAGATTGTCAGGAAGTACGAACATACTACTGTACATTCAGATCATGATGGCTTAATAGTTACTTCGTGCCAGCTCTATGCTAGGGGCAGACCATAAATCACCTTATCTAATCCTCCCAACAATACTTTGCTTGTCAGCATGAACAATCTGTACACATGATGAGATTATTGAGGCTTAGAAACTGGCCCCCATGTAGACAGCTAGCAAACGGGGAGTCTGCCCTCAGCCAGGCCAGACTCCAGGGCTTTGCTGAGCTAGCAAAGCAGAGAACTGCTCTCTTGCCTCTGCCAGGAAAATTCCATGGACCAATAGGAGTTTCAGCAGCTGTGTGAGTACCAAAAAGGGAGAGACTGTGTGAGAGGGGCAAGAGCATGCAGGCACAGACAACGTAGCCTCAGAGACAGCTCTGATGTGGCACAGAGGGTGGGGTAGAGGTTTTGAACAAGGGGAGTTTGACCCGAGAGCACGAAAGGGCCAGCTCAGCTCAGGTCTCCCAATCCACCAGGCACAGGGGAGCTGTGGGGCCGCATTGAGTGCAGGTGAACACCGAGAAGACACTCCATATGGAGCTCTCAGGATGGGTCTGTGGCCAGGAGCAGACATGTATGGGGTAGCAGCCAGGGCTGCTCCTGATGGCATGGGTTAGAGTGAGGATTTGCTTCTGGGTGGGGGAGGGGATTCTTGAGTGTTGCAGTGCCTGGAGGGAGCAAAAGAAAAGCCATCCCCTTTGACACAGACTGCAGGCAGCATTAGTCACTTTTTTTTTTTTTTTGCCAGGCAGAGTTAGTGAGAGACAGAGAGAAAGGTCTTCCTTCTCTTGGTTCACTCCCCCATTGGCTGACATGCCCGGCGCTGTGCCCATCCAAAGCCAGAAGCCAGGTAATTCCTCCCTGTCTCCCACTTGGTTGCAGGGACTCAAGCACTTGGGCCATCCTCCACTGCCCTCCGGAGCCACAGCAAAGAGCTGGACTGGAAGAGGAGCAACTGGGACAGAATCCAGTGTTCCAACTGGGACTAGAACCCAGGGTGCTGGCGCCACAGGGGAGGATTAGCCAAGTGAGCCATGGCTGCACCAGCATTAGTCACTTTTTAACAAGAAGGGGGGAAAACTTAATGTAGTGGTTGAAAGTGGGGTCCCTGTGACACGGGGGTTAGGTTCGGGCTGCCAGCTGTGCAACCTGAGCACAATGATTAAACCTCTCTGGGTCTCTGTGCCTCTGTACCCATGGGTGGTGTCTGCAGCCTGGCCTTATTGAGCTGTTCTCTCTGATGGCTAAGGCATCTATAAGAAAGAGGAAAGGTATTAGGAGTAGATGAAAAGCCGCATGCTCAAGTATTTCATTGGCTTTTTCCTCATGTTTTCAGCTGGTGCCAGACTCAGGTCCACAAACTGCTCTACAGAATTTGCTGTTTACTGGGAGAATGATTACAAAGGAGGTGCCAGGTCTTTAATTGTAGCTGCTGCCAGCAACAGGGTTGTCCCGTCAACAGGTCTAACATCAGACACATGTCCCATGCCAGCTGCCCCAGTGCCTCTTCCTGGCCATCACAGGCCGCTTTGCTTTTTCGGTGCTCCACGCACAAAACCTGGAGCGCACGTTTAACCTCAGTTGTTCTGCTAGCACAGGCCTGGCTCCTTCTTTCTTCCCAATGATCTCTGACTCGTTCCTTTTGCACTTCCACCTCCTCTCTCGTCGGTGCCCCTCCCAGCCCTCACGGGCCTCTAAAGACCTACACCTGTTTCTACTTTCCACTTTGTGCCAAATGAATGATCAACCGATATTTAGGATACCACTGAAACCGCTTATCTCCTTCCTGGAGACTTTTCAATAGCTCTTTTTCTGAGTGCTAGGGCGAGGTTGGATTCCTTGATTTGTCATTCCAGGCTTTCCTTGCACAATCCTTCCTCGGATTCTTTGCTGGGGGCGGTGCCTTGAACCCACCCAGTTTTCCTCTCCTCCTCCCCCTCCAGCTGGAAGGCCTGCTGTGAGTCCCACCACCAGTTTCCCTGACCTGCTGACCCTTCCCATTTGGGATCCCCACCCAGGCCAGCAGGGAACTATCTAATGCACCGGTGACTTTGTCTCAAAGGGTGGGACCCTGCTTTTTGTTTTGTTTTGTTTTTGTTTTCTTGAACCTCCCCAACAGAGAGCGGAGGATCAGACACCCAAAAACTGTTGAACGGATGGATGGATGTGCGAAGGAACATGCTCCTGGCTGAGCCTCTTTGCTCATTCGCAGTGCCCTAACCGGGTGTTGAATGTAGGCAAGCGAGCCTGACCCCTGGCCCCGTCAGCGGACCTGCGGTGGGCTCGGTTCCCGAATCCAGACCTTGTCCTCGTCGCCCGCTCTGGCCCGAGGACGGCGGTGCAGAGTCCCGCGCTTTGCTCCCTCTCCGGGAGGCGCCGCTCTGTGGGAACCGGGTGGGCTGCGGCTTCGCGCGCTCAGACGCCCACTCCTCCATCCCCGCCCCGGCCAGGACTGCGGGGACTTCGGGGTCGCCCCTCGCCCTCCCCCTTGTGGCCATTGGGCGGCTCCGCGTTGCGCGGGTGCACGGGGCGGGGCCCTCCCCATCTCCCCTCGGCTCCCCTCCCCTATTTCCCGGGGTGGGGACGTCGGGAGGCGGAGGCGTGGAGGGGCTGCCGCGGGGCGTCCGGTTACATCTGGGTCTTCCGCACCCGCCGGCCGCAGAGCGCTGAGTTTGCGGGGTCGCAGTTGGGCAACATGCGGGCTGCGTGGGTGCGGGCGCTGCTGCTGCAGCTGCTGCTGGCGGGGCCTGGGGGCTGCCTGAGCCGCCAGGAGCTCTTCCCCTTCGGGCCGGGGCAGGGTGACCTGGAGCTGGAGGACGGGGACGACCTCGTCTCCCCTGCCCTGGAGCTGAGCGGGGCGCTCCACTTCTACGACAGATCGGATATCGACTCGGTCTACGTGAGTGTGACCCGGGGCGGGCGGTGTGGGGTAGCTGGAGGGAGGCGGCGGGAGCAGGTCGGCGTCGGAAGGAAGGCGGGGCTCGCCGGGGGCGCCCGCGGAGCCGGACGGACGTGGGCGTAGCGGGCGCGACCGCGGACCGCTGGCAGCCCGCGCGCAGGGCGCGGCGCTGGGTCTCCCCGCCTGAAAGGCTCCTGCCGAGGTGTCCGCAGCGCGCGGCCGGTGTCATCGAGGGCGTCACTCTCCGGGTCTGCTGGGCCCCGCGCGCACCCTGCCCCGACTCTGGGTCCGGGGCGCCCAGGACCCCAGGCGGAGTTTTCTCCCCTGCAACTGTGGGCTGCATCGCCGCGGGAAAGTCAGTCCCCGCCTCGCCTTTGTCCCGCGCATTTGGGGCCAGGACCCGGCCCATCTCGAGTGGGACCTGTGCAGGCGGTCCGTAGAAGTGCCGGAGTTGGGGACCCCTACGTGTCCCGGGCGAGGAGGGAAGGCCAGAGCAGGGCTTGTGTGTGTGTGTGTGTCTGTGTTGTGTGTACACGCCGGATATGTCTTGGCAGTGATTCTGTTCTGCATTCGGTCTGGACCCAGAGTCCAAAGTTCAGGGCCGGGAACGCAGGGCACCCTAGGGATCCCATTTCCTGTGCTGAGCCTTGTCACCGTGGTGGTGGTGGTGGGGGAGAGCAGATGAGTGAGGATTGGGGTCAGGTGACCTTTAGCTCTCTGGAACCTTGGTAGACCTGGCCAACCTGGGGGCGCTGTCACCTTGGTGAAATCCATCAGTACAGCTGCCTCCTCCCCCCACCGCCCCCGCCCCGCTGCCATGTGGCTTTCATATAAGGTCTCCGTGCATTCCAGCAGTGCTGGGGGGTGGGGCGGTCCACACTGCCAGAGAGATGGCTGTGCTCCCAGCCGGCCTGGCAGGCGACTCTTGAACAGCACTCACTGGAGCCCGCCACTTAGCACCCACAAAGAGCCCTGGCCCCACTTTGGACAGCCTGATGAAGCCTGAAGACCCTCTTTCGCTGTAATGCTTTTGAACGTACAAAATAAAATCCTCAAGACTGCCAAGGAAACCAGATGTATGGAAGACCCAATCAAAATATTAAAAGGTGCAGGCTTTGGCTTAGCAGATAAAAGGTATTAGTTAGGACCCCCATGTCCCATATGGGAGTGCCTGGAGTCAGTCCAGCTGGGTTCCTGAGTCAGTCCTTCTGCTAAGGCAGACTCTGGGTGGCAGCTGTGGTGGCTCAAGGAATTGTGTTCCTTTGTTGAGTTCGTAGCTCCTGGCAGCGGTTGCTAACATTTGAAAAGTGACCCAGCTGATGGGGGTCTCTCTGTGTCTTTAAAAAAAAAAAAACAAAAAACATGTTTATAGAGTACTAGGTATGCTTCGTGTCCATCACATTAAGTAACAGGGTGTAGCAGTGGGTCCAGCAGTGGATCAGGTAATTGTTGACCTTTGAAGATCATGAGGACTGAGCAATTCAGAAACCACTGCAGCAAGTGTAGTGTGATACCGAAATACCCATGAGTTGTGTTAGCGACAAAACCAAGACTTGCTGCAGGACTGGTTTGTTCCCTACGTCCAAAACCGAAGGAAATGTTGAATGGTGAGTATTAAAACATTAAATTTCTTGTGCTGCTACTGTGACATAGCTGGTAAAGCCAATGCCAGTATCCCCTTTGGTTCTGGTTTGAGTCCTGGCTGCTCCAATTCAGATCCACCTCCCTGCTCATGTCCTGGGAAATGCAGTGGGAGATGGCCCAGGTACTTGGGCCCCTGCCACTTACTTGGGAGACCCAAATGAAGCTTCTTGTTTCCATCTGGCTCAGCCCTGGCTCTTGTGGCCACTTGGGGAGTCGACCAGCAGATGGAAGATCTCTCCCTTTGTAGCTCCTTTTCTATCTCTTTTTTTCAAATAAAATAAATCTTTAGCAAAAGATCCTTTTAACATCCTGGTTAACAGATCCATGAAATTCTTTTTTTTGAACCACTATGGAGATCTTTGGACCCTTTGTTAATTTGGGACCTGCTGCCCTCTCCCTGTGGCATCAGCTAGCCACATTATAATATAAAGACCCAGAAACTCTGTCCCTACCAGAAGAGTTCTTTGAAAGTACCCTTCCAGTCTACTTAGATTTAATTTGCATTCAGGAATCCCAGAGGTTCCCGTGGGCTTTGGATTTGTGCTGCAGGTTGCGTTCTCCAGGAGGCTGACTCTGAGCTGGAGATAGCAGCAGGTTACTTCATCAGGGTGAGCACGCCAGATCTGCACCTGTGGAAAGGAGAGAACTGAAACACTGAGCAAAGGGAGAAAGCCAGGGTACAGTGCAGTCCCAGCAAAGGACTCAGCCAGCCGGGGGAGCTCTGTAGCTATCTCAAGAGTGTGAGAAGGCTGGGCCCCTGAGCCCTGGGCCTGGGTTAGTGAGTCACTGGATAAGGACTCCCCTGGGTGGAGATGTGCCCTGAGGTGAGTTTTCTGTTTGTTTTTTGTTTGTGCTGGAAGCCATCTTCAAAGAAGGCGAACAATTGAGGGCTGCACTCCTGAGGGGGTGAAGGGCCATCTGCTCACAGCTCAGTGTCCACCCCTACCCTTAGCTGTGTAGATGCTGTTTTGAGCTGATGGAAAGCCTCACATGACTCTGAGAGAAGGTGCATTGCTAGGGAGTATGGGTAAGCACTGGGTGGTCTGTGCAGTCCGGCTGTTGGGAGAAGGAAAGGCACACCCAGTAAGAAAGAAAAGTTACTCCTGGAGTAGACCTGCCTGTGTCTGGTGTTTAATCCTCAACACCCCCTCCCATCTCTTTTCAGATAAATTATCTCCATCTCACTATGGGATGCACAGGTGCGTACCACCAATTAAATGCCAAAGCTTGGAGTTCAGCCCCAGTCTGTGTCTGACTCCTAGCCCTTTCAAGCACCCAGGGTAACAGGTGGTAACAGACATGCGGGAGTTGGGAGCCAGAGTAGTGAGAGAAGACTTCACAGAGATAACACTTAAGACTTCAAAGGCAGGTCCCTTTGAGTAGGCGCAGAGGAAAAGGACAGACCATTGCAGGTGGAAAGAACCTCAGGAACAAATGCCTGAGGGTGGGAATAGGCCTGGCATGTGCTGGGAAAGTGAGGAATCTGATCTGACTGGAGTGAGGGTCTCTCTTGGAACAGGAGGTTTCTGTCCAACTAGGCAGATGGGGTCAGCAGATAGAATGTTTGGATAGGTTGTGCCATGTAACAACCAACCTGGAAACCTCAGTGGCATATGACACTAATCACTGACTGCTGTACTTTCTGGGGACAGCTGGTGGTGGACTGACCCAAGGGGGCCATCATGGGACAGTTAGGATGATTTGGGTCTGTTGCACAGGGCACTCATCCTCTATAGCTGTTCCTTCTGATTCCGTAGCCACTAGCCTAGCATAGCTACCTTAATTTAAATAATTGCAATTAAGTAATAAGGAATTTTCAGGCTTTCACTCACACTAGCCACGTAGCATGTGCTCAGGAATGCCATGTGGCTCATGGTTACTGTATAGATCAGTGCTGCTATAGAACATTTCCATCACTGCTAAGTTTCCACTGGACGGCCCTGCTTTAGAGGGCCTGTGTCCTTTCCAGGGTGACACCAATGGCCCAGGAAGCCGGCAGAAAGACCTTTGTGCTTCTCAAGACTCTGCTGGGGTCAATTTACTACTGTCTCATGGACTAAAGCAGGTTGTACGGCCAAGCTCAGTCAATGGTGAGGCATGTCACCCCACCCGTGGTGACAACAGAGATGAGTCAGGGTACAGGGGAGAACTGGATCCAAGTGATGCAATGTGCCACTTGGAGGGTCCCTGAAAATTGGCCAGGAGGTTGGCGACTGGTGGTGTAGCTGCTCACAAAGCCTTCCCATCTTTAGTAAGGTAACTCTAGTTGTTTGCAAGATGGTATGAACAAAGGGACAAGGGGGTGTTTGGAAGCAGGGAAGCCAGTCCCATACGTTACTGCTTTGCCCAGATACAAGGCGATGAGGACCTTCAGAAAGGGGGCAAGGAGAGAAGAGGATGGAGCTGACATGTGATCTGAGATGATTAGCAGGATTTCTGTGTGGTCATACATGGGACATCAAGGAGAAGGCAGGCAGCATTGGGGTGACTGGGAGACTGAAGTGAAAGGGCGTGAGCCCACATGTGACACTGACATTGGGGCCCAACAAGGGGACCAGAACTTGGGGATGTTGTGTAGCCAGTAGACCCTCGAGTAAACAGAACATTCAGGCTTGGGAGGAAAGCAGAAGCCTTGAGGCACTGGTTTACGAGGGGAAACAGGATTGTTAAACAAACAGCCAGATTTGGGGCCCTGGAAGACACTATGCTAATGCTCTAACAAGACAGTTCTAAGTGTGGTCCCTGGGTGTCCTAAAGCTTTTTGCAAGGAATTGGCAAGGTCAGAACTCTTTTTTCCTAAATACCATGTTGTTTGTGTTTTAGACTCCCATGCTCTCACACATAACACAGTGGAATTCACCCGAAGCTATGTGATGTGTGATGCAGATAGAGTCTAGCAGTCTTCCAGTAAGCCAGACACTATATTGATTTGCCAAAATGTATAACAGTGGCATTTCTTTTCTTTCCCTAAGTGTTTTTACTTTCAGAAATATAGTTATTTTCATTAAAATAGTAATTTATGTTATCATGTAATGAATTATTTTTTTAAAGATTAATTTTATTTGTAAGAGTTACAGAGTGAAAAAGAGGCAGAGAGAGGTCTTCCATCTGCTGCTTCATTCCCCAATTGTCTACAATAGTCGGAGCTGTGCTGATCTGAAGCCAGGAACCTGGAGATTCTTCTGGGTCTCCCACTTGGGTACAAGGGCCCAAGGACTCGAGCCATCCTCCACTGCTTTTCCAGGCCACAGCAGAGAGCTGGATGGGAAGTGGAGCAGCCAGGATTTGAACCAGCACCCATATGGGATGTGGGGACTGCAAGTGGTGGCTTTACCTGCTATGCCACAGTGCTGGCCCCTGAATTATTATTTAAATATGAATGGCTCAGTGTTTCTCAGCTTTAATTTCTCATATGATCGATTTTGATTGAGATGACCTTCATAAACCAAAGCAAGGCAGGCATCTGGCACAGTGGTTAAGATGCCACTTGGGACATCCACATCCCACATTAAAATGCCTAGATTGGCTCTGGTTCAGATTCTAGCTTCCTGCTGATGCACTTTGGGATTCAGCAGTGATGGCTCAAGTAATCAGGTCCCTGCCACTTGTGTGGAGATCGGGATGGAGTTCCCAGCTCCTGGGCATTTGGGGAGTGAACCAAAACAGGGGAGTTGTCTGTCTCTCTTTCCACTACCCCCACCACAAGTAAAAATAAGTGAATAAAAATTATAAACACAAGTGTTTGTGGATGTTCAATAGTTTTTAAAAGTGTAGAGAGAGTCTAAGACCAAAATCTTGGAGAACTGCTGGTCTCCTGCTTTCAGTTTGACAGATGTTCACAGACACGAGAAGGCCCTGCCGAAGTGCCGTCTTTGTTCCTAACTGCCTATGTGATATGGTCTGATTCTTCCACGGAATCATCTCCCTTGTTGAATGGTAAATCACTTTAGTTCCACCCTTAAAACCAGCTCTACTTTGGACCCCACCCTAGGACTGATCAGACAGCTCACAAAGCCACTGGATGTTGTACACGGAAGCCCTGCTGCCTTGGCCAATGCACTTCAGACTCCCCCGTTGAGAGGCCTTCAAAATTATGATAAGTGGAACAGAATAATAAACAATGTGTTTTCCCTTTGGGATTTATCATCTCAGTTTATTAATGTTGGTTAGCTCATGCTGATTGGAAAGCTCTGATTGGATGTATAGATCAACAGAAGAATTTCTAGAACATGATTTTGTTGCATATAGAATTATTTGATTCATAAACATGAATAAATGAGTTGTTATTTAATAATTTCAGTTTGTTTTTCCATGCCATGGGAAAATACTTAAAGGACATCCTTGGTAGCAAAAAGATTATATACCTCTGTCCTGACTCATCTACTGGCCTCTGGTCTCTCTTCCCTTCTCTCACTTCCTCCCCTCTCCCCCACCATCACATACTTGTTCACTCAGAACTATAATACTTGGGGCAGGAGTCCGGCACAGGGTTTAAGACACCACTTGGGATGCCTGCAACCTATATCAGATTGCTTGTGTTTAAACCTAGTTCCACACTCCATTCCAGCTTCTTGCTAATGTGTACAGTGATAGGCACAGGTGATGGCTTAAGTGCCTGGATACCTGCCATCATTTGGGGGAGTTCAGCTCCCGGCCCTGGCCTGGCCCATCCTTGGCTATTGAGGGCATTTGGGGAGTGAACCAGTAGTTGGAAGATCTGCCTCTCTCAATCTGTCTCTGCCTTTCAAATAAATAAACAGGTAATAATGGTCAGCATTTCTAGTAACTTTTTTTTTTTAATTTAATTACTTGAAAGGCAGAGTGACAGAGAGCTTCCATCCACTGGTTCACTCTCCAAATGGCTATAATGGCCCAGGGTTGGCCAGGCCAAATGCAGGGACTAGGAACTCCATCTGAGTCTTCCACATGAGTGGCAGGTGGCATTCTACTACCCTTGCAGGTGCACCAGCAGGAAGCTGAATGGGAAACAGAGCAGCTGGGACTCATGGGATGCCGGAGTCGTAGGCAACAGCTTAGCCCACTGCACCACAAGGCCAGCCCTCTCTGGTAATCTTTTAGAAAGAACAAAAATGAAATGGCACAAGGGAAGTTTATGAACTTGCTAGTTGAACCCACGGCCACCAACTGTGGCTGTGAAGGCTGTTCCCAGCACAGGAGCTCTGGCCCAGGTGACAAAGGAAGGTGACATCTAGCCCCCATTCCACTCCCCAAGCCCTGAGCCTCAGCATGGGGCTAGGGGCACTCTCTTCCAGTTTGCCCAGGTTGCTGTGTGCTCTAGCAGTGACCCTGGTTGAATCACAGATGTAACAGAAGATTGATTCCCAGTGGAGGCTGTAATGAACTCAATGAGTCATGTTGCCCAAGTTATAATCCAGGTAAAATGATCTCATTTTTCAGCCCGCTGTTATTCTGGGCCTTTTGATTTACAAACTGGAGATAATTCGCAGGATTCTCCAAGGTCCATTAGATACTTGTTTGAGTGACTAGTTGATGAGTAAATCTCACTGACTGTTTCAGGACACTAAGCATCACTTTTTGTAAAATGCAGTCCGGTATTAAGATCCATCATTTAGTCATCTGAGAGAGAGAGAGGTGCAATGCTAGGCTTTGGAGGTTAGTGATAGAACATAAGACCAGTGGTCTGCTCTCATGGAGTACAGGGTCTAGTGAGGAGGACAGACATTAAAACAATGATTTTACCAACTGCACTTGTGATGCGTACCCTGAGAGGTCCAGGGAGTGGGTATATTGTGCTGGGAGGGGTCCGGAGAACCTCCTCCAACAGGGCTGGAGCTATGGGATGAGTCTGGGTTTAGCTGCATACGAGATCCCCCTGGAGTATAAAGAATAGGAACTTGGCATGTGGTAGGGATCAAAAGCCAAGGGGAACATGACCTGGGGAGCCAGATGAACTTGGTGAGTTAAGCAGTGCTGGAGCACAGTACCTTGTAACTCAGACCTCGTCACTCCTAGACTACAACAATCCAGGGGTTTCCCTTGGTGTTTATACTCCCAACTCCTCACATAGCTCCCGAAAGCCTACCATCACCCAATCTCTCCATCCTTATACCTTGCTCTTGCTCCACACTTACCAGGCTCCAGCTGCCTAGACCACAGCCAGCATATCCTTCCAGGTCTTGGTGCTTCTCTCGTCTCTGCCAGGAATGCACAGCCAATCTCCCAGGGCTGTACCTTCATCAGGCCACCGCCCACAGCAAGCCTCTTCAGCAGCATGCCATCCCCTTTTCATCCCAGTGTGGACAAACCCCTAAGCTGATTTGCTCCTACATTTACTTGTTGCTTGCCTGTCTCCCTCTTTACAGTCTGAAGCCCATGTGGACATGTCTTGTCTGTTGAATTCGCAGCCATCTTTCCAATACTCAGGGTAGTGTCTGGGGACATAGTAAGTGCTTGTTGACTGAATAAAAGGCTACCAGAGTGTCAAACTTTATTCTGCAAAATAGTAGTAAGCCATTAAGAGATCCGTAATGTCTCATTAGGAGATATTAGAGAGGTAGCTCAGGTGGGAGATCCAATGATCTTCATATTACAGAGAAGGGAACTGACACACACAGCTAAGGGGTTTGCCAAAATTCACCCAGGGGCAGGCGTTGTAGCATCCCATATCAGAGTGCCTAAGTTCGAGTCTCACTTCTGATCCAGCATCCTGCTAATGCACACCCAGGGAGGCAGCAGCTGAAGGCTCAAGGACTTGGAGCTGCCATCACTTGGGAGGACTGGAAGGAGCTCCAGGCTTTGACCCGGCCCAGCCCCAGCTGTTGTGGACATTTGGGGAGTGAACCAGTAGAGGGAGAATCTTGCTGTTGCTCTCACTTTTGCACACCTTTCACATAAGTAGAAGTAAGTAGACACAACTTTAAAAAAATTCAACCAGTCAGCATCAGAGTTAGACCCTAAGCTCAGGTCTTTTGCCTCCTAGTTCTGTAGTCTTCCTCATGTGTCACACTGAGTGCCACTCACCTCCCTCTCTCTGTGGAGACTTATAGGCTGTGTGTTGAGAGCTTGGTGACAGGTGATGTCTGATATGACCCTGCCCCTTGAGGACATTATAGCATTACACTGTTCACTAATGCATTGCTTGTAAAAGTACTTGATTCTCAGGTCCTGGAGAGCAGATTTAACTATCTGCCTTGGGTAAATTTTGCTTTCTTTCTTGTTATAAATGTTTTCAAACACACACACACACACAAAAGTGGATAAAGTGGTATCATGAACACTCATAGATGCATTATCTAGATATAACAGTTGTTAACATCTTCCATATTTGTTTGATTAGTTTCCCTTTGCTATCGTGTCTCAAGTACAATCTTCAGGATATTTCATCATAAGGTATTTTATGTCCAGTTCTAAAAATCAAGAACATTCCCTACATAACTACACTATTATCACTCATAATAAGTTCATATTACCAAGTTATTCTCAGTCTGTATTGGATTTCCCCAAAGCTGCCCTTTATACTCGAAAATTTACTTAGACTGGAATCCAAAAAAGGACCAAGCATTATACTCGGCTGTGTCTCTTCCTTTTGATTTATTCACCTATTTAAGAACCATTGCCTGTTCTGAAGAATAGTCCATCTTCTACACTTAGTTGTTTTCTTTGTGACATAGTATAGTGTGTTACCCCATTCCTGTATTTTCTGTCAACTGGTAATTGTATCTTAAAAATATTCAGGTTAAACCCACAGGTTAAACATTTTTTTTCTGGGGTTAGTATTGTGGCATGGTGGGTAAAACCACCACCTGTGACACTGGCATCCTATATGGTCATTGGTTTGAGTCTCAGCTGTTCCACTTCTGATCCTGTTCCCTGCTAATGTGTGTGGGAAAGAAGCAAAGGATGGCCCAAGTTCTTGGGCCCTTGGCACCCACCTGGGACACTTGGAATAAGCTCCTGGCTTCAGACCTGCCTATCTATGGCTGTTGCAACTATTTGGGGAGTGTACCAGCAGATGGAAGATCTCCCCCTTTCTCTCTCTAACTCTGCTTTTCAGATAAACAAATCTGTTAAAAAACACATTTTTTATTGGGAAAACATAGAATTTTATTTTTAAATTAATTTTGGAGAATAGTAATACATTCAAAGGGTTAAAATAAATTTATAAAAACTGTAAAGCAGTGTTTCCTTGCTTCCTGGCTTCTAACCTCATAGTTCCCTCCCCATATGTAACCACCCTGTTCTTAAGGCCAAATCAAAAATAACAAGGACAGACTCGCATAGTAGTTCATTGGGTTAAGCTACCAGTTGCAATGCTGGCATCCCATACGGATACTGGTTTGAGTCCTGGTTGCTCTGCTTCTGATCCAATTCCCTGCTAATACATCTGGGAAGGCAACAGATGATGGCACAAGTATGTGGGCCCCTGCCACCTTTGTGGGAGACTTGGATGGAGTTCCAGGCCCCTGGCTTTGACCTGATCAAGCCCTGGCTATCTTGGCTATTTGGGGAGTAACCCAGTGGATAGATTGATTCTCTCTCTCTCAACTCTGCCTTTCAAATAAGTGACTCTTCAAAAAACAAATAACTAGGACAATGTTTGAGGATAAAGGAAAGATAAAGTTTAATCTATGAATAGATGAGGAATGAATGAGAGTGTTACAGGGATTTCCAGGAGCTGGTCTGGTGAAATCATGAAGGTATAGCTGTGGTAACAATTGAAAAACAGATGGCCAGGTGCCATGGCTTTTCGCTAGATTGATGTTAGTATGTTGGTTCTCTGTTTTGTCCTGGTGGTTCTTGAGGGCCACAGGTGGTGAGATTAGTCCTAGGCGGACCAGGTCATCCTGATGTGGTTGTCTCTCATAAAACATTAACTGGATTAAGGTGAAAATGTTGACTCATTTCTAACTATTATCCTTAGGCCATCCTACATCTTTATTTGCTAATCCTTTTGTTTCTATTTTTAATTCAAGTCAGCCATTTCTATGGCACTGTGGGGTTAAAACATTTGCAATGTGGACTTGGGGTTTTGTTCTGCCAATATGAACTGAAATTCTTTTTTTTTCAAAGAATGAAAATGATATCAGTGCTCACTGTGCTGGGTTTAATGAGAGCTGGAATAAAAATGCTTTGCAGACTGTAAAGTGTGCCAGTAGATTGGGTCCCAGGTGCATTTCTGTGCTCTAAGGTGAAGTTAATCAGTCTCCACCTCGATTGCATCCCAAATTCAGCCATTGCCTAGTCTTCTTTTCTGGGTTTCCCTTTTCTTAGGCTTTCAATTTTTTCCATCTGCCTGTTTGCTAACCATGAAGACTTCACATAAAACTTTGCCACTTCCATTGCTTTTGTCCCCCATTTCCCTAAACTACCCAGCCAAGTAGAACAGGAAGAACACGGGTCAGAGCCTCCAGCCAATATGCTTCCGGTCTTGGTTCCATCACTTGTTGACTGTATGACGTGAAGCTAAATTAAATTTCTTGTCGTGTCCTTGTCTGTTTCATGGATGTGAAATGAGGGGATGGTTGTATTAAATGCCTGTCGCCTGAAATTTTTAAAATTGCAAACAACCTTAGTAAAGGACCTCAAGCTTAGCCAAAGCCGAGTCGATGTGTGCCGTGTTTCCAGTGTTTACTCTAAATCGCTTTCCAGTATGTCCCCACTGCGCCCACCCGTGGAGTCTGCTGTTCAAGTTACCCCGTTGTCTTCTCAGCACAGTATTTGTGTTTCTTAAACCCTGCTTGTCTCCTATGTGTGCCTGCCTCCAGCATTCTCCACGCACGCGTGTCCTGGGGGATCCTCCCCCCGACTTTACAGGCTGCTTTCTGCCCTGAGGACTGTGAGGTTCCTTTCAGCCAAAGAAAGATGGCTGTTGCTTCGCTTCTTTGGTGTGCATAGAAGAAGCGCTAACATAAATTTAAATTTACTGTGCATCTGCACTTGGACAGTAATTTGTGTTGTCTTTAAGTTCACATCACGGATGAAAAGGAGACACAAGTGCTTTTTGCGAGGGGAAACACCCTTCTGTTGTAAGTGAGCTGCTCTGCTCATCCCCTTCTTGTCAGCTGGGGTTGGAACAATTGGCCTAAGTGGTTCCAGCTGTTGACCACGTGGTGCTTGGCATTTTCACCCTGGGTCTTTTGTGATATAATTGACATGTTCTGCCCTAAAGCAGCCGGCTGAAAGGCTGTATTGTCTGCTGTACTCCTTGGGGTGAGTGGGTAGACATGTTCTGCAAAAGGGCGTTAAGTCACGCTAGTAACATTCTGAGCTGAAGTTTAACTTTGCCAAGGGAATTTTTTCCCATTGTCAACTGAAAATGTAAGCAAGATTTCAGGGCGATACTTACTTTGATGAACAGGGTGGAATTAGCTGCTTTTCAGATTCACCCAGAACCTCCCATGGGCAATATGTAGTTTGAGTTACCTTAAGACAGGGATATGTGATGATGATTAGCTCTCAATAAATCAGATGGGCTTTCTTGGAATCTGAGGACTGCGTTCAGTCCAGTAGGCTTTTGCAGGGTGATCTATAGCAAGGAACATGCTGGCACCACTCGAAGATGCTAATCGCAAAAGTTACAGCAAGGGGCAGGGGTAAAGGAACAAGTGATAAACACCCCTTAGGAGATCAGGAAGACTTCACAAGGACAAATGAGACTTTGCCAGGGGTTGGAGCCAAGGAACAGTTTTCAGGGTGGAGTGGACCACAGATGCAAGAGCTGGTAACTGTGAAGTGGGTGAGATACCGTGATAAGTTTGGACACAGTTTTCCTACTCCAGCCTTACCAACACTCATATAAAAACTAGTCTAGTACCGTAATCTGTGTTAGTCCTAAACTAGCACAGATGAGATGACCAGAATGTCACACTGGTGACTGCTGTGCAATACTTAAGTTTAATGATTGGTTCCCTCTGAACCCTAGGCACTGCATGGGCGCCTCTAGGCTCTGTAACTTTTCATTAACTTTCATTACTAAAGCTGCTCTGGCCAGCACCTTTTGCTCATTAACGCAGTCAGGCAGGGCCCGTGCAGCTGATACTCCTGAGTCCCTGCAAGGGAGTGGAAGGGCCAAGAGGGAAGCAGTGGGGAAGTCTGGGGCGGGAGGGACCGCAAAGACAGTCACGAAGCCCCACTTGGTTGTTGTTGCTTTTGTTGCCTCGGTGTTTGGTGTCATGTCCAAAATGTCATTGCCAAGACCAGTGCTGAGGAGCTCGTGCCTTCTGGGATTTTCACGGTTTCAGGTCTCACACTTAAGTCTTTAAACCATTTTGGGTAATTCATATGGATGCTGTGAAATAGGAGTCCATTTTCATTTATCTCTATGGGGATATGCACTTTTTGCAGCATTATTTTTTAAAAATATTATTTATTTGAAAGCCAGAGTTTCAGAGGCAGGGGGAGAGAGAGAGAGAAAAGAGAAAGAGAAATAAAGAAAGGGAGGAAGGTCTTCCATCCACTGGTTCACTCCCCAAATGGCCACAATGGCTGGAGCTGGGCCGATCCAAAGCCAGGAGCCAGGAGCTTCTTCCAGGTCTCCCACATGGGTGCAGTGACCCAAACACTTAAGTCATCTTCCACTGCTTTCTCAGGCCATAGTGGAGAGCTGCATCAGAGGTGGAACAGCTGGGACTCGAACTGGTGCCCATATGGGCTGCTGGCACTGCCGGTGGCAGCTTTTCCCACTACACCACAATGTCAGCCCCACAGCATTGATTATTGAAGAAACCTTCCTTTGCCCATTGGATGTTCGTGGCAACTTTGTCAAATATTAAAAATCTAGGTGTCTCATGTGGGTGGCGGGAACCCATTCCCCTGAGCCATCACTGCTGCTCCCAGAGACTGCCTTAGCAGCAAGCTGGAGTCAGGAGCCAGAGCTAGGTATTGAACCCAGGAACTCTGATATGGAAGGTGGGCGTCCATAACCAGAATCTTAACCTCTAGGCCAAATGCTCGCCCTATGGGGCTTCCCAGCCCAGTCCCCTTGGGGATTGTGCCTGGGTCTGTGTTTCATGCCTTTTGGCCTTTCCCTTTGTGTTTCCTGCTGTTTGACTATTGAGTTGACCAATGACAATTAATTTCTTTCTTTCTTTCTCTCTTTCTTTCTTCATTTATTTATTTGAAAGGCAGAGTTAAACAGAGAGAAACAAGGGGGGCAGGGAGGGATCTTCCGTCTGCTGATTTGCTTCCAAGATGGCTGCAATGGCTTGAGCCAGGAGCCAAAAGCTTCTTCCAGGTCTCCCAAATGGATGCAGGGGCCCAAGGACTTGGGCCATCTTCTACTGCTTTCCCAGACACATTAGCAGGGAGTTGGTTCAGAAGTGGAATAGTTGGGACTCGAATCAGTGCCCATATGGGATACCAGTGCCCCAAGCAGCGGCTTTACTGCTGCTATACCACAGTGCCGGCCTGACCAATGCCACTTTCAAAAGATGGAGAACAGGAACAAGGCTCATCAGGAGCATTGTGAACTTGAAAGACTCTGTAAAACAAATCTCAAACCCAAATGTGAGGGGATATTGTTCATCAGTTGTGCCATTATTTGGTATATTGGGGTGGGGAGAGGGGCAGGTTTGTGGGGGAAAAGTTTAAAGCTAAGAATCCAGTGAAACTGTTGGCTATTCTGCATGCTTCATTTACCTTTGAAGTCATCTTCGTGACCACAGACAACCAAGTGAGTGTGTAGTGAAACTGGCTGAAAAGTATTTCGCAGCAATGCTAACTACTCCTGAGGGTTGCGTGTTGTCCAGTGTTGTCCAAAGAGTTGCATGCTTCATTGTCCAAAGCATGGGCAGTGCTTCATGATGCCAGTCTGAAAAATGTGGTTCCTAAGGCCTTCCCTGGGAAAACACAAACGTTATGGTACCCAGATCCCAAAGGATAAGAGCCACTGAGGGTGTTTGCAGAATTGCTGGACTGATTGAAGTTTTGCTGGCAAACAGCTTTTTGAGACCCAGCCGTCTGTGGCCTCCGTGTGATTGCTTCCCACCAGCAGCTGCTCACTGCCAACTCCTGTGGCTTGAGAAAGTGAGCCTTTCCCACGCTCCCACACGCCAGCCCAGTTGGGATGTTTGTGCTGGGAGATGTTTGGCATGGAGAGACCAGCTGGGTGAAGCTCCTGGCCTCCCTCCCTTCTCTGCAGCCTGTCGGTGTGTTCCAGGGAAGTCTTGCTGGTGCCAGGTAATGGGGGAAAATCTGTCACCTAAACAGTTAACAGCCCATGAAGTTGGGGCCAAAGAGGTTTTGTTAAATACACCTGTGACTCCCAAAGCTCTCTTTGCTTTCTCTACCTGCGCACCAAAAGGCTCTACTTCCTTGAACCTTTTTGCCCGGTTCCCTTGAGCAGTAACCAGAGGGTCCCCTGTCCTGTCTTTGGGTAATGAGGTATGAAGTGACTGAACGGATGAAGCTGCAGGAGGGGGAGGGGTACAATAATTGGGCTGGAAAACCCACAGACATTTAAATCAATTCCAGAACAACTCAATGGAGAGTCACTGTTTTAGATCCTTGTGTTTCCAGGCTGCAGCCTTTTAAAGGACAGTATCAGGCACCATCTGCCAAATTGCTCCCATTTCATTGGGACATAGTTTTTCTTGTACTTCACAAATTCTCTAAGAATCATTGGGTTGGAATTCTGTGTTGTCAATGGATTGCACAGTAACAAGAAAGGGGGTGCGTGTCAAGCATCACTCATTAGCACAAACTCGAAGCAGGCCCAGGGCCCCCTCTGCCGTGGGGCTATTTGTCACTATCCCTCAGTGGCCCATTTTCCCCAAGAAGGATGGGTTTTCACTGAGTAAGAGTAATGGCACCTTTTAGTAGGCAGTTATTACTGATTTCCAGAAGGCTGTCCAAGTAGGAAGAGAGCCAACTTTGGGGTCAAACTCCCTAGGTTCAAAACCCAGTGTCACCACTTTTTACTGAGTTTGGGCAGATTGACTGATTAACCTAATTCCCTCTATCAGAAAAATAGGTATATTGGCAGTCCCTAGTCCCATACAGTACTTCTAAGGATTAAATCTATTTTAAAAAAATATTTATTCATTTATTTGAAGGACAGAGTTACAGAGAGGCAGAGGCAGGGAGAGAGAGAGGTCTTCCCTCCACTGGTCCACTCCCCAAATGGCTACAATGGCTAGAGCTGGGCCACTCCAAAACCAGGAGCCAGGAGCCAAGAGCCTCTTCTGGGCCTGCCACGGGGGTGCAGGGGCCCAAGCACATGGTCCATCCTCCACTACTTTCCAAGGCCATAGCAGAGAGCTGGGTCAGAAATAGAGCAGCTGGGATTCAAACCAGAGCCCATATGGGATGCTGCCACTGCGGGCAGCAACCTCACCCACAACACCACAGCACCAGCCCTGAGGATTAAATGTTAGTTAGACATCTGGAGCATGGTAAATAGTTAATGAACATTAACTATTATTCTAACACATTAAACTACCCAAAATAATTAGAGACTATAGTGCCCCATTTGATAAATAAATCTTGCCCTTTATTTGAAGGGCAGAGCTAGAGAGAGAGAGTGAGAGAGAAACAGACAGAGAGGTCATCCATCCTCTGGTTCATTCCCTCAAATGGTCACAATGGCCAGGCTGAAGCCAGGAGCCTAGAACTCCATCCAGGTCTCCCATGTGGGACAGGGGCCCAAGTACCTGGGCCATCCTCTGCTGCTTTTCCAGGTTCATTAGCAAGGAGCTGGATTGGAAGTGGAGTAGCAGGGAATTGAAGGGGCACCCATATGAGATCCCAGCATCACAGATGGATGCTTCACCAGCTGAGCCACAGTGCCAGCCTAGATTTATTTCCTGATGCTTTGTTAAATCATCTTTGTTAGTCCTTTTCCTCATCTGGATTGTGGGTTCCTTGAAGGCAAGAACTGGATCCTACCTGTTTTTGTGCCCTAAGCACTTAACACAGTCCTGGTATGGAGTTACAATTTATTCCACTTAGAGAGTAAATGAATTCAGGCTGTTAGACTGACTTATGTTTGAACAATGCATGCAGTCAAGGGAGCACTCTTGTTCCCATCTTCCTACTTGAGGTTAGGAGGGCACACGCGAGGAAACCTGAGAGGTGAATCCCAAGACACTCACTTGAGGTCCAGCAACTGGCATGTGTCAGAGTCAGGCTGCCCTGCAGTTCTTGCCCATGCTCCTTCAACCAGCCCGTCTTGCATAGAAATCCAAAGCTGGATTTGCAATGTAGGCTCTTGCTGTTCTCTGATTCTACTGTGTTTCCTGTATTGTGGGCATCTGTGGCAGCACCCTGCAGCTGGGTGCTAAGTCCCACTGGGGAAGAAGTCCTTTCTGCCTTGCTTTTAACCACACTTGGTTTTGTACAGGTCACCACAAATGGCATCATTGCCATGAGTGAACCCCCGGCCAAGGAATCCCATCCTGGGCTCTTCCCACCGAGCTTCGGTGCAGTCGCACCTTTCCTGGCGGACTTGGACACGAGCGATGGCCTCGGGAAGGTTTATTATCGAGAAGACTTATCTCCCTCCATCATGCAGCTGGCAGCAGAATGTGTCCAGAGAGGGTTCCCAGAGGTCTCTTTCCAACCCAGCAGTGTGCTGGTTGTCACCTGGGAATCTGTGGCTGCTTACCAAGGGCCTAACCAGGACCCTATCCAAGAAGGCAAGGTAAGCACCTGCCCAGGTAGGAGCTCCAGTTGTCTGGAGTTGACACATTGTGCTCTTTGTTCTTTTGGTTTGAAGTATTCTTATGCACCTTAAGACTGTGTTATTGAAAACACAGGAGATCCAAAGCAGAATCTAGCAGGCTGGCTATCGCAGGTCTAAAACTTCTAAAAGCTTTTTTGCAAGGCTGTAGAAATCTGTTTCAGTGATGATCAGACAGAAAGAAAACCAATTCTGTGTGAATAGTTAATAGGTCAGAATAGGGTTAATAAAGGGCATCTCTTGACTGTCCTCACTTGAGATGGAAGATACTGGAAAGATAGTCTCTAATTAAATAGATAGATTATTAGTATCAAATGATAGGTTAAAAATATTCCCAAGTGAGCAGAGAAATAAAGATAAGACCTCAGGTCTAGTTAGAGAGAACAGATTTGCATTATGTATTAACATAACCCAGGTGTGAGCGTCTTTTGAGTACTGTAATCGGCAAAGGCTTGAGAGACCAGGCTGTAGACATTGGACTTACCCTTGAAGGAAGGAGTGCCATCATATACCATATAGCAGTGTTTCAGTCAACAACAGACCGCAGGTACAGCGCTCTCTCTGGGAATCTAACCTGGTGCCATGGTGGCTGTTGATTTGTGTAAGTATATTCTGTGATGTTTGCACAGTGGCACAGTCACCTGAGGCATTTACTGAAAAGTATCCTTGTCAAGTGGTAGGTGTGTGACTGTATTAGGGTAGGTCAGGATGCCCTCACTAGACCTGATGTGGCTTTTTAAGGACCGGCCTCAATCTTTCCTTGGGAAGACAGTTTTTCTCCAGCATGAATTTTTTCAGCATACAGAGTATAGAGAAACTTGAATGATCCCAAAACACTGCACATGAATGGAGGATGCTCCAGGCTGGTAGCTCCCCAAAGTGTGTATCACAGAACACAGTCCTACGAGATAGTCCCTAGGGGAAAGTCCTCCCTGGCCATATTAGACTGGCAAATGCTAAAACCTCCCCCTACCCTAGAAGCAGGACACGTCCCATCCCACAGAACACACTTCAAGAAGGTCTATGATGACCAGTGTCACGCATTTTATTTTGCCCACTGTTATCTGGCTGAGTGCTGTACTTGGAAAACTGCTTAAAATCTCAAATTTCTTGAACAACCTTTTTGGTAATGAATGTCCAACCCTTTGGTACTGAGCCCTTGTGTGTATGGGGGGGAGGGGCTTTGTGTGTTCCACTTCTGTATTTTTTTAATTCTTTTTTTTAAACTTTTATTTAATAAATTTCCAAAGTACAGCTTTTGGATTACAGTGGCTTTTTCCCCCCCATAACCTCCCTCCCACCCACAACCCTCCCATCTCTGCTCCCTCTCCCATTCCATTCACATCAAGATTCAATTTCAATTATCTTTATATACAGAAGATCAATTTAATACATATTAAGTAAAGATTCCACTTCTGCATTTTTCAGCAGCATATAGAATTATTTGCAATCCCGTTGGTGCCTCTTTGTTTTTAGCCTGCAGTGTCTTGCACTTGCCATCCATTCTGCTTCGGAAGTCGTCCCCCTGACCCCTACAAGTGGCAAACTCCTGTTTGTTCCTTCATACTCAGCCCTTCAGTGAGGGCCGGACCAACCTTAGCCTCCCCCTCTGCCATTCCAGCCAGAGTCAGACACATGCTTCTGAAGCTCTGATAGCACTTTGCACATAGTTCTGCTGCAGACTCTATCCCCACGTTGTGCACTCTGTAGTCCTGATCACGTGTCAGTCTTCTGTCCCTGACCATAGGTCCCCCAGTGCAGGGGCCATGTGTCTTTATTCTTCATTTCTGCAGAACTCAGGGCAATGCATGCTGCCTAGCAAGGTAGTGCCATTTAAAGGATACTTCTTGGTGCCTGGCCCTTCACGTGTTACTTCTTATAGTCTCCCTGACATTTCTAGGAAGTAGGTAGTTTTATCTCTATTTTAAAGAGGCAAAAACTGAGTAGAGAGCTCAGTAAAATACCCAAGTTCACACAATCAGTAATGAGCAGAGCAAAGCTGTGGATTTAGGTCTGTTTCCTCCTAGAAGTCATGTTTTCTCTACTTAATTGTAGTTGTGCTCAGTAAATATTTGCTTCATGGTAAATGTGTTGAATGGCCATGAACACAAATTCTATAGGTAAGAATTTTCTGAGTTTTATGAGACTTGGGCACCATCTAGCAGAGTGGGGAGTGACCAGCTGGTGGGCCATGTAAGGCTCACAGAAACATTTGCTCTGGCCTTGTCAAGGCGACTGCAAGAAGTTCAGTAAGTGTCTAGCAGCTAATTTTTAATTTGCTAACTTTGTATGACCCGTGAATGATGTTGTAAATATCCACATGGCTCTGGGCAACAAAAAGTTTCTCCACCCATGGGAGGAACCATCTGTATTATTTTGGTTATTCATAGAGTCACAGTTTTACAGAGGATTTTCATTCATTAATCAGGAAATTTCATGTTGACATAGCCTTAGAGATATTTCAATGGAGTTGTCCTCGAATACGTGGGCCTTGCTGAAAAAGTACTACTTTTAGAATAGGGTGAGACTATTGTTGTGTCTCTATGGTACTTTTAGTAAGTAGTCTGGTGTGTAGCAAAGCTTAAAATCTGCAGATATTTTCATTAGTAACTTACTTGTAACTCATCTTCACAGAGAAACACGTTCCAGGCTGTTCTGGCCTCCTCTGATTCCAGCTCCTATGCCATTTTCCTTTATCCTGAAGATGGCCTGCAGTTCTCTACAGCGTTCTCCAAGAAGGATGAGAACCAAGTGCCCGCAATTGTTGCATTCAGTCAAGGTTTAGTGGGATTCATATGGAAGAGCGATGGAGCATTCAACGTATTTGCTAATGACAGAGAATCAATTGAAAATTTGGCCAAGTATGCTCTCTTTGTTTTTTTTTTAGTAGATTCTTCCCTTAATAATACTATTATTCTTTATTGTCTTATCAAAGGTAATATAATGGACATTATAGATCACGACTTAAGTGTTCCTATGGATTTTAATTTTGCATATAGTTTTTATAATGTGAGGTACTATTTTTCTGATGAGTTTAAGGGAATATACTCTTAGAATGAACAGGTATTCTATTTCTTAGATATCCTCATTTAAAGCAGTTTGTACAGAGTCTGTCTGTCTGTCTCCCTCTCTCTCTCTCTCTGTACACACACACACACACACACACACACATATAAAATAACCTTTATATATACATATAAATAATTTTATATATATATTTCTTTATTAAACTCTCTCTCTTGCTATGAACCCAAGGCTGAGAAAACCATTTTCACCCTACATTGACTAAGGGAGACATCTTTATAATGTTGACCTGTGTTCAATGAAACAGTGTTCACAGCCTATTTTGTAGAATTTATCAAAAGGAGAAAAACCAAGACTAGGTTTTTTAAATTAAAATCTTTCCTCTCTGTTTTTACAAAACAAGGAATTCAGCCTTACCTCCTGATTTCATATCATCAAACCTGGCCTAAGGTTCCTCTGTCATTTATGTATTAATGTGTTGATAATTGCTTAATGACTACTTTTATGGAACCCTGATTGATAGCATTTGCCTATTTCTGAGGTGTAAATTCTCCTACCGTGGCCAATTTTAAGCAGCTTATATCTTGTCACTAAATGAAAAATAGAGAAAAAAAATGCCCCAGTGTATGTAATCCCACTATAAAGATAAAATAGACTTCACTTGAAGAACATGGATACTAGTATAATAATTAGGTCATGGTGAATTTTAAGTTATATCTCACCTTTAAAATATAATTTAAGTTTTTGCTATGACTATGTTTAATAACTGGCTTTCAAATATCCTAAAAATTTAATAGTTTGCTCTGATGAACTGGTGCAAGTTCCCATATCCCATTACCTTTCAATGAGTCCTCAAAAGACAGATTGACTAGAAATCCTATTTTTCAGGAATTTTTTGACTTCTCATCTCCTAGCCCACTTGAGGTTTTGGCTCAACATCTCCCACTGAGTAACTTGATCATTTTATATAACTTCCAGTTATACAGGAACACTCCCATCACATATTCGTAAGAACAGTAAAAATGGTGGAGCAAGAAGTAAAGAAGAGGGTTATTCTATTTTGTAGTTAATTTTTTTGGCTTCATAATTTGCTTTTCACCACACTATTTAATCGCAATAAGGTAAACTGAGACCTACCCAAGATTCCACAGCCCAAGGAGTTGAGATTTATAATAAACCATGTACACTGGTCACTCACAGCACTTCCTACACCAAGTATGTGGGCTTTTATGCCCACACCAACAAATTCGCCCATTCTCTCAAAGTCAGCTGGGTGGCAAACCGCTCAGTCAGTTCTGGCACTGATTTCGTGGAGTTGGTACAAACCCCACAGATGAAGTCCCACAAGACTGTCTCCACTTCAGTTGCCTGTTGCAAGCTCTGCAGTTAGAGTACTTCTGACTAACCAGGTACAAACCAGAGGTTTCCATGGCCAGTCCTCCTATTGGATAATTTGCTAACACAGCTCACAGAACCCAGGAGAGTACACCACGTACTATTGCCAGTCTATTATAAAGGATGAAACTTGGGAAGAGCCAATGACAGGATGCCTAGGGCAAGGTATGGGGGAAGGGAGGGTGGAGCTTCCATGTCAGCTCCTGAGACACAACCCTCTTAACACCTCCATGTGTTCACATCCCAGCAATTCTTCAGACCTTGCCATTTAGGGTGTTTTGTGGTGGCCTTGTTACTTAGGCATGGTTGATTAAATCATTGGCTATTGGTAATTACCTCAATCTCCATTCAGCCCTCTGTCCTCCTTGGAGGTGGGGGGTGGAGGCATTGAACCTAGCAACTTTCTAATCCTGACTTGGTCTCTGTGTCCACCAGCCTCTATTTTGAAGCTGTCTAGGGCTTCCAGCCACCAGCCAACTTATTAGTATACAGAAACCACTCTTATCACTTTGCAGATTCCAAGGGTTTAGAGAGTCCTTGTGTCAGGATCCAGGGACAAAGATCAATGTATTTTCTGTTATATCATACCACATCATGGAAAGAGAATAGTGGAGGAAATGAAT
The DNA here is from genome assembly GCA_949820135.1 of Sylvilagus floridanus. Lineage (NCBI taxonomy): Eukaryota > Metazoa > Chordata > Mammalia > Lagomorpha > Leporidae > Sylvilagus > Sylvilagus floridanus. Next base: position 49,993,199 of record OX463240.1, read on the forward strand.
GACTTCAGTTCCAAAGCCACGCTTAGTCCCACGAGCGGCCTTAGCTCACCAAGTAGGGCCCATAACCAGTGATGAGTATAAGTTGCATTTTAAGTCCTGATGGTGATGCTGGAGTGGCTTCAGGTGAACCTTTGCTAGTGTTGTGCCCATCTGGACACTGCTTCACCAAATAGCCCTGGGCCAGCTTCTGCTTTCCCACCCTCCAGCTCCTGCTACAGGTGCAAGCAGGTGATGGCTTTCAGATCAGCAAGGATCCCTAGAGCTGTCTTTATCTTGGTTAATGGAGGCTGTGGCTGCTGGCCTGTTTGCAAAAAAGGTCTGTCTTTCCCCCTAGGAGCAGCAACTCTGGACTGAAGGGTGTCTGGGTGTTTGAGATTGGGAGTCCAGCCACAGCCAATGGCGTGGTACCTGCAGATGTGAATTTTGAACCCAGCGATGGAGCAGAGTACGATGAGGAAGAAGATGAAGACTATGACCTAGTGACAGCCCATCTGGGCCTGGTGGATGCTAGTACCCAATCCTTCCCTTATGGGACTCCGAGAAGGGGTGACATTGACACATACAGCGTGCCCAGTGTCCTCTCCCCACGCCATGTGGCTACTGAGAGATCCCCTGGGTCCCCCACGGAGAGAACCAGGTCTTTCCAGCTGCCAGTGGAGAAGTTTCCCCAGCAGCACCCGCAGGTCATAGACGTGGATGAAGTTGAGGAAACAGGAGTTGGTAAGGCCGTTGGTGTCGGTAAGGTTCTTGGGTACTGGGCTTTCAGACAGGAGCTGGAGGGGTGGCAGCTGGATGCATTGTATGGTGGCTTGTAAGGGTGAGAACTTGGGAAGTGGAGGCTGATCTCCCATAGCTAGAGATTGGTGTGTCAGTTGATGACTTCAGACAAACCCAGTAACCCTGTGGGAGGAGACCTGTGGTTATGGAGACTATTAATGTGTGTCCTCTTCCCGGTTTCCTTGTTTTCCATTCTGTCTGCTTTGAAGAGGATCATGCTTTAGAATTATTCTGGAAGTCAGATTTTCTTATTCCAGACTTTTGAGATCAGCAATGCATTCACCCACCTGAAACAACACTTTAGAAATTCTTTTGGCTTTTTATGCGGCTTATCTTTGACATTTATTTCCTCTTGGATTTGGAATTAGAATGGTTGATTATTTTTCCTCCCAGGCCCAGCTCTGTTTCAGAGTTTGTTTGCAAAGTCTCAAAAATAGAAAATAAGCAGTTCCCTTTTTCTTAGAGATCTCTTCTAATGGGGAACGGCATATCTTATTGTTTGAAACCTAGCATGCTTTAATTGGTCTTAGAAGAGATGTTCAAGCTAAACTGTGTTCATTATTTTTTTCCTCTTTAAGTTGACGTATATTCCATAAGAGTCATGTTAATGGGATGGTGCAGATTTTTAACTAGGTTAACCATGACTCTGTTGTTTTTCCTGGGAAGTTAATCACAGGACCCCAGTGCGTTCCACATTACTCACCCACTTTTTTACTCTGTGTTCCGTATCAGCAGTAGTCATAGGTGCTTATTCTTATTGAGTATCCAAGGGACAAGATGCGGTGGTTTCCTGTGTGGCATGCTTGCTCACTTCTGAGAACTCACCGTTTGGTGGCAGGACATCGGCAAGGTTTACATCACGCACCCTGTATCCTGGGATGATGCTGGCATCTGTCCGCATTCTGCCATGGGTTTCAGAGTGATCTCCCCCAGATGTGTTGGATGTGTTTACTTGCAGATGCTGAGTTTTGAGTTTTATCCCGTTCCCACCCTTCCATAGAGATCTCCAAAATTCTCATCTGTGAAGCTATTCACAGTTAAATAGACTAGCCCTAACAACTTAATGGTGGTATTGTTGAAACTGAGAAAAGCCTAGATTTGAGCCCAAATATGTCTAAGACAAATGTTCTTCTGTCCCTTTTTCCCAGTTCTTTCACTGTGTTTATTGGAAAGCTGGCTCTTCTGTCGCCAGTGTTAGTTGAATAGTCACTCACAGATCCATGGGCCACAGTAGACCCACTGAAGGCTGGGCCCACTGCTGGGGCTTATGCAATCAGTAGTGTCACATGTACTTGGTTCCAAGCATTCCCAGCCCCACAGGCCTCTTAATGCACACTGGGAGTTCCTTTCTGTGTGTGCGAGGCTAATAGCATCTACCTGGGCCTGAAGTGCACTTGTCTCTTCACTTTCCATAGCCAGGTTACACATGGGATCACTCTTCTCTCTCAAATCCACTCCACTTAAGCTTTTCTGCTTCATCCCAGATTAGTTTGCTCTGGATTATTAAATCTCATGAGCATTTTATGGTTTTAGTAAGTGAACCTGAGAAGGAAACTTAAAATAGGGAGACATGCTCTTGGGGAAAGGAGGAGGCATTTAATAAAGTGTCAGGTTGTTAAAATGGCAGATTTTATGTTTTATCACCAAAGAAATCATTAAAAATACATTTTAAGGTCCTGCCTGCCCCCCTTCCCCAATGCAGGAAGCTGGACTTTCTGACTATGTAACAGGAACATCACCTTATGACTGTTGTTGGCAGACACTCACCAAGGTCACTGGATTGCAGCAGTTTTTAATAGTTCTTCCTTGTGATTTCTCAACTCCCTTTAGACCTGTTTGCCTCTGTGGTTTGAGTAATGGAGCCCCATTAGCAGCTAAGTGGTTCCATGCAGTAGACTTCAGTCCGCTGCAGGGATTCTGGGTCCTTGGCTTGCCTAGCTGAGGCACTTCCTGCAGAGCTCAAGGGCACCCAGGTGAGGAAGCCAGCTGGCCCAGAGCCACCAGAGTGCTCACACGTGTGTCACTGTGTTTCGGTAACAGTTTTCAGCTACAACACAGACTCCCGCCAGACGTGTGCCCACAACAGACACCAGTGCTCGGTGCATGCTGAGTGCAGGGACTACGCCACCGGCTTCTGCTGCAGCTGCGTCGCTGGCTACACTGGGAATGGCAAGCAGTGTGTTGCAGAAGGTAATTTTCTTGTGTATGTTTGATCTGTAGATGTGGAGCCATTAATGTAGAGAGAGACAGAGATGTTCCATCCTCTGGTTCCCAGAAGGCTGTGGGTCAGATGTATACCAGTCTCCCCTTCTGTTTCTCTTTCCTTGGACCCCTGAAATCGGAGGATGGATGTGGTAGACCTTACCAGACCCATTCTGAGGCTAACTCCAAGATGGATTCGGCTGGACGCTGACATTAGTATTAAACCCTGCCGTCAAAAGGACCACAACCTAGGTGGGCTTTTGGCCTAGTGGTTAAGATGCTCCTGGGGATGCGTGCCTCCCATCTCAGAGAGCCTGGGTTCAAGTCCTGACTCTGCTTCTGATTCCAGCTTCCTGCTAATATAAACCCCAGGGAGCCAGCAGGTGATGTCTCAAGTACTTGGGTTCCTGCCACCCACATGGGAGACCCAGATGGGGTTCCCAATTCCATCTTCAGCCTGGCTCAATCTAAGCTGTTGCAAGCATTTGAAAGAGCCAGGCACTGAATGGAAGCACTCTCCCCCTCTCTCCTGCTCCCTCCCCCTCTCTCCCTCCCCCTCTCTCCTCCCCCTCTCTCCCTCCCCTCTCTCCCCCTCTCTCCCCTAATCTCCCTCCCTCGCCCTCCCCCTCTCTCCCCTCTCTCCCTTAATCTCCCTCCCTCTCCCCCTCTCTCCCACTCTCTCCCTCCCTCTCTCCCTCCCTTCCCCTCCTCCTCCCCTGCCCCTCTCCCCCTCCCTCCCCTTCCCTTCCCCTCCTCCTCCCCCTAACCCCTCCCCATCCCTCCACTTCCCTCCCCCTCCTCTTCCCCTTGCCCCTCTCCCCCTCCCTCCCCTGCCCTCCCCCTCCTCCACCCCCTGCCCCTCTCTCCCTCCCTCCCCTTCCCTCCCCCTCCTCCACCCCCTGCCCCTCTCCTTCCCTCCCCTTCTGCCTTTCAAATAAAAACAGATAAAGAATTGTGGAACACCAGATTTCATGTTCTCAGCAGGACAGAAGAATCCTTTCTGTACAAGTATACAGGGCCTTGGTTACAGTTTCCTGTGGGAGGTCAGAACCACGTACCAGAAGGAAAAACAAATGAAAAACCCCAAACCCCACTATATTGGACATTTTCCCCTTCAATATGAATATGCAGAAAAGTTGTCTGATGCGTCACAAGTCACTTTTCCTGTGTATTTAATGGGGGAACTTCCATTGCTTTGCAAAATGTAACTAAATAAAACTCCACTGGAGGAATGTTTCCTGATTTTGAGATTCCCCTACCAGAGCTATAGTTAAGTCACTATCATTTTAATTTGCTAAAAACAGAAAAAACTTGTTTCCTTCTAGGTTACAATCAGATAAAGTGAGTATTTTTTAATTCTTCCTTTTGTAATGAAAAAAAAAAAAAACTTAGCATGCTTCTCATGTGTTTAAAGTGTTTTTGTTCCAAACCACATCACCCACGGGAACAGTGTGCCTTTGCATCTTTGTTTGAGGCTCAGCTTTCTCTACTTCTCCCACCCTGTGCAAACCTTCCAGAACCCACAGCAAAATCTTCTCAAGGAGCAACCTCATTACCTCTTTGCATGCCAAATAAAAGAGCTCAAAAGCTGAACAGTTTGTGTTTGGCGGTTAGCTCAGATGCAACACACTGTTCAACCACACATTTGGCATTGTATCTATTCACTTTAATTGTTCTGTGGGTTAAATATTTGTTGGATTCTTGATATTTAAAATTTTTTTCCTAGTTCAAGGTTTGGTGGAAAATTTTTGTTTGGTTTCTTGAACTTGGTGTTCCTGTTTGTTTCTGCCTTGGTTCCCAGGATGCATTTTTGTGCTATTAACTTGCTAACTTCACAGCATTCCCTAGTGTAATGACACAATGTGCATGCAAGGTTTCTCTGAGTTGAATGTATCCTGGCCTGTCAGCAGCCCCATAAAGAGGGCTAGGTTTCTGGAAGACGGCAAAAGGTCAGCAAGACCTGAGAGACCCTCAGGTGCAAGCCCATCTGTCTAGGGTTATTCCATAAAATTTTCCAAGAACTTACTAAGTGAGGGAGACTTCCAAGAATAAGCGAGGGAGCTGGGTATGAAAATTACGCTGCTAGTATATTTGTAATCTAGGAAGATAAATAAGATACATGATCATCACAGAATTAAATTCTACAGCAAACCTAAATGATCCAAGATGACCTTTGTTTTACTGCTTTCTTTGCCTTTCCCTTTTTTTGAGATATAATTCACTTACCTTAATTTAAAAACAAAATTATTTGAGAGACAAACAGAGAGAAAGAACTGTACATTTACACAAAATGCCCACAATGCCCACAATGGTTAGGGCTGAGCCAGGCTGAAGCCAAGAGCTGGGAACTTAATCCAAGTCTCCCCTGTGGGTGGCAGGAACCCAATTGCTTGAACCATCACAGCTTTATCAGGAAGCAGTAGTCAAGAACCGAGTCGGACTCCGATATGGGAGGTGGCATCTTAACCAGGGTTGTGACTTTTTAAAGTATACAGTAGGGTGGCTTTTGATACATTCATCAGGTTATGTAACTACCACCTCCGAATCTCGAATTCATGAATTTCATTTCATCACCCCAAAGGAAGCATTGTGCTCATTCATTCCCCCAAATTCCCCAGCCCCTGTCAACTTCTCATCTACTATCTGGCACTACCTCTTTTCCTGTCCTAGACATTTCATGTCAATGGAATCCTGCCACATGTAACCTTGTGCATCTGGCTTCTTTCACTTGGCATATTGTTTTCAGAATTCATCCATGTTTTAGCATGTGTCAGTATGTCCTTCTTTTTCCTAATGGAATAATTTCCCTATGGGTGGATATTTCATATTTTGTTTATCCATTCATCAGTTGATGAGTAGTTGGGTTAATTCTCTTTTTAGTTGTTATGAATAATGCTGCTAAGAACGTACATGTGCAAGTTTTTGTGTGGATTTATGTGTTCCATTCTCTGGGGTGTATTCCTTGGATTTAGAATGGCTAGGTCATATAACAAGAGCAACTTAATTTCTCTGGGTCTTATTGTCTCCTGATTAGACAACAATCAGTATGTTAAATTATAAGTAAACATTATAGAGATGCATGTGACAGAAAAGGACCATTCACCATACTGCATTGTGTTGTTGCGGTAAGCAGTTTTCCCCAGGTACATGCTAACATTGTGAATGTAATTTTTAAGCATGAATCCTATATAGATATGTTATATAGATATGCTGTATGTCAGTTTATTGAGAAAGCTTTTTAAAGGTTTTATTTATTTTCATTTTATTTGAAAGGGAGAGAGAAACAGATCTTTGATCTGCAGTTTTACTCCATGCAAGCTAACAGCAGCTGGGTGGGGACCAAATGAAAGCCAGAAACCCAGACCTGCCTCCAGGTCTCCCATGGGCCTGGGTGCAAGCTCTCAAGCTATCATTGCCACCTGCCGGGGTGCACATTAGCAGGAAGCTGGATCAGAAGCAGGGTAGCCAGGGCTGGAACAGGCACTCCAGTATGGGATGCAGGTCTCTAATGGCGGCTTAGCCTGCTGCACCACATCATGCCTGATCCTTAAGAAAGTTTTTAGATTTGCCATACTAGGTCTTGGTGACATCGTTCCCAGCTGTCTAAGCAGAACAATCAGTGACAGAGGCCTTCCTGTGGCCTGTGATGTCCTCCCTGTCCACGTCTGTTCTGGCTTGCACAAGACGTGGTTTTGGACTCAGCCCATCAATCCCAGCCCTGGAGGGAGAGCTTTGTAGAGCCTGAGGTGTGTCTGTCATGATCAGGGCCATCCAGGCAGCCCTGCTGTTGAACAAGATGAGTGCTTCTGTCCCCTTTACCCTTAACAGTGACTGATTCCACAGTCACTTGCATTCTAGATCCCTGGTGACGCTGCTCTACTCCTCATTTCTTGCATGGCCCTGAAGTCCCAGTGGAGCCAGCTTTCTGCCGTGTGTTACCAGGCATGGGGAAGGGTAGGAGTGCTGGGCTTTCCAAGGCTCGTGGTGCACGGATCACGAGAACTCTCAGGAAGAACAGCGACTCTGGCTTGGCTCTCTCTCTCCATGTGTGGGTCCAGGTCCTACCAGACGTGTCACACTTCTTTGAAAGTGATCCCTGCCTGCTTTCATTTGTGCCTCAGGCTCCCCTCAGCGAGTCAACGGGAAGGTGAAAGGGAGGATCTACGTGGGGACCAGCCAGGTGCCTGTGGTCTTTGAGAACACCGACCTGCACTCTTACGTGGTGATGAACCACGGGCGCTCCTACACAGCCATCAGCACCATTCCCGAGACCGTGGGGTACTCTCTGCTCCCTCTGGCCCCCATCGGAGGCGTCATTGGATGGATGTTTGCCGTGGAGCAGGACGGATTCAAGAATGGGTTCAGCATCACTGGTAATTTATATCCAACATTAAAATCACACTGGGGGAGCGGAGGGGCCTGAGAATAAATGGAAGGCAATTGCTTGTCTGCAAATGAATTACCGGTGGATCCTTATTGTCTAGAGAGGCAGAATGGAAATACAACGAGCAGGTAAAATTCACACCGATGTGTCGTTGACATACACAGACTGAGGCTGCCTGAAATCGTGTTTTGGATCATGGAGTGATTTCACAGTTGAGATTTAGAAGAATCCAGCAAATCAAATCACTTCAGCTCATTCACCCCTGCAGCCCAGAGTATAGGGCTTACAGCTCCCTCATTCCCTTTATGGAGCCTGCCTCCTGTCTAAACACCTCTGAGATGGATACATGGCATCCTCAGCACCTGCTCAGGGAAGGGAACTAGAGTCTCAGGGACTTGGCATTGCCCGGGAGTTTCTTAGGGACTGTGCCCTGTCAAGGAAAACTGGGTCTTCCAAAGACATGTGGGCAGGTCCCATGGGGGACATTCCCTTGGCTGTGCCTGGGCCAGGCCCCTTGTACTCGCAGGGGCCCATTCCTGGGAACAGCTGGAGTGGAGGAGCCTGCATCCTGCACCTGTGAATACATATTGGAAGAGGCCGGATCTGCCTGTAGGAATCACTCAGTTATGGCCCCTGTGTTCTCTCCTTGTTCCTCAGGCGTGTGTACTCTGAGTGTTCTACCCCTATGTGCACTCTCAGGCGAGCAGGATGCTCTTTCCTTTGCTGCAGGCCACTCACAGCCCGGCTTCTTCCCTGCAGGGCTTTGCCCACTGCTGTTGCCTTGACTGCGGCCTAACTTCTCTTGGTGACGCTTGGGAACGTGGGTCGGCTCCAGCAGGTCCCAGGGAGAGGAAGCCTTCACACAGGCCCTGCAACCGCAAGTCTTTGTGAATGACGCTGATCCTCTTAATTCCCCCAGGACCTGCGGCCCCAGCTGGCTGTCTGCATGGGACTTGGGTGACTCTAAGCAGGGCCAGACAGTAAATATTTCAAGCTTTGTCTAAATATTTTAGGCTACATGATCTCTACTACAACCACTCAACCCTGTCCTAGTACAGAAAAAGCCACCATAGATCCTATGTAAATAAAAAAATGTGGCTGTGTTCTGATAAAATCTTATTAATGAACACTGACATTTAAATTTCATAGGATTTCAACATGTCACAAAACAAAATTCTTCTTTGGATTTAAAAAAAAAAAACTGAAAAATTTAAATGACCTTTGACATTGAGAGGGTGTACTGAAACAGGCAGTTGGCCAGGGTTAGCCATGGGACCATAGTTTGCCAGCCCCTGCTGTAAAGGGAGTATATCATTGTGGGAGAGAGAAGATGGAAAGGTGGTGGAGGGGGGATATTTGTGTTTTTGCTTGTGTGTCTGTGACTGCTGTCTCATCCAGACCAAGGGAAGTTCCTGAACCCACATCACACATGGGATGCTACGGTGGCTTCTGGAAATGGTGTTGGTCTGCCCTGAGCAACCTGTCCATTCTGACCAGGACTTACCTGTTTCGATAGTTATCACCACACTGTATCTGTGGAGCACTCCACTCGCATTTCAGCATACTTTGTCTCTAATTTCCACAAGATAGATTGTGTCCCTTTTTAATCACCAGCAAACAGAGGCTCAGAGGGGTTCAGCAATTTATTCAAGATCACTCAGCTGGTATCTAGCAAAGCTCCAGTCCAGCCCGGGTCCCCTGCTGTTTCCCGCATGACCCCTGAGCCCCCACCTCAGATGCTGGTTTGTGGCTGGGAAGCAGTTCTCTCCTCTGTGCCTGGCTCAGTTGGGCCACGTGGATGTCCTCAGTGTCAGCAGCCCTGTGATCCATTGGCCAAACTGAAGCCTCCTGCAAGGAGGTACCTGCGTTTTCCTGTCTTGGCAGCACCGTCCTGTGAGCTGAGGTGGGCAGGAGGGCGTGCTCACGCCACAGCCGAGTGACAGGGCCCATCTTGTTTTCCAGGGGGCGAGTTCACGCGCCAGGCAGAGGTGACCTTCGTGGGGTACCCGGGCAAGCTGGTCATTAAGCAGCAGTTCAGTGGCATCGACGAGCACGGGCACCTGACCATCGACACAGAGCTGGAGGGCCGCGTGCCACAGATCCCATTCGGCTCCTCTGTGCACATTGAGCCCTACACTGAGCTCTACCACTACTCCAGCTCAGGTGAGCCCCAGCCCTCGCCCCAGGGCCCCCCTCAGGGACCACCACTGCAGCCTCATAGGGCTGGAGCACTCTCCGGGGTTTGTAGAGGGAAACGCACAGGACCTCACCGAGTTGCAATCACTTGCCCCCTAATTATAGACAGAGCAGACACTTATTGTAGAGAACTTAGTGTGAAAAAGAAAATAAGTGTGATTCAGAACTGTAAAACCTGGGTGGACATAATTGTTAATTGCATTTGAGTGTGTTTCCTTTTAGCCTTTTATCAGCAAATACACACCTCAATCTTTATTGGGCATCCCAACACATTCTACCATTTGAACATCAAATAATATTACTACGATATGTACCTATATGTAGTTTTTACAAACTGTATTTATTTTCCATTTGGTATTGGTTTCAAATAATTTCAAGCTTCCAGAACAGTTGAAGACAACACAAAGGGTTACTGTGTGTTGTCTACTCAGCTTCACTAATTCACATTTTGTCACATTTACCTCATCAATTCTCACCTTATATATATATTCTCCTCCAGCCTGTCATTTTAAAGTAAGACATCATGATGGTTCATTCCCTATATGTTTCATGCATTTTTCATAAACACAAGGACATTCTCTTGTGTGGCCATAGTACAGATATCCAAATCAGCACATTTAACACTGATACATGCTGTTATATGATGTAGATTCAGGTACATAATTTTTATTTCAATAAAATTGTTACCATTGCACTTTGTTATATCTTAACCTTTTCAGTTAGCATCAAATCACGACTATTTAATTGTTTTTGTTAAATAGACTATACCAACTCTTTTTTTCTTTTTTTTTTTTTTTTTTTTTTTTTTTTTTTTTTTTTTTTTTTTTTTTTTCAGGCAGAGTGGACAGTGAGAGAGAGAGACAGAGAGAAAGAAAGGTCTTCCTTTTGCCGTTGGTTCACCCTCCAATGGCTGCCGCGGTCGGCGCACCGCGCTCGTCCGATGGCAGGAGCCAGGAGCCAGGAGCCAGGAGCCAGGAGCCAGGAGCCAGGTGCTTTTCCTGGTCTCCCCATGGGGTGCAGGGCCCAAGCACCTGGGCCATCCTCCACTGCACTCCCGGGCCACAGCAGAGGGCTGGCCTGGAAGAGGGGCAACCGGGACAGAATCCGGTGCCCCGACCGGGACTAGAACCCGGTGTGCCGGCGCCGCAAGGCAGAGGATTAGCCTGTTGAGCCACGGCGCCGGCCCCAACTCTTTTTTTCTAAAAAAGGATCTATACAATTCTACTGAATGGCTATTAATTGAAACTATTATGTTCTAAAGCTTGGGTTATTTCCAGTGTTCCCCTCTCATAATGATTTGAAAAGACTATCTTCATCATAAACATTGGCCACATTTCTGTCTGATTCTAAGCCTCAATTCCTAGAAGTGATGAGTCAGGTGATAAGACCTTTTGAAAAGCTCTTACTAACCGAATTACTTCCCAGAAGGGCTGTATCAAGGACTAAGGCTTCATGCCTTGGCTAAGTTCCCCTTCTGGGAGAGAGGAGAGCCGGGGAATGGCCTTGGAACCAGCAGCCAGACCCCAGTGTGCAGCGTGCCTGCAGCCAGATGGCCTTTCTGGCAGCCAGCACGTGGGAGCTGGACAGGAGCAGCTATACTGATCTTTTATTATCCTCTGTGTTTTATGCTTCTAATAGGGAGCTAACTGCAGCAGAGTACAGAAGTATAAAGAGTCTTTGATACTTTTTTTTTTCAATAGGAAGTTGAAGGTTTTGTTGCATGAGTAAATAGTAGCTCTCTTGTGAATGGGGTGGACTGTCTTTCTCTCTCCCTCTGTTGAGCTTCGCATTAGTTATGCTTCCCAAAATTGGCTGCTGAAACCCATTTAATGTCTCAATTTTAAATACTGTGGAACTGCTTAGTCCAGGTGGCACACAGTTAGCGCTATTTGTTGGATCCTGTGAGGTAACCTCCGTCCAGCAGTGAGCACACTGCCACTCACAGGGCACATGCTCAGTAAGTGGCAGGTTATCTTGCCTCTGGTATTGGCTTGCTTGATTCCAGAAGTGGTACCCCTGTTACCTCACTGAATCTCACACATCACCCCAACCCGTTTGTAAAAGAAGCGGAGGCTAATGAGGCTAGTAACCAATTCCTGGTCACACAACTTGGGCAGGATTCGAGGTGTGAAGTCCAGTGTACTGTCTCGAAGTGCGTGTTCTTTCACCAGATCTCACTTTTACTTCTGGGAGTCTCAGGAACTTATGGGGAACCCCTGGGTGAGAAAAGCAGGGAGAATTGAATACTACACATGATAGTGTGGGAGCCTAGGTGCCAGGGAGTCTGGGTACAGAGAAGTCATCTCACTGAAGCTGTTCCCTCTGCCCTGTCATCTGGTAGCAGCACGGGCAGGGGCTGCCACTGGTGGCTTTACTGCCCTGGATAAGCTTCTTGCATCTTTATCTCCCTGCCTCACCCCCTCTTCCTGCTGCACACCAGTGATCACTTCCTCCTCCACTCGGGAGTACACGGTGACCGAGCCCGAGCGAGACGGCACTGCCCCGTCACACACCTACACTTACCAGTGGCGTCAGACCATCACCTTCCAAGAGTGTGTCCACGATGACTCACGGCCGGCCCTGGCCAGCACCCAGCAGCTCTCAGTGGACAGCGTGTTTGTCCTGTACAACCGGGAGGAGCAGATCCTGCGCTATGCACTCAGCAACTCGATCGGGCCTGTGAGAGGTAAGGGCGTCGGTCAGCTCCCGCATCATGTGGGTGCCTGCACGTGGTCCTCTCTGGGCTCACTCATTCTATATAATCTGGCTTTTTCAAGACTGTGTTTTGGGCTCTACTGTCAGGCAATGGAAGAAAAGTCTGCTAAAATACCTTCTGACCAAGAAAAAGGTATCTGTAATTCTGGGAAAGCCAACTTGCCTCTGGCCTTGTCCCTGAAGCCTTTTTGTGACCCTGTGTGGGGTCAAGGGCACAGTGCTCACCTGTTGAGTTACCTGGCAGAGTGCTCCATCCAAAGGCTGCTGGATGGGCCTCTAAATACTCTGCTGTTCAACCTTGAAAGGTGTGCTAAGGGTCTGAGAAAATCTAAATCTAAATAATACGGAGAAAATCTAAAATCTAAATAATATGGAGCCTAAAGCAAACTCTTGCCTGTGTGTGACAGCACATGGCTGGCGCTGTGGCAGGAACCAACATTTAGAGTGGTTTTGTGATGAATCAGTGTGGGGCTTCACATTGTGCACGTATAGGGTTCCTGCCTGCCGGGGCTCTGGGCCTCAAAGTATTTCACCTTTTCCCCTGTGTTGGTTCCTTCCCCGTACCCAGGTCACTTCTCCAGCAACTTGAATTTAACGTAAATAGCAGCAGGAGGTTGGTGACCTCCCTCCTTTGACAACTGTGGTTCTGGGTACCAGGGGTCAGCACATTTGTTCCCGAAGGACCAGATAGTGGTTGTAGAAGGCTTTGCCTGCCATCCATAATGTCTTGATTGTGCCATCACAGCATAAAATCAGCCATGGGCCACGCTTGAGCAAATGGTTATTACTGGTTGTCAATAAAATTTTATGTACAGGAACAGAGATGGGAGCCAGAGGCACAGTGTTTGCTGATCCAACCCAGGGCTATCCTGTACTCCCATTCTTGATCACAGTTTGAACGGTATCTCTCAGTGCGAGGAGAAGGCCTGCAATGGTTGCCAAAGGCTCATTTGGTTCCAATGTCTCTGCCTTCACAGATGGCTCCCCTGATGCCCTTCAGAATCCTTGCTACATTGGCACTCACGGCTGTGACACCAACGCTGCCTGTCGCCCTGGCCCTGGGACGCAGTTCACCTGCGAGTGCTCCATTGGCTTCCGAGGAGACGGGCAGACCTGCTATGGTACAGCCCTTGGTTCTGGCTTGTGGGGGAGCTGGGGAGACGGGCAGGGAGGAACCATCCAGGTTCTATAAACCAGAGTGCTGGGGCTAGGATGTGCAAATGGGGTAAGTAGAGCTAGGGGTGCCATGCCTGGATCGTTTGCGACTGGCACTCACTGTATCCTCTGTAAAATTAGGGCATTGTCCCATCTTTCCTCTGATTTAATGCAGCAGTGCTAAGCAGCAGAATAGAATTTCCACATACTTCACTCCATTGCAGCTGTGATTTATCCAAGCACTGTTTGTGTTAAGTTCTTCACAAATACCATCTTGTCTAATTTTGCAACAATTCTATTGCTATAGATTCATTTCTTCCTTTTTTTTTTCAAAAATAGGTTTAATTTTGGTCAAATGCACATTACAGAATTTGCCATCTCACCTACATTAAAGTGTGTAGTTCAGTGGTGCTAAGTATTTTCACTTTATAGTGCAACCATCGTCATTATCCATCTCTAGCACTTTTTTTATCTGGGAAAATAGACTCTACCCATTCAACCATAACTCATGCTTCCCACCCCGAACCCCTGGAAACCATCATTCTACTACCTATAGCTATGAATTTTACCATCCTACATTACATAACATTCAGCATTTGTCTCTGTGTCTGGCTTGTTTCATGTAACATAATGTCGTCAAGGTCCTCCCCCATCCCCCCACTGGGTTTTTGTGTCTTGGAATTTCCTTTGCTTTATGAGGTTGAATGATATTCCATTATATGTATTTGCTACATTTTGTTCATCAATTCATCCATCCATTAATGGCCATGTGGGTTGCTTCCATCTTTTGAGTTTTGCAAATATTACTGTTAGCAACATCAATGCAAATATCTGTTAAAGTGTCTGCTTTCAGTTCTTTTAATATTTAACCAGAAGTGGGGTTCCTGGATCAAAGGGTTGAATTTTTTTTGTGGAACCAGCATATTGTTTTCCAAACTACACCATATTATATTCCCACCACAGTGCACACGTGTTCTAATTTCTCCATAACCTTGGCATCTCTTGTTATTTTCTTTTTTTAAAAGAAGATTTATTTATTTATCTGAAAGAGTGAAAGAGAGAGAGGAAAAGACACAGATCAAGATCTTCCATGCACTGATTTACTCCCCAGCTAGCCACAATAGCCAGGTCTGGGCTAGGCCAAAGCCAAGAGCCAGAAACTCCATCCTGGTCTCCCACATGGGGGGAGGGCCCAAGCACTTGGGCCATCTTCTGCTTCGTTCCCAGGTGCATTATCAGAGAGCTGGATAGGAAGCAGAATAGCCAGGATGCCAGGCAGCTCTGATATGGGCTGCCGGCATCCATCACAAGCAGCAGCTTCATCTGCTGCACCACAACCCCAACCCCGCTTGCTATTTTCTGGTTTTTGTTTTTGTTTTCATTGTTACAGTGGTCACCCAAAGAGATGTAAGGTTGACTGCTCTTTTTACATATGGGAAAACTGAGGCTCATTAAGGTGAACCACTGATGAGTTATGTTTGAACTCAAGTCTCTGATTCAAGCCTTGATATTACTCTGCTTTCTTCCTGAATTTATTTTTTATAATTTAATTTCAGATACTTCCATGTAAATGGGTTTCTCTTATGCTCGTTATTACATTTTAATCCACTACCAAAGGGCAGTTAGTCCATTGCCAAGAGTGAGGATGTGAAGGCCTTCCTTCAACCAGCACTACCTAATCTGCACCAGAGGGCTCACTAATGAGCATTAGGAATGGTAGAAGTGGGTGTCCCTGCTGGAATGAGGAGTGAACCCACATGTTGTTGGTCGGAACGATGGATGGCTCTCTACGCCCTTGCTTGAGTAAAGTGAAAGAACCTGGCAGACCCAGTAGCCTCAGAATCAGGGGATAATGTCCTGGTCTGCAATTCATCACCCCAACTAATGGTGCATTTGAAGCGCTGATTGAACATGAAAAGTGGCAGATCCTGCTGTCCCATAAGATGCTTACTGGGTTGCCTGAAATGTTGGAGGGTGGGGACTTAGGCTTATAGGCAAAGGTTGTGTGCTTGTTGACTGGGTTGCTGATAACTTTGTGCATGTGGTAGGAATTAACCTAAGGCTCAGGGAAGAGACATTGTCCCTACTCACCTGTATCATCAGCTTCCCAGTATTTCTCCAGAGAGCCATAAAGTCTTCAATGGCTGAAGTGACTCAGACCAGCTTGGAGCAGCTTGACACAGTGTGTGTGTGTGTGTGTGTGTGTGTGTGTGTGTGTGTGTGTGTATGTGTGTGTGTGTACACAAGTGGAACCTGTCCAGGCTGTGAAGATGGTGACAGACATCATTCTGGAGAGGGGCTGCTTCACTTAGACTTAGCACCCCAGCTTCAACTTGAAGGGTCACCTGAATACTGATGAAGTATGGAGATGCCCCAACCTGCCCCTGTTGAAACATGACCTTTGGACTGATTTTGCTTTGGTCTCTGAGCATGCCAGTGTGCGAGTACTTCATAGAGAGAGTGCTTCATTTCAGAAAGCACAGCTGGCCAGGCTTTTATGTAATCTGTTGTTGTCGTAGAAAATCCCTGGATGTCCTTTCCCAGGAACAAGGTGGTCGCATGTGGACTTGCTTTTGTCCTGGGGATAGTGAATATTCAGGCGTGTTAGCTCTGTGGAATGTGTGGATGTCCTAGTCAGCCTACTCATTGTTCTTGGCCAGTGGTACATGCCTCAAAGTGTTAATGCATTGAGACATGAGGCTTTTAATAGGAAGTTGCATTAAGCAGATCACTTCATGTGTTCTTTTGGCTGGGAAAGTTCTTATAGGAGAATAAGGATGAGTCTTTTTTAAATCACTATGTGTAGCACTGCTATAAGAACATATGGTGTCCAAGACAGGGATGGCTTTGGATAGACATCTTCCAGAGAATCCCCAGGGTAGTTTGGAGCTGATGCTGAGTCGAGTCCCAGAGCTCTCTGACTCACTCTGTGGCTCATGGTGGAATGGTTCCCATAGAACTGTCAGCTTGGAGTCTCTAGAGATGGTTTTGGTTAATTGAATCATTTCATTGAATAATTTTCCAGTTTGTAGAAGGCATTTAATGAGTCAATGATGAGAAGATCTTGGCCTTAACATAAGGAGACAAATGGCAGGACTTAAGAGTCATTGAATTATGTGCAAGTAGCCACTCTAAAAATAATAAAAAGGGAAGCAGTGCTTAGTTACAAGAATACTCCAGGGTTTTCCAACTGAATTAGAGAGTGATTATGTGAAAGGAAAGCTCTTTCTAGAGAAGTTGACCAGATGTTGGACAATAAGAATACTCATCTTCAAGCAGATACTGTGGTATGTTGTAAGAAACT
The DNA here is from genome assembly GCA_949820135.1 of Sylvilagus floridanus. Classification (NCBI taxonomy): domain Eukaryota; kingdom Metazoa; phylum Chordata; class Mammalia; order Lagomorpha; family Leporidae; genus Sylvilagus; species Sylvilagus floridanus. The sequence continues at coordinate 50,009,932 of OX463240.1, forward strand.
TATCACTGGTCCACTAAAGAAAGGGTTAAGGTCTTGGCCCCTGTTTCTAGGAGAGAAGAGTTAAATCACACATGAGGAATAATTTCCAACCTGCAAATACTGTGTGATGCTAGTGGGGAGTTTCTAGGGTCTTGTCCCTAAAGAAAGGTGTCAACCATGAGGCAGGTGTTTGGCCTGGCAGGTAAGTTGCTGGTTGAATGCCCACCTCCCATATCAGAGTGTCTGGGTTCTGATTCCGGCTCTGGCTCCTGACTCCAGCTTCCCACTAATGCAGACCCTGGGTTGCAGTGGTGATGGTCTGGTGCTCCGAGTAATTGAGTTCCTGTCACCCACATTGGACATCTGGATTGAGTCTCTGGATCCTGGCTTCAACATCATACAGCCCTGACTATGTGGGCATTTGGGAAGTTAGCCAGTGGATGGGTGCTCTGTCTTCCTATTGAATAAATAACAATTTTTTTTTATTATTTTTGACAGACAGAGTGGACAGTGAGAGAGAGAGACAGAGAGAAAGGTCTTCCGTTGCCGTTGGTTCACCCTCCAATGGCTGCCGCGGTCGGCGCGCTGCGGCCGGCGCACCGTGCTCATCTGATGGCAGGAGCCAGGTGCTAGGTGCTTTTTCCTGGTCTCCCATGGTGTGCAGGGCCAAGCACCTGGGCCATCCTCCACTGCACTCCTGGGCCACAGCAGAGGGCTGGCCTGGGAGAGGGGCAACCGGGACAGAATCCGGCGCCCCAACCGGGACTAGAACCCGGTGTGCCGGCGCCGCAAGGCGGAGGATTAGCCTGTTGAGCCACGGCGCCGGCCTAAATAACAATTTTTAAAAAGGGTACCTGCCAGGATAACTTCTGTGCTTTGGCCTTCATGGAGGTGGAGGTGGTGCTCAGGAGCCATCCACTCCCTTATCCTGTTGACCTTGAGCTCTGACTCACCCGTGGTTGTCCAGGTCACACATAAGAACCCTATCAGCTTAGAAGCTTTCTTGTAACCCTTGACTTGCCTTTCTGTCCAAGTTCCCAGGGCAGAGTGGAGCTTAGACATGTTTCCCTGGTGATGGTACTCTGTCTTCCTGATGGAAGCCTGCTGCTCTGAGCTCTTGGTTCTGGCAGTTGTGTCTAGGCCACCAGGCCCTGCAGTCTATGCAACATGTATAGGCATCCGTGTGGGGAGGATCCTCTGAAGAGTTGCAATGCAGAGACAGCAGGCACAGGAATGATCTTTTTTCTCCTGTGCTGTTGCTGTTCGTAGCTGGCAGATGGAGCTGGAAAGTCCACACTTGGTGGACGATCCCCCCAGTCCCACCCTCATCTCTAGCTTGTGCCTGAGGCTGCTTTGGGAGGGCTTGGTTCTAGAACATTCCAGTGGTGCCAGTTTGAGATCTTGTGTCTGAAACCCTTGGTGTGCTCTCGCTTGCTCTCTCTCTCTGTTTCCAGTATAATTTCAAAAAGTTGAGTACCTTTTGGTTTGAGTTTTTGCCTGGTTACAGAACAAACTGTGGTGCTGATGTGGCTAGAATGCTTGTCTTGTGCTATGTCATCCAAGAAGCCAGCAAGGCACTTGTTTCACCCATGAAGTGAGTGGCTTGGCTGGCCTTGGGGTGGACACATAAGGCTTTGTCTTTCCCGAGTGTCAGGGAGAGGACTGATGGCGGGGGCAACGGGGGAGTTGTATGATCTCAGCCATTATAAAATCCTCTGCATGGAACCTCAGAGTTTAGAAATGCCAGCAGGAGCTATGTATACTCTGAGGTTGGGATGCAAGAGACCTGTATAGGTAACTGTTCATGTCAACCTGTCAGCAGACAGGAAATCAGAGTAATGACAGGCCAGCTCCATGTCTTGACTGGTTCATTCAGCCTTTCACCAGCAGCAGCCACAGACCAGCCCTCAAAGTCTGATTGTCATCTGAGGGCCATATTTCCTGAATCAGCTAAAGCCATCACCATGGCTGGGGTGTAGGAGGGATCCCTAATCGTAGTCATTATCGCTATATGTCTGGAGCATGCCAGGTGATCTGTTTCCTGGAATCCTCAGAGGGACCCTCAAGATGAGGACTATTGTGCTTGTTGGCCAATGGAGAAACTGAGGCAGGGTGTCTAGGTAGCTTGCCCAAGACTGAAGTTAGTAACTATAGGAGGGAAGATTTGTACCTAGCTGTGTCCGACACAGAGGCATATGGTTTTGCTCTGCAGTACCTGTGGTGATCCTTGTAGTGTTCTGTGAAGGACATCCTCTTACTAGTTAGGTCATTCATCAACTAACAGATTAACAGATCCCTTTGAGGGCATTAAGCTCAAGATAACATTCAGAAATCCCATTGGGTTTTAAGTGGGCAACTTTTGTTGGTGACTGTCTTAGAGAAAAGTAATCTTTTCAAACAATCAGATATTTAAATATGCTCTCAAGTTTAGAAATCTTATTCCCTGTCCAGGCACTGTCTCCATGTCCTTCCCACATGGTTTGCCACACTGATGAGTGACTCATTTTCCTGGACCCCAGCCTCAGCAGCAACCTCCAGGAGAGGGAGTAGGAAAAGCCACCTTTACTCAGAAAAAGGGCCTGGGGTTCACTCCCTAATGTGGGGCCTGTGCACACACGTGCGTGAGCTCACACACAGACACACACACATCTTTGTTTCCAGTTCCTTTTGGACAGCAAAAAATCTGTCTGAATTTGATCTATTGGGGCCATGATGTAGTAGGTAAAGCTGCTGCCTGTAGCACCAGCATCCCAGTTGGGCCTCAGTTCAAGGCCTGGCTGCTCCACTTCCAATCCAGTGCCCTGCTAACATGCCTGGGAAAGAATTGGAGATGGCCCAAGTGCTTGGGCCCCTGCACCCACATGGGAGACATGGAAGAAGCTCTGGACTCCTGGCTTCAGCCTGACCCAGCCCTGGCCTTTGTGGTCATTTGGGGAATGAACCAGCAGATGGAAGACCTCTCTCTCTGCCTCTACCTCCCTCTGTAACTCTGCCTGTCAAATAAAAATAAATCTTTAAAAAATTAATCTATTTTGGGCAAAAAATGCTTTCTATTTTATTCTATTCTGTGATGTTTGAAGATTTTTTTTTTTTAATCAGGCAGAGTTAGACAGTCAGAGAAAGAGATAGAGAGAGAGAGAGAAAGCTCTTCCTTCCTTCCATTGGTCCACTCCCCAAGTGGCCGCTATGGCCGGTGCGCTGTGCCGAGCTGAAGCCAGGAGCCAGGTGCTTCCTCCTGGCCTCCCATGCAGGTGCAGGGCCCAAGCACTTGGGCCATCCTCCACTGCCCATCCAGGCCACAGCAGAGAGCTTGACTGGAAGAAGAGCAACCGGGACTAGAATCCGGCGCTCATATGGGATGCCGATACCACAGGCGGAGGATTAACCAAGTGAGCCATGGCACTGGTCCCTGAAGGGGTTTTTTTTTTTAAAAAAGCTTACATTTGAAGAATTTTTTCTTTTGTGCAGATATTGATGAATGCGTAGAACAGCCGTCAGTGTGTGGCAGCCACGCTCTCTGCAACAACCACCCAGGCACCTTCCGCTGCGAGTGTGTGGAGGGCTACCGGTTTTCCGACCAGGGAACGTGTGTGGGTAAGTTCCCCAAGTAACTTGTCAAAACATCCGTCCCTGTGCAGAGGTCACCCCTAGGCAAAGAAAAGTTGTCCCAGTCAAGTCAGAGTTGAGGAGAGAAAGAGACAGAGAGATCTTCTATGCACCGTTTCACTGCATACATGATCACAACACCCGGGACTGGGCCATACTGAAGCCAGACCTACCTACGTACCTAGGCCACCTTCCACGGCCTTCCCGCGTGCATTACATGGCAGCTAGATGAGAAGAGGAGCAGCCAGGGCTTGAACTGAGCTCTGATATGGGATGCTGGGCATTGCAGGTGGTGGCTTCACCTGCTGAGCCACAGCACCCGCCCCCAACCTTGTTTCTTACCAACTTCTTGTGACTATTTCAGTATCCTCTCAGTCACTATTGCTGTTAGACACTTCTTCTTGTTATCGCAGCCTTGGGATTCATGTCAAGGGACCATCTTCTAGGCACTTTTGTGTTACCACCTGTCATAGACTGACTTGTACCTGAGTTGCATGCAGAATTCCATTTGAGACCCGTGTGTTTATGGGTTGTGACTTTACAACCAGAGCTCCTTAGGCTTCTTGAGGTAATTTGATGCTATTCATTAGGCTGATGGTGCTTTTGGCCAGAGATGATTTGGGAGATGGTGCTGCTCATAGGCCACCACAGGAGCCAGGTTGTTTATATTTTTTCTCTTTCTCCCTCTCTCTTTTTTTTTTTTTTTTTCCTGCTTTACTTTGCCGTGTTGTTCCTATGAATTTTCAGTTCAAAGATTCTCAGATTTCCAGGTCTGGAGGGCCATGTGCTGAGTGGGCCGTCTGCACTGCACATGCCTTCCCGATTGAAACCAGATTCCCCCTGTGCTGTGTCAGCAGGCATCTCCTGCCCCCTCTTGCTGCTTGCTGAACTCGGGAAACTTGCTCTTTGCTCCATCTTAAAACCCAGGGGCCGAGGGGGCCGAGGTCCCAGGATGTGGCAGTGTCTCCAGGGCGGGAGGGAACAGGCCGTTCTCATACTCTGACTGTGACCCAAACATCTGTGCTCTCAGGGGGCCAGTTCCCTTTGCACAGAGTTGAGATTCTGGCTCTGTTAAAGTGACTTTCCTGTTTTTGGCTCATTTTCTGTGTTTTTGGCCTCACTTCCTTCTCTGCTATTTTTTTTTTTAACAGAGTGGACAGTGAGAGAGAGATAGACAGAGAGGAAAGTCTTCCTTTTTCCATTGTTTACCCCCCAATGGCCTCTGCGGCCAGCGCATCACGCTGATCCGAAGCCAGGATCCAGGTGCTTTTTCTGGTCTTCCGTGTGGGTGCAGAGCCCAAGGACTTGGGCCATCCTCCACTGCACTCCTGGGACACAGCAGAATGCTGGACAGGAAGCGGAGTGACCAGGACAGAATCCAGTGCCCCACTTGGCACTAGCACCCGATGTGCCAGCGCTGCAGGTGGAGGATTAGCCTATTGAGCCGCGGCACCGGCCCTTTCTCTGCTTCTTGAGGTGAAGGAGATTCTAGAGCTTACTTTTAATGGCAGCACCTTACATCCCGTTCTAGCTCAGCCTTGGTCAGCAGGCTCTTTGCTGCTGGAGCAGTGACATGCACAGTCACAGAGATCCTGGGACAGGTGGGTGGGAGGCAGGTGACCTGGGTTTTTGAGGTTGTGTCTCCATCACGGGGAGCTGCTTTGCGGACTGCCATACTTCAGCATTTTCCATAAACCTGGGACTTCCTCTTTTCCTGCAAAGCATGTTTTCATGGAGGCAAGACAGGCTTCAGCTTGCCCATACATCGCTGTAACGTGAAGGCACAGATGGCTCCGAGTGGGCACGGCCCTGATCCTGGCCTGATATATGGGGCATGGTGCAACTTGGAATTTCACTTACCCAGCACTTGGCTGTCTTTGTGCAGTGTGCAACACTGTGCCCCAGCCCTTATGTCATGCCGAGCAGAGGGCCGGGCGTAAGCAGAAGGGTGTGGTACACACAGCGCCCGGGCTTTGCCTCCCCCAGTGCTCCTGCTCTCCCTCCTCTGTGGGTCAGGAGAAGCCATCGAAAGCATTCAGTGCGGGCCTAGTTTTAGAATTTCAGGTAACCAGAGGCTGTGTGGAAGCACCCAGGCTCCTGTGCCCTGCCCTTTTCTCCTCCTCATGAGTAACTTCCTCGCCTCGATTTGTCTTTCTTCCTCATGACACCTCCTTCCTTGTCTTCTGCTGCCTCATTTCCCAGCTCCACCTGCCCGTGTGGGTCTCCCAGGGACCATGTCAGGTGGACAGTAGCATCTCCAGGCTGGCCCCCCCTCATCTGATCGTTCCAGGGCAGGGCGCGGTTCTTTTCCAGGGTTCAGAAATGAGGAAACAGGAAAGCAAAACCCCAACTGACCATCTTTTGATTCCTGGCTTTGTCTCTTCTCTAAGACTTCCCCTTCGTCCATCCTGCAGTGCCCGTCAGTTGAATGGGAGGGTCAGATTTGCAGGGAGCCTGCAGGTTAGGAGCCTCGAGGGAAGTGGAGCTGCGCATGTTGGAGAAGCCTGAAGAGATACCTGGAGGTCTGGGGTCTAGGCAGGCCCCTCTTTACAAAGCCCCACTGGACAAAACCGTGGTGTGGAGGGAGTTTGGAAGAGCGGTGGGCCCGCTCAGGGACCTGTTCCAACACTGCATCAACTTTTGTTCCGAAGCTGTCATAGACCAGCGTCCCATCAATTACTGTGTGACTGGCTTCCATGACTGTGACATACCCCAGCGGGCGCAGTGTGTCTACACAGGAGGCTCCTCTTACACCTGTTCCTGCCTGCCGGGCTTCTCTGGGGATGGCCGAGCCTGCCAAGGTGCGTGGTTGCTGATTTTTTGCCTGTGTAGCTGTTCCCTGGGTGGTACTTACTGTGTGCAAGTTACCAACTCACCCTCGAATGCAAGAGAGGCTTATTCAGTGGACTGCATTGGGCAGATGGGCTGCTTGAATGATGCCTTTTTTTTCTGGGGCTCTGTTGTGGTTGGTGTAGACATTAAGCCTTCCCCCAACTACTGTTTTATTTTGTGTGACTTGCTCACCCAGACACAGTTAGACAGCTGTTCTCTGCTAGGAATGGGGGATGTTCTTTGAGTTTCACAAAAAGACAAACAGTGTTCACATGTATGGGGCTTAAAGTGCATTCTTTTATATAATAAGACCTATATTTTATTCACTTGACCTCCTCTGTCTCTAAGAGCAATGTTCTCTTATGTATAAATAAATGACTGCCGATTATTGGTGTCAGGGTGCTCTTAAAGGTAACTTCAGGTAATACAACAAATGAACATAGTACCTGGGTGTCTGGGTTTGTCAAATTACTTAGCAGTATACCATAAAATTATCTGAAAGTTCTAGACTTCATTAGTAGACCATTTCTAATATACTTTTTCTTCATTATTGAACATGTGGATTCTCTCATCACTGAAATTTTGCTGTCAAGCACTAAATAATCTGTCACTAAGCCATTTTTTAAGCTCATTCATGATGGCAAGGATCATTTTATAATGCAAAGGAATCCTTTCTTCCTTTTTGCAAGCTTGATTCTTCATGCAGATGTAACTGTCAATGTGTTTGTAAATGCACTAGATAGAATTGGGGGATGTACTCTTTTGAAAATTCTTGTTCAGAGAGCTGTAAGTCCCTGCTCCCCCATCAAAAGCAAGTTCACATAGATTTGAGCAAGTCACTTAAATTCTTGTGCAAACTACTAATCCTGAAAGAGTTTCATTGTCCCTGGCCCGGTGGCTGTTTTACAGATGTGGATGAATGCCATCCAAGCCGATGCCACCCTGACGCCTTCTGCTACAACACCCCAGGATCCTTCACGTGCCAGTGCAAACCTGGCTACCAGGGAGACGGCTTCCGTTGTATACCTGGAGGTATGGCGATGGGGTGTGTGGCATTGCTGGCTCATTGCTGTCTCCATGAGTACCAAGTACAAGGCTCTGGGAAAGAAGGGGATGTGCATAGCAGGTGTTTGCACAGAGCATCTAAGGTTGAAGAGGTGAATCCTCTGGTTTCTCTTCAGATCGTATAAATCTTTGGCCTTTTACTAAAGGTTGTAGAGGTGAACGATCAGAGAATGGGCAGGTGCTGCCCACATGGGCCCTACCTGTGCTGGCAGCCTGGGGGCTGATCAGACAGAACCATGATGTTCTGTCACACATGAAGACACACATGATCGCATATAGATAGATGTGTGTGCATATGCATACATATATGTGTGTATATATGTGAGCATAAAGAGATTCATGGTAGGATTGACTCGTATCATTATGGAGGCTTACAGTTCCCAGTGTCTGCATTCAGCAAGCAGAAGACCCAAGACAACTGATGGTTTCAAGAGGGCTCAGAACCAGGATACTTCATGGTGTAGTCCAGTCTGAGGCTGGGAGGCTCGAGAACTGGGAAAAGCTGATGTTTAAGAAAAAGGGGGAAGAAAGGATGGTCTAGAGGCGTCAGGAGGATTCCTGCCTTTTACTCAGGGCAAGGTCAGTGTTTTTGTTCTGCTCAGGCCTTCCACTGGTAGGACGAGGCCCACCGCATGAGGGAGGCCCACACACGAAGGACACCCATCTGCTCAACTGAGTCTGTCAAGTGAAATGTTCATCTCATCCCAGACACCCTCGGAGAAGCACCTAGAAGAATAGTTGACCAAACAGCTGGGTCCCCTGTAACCCACTCAAGTTGACACATAGCCAGCACAGGTTCCTTTGTGTCCGGGGAGTGTGGGGTGTGGGGTGTGGGGATGTAGGGATGTGGGGATGCAGGCTGAGGCCTCCATAGGGTGGTCTGCATTGATCTGTGTGGCTTCTTGGGTTGCTGCTGCTCTGAGACCCGAGCGGCATCTTGTTAGAGCGTGAGGATCCTGACGGCTCCAGTCCACTACCTGGCCTGAGTCGGGGAACTCGGGAAGCACCAGCCAGTGCTGTGGGGTCAGTGCACACACCCGGCTGCCCTTTGTAAAGCTCCTGCTGTGTGCTCTTGACAGATGCTGTTTCACATAACGTTCATAGCCATCTTTTGAAGGAAGTACAATTACTCTCTCAGATTACAGAGGATGCTGAATGGAAAAAGAGAAAGGTGTAACCAGGGTCACCCAGGGAGTAGATGCCAGAGTGGAGACTGAAATCCAGTCTGTTGGATTGAGTCCAAATCCACATTCAGACTTCTCAACTACACACAGTGTTCTGACATGAGATTGCAAATGTACTTGACACATCAAACTGGAGTTTGCCCCTTGTATTTAATGACTGCTACTGTGGCTGGTCAGATATATTCATGCCACTAAAAATGTTTTCAATAAGAGATAAGTGGGATTTTCATCTCCTCACATTCTAAAGCAGTTAATTACTACTTAGATGTCCGTGCATATCACTGGTCTGGGACTGGAATCTGTGGCCGTGGTGGGGCTCACAGCTGTTAATAGTTGTTGAAGAAATAAGTGAACACACCTGTTTCCATTCCCACCAACAGTTCCTGGAAGTATTTATTTATCCACACTCTCCCTAGGTCTAGTTTTTAGGAGAAAATATCAGATCCAAGTCTAAACTTTGATGTATCACACTGCATGTTGCTGATCTGCTTTGAACAAGCAGCAGCAAACTGCAGACCCTGAGCCAAATCTGGCCCATGGTTTGTTTTTGTAAATAAAGTTTTATTGGACACAGCCATCTGTATAATGTATGGCTGTTTTCTTGTTATGGAGGCAGGGTTGGTGCTTGTCCCAGAGACTATGAAGCCTGCGAGCTTACACAGTCTGCATAGCCTCCTGGCTGGTTCCTGACAGAAGTGTGCTGACTCCTCGGCTTAGGGGCCAGATGGGGCCAGCCTTTTTGATCCTGAAACTATGGGTCATGACCGCGGTGCTGCTCATAGATTTTGACTGGCAGATTCCATAAAGACCAGTTCGTGATCATTTGAGTCAAGGCATTCCAGCAGCTATTAAAAATGACTAGCATTCATTATTTCCTTAGGCTTGCTTCACATCTCCAGTTCAAAGGGAAGCAGATGTTTCATTTTCTGATTTTTGTTTTTTCACCCTGACTCCTTGTCCCCTTGTTAAGGCTCTGTTGACTAAACAGAAACAAATCCAGATCTGTAGACTGGGTTATAAAGATGGGCCAAGGATAAATCCAACGAGAGCTGTTTGCCAGAATTGTTTATGTATTTAATCCCATCCCTTAAGAAATTCCTCATCTAGTTATAAACTCAAGAAATGTCTAAGAACGCTCATTGAGTGCTGTTTGTGATAGCAGAAAGTCTCAATGGCTGTCAGCAGGAGGAGCGCACAGAGGACTTAGGGCAGAATCCATGCCATGAGACAGCATCCAGCAGCTAGAACAAATGAACTCGAGTTAATGGATAAACCTCAAAACCATATGTTGTTGGGGGGCAGGGGCTACCAAAAGATCTGTACAGTATGATTCCATGTGTAGAAAGTACAAACCGGAATGAAAGTGAACCTGTGCGTAGACATGCGAAAGAAAACTATAAAATGCGTGTATGAGAAAGAGAAACAAACTTCAGGATAGAGTTTATGTCTGTTAACAGGGACAGTTGGGAGTGGGGTGGGCTATGTCTTAGTGTGTTTGGGCTGCTGTAACAAACACCTTAGCCCAAGTAATTTATAAAACACAGGAATCTGTTCTCGTAGTTCCAAGGCTGAGAAGTCCAAGATCAAGGTGCTGGCAAATTCAGTGCATGGTGAGGGCCCACTTCCAGGTCCACAGGTGGCCAGAGGGGCTCATGTGGCAGAATGGGTGAGAGTCTCTCTGAGGCCTCTTTCATAAGGGCATGAATTCCATTCATGAGGACTCTGCCTCCATGACCTAATCACCTCCCAGAGGCTCTAGCACAAAGGCATGGGGGGACACAGATATTCAGACCATAGCCCTGGGGCTACACTGGCATTATTTTTCTGCTAGAATATAATATAGAGATTTTAATTATATTCTAAATCTTGTATGACTAAAATATTGTGTGAATTATTCCAGAGAGAAAAATAATGTGTAGTGCCATGTGGACTCCTGGTGCTGTATATAATGAAAGCCAGGGGTCCAACAGCACCTGTTGGTACCTACCCTGTAGAGAAGGCCCAGTTTCAAAAACAATTGAACAGAAACTGAGAGGTCAGTCTGCCAAGATCCTGGCTGCTGTAGTGTTGACTGATGACAGGACAGAAGAAATGACACTTGGTTCCCCTCTCTCCTCCTGCACTCTTCCCCAGAGCCCAGGTAGGGGTTGTGAAACCAGCTTAGTGGATCACACTCATCACTTCCTTCTGAATCGAATGAATGAAAACAATAACCTAGAAAATACCAGCACATAGAGTATGTGCAGTAGGGTTAAGCTTTGTTTCATTAAACGATACGCATATGTGTGCTGGTGCATGTGCATGGGTGACTACGTGTGTGTGTCCTGAGATGCCAAGTAAAATGTGTTTCTTTTCCTGAGTCATAGTGAGTAAGGTTGAAAGCCACCATATTGGTTACCTATTGTTGTATAGCAAGTATAGGTGAATATACCTAGTCCAGAAATATGAAATTATCCAAAACCCCAAATTTTTTGAGTGCCAATTTGTTAGCAAAATTTTAGACTTTTGGAGCATTTCAGATTTTCAGGTTAAGGATGCTTGACTGGTAGTTTAGACAAATATCCGCAAGTCCAAAGTCTGAAACAGTTCTGGTTCCAAACATTTCAGATAAGGAACACTCAGTCCTTATCCCTAAACTAGCCACTTAAGACCCTAAGCATTTATTATTTCACTGTTTCTGGGGTCAGGAATTTAGGATCAGCTCCCCCGGGCTGTCCTGACTCAGAGCCTCCTATGAGGTCACTGTCAAGATGTTATACAGGCTGTAGTCTTCTCTGGTAGCAGAGAAAGGTCCCCGATGCAGGCCCCATGTGGTTGTTGGCTGTCTTCAGTGTGTCACAACATGGATCTCTTCAAGGCCTGAGAGCTGGCTTCTTCCCCAGCAAGTGATGACAGGGAGGGGGCTGGAGAGCTGAGCCCAAGAAGGAAGCCACAGTCTTTTTTTTTTTTTTAACACCAAGATTTTTTAATCATTTGCAATTATCTTTATACACAGAAGATCGATTTAATATTATAGTATGTAAGGATTTCATCAGTTTGCACCCACACAGAAACACAAAGTGAAAAAAATACTGTTTCATTACTAGTAATAGCGTTATTTCACATTGGATAACACATTAAGGACGGATCCCTCATGAGACATAAGTACACAGTGACTCCTGAAATTGATTTAACAATTTGACACTCTTGTTTATGGCATCAGTAATCTCCCCAGGCTCTAGTCATGAGTTGCCGAGGCTATGGAAGCGTTTAGGGTTCGCCGACTTTGATCTTAATCCAACAGGGTCATAGTCAAAGTGGAGGTTCCCTCCTCCCTTCAGAGAAAGGTACCTCCTTCTTTGATGGCCCCGTTCTTTCCACTGGGATCTCACTCGCAGAGATCTTTTATATCCTGCTCTGAGGAGGGACATGTATCACTTCTGCTGATCCTCTTAGTGTCAAGCCAGAGCTCTTAACAGCATAGACGGAGCTACCCAAGGGTTTGAATTCCAGAAGGTGGGGAGAAAGGGGCCCACCTTGGAGGGTGACCAGTGCAGCTGCTGACCTTGCCTGGACAGCACCCAGGAATTACTACTGCCTAGAGTTTTGTAACAAGGGGCGTTTGCTAGTGGTCTTCAAAAGTCCTGGCTGGAGGTGTAAACCCTGTCACTAAGGGCAGGCTCCAAGCCTGTGGATGCTCCCTTGCATCTCTCAACCACTGGCACCAGTGTGTTTCCCAGCATACCCCCTATCGGTCCATACCACACACCTGTAGAGAGAAGGCAAATGGCAGAGTTCAGAGAGCAGCACTGCAAGGAGAGAGGGAAGCGTGCAGGATAACACAACCTAGAGACAACGGGGAATGACTCAGTGTGCAGGCTTTTTGTTTCATAGCCTTCTGCAGCTTGTTTTATGGTTTATGTTTCAAGCAAACCCCAAGTGAAGAAGTGCGAATTTCCTAATTCAAGCTGAAAGGGGCTCTGGAATTGCCGTAATTCATGTTTTCATTGTATAAACCAGGAATGGGAGGCCTGAATAATTTCTTAGCTTGCTTGAATTCTTTATATAAAAAGGCTTTTTCATAGCAGTTTTTCTCAAAATATAGTCATATCCAGACCTTGAAGAAACAGTTAAGATCGCTGGGGTTTATGCAAGTTATTTTGATGATAGATAAAAAGCCCAGTATCAACTTTCTTTTTCAAAGAGATTTATTTATTTGAAAGGCAGAGTTACAGAGAAAGAGATCTTCATCTGTTGGTTCACTCCCCGGATGCCCACAATAGCTGGGGCTGAGCCAGGCTGAAGCTGAGGGCCAGGAGCTTTGTCAGGATCTCCCATGTGGGTGGCAGAGGCCTAAACACCTGGGCCATCTTTCATGGCTTCTCAGGGGCATTATCAGGAAGCTGGATCAAAAGTGGAGCAGCCAGGACTTGAATACGATGATGGCATCATGGGCTGTGGTTTAACTGCTGACCCCTCAACTACTTTTCTAAGAGCAAAAGAGGTGTACACATGAAATGCAATTACAGATGATAAATTTCCAATGAGCCTTAATTTACTGGGTGGATTATTGTTTAAGATGAAATCGTCACTCCTACTCTTGGCTGCTATCCTGGTTGGGCACCTTTTCTGTCTTTGCTGGTGATTCCAATTAACCTGCAAAAGAAGTTGTGATACTGCTCACCCAAAAGATACAGCCATTAAGACAACACTTTCGGGGTGGGGGGGAGGCTCCGAGGCACACTAGGTTAATCCTCTGCCTGCAATGTCAGCACCCTATATGGGCGCCGTTTTTAGTCCTGGCTGCCCCTCTTCCAATCCAGCTCTCTGCAATGGCCTGGGAAAGCAGTTGAGGATAGCCCAAGTGCTTGGGCCCCTGCACTTGTGTGGAAGAACTGGAAGAAGTTCCTGGCTCCTGGCTTCGGATCAGCACAGCTCTGGCCATTGCGGCCATCTGGGGAGTGAACCAACAGAAGGAAATCCTCACTCTCTGTCTCTTCCTCTCGGTGGCTGTAACTCTACTTCTCAAATAAATAAAATCTTAAACACTTTGGGATGCCTGTATCCTATATTGGAATGCCTGAGATTGAGTCTTGGCTCCACTTTGGATTCCAGCTTCCTGTTGATGTTCACCCTGGAAGGCAGCAGGTGGTGGTGCAAGTAATCGGATCCCTGCTACCCATCTGGGGGACCCAGTGCAAGTTCGGGGCTCCTGGCTTCTGTCTGGCCCAGCTCCAGCTGTTGCAGGCATTTGGGGAATGAGTCAGTGAATGAGAGATCTCTTTCTGTCTCTCTGCCTTTCAAATAAAAATAATGAATGTTCTCAGTTGTGCACTCCTCTGTTGCTGGCATCTCATCTTGCTCTTGCCTTCCTAGTTTAATTCCTCATCAGAGGTATCGGTAATCGCTGCCTTCCATTTCTCCTCTCCCATTATTTTTTTCCCTACAGTTTTCTTATAAAATAAACCATAGATACAGGAAATCATTCAGAACACGTGGGTAGTTCAGGGAGTTATTCTGATGTGACCCCCTTGTCCCCAGCACCCAGGTTAAGAGTTAGAACTCTGTCACCTGCCCCGGAAGCCTCTCCAGGTGCTCTGTCCCTCCCCCCACTGCCTCCTCCCTCTCCTCAGGGCAGCACAAACCTGACTTCTGTACTAATCAGTGCCCTACACTTCTTAGGATTTTTCTCACACTCTCGAACATTCCTAGACACTGCAGGCTCAGTGCCGCCCACGTGTCTATCACTGGCTCCCTCCTCCATCCCTTCCTTTTCCTTGCATTCCATCTACTCAAGGACACACACCTTTTGAGTCTCATTTCCCAATTCTGGATCTGGCTGATCATGTACTCATGGTATAGTTGAGCGTGCTCCTCTGTCCTCTACATGGCCTGCCTGTGCTCCCTCTGACCACTGCCTCCCTCCCTTGCATCTCTCGAAGGGCCCCATTTCCTGGTGAGCGGGCTCCTCATTGGTCCTTGTGGTTCTGCCACACCTTCCCTTGCTAGAATTCCTCTCTAACTTAAACCCCAGGGCCCATGCTGTCACACAGCTGTTCTTACCATGCCCTGAGTCTCTCGGCTTCCTTTCTTTCTCTGCTCCCCTAGCAGCCTGTTCAGACCACTGCCAGCCACTTCCCCCACTGTGCTCTCCTGCCCAGGGTCCTTATCTTTCCCATTAGCCTGTGACCTCAGGGACTCACCTGTGAGCGGGGCACCTGGCTGTCAGCAGTAAATGCTTAATACGAACAGGTGATTCAAACTTCTTGATGTGAAAAGTTTGCTGAATACAGTGAGACTTTTAAGAAAGGTTTATTTACTTATTTGAAATGCAGAGTTAGAGGGAGAGATGAGAGAGAGAAATGTTCCATCCACTTTTTCACTCCCAAAATGGCTGCCACAGCCAGGGCTGGGCCAGGCTGAAGCCAGGAGTCTGAAATTCCATCTGGGTCTCCCACATGGGTGGCAGGGGTCCAAGCCCTGAAGCCTTCTGCTTCCTACGCAGGTGCATTAGCAGGGGGCTGGATTGGAAGTGGAGCACTCAGGACTCATTTGGGATGCTGGTGTTTCAGGTAGAGGCTAAATGTCAGGGGCACCACCATGTCAGCCCCTACATACAGTGATTTGAAAGCCTACAGCAGCAAGGTTTTGGGAGGGGGCTGGGGGGGGAGCACTCTGAGACACGAGGGTAAAGAAAGCTCAACAGTGCACTTTCAAATGGTGACAAAAGAGATGGCACTCACAAGCTACAGGGCTGATTGCTTTTCCTGCTATTGCACTGTTGCATGATCTTTTTTTTTTTTATAGCAGCTGGCACTGTGGTGCAGTAGGTTAATCCTCTGCCTGCAGTGCTGGCATCCCATATGGGTGCTGGTTCTAGTCCCGGCTGCTTCTCTTCCAGTCCAGCTCTCTGCTATGGCCTGGGAAAGCAGTGGAAGTTGGCCCAGGTGCTTGGGCCCCTGCACCACATGGGAGTCCTGGAAGAAGCTCCTGGGAGAAGCATTGAAGAGTGTTCTGCTAGTAGAAATATCTACAAATAGTAGTGTTTGTAACAAATCCCTGGGGACAGCAGGATCAAGACCATGTCAGGCTGCCAGTGTCTTCTTTACTTGTGAATCTCCACTCTTGGAAATGTGCTGTCTTTGGGAACATTTGGCAGCTAATGAGATGAGGCTGTGAGCCATGGGTCTCAATGCTAGGAGAGGCCAGGCGTCATCCACCACACTGGCATTACCGCATGCAAAGATGTGTGCTGTGGAGGTGCTTAGAGCAGGTGTAGCCCCTGGGAGCAGAACGGCTCTGACTGTGCAGGAAGATATTGGATAAACAGTGTCTCCCCATGAAAATTCCTTTTTTAGAAATGACTTTATTTGAGAAGTAGAGTTGTAGAGAGGAAGAGAGAGGTCTTCCATCCGGTGGTTCACTCCACAAATGGCCGGAGCCAGGCCAGTGCAAAGCCAGGAGCAAGGAGCTTCTTGTGGGTCTCCCACAGGGGTACAGAGGCCCAAATACTTGGGCCATTTTCCACTGCCTTCTCAGGCCATAGGCAGAGAGCTGAATTGGAAGAGGAGCAGCCAGGACACGAACCGGTGCCTTGGGATGCTAGTACCACCACAGAGGCTTAGCCTTCTATGCTAAGCTTGCTTTCATTTTACGTTTTTTGAAGATTTTATTTATTTATTTGAGAGAGTGAGAGTTACAGACAGTGAGAGGGAGAGACAGAGGGAAAGGTCTTCCTTCTGTTGGTTCACTTCCCAAATGACCACAATGGCCGGAGCTACGCCGATCCAAAGCCGGGAGCCAGGTGCTACTTCCCAGTCTCCCATGTGAGTGCAGGGGCTCAAGCATTTAGGCCATCTTCCACTGCTTTCCGAGGCCACAACAGAGAGCTGGATGGGAAGAGGAGCAGCTAGGACTAGAACCGGCGCCCATATGGGATGCCGGCACCGAAGACGGAGGATTAACCTACTGCGGCACGGTGCTGGCCCCCTGTGCTAAGCTTTCTGTGACACTTCCACTCTTAAGTAGCCCACAGGTCCTGCCGCTGCTTCAGGTCTTTTCTTCCCAGAGAGGCTCCACATTTCCTGACCACTCCTCCCCTCCCCCACTCCAGTGTGTATCCGACACTGTAATAGCCATTATTTAACAGAACACAGAGACACGGCTTTAACCTGACAAGGGAGTGGAATGCAGAGCTGAAGATCAAGAATGTGCTTTCTTCATAACTTCCCTTCCTCTCATTCTCTGGCCCTCACCTTGAGAAAAGTCATGCCAAACTTCGTGCCATTTGTCAGATGAGTATCAGGTCTTCCTCCTGCAGCAGATCAGAGGAGGTAAGAGGCAGCTTGCCAGAGTTATTTATCAGCCAGAAGCAAGCCTAGGAAGTATGTCTATGTGAGTGTTACTCCAGCTCCCTGCCCCTCCATCCACCGGCCTTTGATGGAAAATCCCCCTTGGAGGCCTGGGGCCCTCAGCGGGAGGCTCCCCTGGGAGCCCCTGGGCGGCTCCCACTGCCTGCTGGCCAGGCTGAGGAACCATCCCAGGAAACCCACTGAGCTCATCAGAGCATCAGCTTTCCGTAAGCGTGCTTGACATTCCATTTCCTGACTCAGAATTGAGGCCTCCTCCTCCTTTTTGTAAGTTCAAGATTACAGCACTTTAAAAGTCCCACTGAAAAAATTCTAGATCCCTCAAGATTTTGTGTGTTGGCCAAATACCACATGAACACAAAACTGTCAGCCACATAAAATGGAAGAATCTGTACTCTTAAAAGTGTGGCTTGGGTGACAGTACACAACACCGGTCCTGTGTTTTAGCTCGAAATCAGCACTTTGTCCAGATGTTGATGAGAAGCAATCCAGTCTGTGGGTCCACAGAAAATTGCAGTCAGTAGTTAAGAAACGTGTGTGTATCATTGTTGATGTCACAGGTTTAGTGCGCACGAGCTGATACGGGCATTGGGAATGTGGACACAGAGACTTGAGGCCAGGAGGGGTGAGGGCTGGACCAGAAATCCCAAGCTTGCCCTGTGGCCTCAGGCCCATCCTTCACTGCCTCTGGGCTTCAGGTTTTTCCTGTGGCATTCAACCACTTGTGTAGATCACATAGATGACAATGACAACTCAGTGAAGTATGTATGTGAATGGGGGTAGCTCCTATGGAAACTCTGTACCTCTGTAGAAATGTAAGATTTTGAGGAAGTAAACAAGCCTTATGTCCAAGAGTGTACGAAAGTGACAGTTTTATTCTATCCAGATGGTTTATTCGTATCTTTGTTTGGCACTTCCATATATCAGATGTTTTGTTTTCATACTAGAAAATCATACCCAGATTTTCTGTGCCAGGTTCAACAAATATTTTTTTCTTACATGCTAACTGCTTCTAATCAAGGGAGCCATTGTAGCAAGCAGGCCAACATGCAAATTGGCAACACAGACAAAGGGTACTTTAAACAGTCATTGGCTTGCACCTGCTGAATGTCACTGTGTCTGCCTGGTGCAGGTGCCATCACAGATGAACATTTGAGTGCAGATAAAAGTCCACCAGTGTGCTTTGTGTTATCATGAATCCCTCAGTCCTCCAAGTAATTCTGTGAGACTCATTGGGTCAACCATCCCCATTTTAAGTGGAAAGAATAAAAAAGTTTTCAAGTTTCAAGAGAGGCCAGCGCTGTGGCATAGCACCTGCAATGTTGGCATCCTCTATGGGCTCCAGTTGAAGTCCCAGCTTCTTCACTTCTGATCCAGCTCTGCTTGTGCCTGGGAAAGCAGAAGTTGGCCCAAGTCCTGGGGCCCCTCTCCTCATGAGAGACCTGGAAGAAGCTCCTGGCTGTTGGCTTCAGATAGGTGCAGCTCCAGCCGTTGCAGCCAATTGGGGAGTGAACCAATAATGGAAGACCTCTCTTTCTCTCTGCTTCTCCTTCTCTCTCTGTGTAACTCTGACTTTCAAATAAATCTTTTTAAAAAAAGGTTTCAAGTTACAAAACTCTAAGAACTATGTAAACTATGTAATATTGTGATACTACAACATATTATTAACTAGTATATGCTAATATAGATTCACCCACAAGTATATTATATAACATAAATACACTCCCCCAACATAACTAGTAGAGCCCTAGGTGAGGGATTGACAGCTGTAATCCCCATAGCCACGCCCCTCTCTGCTTTGGTAAATTAAGTTTCACTGGAGCACAGCCACACTAGTTCATTGACATGCTCATTTACAGGTGCTTTCACACTACAACCACAGGGTTGGGTAGCTGCAGGCCCACAGAGGGAAATTATTCTCTCTTCTACCTCTTAACAAGGAGTCCATGGAGTGCTGCCCTTGAGCTCTTTAACTACAACCTTGCAGTCAGGTGCAGCTAAGGAAGTGGCAGCCTCTGTTCTCCCTGCCCTGAAGCCAAGTTCTGTGAGCAGCAGGGCCCTGGGCCTCTCTGTTCAGTCCCCCCCCCCCATTGGCGGTTGTGGGGTCATGTTTACTGGGGGCTTCTCCCAAGACTGTGAGCTGCTGGAGGGCGGGCCCTGCTCTTCCTGTGGCCCAGCCCAGAGGTGCCCCTTGAGTGGAGGGTGGGGACAGTGTGCGCTGCCCGCTCAGAGCTGGGAATCTACTCAGGCAGGCAAGAAAGGGGTCCCTGGGATGCAGGCTGGGGGTTGACAGGTCTGGGGTAGTGGGAAGCAGCCAGTTACTGGGCCTGGCTTTCCTGTCGGGCTGACAGAGATGCGCCAAAGCTAAATCGAGGTGATGCTCAGGGAACATCGAAACATTCAAAAATGCTTCATTTTATTTATTTATTTATTTGACAGGCAGAGTGGTCAGTGAGAGAGAGAGACAGAGAGAAAGGTCTTCCTTTTGCCGTTGGTTCACCCTCCAATGGCTGCCGCGGCCGGCGCGCTGCGGCCGGTGCACCGTGCTCATCTGATGGCAGGAGCCAGGTGCTAGGTGCTTTTTCCTGGTCTCCCATGGGGTGCAGGGCCCAAGCACTTGGGCCATCCTCCACTGCACTCCTGGGCCACAGCAGAGAGCTGGCCTGGAAGAGGGGCAACCAGGACAGAATCCGGTGCCCCGACCGGGACTAGAACCTGGTGTGCCGGCGCGCAAGGCGGAGGATTAGCCTGTTGAGCCACGGCGCCGGCCAATGCTTCATTTTATTGTTCTCCATGTCAGTTGTGCCTCATGATTTAAGATTTTTTTCCTAAAAAGAACTGCTTGGAAAAATATAATCTTGACGGTTGAATCTATTACGTAATTGCAATGTTTTAAACGATTTGAAATTAATGAAACACACCCCATGGTGTTCAGGAAGATCTCGTAGGTCCTGAGTTCCGTGTGGACACCCAGCAGCCCTGGCCCAAACCCACAACCCTCCTTTCTTATCTCTGACAGAGCTGGAGAAGACCCGGTGCCAGCTGGAGCGAGAACACATTCTCGGAGCAGCGGGGGTGGCAGATGCACAGCGGCCCCGCCCCCCGGGGCTGTTTGTCCCCGAGTGTGATGAGCACGGACACTACTTGCCCACCCAGTGCCATGGCAGCACGGGCTACTGCTGGTGCGTGGACCGCGACGGCCGTGAGGTGGAGGGCACGAGGACCAGACCCGGGATGAGGCCCCCATGTAAGTGGAGGGCAGGCTGCGCTTGGATTCATGCCCCAGCAGGGCCTCAGGGGCCAGAATAACCAGTGCCTGTCCCCTTCCCTGACCCCTTCTACCCTCTGCCCCTCTCCATCTTCTCACCTTCCCTCCCCCTCTCCATGCACCGGCAAGTTCTGTCAGTCCCCAATGGGACCTGCTGCACCGCCACTGTGACAGTGGCAGGGAGCGGAGGGTGCTCTGTGAACACTGCTGGTCCCCCAGGTGAATGCTGGGATGCACTGCAGCAGGACGGGGTGGGGGTGGTGAGGCAGCCCTTCCTCGGGTCTCTGCTTCCTGAGGCGGGAGAGCCCATTCTCACCCTGGCAGCACTCGCCTCCTTCCCAGTCAGGGCCCAGGGCCTGGAGGGGCTCTGGTGGATTTTCAAATCGAAGGCATAGACCACCACAAAGGTCGCTGTGCCTGCCTATAGCAGTGGGGAGGCGCCATGCTGAGGGCTGGGGGCCCTGTCTGAGACCCCGCTGCACTATGTGGCTGTGAATGAGGCTCCTCCAGCCTCAGCCTCAACAGCAGATAGGAACGAAGCCATCCCGAGGCGCGCCCTCAGCTCTGAAATGCTGCTTCCGGCCCGGAAACTGGTCACCCTCACGGATGCCACCAGTAGACCTAGCCAATCCTTGAGTCTCTGTTCTCAAATTACCTGATAACAATCATAGATGGACAACCTCCCCCCACCCCCACATCAGCTGCTAAGGAACCGAGAAGTGGTTACTCAGAGCCGTCACACAGCAAGTGTTAGCCGAGCATCAGCGCTGTGGACACCCAGCAGAAAGTCGTAGTACCAGCCCTTGAGGACACTGAGGGACAGGCCTGCAGCCAGGGGCAGTGCAGGGCTTTGCAGGGTGTTGGCCAGTGGGTGGTGGGGGGTGAGGGTACTTTCCAGAGCGTGGAGCAGGGAGTGAGGCTGATGCTCCAGGCAGCAGAGCAGGCTGAGAGGAACCACAAGTGTCTGTGCTGAGCTGTGGACCTGGGTGTTGGTCCCGAGGAGAGCAGGGAGCCCAGAAGGCTTTGGGAGGCTTTGGAGTGGTCATCAATGATGTGAAGCAGATTTCGGTTTTAGCGGTGTCACTGCTGGACAGCAGGAACCGGGATGCAGGCATAAGAGCCTCAGCACCTCTTGCCAGGCTTAGGATTAAGCCAGGTGAGGAATGGGAGGGGCTGACCCAGGGTGCTGGCAGTGAGTCTGGAGCGGACTGATGGAACTCCAAGATTCTAGATGTGCACCTGACTGGTTTATGTCACTAGTTAGGTCTAACAGGCAAGATAGACAAGGGAGAGAACTGGAAATGACCTTGGCGATGACCTGGTCCAGGTCTCACTTTTGAGAGAAGAGGACACAGCCCAGAAAGGTATACACACAAAGAGAGAGTGACAGGCCCAGTCCTAGGTTCCCCAGGCCCCCTAGCACCTGGTCAGTGCTCCTCCCCTGCAGCACCAGCTACCTGTGCACTCCTGGGACAGTGTCATCAGGTGAGTCCGGAAGTGGTGCCAGGGGCCAAGGTCAGCAGTTGGGAGGGCAAGGCTGAAGCTGATGGAGAGGGAGTTCCCCACTATCCTTTAGTTCTTCAAAGCCCAGAAGGGCCATGTTCCTGTTTGTCCCATTCACAGCAGTCCCAGCCCATGGCTGTGGGACAGGGCCCCTAGGGCAGGCTCATTCTGCTGGGCTCCTCCAGCGAAGCTTCCATTAGAAGGCGACTCCCCATGGCAGGAGATTCAGGCTGCTGCTGTTAGTGCCTGGCTCACCAGTGGCAAGCCCCAGTGTGCAAAGCAGAGAGTGAATAGCCAAGTGATCTCTGTTAAGAGGGAAGCTAAGCATTTTTCCCCCCACCTGATGCTGAAGGTGAATCCCCTGCCTACATTATCTCCTCCACAAATGTCATTTGGCTGAGCGTATCCTACTTCTGCTGCTTCCAGGTGTGAAATGAGTGTTGTGTGGCTACGCAGTTTGTTGGGCCATGAAGGTTATGTTACTGGATGTGCGCATGTGTGGGTGTGCACACACGGTGTGCATGTGTGTATGTGTTCATCTGTGTGTTCCTTGTGTGCACTGGCCTTGCTCATCCACCTCTACTGCAACCTAGGTCTGAGTACGGTGGCTCCACCGATTCATCAGAGACCCTTAGTACCTACTGCTGTGATCCCTCTGCCCCCTGGAACCCACCTACTCTTTGCCCAGACTGGGAAGATAGAGAATGTGCCACTGGATGGAAACACCATGAAGAAGACGGAAGCCAAGACTTTACTGCATGTACCAGTGAGTGCTGGCTGATTGGACCTGGTGACAGCCCCTGCTTTGTGACCTGCAGGAATAAGCAGGGGCCTGGGCTCAAACCCTGGAACCAGGGCTGCTCATTTTCATGATCCTGGGTTCACTGTATTCCTGAGCTGCCTGGGAGGCTCAGAATGAATGGGAGCAGACTTAGGAAGGCCATGCCCTGATGCCTTGGTGGGGCCTTTGCAGACTTTGGTATCTCACGTGCATGTACCTTTTGGGTTTGATCTTCTGTTTCTGCTAAGTTGATCAGGATTCCATCTTTCCAAAGATACTCACCTCGAGGTCTCCTGTCTCCCTGCGGCAAGTAGCAAGCTCTGGCTTCGAGGCCTTTGAAAGCAGCAGAGATGCGTTTTGTAAATAGGGCATTTTTGTGCATTATAGGTCAGTCACTTGTGAAAGGCATTCTGTTTATTAGGGACCCTGACCTCTGCCAAGAAACCACACAGACATGGGGGCTTTCACAGTGGATTTGAGACCGAGTTGCCAACAGAGTGGGAGGGGTGTAAGAGCCTCATAAGGAATGAATCAGAGCCGGGGGCCCGGGTCCTCAGCCCTTGTAAATGAAATTCCAGCAGACGGGTCCACTGTTCTTGAGTGGTCACACCAGGGCCTGCTGGGAAGTCCTGGAAAGATTCCATGTGTGCATCTTGACTGTCTCAGCTTCTCTCTTCTTCCTTGCTGCATGGATCTCCACATCACAGATGCCACACGCTACCATATCCCTTCTTTTAGGTCAGAGAAGAAACATCAGCACAAATGTATACAAAATAAAAGAGGCTTCTCAAATGCCTCTTCCGAAGCACCCTTCATCAGATTCATGTCCTTGCCCTGCACAAAACCCTCAATGGGTCCCCAATTGACTTTAGAATAAAATCCAGTCCTTCCTGGGACTTCACAACTGCAGGCAAGGTGATGGTTGTGATGTAGCAGTTAAGACGCTCTTTGGGAAACCCGCATCCCAGATCAGAGTGCCTGGTTTGAGTCCTGGCTACTCCACTTCCTATCCAGCTTCCTGCTAGGGTGCACCCTGAGAGGAAGCAGATGGTGGCTCACATACTTTTGTTCCCATCCCCAATGTGGGAGACCTAGTTAAGATCTGGGCTGATGGCTTTGTGGGCATTGGACTGATGGATGGAAGATCTCTGTCTTTTTGAATTTCAAATAATATGAAGGTAAATAAATATTTTTTAAAACAAAACCCTATAGGTAACATCTATAGCATAGTAAGTTGCCAACAAGTAGTTGACAGTAACTGAGGGTTTCAGAATAGCTAATAGAATTTTGAATGTTGGAAACACAAAGAAGTGATATACATCTGAGGTGATAGATGACAGATCCACCAGTTATCCTGATCTGAAATACTATACTGTACCCCATCATTATGTGCAACTAAAAATATAAATTATGAAGGTAGAACAAAAGAGCCCAAAGGGTCTGGCCTCCTGCTGTCTCTCTTACCTCATTTCCTGCCACTCCCAATTCACTCACTGGCTTCAGCCCCCTGGCCAGGCCTTGAATACATGCTTGCTCCCATTTCAGAGCCTTTGTACTTACTGTGCCCACCCCCACCTGGAGTTCCCTCACCCCCGGACACTTACCCAGTTTATTAGCTCATTTCATGCAACTTTCTGCCAAAGAAACACATCTCAGAGAGGCTGTCAGATGCCCCATCCAGAGAGCAACCTCTGCTGCTCTGTGCCTCTGCTTTGTGTCTCACTGTATTCCTCGCACTACCTGCTACACTGAATATCCATGTATGCATTCTGTATCTGATGCATATCTTTCCACCAACACTATCAGCACCACAAGACAGGAAACTGTCCATCTGTTTCATGAAGATACTCGTTTCCAGATAGATAATAGCTAGACACACACACACACACATACACACAGGCATGCACACACACATGCATGATATGTGCTGGTTTGAGTATCCTCTGTCTGAATTGGCTTGAGATTAGAAGTGTTTCAGATTTTGGAATATTTGCATATATAGGGGGGATATCTTGGATAAGGGACCTTAATCTAAACATAAAATTCATTTCTCTTTTATATATACCATATATGCATAGTGTAAAAACAGTTTTATTCAGTATTTGTGCACCTGCATTTTGACTGCAACCGGTCAGATGCAGTTGGGTGTGAAATTTTCCACTTACAGCATCATGTCAGTGATCAAAACTTTCATATTTTGGAGCACTTCAAATGCTGAACCTATAATATATTTATAATGTGAATGCAAATGTATAATGTAAAATTATATTGATAATACAATACATTTAAAAGCACAGTTTTGTCATCCAGAGTAGTTTGCAGTTACCATTTACCATTTTAAAATTTTTATTTATCTATTTATTTGTTATTTGCAAGGCAAAGAAACAGAGAAAATAGATAAAGTGAGGTCTTCATCCACTTGTTCACTCCTCAAGTGCCTACAGTAGCCAAGGGTGAGTCAGACTGAAGCCAGAGCTTGGAACTCAATCCAGATTTCCTGTGTTGTGGTAGAGACTCAGATACTCAAACCAGCACCTGCTACCCCACAGAGGGTACATTAGCAGGAAGCTGGAATAAGATATGGAGCCAAGGCTGGCGCCGTGGCTCAACAGGCTAATCCTCCGCCTTGCGGCGCCGGCACACCGGGTTCTAGTCCCGGTCGGGGCGCCAGATTCTGTCCCGGTTGCCCCTCTTCCAGGCCAGTCCTCTGCTGTGGCCCAGGAGTGCAGTGGAGGATGGCCCAAGTGCTTGGGCCCTGCACACCATGGGAGACCAGGAAAAAGCACCTAGCACCTGGCTCCTGCCATCGGATGAGCGCGGTGCGCCGGCCGCAGCGCACCAACCGTGGCAGCCATTGGAGGGTGAACCAACGGCAAAAGGAAGACCTTTCTGTCTGTCTCTCTCACTATCCACTCTGCCTGTCAAAAAAAAAAAAAAAAGATATGGAGCCAAGACTGAAACCCAAGCACCATGGGGTACAAGTACCAAACTGGTGTCTTAATCACTGCCTACATGCCCACTGTCCACCTCCCCAGCCCCACTTTGTGAAGCTGCCACTTGCAACACCCACATTCCACACCACGGTGCTGGTTCCAGTCTCCGCTACTCTGTTTCTGATTCAGCTTTCTGCCAGTGCATGCTTGGGCCCCTGCCAGCCTTGTGGGAGACCTGGATGGAGTTCCTGGTTCCTGGGTTTGGCCTGGCCCAGCCCTGGATATTGTAGGTATTTGGGGAGTGAGCCAGCAGATGGAAGCTCTCTCTTTCTCTATTGCTCTACCTTTCAAGTGGGTGAAAAATAATCAAGTAAACAGGCAAAAAAAGAAGGTGTAAAGATATTTCATTATGATATCTTTAGGATCTTGATAGTTTCAGCTTTTAATTTTTGCCTATGGGTAAAGTCAGGTTGAGATTCTTTCTCGCCAATGTTTATCCAGCTGTTCTAGCATTGTTTATTGAAAACACTGTATTTCCTCACTGGTATCTTGGTGCCCTTGTCATAAAACAATTCTTAGTGTATGTGAAGTCTGTTTCTGGGGTCTGTTCTTGCAGATTGATCTATTCATCCCACCTTATGTCTATTCCACGCTGCCTTGAGTATTGTTAAGTTTTGAAATCAGGGAGTTTGAATCTTCCAATTTGTTCTTTTTTGAGAGTGTTCTGACTATTTTAGATTCTTTACATTTCCATATAATCTTTTAGAATAAGAATGTAAATTCAACCAAAAAAGCCTACTAGGACTTTGATAAAGATGATACTGAATCTGTAACTCTAGGGAGACTTGATATCATTAGCAGTTCTCAATCTTATGGTTCACTGCGCTAACTTACCTCTTCATTTAGTTGGATTGTCTTTAATTTTACTCTGTAATGCTTTGTTGTATTCAGTTGGGAGCCTCACACCTTTAAAAATGTTTATTCTTACATATTTTGTGTTTTTGATGCTGTAAAAATTGTTTTTAAAAATTATTTTCTATCTTATTTGCATATAGAAGTATGATTTTATGTTGACCTTATCTCCAGCAACTTTGCTAGATTCAATTCTAGTTGTGATAAGTTTTTAGGTTCTCAAGGACTTTCAACAATCATATTCTCTTAGAATGGAGTGGTTTTACTCTCTTTCCAATATTTATGTTTTTTATTTCTTTTTCTTTACAACCATCAGGGAGGCAAAGATTCCTTAAGATAGAAAAAGCGTTAGTCATAAGAGTAAAAAAAATTGATTTATAAAAATATAAAGCTTTTGCTCTTTAGAAACATTTAGAAAAAATGAAACAGCCTCTCTGTCTTTCTCTCTCACTGTCCACTCTGCCTGTCCAAAAAAAAACAAAAATGAAATAGCAGGCTACCTGAGAGAAAGTAAACATGTACATGTTTCCATGTCTAAGCATATCTGCACATGTGTGTATAAGAAAAGGGTTTTGTCTAAAATATGTGAAGAACTTGTACAGTTCAATAATAAAATTTTAATGGACAAAAGATTTTAACATGCTTCATTTAAAAAGATGTCCAAGTGCCTGTAAGCACATGCAGAGGTTCTCATGACTATTAGGCATGCAGGTGGTTGTGGGTAGAGTTCTCATGGTCTTCTCTTCCAGGATAAAGTCATCATTGGACTGGCCTTTGACTGTGTGGACAAGATGGTTTACTGGACAGACATTAGTGAGCCTTCCATCGGGAGAGCCAGTCTACATGGTGGGGAGCCATCTACCATCATTCGACAAGGTGGGTGTATTAGTCAGATTTTGTTACTACAATGAAATACCTGAGACAAGCTATGTAAGAAGGAAACAGGTTTATTTTGGCTCAAGTTCTAGAAGCTCAAGTCCACGATCAGGCAGCCCCTTGGTTTGGCCTCGGAGGAGGGTGATGTTTGAGAATGACAGCACTGGCAGAGGTAGGATCACATGTTGAGCCAGGAAGCAGGAGTGGTTGGCCCAGCTGGGTGTTTATGCCAACTCTGTAGACAACCAGCACAACTCCAGTAACCGAAGGACCTACCACAATGCCCAGCTCCTAGACGCCATAATTAGATCAAGTTCCCATGTTCTTACTGCCATTAACTAACAGCTTTTGGATTTATAATCTGTAATGAGTTTGGGGTCTAAATCATGTTCAAGGAGGTGCTTCTCTCCAAAGGGAGGAGAGAACTTCCACTTTGCGTATGGCCTTGTCTAAATACTGACAGAGTTTGTGGATTCAGAAGGCTTCCACAGCCTTGGCAGCTCATGACACAAGCCTTGGGTGATCACTGATGTCATACATAAGAGTGTTAATTATTAAATTAAACACAACAGTCACTGAGCACGAACTTCCAATGCAGGACCTCTGTCCTCAAAGAGTTGTATTATAAGTGCACACAAAAGATTTATCTTTCTTAGATGCTTCTTTACAGTTAATTAAGCTTCTAAAGAAAAAAAGTGAAATTAACTTCAAGATGAAATGACTTTGAACAGCCTTTGTCTCAACAGTAGAGGAGCAGTTTATTTTGTTTTGTTTTTTGTCTTTTTTTTCTGTACAAATTGTTGAACTTTTAGTGCCAAGTTGGTCTTCTGTGTATAAAGTTAATTGAAAATGGATCTTAGTAGAGAAATGGGACTGGGAATAGGAGAGGGAGGAGGGGGAGGGGTAGGAGAGTGGGTGGGAGGGTGGGTATGATGGGAAGAATCACTATATTGCTAAAGTTGTACTTATGAAATGCATGAAGTCTGTTCTCCTTAAATAAAAGGTTTCTGTGAGGGGGAAATATAAATAAAAAGAAAAAAAAATTATGTTCAAGCCATAGCATTGGGCAAGCAAGTATCATTTTTCCTTTTTAGTTTGAGGTCTAGCAGCCTACGTGGCTGTTGACACAGTGTGGAGGCGTGGAACACACAGGCAGACACAGGGTCTGGTGGTGTGAGAAGGGCCAGTCCTCTGCTTCAAAGCACCACTGTTTCTAGCTCCCACGAAGAGTTCTCCAAGGACTCTTAATTAAATCATGAGTCCCTTTGTTGCAAGCCTAAGAAGGAGAAAATTGAAACAAGGCTAGTGCCTAGGCCTTTCTCTGAAAGCCTTATGTCGTCAAGTTTTCATGAACAATAAAAGTCAGACTCGCCATCCGGGTTTAATATGCATTCTCCCTTCTAAGCCTGGAATTGATTGTCTGAGTGTCTGTCCCATGAGGCATTCCACTGGGATTTTCCCAAAGGCAGCAAGAAGATGAACCATACCATACAGAGAATCACAAGCATGTAGCAAATAGCAACTCTGATGGTTGCACCTGTTCCCAACACAATTGTCCACTTAAGGGGTTGTCACTTCAGCTGTCACATCACAAGCTGGGGTAGGTTCCCTTCTTCACCTTGTCCCCACTGCACTCGCTCTGATTGCCTGCCCTGGAGGAGGACAACAGATCAGGCTGAATGCTGTAGACATTTCTCTTTTTTTTTTGTTGCGTCACTGATGATAAAGTGTGCAATGCTTTGGCACAGCCTGCACTTCTGCAGCTAACCCCGATCCTTTAAGGACACCAGTTGAAATCAAGGACTCTACACTGTTTTATTGCCTACATTCAACAAGTCAGGACTGTTTTACAACAGGTGTCCTTTATCTGGCTTAAAGACCATTACCACAAAAATCTAGGCAAAAATGACCCTGTTCTGAAAAGGTCAAGGATTACATGTTGCTTAATAGGTCAGTGACTCATCAGCTTAGCTGGGAATGTTTTTGCTCAAAAGACATGATCAAGCTGATGATACTTGTTGTGAAGTTACCTTTGTTCCTCTGTCAAATGTACAATAAAAGGGCCATCTTTAAAGTCTTTGAGCCTTATTTCATGTTTCTTTTTATTTACTTTTAAGGTTCATTTTATTTATTTTAAAGACAGAGTGAGAAGAGAGAGAGAGAAAGAGATCTTCCATATGCTGGTTCACTCCCCAAATGGCCATGATGGTTGGGTTGGGGCTAGGCTGAAACCAGGAGCTGGAAGCTCCATCCAAGTCTCCCACGTGGGTGCAGGGGCCCAAGTATTTGAGCCATCATCTGCTGCGTTCCCAAGTGCATTAGCAGAGAGCTGGATCACAAGTGGAGCAGCCGGGACTCGAACTGGTACCCATATGGGATGCTGGCACCTCAGGCAGCAGCTTTACCCCCTATGCCACAGCGCTGGTGCCCTGACCATTACTTTTCAAAACACTAACTCCCCAGTTTCTATCTAGGGCATTTACAGCCTCCGGGACTAGAACTAGCACTCATAGAGGATGCCAGAGTGGGCAGGCTGAGGCTTAACCCACTGCTCACAGCACCACCCCGTCATATTTTCTTTTTATTTAGGAACGAATGTGGCTTTTTCAGTTTCCAGCTTCAATGTCTCGCTAACAATTGATGTTCTGGAAGCGTCCCTATCCTGGTGAACAACCCCAGGGGTGTGTTTTCCCTTCCTTGACTCCTTCACAGAACACAAGAAGCTGAGGCTGAATTCACTGTGTCTGGCTTTGGATATAGACCCCAAATCCTTCTCTGGGAGCCAACAGACTATATAAAGTCTGCTCATTTTCATGCTTTGGTTTAATGAAGTTCAAAAATGCTTTTTTTTGCATCTTCTCTCTCTCTCTCAAAATGTTGCTACTATTATCTACTATTTGATTTAAAAACCCAGTGGAAGTGGGGAGTATGTCATCATTTGCTATTTCCTGTTGTTTTTGGACCTGATAGTCACCCAAGAAAACTTGAAGCACAGCAAGAAACATTCCAAGCAGAAAGCGTACTCGCTGGGAAACAGAATACAACCAAGACAGGATGTGTGCAAAGAAAGACCTCTGTGTATTTATATATTAATATGAGGGACAGAACTTGCGTGGTGCAGGTTGGACTCCCCTAGTGTGTGAGAGTGGCGGTGGTTATCTTTTCTTCCTTATTTCATTCAGTCTGAATCCTGGACTTGTCTTCCCTTGAGGTGAAGTCCCAGCCAAATATTCCAGGAAGGACGGTAATTGTTTCCTCTGACAGGAGCAGTGCAGCTCCGTCACCTCTGTCACCTTGCTCTCTCGGCTGCTTCCTCCCACTGCACAGTAAAGGGCAGCCTTCCCAGCGCAGCCCTGAGGGAGTTCTTTCTGGTTGGGGTGGAGGGGGCTTTGGTTGGCAGGACCAGATGTTACAGAGAGGGGGCGGGACATGGAGCTTCCTCCAGGGTTCCCTGCTGGTATCCTATTGATTTTCTCGTTGATCAGCTTTGGTCCTCCTTCTCTCTCTCTCTCTCTCTCTTCCTCTCTCTCTCTCTCTCATTGATCAGCTTTGGCCCTCCTTCTCTCTCTCTCTCTCTCTCTCTCTCTCGCTCTCGCTTTCGCTCTCGCTCTGAGTCTGAGGGGCTTGTGTCTCTCACACAGAATGTGCTTGTTCCAAATGCACCCCACAGTGATCTGCTCTGTCTGAAAGCCACAAAGGGACTGACAGGGGATCAGTTTCCCTGTCGCTGTGCCTTCAGGGAGGTGGGAAGTATTTGAATACTGTAAACTTCCCCACTTTGTTTTGGGTAGCACAGACCTCGTTCAAGTGTGGTTTCTGGTTCTTCATAAATGTCCCTTGGGAGTGTCCTTTCCCAGACGTCAGATTTCTGTTTTAGGGGCCTGTGAAGGCCTGAACCCAGAGGGCCGCGGGTCTGCAGTGCTTTTAACTTGATGGAAGAACCCAGTATTCATGCCCAGATTCCTCAAATGGGACATCCTCTTCCCCTTCCTGTGTACACTGTACTCAGTGGCCTTCAGTCCTCTCGTCTGTACAGGGACAAAATCATCAGTGGTACCAATAAAACCCAAGTTGCCTTAGCTTGTTTTTTTTGGTTGTTGTTGTTTGTTTGGTTTTGTTTTAAAGTTTAAGAAAAGCATTGCTATCTTCAACTAACACGACTTAAAAGGGAGCATAAGGACTCACATTGCAAGTTCCCAGTGGCAACCCTTGGCTTAAAAACCCGTTGCTGTGGCCCAGTGGAGACCTCCAGGAGGTTTATTTGTAATTACTGCCACTGCATCTGTGTACCCTTTATAGTTGTATGAAATAACAGCTATGATTTCTTGGAAATATTATTTCTCTGAAATGACCTTTCTACCACATAATTATCAAATAACATAGCTCCATGTGTTCCATTCCTAACCTATGAGATAAGCTCTAAGCTCATTAACTCGGCATCCTAACTGCATCTCTGGCCACTGTCCCGCCTCTTGTCTCCAGCCGTGTAAGATTACATACTGTTCCCATCAAGCCAGGTCTGAGCTTTCCTTAAATTCTGATCCTGCTACCTGAAAATCCTCATATAGCGTCTTTGCCTGACAAACTCTTATCCATCCTTAGGAGCCAGCTTCAAGAAGCTACTTCCCCTGGGAATCCCTCCCTGGCTTCCCCAGGCTGGGCCGTGGGTCTCTCATGGGCTGTGGACCACAGCGTAGTCATCATTACAGTCCTGGTCCCCAGTGCAGTGAGTGAATGAATGATGTCAGATTTGTCACTCTGAGGGTTGCTTGTCTTATAAGGCATTTCACATTCCAAGCTGCAGGGAGTGAACGTCATGGGAAAGAGCACTGCGTAATCAGAAACAAACCAAGTTGGCACCTGCTTAGGCAAATACAGTCAGCAGCACTCTCTCTCTGGTTCTAGATCTCGGGAGCCCGGAAGGCATCGCCATTGACCATCTGGGCCGCAACATCTTCTGGACGGATTCTCAGCTGGACCGAATAGAAGTCGCCAAGCTGGATGGCACCCAGCGCCGGGTGCTGTTCGAGACCGATTTGGTGAACCCCCGAGCCATCGTGACGGATTCTGTGAGAGGGTATCATTGTGTGACTATGTGTGTGCCTCTGTTTCACCCACTTTTCCCCTCCAGATATTCCCAGATGTGAGGCTCTGACTCCAGTGGTGAAGTACTACAGGATGGAGGGCGCGATACGTGACTATAGTCAGTGAAACACCAGGGCACGTGTTCCAATGTGGACTTGAAACCATGCCCCACTTGCCCACCTTTTGCCAAGGCTTTGTAAGATGACAGCTCAGAAGCTGGCTATTTTCCCTATGGATTGAGTTCAGATCAACACTCCAGCTGTATGAACCCCCAAAGAGCACCTTCATGTACCCGTGGGGAGACTTGCCTGTGGGGTTCTTCAGCTCATCCCCACCTTTCCTAGCTTCCCCTCACTGCAGGCTCTGACCCTCACACCCCAGGCCTGCAACTCTTTCACACTTTGGTTCCTTCCCTTTGGGACCGCGTCCTCTCATTCTGTGGCCCCTCAGCCAACTCCTCAGGGGCAGACACCTTGACTGCTGCCTCTGCCAGCATCTGCATCTTACCCCTGTCTGGCCCCCTGGGTCTGTTGTGCCCTCTGGCCTGGTGGCATCATACAGGGAATTCTCAGCAGTTACAGGCTTTTGTTTGATTAACAGCCCCATTGAAGTAGCCTATCAGTTATGTTAAAGGGAACTGAATGTGTTAGTAACAGAATAAGCCAATTCCAGTGTCTGCAAGAGAGCTCATGTCATGCCATCTGCAGATGTGTATAGCCATTCTGTGTTTTCTTTCTTTTTTATTGAGATTTATTTATTTATTTGAAAGAATGAGTTACAGAGAGGCAGAGAAAGAGAGATAGAGGCCTTTTTTTTTTTTTTTTTTTTTTTTTTGTACAGGCAGAGTGGACAGTGAGAGAGAGAGACAGAGAGAAAGGTCTTCCTTTGCCGTTGGTTCACCCTCCAATGGCCGCCGCAGACGGCGCGCTGCGGCCGGCGCACCGCGCTCGTCCGATGGCAGGAGCCAGGAGCCAGGTGCTTTTCCTGGTCTCCCCATGGGGTGCAGGGCCCAAGCACCTGGGCCATCCTCCACTGCACTCCCGGGCCACAGCAGAGGGCTGGCCTGGAAGAGGGGCAACCGGGACAGAATCCGGCGCCCCGACCGGGACTAGAACCCGGTGTGCCGGCGCCGCAAGGCGGAGGATTAGCCTGTTGAGCCACGGCGCCGGCCTGAGATAGAGGCCTTCTATCCTCTGGTTCATTCCCAAAATGGCCACAATGGCAGGAACTGCACCGATCCCAAGCCAGGAGCCAGGAGTTTTTTCTGAGCCACCCACCTGGGTGCAGGGGCCCAAGGACTTGGGTCATTTTCTACTGCTTTCCCAGGCCACAGCAGAGAGCTGGATTGGAGGTGGAGCAGCCGGGACTCAAACCAGTACCCATATGAGATGCTGGCACTGCAGGTGGTGGCTTTACCCACTATGCCATAGCACCGGCCCCCTCCATTCTGTTTTCACATCTGCTCATCTCTTTGGAAAAAGAGTTGTTTGATATGCTTTTTCTCATAGGTCTTTGTTATTTCTCTTCCTCTTTCCCCTTCTTTTCTTCCTCCAGGAACCTTTATTGGACAGACTGGAACAGAGACAACCCCAAAATTGAGACTTCCTACATGGACGGCACCAACCGCAGGATTCTTGTGCAGGATGACCTGGGCTTGCCCAATGGGCTGACCTTCGACGCGTTCTCATCTCAGCTTTGCTGGGTGGATGCAGGTGACAGCAGGCTTGCCCCTGTCCAGGGAGAGTTTTCCATCTTTGGCCTTGGTGAAATCTAACCTGCCACTTACTTTCATGTAACCCAGAAGTTATATGGGTTTTGCATTTTAAAATGTTACATTTTATTTTATTTGTTTTTAAAAAAATTATTTATTTGAAAGTCAGAGTTACACAGAGGGAGAAGGAGAGAGGTCTTCCATCCACTGGTTCAATCCCCAATTGGTCTCAATGGCTGGAGCTGTGCCGATCCAAAGCCAGGAGCCTCCTCTGGGTCTTCCCATGTGGATGCAGGGGCCCAAGGACTCGGGCCATCTTCTGCTGCTTTCCCAGGCCATAGCAGAGAGCTGGATTGGAAGTGGAGCAGCCGGGTCTCAAATCGGCGTCCATGTAGGGTGCCAGCACTGCAGGCAGCAGCTTCACCTGCTATACCACAGCGCCAGCCCCAAAATGTTACATTTTAAGTTGTTGTTTAAATACCTGCCTACTGTTCCTGGTTCTGCCTCACAGCCAAAGCTGTCTGACTCCTGTTCTCCGTGGTACCGCACAGACCTGTAGGCATCCTGATATCTGTTAAGCAATTCACAACTTACATTTTTCATAGCTCTCTCCTGTCCCCCATAAGCTTAGTGAGGACTTGGAGCCTAGAAAGATAAAGTAAGAGCACCCACAAGTAGTCCCTGCTGTATGCCCCACCCTGGGAAATGTGGGGTGTCCCTCAGGCCAGCGATGGGGGCAGAACACTCAGTCGGGGAGGAACATCTGTCTTCTCCCCGTAGGAGTCTCTATTGAGTAATATCCGTTCCAGACACTACGTCAGGTGCCAGGGGGGATGCAGAGGCTGAGGCACAGTCCGCGTCCCGTTAGGACAGAGTAAGGCAGGAACACTTCAGTGAAATCACAGGCCTTAAGATGCAGTCCTCATGCAGGCGTTTGATGGAAGCCGGGTGCAGCTGCTCACCAGTGCTGTAGGTTAGCAGTCCTTAAAGGCTCTGAATTCATAGAGCAGGAGGGGCTGGAGAAGCTTCAAGAAGGAGGAACTTGGACAAGAGCTGGAAAATGATGTCTTTCCTCCCAAGAGAAAGGAGCCTGGGGGTTGGCGCAGACCTAGGCACCAGGTGCTTCCAGACCAGCTGACCGAGCTGCATTTTCTCTGCCCCAGCCCCTGACTCCCCAGCAGAAGCAGGTGTGGGAGCCAGAGTGGCAGTGGGTATTGATCGTTGAAAGGGGAAGGCACAGGAGTGAGAGACAGCTCTCCAGTTGTGAAGACCAGGCTGCATGTATTCTCTAGGATTTGTCACTGTAATGCCAAATGTCTCCCGCCTCTGCCCCTGGCACCCTCCAGTTGTGACACAAAGGGCCCACTTCTGTTGTGAACAGTGAGGGACTTGTCTTTGCTGCACACAGGCACCAACCGGGCAGAGTGCCTGCACCCCAGTCAGCCAAGCAGACGCAAGGTCCTCGAAGGGCTCCAGTATCCTTTTGCTGTGACGAGCTACGGGAAGAATCTGTACTACACAGACTGGAAGACGTAAGTTGGCTGCTGCTGAGGCTGGGCGGGCCTGTGCTCCACTCTGTCTCTGGGAGGCCAGGCCCTTTCCTCTGGCCCCTTGTCTTGACCTTGACACACAGAGATGCCCTTTCTTCCTCATCCTTGGGCTGTCAGGATGCAGGTGAGGGGGTGGAGGAGAAGGGGAGCAGGAGGTGCCCCTTGTCATCCGGATGCTCCTGGCAGGGAAGTTTCAAGTCTGAACTTGGACTTCCTGAGCACGTGTGTCCCTTCCCCCCAGGAGCTGGCACCGGGGCCAGCTGCATGCCCATTTCATGCCCCTGCTTATGGTTCTTAAACCGCAATGTTCCCACAGCCCCTTGTTGACCACCCTTTCTGCAAAAGGAGGGGTTAAGCTGAGGAGGCAGCTGGCCAAGGGCTCTGAAGAGAAAGCCCATTTCCTGCCTGGAATTTAGAGGGGGAGGAGCCGCTGGCTGATCATCACCTTTCTTTAGGAAGCCAGAGAAATGCAGGCCTGATGCACCCCAGGAGGGAGGGATGTCTCAGGAGCAAGGCCACTGTATCTGCTTACGGCCTCCAGTTTATACCCAAAACTGCAAAATAGGTCACTCCCTGGAGAAAAGGTCAAACCATCAGATGTACTTCTGACCTTCTGACTTTTGTGCTTTGTAGGAATTCTGTGGTGGCTGTCGATCTGGCTATTTCCAAAGAGACGGATTCCTTCCACCCCCACAAGCAGACCCGGCTGTATGGCATCACCACAGCCCTGTCTCAGTGTCCCCAAGGTAACTCGCCTATACTGTTACTCCCCATACTCCTCGGGGGAACCTGAGGATATAGAGTCCACGCCGTGGCTGCTGCCGGTACAGCTGCTAGCCGTCCTGTCTCCCAAGGGTCTTCATTACTGAGTAGATGAGCCGGGTGAATACATAGAACACACCGAGGCCTGAAGTAGACAGAGATAAAGTATTGAGTCTTGGACTGGGTCTAGAAGTATACAGTCTTCAGGTTCCAAATGGAACATTAATGTTCGGATCTCTGCTGATTTAAAAGTCCATATATTTGGCCTAACAGTGATAACAATAACTAATAAAAATAATTTCAAGTATATGTATGGCATTTACTGAGTGCTAGTAAGTTGGCATAGATCAACTTGCTTTGTATTCAGTAGTTCATTTCATCCTCACAGCAGCCCTATGAGGTGGGCACTGCTGTGCTCATTGTATAAATGAGGAAATGGAAACAAGTTCAAAGCCACACCTCTCATGGTGGCAGCCTGGCTCCAGAGTCCATGACATGCTACCTCTCAAAGGCCTCTCCCCTTCTCCACTTTCCTCCTTCTCCCCCATTAGAGTGAAACCAGGAGTGTAAGTAGATAGAAAGTACTCTATGCTTTATGAGTCTGCCTCCATGTTCTAATGAGAGCTGGAGAACCCTCCCTGAGATCTGTTTTATAGATCTAGTGGTAAGTTTGCAGAGAAGGCTGTTGAACTGATTTCTGCCTTTTGCAGGCCACAACTACTGCTCTGTGAACAACGGCGGCTGCACTCACCTCTGCTTGGCCACTCCAGGTAGCAGGACCTGCCGTTGCCCTGACAACACCATGGGAGTGGACTGTATTGAGCGGAAATGAAGACAACACTGCAATGTTTCCTCTCCAAGTATTTCACAGCAATATCCTACTTGAATCTACTTGGTCCACTGAAAAACTGTCCTCTGCCTGAGTGACCACTAGGCTCAGGCCCATCCCAGCCTGAGCCCCAACAACTTTCCCCCCACTATTTCCCAAAACATACACTTCTTTAATGGGAAAGTTTCTCCCCCTGTATGAGGACAGAATTCCCACTCTGGCCCAACTCCCAGATAAGCTTATACAAGCCTGGGTGATGATTACCTACCCCATCCCAGTTCCCTGGACCTTTCCCAAATCCTAATCTCCCAGTGGTGAGTAGAACCACCCAGGACCTAAGCCGGCCCCCTCTCTGTGGCCTTAAAAGCTCAGCCTCATTCTGAGGCCCCCACCATGCTATCAGCTGCTCAACACACCAGCCTGGGTCTGCCTAGGTGAGGTTGTGAGTGAAGGAGGGAGTTAGCCCTCCCTTACTTTTTCTCTTGGTGCTCTCATTTCCCTCTTTATATTCCCATTTTTTTATTCCCTAGATCTTCATCACCTTCATCCCAAGGCCCTCATTGTAATGTCCATGTTCTACCTTTTGATGAGAAATTACCCATCCTAGAGGATATTTGGGTACTTTGTGGATGATAATGATCATCCTTTTCCAGATAGGTATTGGCATTTCAGTAGTAGCCTTTGATACTCAAAGGCTTAAGTCAAAGGAGTATCCTATGATAGGAATTTCAAAGTGTAGAGTCAGATGTTTGAGGATGAGGAATTATTTTGATGTGCCTTAAATTATACCAGAGATTACCAAAGTCATCCTGTTTTCCCAAAGCTCCTGTATTCCAGCATGTGGTCTCTGGTGCTGTGTTTGTCTTCACCTTCATTACTAGCACTGATGTCCACTCCCCTCATGGAAATTTGAGTTCTGAGGCATAGTTTAGAGCTGGTACAAGGTGATGACTTAACCAGTCCATCAGTTTTGGTCTTTGCTCCAGAGAACCAATTTATAAATAACCATGAATCTGCTTATCCTTTTGTTCTCCATCTTTGAACTTTAGTGGCTAAATGTGCATCTAAAGACACAATATAGGAAGAGAAAATTGAATAATTATCTTAATGGTCCAGACTCTTTATTGCTCGTTTGTCTAATTAAAGGGACCACTGCTACATTTAATATTTATGTTTTTACAACTTGTTTAGAGAACCTCTTCCATTAGTAGCTAGTGTTGTCTTTTGTCAACTGCTTCCCAGAGTCCTAAAGCAATAGAGATTTTGGACTGAAAGTTGAGCATAAGGAGTTTGAGTCAATAAAGGATGGGATAAGGGAGTACAGAAGACTCAAAGTATCATTAAGAGATTAACCAAGAGCAGGAATGGAAAACCCAAGAGAAATGGGTGGGGGAGGGGATTTAAAAAAAAAAAAACCTTAAATAACTACACAGAGAAAATTCCATATTTTGCCAAAGAAAACTTATACTTGAGAACATAGAATTTTCCTGAAATTCTCCTTGGAGAAGAGATCCCTCCCCATTTTTCAATTCCCAGTGTACTTAATGCCTCCACCTACCTACCCTCCTACCATTGTCCTCACTTGCTTGTGCAGCACATTGGAAACTAAGTTGGGAGAAAGTGTTTCCTTAAATGATTGGAGTTTGTTTTCAGAGACAATTTTTTTCCCCAACAATCATAAGCTTTGGGGAACATCTGAGTCTTATAGTGCAACCTCATAAATTACTCTTTCTTCTTGTATTTATCATTCCATATCAAGCCTTCTGTATCAAATGTTCATCATGATTTTGTAAGTTTTATAACTATTTTATTTACTTTACTAGATTTATTCTAAAAGTTTTTAGATGGTAAATTCCTAAACTGTGGAAATCCCTGAAGGTGCTTAATAACTGTTGCCCCAGATTTATACAAATATTTGATGACTCCTTGAGTTTATCACCATACAAATACTTGTACATGAAATAAAAAAAAACTTTTGTTAAAAAAAAAACTTTATCTTTTTTGAATTAAGATATTTGATGTGGATAGGGTAATTCATGGAACAGACATACAGCCAGGGTCCAGTGTTGTGGTACAGTAGATTAAGCTGCCACCTGCAGTGCCAGTATTCCCTATAGGTGCTGGTTTGAGTCCCAGCTGCACCACTTCTGTTCCATCTGCCTGCTAATGTGCCTGGGAAAGCAATGGAAGATGGCCCAATTATTTGGACCCCTGCCACTCACATAGAAAACCCAGATTGAATTCCAGGTTCTTGACTTCAGCTGGGGTGGCCATTTCAGGATTGAACCAGCTGATGGGAAATCCTTCTTTCTGTAACTCTTCCTTTCAAATATATAAGTAAATCTTTTTTTTTAAAGCCATTTAATAGGCTTCAAAAACCTAAAGGCCCAGAAAGTCTTACTCCACTGTTATAACAGGTGATATATTTTGTGAACACAAGTTCACAAAAGATTTATGGGATTATAATTGACTTAAAATGAATCATGTCACAAATACCAAACCACCCTTTTGGACATTACATTCATTTTTTGGAAAAATGTATTCTAGTTACAAGGAATACAGAGGTTCCAAATTCAGCTCTTAGGATGAGCTATGTATTTTATCCCCCCTCCTCACTTTTGAGCATCAAGTGAGACCACTGATGCGCATCACCATCCACGCCAGTCCATGGGTGGAATGAGAATAGTATCTGACTTAGACAGAGTGGAAGGAGCTAGAAGTTGTAGGAACGAGGCACCCAGAGCTCAGTTGTAACAGAAGGAAACTGGTACTTTGGCTTCCCTGTGAAAGGTACCATTGACAGAATCAGCATGCAGCCTGCCAGTATGAGTTGGGTGGAAGGGAAAATTTATATTGGGACTAAAATTCCCAGAGTTCTGGTCAAAAAATCTAGGTACCTAAAGACGACATCAGGAAAGATGGTGGAGTAGGAAGTGCCAAGAACCCAACCCTTTATCTGAACAGTGAATGAACTGATGGGCTGACTGAGCCAACTATTTTGGAAGTTTGGTTTTAACAGACCCCTTGCAGCACCAGCAGAGAGCTTAGAAGAAGCTAGTAAGCCTGAGTCAATTTTAGTTTTTTCTTAGAAGTGGCTACTATATCCCATCAGCCAGCCACATTCCTGCTGTGCCTTGCTGGAGCCAGAGTGGACAGTAAGGACTTTGTTCTCCAAAACTCTGATTTTTGGGTCTGATTACCAGTTGCTGCTTTTGATCATTGATGGGCCAGCACATAATAAAATTTTCATGACACTGGATTTAGCAATGATTTCTTGGGAATAATACCAATAGCACAAGCAATAGAAGAAAAATAGCTAAATAGGACTTTAAAAGGTTTGTATCAAAGGATACTATCAACAGAGTAAAAAGACAACAATTTGGAGAAAATATCTTCAAATCTTACATCTCTTATGACATCCAGAATATTCAAAGAACTCCCTCCTGCCACTTAACAACAAGCCATTCCAAAATAAGTAAAGGGCTGGCACTGTGGCATAGCTGGTAAAGCCACCACCTGCAGTGCTGGCATCCCATATGGGTGCCAGTTCGAGTGTCTCGGCTGCTCTACTTCCAATCCAGCTCTCTGCTGTGGCCTGAGAAAGCAGTAGAGGATGGCCCAAGTCCTTGGGCCCCTGCACCCACATGGAAGACCCAGAAGAAGCTTCTGGCTTCTGGCTTCAGATCAGCGCAGCTCTGGTCGTTGTGGCCATCTGTGTACTGAACTAGCAGATGGAAAACCTCTCTATCTACCTCTGCCTCTCTGTAACTCTGCCTTTCAAATAAATAATTTTTAAAAAATAAGTGATTTGAATAAATGTATTTCCAAAGGAGGATTAAAAATGGACATTTAGGCATAAGAAAAGATGCTCAATATCATTAGTCATTACAGAAATGCAAATCAAAACCACAACTTGATACTGCTTCACACTCTTTTGAATGGCTATTATCAAAAACAGGTGTTTAGGAGGATGTGGAGAAATTGGAACCTTGTTCATTGCTAGTTGAAATGTAAAATGGGGCAGACCCTGTGGAAAACAGTTCAGTGGTTCCACAAAAAACTGAATATAGAATTGTCATATATTCCAGCAGTTCTACTCCTAGGTATCTACCCAAAAGAATTAAAAGCAGGGGCTGAAACTGATGCGCCAGTATTCTTTGCAGCATTGCTTACCCTGGCCAAAAGGTAGAAACAACCCAAATGTCTATCAACAGATGAATGGATAAAAAAATAAAATGTGGTATATCTATAAAGTAGAATGTTATCCAACCATAAAGGGGATGAACTTAGAAGACATGCTACATGATATAAGCCAGACACAAATATTACATGATTTCTCTCGTAAGGTAGCTGTACCTCAAATTCATTGAGACAAAGTAAATTAGAGCTTAGGATCTGGGAGGGGGGAATGGGGAGTTATTTCTCAGAGGTTACAGAATTTTTAATTGAGGTAGTGAAAAGATTGAAAAGATTATAGAAATAGATAGTGGTGATGGTTACCCAGCATTGTAAATGTTATTAATTCCACTGAATTACTTAAAATGTCAAACTTATGTTTTATGTGTGTGTGTGTGTGTGTATTCTACAATTTAAAAATAATGTAATAGGCCAAAAACATTGTATGTTCACCTTAAATAGTGAATTGTATGGTGTGTGAATTATATCTCAAATGTTTTGTTAAAATCACAGTAGGTAAAACCAAAAAACCCTAGTTACCCAAGATTGACACCTTGTTAGTCATTGTTGTAGCTGGCTGATTCACTAAAGGTTTCAAGATTCTAATTCAGGTACTGTTTTGAAGAAACTTTGCAGAACAATTTAAGATGAACTTGTTGACCTTAATAACAGGAAAATTGTCCTGGATTATCAAAGCATGCCCTTAAAAACAGATGAGCAAAGAGGAAGAGTCACAGAGATAAGGCAAACATAGAAAGCAAGCAAGATGAGGACGAGGGGGTCCCAGGGCCTGCACCTGCCCATGCTGGCTTTGAAGATGGAGAAGCGCAGTCTTGAGCCAAGGAATAAGGTAACTTCCAGAGACTAACCTCCTGGCTGATAAGCAGCAAATGAGGACTTCAGTCCTACGACCACAAGGCACTGGGTTCTGCTACAGCCTGAATGGGCATGGACGCTTCCAGAAAGGGATACAGTACTGTGATTTCAGCCCTGTGAGACTGACTAAGCAGAGGACCTGGCTGAGCCATCCTGTGCCGGACTTCTGAGCTACTAACTGTGAGATAATAAATGGCTGTTGTTTTAAGTCACTGACATGAGATGCTCTGTTACTCAGCATTGAAGAACTAATATCCTTGCTGCAACTGGGTGTGGGTATGTGGGATTGTGGCATACAAGGTGTATAGCAAGTAGATTATATCCATAATTCTGTCTACCTTCCCCACCCTGACCTGGGCCTCAAGAGGCCACATGGACATCTATGGCTCCCTTGTATCCTGGCTTCCTAGCAGGAGGAGGAGAGGGGAAAGTGAGACCAGGTATTTCCCCAGACTCCCCACCAGCTGAGTGGCCCAGGGCTGCTTATATCACTTGATAGAGGGTCGCAGCCCCTCTGGTAGTGTCTGCCTTTGCCTTCACTCTACCATGATCCCAGGAACCACTCCCTCCCCTGGTCACAGGGGTGCCAGGCCCTTGTTACTCTTCCCTGGTACTGCTCTATTCCTCTTAATTCCTCACACCCTGCCATAACTTCAGACCTCTCTCAACTTACCTGAATTTGAGTACATCTGGTTTTTGTTGAGACCCTGAGACAGAAATTTATAAGTCTGTAATCTCTACTTTTGTGTGTCTTTGGAAATTTCTGTAGTTCAGGTTTTTTTTTTTTCATTTTTAAAAAAGATTTATTTATTTATTTGAAAGGCAGAGTTACAGAGAGTCAGAGGCAGAAAGAGAGAAAGAGAGATCTTCCATCCACTGGCTCATTCCCTAAGTGGCCGCAACGGCTGGAGCTGGGCCAGTCCAAAGCAAGGACCCAGGAGCTTATTCTGGGTCTCCCATGTGGATGCAGGGCCCCAAGAACTTGGACCATCTTCCACTGCTTTCCCAGACCATAACAGGCAGTGGAGCAGCCAAGACTCGAACTGGCACTCATATGGGAATCAGGCACTGCAGGCAGCAACTTTACCCATAAGCCACAGCACCGGCCCCTATTTTTATTTTTTTAAAGATTTATTTATTTATTTGAAAGGCAGAGTTAGAGGGAGAGACAGAGAAAAATCTATCTTCCATTGGCTTATTTACTCCTCAAATGGCCACAATGGCCAGAGCTGGGCCAGGCTGAAGCCAGGAGCCTAGAACTCCATTGAGGTCTCCCACATTGCCATGAGGGACACAAGTACTTGAGCCATCATCTGCTCCTTCCCATGCACATTAGCAGGGGGCTAAATCTGAAGCAGAGTAGCTGTGGCTCAATAGGATATCAGCGTTGCAGTGGGCTTTACCCACTGCACCATAGTGCCCACCCTCTACTTTTTCCTTCATCCATTCATGGATTTAGTTTTTTTTTTTTTTAAGATTTATTTATTTATTTGAAATTCAGAGTTACACAGAGAGAGAAGGAGAGGCAGAGAGAGAGGGGTCTTTCATCTGCCGG
Organism: Sylvilagus floridanus; assembly: GCA_949820135.1. Classification (NCBI taxonomy): domain Eukaryota; kingdom Metazoa; phylum Chordata; class Mammalia; order Lagomorpha; family Leporidae; genus Sylvilagus; species Sylvilagus floridanus. Next base: position 50,053,763 of record OX463240.1, read on the forward strand.
TTCACTCCCCAGTTGGCCGCAACAGCCAGAGTTGTGCCGATCTGAAGCCAGGAGCTTCCTCCAAGGCCCCCACTTGGGTGCAGGGGCCCAAGGACTTGGGCCAGCCCCCACTGCTTTCCCAGGCCATAGCAGAGAGCTGGATCAAAAGTGGAGCAGCCGGGAATCAAATCAGTGTCCATATGGGATGCCAGCCCTGGAGGCAGCAGCTTTTCCCAGCTTTTCCAGCTATGCCACAGTGCCAGCCCCTGGATTTAGTTTAAAACAACGCCATGAGCATTGAGCATGTGCTCATGTGGCTAGGCCTCAGATAACAAATGCTGCGTTGGGGATTTCTGACACTACAGCAGGCAGGGAATGAATGAATGAATGCTTCATGTTTTCCCTTCTAAGAACAAGAGGGTCGGAGCGAAGCCTGATTACATCTGTTCATTACAGATGTTCTTACAATGGGGCACCTGCTGCCTCCTAAGATGCACATTAACAGGCAACTGGAATCAGAAGCCGAGCCAGCAGTCAATATATGGGATGTGAACATCCGGGTGCTGCATTAGAGGCCTACCCCATGTTTTGCTATTCTAATGCTATCTACCATACACTAGAAGGAGCATCTCTTTATAACTGAGCTAATCCATGATACCAAATATTTCCAAGACAATAAAAATGTAAAGGGAAACATGGTTTTGCAAAAGTTCTTTTAGAGGGTACGTTTGAAGACCACAGGTGTGGAAAGGGGAGGATACAGGGCCTGGAGCCCTCCCAGGCAGAAGGGTCTCTGCCCAGCTCTGATTCTCACATGGGGCTCGGGCTCTGCCTCCTCTTCCCCAGGAGGCAGGTGCTGCTGACAGCTGCGTCGGAGGGCTGTAGAGCTCCTTACAGCAGAAAAGAACCCCTACGGAGGGCTCTTGTCAAATAACATGGGAATTTAGGAGGGACCAAAACATCTTAAAAGCAGCTTCTTGGTACCATGGGGACCCATGAGCTTAGATGACAGCCTGAGCTCTCCTCTTCAGCCCTGTTACTCCTCCAGGTTTAGATCTGGGCAGGTGTTCTCAAAGGCAGTTCCAGAACAGACCGCGTGAGGGCATTACTGCCTTACGAGCCTCTCAATGCCTTTGTGTGGGGGTGAGGAGGAGGAGGTGGGTCCTACAGCCCAGAGAACTTCCCAGAAAGAAAAAAAAAAGCTGTGCCCAGGCTTTCCCAGTGCCCTGCTCAAGAACTTTAATACTGGTCTGCTGCCCAGCCTGCTGCCAAAGGAAAGCCCAAATGTGGAGGCTCAAGCCTCTGCATTTTAGATCAGATTTCCCCCTACTTGGGGGGAAGCATCTCTCCTCCCAAAGCCCTCTCTTCACTCTGGACATTTGTAGACATCCATCATACTAAGGCCAGGGCCATGTGCTTGGCAGCAGGAGGAATACACAGACGTGTTCCTGGGACAGGCATTTTGTACTGCGATTAAGAGACAGCTTGGGACACCTGCATCCCATACTGGAATGTTTGGGTTCAAGTCCCAGCTCCAGCTCCTGATTACAGTTACCTGCTAATGTGTACCCTCCTTAGATCCCTGCCACCCACAGGGGAAACCTAGATTTGAATTCTAGGCTCCTGGCTTGAGCCTGGTCCCAGCCCCAGCTGTCATGGGCATTTGGGGAGTGAACCAGCAGATAAAAGCTGTCTCCCTGCCTTTCTTCCCTTGCAAATAAAATGAAAATAAATAATTGTTTAAATGTGAAACATTCCTAAGTACATCCTATGGAAACGTAAGTGTATACATTTTTTCATGGACAGGTTATGAGCAAATCTAAACGGAGAATTACACAGGAGACCAAATCCAGAAAATGCAAGACCTTTGCAAATAGAACAGTGCATGTCTGATTCCTAACTAGGAATTACTAACAGGTGGTGTTAAATGATTAGTTCAAAATCAGTTCTAGTTATGGAGGTGACGGAATCAGGGAAAGGAGAGGTCTCGGTAGGATGGCATTCATCTGTTGAACGATAGAAAGGAGACACCTCCCTCACAATGACATCGTGAGGACGGATCAGTTATTCCCAGTGTGTGAGCAGGAAGCTGAGCCTCCTGGAAGTAGAGTGACTTGGCAGAGGGCATGCCATACGCAGGTGCAGAGCAGGGTCCAACTCTAGCTCTGGGTTGCACCAAACATCCCTCGCCACCTTCCTTCTTACAAGACTTTAAATAAGATTTAGTTTTACTTTATCTCATTTTGTTATTTGTGTTTAACACATTTGCATTTAGAAAATAAAGATAATGTGCCAGAAAATACATCACAGGAATCTCATTATTCAACAATAGTCTCATCAATGCTTGGATATTTTATCCCAGAAGTGTAAATACACACACACCATCCTGTCATATATTTTGTAAAATCTACATGGCAAACATCTTGTTAAATGTATATAAAAAAATGGGTCTTACTCTACTTTTAGTACTTTTGTTCACCTAAATAAATGTATATATGAATATCACTGTTAATGACTGCATAATAGTATTATAATCCATTATTTAATGGACAGGCAATAAATGCTCATCAACATTGTTACTGATGGACATTTAGAGTGTTTCTGCTTCTTTTTTTTTTTTACTGTGGTAAATAACACTTAATAAATACCATCATACTTATATCAGTGTCCTTGTTTCTACCTCTGGGAAAAATTCCAGTAACTTACTGTTGTTCAAAAATTTAAAACTGTCAATAGGTATCTACAGAGAGTTTATACCAATTTGCATGTTCATCAGTGTTGTTTAGGACTATCCATTTTCCCACGTTTTTGACTTTTGATAGTTTCTTTCATCACTGCCCATCAGATAAGTGAGTATGGAAATAGGGTGATGTCTTGTTTTACTAAAATGTACATTCTTGTAGTTGAGGTAAACTTTTAAGATGCATATAACTGTTACAGTTTCTCTTGTGGATTGCCCTTTAAGTCCTTAATTCTTTCCTTCATCTCTTCCTCCTCCTTCTTTAAGAAAATGTATTGATTTGAAAGGCAAAGTGACAGAAGGAAAGGCAGAGAAAGAGAGAGAGAGAAAGATCTTAATCTATAGGTTCACTCCCCAAATTCCCACAACCAGAGCTGGACCAAGCTGAAGCCAGGAGCCAGGAACTCTGAGTCTCCCACATGGGTGGCAGGGGCCAAGTACTTTAGTTTTCATCTGCTGGATCCCAGGTGCATTGACAGGAAGTTGCAATCAGAAGTGGAATTGGGGCTGGATCTCAGGTACTCCAATATGAAATGAACGGGTCCCACATGACAGCTTAACCTGCTGCACCACATCCGTCCCCTTTTCTCTTCTGGGTTGGGGCAATCTAATTGATTTATAAGGGCCTTTTACACTGTAAAGATAATTAGCATTTTGTCATATACAAATAATATTGTATATGTCATATAAAATAATATTTGTATATGCCACATACAAATAAATTCATACAAGTAATATTTTCTTGAGGGTTTTTCTGTTTGCTTTTCAGTCAGGCTTTTAGTTTTTGACATACAGGAAATTTGAATTTACTTGTAGTCAATTCCTGCTCAAAGCAGCATGAATGGGAATAAGCGCATCTACTGGAAGTCCCTAGGCTGAGAATGTCTAGACTCCATCCTGTGGCAGGTCGTACGTACACTTACAATTCTGTGTTGATGTGAAGCTGATGTTCGTCCCATCCAGAAGGATGGCCTATGGCCCCTCTCCTTGAATCGGGGTGCGTCTGTGAGGGATAATATATGGCTTCTGAAGCATAGTCACGCGGGGTGAGAAGGCTTCCACTTGGTTCTCCCGGGGTCCTCGCTCTAGGAACCCAGCCTCCATGATGTGAGGAAGCCCAGGCCACATGAGGAAGCCACACGTAGGTGGCCTGACTGGCAGCCCCAGAAGTCTGTCTACAGCAGGAACCAGCCACCAGACATGCAGGTAAGGAGAGCTTTCAGATGCCCCCAGCCCCAGCCACTGTCTCACAGCCATCTCTCTAGAACAGCCAGGAGATACTAATCAGCCCCACATCCCTAAGAGACAATAAAATGACATTATTTTCAGCTCTAAGCTGGGGGGATGAGCAGCATTTTTTCATGACACAGCAATGGGTAAATTGCATTTTCTGGGGACAGCTGACATTAAAAGCCAGGAGCCAACACTGCCCTGGTCTCTGCCCTGTTCTGCTTGGAAAATGTAAACTGACAAAGCAAGCAGGCGTCCTCTCTCAAAATTTCACAACCTCAGCACTTGTAACCCTTGATCTGTGAGCAACATGTGGCCTTCTCTCTCTTGAGAAACAGCTGTAGATCCATCTGCTGGACAGGAAAAACAAGAAGGAGGCTGGCCGGTGCTGTGGCTCAATAGGCGCTGGCACCCCGGGTTCTAGTCCTGGTTGGGGCACCGGATTCTGTCCCAGTTGCCCCTCTTCCAGGCCAGCTCTCTGCTGTGGCCAGGGAGTGCAGTGGAGGATGGCCCAAGTGCTTGGGCCCTGCACCCCATGGGAGACCAGGAGAAGCACCTGGCTCCTGCCTTCAGATCAGCATGGTGCTCTGGCCGCAGCGCACTGGCTGTGGCAGCCATTAGAGGGTGAACCAACGGCAAAGGAAGACCTTTCTCTCTCTCTCTCTCTCTCTCTCTCTCTCTCTCTCTCTCTGTCCACTCTGCCTGTTAAAAAAATAATAAAAAAAAAAAAAGGAGGCAAATTATTTCTCAGTCTCAACTCAGCCATGGAGCGCATTTTGGCAAGTGATCAGATTCAAAACGGCCTTTCACCTAAGTTCTCTCAGTCCTATTGGGACATAACCTGATTTGAATAGGAAACACCTTTGTGGCACTAAGCTACACATGGGATACTTTAGGAGAGGAAAAAAGAACTTGGGGAAGTCTGAGGTCAATAGCAGCATTTGGTGTATTTAGGGGCTCAGGAGGGTTAAGGCTAAAATTACTCCTAAGTCGGAGTTGGTGTGCCAGCCCGCCCTTCAGCCTCAGCCAACTGGGGAGGAGCTACTGCAACCCCCAACCAGGGTGACTTCCTGTAGTGCCCACGTAGACATGCCTGCCCCGTGGTCACTGGACTTGGAGTCAGATGGCCTGAGAAGAGCCCTGTACCTGGGCAAGTCCCTTCATTCACCTCTCTGAATCTCTCCTTACTTCTTGGCAAAATTAGGACGTGACGATTCACCTTGTAGTCCCTGTGGGGCTACGCGGGCTAATTAATGGAAGTGCCTGACACGTGCCAGGAACGCAGCAGCTGCTGCTTGGTGTTGACATTTGTCCAGCACTTGAACGTTGACAAAAGGCTTTCACCTTTATTGCATCAGAGGCAAATGCAGAGTACACATTGCTGTCCCCATTGTAGTGGGATTAGCTGCAGGGACGGAGAGGATCTGCTGTTTGTTTAAGGTCTGGCATTCAAACCGAGCTTTCTCCAGTAGCCACACCCATGCTGTTTTTATGGCCCATGCTGTCTTTCTTGAAAGCGCATGCGTGTCTCGTGCATTCACCAAGCAGATCCTGGGCTAGGAACAGGATGTAGAGGTAAACAGTGGGGTAGGGGAGGTTGTCCCTGAGCTGAGTCTTGAAAGGAAAGAGCAGTTTCCCAAGCCAATAAAAGAAGACAGGGCATTCCAGACAAAAGAATAAACAGCACAAGCTAAAGTGTGGAGGTGCTGCCTAAGGAATCCCAGTGCTGTCAACCGCGGGCCAGTTTGTTAGTGAGGTCTGGGAGCGGGGAGGTAGAGGGTCTCCCAGACTCATCCCTGAGGTCTTCAATGAGCCTGAGCTGTGGTTTATATCCCTGCTAATGCCGTGGGAAGGCAAGAGGGGGAACTGGGGGCATGGGTGTTGGGCGAAGTGGTCACACTCCTGCTTGCAACATGGGAATCCCAGATGAGAGTGCCTGGGTTCCACTCCCAGCTGTTTCTGATCCAGCTCCCTCCTCAATGTCACGCTGGGAGGCAGCAGATGACGGCTCAAGTAGTTGCATCCCTGTCACCCACGTGGGAGCCCTGGACTGAGTTCCAGCCTCCTGGCTTCCACCCAGGCTGTTGCAGGCTTCTGCGGAGTAAACCAGTCAATAAATGATCTCCATCTTGCTTTGCCTTTCAATAAAATGAAGATAAATGATTTTTTACAGAAGAGGGGAATTTGGATGCAGAGACAAACACACACAGGAAGAACGCCAGGGGACGATGAAGGCGGAGACTGGGGAAGTGCCATCACAGGTGCAGGAGTACCAGCTACTGCCAGCCACGGCCGGAAGCCAGCAAGGAGGCTGGAACAGATTCCCCCGTGCAGCTGCAGAAGGATCTGCCTGGCCCACTCCTCAGTCTCGGACTTCTGGTTCCAGAACGAAGATCACCGTGTGTTGGGAAGATGCCCGGTTAGCAGCACTTTGTTGTGGTTGCCCTAGCGGACTGATGCATTATCAAAAATTGACTCTGAAGGAAGATGCCACACCATTACCCCCTTGACCCCGATTCCTGCCCTGAGTCCAGCACAGGGGACCATGGTGGAGTTGCATGGACCATCCAGGAGGTGAGCAAAGACATGTGGAAGCACTTCATAATGTCTTAAATGGTATGACGATGCCAGCTGTTGCTGTAAAGTGGGGGAAGGCCACGAGGCTCCTGGACATGGTGACGTCAGCTGAGCCAGGATGCCTGGTGGGTCCAGATAACCATGCAAGCACTCAAGGAAGTTATTCCAAGTCTCCATCTGCTTATAGGTGTGGAAAGCATACGTCATTGCCTCCTTCATTGTTGCAACTTGGTTCAAAGGGCAGGATGCCTCCAGGTGTAACTAGTACAGCTGCAATGTAGAAGGTAGAACTGCTAGCATTCCACCTAACATTATTGATCTTTCAAGCCCACGATGCTACTTGGACGATGCATCTGGAAGGAAAACATGCAGAAAATGATGGCACTTAACATGTATTTTGGCAGTGTTTAAACATGAAGTATCCTCAAGGGAGATGAGATTTTGGTCAGTATGTTGTTTGATGAAAAAAGCCAGAACCGGGTTTATAGTACCCACACCAGAAGCCATTTGAGTACATCTGTCTGAAATGCCAGGAACAGTTTGTGTTCTTCACTCCTTCAGGGAGCTTGTAGTAAGTGCAGACTACACCCTGGTTCCTCCCCACCCCTATTTGAGAGACAGGGAGACAGAAAAACAAAAACAAAGCATGAGACACTAGCCAAGTGACTGGGGCGGGTCAGGGCCAGATCTGGGAACTCAATCTTAGCCTCAATCCTAGTCCTACATAGTGGCGGGGATCCAACCACTACAGTCATCATGCTGCCTTCCAGATTCTGCACTGTCAGGAAGCTGGAATTGGGACTGGAGGCAGAATTAGAACCCAGGCACTCCCAGTGTAGGACGACTGCTAGGCCATATGCCCACTGAGTCAAAAGCCTATCCCCGCCTTTGCTTTCAACAGATACCATAATGATTCCAAAGAAGTAAATGACGATTCCTACCTGAGGGAACTTGGCCAAACACTTTTTGTAGAAATAAATAGGAACGTATTACAGAACAAGACAAGTACCAGCTGGGTGTAGCACCAAAGCACCTCCTTCATTCCTGCAATAAGAAAAAGCAATCAACCAGTTAATGAATTAAGTTTTGCTTATGTTGCTCTTCTACATGTAAACCCTGTTATGTCAACTTCAAAGCAAGTGTGTGGGATGAAAACAGAACACTTGGAAACTCTTAAGGCTGTTACCACCTAGTGCCCTGCAATGAGCAAAGTGGATCTTTAAGCACCACAATCAGCACTAATGTGTGAAGGAGAAGCAGGGCAATGAATGAGTCTGAATTTCTTCCTTTCCCTTTTCTTCATGTCTTCAGTCCCTGTGGTGCTGGAGAAGGTAGGCAGGGAGCAATGCTTTCCAACACTCTCAAGTAAATGTAAAATGTAAAAAATGTAAATGTAATGTAAAAAAGTAAATGTAAAAGGTAATTTTACATTTTTTAATGTAATGTAAAAATAAATGTAAAAATAAAAAAGTCTCAGGATCCCCCTTTTTTTTTTTTGGACAGGCAAAGTTACTGAGAGAGACAGAGACAGAGAGAAAGGTCTTCCTTCTGTTGGTTCACCCCACAAATGGCTGCCCATTAACTCACTTTGCACATACAGAGATTGGGACATCTAATAAAGCCATGGAAATATGTCCGAGATACAAAGATATGCAAACAGGAAGTAACTATTTATATTCTGTGACTTGTTTTTGTACAACCAATGGCATATTTGTATTTGCACATACAGAAGACCTGGCAAGACACCCAAGAAATTCTTCACAGTGATTCTCTACAGGAAAGGTGAGGGTGGTGGTGATGATGGTTATGAGAAGGGCTTCAACTTTTCATTTTATAGTGTTCTCTACTGTCATTAGATTCTTTCACTGTAAGCATGCATTGTAGTAAATATAGTTGGGAGAGAGATTGGGTAAGATCTCACCCTATTGCCAACTACAATGCCTTGAAAATGGGAAGTTGCGTGGGTCTCCTACACAACTGTAGTGACTGTGGAGTAATTCTGTTCTCCTGAAGATGCACTTTGCAAGGGGGAGGCTGGGGGAGGGAGATGCACACAGACCTACATGCCTGGGGGAACAAATGTGCACTTGTCTCTTCGCAGAGTCCACTTCTAGGCTGACCGTGAGTGTAGCCATAGCTGCTGCCCTGAGATTAGGCTGGGAGTTTCCTGTCTAGAGTGCTCAGGCCACTTACCCTCATCTCCAGAGCCACTTCACCCATGGCTGCTTTGGGCCTTGCAGTAGTTCCTGTTTGGGTACAAAGATACAATGTGAAACTGACAAAGAGGAAGCTGTGGCTGTGACAGTGATAATGGAGTGTGGGGAGGGCACAGGGAGAGCTAAGATGGTCCTGGGCTCAGCAGGACAGAGAATGATCCCTTGTACTGCCATGGGAGGCTGTGGAGTGGGGTGATCTTCATTCTGATCTCCCTCCTCCTACTCTGTCTGTTAGTGCTCCCCACCAACAACCTTCCTCAACATTCACCCATCCCCAGCTTTTCTTCATCTCATTATTTCTCACACTGCACAGAAACGATGGCTTTCCAGACTGGCCTGTGAGTGCTTTGAAGGCAGGAACTCTGTTTCATGGATCTTTGATTTCCTGATGCTTCTACTCAAGCAGGGTATATAGTAGGAACTCCATGAATAGCAGATGGACAGATGGGTGGACAGACTGACGGATGGTTGGAGGAAGCAAGCGAGGGGTGGAGGAAGGGATAGAGCTAATGCTGTGGAAGCTGACATATTTTTACCCAAAATAAATGTTCCTCCTGCCCAAACTCTCCTACTGCCTAGATGTGGCACATGTCAGCCTGCTGTCTGGCACCTGGGCCAAGAGAGGTGCATTTCTGCACACACTGGTATCCATCCTCGTCAGCCATCTTCAGTGTCTGAAAAGAAACAGTGAAGCCTAATGGGATAAGAAGACAAGCCTCACGCTTAGAGAAAATGTTTGCAAGATGAATGTGCTAATGGACTGGTATCCAAAGTATACAAAGAATTCTTGTACTCAAAAATAAGAAACAACCCAATTAAAAAGTAGACCAAAGCTCTGAGTAGGCATTTCACTAAAGAAGATATACAGATGGCAAATAAGCAAAGGAAAAGAGGATTGATATGAGGTGATTGGGGAATTAGGAGTCAAAATAACAATGAGATTCCACTAGACACCCATTAGGATGGCTAAAATCCAAACCACTGATGATGCGGAGAGCATGCTGGTGGGTGCAGAGTGACAGGAACTCTCACTCATTGCTGGCAGAATGCAGGAAGCTACAGCTACTTTGGAAGACAGTTTGACAGTTTCTTACAAAATGAATCATACTATTACCATAAGCTTCAACAATCATACTCCCTGGTATTTACCCAGATGTGCTAAAAACATGCGCAAAAGCCTGGATGGAGTTGTTTATAGCACTTTTCTCTGTAATTGCCAAAGTGTGGAAGTAATCAAGACATCCTTCAGCAGGTGACTGGATAAAGAAACAATGGCACACCCAGACGATGGACTGCTATTCAGTGCTAAGAAGAAATGAGCTGTCAAGCCACAAAATGATGCAGAGGACAAGTCAGTGCTTATTATGAAGTCAAGGAAGCTATTCTGAAATAGCTACATACTGTATGATTCCAAATGTATGACATTTGGCAAAAGGCAAAACCATGGGGACACTCAGAAGCTCAGTGATTTGGGGTGAGAGGACAAGGATGAATTGGTGGGACATGGGATGTTTAGGGCAGTGAAACCACTCTGCATACCACAGTGGTGGATGCGTGTTATTATACTTTTGTCCAAACCCATAGACTGTGCAACCCCAAGAGTGACCATAATGTAAACTCTGGTCTCCAGTTAAGAATAATGAATATGGGCTCCTTAATTAGAGCAAATATGCCATACTAACAAAAGATAACAATAGGGAAAATGAGGCGGAACAGTGGGCAAAGGAGTATCTGGGAGTTATCTGTACTTTTTCCTTTTTCTTTTTCATTAGCTTGGAACAGTTTGAAAAATACCGAGTTTCTTAGAGGAAGCAAGCAGTCCCAGCAGGCAGTTACTTGGCCTGTGGAAGCATGAGGGTAGTCACAGTAAATTTCTGCTGCTATGACCATTGGCATCTAACGTTTACAAACCAAGGTCTTCCCTGGGCCCAAGCAGAGGTGCTGTGGGCAAGTCTGGCGGGGGCTCCATGTCTGACTGGTACTCTCCAGGCCGCCAGCTCGGAGTCTGCTCTCAGTCTTGTGGCTCCTTGATCAGGAGGCCGCAGGGATGCCCTGGTCTCATCATTGCCCTTCTAAGGACACGAATTCCTTGGGCAATCCGGGAGACACCACAGTTCCAGCTTCCCCATGGGCATATCCCTTCGTCTTCTCTGGAGTCTTCCAGTTGCTCTTGTGAAGGGGCTCCTGGCATGGAGAACTAGCATGGGGTTTGGGCTCTGCTGCCCTCTGAGACCTTGGCCTGTGCTGGGGGTGCTGGCTCCTGAGAGCTCAAAACAGGACCAAGAAATGCCTCTGGGTGGCAGGATGGGACTGCAGAGGCAGGAGGCTGCCTTTTTCGTGTAAAGCTGTCTGGATGAATTGGATTTAAAACTATGCACTTTTTAAATGCAGTGTTTAAAATAAGATGAACGATAAATGCACAGGTTTTGTTTTGTGGGCTAAAGGTAAACGCGTTGGAATTGTCATGGAAGATGTAGGATTAGTGGCCTTCTGGGCCACGCTGCATACACAGGGCCTTAGGAAAGTCTGTGCAGTGTTTTCATAATACATTTTTCCACGGATTTGTTTAAGACTTCTCCTGTGAGAGTCTTCACAGCTGAAACCTCAGAAAGAGATCCTGAAACAGCATGGAAATTTGTATGCACCGGGCAGGGAGTGTTGGGGGGGAGGGCGGAGCTGGTTCCTTTGCGGGTATGAGGAAGGTTCATGATTCAACCCACAGTCCCATAGCATAGTCCCAGAGCATCGGGCTCTGGTTCCACTGGAAGGATATTCCAAGTTGCCACCATCCTGGGAGTGGCAAGGAACACAGAGACCCTCCAGTTATCTCAGGAGAAAGGTTTCTGTGCACAGGAGCTTAGGACAAAGGCCTCATAAGCTCCTGGCTCCAGCCGAGGCTTACTCTGTCCCCTGTTCCTCAGCTCTCCCCTTTCTTCTCTTCAGGCCACTATTGTGACTTGCACCTGGTTTCTGCCCCAGGACTCTGTCTTGCTCCCTTGGATCATGCCTCGAATACCTACTCTGGATAGCAGTGGCTGGGATTGGGGGCAAGGCAGGAGGAAGGGCCTGCAACAAGAAGGGGCTGCTCTGGGCAGTGGGGGTCATGGTGGCTACAGAGGCACTGCACTGTCGCCAGTGGGGCCAGTGGGAACTGTACAGCTTCTCCCACTGGAGGCTCTGGGGAGGCTGGTAATTGGTTTGTCCATTGTAAATAGGTTGTTTTGGAGGGAGTAATGGAATTGTATACTGGTGGGAATTGCTAATTTAATTGGTTCTATGATGGAATGGGTGCAAGCATTGCTCTCTGGACCAACAGCCACCACTCAAGCACCATTGTTGGAGAGGCTGCTGTGCCCTTGTAAGGGTGCTATGGGGTGCTGGAAGACCCCTATGCCTGCATTAGAGCCAGTGCAAAGGGGGCAAGCCTGTTGCAGGCCAGGCCCTGCCTAGACACAGCCTTTGCGGTCCTGTCAGAGGCAGGTTTGGGGATCCTAGGGTGGTGGCAGCACTGCTGTTTGAGTATTATTGGGCGTCCCTAAATGGAAAAGAGATGGGCTACAAGTCTAGGGAGCCCCAGCTTGCAGTGTGGGATCTGCTGCATGCAGACAGGACTCTGAATCCCATCTGCCCATTTTCTCTGTGGAGCCAGAGAGGTGACATGAAACAGAGGCCCTGGAAGAAAGCTGATACTTGGTGACTAAGTCCAGAGGAAAGAGTGGGGCTCCTGCCTGGTCACCCCAGGGTTTATTTGGCGTGGCAGGCACAGTGGCCCTGAGTATCAACAGTCTCATCTGCAATGAGACTTTCTGCCCAGAGGTGTATCAGCTGCTGCTGTCTTAGGACAAATAATTGTATCTAATGGTGGTATATGTTTTATTTTTATTTTTTATTTATATGAAAGGCAGAGTTACAGAGAGGCAGAGGCAGAGAAAGAAAGAGATCCGTCTGCTGGTTCACTCCCCAAATGGCTACAATGGCAGGAGCTGCACCGATCCGAAGCCAGGAGCCAGTAGCTTCTTCCAGGTGTCTGATGTGGGTGCAGGTGTCCAAGGACTTGGGCCATCTTCCACTGCTTTCCAGGCCACAGCAGAGAGCTGGATCAGAAGTGGAGCAGCCGGGACTCAAACTGGCACTCGTATGGGATTCCAGCACTGCAGATGGATGCCTCACCTGTTATGCCACAGCACCAGCCCCATATATATGTTTTAAAGTTTTATTTGTTGGGGCTGGTGCTGTGGCACAGTGGGTTAACCTGCAACCACTTGGGAGACCTGGAAGAAGCTCCTGGCTCCTGGCTTTCAATTGGCTCAGCTCCAGCCGTTGCAGCCATCTAGGGAGTGAACCAGCAGATGGAAGACCTCTCTCTGTGTCTCTATCTCTCTCTGTAATGCTGCCTTTCAAATAAACAAATATATTTTTTAAAAATATTTGTTTATTTGAAAGGCAGCATTACGGAGAGGCAGAGGCAGAGAGGGGAAGAGAGAGAGAGGCCTTTTAATCCACTGGTTCACTCCCCAAATGGCAGCAACAGACAAAGCTGGGCCAGTCCGAAGCCAGGAGCCAGGAGCCTCCTCCGGGTCTCCCATGCAGGTGCAGGGGCCCATCTTCTACTTTCCCAAGCTATAGAAGAGAGCTGGATCAGAAGTGGAGCCATCGGAATTGAACCGGCACCCATACGGGATGCTGGCACTGCAGGTGGCGGCTTGACCTGCTATGCCACAATGCTAGCCCCCGATATATGTTTATACCTCACCTCTTTCCAAAAGAGCCACCCATATTGTACGTTAAGTTGGTGTTCTGTGTGCTAAGTAGTTGTGTGTACTGGAATGCTTCATTTGTAGCCGTTTTCACGTTAGGTTCCCTTTACCCTGGCTTCAAAGTGGAAGTAGAAAGTGAAATAGAACAACTGGAAGTAGAGCAAACTGCCTCAGAGAGCACTCGGGGTGCCCGAGATGTCTGGGACGAAAGGTCCACAGTGAGGAGCTCTCCCACGTGGCCTGGCCCCTGGCACAGTGCAGGTCACCGAACTCGCCCTTCCACAGAGGAGGAGTGTCCCAGTGCCATGCTTAGTCCTTGAGTGTTTGGTTTCCTGAGCTCTGCTGTGGTTACACCCCAGTGATACAACCACGGACAAACTGTTCTACTTTGAGAAGAAGTTGGTCATACCTTTCATTTTTAAAGACTTAACATATGTGTGTGTGTGTATGTACGTATGTACATCAAAGGCAGAGCAACAGAGTGGGAGAGAGGGAGAAAGAGAGATCTTTCACCTGCTGGTTCACTCCCTAAATGGCTACAACGGCTGGGGCTGGGCCAGGCCAGAGCCAGCAACTAAGACCTCCATCAGGGTCTCCCATGGGAATGGCAGGGGCCCAAACACTTGGGCTACTTCCTTCTGCCTTCCCAGGTACATTGGTAGGAAGCTGGTTGGGAAGCAGAGAAACCAGGACTGGAACTGGCATTCCAAGATGGGATGTGGGTGTCGCAAACAGCAGCTAAGCCCGCTGTACCTCAATATAGGCCCCTACATTTATTTTTTATAGAATTTTAGTTCACACTTGGAGTTTAAGCAAAAAAGAAACTGACCTCCCCTCATGCTGATGTATCATCAGCTCACTGTTAACAAGTCCGGTACAGTGGGCATTTGGCACAGTGGTTAAGACTGGGGACAGCTGCACTCCATATCAGAGTGCCTACCATCATGTCCCATCACTGAGCCACCTTCACTCCTCCATGGGTGAATTCCAGTGAGGCCATTTGCCCAGAACGACATGTTGCCATCTGTAATGCACTGGAGTCTGAACCCTGGTGTTCAGTCCTTATGGGCTCTGTCGCTCCATCATCTCTGAGCGTCAGTCTCTTCTCCATATGTGTGGACCCACAGCCCTGATGGAACTTCTCGTGGGAGAGCAGCTGGCAGAGTGTGGGGTCTGTGGTTCCTCTCAGTTGACATCCACTTCTCACTGTCACACGAGAGGTGATTATGACAAAGGAGCTCACAGATGGGTAGCCTAGATGGAGGGTCTTATCCTCAGTGCTCCTGTCTGGAAGTCACCTTGGGGACCAGGAGTGGTTGACACACCCACTCAACACTGCACACAGTTCAAAATGCCCCGACCCATGCTCCAGCCCTTGAGAACACTGGCACGGGCAGCACAGAGAGGGAAGATGAGTCGAGCCGCTCTGCCCCGTGCTGGTCACAGAATTATCAAATGGAGCGTCCAAACAGAGGGCCAAGCCCAGATGAATTGCAGGAGCTCGGGTAGGGAGAAGCAGTGTTCACCTGGTCGCCAGAGGTGTAGAGTCCCCAGCCTGCTCGTGGTGCAATGAAGCCTTGTGTAAGGCACGCTGGAACATTGTGCAAAACTCTTGCCCAAAATGAAAAGGTACAAAGGGCTTCTCTGCACACGGAAAATGGAAGTGAACTTAGCATTGCTTCTGGTTCAAGTTTGGCCCTCAAAAAGCTTCTTGTCACCCTTCTGGGAGCTACCAAAATGGCCTTCCCCACAAGGAACTCTACAACTGGGTCTGAGTCCAGAATCCCAGGCAGGTTCCTCTGCTTGGGGCCATTGTTACCCACACCAGCGCCCTCTGCATGCAACACAAATAATGATTTTTTGAAAGTGGACCTCATCCATAGTTTGAAAACTACCCACTATCAGATCTCAGGCCAGATGTCCAATTTATGGTACTTTTCCTGTAACTTCAGATTGGTTTCTTTTTATTATTATATTTATTTTATTTATTTGAAAGTCAGAGAGACAGAGTGAGAAACAGACAAAAATGTCCTGTCTCTTGGTTCACTTCCCAGATGCCAGCAACAGCTGGAGCTTGGCCAGGCCAAAGCCAGGAGCCCAGCATCAGCCCCGGTCTGCCATAGGGTGGCAGGGACCCAGGTCCTTGAGCCATCACCGGCTGCCTCCCAGGGTGTGAATTAGCAGGCAGCTAGAATCAGGAGTGGAGCCTGTACCCAAACCCTGGCACTGCAATGTGGAATGTGGGGGTCCCAAGTGGCATTTGAACTGCTACACCAAATGCCTGCACCCGTTTCTTTTTCCCAGGCCTCCCTCGATGGAGAGATCTGTTCTCCTCGCCCTCCTCTCTCTGTGCTATGCTGTTGCCCCATGACCACGCTCCCTCTGCCCAGAACTCTGCCCTTGGCCTTTCCTCTGCCAGCCCTGGAGTATGGTTGAGCATGCATGTGTGTGTGTGTGTGTGTGTGTGTGTGTGTGTGTGTGACTGTCCGTGGGGTGGAATCTGGCAGATGGGATAATCATTCATTCATTTATTTAATCAACAAATGCTGACTAGGCACTTACTGTGAGGGAGACTATGGGTGCAGCAGTGGAAATATAGACAAAGTCCCTGCCTCATATCCCATATGGGTGCCACTTTGAGTCCTGGCTGCTCCACTTCCTATCCAGCTCTCTGCTAATGAGCCCAAGAAAGCAGCAGAAGATGGCCTGAGTGCTTGGGCCCCTACACCCACATAGGAGACCTGGAAGAAGATCGTGGCTCCTGGCTTCGGCCTGGCCCAGCCCTGGTCATTGCAGCCATTTGAAGAGTGAACCAGCATTGAACCAACCCTCTATCTGTGTCTCGCCATCTGTCTCTAATTCTGCCTTTCAAATAAATAAATTCTAAAACAAAAACTAAAGCAAACCCATGCCTCCTAAGGTGTAGGAGCCTAGCAGTGCACTGCAAGAAGGCCAAGAGCCACCAGGGCCACCTCTGTAAAACCAGAGAGAGGCAAGCGTGCCCCTGGGTGGCCCAGCTTCCCCGCTCACATCCATCCTGTGGCTGTGGGGGGCTCCTTCCCCCAAAAGACCTTCCAGGGAAGCACTGTAGAAGCTTGCTTTCTCCCTCTGTGATTCTCTGAGACAGTCTCAGCATCTTCTGCAGGAGGCTTTCCTTTTAGGGGGCAGAGGTGGGAGGAGAGGGTCCAGTTTTCTAGGCCATCCCTGGCCCTGAACTTGGGACTGGCCTCTTTCCTTTAGCAGCCATGTTTGCTCCATGCCCACAATAACAGTCGGCATGGAGAACAGATGCATGGAGTGGTTGTGAGGCCAGTGGGATGCAATGCAGGGGTCCTAGGAAGCTCAGCACGGTGAGGCTGGCAGTGGGGTGGGACTGCAGAAGGGGCGGAGCGGGAAGATGCTGTACCTCAGGTGAGGCAATGATGGAGGCTGCATGGTTCGTCAGTTTCCCAGAGGTTGCAGAAGCTCCAGAAAATGTCATGTCTGAACACTGGCAGTGTGTTTGGCACCTGCCACTGTGGTAGCCCAAGTCAGGAAGTGGAGAGAGCACCTTGAGGTGGCCCCATTCAAATCCTCCGGCTGTGCATCCTCTGCTGGGTTGCTCAACTTCTCTGAGCCTCATTTCGCTCACTGGAGAAGACTTTCACCTGATACCTACTTTGGAAGGAGGTTTTGGTGGTAAGGAATGGGAAGGGTAGGGTGTGTCTTACATTGGAGGTGTGTCTTACATGCTGTCCACCTGATGTGGCTCTTCACTCTCCCAGCAAGCCAGGGAGGTTTGTTCCCTGGCAGGACTTCTGGAGAGCTAGCTCAGTGGTTCTCGCATGTGAACTTGCGTGCGTAAGGCACAGCTTCCTGGGCTCCCCCACTAGAGATTCTGATCCTGTACATCTTGGGGGGCTTGAGAATGTACCTTCCTAACAAGTCCTCAGGGGATGTTGATGCTGCTGAGTGGGGACAAGGACCATGCTGGCTGGCATTGCGCCTTCAGAGATGAAGATCTGAGGTTCAGAATGTCGGCGCCCTATCCAAGGTCAGCAGAGTCTCTTCTTGCAGTTCCTGGTGCAGGCCAAGGTCAGGAGGCCTTTGCTGGGAGACAGGAGAACCAAGTGCTGGGCATGCGTGAATGTCAGGATGCACAGTCAGACTCAGGGCCCAGAGTCCCGCAGACAGATCAAGGTTGCTGCAAGAGGAATGAACTTGACAGAGAGCAAAGCCCTGTGGTGCCCAGGAAGAGAACCGAGCTCAGGGAGGCTAAGCCTCAGGAACTGTGTATGTAAGAGTGAGCGTGGGGGAGCAAGGAATGAGTGGGAGGGGTGTGTGTGTGTGAGAAAGAGAGCGAGCCGAGCGAGTGAGCCAGTGCTTTTGTGAGTGGATGTGTTAATACATGTGTGACTGACAGCTCAGGCTGCGGTCACAAGAGATTCTGAACCAAGCAGCTTCAACAATAGAACTGTTTTGTTCATAGCATGGAGGCTAGAAGTCCAAGATCACGGGGCTGGTGGATTTGGCTTCTCCTGAGGCCTCTCTGCGCGGCATGCGGGTGCCGTCCTCTCCCAGTGGCTTCCCCTATTCCCTGTGTGTGTGTGCGCGTGCGCACGCGTGTGCGTGTGTCTGCATCCTCATCTCTTACAGGGACACCACTCAGGTTGGATTAGGGATCTGCCCTAATGGCTTCATTTGAATTTAATTACCTCTTTAAGGCCCTAAATGGCCACATTCTGAGGTGCTGGGGGTTGGGGCTTTTGCATATGAATTTGTGGGTGGTTGTCACAATTGAGTCCATCACAGTGAGTATATGCATGTGTGTGTGTGTGCATGTGGTGAGAGTGTGTGTGTGCATGTAGTGAGTGTATGCATGTGTGGATCAGGCCAGGAAGCAGGTGCTTCATGGAAAGCCTGGCGCTTGTGCAGGACCCCTGCCCTGTAAGAGTTCTGGGCTGTATGGAACCCTACTTTCCTTCCAGCTTGTCTGGCTATGGGAGTTTAGGAAGAAGTTCACGTGGATTTCAGAGGAGTTCCTCCAAAGTGCACGCAGCATTCAGCCTCCCCCTTAGGCTGAGCACTGTCGTGGGGTGATGCTGCCTGCACAAGCCCACCACGGCCAGGGGCCTCTGTGGCTTCCGTCCGCCAGCTGCAGTGCCAGCTTTGCTCGCTCCGGCTGGCCACCCACGTCACTTGCTCCTTCTTCATGCACTGTCATCCGTTGTGTATTCCTGAGGCCAGCCTCCTTACTTATTTTTAAAGCCACAAAAGACATTTCTGAGTCTTTCTAGTTAGTTGAGCTGGCTCTTTCTCCAAGAAAGAGCTGTTTGTGGGCCTGCGGGGGATGTGGCAATCAGTTATTTCAGGCCTTTCGAGAGGCCTGTTTTCCATTCGGAATGGCCGTGTTACCTAATAGGCCACCCTTCGTAGGAACTGAACAAAGAGTCCCTGACACAATCACAACCGTCGCCTGTGCTCGACACAGCTGGACAGTTACTTAGCTTCCTTGCACAGCAAGCACAAGAGAAGGGGCCAAGGTCTGCACAGCCTTTAGTGTGAGCTGGGTAAGGCGTGAGCAACGTCAGGCACGCTCTTGGGTCCGGGGGGGGGCTGCTCTCGAGCTGCAGGGTTTGCACCAGGGGTGGCTGCACTGTGCCACAGCCGGGCATGCTACGTGGCAGGAGGGGCAGGGCCTCGCTCAGAGCCTGCTCTGCACTTTGCACTCACTAAACGTGGCTGACTGAAATGGCACGTAAGATTCAAAGGAGGCAGATGTGCTGCAGGCAGGAAGGAGGGGGCTGGACTTAATGGAGAGATGTTTTGACCAGCTCCTTTCTGGAACATTCACTGCAGGGGCTGCCCTTGCCTGCGAGAAAACCATTTAGTCAGGAGTCAGAGGCGTCTGCCTGAAATTGCTTTTCCAGTACCCATGGCGTGAACACTGGGAGGTAAATAAGCCTTCTCAAGAATTTCAGTTTCCTGCTTATATGTTATGTGAAAAAAAAAAAAAAACAGCAACATTAACTGCAGCTAGAGACATGAGGAAAAAGACGGGAAGGGAAACTGAAAAATAATAGTAATTGCACTGGGCTTGTGGGATCATGATTAAATTCGTCTCCTCTTCATGACTTTCTGGGTTTTGGCTTTGAGCGAGTCGTCTTCTGGGGAGTTATAGTCCTCTGCTGCTGTGACCGCGGGAGGCGTCACTTTGGGCCAGCGGGGGCCCCCCTGAACCTCAATCTCAGCCTCAGAGCCTGGGAGATCAGCAAAGACCTCAGCAACAGTAAACCCAGGCCACTGCGGGGGCTGAGGTGGCCCTGTGGTGAGGCCACAGCTGCCCGTGGTGGCCTCCTCTCACTTTGCCCCAGCAGCCTGAAATCCCAGCTCCCTTTTTCACTCCTCCTTATCCTCTCGCTCATTCATTCATTAAATCTTTGTTAAGTTCCTTTCTATGAACAGCGAGTCACATCAGGACCTGGGATACACAGACCATGACTCATGTCCTGGGCTCCCGGCTTGCACAGGAGGCAGATGTCTGAACAAACGGGGATCAAACAGGAACAGCAGAACAGCCAATAGGGGTGCTCAGGGCCAAGAACCCGAGTGTCGAGTGAGGAGGAAATCAGTAAGGGTTGATTGATTATCCATCTGTCCATCTGGAGCTTTGCAACACAACCTGCCACTCTGTTGTCATCAGTGTCAGTGCTGTGCAACAATGAGAATTGGCCCTGGACTTGGAGTCAGAGGCCCTGGACATTTATCATAAACTCATGACCTAGGGTCTGTCGCTTAACCCCTCTGGTCCCTTCACTTCCAAATCAGTCAAATGGCAGAGTTAGAATAAGCTGGGGTTGCTAAGCCCTTTTCTCATTTTGTTGATGGCAGAACTCCTGCTTCTGTGCAGTAAGTGCAACTGAGCTGTCAGGAGCCTGGCTCTCCTAGTCTCCTTCTCCTCTTTTCCTTTGGTCCACTGTAGACTTAGAAGAAACTTTGAAAACCCCCAGACTGGATGGTTCCTTCCAGGTTCCTTCTGAGCCAGACTCCTAATAATGACCACCTCCATGGTTACAGGATGGCAGGGATCCATTTGGTGGCTCCAAGCCTGTGTACTGCCACGTCCACCTGGGGCTGTGCTGGATCTTGGCTATTGGCTTGGTCAAGTCCATGATCACTAATTATAGAGGAGTTACTGCAACATTTCCCGAGGAAACCAGAGTGAGGGTTTGGTTTCCACTTAGATTGAGCAACTTCCTTTCAGGGCCCTAAGTCTCTCAGCAAAGCATTCTCTTGCAACATAGGCAAGTCCAGTAACACACAAGGGTTGTGATTGTGCGTTTGGTGTGTGTATGTAAGTGTACCTTTGGGAGGAAACCGGGCCTTGATTATTCACTCTGGTAGGATTGTGGATGTGAGTTTGATTGTCTACTTTAATCATCTTAAGAGTCTGGGATAGTTTGAGGTCACAATTCATGAGCAGCATGGGAACAAGGGACAGTTAAGGATTTACTGTTAGATTTAAACTAAATAGTGTTACCCCAAGACCCAGGAGACATTTCACTATAGCCATCCCAAATAATTTAAACCCACACGGAAGCCATTCAACACTTTCCTTACTTGAATCCTCCCCTTAAATGTTTTGTCTCTTCTGTGGGATAGCTAGGTCTCTCTCTTTCCCCAGGCCATCCCATCCTGCACCCAGCAGGCTGAGTGGAAGCACAGCCCCTTCAGCCTGGCTGGCCTCTGAAGAGGGTGGGGAAATGTTCCCACTTTAACTAAGAGGCCCAAATCCCTGGGTCTCCTTCGCACTGTTCCTAGTCTTGTTTATGCACGTTTTGGTTGATGGGCACGGGAGTGTTTTCAGATTTCTCAGCCCACCCCGTCCTCTTTTTGTGAATACCTTGACCCACTCCACCATTGCCTGTTGGCCCCCAGGCCATAAGTAAATCTCCCAACTTTCAGCTTTTCCTATATCCCTAAAGGAACAGCTGCACTCAGTGATAGCTCCGTGGACCTGTCTGTCTGAGCCCCGTTCTCTCCCCTGGAGTGGTTATCACCAGAACTCATGGGAACTAGGTCTTCCCTGCCAGAAACTTCTCAGAGTGTTTACTGGGGCCAAGCAGAGCACTGTGCTACTACAGACGGTGGTGCATGTGGGGGTTCAAAACAAAAGAACCCTGGCTGGGGTGTGTGTGTGTGTGTGCGCGCGCATGTGTGTGTGTGAGAGACAGAGATTGAGAGTGAGAGTGAGAGATGGGGGAGGGAAGAAAGGAGAGAGGGAAGGGGAGGGGAAAGGAGAGGGAAGGGGAGGGGAGAGGAGAGGAGAGCCAAGAACTCTTAA
Source organism: Sylvilagus floridanus (assembly GCA_949820135.1). Classification (NCBI taxonomy): domain Eukaryota; kingdom Metazoa; phylum Chordata; class Mammalia; order Lagomorpha; family Leporidae; genus Sylvilagus; species Sylvilagus floridanus. The sequence continues at coordinate 50,075,585 of OX463240.1, forward strand.
AATTCCCAAGGAGCTTATATCAGGCAGACAGGAATGGGTATTTAGTCTGGGGGACCCCCTGTGCGTGGCTGATCTAGATGTGGAATCTACTGCACAGTTCAGGAGAGGACCTAGAGTTGCAGAAGGCTAGCAGAACCCTGGAATGTGTGCCAGTGGTTTCTAGGCTTCCAGTGAAGTGCCCTTCCTGCTCTAGGTAAGTTTTGCACGTGATGACTACCCTGCCTCAAACCCGACTTCACTTGCATGGTCACTAATTTCTGTTTCATTGCTGTCAGTTACCCATGTGGCTGGTGGGATTTAAGGCCAGCCACCTGTGTGGGCCTGAGGCTCCCAGATGTTCTGCTTGAAAATATGCTTAGTCTGCATCTAGCACTATTTTGCCCCAGCTCCTTTAATCTAGAACAACTCTGTGAGGTACGTGCTGCTATAACCTTCTGTCTCAGTTCATTTCCAGTGGCTGCAATGGAGTACCTGATTCTGGATAATTTATACAGAAAACAGGTGTATTTTGGCACATAGTTCTGGAGGCTGGGAAGCCCAGGAGAGGGTAGTCACCTCTGGTGAGGGCCCTCGGCTGCTTCAGCTGATGGGGGAAAGTGGAAGGATGAATGGGAGCATGCAGAAGAGGAAGAATAGCTTGAGAGGAAACACTTTGCTCTGGGGTCACTAACCCAGTCCCATGAAAGCTATCACAGACTCACGGGAGAAAAGCATGGATCCATTTATGGAAGCTCCACCCTCAGGACCCAAACAACTCTCAACACCAATGCAATGGCAGTCAGATTTCCACTGGTGCTTAGGAGAGAACAAGCCACATACAAATGATAGTGTGCTCATTTTCTGAAAACACTTTGGGCAACCGAGAAGGCTGGTAGGTTGCTCATGGTCCTGCAGCCAGGAGTGCGGTGAACGTGGGATTTGAGCCAGGTGTTCTGACTCCAGCATCCCAGCCTCAGTGCTTAACACAGAAACAATAGAGTGTGGCTCTTAGGCCAAGTCTGTCTAGGTTTAAGTCCCAGCTCTTCCACATAGCAGCTGGCAGACCCTGGTGAGTTAAGATACTTCTCTGAGCCGAGTTTTGCATCTGTAAAATGGGAATGATAACAATATCCCCCTGGTAGGGTAGCTGTGCCACTTAAACAGTGTGGAGAGAGTCCCCAGCACTTGGCAAAGCAGCGAGTGTGCTATTATTCTTATTATGTTAATCTGCCTCCATGCATATAACCCTGACTTGAACATTAGAACAGCGTTTTGAAAAACTTATTTTGAATAAAATTCAACCTCACAGAAAAATTACAAGAATAATAGTATGAACTTCATGCACTCTTCAGACTCATTGATTGTTAATACTTTTCTGTATTTGCTTTATCCCTTTTTTCTTTCTCTTGCTCCATAAATAACATTGTTTATTTAAAAGATTTATTTATTTATTTGAAATTGAAATGCAGACAGAGAGAGAGAGAGAGCACGCATGCTTCTATCCACTGGTTCATTCCTCAAATGGACACAACAGCCAGGGCTGGACCCTGCTGAAGCTAGGAGCCCAGAACTCTATCCTGGCCTCCCAGACCAGTGCTAGGTGCCAAACACTTGGGTTATCTTCCACTGCTTTCCTAGGCACATTAACAGGAAGCTGGATCAGAGTCAGAACAGCCAGGTCTCAACTGGGGCTCCAATATGGAATGCCAGTGTCTCAAGTGGTAGCTTAACCATCTGTACCACAGTGCCAACCCCTGTTCCTGTGGTATTTACTACAATTTTGACTTGTTACATTCAAGAGCAAGGACATTGTCAAAAGTAACCACAATACAATTATCAGATTCAGAAAAGTTAACATGAATACAATCTATGATCTAAAATGCAATCCATATTCAGATATCACCCATTAATCCAATGATCCAAAGGTGGAGAAACTGTTTTTCTCTGTTCCAGGATCCAATCCAGAATCCCAGGTTGCTCTCAGTTGCCAGTCATGTCAGTCTCGTCTAGCCTGGGGTCGTTCTCCTGCCTTGCTTTGTCCTTCCTGTTGGGTCATTGTTGCAGAACATAATTTGCATTTGGGCCTGATTTGTTCCTCGTGATTGGGTTCTGATTATGCACTTTTGCCAGCAACACGACATAAGGGATGTCTGTTCAGTAGATCACGCTAAGAGGCACATGGTGTTAGCTTTCATCTGTGGGGAGATGCATTGCGACTATAAATATCTTGTTCCTCTCAGACTTGCACCTAGTGGTTTCTAGATCAGAGCAAAAGGCCACACCCTGGTGCCCCAATCTGCACTGAGGGTTTCTTACGACCTTCCTGTCTTTCCCATGCTCTCTCTCTCTCTCTCTCTCTCTCTCTCTCTCACACACACACACACACACACACACACACACACGTTGCCTTCAGGAACCCATGTGCTTCCTGTGCCTGCCTTCCCTGTTGATCAGAGCAGGGACTCCATAAATGCTTGTCACATTGAAGTACATCTTTAAAAATCTGACCTGAGGTCCGAAGTGGCTTCTCAGGACCAAGTGCTGCAGCAGTAGGCGCCTTCACAAAGAAAGCCATGTCTTTCCTCTGTGGTTTGTGAGGGTGGGGCCACCGAGAGCACAAGTATCCTTTTCATCTGCCTGCAGGAACTCTGAATGGTATATATGTAACAAAGGAAGGAGGGGAGGGAGGGAGGGAGGAGGAGATGGAGGGAAGGAGAGAAAGGAGAGCAAGGGAAGGGAGTGAGAGGGACAAAAGGACGAAGGAAGAAAGAGGAAGGGAGGAGCAAAGGGAAGTTAAATGTGAACGTGCCTCACACACCAGCCACTCTGCTCCATGTGACGTTTCTAACAGCAGAGTCTGAAGGCTACTGGAAGGCTCCTCATTGGAGAAAGGAGCTGTGGCGTGGATGCACACATTTAGTCAATCTTTATTAAGAATCTGTTGGAAGCTGGCAATGCTCCACGAGCTGGAGTTATGACGGTGAGTGAAAGTCCTCTCATGGAGGAAGCATTTTCATAGGCACTGAGAGGCAGTGGACCGGTGTCACCACATGCACACTCCAGTGTGTGAGCGCACCTGTCAGAGGGTGGTGACAGGGTGTTGAACAGTCCTTGTAGTCATTTGAACCTCAGTCTTATGTTAATGGTTACTGGTTACTGGATTAGTCTGGAGGCTTGATCCCATCATACTGTCCAAAAGTGGGGCTTTGGGCAGTGATTGAATCAGATTAGATTGCTAGGGTGGAGCCTCCCAGTGGAATCATGGCATTGGAGGTTGGATGGAGAGCGTGCGTGCATGCGTCCTGTGTCTCTCTGCTTCCTGGCTCACCATGTGACTGCCCCTTTACCATCCTCTGGCATTACCAGGTGCCTGGACAAATGGGGCCTCCTAATCTCTGACTGAGAACCCCCAAACTGTAAGCCAACATAAGCCTTCCTTCCTCAGAAACCCCTCTTGGGTATTTTAGTTAAAATATCCAAAAGCTGACTCACAGAAGGGGGTTCAGTGAAAAGGGTAGAAAAGGGGCTGGCACTGTGGCGCAGCAGGTTAAAGCCGTGGCCTGAAGCGCCGGCATCCCATATGGGCGCCGGTTCTAGTTCCAGCTGCTCCACTTCCACTCCAGCTCTCTGCTATGGCCTGGGAAAGCAGTGGAAGATGGCCCAAGTCCTTGGGCCCTTGTACCCATGTGGGAGACCTGGAAGAAGCTCCTGGCTCCTGGCTTTGGATCAGCACAGCTCCGGCCATTGCAGCATTTGAGGAGTGAATGAGTGGATGGAAGACCTCTCTCTCTATCTCTACCTCTCTCTGTAACTCTGTCTTTAAAAAAAAAAAGGTAGAAAAGGGATACCTTGCAGTCAGAAATAATAAACTCAATTGACAAACAGATGTGAATAGGTCTTAAAAAACAGAGTCAATTGAAAGAAAGGCATAGAATAAAGTTGATGGCATATTTATTAGACTTAGAAACACATACCCAAATTATGCTATGCATGTGTATATAGATGTGCATGTGTATATGTGCATAAAAATTCAGGTATACACTTCTATCTAAGTATTTATATATAAATTTGGTAGTGTGCAAACCTAAGGATGGATATGAATGGAAATTTGGGTAAGGATAAAGGGAAAAATAATAAAACAAGTGAAGACTTTTGCCTGGATGGATGATAGGGGGCAGAACTGGGATGTAGGATTATCACAGTTGAATGCACATGAGGACCAAAATGAATGGGGAAGAGAGGAGATTTTGTTGCCAAGAACAAAGTGATAAGCTTACTTTCCCCTCTGCCCCGCAGCATGGGGCTAGGGCTGTCTGGGAGACCCTGTTTTGTGTCTCTGCTCCATGAGGCTGTGTCCGGGGCAGTGCAGCCTGCAGACCTGCCATGGCGGGGAAGCAGCAGGGATAAGAACGGTATCAAGAGGAGGTAGATGGGCAGGCAGGAGGCAAGGAGCCCCACTGCCCCCAAGCCTGTGACTGTCTTCCTGTGATCACCCACCTCTGGTTCACATTTCACTCCTACCATCTATGAGCCATGAGACATTCGGGCAAATGGCTTTCTCTCTCTAAAGCTCAGTTGCCCCATCTGTGAAATGGGAATAACTAATTCTTTCACAGGGTGGTTGTGAATATCCCTTGAGCTGATGCATGTAAAGCCCCCTTCGCATATGCATGCTTGGAAATTCTTAGCTATGAACAACCTTCTCTTTTGCTGCCCTAAAAAAGATTGCCAGAGTAGCTTAGTTCCAGAATAATCTCTCTGCATGTTCAGGACATACTGCTGCCTGTGGCTTTCACTTTGAAGCCCAGCTAACATGACCAGTCTCAGACAGCTCCCAGGATCAGGTGCTGGAGAATGTGCTGGTGTGGATTCCACCTGACCACGTTCCTGTGCAAGAACAAGAAGAAACCAAACGCTGCCTGATTGATCTCCTCTCCAGGAAGCTCTCGAATTGCTTGTTTGTTTTTCGGTTCACTGGGCTCAGGACAGCTTCTTTTCTCTAGACTTTTGGCATGGAATCACATAAGGGAGTCACGGTACTAGGGAGGACATGTATGTGCTCATGTGTGTGTGTGGTGGGGTGCATGCCTGCATGTGTGATCTTATCTTAAATGGCTGCTGAGTCCCCATCTCTGAAGCTCACTTCATGGCGCCTTTCCTCAAACTTCAGCCCGGGCCAAGTGGGTTTGCCAGTGTTTGTGCCTGTTGTTGGCAGGATCATGTTGGCAGGAATGATGCAGTGTTTTGCAATCTATACTTATCAGATGGCCCCAGGTGGCAGCGTGGCAGTAATTACAGGACAACCCACACTTTCTCTAGGACAAAGGGTGGAGCAGTTCTTTGTGGCTGAGATTACAGAGCAGCCAGAACCGTGCCACCCTCTGCATGGCAGGGCACGGAGGGCAGAATAGTCCCGGGAGGAGTGGGCGCACAGCTGTGGGTCCCAGCCTACTGCATTTCTGCCCTCACAGGCACCGGCGAGCAAGGGTCACACCTCGGGGGCCCCCCAACAAGGTCTGCAGAGGATGCTAAATTGTGAGTCCCTTGTGGGTAGCAACTGTGCCTGATTGCTCTTGTTCTCCCACGTGCTGGCGCGGGGCCTGGCTGTTTGGTGAGTTTTTGTAAAATACAATGAAGGACTGAGGGAATGTGATTAAAACTTTAAAAATGAAAAAATAACTTCCACATCCCTTTGCAGTGCAGTCCACTAAAATAAACACCAAGTTTTCTGCACACCAGGGCATCTTGCTGCCACCTAAGTGGTTTCTGATACCATTTGTTTTTTTTTTTTTTTTGCCCCTTAGAAATGCAATCTGCAGAGTCCGCCTGGATGTTACTCACGTGAGCATTCTTGCAGGCTTCGCACCCTTCTCCTGTTCGCATGGCAGAGCGCTCAGACACCCACAGACGCTGCCAGTGATTCATTCATGGCCTCCCTCTCCAGAGCAAAGTCACTAGGCCATCCTCGGTCCCCATTGCAGGCTCCACAGGAGGAAGTGCTGCTGGCCCATGTGAAGAGCGGGGGAATCCATCTCTGCCCTGCCACCTGAAGCCAAGTCTGTAACCTGTGCAGTTCAGATGCCCAGATGCTTAAGGAAACAAGAAGCAGAGGTTCCCTCCACTGCTGCGTGTCGGATCTGCGATCCCAGATCCTTTCAGGCATCTTGTTCTTCCATAGCTGCTGACAAGCTGCCCTCCATGTTAGGCACACACGAGACTCATGAACCCAACCTGCTGAGCCTGGTGACTCTGCAATGTCAGACTCCTTCACTGGGAACAGAACAGGTCTTTGCTACCTATCAAGGCAAAAACAAAGTATTCTTTTGTCTCTAACATTTAACAAAGCACAGAACACCTCTGTGAGCAGATGTGGGTTCTTTTTTCCCCCACAAGCCAAGCAGTTTTCTTGAGGACTCCAGCTGGATCTCCTTTAATTCAATTGAATTCTGACCCTGTCTTCCTGGAGTGTCAGATCCCAAGGTCAAGGGTTCAGCCCTACCTGGCAATCTCAAGTGACAGATTGTCACTATCTGTCTACAGATATACGTCCCCACAACTCCTGTCCTTGGGTCCAATTAATCTGCTAATATCAGGGTGGCCGTTGAGCCTAATGGTTAAGACACCACTTCAGGTTGCCTGCTCCTCACATGAGGGGCCTGGGTTTGGTACCAAGCTCCAACTCCCAGTTCCAGCTTCCTGATAATTCCAGAGGAGGCAGCTCTTGATGGCTCAAGTACTTGGGTCTCTACCAACCCACAAGGGAGACCTGAATTGAGTTCCTGGCTCCTGGTTTTGACCTGAACCAGTTCCAGTCTTTTCAGGCATTTGGAAAGCGAACTAGCAAATGGGAGCATTCTGCTTCTCTCTCTCTCTCTCTCTCTCTCTCTCTCTCTCTCTCAGAGAATGTGATCTTATCCTAAATGGCTGCTGAGTCCCCATCTCTGAAGCTCACTTCATGGCGCCTTTCCTCAAACTTCAGAGGAGATTTTGTTGCCAAGAACAAAGAGATAAGCTTACTTTCCCCTCTGCCCCGCAGCATGGGGCTAGGGCTGTCTGGGAGACCCTGTTTTGTGTCTCTGCTCCATGAGGCTGTGTCCAGGGCAGTGCAGAGAGAGAGAGAGAGAGATGCGGCATGTAAAGCCCTCATTGCATATGCATGCTTGGAAATTCTTAGCTATGAGCAACCTTCTCTTTTGCTGCCCGAGAGAGAGAGAGAGAGAGAGAGAGAGAGAGAGATCTTTATATCTCTCCCTGATTCTTTTTTAAAAAAATATTTATTTATTATTTGAAAGGCAGAGTTACAGAGAGGCAGAGGTAGAGAGGTTTTCCATCTGCTGGTTCACTCCCCAAATGGTTGCAATGGCTGGAGCTTGTTTGATCCAAAGCCAAGAGCCAGGAGCTTCCTCTGGATCTTCCTCTGGATCTGGATGGCACTTGGGCCATCCTCCACTGCTTTCCCAGGCCATAGCAGAGAGCTGGATCAGAAGTAGAGCAGCCAGGACTCTAACTGGTGCCCATATAGGATGCTGGCACTACAGGGCCAGCCCCTTCCCTTCCTCTTAAATAAATGTGCCAGGATGGGTCGCAGAACTCAGGAGAGCACTTCCTTCTCTCTACTGGTTTCTTTACAAAGCATCAGAAAGGAGACAGATGAACAGCCAGATGGAAGTTACACATAGAGCGCAGCAGGGGTGGGGGCATCGTGGTGCCTCCATGCCCTCTGTATGCCACCCACCTTCCCAGCACCAACATGGAAGTTCATCAAATATTGTTGTTGAAGAGTTTTTATGGAGCTGAAGCTTCAGCTCCTTTCCCCCTCCCAGAGATGGGTATGTGGCCTGAAACTCCCACTGGCTAATCGCCCACTCTTTCTGCTGGCCAGCCCCGTCCTGAGGCTCACTAGGGCGCTCCCTCCCCAGGTCACTGCCTCTAAACTCAGATGTGATCAGAAGGGCTGCAGGTGATGCCTCCAGCCTGCCCCTCCTAACCATAGCTACAAAGCTCACTTTCCACGAGCACGAGCATCCACAGACACTCTGAGAGGTGGAAAAGCAGGAAGCAGATAACGTGGGTGGGCTGTGTTAGAGCCCCTGGAAGCTAGTACCACCCACAGAAGCCTCAGTTCCAGGAGGAATTGTTACCCACTCAAAATTGTGAGCACCTTTCCTGGTGAGTTCAGGCAGGAAATGCACCAGAAGGACTTGTCGCGTGATGTAGTTTGTTTCCAGCACATAAGAAAACCACTAGGAATTATTTGAAAGCACAGGTCCCAGAGCAAGGGGATCCTGGGATCCTTTATTTTAGGGGGAATGCAAGAGGAAATGTTCTTGGCATGACAAGTAGGGGTGGGCACAAGCTCAGGTAGGCACAGTTGAGAAGCATGCTCCAACATACCCCAAATGTTACAATAATACAGTTTAAGCTCCTCCTGGGGTGGAGAACCCAATGTTAACATGAAGCAAAGAGTGACCTTTGGATACTAGCTGACCCATCTGCACAGGCATTGCCCTTGCCTTAGGGTGTGGAGCAGTACAGGGTGGACAAGGATTGCGGCTGTCCATGAAGCGTTAACTGCAAGCTGCGGAAACAGCTTTGGAAGACATGGGGTGATCTGGGAGCTTTGAGATCTTGAAGCAGAAATGAGTCACAGTAAAGACTTTGAGTTGCTTGGGGTGTTCGCTGGTGAGTCCCTTGTCTCCCTGGCTTCTGCTGGCAGTGCACCTGTTGACCCTGTGGCTCTGGGGAGTGGGCGCTTCTGGATCCTCTCTCCTTGATGGACCTCTGTGTGTAGGGGATTGGGAGCAGGGGTACTTTACCCTCAGGGATGCTTTTCTACCTGGAAGCGATGGCCACCCTTCCAAGTAGAGGTCCTATTTTTCTCTAAACAAAATGAGTCAGGGAGAAGACTCACACAGAGGGAACTTGCTTCTGGTGTTTTACTCCCAAAATGCCCACAACAACAGGGCTGGGCTAGGTTGACACCAAGATCCCAGAACTCCATCTGAGTCTCCCATGTGGGTGGCAGGGACCCAAATATTTGAGCCATTATCTGCTGCCTCCAAGGGTCCACATTAGTAGGAAGCTGGATTGGTGGTACAAGAGCCAAGGCTCAAACCAGGCACTCCCCTAGGATCATCTTAACTGCTGCATCAAAAACCTACCCCAACAAACTTCTTAAAGGACCACAAAGTAGGGGGCCAGCGCTGTGCCATAGTGGATAAAAGCCGCTGTCTGTGGTGCCAGAATCCTCTATGGGGACCAGTTTGAGTCCCAGCTGCTCCACTTCCAATCCAGCTCTCTGCTATGGCCTGGGAAAGCAGTGGAAGATGGGCCAAGTGCTTGGGCCCCTGCACTGGTGTGGGAGACCTGGAAGAAGCTCCTGGCTCCTGGCTTTAGATTGGCCCTGCTCCAGCCATTGTGGCCCTTTAGGGAGTGAACGATGGTAGACCCCCCTCTCTCTCTCTTTCTCTCTCTCTCTGCCTCTGCTTCTCTGTAACTGCCTTTCGAATGAATAAATAAATTTTTTTTAAAAAAGGACCACATAGTAAATCTTTCTCTCTTTTTTTGACTTCGCAGGGCAGTCTCTGTTGCTGGCCCTCGGCTGGCCCTTCCATCATAGCTCTAAAGCAGCCCTAGACAATACCTCAATGAATGTGCGTGACTGTGCTGCAGTAAATGTTCATCTTGGAGCACTGAAATTGCGTTTTCATTTCATTCTCATGTGTCACAAAATAGAATTCTTTTTCAACAAGTTAAAAATTTGAAAACCAGTCTCAGTTCCCAGGCCGTAAAAGCAGGTGCGGGGCTGGATTTGACCTGTGGGCCATAGTTTGCACCCCACAGACATCTTCTTTAAGTCTAGAGGTTCCTTACAAAATGTCTAGTGGTCATTGTTTAGTTTTTATTCTGATTTCATGTCAGACTTAGCCTTGTAGGCCAACTATGTTGCGTATCCGGCCAACACTTCTTCAACAGATGTCATTTTTACCATAACATTTGCATGTCTGTAAACTGTGGCATTGACTTCTGTGATACACACTTTGGAAACTTTGAGCCTTTTACTCTCTTTCTTTTCCATTTCAGAATCAGTGTCTTATGGACATTCATTGATGTGGGTTTTTTTCTTTTGATTATAGTAACATTGATGTAAGGTAAAATTAATCATTGTAACCACTTAGAAACATGCCATTCAATGGTGTTAAACACATTCACAGTATGGTACAACCATCACTACCATCCAGTTCCAGCACTTTCCATCAGGCCATCGCTAATTGACTTGCCCATCTCTTTGGGGATTAGCTACTTAACAGTACAAGTCATCCAGGACAGAGCCTCATCTTGCAAGCAACAGTGGACACCACACAGCTCAAGAGATTTTTAGGGGAAAAGCAATAGTTTCATTTATTTTAACATTCTTTTCTTTTTTCATGTTTTTCTTATTCTTTGGCTGTTTTCAGCTTGCAGTTATATATGTCACAATTTTGTAGGTTTTGCTTTTCAAGATTAATCCCAAAGCAAATGATTTATCCTAAACAGCTAAACCTAGAGAGCCTTTTCCTTGGTGAAGAGTGACACCCCTGAACCAAGCCAATGCTTGCCGGGTGGCATAAAGAAGTAAATGCGCAGTTTTCTCATTCCTCTTCTGTGAAAACAGATGTCTTTGACATATTGTTGAGGGAAAATAGTTAAATATCTCACATATTACTTATGCTGTCTCTATATAAATCAATAATACTGCTGTATGTAAAGTAACTGTATTTTTAGCTTAATTTTAAAAATTTATTTGAAAGGAAAGAGACAGAAAGAGAGAGCTCCCATGTGCTGGTTCACTCCTTAAATGTCTGCCATAGCTGGGGCTGAGTCAGGCTGAAACTGGAAGCCAGAACACAAACCTTATCTCCCATGTGGGCGGCAGGAACACAATTACTTGAGTCATCACCACTGCCTCCCAGGGTCTATATTAATAACCATTAGCAAGAAGCTGGCGTCAGTCTTTTAAGACTTTTTAAATTTATTTGAAAGGCAGAGTGACACACACACACACACACACACACACACACTGAGCCAGGGACTCCATCGGGGCCTCCCACATGGGTGGCAGGGGCTCAAGTGCCTGGATCATCGGCTGCTGCTTTCCCAGGCCCATTAGCAGGGAGCTGGCTGGCACTGCAAGCTGCAGCTTAGCCCACCGCACCACAACAGCCTCTGGAGTCAGGTTTTGTGCTGGCATCTTCACCACTAGGCCAAACGCCTGCCCAGCGCCTTATTTCATGCAAGGTAAAAACTTAACAGATCCCTCTCACAGTGTTCAGCTGTTTGTCTTAATGCCCATTTGTCTTAACCTATGCAGTGTCACATGCATGCAGAAAATGAACTTTAAAAAACATTGATCTTGAGAGTCCAAATCCCACTGGATTGTATATAAATTCGGGGTTTTAGCTCTGCTCTGTCATTCCAGGGCTTTAAGCTTGGCATGGAAAATCCTTTTAGATAGTTTTTCATCAATAGAGGCTTTTATAAAACTGCCAATTTAATCTTGTCAGGGAGAAGTGCTAGAAGGCCACACTATACATGCCCAGCTGGTGATCTTCTACCTAGCCTTGCTGTATGCATGAGAGAGAAATGTGCTCTGTGAATCAAGTGCGTTGGCAAATTTGGGGGAAGGAGTGAGCCCCAGATGTGCATGTAGGTGATTTAGCTCCACGGTCATAGGGGCAGCCACGTGGGGATGATTTCCCCAACACAGGTTACAGTGTTCCCAGAACCTGGGGTGCTGCATGCCTTAAACACACTCTCTCCACCTGTAAATGTTTACCCACTGACATTGTCTTTGTTACCATGGCAGCTGTTATCAGTGTCCTTCCCTATCCACATGGGATTGGTTCCAGAACCCCCAGAGATGCCAAAATCCAAGTATGTTTAAGTCTCTTGTACAAAACGGTGTAGTATTTCATTTAACCTGCACAGTCCTCTCACATTCGTTAAATCCTCTCTGGATTACTTACGAGATAATACTTAACACAAAGTAAATGCTGTGTAGATAGTTGCTATACCATGTTGTTCAGGAAAAAGTGACGAGATAAATTTGTACATAGCAGAAACACAATTTTTTTTCTAGTACACTTATTTATTGTTTTATATTACTCTGAAAGGCAGAGAGAGAGGGAGAGCGAGCGAGATACCATCCATCTGCTGGGTTACTCCTCAAATGTCTGCAAGAGCTTGGGCTAGGCCAGGCTGAAGCCAGGATCCTGAAGCCCATCTGGCTTTCCAATTGGTGTGACTGGGACCCGAGTACCTGATGCCTCCAGGGTGTACATGAGCTGTAAGCTGGAAACTAAACCCAGTCACTCTGATATGGGATAGAGGTGTCCCAAGCAGAGTCTTAGCCACTATGCTGAACACCTGCCCCTTTACAGTTATTTTTAACTGTCAGCCATTGTTTGACTCAAAGGAGGGCTGACTGCATACTGATGTATACATATACTCGTCCATGCATACATATATATATATATATATATATATACACACGTATCAATACTTACATTTTAAATCATCTTTTTTTCTTCTCTAGAAGGAAAAAGGGTAACAAATTATTTGCTTAGAGTCTTGAGTGTAAATGAGTCATGTAGCTACCCCCCCCCCCCCCCCCCCGTCAAGATCTGTTCTCAGGTGGAACTATTACGACATCAGCACATGAATCCTATTTGCCAGGTTTCTCTTTTGGTTCTCACCTGTCTGCATCACTGTACATGACAAGAAAGGAAACAGACCCTTCGAGAGAGCTGAGAGAGGCTGTGGTCATTGGTGCCAAGCTCCAGCCTTGAAAACCCCAGATAAGTAATGCATGCAGGCAGGCATCTCCCTCTACCTTGCCTGCTACTGGCCTTGCTCCTCTGTTCAGATTAGAGGAAAATGATTGTCTTGGGGCAGGCTACAGAATTTGATTTGGGGTGGAGTCTCTAATTGGATTGTTAGACATGAACCTTGAGGGACCTTGGTTGAGTTTTTATAGCCAGCTTGGCCTGGATTGTGTCAGGCCATCTGCAAAATCTCTGGGTGATTTTAGCGGGGAGAAATGAAAGCATCTTGACACTGGAATGGATTTAGTGGGCACTTCCTGGGCTGTTTTGCCCAGTGGCCAGCAGCTCCTGCTCCAGCACATACAGCAGGGAGTTCACGGCCCTTCTACCTCCCCCGCCCCACCTCCACCCCACCCTCCACAACCTGCAAACAGGACCAACCTCTCTGGCAAACAATCTGTACCATCACACTGACCCCACTGCTGCTGCCCTGAAACTCTGCTATTCCTGAGCAAGGGGCCCTGCATTTTTCACGTTGCACTGGGTCTCATAGATGATGTCCCTGGTCCAGCCAGCGTGGTTAAGCTCCTCTCGCCCACCAACCACACGCGGCGTGTTTGGGCAGATGTTTGGCAGGATCCCTTGGCTCCTACCTGGCTCCTGCTTCCTGCCCTGCTCCAGGAATGAACCAGCTGGCTCCAGCCCTGCTCTGACTTGACCTGCTTTGCCCCTTAGGATTTGAAGCCTGAACCAATCCTGGCTTCCCTAGTTTGAGGCTCAAAGGTCAGATGCCCTAGAGGTCTTGGGTTATAGTCATCCATTGCTTTTTCCCACTTGTGACTACTTAGGGTTGAATTCAAGACCCAATTCATCTTTGTTCTCCCTCCTTCTAATCTAGACAGGCCTCAGCTCTGAGGGATTAGTCAGCTGATTCTATTTATAGAGCTCTTTGGGACTTTTGTTAGAAATCTGTCTATTGAACTAAATATCTGCTTTGCTATGACTCCTACGTATTACCTTATAAATGTGATAAATTATTAGTTATTGAGTCAGCAAGTAAACACAAAAATAACTTGCTTAAAATGAAGCATATCTGTTAGGATAATCATGTTAATCCTTCTCCCTGCCCCCCTTCCAATTAAAACATAAGAATAATTCTTCCAGATCCCTGCACAACCAGCCTGGCCTGAGACGCCCAGTCAACACCTTCCACCAGCCTCCTTGTTGACCTGCTTCTCAGTCACCCACTGGCTTCCAGTCAGACAGGCCTGCTCCTGGCTCTTTATCAGACCCTCTTCTCTGTGCCAATGACTCCTCCCGTGTAGGAGCCACCAGGCCTACTATGTCATCTCATGGTGACAAAACTTCTTAAATATTTACCGTGCTGGATTCTGCTTTCATGCCTGTTTTACTACCAATACCCGCTGGGCCCATGTCTTGAATGTTTAATCTGAGCTTCTGCACAGTTATCTGTATTGTGATTAATGTTTGACCATGTGACCTGCAGTTATAGTCCCCAAGACAGAATGGCAGCCAATCCCAGCAACTCCCTCTTCCCCAGGGCTGTCTCTTGTGATCTTTCTAGATCTAGCCATGCTAATTCTCAGCCTCCTTGGTAGCACATCCCTTGGACTAGATGCATCTGTGTGCATTGTACATGTGCATGAGTGAGTGCATCTGTGTATGCAAAGATTGTGTCACTCATACTGGGTGTGTTCATTTCAATATGAGGAACTAGACCCATGCTATCCTCACAGACCTGTCATTTACCTGCTGACATTAACTTTAGCTCAGTACTATATCACTTAAATGGCAGCACCCCCTAACTGCTTTGCCATGTAGTTGAATACACACCTTTGTCCCGCCAGGTTTTACACAGCAGTGTGCATTCCCCTACAGGCTCCCTACCCTGCCAGCCCCCCAGAATCATCCGGAGAGCATTTTTCTCAATGTGTTTTCTGTGGTAGCTTGCACACCTACTGAATTAGGGTCCTGGAAGAGGGACTCTGGAATATGCATATTTTATAAAGATTTATTTATTTATTTGAAAGTCAGAATTATACAGTGAGAGAAAGAGAGGCAGAGAGAGAGAGAGAGAGAGAGAGAGAGAAGGAGAGACAGGGAGAGAGAGAGAAAGAGGGAGAGTTCTTCCATCTGCTGGTTCACTCCCCAATTGGCCACAACGACTGGAGCTACACCAATCTGAAGCCTGGAGCTTCCTCCAGGTCTCCCACATGGGTGCAAGGGCCCAAGGACTTGGGCCATCTTCCGCTGTTTTCCCAGGCCATAGCAGAGCACTGGATCAGAAGTACAGCAGCTGGAACTTGATCCCATATGGGATGCCGGCACTGCAGGTGGCAGCTTTACCTGCTATGCCACAGCGCAGCCCCAAATCTGCATACTCTAAAATCTCTCTGGGCTGGTTCTAGTGTGAAAACCACTGCCCAAACAAGAAGCCATTCCTTCCTAGACATAGAGCTAACACATGCACCATCGATGGGCATCTGGCAGTGGCCCACACTGAGGTGGGTAGATATTGTGATCTCATTCTTAGCTGAAATAATTGAGACCCTGCGAGGCCGTGTGACATTTCCCGGAGACAGAAGGCAGCCAGGACTCTGCACCTTTGCCTCCCAGGGCTTTGACTCTTGGGAAGACCAGTGTATTGGTTTGCTAGGGATGCCCTGAGAAAGCACCACAAACACAGTGGCGTGAACAGCAGAAGCATGTTGTCTCACAGAGCCTGGAAGTCCAGGATCCAGATAGCGTCAGGGTTGGTCTGTCTGAGGGCTGTGAGGGAGGAAGCTGGTGTGGGCCTCTCCCTTGGAGCTGGTGTTTTGCTGGGAATCTTTGCTGTTTCTTGGCTCATAGACACGACATCCTGACCTCTGCCTTCTTCTTTACCTGGCTTTCTTCTTGTGTGCAAATCTCTGTGTCCTAATTTTCCCTTTACATAAGGATTCCTGTCATACTCCATTAGGGCCCACTCAAATGACTTTGTTTTGACTTGATTTCCTCTGTAAACATCCTGTGTCCAAATATAAGGTCACATTTTGAGTTACTGAGGGTAAGAACCCCAACACATCTGTTTGGGGGTACACAAACTCATAATAGCAAGTAACTGGCATCGTAACTTCGAGCAGGTAACTGAACCCCATAGAATCTCAATTTCTTTATCCATGAAATAGGGATTAAAAAACACCTACTGCACTGGCTTTTTTCTCAGTAATTATTCTCCGATTAGATAAGGCACATACATTTTGTTTTCAAAGCAAGGAGAAGAATAGTGAGGTTAGTTGGTACGATCCAGTTTAAAAGCGATGGGGTGATTCTCCATGCATTTTCCTGAATTAACATGGTAGGGGGGTGTATCTACCACACACTGTGACATCAGCTCATCACATCCTATGGTAGACTCGAACAGAAACCACATATCAAAGCTGACTTCAAATTCTCTCTCAAATGAAGAGTATATCAGCATTGAAATCAAGGGCTGAGAATCTTGGTTGCTGTTAAATCAGCCTTATAGTTTCATTCACAGCCGGTGGAATATTTCCCAACCTTGCCTGAACAGACATGTCAAAAACACAGATTCTGCCCCCAGAGATGCAGGTCTGTGTGGTCTGAACAGAGACTGAGGAGGGAACTGCATCTCAGCAATTCCTCAAGTTGAGTCTCACTGGACAAGTCTAGAACAGCGCTGCTGTAACTGTAGAGGAATGTGACTTCCCTCCTTGGCCTCTTCTGCTCCAAACTGGTCAGGTTTAAGTTACTGAACCAGGGGGGCCTCAATTTTAACCTCATACCTGTGGCTTTGGGTCTCAACATCGCCAAGTCCTTTCCTGTCCAAAAAATGCCATCCCTTTGCCTGTCAGTTCCTGGTTATCTGCATTACACTAAGCTCCTGGGACTACCCCTGGCATTTTTCCGTATTCTTCCCACCAGCTGGAGAGTTGGGGCCTCTGCACTCAGTGGGTGTCCAGCCAAGCCAAGCTGGGGCTGACAAGGTTAACATATGAAGGGCAGCTCCCCAGGGGACCCAGCACAGGAGCAGAACAGCTTCAGTGTGGTCTCTTCCCACAGAGGCAAGCAGGAAGGGGGCTGCCCTGTTTCTGCCCTCCAGGGGCAGTCTGAAGACCAGCTGGGCCTACCTGATTTAGGCTTATACCTTTTAAGGTGGCCACTTTGTGAATTATTGGTAGGAAATCATGATTGGCCAGTGATGTTCCCTTGGTAGATGACAGTGTTTTAGGATGAACAGTTTGTTTTGTTGACTTGTGTTTTGTTGCATGGACAAGATAAAGAGACTCCCATACATTGCTGGTGGGAATGTAAAATGAAGCAGCCGGTATGACAGGTAATAGTCGAGAGGTTTCTCAAAGTGTTAAATAGGGAGTTACCCTAGGACTTTGCAATTCCATTGCTTGGTATGTACTCAAGAGAAGTGAATACATACAGCTGCACTTTAACTTGTGCACTGATGTCTATAGGAGCATTATTCACAAGAGCCAAAAGGTAGAAACAACTCAAATGCCCATCAGCAGATGAATTGAGAGATAGATTGGTGCATATCCACACAATGGAATGTCATTCATTCATAAAAAAGAATGGAGAACTGATACAGGCTGCAATCTGGAGTAAGAAAAGTGAAACATGCTAGGTCCCATGTTGCTTGACTCCTTGTATAGTAAACACCCAGAATAGACAAACCTAGGGAGTTAGAAAGGCAGATTAGTGAGTGCCAGGGACTGGGGGAGGGAGAAATGGGAGTGACTGCTTGCTGAGTACCAGTTGTTCTTGGGTGATGCAAAAGTTTTGAAATGAAAGAGAGGTAGTGATTGCACAACACTGGGAAGGCCCCTGAATTGTACACTTCAAAGCAGGTCATTGTATGGTATGTGAGTTTTACATCAATAACATTAGAGGGAGGAAGAGAAAGGGGAACATGGCAGAGAAGGGAGGAGGAATGGAAGAGAAAAGGGAGACAATATGCGCCCAGCAGGTGAATTTTCTTATGTTTGGAGGATATTGTTGCCATATGTTGCTGGACTAGAACGGATTATTACTTGGATTGCAGTGCCCACCCACCTCCAGCATTTCCATCTCACCAGTTTCTGATACCACAAGTAACAAGACGTGGCAGCGGCGTTAGGCTCTGGTTGACTGGGAAAGGCCCCTCCAGCATTCTCTCCATCAGCTGCCTCCAGCTCAGAGATTGAGCCATGTGAGGCTCTTTCATGCCTGGGCCTGGACAGCATCCCCAGGGCTCAGTGGGGATGTGGGGGATGGGAGTGTGTGTTCTCCTGGGATGCAGAGTCACATATCCAAGACATTGAACTTTCTCCCATCAGCCTTTCATGTACAAATCATGTTTTTTCCCCAATTTTTGACAGGGAAAAATTAGATTTAAATTTTTTGATTTTTTAAAAAATTATTTTTTATTTATTTACTTGAGAGGTAGAGTTATAGACAGTGAGAGGGAGGGAAAGAGAGATCTTTCATCTGCTGTTCACTCCCCAGATGGCCACAAGGCTGGAGCTGCGCCAATCCAAAGCCAGAAGCCAGGAGCTTCTTCCAGGTCTCCCATGTGCGTGCAGGGGCCCAAGGGCCATCCTCCACTGCTTTCCCAGGCCATAGCAGAGAGCTAGATCAGAAGAGGAGCAGCCGAGACTCGAACTGGTGCCCATATGAGATGCCGGTGCAGCAAGCATGGGATTAACCTGGTGCGCCACAGCGCTGCCCTTAAAACTTTTTTTTTTTTATTTTACAGGTAGAGTTATAGACAGTGAGAGAGAGAGACAGAGAGAAAGGTCTTCCTTCCGTTGGTTCATCCCCCAAATGGCAGCTATGGCCAGAACTACGCCGATCCAAAGCCAGGAGCCAGGTGCTTCCTCCTGGTCCAAGCACTTGGGCCATCCTCCACTGCCTTCCCGGGCCACAGCAGAGAGCAGGACTGGAAGAGGAGCAACCGGGACTAGAACCTGGTGCCCATATGGGAGGATTAACCAAGTGAGCCACGGCACCGGCCAACAATTTATTTCTTAATTTGAAAGAGTTACAAGGGGTTGGGAGAAGACAGAGAGATCTTCAATCTGCTAGTTCCCCAGAGACCATAATGGCAGGCGCTGGGACAGGTTAAACCCAGGAGCCAGAAGTTTCATCCTGGTTTCCCAGTTGGTTGGCCCAACTAGTTGGGCCATCTTCCACTGCTTTCCTAGGCCATTAGCAGGCAGCTGGATCAGAAGCGGAGCAGCCAGCACTCGAACCAGCACCCATATGGATGCTGGCACTGCAGGTGGCGGCTTTACCTGCTATGCCACAGCGCCGGCCCCCAGACTTAAAATTTTCAAAAACAGGCCGGCGCCGTGGCTCAACAGGCTAATCCTCCACCTTGCGGCTCCGGCACACTGGGTTCTAGTCTCTGTCGGGGCACCGGATTCTGTCCCGGTTGCCCCTCTTCCAGGCCAGCCATCTGCTGTGGCCTGGGAGTGCAGTGGAGGATGGCCCAGGTGCTTGGGCCCTGCACCCCATGGGAGACCAGGAAAAGCACCTAGCACCTGGCTCCTGCCATCGGATGAGCGCGGTGCGCCGGCCGCAGTGCGCCATCCGCGGCGGCCATTGGAGGGTGAACCAACGGCAAAGGAAGACCTTTCTCTCTGTCTCTCTCTCTCACTGTCCACTCTGCCTGTCAAAAAAAAAAAAATTTAAAAACATAATTACAGGCTGATGCTGTGCCATGACCAGTTAATGCCCTGGCCTGAGGCGTTGGCATCCCATGTGGGCGCTGGTTCTAGTCCCGGCTGTTCCACTTCCGATCCAGCTCTCTGTGGTGGCCTGAGATAGCAGTGGAGGATGGCCCAAGTCCTTGGGCTCCTGCACCTACGTGGGAGACCCGGAGAGGCTCCTGGCTCCTGGCTTCAGATCGGCACAGCTCCGGCTGCTGCAGCCATCTGGGGAGTGAACCAGCCAGCAGATGGAAGACCTCTCTCTCTGTCTCTACCTCTCTCTGTAACTTTGTCTTTCAAATAAAATAAAATAAATTTTAAAAAGTAAATAAAAACAAAATTAAAGGAAAAGAACTGTTAGAGACCTGGCTGGACAACAGGAAGACGCACTGCTTGGCCAGCCTAGAAAAAGCACTGGAATGGGTTCTGCCCAAGTTCTTTGCTGCTGAGGGTTGCAGCCTTCATGTCAGATCCCTTCAAGATGGATCTAAATAAAAGTCTCAGGCAGAATTGGCCACCTAACAAAATTAGTTCAGCATAAGAATGGAATTCTGTGGAATCTGTTAAGGCTCAGGGGACTCACAGGGCTCTGCTGATTGATGTGGGCTGCTTGTGTGCTCTCCCACCTCCAGGACCACCCTGCTGGCAGTTTGGCGTCTACAGGTGGGCTCCAGCCACCAGGCACAGCATGACCCTTAGTCGACGGCTACTTGCTTCCCAGTTCTCTAACACTCTGTGTTACATTCAAGGGCACTCAGCATTCCTGGGTTAATGGGCTACACTGGGAATCGCTGCACAATCTCAGATGGGAAGTTATTTGAAAAGAAGCCATTGTGGCTCCAGGCATTGGCTTTGCCTTGATCAGAGTAAGCAGCTTGTGCTGCATCCCAGGCTGCTGAACAAGCACATGCTCCCTGGGAGCCCTGCAGAGGTGTTCAGGGCCGGGCAGTTTGCCTGTTGCTGGGCAGACCGAGACAGCTGCTGGGCAGCGCTGGGCTCCGACACCTGCACCACAGCCAGGCAGCTCCCTCTGGCAGCTCACGCAGTGCTTCGTGTTCCAAGGTGGACACTCAGTGGATCCCCTTCTGAGCTGTCCAGCCACCTGCTAGGTCCCTGCTGGAGTCTCCCCCCTCGATGCTGGTGATGAGAGGGGGATCCTTGAAGGGACTTCTCTAGGGATCCTCACTGCACTGCGCTGTGCTGAGGCAAAACCCACCATCCCCTTGGATCCTCGTTGTTAAGGCCAAGCTCTTCCTATTGAACTACTTTGACAAAGGACGTCATTGTTTTCCAGCCCAAGACTTTCAGGAAAGCACATCTTCTTTTAATCTCCTGACTAAAATTAAATGAACATTTTAATTTTCATTTAAAGTTCTAATTTCATTTAAGTGAACACAGGAGAGTATTTACTTAAAAAAAAAAGTGCACGTGGTTGACAGCCTGAAGCCCTGACCTGCTTGCCTGCCTGCCTGGGAGAGCTGATCCTGCCTGGGTAGCACGTGCCCGGCCAAGGCGATTGGGGCCAGATTCTGTCTCCAGGGCAGGGGCTCCCAGCTCCCGTCACATGGTACGGCAACCCATGCTTCTTAATCAGACCATCAAATGATTCAGTCAGTGCGGTTGTGCTTTTATTTTTATACAGCGTCTCCCAGGCGAGGCGTGTTCTGAGCCTTTCCTTGGCTCTGCTCCAACCATTTAACTAATCTCCTGTGCTGAGGTCCCTCATGCCAAGACTTCTTCTAGAAGGTTAGAGCCGGAACCTATTTCCAAGTGTTCATTACAGACGTTTTTGCAGGGAGCACCAGCCTACAAGTGACTCAAGTACTGTGACAAAAGAGCTGGGAAATAGGAGACCGAAAGCCGGGCTTTGAAACCTGGCTTTGCCCCTGATTGCTGTGTGAGTCTGTGCAACTTAATGAATGCCTCTGGGCATCCATTTGTACGTCTGCAAAGCAGGAATCACAAACAAAATGCCAACAGAGGAATGCGCTCTGGCTTCGGAGTAGGACAGAGCTGCATTCAAACCTCAGTTCTGCTGCTTGTTAACTTCAGGGTCCCGGTAGTGCCTCCTGGATGGAAAAGACCATCTGCCTTCAGGAGTTCCTACAGAAATCAAAAGAACTGGTGCAAAGCCGGCGCTATGGCATAGCAGGTAAGGCCACCGCCTGCAGTGCCAGCATCCCATATGGGCGCCAGTTCGAGACCCACCTGCTCTGCTTCTGAACCAGCTCTGTGCTGTGGCCTGGGAAAGCAGTGGAAGATGGCCCAAGTCCTTGGGCCCATGCAACCGAGTTAGGAGACCTTGAAGAAGCTCCTAGCTCCTGGCTTTGGACCGGCTCAGCTCTGGCTGTTGCAGCCAATCGGGAGTGAACTAGTAGATGGATGATACTCTCTCTCTTTCCCTCTCTCTCTCTCTCTCTCTCTCTCTCTCTCTGCCTCTCTATAGCTCTGCATTTCAAATAAATAAATATATTTTTATTTTTTAATTTTTTTAATAAATAAATATTTTTTAAAAAAGAAATGGTGTATGTTGTAGCAGCTGAGATGGAGTCACATCTTTGCTTCTAATCCAGCTTCCTGCGAATTGCCTGGGAGGCAATAGATGATGCCCTATGTACTTGTGTTCCTGCCACAGATATAGGAGATCCTGATGGAGTTCCTGGCTTCTGGCTTCAGCCTGGCCCAGCCTCAGCTGTTGCAGGCACTGGGGGGAGTGATCGGTAGATAGATGATCTCTCTCTTTTCTCTCTCTCTGTGTCTGTGTGTGTATGTGTGTGTGTTCTCTTTCTACCACCCTGCCTTTTAAATAAATAAAGCTAAAAAGAGAGGTGGTGCTTGTATCATGCCTGTCATGTGCATAGAAATATTTTTGTTGGCTAGAAAGTGATCGATACACACCATATATCTACCTCCCTGGATTTTCGGAAAGACCAAATTAATAGATGTGAAAATATACTGTAAACTATAAAGTAATATGAAGTATCCCTGTCGTTGTTGGAATGTTACTCTCTCAGTTGTACTCCATTTGCTACACCCCTCAGTTTTTATTTTAAACATTTTAAACCTGGAGAAGATTGGAAAATAGTGCAATAAGCACATGAATATCTTCTCCTTAGGTTCACTGATGATTAATATTTGCCCATTTGTTCAGCTTCAGTTTCTGCTTATTTAGCTATCCTCTGTCTGTCTACACCTTGTTGAAACATTTGAAACTTGCAGACGTTAGGATTCTACACATAGGTACTTCAGTCTGTGTCCCCTAAGAATTACAGCACTGTGTGTAGTACAGTACTGCATTAGGACTGTGTTAGTCTGCTTGAGCTGCTCCCAGGAATTCCATCGAGTGGCTTAACCAGCAGTTACTTCTTATCCTTCTGCAGCCTGGAAGCCCAGGATTAAGATGTCAGCCAATTTCATTCCTGGTGAGCAGGCCCTCTTCCTGGCTTGCAGACAGCTGCCTTCCCCCCTGTGTCCTCACACAGTGGAGAGAGAGAGAGAAAGCTCTCATGTCTCTTCCTCTCCTTGTAAGGACACGGACCCCATCCTAAGGCTCCACCCTTATCACTTCATCTAAACCTATTTCTCTCCCAAAGGTCTCACCTCCAAATACTATCACATTGAGTATTAGTACTCTGTCAGAGACAGTTGGGGGCAGAAGGGACACAAAGATTCAGATCCTGGAAATTGGCAAGGATTTTAACATTGAAATAACCATCTAATACACAGCTATATTCAAATTTCCCCCATTACCTCTATAATATTTCTTATAGTTATTTTTCCCCAATGTTAGATCCTGCATTTCATTTGAATTTTGTTTCTTTGTTCCTCTTCAAACTAGAGCTTTGTTTTCCAACACAGGTGCTCTTAGCCTTTTGTGGCAACTGAGCATTTGAAATGTGGCTAAACTGATCATACTAAAAAAAAAGGACTGTAAATTATCTCATTAGTGCTTTATATTGAATACATGTTGAAATGATGATATATTGAATAAATTGGGCTAAAACACGAGTAGAAATTCATTTCACCTGTCTTGTTACTTTTTACTATGGTTATTAAAAGCTTTTAATGACATTCTATTTGCATTATATTTCTACTGGATAGCACTATTCTAAAATATTCCCTCCCTTCCTTTTTTTTCTTTTATGACATGTTTTTTTTTTTTTACAGGCAGAGTGGACAGTGAGAGAGAGAGACAGAGAGAAAGGTCTTCCTTTGCCGTTGGTTCACCCTCCAATGGCTGCCGCGGTCGGCGCACCGCGCTCGTCTGATGGCAGGAGCCAGGAGCCAGGTGCTTTTCCTGGTCTCCCCATGGGGTGCAGGGCCCAAGCACCTGGGCCATCCTCCACTGCACTCCTGGGCCACAGCAGAGGGCTGGCCTGGAAGAGGGGCAACCGGGACAGAATCCGGTGCCCCGACCGGGACTAGAACCCAGTGTGCCGGCGCCGCAAGGCGGAGGATTAGCCTGTTGAGCCACGGCGCCGGCATGACATGGATATTTTTTAAGAATCTGAGCCAATTGTCTTCTAGAATGCCCTACAGTCTGGACCTTTTGTCTATTTCCTTTTGACAACATTCTGTTGAAATCTTTCAGACACCAGGCAGTCTAAGTGGTGATGGGCTTTGGTCAGGAGGCTTGTTGTGTGAGTTGGTCCCCTCACTGGGGAGGGAGAGATCAATCACTTGGCTAAAGTGGCATCTTCCAGCTCTCCCCAGTGCAAAGATCCCTCCCTCCACCTCTCAGTGGGTGATGCCTTGAGACCACGTAAACACCCTGCTCCTATAACCTTTAATTCACATCTCATGACAATGCTTGTCCCTATCAGTTAAACATTAGTAGCTGCAAATATCACAGACATCTTAACTTTTCATTTTAACTCAAGGACATGATTCATTTCCTATTTGAGTCTTTTATGGTAAGACACAATGCGAACAATTCACTACTTTCTAAGTTCCATTACTGGTTTCCTGGTATCCAGTTGTGTAGGATGTAGAATCCAACAGTCTATTCTTTTATTCTTTATTGATGATCATTTATGTTTATAAATTTTTTTGTGATTAAAGACATTCCATGAGCATCTCTATACACTGTCTGTCCAATCTTTCCTTTGCAGTACATCCCTAGAAGCCACATTGGTGAGAATGTTCAGTTAACTTTTTAAAAAAATATTTATTGATTTATTTATTTGAAAGGTAGAGTTACAGAGAGGAAGAGAGATTGAGAGATCTTCCATCCACTAGTTCACTCCCCAAATAGCCACAACAACCAGTGCTGGGCCAGGCTGAGACAAGGAGCCTGGACCCCCATCCAGGTCTCCCCTGATTGCAGGGGCCCATCTTCCACAGCTTTCCCAGGCATATGAGCAGGGAATTGGATCTGAAGTGGAGAAGCCAGGACTTGAACCAGTGCTCATACGGGATCAGTGGCTTAACCCCCTGTACCACAAGTCCGGCCTCTATGCTCAGTTCCATTTTTGACACAGGTAGTCAGATTGTGCTCCAGAAATGCTGCACAGTTCACACCGCACGTGAACTAGCCAGAAGGCTTCCAGCTGTAGAAATACAGCCATCCGCCCCAAACTGACTTAAACAATGAGGACATTTACTTTTTCACGTGAACCAGAGCTCCAAATGAAAGGTGCTATGTGATTTCATTTTTTAAGAAAAACACTGACTCTAATCCACCAAGTGGACTTCGTGGCTCACTGGTGGATCATGACACACAGTTTGAAAAACACTGATTTAAAATAACTGAATTCCTCTCTGGAGCTGAGGCTGGTGGGTGCCTGACCCCACCCTGACGTCTGTGAGGAAGGGAGGAACGATGTCCACCACCTTTTCTCCCCAAGCTGTCAGAATATACCTTTGCCCAGGTCCTCCTCACCATGAAGTCATTTGGCTTCCCAATCTCTGCCAACCTAATAAATGAATAATCCATCTTTCTTTTTAAAGTGTCATTGGGACAACAGTGAGATTTCAGGAGCAAGCGGTGTTGTACAGCTCTTGTGGAAGTGCTTCCAGGATTCGTGGTCTGGAATCTTCACTTCAATCCTCTCTGCTTCGGTTCCTCATCTCTGGAATGAGAGAGCAATTCCTACCTCATTGATTTGTTCTGAGAATCAAATGAGATCATTCCTATAAATTACTTAGTACCCATTCTGAAAATGCATTTCAGAAAAACAACAGTTTACAAATTTCTCTTGCTGTCCTGAGCAGTGTTTGAGTGTTTGAACCCATCATGCTGGACAGAGACTAGAGCTCTGTCTGAATAATGTGTCCTGCTGCCCCAGGCCCTCAACAGCTCATGGGAATGGAGGGAAGAACTGATTATGAACTATAGTGTGGACAAAGCCTGGGGCCTCAGTGAGACCTAGAAAGAAGACGCACAAACTCTGTCACCAGGAGCTTAAGTAAGGGAAAGAGGGCAAACAAACATTAAAACAAAATGCACTAAGCATACTTTAAAAAAAAAGAATTACTTATTTATTTGAAAGAGTTACACAGAGAAAAGGAGAGACCCAGTGAGAGAGCAAGAGAGAGAGAGAGAGAGAGAGAGAGAGAGAGAGATCTTTCATATGCTGATTCACTTCTCAGTCGGCCACAATGGCTGGGGCTGGGCCAGACCAAATACAGAAGCCAGTTTCTTCTGGGTCTCCCATGTGCATGGCAGGGGCCCAAGGACTTGGGCCATCTTCTACTGGTTTTCCCAGGCCATTAGCAAGGAACTGGATCAGAAGTGAGCAGCAGGGCGGTGGTTTAACCTGCTATGCCACAATGCCAGCCCCATACACACAGGTTCTTTACATGTGGTTCCTTTCTTTTGGCTTGGCCTTTGTTCATAGGGTCACTGTAACCACTTTGCCGAGTGTCGTGTCTGCCTTCTGTCAGGTTCTCCTTTGGGTCTGAGCTGCGTGAGCCTAGATCCATGGCTTTCTGTTGTGGACAGGTGCCAGCAGCTTGCTTGACACATAGTGATCACGGAGTAGAGAGTAAATAACTTACAGAACAAATGCAATTTGCAACAGCACAGTGGAGGATGCTACAGTAATAGGAGTGTAGTTTTCCTTTGGATTATTAGTTTTCTTTGTGGGCTCCATGGTGTTTTATGTGTAAGATTTCACCATCGGTGTCTTAGTGGGGGAGGGGAACCAAAGTGTTTAGGGAAAATAGGAAGTGATTAAGAAATTCAGAAGGAGGGAAGCAGCATCGAGTGTTCTTGCAAAAGGCAAGACACTGTACAGAGGAAGTCCATGGGACTAATTCACAAACTGAACTGGGGCATGTTGCATCTGCAGACTCCTTCTGTTCAAGGCCTCGGACTCTTGATGTCGCTATCATATGAGCAAGTGCAGACAGATTTCAGCTGAGATTAACCAAAAAAAAAGGGCAGTTTACTCCCAAAGCAGACAAGTGACATGAGCAGGTACATCACAGAAGAAACACAAATCTCCACATAAGGGGCCAAGCATGTATACGTTGTTATCACTCACCCAGACAGAATCATAAATAACACCATCAGTCTGGTGACAAGTGGACAGGACTGTTTGAGATTATGGATGGAATGATAATCACACAGTTAATAGATGCAGTGATGTTTGTCCCTGTCAAGTTCTTTTCTCTGTGACTCTATGCTAGTGGAATCGCAGAAATCCATAAATGAAAAAACAGTTGCTTTCTGAGATGCAATTCCTGTGCTCAGCACTTCACATGAGCCATGTAACCCTCATAATAAATCGATGAAGTAGCTATTGCTAGTCCCATTTTATTGTTATTCCCATTTTAGAGGTGAAGAGCCAGATGCACAGAGAGGCTAAGTAACTTGCCCAAAGTCACACAACTAAGTGATCGCAGAAAGCGAATACAGTCATTCACAGGAGACTTCACTATCCAATACTGTTCGCCCATGAAATCTCACCAGGACCCAGATGAAAGAGAAAGGCAGTTCCTTTTTGAAATGCGAGCACGTTCTCTAGTGTTAACTCGAAATCTAGAGGTGCCCCCTAAATTGGTGATACCAGTTGTAGGATAATGGTGGTGGGGCCGGCGCTGTGGTATAGCAGGTAAAGCCACTGCCTGCAGCAGCGGAATCCCATACAGGCGCCGCAGGATCAGTCCTGGCTGCTCCACTTCTGATCCAGCTCTCTGCTATGGCCTGGGAAAGCAGTGGAAGATAGCTCACGTCCTTGAGCCCCTGCACCCACATGGGAAGACCCAGAGGAAGCTCCTGGCTCCTGGCTTTGGATCTGCCCAGCTTCGGCTGTTGTGTCCAATTGGGGAGTGAATCAGTGGATGGAAGACCTCTCTCTCCTCTCTGCCTCTCCTTCTCTCTCTGTGTAACTGACTTTCAAATAAAATAAATAATAATAATTTTTAAAAAAGATAATGGTAGTGTTGAAATTTCCAGGAGCCTTTAAGAAAAAAAATAAATAAAACAAAGCACTTAGGGAGCCACTTCTGCAACCTCCATTATGGGAAATACGTGAGTGTGAATCATCTCTGCTCACTTCCATGGCTGTCTGATTAAGCTGCAGGAGCCACTGTAATGACTAAGCCGTCCAGGTAGATTTTTTTTTCTAATGATCTGCTGCCTAGGACGAAATTCTATTAAGCCAGCCTTTGAGTCTGGACCTGGAGGGGAGATTGTATCACCATCTTTCAAAATTGGGCTGAAAGGAGTGGCAGCTATTAACATAGCAGGCCTGAATTCCCCTCCTTTCAGAATGCATCACCCTGCCAGCCCGTTCTCATCTCTTCCAGAGGGAACCTGCTGCAACTTCATGAGAGCTCGTGACGACCTTGTCCCGCTGAGAAGGGGCCTCTCTGCACAGCCTCCCTCTCCCAGGTACAATGCTTCCATCTCAGGTTGTTTTACAGTTAATCAGGGACCACAGAAGTGGATGCTACTAAATTAAGGCAACAAACCAGAAAAAAACAAGGACCCATCATTCAAAACAGCAGTGCTTTGATTCTAAAGCAGACACTGTCTGAGGTCATTTCTGACCCTGGTATGCTATCATTATGATCCTTAGAAACGTTTATTTAGACAGCAGCACATAAATTAGTTGATAACTTCCTTTGGTACATACCATCTGCAAGGGTCAGAGGTCAACAGCTGAGTACAATTAAGTATCTTGCTACTAACAGTTTTGCATCCTAAGTGTGTTTAGCCTGTTCCCAGTTAAAATCCTGACCCTTTCCTCAGCTCCTGAGAATAAAGAGACTCTGATGAGCCCATTCCCCTGCTTAAAACTTGTCAATGGGTCTTTTCATTCCAGGATGAAATCCAGCCCTTTTATTGTGATAAAGTCCTTCCTAATCCATCCCCTGCTAACCTCTTTAATCTTTTATTATTGTTTTAACTGAAAGCTGGAATTTTAAGTAACTATCATGAACTATATGACATTTTGAAATATATCTGTCGACACAACTCATAGCCTAGCCAAGTCTCAGCAGAATGTCACTAACATCCCAAATTCTGTCAGTGTCCCCTAGGCCTTGAAAGACCCAACCCCCAGCCTTACCCCTCCATCCTTACCTGGCCAGCTCTTAGCTAAGATGTCATTGCTTAGTAGAATTTCTCCATCCTCCCTCCAAATGTCCACATATTTGAGTACCAGTCCTGGTGTTCCCCATAGAGGGGCTCAGCAGTTAGCAAGGTGAATTAAGGGGGGCCCTGGATATACCTGTCTCCCTCACCAACTTTAAACCTTTGGGAGTGAGGGCTGTGTTAAACTCACTGTTCTGTTCCCAATACCTAGCCATACTGTCTGGCACACAGCAGAGACAGGTATGCAATCCATACCTGTATGATTTGGGATTCTCTTTTGCCATTTAGAGTACAGTTATCTGGTTCTGTTCATACTGCCTGCCACTTACTGAAAACAACCAAGTGACTCACAGTTTCTCCCACTCCAAGCTGATGCCTGCTTATGCCATCCAAAGGGCAGTGTCCCTTCCTCCCAGCCCCCAACGCACACACTCAGCCAAGCCCCAATCACATGTGTAGGAAATTGAAGATTCCATTGAGGAATTGGCTTCTATTCAATAAGAGTGAGTCAGTGGGCACTTGTTTAGGACCAGGGAGTGTGCAGTTACAGCTGTCTGCCAAGGTGAATGATTGCACCAGGAGCAGGGTGGATTTGAAGGGAGAAGGGAGATTGGTTAGGGAAGCAGGACAATAGTCGATGTAAATCAGGCCACTGGCATAGGAATGGAGGAGAAGGCCCAGATTTAAACTTTGAATGGGACTTGGCTATTGACTAGGTGTAGGGGCAAAGGAAAGAGTCCCAAAGTTGATTTTAAACTCTTGAGTCTAGAAAATGGGAAGGCAGTTGACACCACTAACAGAAATAGAGATAATTAGAGGGGTTGTGTGAGGTGCTTCATTTTGTTAATTTAGGGAGAAGAGGTATGCAATGGGTGTGCTAACAGAATCCAAGTTCAAAAGCTTAATTATTCAAATAAAATTAGAGATGAGGGGGGCCGGCGCCACGGCTCACTAGGTTAATCCTCCGCCTGCGGCGCCGGCATCCCATATGGGCACCAGGTTCTAGTTCCGGTTGCTCTTCTTCCAGTCCAGCTCTCTGCTGTGGCCTAGGAGGGCAGTGGAGGATGGCCCAAGTCCTTGGGCCCTTGTACCCACATGGGAGACCAAGAGGAAGCACCTGGCTCCTGGCTTTGGGTCAGCGTAGCTCTGGCCGTAGTGGCCATTTAGGGGGTGAACCAACAGAAGGAAGACCTTTCTCTCTGTCTCTCTGTCAAAAAAAAATTAGAGATAACATTTAATAATTACTAGGAGCTGATCGCTTTGCAGAACTCACTACTTGAAAGCTTACTACACTATGAGGTAGATTCTTCTGTTCTCCCTACCTTAGGATAAGGAAACTGAGGTCTAAACCACCTGTCCATATTGATGCAGCTGTTCTGAGTAACAGAGGTGGGATTCAGGCTGGCCTCTGTGATCCAGTGACTTTGATACATGGGACTGAGTCTCAAGAGAAGGCTGGGAACTTGCTGTAGGCTTCAGAGGGGTCCACATGCAGATGTTAAACAAAGCAATAGCACTGCATGAGGTTGTCATAACATGCCAGATAACA
Organism: Sylvilagus floridanus; assembly: GCA_949820135.1. Lineage (NCBI taxonomy): Eukaryota > Metazoa > Chordata > Mammalia > Lagomorpha > Leporidae > Sylvilagus > Sylvilagus floridanus. The sequence goes on from OX463240.1 coordinate 50,106,185, forward strand.
TACCATACTGAGGAGAGAATTGAGAACTGGTGCACACATAGACAACTGAGAGCAGGCAAAGAGGAGAGAGGCCAGAGCGGAGACTAAAAAGGGGTAGCTGAGAAGGTGAGCGGGTAAACACCATCCACTGAAATGAAAAAAGTTCCAGAAGGGAGTAGTGACTGTCACATAGCAAGGTGAACAAAGAAAAGCACTCTAATGTGGAGACGGGTCAAAAAGGAAAAGCACTGTAAAGCCACGGGATTGTTTATTATTTATTGTTTGCTGATTGCTTGTGTGAATAATCAATGTATTCCTGGGCCATCTATAATTGCAGAGAGCCAAGAAATACAAAAACACAATTTAGCTAACCCCAGCAGCATTTGTCGAATTACATCTAGGGCCAGCACAGAAAGAGGGAAATTTGTGCTGTGGCTTCCCAGCTTCAAGGGTGTAAAGCTGTGCCGTGCCAAGCGCAAACACGAAGGCTGAATGAAATCCAGAGAACCACTCCAGCAGAGTTAGAGACTCAGAATGGCCTTTGGTTAACAAACTGGGTTTCGTTTGAGTGCATATTCTGAGACAGCCTTGACTCCAGCACACCCTGGCTCCTCAGATCAGTTGACAGTGGTCCAGATCTCATTTCAAGCTCTCCTTGCAGGCTGTAGCACCAAATGACATGAAGTATCACCATTTCCAGAACTAACTAGGACTTATTTTTATCTAGAATTATGCAAATAAACTTTTATATGCATTGAAAGAACGTGTAAATGTTTCTCTTTAATTTTGCCTGTTGCTAAGTAATCTTTTAGCATGACCTGCAGAGGTTCTGAGACAAGGAATTTAAGATGATCTCTTCTAACACCAGCCCCTTTGGAAGAGGAGAGGTTTCTTTCCTTCTCTCTGGTTAAATAATAAATGAACTGCATCCAAGTTGCAAAGACTGGATGGCCTCAAAGTATATGCTGGGGAGAAGGAGCAGGACAGACTGGTAGTCCTGAGTGACTGGGGAATGCTAAGACTAAAATGAAATAAAACCACCTAGCTCAAGTCCTCCTTTTGCCAATGACTGAAATAAGGCCCAGAAAGGGAAAAGGGTTTGTTCAAGTCTTAGTTAATTAGTACCAGTACTAGGATGAGAACTTAATCTTTTAATCTTAATCTTTTAATCCAGTTCTCTTTCTACCATACTATTCAAAAAATAAGAACCAACTCATGGATCCCTGGACGTTTGCCTTCTAGCTAGCATTCCAGCATTTTAGCATCTAATGACACTTGTTATCTCCATAACCACACAAGTATATTTGTGCCTCAGGCAAGAGAGAAGGGAGGGAGACTGCTGGACACGTTCTTGAAAACAGTATGCTGAACAAATACTGAAGGAGTTTCTCAAGAGGAAACACAAACTCCGGAAGACCACTTGGGTTTTGGAATTTTCCAATCCTGGTTTTCTTCCCGGTTTCATTACTGTGTAACTTGTGATATCAGGCAAGTTATTACTTACACTCTATATTAGTTTCCCGTGGGCTGTTGGAACAAATTGCTGCAGACCTCATGGCTAATAACAACACAGAGTTCTTCTCCTACAGTTCTGGAAGAAGTCCAAAATATGACTTAGAACTACAGCAACGTGTGAAGGGTGGGCTTCTTCAGGAGGTTCTAAGAGAGAATCTGTTTTCTCGCCTATGCCAGTTTCTAGAAGCCATCCACAGTCCTCGGCTCCTGGCCCCTTCCTCTCATCTCTCCAGCCTCTTCCCTTTGCCCTCACGTCTCCCATGAGTGACTTTAACCTTTGTGATTCTCTAAGGGATGACTTGTGATTACATTGGGCCTACCAAGATAACCCAGGATAATCTCTTCATTTTGAGATTTTAACTCAATCATATCAACAAAGACCTTTTGCCATGTGAGGTAACAAATTCACAGGTTCTGCAGAATAGCTTCTAGACATTGTTAGGAGCCATTATTCTGTCTTCCACAAATTCTGTGAAGCTCAGAGCTAATTCTGGGGATAGTAATTTCTATATAACAGTGATTAGATATCACTTCCTACCAAAAAACTTCCTTGAGACGCCAAAATAAATTTAAGATTTCCTCCTATGTGCTCCCATAGCCATCCTAGCTCACCCCTTATTGGAGTCCTTATCACACTGTACTGTGGTTATTTGGTCCCCCATACTGTACCACACAACTCTGAAAAGCAGGGCTATGAAGTATCTATTTTTGTGCCTTCTAACCCCAAGTCAGGAGCTGGCACATAGTAGTTGTTTAATAAATACTTGTCATGAGAATTAAATGAGACCACATAGAATATCCAATGGTACGTGGCTCAAATAGGTGTTCAATAGATCCTTTGTGTGAAACCCATTATGCCCAAGAAAGTGGGAGAACTTCTTGGGTCTCAACTGTATTTATGAGACAGGCTGGAAACAGGACTTACTAAGTCAGGCCCCTCCAGTACCCGTCTGACATGTATCTCTCTCCAGCTCTAAACCAGACAGGAGCAAGGAACATCTTGACTCCCTGCTGTCTACTGGTAGGGACTCCCCAACCTGCACACATGCCCAGAATAGCCCAGAACAACTAATGTATTATCTTCTCGGGTGGGAGTAGTGAGCAACACTGCCATTTTGAGTCTGTTGTGTGACAAAGAAAGAAAAAAGCAACCATGCCTGTGCAGAGTACTGGGCTGGGTGCAAACTGAAATGCCATGTTCCAAGGAAGAAGAGCCAGAGACTGAGCTCCAGCCCAACAAAACTCCTGTTCAGCTCCTCCGGGGAGTCAGCGGAACCTCTCCTCACCGTGCTGGCTCAGAAATCTTGTCTGGGTTGAATATTAGCCTCTTGTCCTTTTTCTTTCTGAGAGAGTCAAAGAACCTGATGTCGATAGCATTCACTATAGCACTGTTTTACCCCAAACCCTACGTGTTTGCTGACAAAAGTGTACTGGATGACTTTCGGAGGCTGATGGGAAAGGGGCATATGGAAAGGAAAAAACTCACTGTGTTTCTTCACTTTAACTGGGAAGAGTAGACGTGCAGTGTGGACCTGCCTTTGCCTTTCAGGTGCCATGAACTCTTGGCTTCTGTCCCATTTCCTCTCAGGGGGCCACCATTGCTGGTTTCCCAATGTTCACACCTTGTACAGTAGAGGGAATGGGAGGACAGGCAGCAGACCAAGTAGTTCTGACAACTCCATGGTGTTGGATTCATTCTTGGGCTTGCTGTCTGGCCTTATGCAAGTCACTCCTCTTTCAATTTCTACATCTATAAAATGCATGACTCATCTCAAAGACGCCAAGAAATTCAAAGACTTTGTGTTCCTATCATTAAAAGGGAAAAGTTCAATAATTTTTAAAAATGTACTGTGGACATACCTATCATACTATTACTAGACCAAATCCAAAGCCAATGCCAAAGCAAGCTTTGATTTCACTTCAAAGCCAGAATCTGGGAGCCCAGTATCAGTACTTTAAAGGTGTATGCTATTTAGAGTGAGTCTATCCACCCTTCAAGTCAGATTCAGGTTGAAACCCATCTTACAGTGGGGATCCTGGTTCCCCTACAGGTAGCCTCATTAGGACTTGAATTATCAACCTTATCTTTCTAGCCAAGCAGTACTATGTATTGATTTTACTTATAACCAGAGCCTAAGTTGCATACCTAAGTCACACACGGTCTGCAAAAGAAATTTTTGGTGATTTGTGAATTTTTTTCTATGGAATGTGTTCCATAGGAACAAGTATGAAAGTTAGTTATGCATTTAACAGGTAACTCTTTTAAAGAACAAATTGTATACTGAGGCATGCAGGAGCTCCTTGAAAAACACTGTGATTCTTTATCTTTAATCTCCATCTTTCTTTCTTTCTTTCTTTCTTTTTATTGAACAGGCAGAGTTAGATAGTGGGAGAGAGAGACAGAGAGAAAGGTCTTCCTTCTGTTGGTTCACCCCACCCAGATGGCCACCACGGCCGGTGCACCGCGCTGATCCGAAGCCAGGAGCCAGGTGCTTCCTCCTGGTCTCCTAAGTGGGTCCCGGGGCCCAAGCACTTGGGCCATCCTCCACTGCCTTCCCGGGCCACAGCAGAGAGCTGGACTGGAAGAGGAGCAACTGGGACTAGAACTCGGCGCCCATATGGGACGCCAGCGCTTCTGGCAGAGGATTAACCAAAGGAGCCATGGCGCCACCCCAATCTCCATCTTTCAAATATCCTTAAAACAGTTTGTGTTCCGTAGATGTTGATGAACTAATTAATAATTCAATAAAACACTATTTCTATTAAAAAATAGAAGGAATAAAATAAAAACAAAATATACAGTCTTTGTCATCCCTTGGAGGCAATAGGACAATCATTAGAAGACATGGAGTAAAAGGACATTGTACAGTGAAGACAAATTTGCATTTTTATGGAACTTACCTGACTTGGCAACACTGATAATCTTTCATTTACTCTTTATTGATCAATAAATGTTTTATAAGCATATCATATGAGAAAACAAACAGGAGATCAGGTTAGCTCTGAATTATGCTGAAAGTGATTTTGTATTTTTATTTTTTTAAAAATTCATTTCCTTTATTTAAGAGATAGAGTGACAGTGAGAAATGGAAAGACAAAGAGAAAATGAGGTCTCCCATCTGGTATTTCACTCCCTAGCTCCAGGGCTGGACCAGACCAAAGCCAGGAGCCTGGAACTCCATCTAGGTTTCCCATGTGGGTGATGGGTCCAAGGACCTGGGCCATCTTTCGCTGCTTTCCCAGGTACATTAGCAGAGAGCTGAACCATAAGTGGAGCAACTGGGACTCTCAGGCACTCTAATATCGGATGCAAAGTCACAAGTCGTGGTTTAACCTGCTGTACCACAATGCCAGCCCCTCAAAGTGTCTTTTTAAAATATTTATTTATTTATTTATTTTTTCACTGTGTTCGAAAAGCAGAGGCAAGAGAGTACAGAGATATTCCATCTGCTGGTTCACTCTCCAAGTGCCTGCAACACCCAGGGCTGGACCAGACTAAGGCATAGAACTCTATCTGGGTCTCCCATATGATTGGCAGAACCCAAGTACTTGAGCCATCACCTCCTATCTTCCAAAATATGTATTAGCAGGAAACTGGATTGAAAGCAGAGGAGCTGACTCAAACTAGTCACTCCAATATGGGATGTGGACATCTGGATTAGCTGCACCAAACACCTGCCCCAAGTTCTTGAGTCTGCTTTCACATAATAGACTACAAGTTAGAAACTCCATAGACAATGGAGTTTGGCAAACGCTGCTTTAGGTAAGCAAAAGGTGCTACAAGAGCACAGGAGATGACATCAACACAGCCTGGGAATGACAAGTAGGTCAATCTTGATCACCAAAAAGCATCTGCCTTTAGGAGCATCATTTTCAAAGATGAAGGGCAAAAAAGTGGTTGAGCATAGTATTCTAGAAAGGGAGGTCGTTTCATATATCATATTCATCCTCAGTAAGTGGGAAGTTTGACAAAGGCTTCAGATTCCGAGATTTGGCATTGTGATTTAACAAAACTAGTAGTAACACAGGTGACCTTTATCCCAGATAAAAGCAACCCTACCAATGCTGCATACTACCAGCATCTGTCCAGAGGAATAAAATCCAACTCCAGCACCCTTTCCTCTGGATTCTTAAAATGGTGGCCAACCAACTCCCATCTCCCCAAGTTCTCCTGCACCTACCCCTCAACCTCTGCTGTGGTTTCCAAGACGTTTGAGAATTCTTGAGCAAGTGCAGTGATTCAGTGGGGGAGAGTTCTCAGGAGAAGGGTATGAGGGCATGAGAGGAGCCAATGGGGGGCAGTTTCAGATGGAGGCTACCCTCAGACAGATCTTTCCAGGAAGTTCTGGAAGGATCAACACACAGTCAATCCCCCACCCTGATGAAAAGGAGACCACACTTTTGCACCTTTGGGCCAGGTGGCCTTGTGGCAGCTATGCCTCCCATTGGTGGAGGACCGATTCCCAGGAGAAAGCAGGGCTAGGAGATGCCGTCAGTCTACACTCCAGCTGCTGGGGGATGGAGACACCTGCAGGTGCAAGGGGGCTGCTGGGCACACCCCACCCTCAACACCTTCCCCAGGGAGTTGAGTTCTCCCTTCTGCATTAGGAAAGGGCATTTCCCAGATAACAAGTGAGCTCAGCAAGGGAGATGTTGACACCACAGAAACCTGCATCTTGCATTGCAAAAAGTCCCTCCCCACTGCTACTCTCCTACCACCCCTTCATTCCTGGCTCCTCTTGTCCTCTCTTTGTTTCCTACACTACAGCCAGATTGCACTTCTTTCTGTGCTTCCAACACACACCATTCTCCATTCATTTGCTCCTCTTTCTAACTGCAGTATTTCCCCACCCTTGATATGGTGGTGCCATTTTCCAAGGCTGCCATGGGGGCACAGTATTGGGGTGGAGGAGGGTAGGAGAGGATGAGGGGACCAGGAATTCTGTCTGAGGTACCTGTTACATTTCCAAAAAGAGCTGGCATGATAGACTTGGCTTTGTCTGGAATCTGGGGTAGTGACTCTTAAAATCTGTCAGCCATTGGATTTCCCTGGAGGGCTTATGAAAGCAGAGTGTGTTGGAGCCCACAGAAACATAAGGGTCTCTTATTGAGGAAGTCCCAGTAGAGTCTGAGAATTGGTGCCTTTGATAGGTTCCAAGTGGTGTCGATGCTGCTAGCTGGAAACTGCTTTGAGAAGAACTGGTCTAGAGTGCTAGGTGTGGGTCAGGGCTGGATAGAGAATGTCCGTATCAGTGACATTTAAGCAATGAGACAAAGCAAGATTATCTAGGAAAAGATGGAAAGAAGCCCCAGGACTGGTATTCTGAGTTGAATTACTTCCTGTTGAAACTCAAATATTGAAGTCCTAACCCCAAATGCCTCAGAAAGTGAGCTTATTTGGAAACAGCGCTGTTGAAGAAGCAGCTCTTGAAAAATGTAACCAAGAGGAGTGGGGAATGTTGTGCCTGGGGAACAAAATCATCTGGTCTGGCCTTGCCAAGACAACTGCAGGTGGGACTCAAAATTCAATAAATCTATAGAAGGCTCATTTTTAAGTTGATAATTTTGTATGGCCAGTAAATGATATTATAAATATTCAAATGGCCCTCAACAACAGCAACAAAAAAAGTTCTCCACCCCAAGGAGATTTAGATACAAAGAGGGCACAGGCGTGGACAATCTGTAACACATTATAAATCCATATTCTCTTGAGCTTGCTTTTCGGAGAATGTTCCACAAGAATTTTTTTTTACAACATTGTACTCAGAGGGCGGGCCAGACCACCACAAACAAGGCATGGTTAAAACTGGAAGAATCCAGGTTGAGTCAGATTAGTGTGTCTCATCTGAACTTTCCCCATTATAATATGAATTCTCCAGGAGGAGAGGAGATTGCCACCAGTTGCTGAACACACAGTGTATAAGGAAGTGTGAATGGGTATGTTGGCTGTATGCATGAGCAGTAGGGGCCTTCCCATTCCTCTTTTGCTACACTCTGACATTTCCCTCACCCTTGCTATGAAAGTCTTGTGCAAACTTCCTCTCCAGGAGGCAGTTTCTTTTCATTAGCTCTATCTCCCCACTACCTTCTTTACCTGTCACAAGCAAACAAAGCTTCATTCTGAACAACTCACATTTGAGGTTGATTGACAACACCCCAAGTGATGGGCCCATTGTGTTGGCTAACAAGAGAAGGTCATACTGGAGCAGTGAGGATCCTAATCCAGTACAACTGGTATCACTACAAAAGGACAGATTTGGACACACAGAAAAACATGTGAAGTTGAAGGCAGTGCCCTCCAAGCCATGAAAGCCAAAGCTGGCCAGCAAACCTGGAGAGAAGCAGGTGAAAGATTGTCGCTAACAACCCTTGGAGGCCAACTCTACCCATACCTTGACCTTGGACTTGCGGCCCCTAGACAAGTGGGAGAAGATATTTCTGTTGTTTTGATATCCAATACTTTGTTATGGCAGCCCTAGAAAACTGACATGACTAGAGCCCACCAAAATTCAAAGATATAATACAGGGGAAGAAGCACCTAAGAAGTGACCAGCAGAGAATCCAGGAGAACACAGCATCCCAGAAGCTGAGGAGAGAAAGTGCTTCAAGAAGGGCACGGTCAGAGCCAGCACTGTGGCATAGCATGTAGGTACTGGCATCTCATATGGGTACTGGTTCATGTCCGAGCTGCTCCACATCCAGTCCAACTCTTTGCTTATGCACCAAGGAAGGCAGTGGAGGATGACCCAAGTCCTTGGGCCCTTGTACACACATGGGAGACCTGGAAGAAGCTCCTGGCTCCTGGCTTCGGATCAGCCTCACCCTGACCATTGTGGCCATTTGGGTAGTGAACCAACGGAGGGAAGATTTTCTCTCTCTCTCTCTAATTCTGACTTTCAAATAAATAAATCTTAAAAAAAAATAAAATAAGGGCATGGTCACTCATGGTGATAGGGTATAACTAGGCAGTTAGAGTTTAGGCAAGCTGGAATTCCTGTACCTTTGCAATGTAACTATCTCTTTTAACTGTTGATTTGATATACCCACCTTCCCAGGATGAACCTTTCGCATCCAGGATCAGGGTGTGTGTTCAGACTCCACTCCATTTGCATATCCAATTGGGATGCCACCCCCTACTTATAAAAAGAGGTGGAAGGTGGGAGAGAGCTCACTTTCTGCCATGGACCTTGCTTAGAGGTACCACTCTCATTGTCTCTTTCCACGGAGGAAGGCACTCCCACTTTCTGATCTCCTGTGTGCTCTTCCTCCATGAAGCTCAGCTGGTTCCTTCCCGCTCTCCCGCTCTTGGATGGACCTTCCCAATTATAGGTACTGTTTTCAGATTCTCTTTCTTCTCTAGTTTATGTGCAGTTCTGTGTCCCACTCATGTTGGGTGTTTCTCAGTGTGGGACAGCCCACACATGTGCGTGAATGTACATTTATTCCCTCACTGCCAAGTAAGCTCCGTTCCTGTTTGCACACACTACCAGTCTCTGGTGAGCATTTCTATCTCTGTGGGAGTTAAGAACCTGGATTTTAAAAATTGATATATTCATTGTCCGCATCAGTTCCAATGCTGCTGAGAAACTGAGTCAAATGGGTGCAGGGAACAGCTTTTCACAGCTGTGTGTTATCGTTGAGTGCTTTGACAGAGTTTTACTGCAGAAAGAGGGGCCAAGCTGACCTGGAGTAGTTTAAAGAGATTAGAGATAAAGATGTGGACTCAAATGATAGACAACCCACAAGAATTCTTGAGGGGAACAATGAAGCAGCAGAGCCCTAGTTGTAGGGTGACTTTGGATCTAAGAAGACTTTCTTAAAGCTGGGACTCTAGAACAGTAACTTGTATGCTGTGAAACTGATGGATAGAATGTGAAATTGATGATGCTGGGAAAAGGGGACATTTGAGGGAGAGGGTCCTTGAGAAAACCAGGGCTTCTCCAGAGAAGGTCTGGTCACTCAGTGCAGCAAAAGACAGGCTGAGTGTAGGGAGAAGAGAGGATGATTTACTTTACTACTTTGTGCTCTCAGTAATTGAACAACATGTGAGCTAAGGAGCTATTTCACTAGAGGAAAAAAAGCCCTCTTTAGGGCCAACTGATAAGATGTGGAGCCCAGACTGGAAAAAAGTATGTGTTGGTCCAGATGACGATGGGGAATGGGTTTAGGGGGACAAGAAGAGTATCGGGACATTTTGCCAACTGTGTGGTTTAAAATTGTGACATTATTTAAGGAAAGAGATGCAGTGTTGTCCCAATTAATAGTAATTATATAATAGTAAGAACAATAATAATATTGAACACTCTTTATGGAGCACCTGCTGTATCCAGATACTGAGCACATCAAGTATATTACCTTATTTAATGTTTGCATAGACCCAGTGAAGCATAGACAGTTAGCATTCATATTGCAGTTAGAAGAAACCTGAGCCTCAGGGCAGTTAATTCGTCAAGGTGCCATGAGGTGTGACAGAGGTACACTGTACCCCAGAGGCCGGATTTACTTTCTAACTCGTCTGGGCTTCAGTTTCCTCATCACAAAATAGAACTAAAAGTACCTCCCAGAGAGAGGTGTTCTATGGATTATGTGACATGCTGTATAAAGCAGGTACTCAACAAAGATGGCTATTATTAAGTTTCAGCCATTACTTTAATGCCAGAAGTGTTTACATTTTAATACAGGGACAATTTGTGAGTGTGAGTTCGAGAGAGAATAACAATGATCATAAAAATTATAAGTTAGAGCGGTATGTATGGGGTGTATTCCCTTAGTGCAAGTCACATGTTACACAATAGCCTTTCAAGGTAGTTTTCATTTTCAGGGCAGGGACTAGTGGGAGGTAAATGAGACACCAGCCTCTGTTGTAATACAGAAGGGAGTCCAAAGAACTCAGCTATCAAAATAAGTAATCTTTGATGCAGTATTAAAAATTAAGTCAGCAAACCACACCCTTGCAACAGCTATCTGTTTTTGTAAATAAAGATTAAATTTCTAACTTAAAACAGAACTCTTGTTTACACACTCCTACCAGCAAACATGTAAAATAGTTCTAGAATATTCCGTACCTTTATTGCTGCCTCAATAAAAGTGTTGCCAGCAGGGAGGGAGCTAGCAGCGAGGAATTGAGGTTTGACAGCCCTGGCCTGCTGCCACTCTACAGTGCCCAAGGCACGACAGCACAGGCACTGCATGGCAGCCTCGCCTTGCTGACATGACAGCTCAATCTGCACCACCCAAACTCACTTTGCGTGTTGTCCAAATCCCTTTCATGCACTGCCCAACTTCTCTTTCTGTGTACCACCAAGCCCCACTTCCATACTCGGCCCCAACCCTCTACTTCTGTAAATGGGAATCCACAAGTCCCACCATGTTGCAAATTTAGAACCAACACCAGCTACAAATATCCAGCATGGATTTTATTTCTCCATAATGACCTTGGAGGTCATTACAATCAAATTACCATGGCTGACATTCTCACTCCCATAATGCACCCAACACCGGGACCCTTCTGAGATTTTCGAACAAGGGCACAGAAATAGGTGGCACTCAAGCCCCACTCAAATTCCGCCCTCTTAGAATATTGAAGTAAGCCTTACCTCAGATACCACCTGCTATGACTCTCAATTGTATAAAAAAGATAGCTCCAAACCTTGTTAAGGGCACCTCACTCTCGTTCTTGTCTGCACTTATTTCTTGAGTTTGTGCTTCCACTTTAAGCAAATCCTGCTTTCCTGTTCACCTTTATCTATATCTTTTCCTTGAATTTCTTCTCATGAGGAGACAAGGGGACCACCCGACGACAAAATGATAGCATTCTGTGTGTTTTCTTTACAGCCTTCATAAGAGATCATGATGATCTGGCTTTGGATATAATTTCAAAAAAAGGAACATTACCCAAAGTTTACAGGAAAAATGTTCCATTAAATAACTAACTCATAGAATGAGTCTTTGATCTATCCCCCAAAGCTAGATAATGAAGCCACAGAGTAAAGCTAGATAAGAAAAATATTTTATGTGCAAGCAGTCATGAAGGAAGTGTGAAACAGGCCCCTCCAGCTGCTTCATGTCTTCTGTCTCAGAGGATCCAAGGCCTGTGTGGGGGCTCCACAGAGAGTCACACAGTTTGCTGCTCTCTCACTGGTACACTGGTCCTAAACTACAGGCTGTTCATAATTATCACGGGCACACTAGAACGAGAATGCCACGCTCAGTGACGTTGATTACATTTTGAGCACTAGTACTTAAAAGCGAAAACAAAATTAACTCATGAGAAAGCTAATTGAAATCTAGATTTGATTGAACTTATTTCTCCGCTTAATAATTTGTCATATCTCAGCAAAGTTGTGGCTGCCTTTTGCTCTAAAGGAAGCAATTAAAGGAAGTGCATTGCAACTGACTGGTAGATAAGCAGCTAGTACAGCTGTCCTGCTTCAGAGGAGTTGCCCTTCTGGGGTGGCTCCCTGCACTTACGTACAGTTTGATCCTGGGCGAGGTACTTAACTGTGTATCCATTCTGTTGTGCAGACCTACCCAGGGCTTTTATGAGAATTAAAGGAATCAGTGCAGGCAAAGCACTTAGACTATACCTAGCACATAGGAAGTGCTCCACAAATGAGAGCTACTGTTAGCTCCTACAGTGAGGTCACCCAAGCCTAGGGGATGTCTGAAGGCTGTGGGGACAAGACTACCAAGCACAGATAGCTAGAGGAGCCACTTCCTCTCTCTTCCACTCCAACTAAGAACAAATATTGAAGTTCCCAGCACTCCCTCCTTGGCTCTGCTCCTTGCATTCCACAGACTCCCCCAAGGGAATGGATTTGTTCTTTCATCAGATCTCAACTACCACTTCCTTGTCAATGACTCCCAAACTAGAGTTCCCACCCTATAGTCTCCAGGCCTGTTTCCCTGGGGTTCCCATGAACAACTCAGAGTCAACTTATCCCAATCTAAGTACCACCTCTACCTCACTCCCCTCCCCTTACCAAACCTGCTTCTCTGCTGTTCCTTTTGTTAATGGGATTCCATCCTCATGCATCATTCAAGCTACTCCCTTTCTTCCTTTCTCCCCACCCCCACTCACCCCAACGCAATGAGTGATCAAGTCCTACCAGTTTTACCTCTTAAACTCTTCCTCTGCTACCACTGATCCCTGGCAGATCCTCCGGTTTCACCTGATCTCCCTGCCCTCCAAGTCCAACACCCCCCCCTCACCCATCCCTGGTGAAAACTTCCAGTGGGTGAACAGGCATTTTGTGTAATGTTTCAGATTCTGGTACCTGAGCTGGATTCTCAGAGCCAGCTGCTGACTCCAGCTTCTCGCTAGTATAGGCCTTGGGAGGCAGCAGTGATGGCTCAAATAGGTGAGTTCTGCAGAGACCTGGATTGAGTTCCCAGCTCCTGGCTTTGGCCTGGCCATTGCAACATTTGGGGAGCTATTCAGTGGATGGGAACTTTCTGTCTGTCCTTCTGTTACCAAAGAAGCAAAAGGGCCCTTGTCTTTGCACAACAAAGAATTCAGGCATGAGACAGAGAGCAGTGGAAAGCAAACAGCAAGGTTTATTAGAGTAGGGACATCCGTAAGAGCGGATGGGCACCTCTCCAGACAGGACCTGAGAGTGCCCAGTCGCTCAGACTGGGGGAGAGCGAGGTTACACGGTTGAGTGGAGAGAATACACCTGGGCAAGCCAGGCAGGTGGCTCAGCAGAGAGCAGAGAGGCAGAGGGCTGAGTGCACAGTCAGGTTGGGGGGTGGTGCTTAAGGGGATGGGTCTTGTCTCTTCTCCTCCTGGAACAAAGGACTCTGGATGTAAATACGAAAAATTGCTTTCTGAGCTTTCTCCCTGAAGTTATCAGACAGAGGGAAGCCAGACTGGTGTCACCCCCTTAGAGGAAGGATGGTTATCAGATACTGGGCTGCACCTGGAAGGTTATCATGATGACTTTGAGATGCAGATACTGGACCTGGATGTCAATGCCTTAGGCCTTTGTCACACACACAGAAGCTCATTTCTGACTTCCTACCTAACAGTTGCCTTTGTCTTTTATACAGCAAGTCATTGCCCTCGCTGCACTCCTGGAATTCTCCAAGTATGTGCTTCCCTCCCTGGGCTGTGAGCTTCTTGAAGTTAGGGAAAGCTGTTACCTTATTCATCCTTGTGTCCTGCATGTTTGATATACTGCCTGGCACTTTGTAGGCACTTAATGTAGTGAATGCTCAATGTGTGAATATTTGTACATGCACACACACAGACACACACACACACACACACACACAGGCCAACAGTGTGTCATTTGGGGAAACTAGATAAGTATAAACCAGTCTCTGGTTCCCTAAGGTGGGAGGGGACACACTGAACACTGAATGAACCATATAAAACAGCACATGTTCCATTGCAGAGATGAAGAAGGTGACACAGTGCAGTGGAGCACAGGGATGGGGGATGGGAACTGTCAGAAATCTGGGGGAGGCTCAGATTGCAAAGACATCTGTCCAGAAGGATGGGTCACAAAGAATCAGCAGCTCCCTCTCATTGTGTCACGAAGGGTCTACACAGTGCCAACAAGATATGTTTATTCATTTGAAAGGCAAACTTAGTGAGGAGGAGAGAAGGGAGAGAGAGAGGTCTTCCATCTGCTGATTCATTCCCCCAGATGGCCGCAATGGCTGGGGATGGGCCAGGCCAATGCGTGGAATCTGGAATTCCACCCAGGACCTGCTACACGGGTTCGGGGGCCCAGGTACTTGAACCATCACTGCTGCCTTCCTAGGCCCATGAGCAGGAAGCTGGATTGAAAGTGGAGCTGCCAGGATTCAAACCAGGGCTCACATGGGATTCCAGAGTCACAGCGTCATACTTCACCCTCTGCACCACAGCTCCTGCCCCATTCAACACATTCTTATTGAGCATCTGCTAATGAGGTACACACAGGTTGAAGTGCTGAAAGAACAAGCAGTGAACCAAAAAGGCCTGTCTCTGCTTTTCTTAAGCTTACCAGGCTTGGTGGGGTGGGGGTGGGGGGCAGAGAACATAAAAGCAAGGGAAGAAATGTATCATTGTATCCTATAGTGGTGTGATCGGGTATAAAATCACATAAGCAAATGGTTTTACCACCAAAAGCCAGAAGTTGATGCTTCAGGGCCGGACTTCGGGCTTTCCACTTGTCCATATCCTAAGGCACAAATTGCTTTATTCTGTATCTCGACTTCTTTGTCGGAGCAGGACAATCTGGTCAGGCTAGATCTAATCTCACCTGCTGTGAACCTCATGGACCACCGTGGTTAATCAAGTCTTGGTGCCTGACACCAGACAGCTCTAGTCTTTTGTGATTTCCTCATACCAGCACCCCCTTCCTTGTAGCCCCTGTATAAACCCCAAACATCTTCATCCAGCCTAGCAGTAGACTCTGAGACCCTGATGTCTGCTACCCTCTCGTCTGTCAACAGATGAGAAGTTCTCTCTCCTTCACCCCAAAACCTTGTCCTTATTATTTTGATTGGCACCAGGGAGTCGAGGAGGCAGTGGGAAGGGAGAGTTCCTGAGGAGGAGTTTGCCTTCTGTGTCTGAATTTCCCAATCAATGCACAAGGCACAGTCGTGCAGATGCAAAAGCAGAGGTTTATTTGTTACCAGCCGGCTGGGACCCCCTACCCGAACACAGCCCTTTAGCAGTGCACAGGTAAAAGGCCCTCTCGTATGCATAAGAGAGGTTTTTATAGCCTCACAGTGACAAGGGTGCAGGTCATCTCCTACGTAGGTTACCTTCTTATTCTCTATATGGCAAGGTATTGGGACCTAACATGTTTATTGGTTCATTTAAAAATATAGGCTATATACGTTATGTGGCCGGGGGGCCACACAAAGGAGATGGCATGGGGAGGAACTGGCGGGAAGCATCAGGCCATAAATCCCAGGGGAGCTGGTGGGGGGCAGGAGGTCAGACATTCCAGGGGAGCATAGCAGGCAAGCAAGCAGCCAGAGTACAGAAGACTCCAACTCCTACATGCCAGGGTTGGGGGAGTGGCCAAGGGAAAGCAAAAGAAGCAGAGGAGGAAGCAGGAGGAAGCCGGCGCTGTGGCATAATAGGTGAAGCTGCCACCTGCAGTGCCAGCATCCCATATGGGTGCCGGTTCAAGTCCCAGCTGCTCCACTTCCTATCCAGTTCTCTGCTATGGCCTGGGAAAGCAGAAGATGGGAAGATGGCCCATATGCTTGGGCCTCTGCCCCCATGTGGGAAGACCAGGAGGAAGTTCCTGGCTCCTGGCTTCGGATCAGTGCAGCTCAGGCCGTTGCAGCCAACTGGGGAGTGAACCAGCAGATGGAAGACTTCTCTCCCTCTCTGCCTCTCCTTCTCTCTCTGTGTAACTCTGACTTTCAAATAAATAATAATAAAAAAATTAAAAGGGGCAGGGGAGACCCCCTCCTGCTCATCCATGTAGGCAACATACATATTCATACATTGTATGTTCAGAAAATGGCACAAACTCCTCCCCCCAAGTGGAAAATTTAGTATTATAACAAGGAAAGTTCAGCTTAGGTGGGGCAACATCTGACCCAAACTGGTTTTCCTGCAGCTTCAGCCGTTTGTAGTGGTCTGGTCCCCTACGAGTATAATGTTGAAAGATAAGTTCTCCAGGAATATTCTCTGAGAAACCAACTCAAAGTGGTCTAGATTATCTGTGTTCTAGTGACCCTTCCTCCCTGTTTTGCCCAAATCCTACAGTCTTGGTTATAGAATGTGAATTGGTGATCTATCCAGAAATAAACTCAATGTCTTAAAAATGTGTCCCCACAAGCCGGCGCCGTGGCTCAACAGGCTAATCCTCTGCCTTGCGGCGCCGGCACACCCGGTTCTGGTCCCGGTCGGGGCGCCGGATTCTGTCCCGGTTTCCCCTCTTCCAGCAGAGGCCAGCCCTCTGCTGTGGCCCAGGAGTGCAGTGGAGGATGGCCCAAGTGCTTGGGCCCTGCACCCCATGGGAGACCAGGAAAAAGCACCTAGCACCTGGCTCCTGCTATCGGATGAGCGCGGTGTGCCGGCCGCAGCGCGCCATCCGTGGCAACCATTGGAGGGTGAACCAACAGCAAAGGAAGACCTTTCTCTCTGTCTCTCTCTCTCTCTCTCTCACTGTCCACTCTGCCTGTCAAAAAAAAAAGAAAAAGAAAAAAAAAATGTGTCCCCACAGACTCCCCAATCCCAACTTTAGGAATCCTCAAAATGTAAATGATCCACTGAGCAATGAAGTTTGCATATTTCTTGTTTTTTGGTATTTGAAAGAGTAGAACAGGACAATAGACTCTAGTACTTAGCAGTTAACAACGATGATAATCTATTGGCAAGGAAAGACTCTAGATTGTCTAGGGAGAAAATTGGGTAACCAAAAGACTTAAAGTATGATTCCACTTTTTAAAACATGTTGATAAGCAAAAAATTCCGAGATGTCCTCAGTTACAAAGGCCAGGGCTACAGGAAGGAAGAAGTAAGGGAAGTTCATCATTTAACAGCTACAAGCTGTTTCACATTCCTGAGCTATGTGAAAACCTCCACTCAAAACCTGCGGCTGCCACCCGCTCTGCCCTAGGCACTGCTGTTTCCTGCTTAGCATGCACTTTCCAGACTATTAACTCCTCCAATCCCAAAGCAACAAATAGTTCACATTATGGACTGGCCTCCTAACCTTTCCCCACTTTTCATTATTTCTTCCCCTCTTCTCTGTGGTCAGTCTAAGTTCCGTGTACACAGTTTCTCTTCTCTTCACCAGATTTTCTTTATAAAAATACTCCTCAGTTTAGGGCACATATTTCCAACTGCTTTCTAGCCTGGCCGCTGATAGTTGTGGAACTTGTCTCAGGGCCTGGTCCTTACCAGGTTAGCATCTGTAATGGCTTGATAAACCCTTTTATGTTTCAGAGAACCCTTGGTTTCAAGAGTTTTGATTTAACACTGAATTGAAAAAATTCTAGAAAGATCTATGCCAAAATATGAAGAATAGTTATCTCTAGAGGATGAAATACAATTTTTGTTGCTTCTGAGGTTTTTATTTTTATCTATGGTGTCTAATTCTCCCAAATCAAAATGTTGACTTTCCTTGAAGTATAAAATACATACAGAAAAGAGCATACATTCTGTGTTCACAACTTGATGATCAATCACAAACTGAACACTCTCAAATGAACAGCACACTTGATCAAGAAACATACCATGGCCAGTCTCTTAGTAGCCCCCCCTTTGTGGAAAGTAGAATCTAGTTTGTTATCTGGCTTCTGCCACTAAACATTAGGTTTGTATGATTCTTCTTCCATTTGGCTGCATTTAATTGTAATAAATTAACCAATCATTTATGATCTTAGAATGTTATACCTTTTCTCTTTTTTTAAAGATTTATTTATTTGAACATCAGATCAGAGTTACACAGAGAGAGAAGGAGAGGATGAGAGAGAGAGGTCTTCCATCTGCTGGTTCCCCCTAATTGGCCACAATGGCCAGAGCTGCGCCGATCTGAAGCCAGGAGCCAGGAGCTTCTTCTAGGCTCCCACGCGGGTGCAGGGGCCCAAGGACTTGGGCCAGCCCCCACTGCTTTTCCAGGCCATAGCAGAGAGCTGGATTGGAAGAGATGCAGCCAGGTCTCAAACTGGCACCCATATGGGATGCCAGCACTTCAGGCCAGGGCGTTAACCCACTGCGCCACAGCGCCAGCTCCAGAATGTTATATCTTTTCTAAATTAGATGCTGTAGAATTTGTGATGATCATTAGCATTTTTGTCATTTTATAACACACTTCTCATGCATACGAGTCTTAAACATTATTATTGTCATCATTTAATAGACAAAAGATCTGGAGCTTGAAGGGTCATTTTCCCTGCAGACAGCTAGTAGGCAGTAAAACTAGGGTCAGTTCATATCTACATTCATTCTCTTTGTGCCCCATCCCTTGGGATTAACAGCAAAGTTAGCAGTGGATTAAATGAAAGGAATAATTTTATCACCATTAGTCTCTAGATATTTAGACAAATTACCAAGGAAAGTGGTTTAAACTTCTTTTATTCTTTTTTTTTAAGATTTATTTATTTATTTGAAAGGCAGAGTTACAGAGAGGCAGAAAGAGAAAGAGAGAGAGAGAAAGAGAGAGAGAGAGAGAGATTGAGAATCTTCTGTCTGCTGTTCACTCCCCAGATGGTCGCAATGGCCAGAGTTGTGCTGATCCAAAGCCAGGAGGCCAGGAGCTTCTTCTGGGTCTCCCACTCTGGGTCTCCCATGCAGGTGTAGGGGCTGAAGGACTTGGGCCATCTTCCACTGTTTTTCCCAGAAGGCTATAATTGGGAGCTGGATCAGAAGTGGAGCAGCTGGGAATCGAACTGGTGTCCATATGGGATGCCGGCAAAGCAGGAGGTGGCTTTACCTGCTACACCTCAGTGCCAACCCATTTTTTCCCTTTGTTAATTTAGAGATGTATTTATTTGAAAGGTAAAGTAACAGAAAGAGCAACAGTGAGAGATGGAGTTATCTTCCATCCACTGGTTTACTCCCAAATGCCTGCAACAGCCAGGACTGGGCCAAACTGAAGCCAGGAGCCAGGAACTTCATCTGGGTCTCTCACATGGGCAGCAGGGGCCCAAGTACTTGGTTCATCTTCCTCTACCTTCCCAGAAGTATTAGCAGGGAGCTGGATTGGAGGTGGAGCAGTTGGGACTCAAACTGGCATTCCAGTAAGGGATGTCATCACACCATAACACTAGTTGCTAAACTCCTTTTCTGAAAAATTGTTACAGACACAAGAAACCCTTTTTACTGTGAAAGAAAATTCCCCATAAAAATGCAACCAATTCTAGTATCTGTCATCTCCAGAAAGAATTTCCTCCACCAACAATCTGTGATAGTAACATTTTTCTATTTAATATTGTTAATTGGAATGCTTTGATGGTTCCATTGGATATGAAATTTGCATATTCTTGTCACATGGATTTAATTTGCATATGTCTACTTCCCTTACCAGTGATCATGTTATCAAAACCTCACTTCTCATTCACAGATGCATATGACAGAGCTTGGGTCTTGTGGCACCCTGTCCACAGCTCTTTGGACCACACATCACTGCATAACGTGAGAAATCTTTTCTTACTTGGAAACTAGGGCAAGGTAAGAAGAGTGAAGTGCTTGGCCCTTGTCAAATAATCATCAAACAAAGATGATCTTTTTTTTTAATTTTTTTAATTTTTGACAGGCAGAGTGGACAGTGAGAGAGAGAGACAGAGAGAAAGGTCTTCCTTTTTGCTGTTGGTTCACCTTCCAATGGCCGCCGTGGCCGGCACGCTGCTGCCGGCGCACCGCGCTGATCCAAAGGCAGGAGCCAGGTGCTTCTCCTGGTCTCCCATGGGGTGCAGGGCCCAAGCACTTGAGCCATCCTCCACTGCACTCCCTGGCCACAGCAGAGAGCTGGCCTGGAAGAGGGACAACCAGGACAGAATCCGGTGCCCCGACCAGGACTAGAACCCAGTGTGCCAGTGCCACAAGGCAGAGGATTAGCCTATTGAGCCACAGTGCCGGCCACAAAGATGATCTTAATAGTCATTAAAACTGTGAAAGATTCTTGCTGTTGTTAGTTTTAGTTTTCTCAAGAAAGTAGAGTTGAATGACTTAGCTTTATGTATTGCACAGTCATGGTCTTTCACTATACTCTCCATAATGATCCTTTTTTTTAAAACATTATGATCCTAGGTATCTTTTTAACAAAGCAAATTTCACATTCCAGTACACGTCATGGACATTTCAAAAGGATTTGCATGAGTAGTAGAGAAAACAGAAAATATCACCTCAAATATTTACCTTAGCACTAACACAGTCCCCCTTGTCTTATAGGCTAGAGCTGTGAGGTCCCAAGGCTGAAATGCAGTAACAGAGGGCTCAATCTGAACTCCTCCTCCCCATACTCACTTCCCCTCCTGTGGATAGTCCCCTTTCTCTTGGTTGATTTTAGCAAACACACAAGGTGGGTCCAATGAGGAGTCTTTCTGCCTTTGACTCTTGTACTCATTTCACACCAGGCTTGGCTTTCTCCCTGTTCCCTTTCAGGATGCCCAACCTTGATGCCCTTGTAGGTCAAAAGACAATCAATAGACCTGTGTATTTTCCCCAGGTTTTGACCAGGCACTTCCCCGTTCTTACCTTGCCCTGACTCATGGGTCAGCCTTCAACCAGGGCCTAGGCCTACATTCTCTTTCTGGTGGACTTTCTATGCTGCTCTGTGAGAGCCTCGTGAATCTCCATCTTTATAGTAACCTCTACAAATACACTTGGAAGGAAAACAAATCTCTAAACACACAGATGAAAATGGTCCCAGAGCAGTTGCCTTTCTAGTGATCTTTAGACTTTGAGAAATATCTCAGGCCTCAGAGTTCTGGATGATCTCCTATTCCAGGGCTGGGCCCTGTAGGGTGGAGCTATGGTCTTGGTTCACAGCATGAGTAAACACAGAGCTTTCTGGGCCATCAGTGGGAGTTTCACCTCTTAGAACATGCCATATGGCATGAGTGCCATGTCTCCTACAGAAAATGGCTGAGACCAGGGACTATTATTGTCTGACATGGGTTGTAACAAAGACTTGTCCTGAACTTCAGAGAAATTTGGTTCTCAAGTGGATAGTAGTGGACAGGTCAGGGAAGGTGGAGTGAAAGAGGCTGCAGGAAAGGCAGGACTTTCTTTTTGAGGTCAATAGTGCACTCACGCCTGCTGGCTGAGTGGCTGGTGAGGGTGAAAGTGGTTGCTCAAGGAAGGGTTGCAGTAGTACCCCCACCCACTTGAGACACCAGCATCCCATATCAGAATGCCTGCTTAGAGTCCTGGCTCCTCTGCTTCTGCTTCAGCTTTCTGCCGTTGCAACCCGAAGATGATGACCCAAGCGTTTGGTTCATTTCCACCCAGATGGGAGACCAGGATGAGTTCTGGGCTCCTGGTTTCAAACATGCCCAGCCCTGGCTGTTGTAGGCATTTGAGGAGTGAACCAGCTGATGGGATTTCTTCCTCTCTCCTCCTCATCTCTCTCTCTCTCTGCCTTTCAAGTAAAATGAAAATAAATTGTTAAAAGGCTTTGCTCGGCTGGTGCCATGGCTCACTACGCTAATCCTCTGCCTTCAGCACCGGCACCCCTGGTTCTAGTCCCGGTCAGGGCGCCGGATTCTGTCCCAGTTGCTCCTCTTCCAGTCCAGCTCTCTGCTGTGGCCCGGGAGTGCAGTGGAGGATGGCCCAAGTGCTTGGGCCCTGCACCCGCATGGGAGACCAGGAGGAAACTGGCTCCTGGCTTGGGATCAGCACTGTGCACTGGCCGCGCCAGCCACTGGGAGATGAACCAATGGAAAAGGAAGACCTTTCTCTCTGTCTCTCTCACTGTCCACTCTGCCTGTCAAAAAAAAAAAAAAAGAAGGCATTGCTCTGGTGAGTGCTTTAGCATACTCAAGTGTTAGTGACGCCTTTGAATGATAAACACCACATCCAGGATAACGATTACTTCAGAGGAGGGGCCACTGGAGAAATGCATAGATGAAGTTTCATATCCACAATGTTATTATTTTTAATAAATGCCTTATTTTGGAATAATTTTGGATTGACAGAAAAACCACAAATACAAGAGTACTTCAGAAGTTCATAGAAAATGAAATTAAAAGATAAGTTTATTTCGGTGCAAAAGTATTTTTCTGTGGATAGTTTTTGTCATAATACATGTTTCCACAGACTTTCAGAAGTAGATTCTTATAGTCTAGAGAGTTCTCATATGACCTTCCCTCAATTTCCCCTGCTGTTGACGCCTGACATTATATAATCATGGTACATTTATCAAAACTAAGGAACTGGGGCTGGTGTGGCACCGTGGGTTAAGCTGCCACTTAGGATGACCAATTCCCATATAGATGTGCTGATTCAAGTCCTGACTTCTGATCCAGTTTCCCAGAAGGCAAGGAAAAGGGGCCCAAATGCTTGGGCCCTTGCCACCCTCATGGGAGATCCGAATGGAGTTCTGGTCTCCTGGCTTTGGCCTGGCCCAGCCCTGGCTATTGTGGCCACTTGGGGAGTGCCCTGGCCATTGTGGCCATTTAGGGAGTGAACCAGCAGATGGAAGATGTCTCTCCCTACCCTCACCTCCTCCCGATCTATGTCTCTGTCCCTTTCTGTCATTCTGCCTTTCAGGTAGATGAAAATATATAAACTTTTTTTTTTTTAAGTAACATTGGTACAACCAGGCATTAGATTCAGACTTCACCAGTTTTTCCACGAATACCCTTTTTCCATTCCAGGATCCATTCCAGGATACCACATTGCACTTACCCAGCCATGGTGTTTCGCATCTTTAAAAAGTCTGAAAAAATGATGGCAAAATGTCAAGATTTGATTACATTTCCTGCAAGAACAGAACATACATGATTCTAGTTTCGGTGAAGATGGGAGTGACTGGAAGGCTCTGGAGATGCACAGTCCAGGTTGAGAGTCTTGCTTATGCCCTCTCCCTCCAGTTCTGATGCCTGAGGGTTTCTTAATCTCTCTGAGCCTAAACATTCTCATTTCAAAAACCGGGATAATAAGGGCGGGCTTTGGCCTTGCTGGCAGTTGAGACATCAGTTGAGAAAGTGGTTGGGATGCCTCCATCTCATATCACAGTGCCTTGGTTTGAGTCCTGGCTCTGCGTCCAACTTCAGCTTATGCTAATGCTGCACACCCTGGGAGGCAGCAGGTACTAGCTCAAGTACTCAGGTCCCTGCCACTCACGGGAAAGACCCAGATTGAGTTCCAGACTTTGGCCTGGCTCAGTCCTTGTCATTGTGGGCTTTGCAGAGTGAGTCAGCAGATGTCTGTCTCTTTCTGTGTGCTTCTTGAATTAAAAAAAAAAAATGTTGATAATATCAATATCTATTTCTTAGGACTGCCCTGAGGTTTAAATGTGTTAAGTCATGTAAAGCAACTGCAATAGTGTTGATAAATGTTAGCTATTATATTTCTCCTTTTTTGTTAGCTATTATTAATTGCATATTATGTATGGTACTTCACAATAACAGTTTTTAAACGTAGCTCCTTTGAGATGTACAATTTGGGACATGCTCAATCGGACTTGCCCCAAATGGTGGACTTAGAAATGTGCCAGGGGATTCCAATACAATCCCATCAAGGTGGCATGTACCAATGCCATCTCACTAGTCCAAGTGATCAATTTCAGTTCACAATTGATCATACTGATAGGTCTAAGAGTCAAAGAGATCACATAAACAAGACTACTGTCTGCTAATACCAACTGATAGAATAAAAAAGGGAGAGAATGATCCAACATGGGAAGCAGGATACACAGCAGACTCATAGAATGGCAGATGTCCTAAACAGCACTCCGGCCTCAGAATCAGCTCTTAACGCATTCAGAGCTGGCTGAAAAGCCCATGAGAGTATTTTAGGCATGGAAAGCCAAGACACTCTGGGGAAAAAAAAAAAAAACACCTAAATGAAAGATCTCTGTGAGTGAGATCCCAGTGGAAAGAACGGGGCCATCAAAGAAGGAGGTACCTTTCTCTGAAGGGAGGAGAGAACTTCCACTTTGACTATGACCTTGTCTAAATAAAATCTAAGTCTACAAACTCAAAAGGCTTTCATAGCCTTGGCAACTCATGACTAGAGCTAGGGAGATTACTGATGCCATAAACAAGAGTGTCAAATTGTTAAGTCAACAACAGGAGTCACTGTGTACTTACTCCTCATGTAGGATCTCTGTCCTTAATGTGTTGTCCAATGTGAAGTAATGCTATAACTAGTACTGAAACAGTATTTTACACTTTATGTTCTATGTGGGTGCAAACTGATGAAATATTTACTTAATATATACTACATCGATCTTCTGTATATTAAGAGAATTGAAAATGAATCTTGATGTGAATGGAATGGGAGAGGGAGCGGGAGATGGGAGGAGTGTGAGTGGGAGGGAAGTTATGGGGGGGGGGGGGCAAAAAGCCATTGTAATCCATAAACTGTACTTTGGAAATTTATATTTACTAAATAAAAGTTTAAAAATATATATAAAAAAAGTAGCTCCTTTGAGCTTCTCTGTATTATGGGTGAAACCGTAGTGGAGAAAGGTTACCTTGGTTATTTGTTTCACATGGAAGAAGAATTTCCAAGAAGACAAGGCAGTGAAAAAAGCAAGATGTATTTACAAAAAAGATTTATTTACGTCAGAGACCTCCTGACGGAGTGGCCAGGAAGGGGGCTCCCAGAGCGTAAAAACCTGAAGGGGCTGGTGGCAGTGGGGTTTTTAGAACAATTTGAGGAAGAAAACAAAACTTGACAATCAGCTTGACATCCAGTTACAAGGCAAGGACAAAACCCACTAAAAGCCCTGATCTGTAATCTTATTTGGGGTGGGATAGGTAGCTTGTTTTTACAGTAAACTGTGAGCTCAGAAGGCTGGAATCACCACTACCACTCCCTTGCTATTCTCATGATAAAACTGAAGCTCCAAAGAGTGGGGCAGGCACTTTTGACCTTGGCAAAGATAACTTTTGGGGTAAGCAATAATTTTGCACCCTCAATTTCCACTGGGACCATCCTGACTGCCTATTAACTCGTCTGACTTCTCACATCTGAATTCCATCTCAACCCAAAAAATCACAATCTTCTTTGCATATTTATGATGTATATTGCAAAATCTACCACAATGTATTATAACTATATGCTTCTGTGTCTGCCTTCATCAGTGGCTGTCACCTCACACTTTATGGCACACACAGGTTGAAAGTGTTTTCAGTATAAAAGAAGAAATGCAAACAAGCTAACTGAATAGGCAACCTCCCCAACAGCTCTAATGGTGGGCTCATTGCCAGAATAGAGCCACAACATTTGCTGGGAACATAGTAGCTATGTTTTCCAGGGCAAGGATTTATCAGGGTTGAAAAGATGGAATAAGAGTGGGGAGGAGGGGCTCCAAGCACAGAGAAGAGGGGTGGGGATGTATGGGTCAAGATGTAAAGAAAGGTGCCAACGCTAAAGCCACTACCTGCAGTGCCTACATCCCAAAAGGAGGCCAATTCGAGTCCCAGCTGCTCCACTTCTGATCCATCTCTCTGCTATGGCCTGGGAAAGCAGTAGAAGATGGCCCAAGTCCTTGGGCCCCTGCACGCACGTGAGAGACCCAGAGGAAGCTCTTGGCTCCTGGTTCCTGGCTCCTGGCTCCTGGCTTTGGATTGGTGCAGTTCTGGTCATTAGGGCCATCTGGGGAGTGAATTAGTAGATGGAAGATCACTGTTATCTCTGTAACTCTGCCTTTCAAATAAATAAATAAATCTTAAAAAAAAAAAAAAAAAAAAGAGGGAGATGTAGAGAGAGCTCTCCACCCAGTTCTTTGAGAGAGCATGTGCAGTATCCGGGCCTGGAAGAACTTACCAACTGGAACTCAACTGGACAAGGGCCACAGTAAGCAACCAACCCCCTCCCACCACCATAACCAACACTTTAAAAATTTACCCTTGTGAATTGTACAATCCGGTGGCATCAAATGCATTCATATTGCCCTGAAACCATGACTTTCATTTCCAGAACATTTTCATCTTTCTTCTTTAAACAACAACTCTTTGTTCCTAGCTTTCCCAGCCCCTGGCCACCACTTTCTGCTTTGTGTCTCTAGGAATTTTATTTTAGGTACATCATATAGGTGACATCACACAGTGTTTATCCTTTGTGGATTATTTCACTTAGCATACTATCTCCAAGAGTCATCCATGTTGTAGCATGTGTCAGAATTTTATCCCTTTTTAAGGAAGAATAATATCCCATTATATTTTATTTATTTACCCATCAATGGGCACCTGGGTTGCTTCTACCTTTTGACTCTTGTGAATAATTCTACTATGAAATATCTGTTTGAGATCCTACTTTTAATTCTTTTGGATATATACTCAGAAGTAGATTTCCTGTATCATATGGTAATTATGTTTAACTTTTTGAAAGATACTATACAGGTCCCCCTACCCCTGATTTTCTTAAAGATTTATTTATTTATTTTGAAAGAATTCAGAGAAGGAGAGGGAGAGGGGGAGAGAGAGAGAGAGAGAGAGAAATGTTTCATCCACTGGTTCACTCACTCCCCAGATGGCTGCAATGGCCAGCAATGGGCCAGGTCAAACCCAGGAGCCAGGAGCTTCAGAGTCTCCCATGTGGGTGACAGGGGCTCAAACACTTTGGCAATCTTCTGTTGCCTTTCCCAGCCCTTAGTAGGGACCTGGATCAGAAGTGGAGCAGTGGGGACATGAGCCGGGACCCATATGGATGCCAGCATCACAGGTGGTGGCTTTACCTGTTACATGGCGAAGCTGGCTCCAACAAGCCCCTCTCCCACCCCACCCCCCCTTTTTTTTTTAACAAGAAAGACTACTAGGGATTTAAGGTATAGGTGAAGAGGAGGAGAATCTAGATTCCTTAGAAAGGCGTTTGTTATAATACCAAGATTGGGGTGGGTATTTGGCCTAGTGATTAAGACCCTACTTGGTGTAACTGCATCCCCTGTTGGAGTGCCTGGGTTTGAGTATCTGCTTTGTCCTGATTCCAGCTTCCTGCTAATGTGCACCCTGGATGCAGTCATAAAGGCTTAAGAGTTAGGTCACTGCCATTCACATGGGAGACCTGAATTGAGTTTCCAACCCCCAAACCTGGCCATTGTCAGCATTTGGGGAATGACCAATGAATGGAATCTCTATTCCCCCCGCCCACTTCCTCTATGCCTCCCTGTCAAATAAATAAATAATTAAAAATTCTTTAATTTTAAAGCTAATCCAGCACAACTGCTCTTCTGAGATCTGCCACCTCCTCTGTGCTCATAGCATGTGGTTTTCTTTCTGGTGCTGAACCACGCCACCCCACCCCCGCCCACTATGCCAGTCTCCCCAAGTTGGCTTTACCTCTTGTGGACATACAGGTAACCTCTCTCATGACTCTCAATGCTACGTGACAACCCTTGGCAGGCAACTTTCTTGTCCTTCTCCATCTTTTTGTCTTCTAAACAAAAACTGGTCTTCCCATGACTAAGTTTTTCTTTTTTTAAAGATTTATTTGAAAGGCAGAGTTAGAGAGAGAGAGAGAGAGAGAGAGAGACAGAGAGAGAGGTCTTCCATCTGATGATTCACTTCCCAGATGGCCATAATGGCAGGAGCTGCACCAATCCAAAGCCAGGAGCCAGGAGCTTCTTCCAGGTCTCCCACGAGGGTGCAGGGGCCCGATCCAGTGCCATTATGGGATGCTGGCACTTCAGGCAGAAGCTTTACCTGCTACACCACAGCTCCGGCCCCTCTGTGACTCAATTTTAAGACCCCTTGTGTTGAGCACTCTCTGAATGAGATGACCTCTCTATGATACTTATAAGAGGATTGTCCTATGCTAAATAAAATAGCCCTAGAGAGCCCAATAAGCGTGTCATAGAGACAATCTGTTACATCCTTTACACTAAATCAGGGCACAAATGACTGCTTGGGCAAGGCAGGGAACAGATGGGTATTGAGTCAGGCTGCTGTGAGACAGCTGGGATCTGTAAGTCCTAGAGTTAAACAGAAAGTGTGTTGGGATTGGCATTATGGCATAGGGGTTAAGTGGCCACCTGCAGCACTGGCATCCCATGTGGGTGCTGGTTCAAGTCCTGGCTGCTCCACTTCCAATCCAGCTCTCTGATAATGTATCTGGGAAAGCAGTAGAAGATGCCCAAGTGCTTGGACCCCTGCACCCACAGAGGAGATCCAGATGAAGCTCCTGGCTCCTGCCCTCGGCCTGGCCATTGTGGCCATTTGGAGAGTGAACCAGCAAATGGATGATCTATCTCTCTCTCTCTCTCTCTCTCTCTGTAACTCTGCCTTTCAAATAAATCTTAAAAAAAAAAAAAAAAAGAAGAAAGTGTGTGTCCTTGCAAAGACACTCACATGACAGCAGCAGTAGGGCAACCACATCAAAGGATTCGCTGAAAGAGTAAGACAAGCAACTCTTCGTTTCTTTTCTTTTTTTTTGGCAGACAGGAGGAGGGTGGAGAAAGGGCTGCTGTGATCACACTGTGGCTTCATATTGTGCTTGTGTTTGACTAAATACTGTACCCTCATTACAAGTGCTGTAAAATTCTCTCTCTCTCTCTCTCCTGTTCTTTACTCAAACTACTGATGCTTCGGATTCGGTGCCATGCTGATAGTCATCCCATCATCCTAACCCTTCGAGGCTTTTCTAGGCTCTTACTTTGCTGTCTGGTAATTGTTCTCCCAACTTCAGACCCCAGCTTAGAAACGTTCCCCTAGTAATGACAGAGGGAAGTTCATGGACTTTTTGGTCCTCTGTGTAAAGCAGTGTAATACACGCTGGGCAGAACTCAGTCTTTCACGCCCAGCGACCTCTCAACTTCTGCAAACAGCAAGGACATATATAGAAGCCTTGTGAAGGAGAGCACCTTGAAGTTCTCCCTGCACTGCACTCCTTTCGACAGCTTCTGACCTATTTTCCACTTCTCATTTTCTCTTCCCTAGTAGTATTTGCAGACGGTTTATACAGGTTATAATATTTAATGAGTGATTGTATTTTTTGTTGATATTTTAAAGGAATCTAGTAACTCCTCAGGGGGCAAGGGTTTATTCCTCCTTGAATGAACACATATAAAATTTGGAAAAAATTATAATTATTTCTTCATCAATAAAAGGTAGTTCAACTAACATTTTCCATCTTATTTCTATTTTGGCCTGGTCACATAGCAATCTAGATCAAATTCAGAGCCCTACGATAAGTTATCTCATCTTAGGCAACTGGTTGGATGTACCCTGTTTATAGTATCCACTTACCTATCTTTGAAATCTGTATCAACTTTTTTTTTTTAAGATTGATTTATTTACTTGAAAGTCAGAGTTACAGAGAGAGGGTGAGAGACAGAGAGAGATCGAGATCTTCTATCCACTGGTTCACTCCCCAGACGACAGCAATGACCAGGGCTAGGGCAGGCCAAAGCCAGGAGCCAAGAGCTCCTTCCAGATCTCACACATGGGTACAAGGGCCCAAGCACTTGGCCGATCTGCCCCTGCTCTCTCAGGTGCATTAGCAGGGAACTGGATCGGAAGTGGAGCGGTCAGGATATGAACTGGTGCCCACCTGCGATGCCTGTGTCATGGGCAGCAGCTTTACCCACTATGCCATAACACTGGCCCCTGCATCAACTTTTTTCAAGTCACTTGGTATCCCTCTGTGCTCCAGAGGAATGTTTAACTAACTGGTAGCAACCCATAAAGGTGCTCTCATCTTCCAAATGAATTTGCATCCTATTCATTAACAAGGCCCTCTAAATTCTTAATAGGACCAAGACACATTTTGCTCCAAAAAGCCTTTGGAAGGAAAATATTAATTCAGTGTATCAAGTTGTGGTAGGTGATCTGACTGTGAGAGAATTAAATGAGGCAGAAGTAACTGTGAGAGATGTAAGCAACACTTGGAGAGGTGATGTCTTCACAGGTATTCAAAATACTTCAGGGGCTTTGCTGTGTGTTACAGCAAGAAACAGAGCTAGCAAAGATTTCAAAATGACGAGGGCTTTTTGCCCAAAGGTTTACAATGACAGTGACTCTGTTACCCATATCATTCAGCCAGTTTTCTGGTTGGAAAGATAGAATATTCTATCAAACCCCTTTGATTCCTGCATGTCTGTTTGGTCTGTGTTGCTGAGCTAAACTAAAGCAGACAAATACAATCAAATCCACACCTGTTTCACTGAATGTGGCTAAGGGAAGTTACAGGTGTAGCTCAAACAGTAATAGAAATGGATCACGATTACTATATTGGGAAAATATTTATTGAGGGTCTATTACCTACGTGGCACATAATACACTAGAATACATTTCCAAGTATTTGTTGAGGAACTAATTATAAACACTGTTCCAGGTGCCTTAGGGTTCAGCCAGGTGTGGAAACAGAACTGTAAGTAATGGGGTAATATCTATTGTAAGCATCCACTCAAACAACCATTGTTTGGGCTCTATGATGTTATGATATAAATCTTTTAAGCTATAATCTGTGTCCAGAATATACCATGATTAGCATCAATTTCTAAAAGAGTAATAACCCTGAAAATTCTGAACAAATAGAAACCATAGTGGTCATTCAACAAATATTTATTGCACATGTCTATTGTGGTCTTTAATACATATGTGTAATACATTCACAAACAGTGTTGTCGGTAGTTAAGAGCTTGAAATTAGGGGGCTGGTGCCGTGGTTCACTAGGTTAATCCTCTGCCTGTGGCGCCGGCATCCCATATGGGCACCGGGTTCTAGGCCCGGTTGCTCCTCTTCCAGTCCAGCTCTCTGCTGTGGCCCGGGAAGGCAGTGGAGGATGGCCCAAGTGCTTGGGCCCTGCACCCGCATAGGAGACCAGGAGGAAGCACCTGGCTCCTGGTTTTGGATTGGCTAGCTTCGGCCATAGCGGCCATTTAGGAGGTGAACCAATGGAAGGAAGACCTTTCTCTCTGTCTCTCTCTCTCACTGTCTAACTATCTGTCAAAAAAAAAAAAGAGCTTGAAATTAGAAATTAAACAGGCCTGGGATCAAGTGCTGGTGCGACCATTTGAAAGCAATGAGACGTTGGGCAATGCTCAGCTTCCTTATCTCTAAGATGGGAATAAAACTACCTCTCCAGCAGAATTGTTATGAGTATGAAATACAATAATGTTCATAAAGTACTAGCCCAGGCATCAGTATCTGGCCTAGCGGTTACAATGCCTGCTTCCTGTCTTAGAGGACCTGAATTTGATTCCTGGCTCCAGCTCCTGCCTTCAGCTTCCTGCCAGCCCAGGCCTTGTGGCTCAGTGGTGATGACTTGGGTAATTAGACTCCTGCTTCCTGTTTAAAAGATATGGACTGTATTCTTGGCTCTTGGCTTGAGCCCTCAGCTCATGCGCAGCATTGTGGGCCTTTGGGGAGTGAACCAGCGGCTAGTTCTCTCTGCCTCTCAAATAATAAATAACAAGAAAATTAGTTCAGGAATTGTGATAGCATGGGATTTAAAAAAAATGACAGTGGTTTTTAATCACAAGTTTTAAAAGGAAACAGTAGTGGCAGAGGGAGAGAATTTCAGCAGGAAGGGCAGAAACCCAATGCTACGGGTTTATGAGCAGACTGGTGGCAGAGGCTGGGTTCACGTTCAGATGTTCTGTGTCCTCCAAGATCTGCAGGATTCTCAAAACAAGAGTAATGACGATCCCCGCAAGGATGAACTTAGGCCCGCCCCTCTGCAGAGGAATCAGGGTGCCCTGACTCACAGGAGCCACCACGAAATCACTAACTGGAAATCCTTGCTGCAGCTACTCTGCACAGGAATTGGACGTGATTTGCCAAATACCCCATGTGATACAAGCGTGGCTACCTGCCAAAAACCAGAGGGAGAAAGGGCCACTTTCTTTTTGGTGACAAAGAGATTTCCTAGCCCCATCACTGGATGCAAAAGCAGCAGAGGGGCTTAAAGAGGCCGTCTCCGGCGACGATTGGCTTGGGGAAGAGAAGTTATGGTTCTAGAGTGTTTGGTGCATTGGCCTCTCTCAGTAGTTTATTCATTCTTACGTGAGCAAGTTTTATTCCGAGGTTCTTGCAGTGCCTGAAGCTATTGCCTCCACCATCTGCTCCTGTGTCTGCCTCAGGTGACATCAGAGAATACAGCAGGATTCGCCTTTGCCATCTGATAGGGTTTCAGACTGTTTGACTCAACTGTGCATGTTCCTGTAATGCCAGGAAAATGATTCTGCTGCAAGTCAGCTGAACAGAAGCCAGAATTTAACTGCAAACAAGGGACCCAGCTTGCTTAACAGCATGGAGGAGACCGGTTTCATCTCAGCTAACTGGATAGATGGTTGCTAATTAGCCTGCAGCAAAGACACCTACAGAGTGACTACCAAAGGGAAGAGTTCCTTGCTCATCTGAAGAAGGTAATCACTGTGCAGGTAGGTTGAAGTCTTTTTGCAACTTCTCTCTGCAACAGCTGAGGATATGCGCAGCTTGAGTGGGTAGGCTGGGTGCAGCTGAGAGCTTTTGTGCCACTGAGAAACATGATTAGTGGATGGATTCCTGGCACTCCTGGTGCCCTCTGCAGCTGGCTCCTGCAGACTGCTGGCTCAGAGTGGCTTGGGACTGTGGAGAAACCTGAGGGGAGGGCATTTGCGGAAGGAGAATCAAGATACTGCTTTGGAGTGGGTAAGTCCAATTCCTTGCAGAGATTCCAACTCTGATTTTCAGGTGACAGTAACTTTCAATGGCCTGTCAAGGGCATGATGTTGTTAGCACTCACTAAACAACCAGGGGCAGATGGGCTCATGCGGGATATAAAAGCAGATCCAACCGAGGCAAAATATTCTCATTTCTTCTCTCCCTCTTGCCCTCACTGCTAGCCCTCTCTAGCCCTTGAGCCCCTTTTATATCCCTGTTCTATGCTAAGGATATCTCAAGTTCCTCCTCCTCCCTCCCCTCCCCTCCCAATCTTGGAGACTACAGAGTAGCCTAGGAATAAAAGGGAGGCAGCATAAAACTAAGGGTTGAGATAGAGAATTAGGAGGGAGGAGTAAGGAGTAAGTGCTAGAAGAGAATGGGATGTGAAGGACTGTGAATGACATTCAAGGGAAAGCTTGAAGGAGCCAGAATGAGTGCCGCATTGGGAGGAGTGGAGAATACCATGGAAGTCAAGAGTCTGGCCTTTGGGGGTAAGAACAAGCCCGAGAAGTGGTAAGGTTGGGACAGGTCTTGAGAAATTGTTCCATGAGCCAGCAGACCCAGGCAGCATGTAGGTGTGTGGGTGGGGGTGAAGGGATAGGAGTGGAGGGCAATCAACTCCATCCACTAAGGAGCCATCAGGGTGCTGTCTGCCACTCCTTGAGCCTGCTCACTCCCCACCCTCCTGGGTTCCCACTTTCCCCTAAATGCCTCTCCATTCCCACATCCTCCCAGCTCCAGCCCCCATCTTCTCCTTCTTAGGCTATTGCAGGAGTCTCTCCACCATTGTCTTTTCCTCTACTTCATTTCTCCTCTAGTGTATTCTTCACTCACTGCCAATGTGATCTTCTAAAATGCAAACTTGGTTGTGTCTTAGTTTAGAAGATTCCAGTGACTTTCCAGTGCCTACTGAACAGAGCTCGAACTTTATGTATGCAGCTTTCAGATCTGCCATGACAGCTTCATCTCCAGCAACTCAGCTACAAGTCCCCAGTGCCATAGTCACCGTTTCTGTGCCTTCATACGACCTTGGAACTGCCTTCCTACTTCCTTGTGCTATTCCCTCAGACAAGAATATCTTTTCCTCCTCTGCTGTTTTCCAGACCCTTCCTCATCTTTCAAAACAAAGCCATCTCCTCTGTGGGGTCTTTTCCATCCTCTTCTCTCTAAAGTGGAGTTAATTGTTCTGCCTCTTAATCATGGGTATGTGTGGCATTAAATACTCATAACATAAAATCAACCATTTTAATCATTTTTAAATGTGCAATTCAGTGATATTAAGTATATTCACTTTGCTGTGCAACTGTTGTCACCATACATTTCCAGAACTTTTCTCTCTGTCCTAACTAAAGCCCTATACCTGGATTCATCTAGCTGTTCATTACCGTAATGAAATACCCAAGGGAGACCAACTTTATATGGGAAAGATGTTTATTTGGGCTCACATTTTTGGAGGTTCACAGTCCAAGACCTCGTGGACTCCATTGGCTTGGCCTCTGGAAATGGCCCTCTTTGCTGGCAGAGTCCCAAGGTGGCACAGGGCATCACATGGCAAGAGACAGGGTGGTCTGTCACAAAGCCAGCAGGATTTAATCATGGAGCACTACCCTGATGACACAACCCAATCCAGTCCCCTCTCAAAGGCCCCATCTACCATTACCATACTTGGATTAAGTTTCCATACTGTTAGTGCCATTAACTTAAGACTTTAGGGTCCAAACTACTGAGTTGGGGGGAACAAATATTCAAACTATAGCAGTACCCACTAAACAATAACACTCCATCCCCCCTTTCCTCCCCATTCCCCTTTTCCTCCTGTCCCTAGCAACCTCCATTCTACTTTCTGTCTCTATAAATGTGATTACTCTGAATACTTCATCTAAGTGAAATCACACAGTATTCATCCTTTTGTGATAAGCCTGTTTCATTTATCACAATGTCCTCAAGATTTGTATTAGTCAGTTTTTTTGTTACTATAATGAAATATCAGAGGCTGGCTGTTCTGTAAGGAAAAGAGGTTTATTTCGGCTCATAGTTTTTTGAGAGGAGCAAAGGCTAGGAAGCTTACCTGTTGATGGGCTTCTTCCTGGCAGAGTCCTGAACTGGTACAGAGCACCACATGACAAGAGACAGGGAACACGCATGCCTATGGCTGTGTGTTTCGTCTCTGTGCCTCTTCTTACAAAACCACCCAGAATTAAGCCAAGGGGGCTCCACCTTAATGACCTTGTCTAAACCTAATCATTTGCCAAAGATTCCACTTCCAAGTACCATGTTGGATTGAGTTCCCTCTCTCTTACTATCACTGACAAATGACTTTGGTAATTAAGCCCCAGTCTGAGTTTGGAGAAATGAATTATATAAAAACGATAACAAGGTTCATCCATGATGTACATGTGTTAGAATTTCTTTCCTTGTTAAGGAATTTGTTTATTCACTCACTCTTCAGTGGATACATGGGTTGCGTCCTCCTGGGGCTATTATGAATAATGCTACTAGAAACATCTGAGCACAGGTATCTCTTAAAGACCTCGCTTTCATTGCCTTTCACTCCCTCTCAGAAGTGGAATTGTTGGATCATATGCTAATTCTAGTTCATGTTCTTTGTCCTCAGAGGAAACCATGCATGTTAAATGTGCTTCTTCACTGTAGTAATGTAACCACACACTCATTCCCTTGGAGTAATTTTAGGTAAAGTACAACTAAGACCCTGCAAAGAATATTGGACTCTTCCTCGCCATGAAACTATGTTTCCACACTGAAGTTGCAAACTACTTGAAGTGTGACAGTGCTAATAACAGTTGAATCTAAAATTAGACTGGCAAAATGCTTTTACCAAGAAAACCCTTTCAAGAAATCCAGTTAGTAAGTTTTGTGGTTATCACTTTGTTGTAAGATCTGCTTGGGAATTTGGAGGCAGGAAACCCCGGTTCCAGCCCTGCCCTGCCCTGCAAGTTATTTACAGTAAGTTACTTAATTCCCTAGACTAATTTTATCATCATAAAATAACACGTGCCCCTTTACATTCACAATAAAGTAATCCAGATGAAATAATTTTTGTGGCCGGCGCCATGGCTCACTTGGCTAATCATCCGCCTGCGGCGTCAGCACCCCGGGTTCTAATCCTGGTTGGGGCGCTGGATTCTGTCTCAGTTGCTCCTCTTCCAGTCCAGCTCTCTGCTGTGGCCCAGGAAGGCAGTGGAGGATGGCCCAGGTGCTTGGGCCCTGCACCTGCATGGGAGACCAGGAGGAAGCACCTAGCTCCTGGCTTTGGATCAGCTCAGCGTGCCGGCTGTAGTGGCTATTTGGGGGATGAACCAATGGAAAAAGGAAGACCTTTCTCTCTTTCTCTCTCTCTCACTGTCTAACTCTGCCTGTAAAAAAAGAAAGAAAGAATTTTTGTAACCTCAGATAAAAGAGAGGTCCATGAATAAGCATAATGACCAGCACCCCATACAATGCGGGGGATACTTTTAGGAAATCTGAATGACAGCAAAATGGATGATGGTCTTCTCTCAAAGGAAGCTAAAAGGAATTATTTAAGGAAAAAGTGCAGCCATACCGGTTAATTCCCATTTGAGAAAGAAAAATGTTCAAGGAAAAAGTTGAAAATTCTAGGAACATTCGATGGTACTAGTGAGATTTAAAATATATATATATCAGTTGAGACAGTTTTCTATAAAGAATAAGCACATAGAAAGTCCCAAGCCAAGAGCAGAAAAAATACTCTCGGTAAAAATAGATGGTAAGTCCCATATGGTACACGTACATACCAGCCAGGTAGTATCTGTAAGAGTATTACAGTAAGAGCTCTAACCTACTTCCCATGGTTATTTCTGTCTGCGCAGAAGTGGTATCATGATATTGGTGCCAAGTTATGATGCTTTTGCTGAATAATAAAGCAACAGAGCTTCCTTGCTTTAGGAGAACTAACCGATCAACTTTAAGATCTTACAACCTGCATTCTTCTTGTTTCCAGAATGTCTGTGCTCTTGATTCTCCATCAGGGAATATATAATTATAAGGCAAGCCCATTATTTTTTCACATAGATTAATCATAAATTAATACTGAAGGGGATACATTCTTCTTCCTTCCTCTCTCTCTCTCTCTCTCTCTCTCTCTCTCTCTCTCTCTCTCTCCTCCCTGAAAGGAAGGAAGAGGTAAGTAAAAAGAAAGCATATTTGGAACAATTATAGAATTCAGGTGATATAACCAATCACTTATAAATATGCAAGAAAGAAAGGCACAGCTCTGTATGGGTGATAGCAGTGAAATCTAAGAAAAGAAATGAGACAGCAATTTCTTCTGAAAAAGTTCAGATCCATTTACAGGGCTCTCGGTTTATGGATCAATATTTCTTTATTCTAGAGAACTCAGAAACAATCAGGAAAACCGAAAAGAATTTAGTATGTAGAAAAGGTGGTGTGTCAATGTTACAGCCATGCCGGAGTAAAAAATACACCAAGAGACAGTCTCTTATGCAAAACCAGCATGCTGGGGTCGCAGCGTCACAAATGTGAGCGAGCGACCCTGAGTACAAATCGCATCAGCTTTTTATAGTCACCCAAAGGCTTTG
Source organism: Sylvilagus floridanus (assembly GCA_949820135.1). Lineage (NCBI taxonomy): Eukaryota > Metazoa > Chordata > Mammalia > Lagomorpha > Leporidae > Sylvilagus > Sylvilagus floridanus. Next base: position 50,143,471 of record OX463240.1, read on the forward strand.
TAGAATCTGTAGAACATATTTCACATGGGAACCCAGGGAACAGGGGAATTCCGTAAGCACAAAGTGTACAGGTGCAAGGTACAGATAACATCAACTATTGGCCAGATTTACAACAGGTAAGGGTCACTTTCACCATACATTTCCTAAAGTTAAATAAAACCCTAAGTTCATCAGCTGGGTGCCTGTCAAGGTGAACAGGTTGGTCTGGGTCCTAGTTTCGGTGGGCCATTCCCCTAAGTTTACAAGGCCACATTCCGGTATTATCTCTTCCTGCCCCAGCATCACCATGTCTATTTAGTAAAGACAGGCCTCAACCCCTCCCCGAGTCAGGAATCCAGAAAGTAGGTCAAAAGTCAATCTGGCAAGGGTCAGAAGAGAAGGGGGGGGGGTCCTGCTTAGTTTTAATATTCCTTCATCTCATTAGAGGGGAGCAGGTGCATATAATGAATGGTTCAAAGAACTGACCATTTGGAGGGAAAGATTTTTCCCCTGTTCTCTTTCCCTTTAAGTGCGGTCTTCCTTGCGTATTCTCTGGCAAAAGGTTAGGGAGCCAATAAACACAGATGCCACCAGAGTGCCTCTCAAGCAGCTGGAGGTGAATATTGTTGGCACTCCACCATTCCTGCACTATCCTCCTCCTCCTGCAAAACCAGCCTCCAGTGGCTGAGGATTTGTCTTATTTTCATATTTTGTTATGTCTGCCTTGAACTTGTCAGATTTCAGGAAACCCCAACACACTTGCAAGGGCATTCTCCCCAGTGATGAATGCTCTGATTCCACTTGGGTGCACCAAGAATCAGCCACAGGTGGGGAGGATGCTCACCTAATCACCATCTTTGATATATGAAGAACTCAGTTCATTGGACTGCTTGAGTATGGCATGGTGAATGGCAAGCTCAGGAATAAAAGCCAGGTTGCTAATAATTAGCAAGGGCACAGCTGCCAGCGAATATGGAGTTGTCTGTATCCCATCAGGAATCCCTTGCTGTCCTATTAGACCTAATTATCAGCCAGCAGCTGGATTCAAGAAATGGCGCAGTGGGTTCGGCAGGAAACAAGTCAGGAGTTTACCCTGCAGGGCAAGAGGTCCTGTGATGGCCCTTCACAATACATTTCCTGGCCATCTATTATTTTGATTTGGTGACCTCACATTCCTGGCAGATGTTTTTCTTGTTTGTTTTTGAGAGGCACACACACACACACAGAGAGAGAGAGAGAGAGGGAGGGAGGGAGAGAGAGAGTTCTCAGCCAGCCAGCCAGCTATCTGTGGTTCCCTAATAAATGCCTGCAATGGCAGTGTCTGGGTCAGGTCAAGCAGAGAATTGGGAACTAAATGCCTCCTATTGAGTGGCAGGGACCCAAGTACTTGAGCTGTTACCTGCTGCCTCCAAGGGTCTGCATTAGAAGGAAGCTGGGTTCAGGAGCCAGAGCCAGGGTACTCTGATGTGGAATGCAGATATCTTAACTATTGAGCCAAATTCTCACCCCTGGCTGATGTTGCTAATGTCTGGAGAATGAACTTGTGCAGTAGAAGCAGCAGAAGCAGAACTCTGATCATAATTTTTATTTCAGATTGCAACTATCTTCTTATTAGGGAGGGTGTGTGTGATGATGGGGTCTGAGGCAGGGAGTCACAGAGGGTAGGATAGAGGGGATTACATGGAATTCAGGAGAAGCTGAGTCAAACAGCAGGTTGCATGCTGGCTACAAAGTCCATGTACAGGGTTAAGGTCACTCTGGCCAAAGGAGGGAATGCACTCTGCAGAGACTGCCTCCTGGACTGGGGTCCTCATCCAGCTCAGCCCAGAGACTCCTGCTCCTGGCATCGTGCCTTGGAGCTTGGCTGACAAACTACTCTAGCTTGCTGACACATGGTAATTTTTTTTAAAATTATGGATCAAAGTCCAAAAGATTACATTATTATATAGACCCAGACATTTTTTAAAATTTGTATTTACTTATTGAGAGGCAGAGAGACAGAGGTCCTGTGTACTTGTTTACTCTCCAGATGCCAACAATAGCTGGTGGGGAGGCTGAAGCTGAGAACCAGGAACTCAGTCTAGTTCTCCCCAGGTGAGTGGTAGGAACTCGATGACTTGAGCCACCACTTGCTTCCTCCCAAGGTCTGCATTAACAAGAAGCTGGAATCAAGAGTTGAAACCCTGGATCAAACTCAAGCACTCTGACGTGAGATGCAGGCCACCTAACCCTTAGCTTAAACACTAAGACAAACATGCCCCCACCCTGACCAGTTTATTTAAGGCCCTTTGCAGTGCACAAAGGTGCTTTCATATATGTTATCTGAAGCAACTATTTGCCTCAGATGTCCAGAATCTAATGACACTCTGTTACCCTGTCTTCTGTATTTTTTTATTTTAACAATTGGTTTTCCAAACTAATGTCTGCATTTCCTCCAGTATCACTGTGTGTTTCAAGCCCCTTTTCCACGTTGAATGTAGTCAGGCTTCCAGATTATACACTTTATTTCCTATAAGATGGCATACCTGGGCTGTATCTACACTGCTAAGTGATATACCTGTCTCGGATGGGATGTGTGTTCATGAACAGCTACATGGAAAAAAAAACAAAAGTTGGCCTTAAGTCAATGGTTCATAAAATCTGTGTTCCCAAGGATTTCTGCCTCTCAGGCTTTGCTCAAACGTCAGCACAAGCTGGGCAGGGAGAAGGTTTTAGCTTTTCTCCAAGGTGTCAGGCAAGCACCTGATGCTGGGAAGTGAGCTCTCCCAGCTGTGACTGGTTCTGCAGCCCCCTCCACACAGGGAGCCATGCCACTGTCCTTCCTCCAGCACAGCCACACTGTTACATGGAGATCAAGGCAGTCCTCCCTGAAACCAGACATTCTACAGGCATTTTGGTGAAAACAGGATTTTAAAGGACCAGATGCTTTTGTCAAACAGCAGGACTTAGAAATATCTAGGAAGCAGGTAGAAAGCAAGTCTGGATGCCAGATATCATTTTTCTATACATACATTCCCCTGTTCCCTTCTCGCTCTCTTTCTCTCTCCTAAGACTTAATGTATTTGAAAGCAGAATTACAGAGACAGAGAGGGAGACATAGAGAACTTCCATCTTCTGGTTCACTCCCCAAACATCTGCCACAGCCGGAGCTGGACCAGGCTGACCCAGGGATCCATTAGCTTGATTCAGGTCTCCCTCATAGGTGCAAAGTCTCAAGCACTTGGGCCATCTTCCACTGCTTTCCCAGGCACATTAGTAGGGAACTGGAAGAGAAGTGCAATAGCTGGGAGTGGAACTGGCATCCATTAGGGATGCTAGCGCTGCAGGTGGCAGGTTAACCCTTTAATGCCACAACACTGGCCCCTCCTGTTGCCTTCTGCTAACCCCAGTTCTGTTGGAGATGAGCTTGTGTACCAGGGAAGTCCTGGCTGGGAGCTTCTCAAGAATGTTCTTCAGTGGTCACATGAATCTGGAGGGGCTGCCCCACCAGGACCCCAGCACCACTCTTTCACCATCTGAATTCCAGATGTAGACATAGTTTAAACTTAAGGTGGGGCCCACCTCTATTAGTATTCAATTCTAGCTATGTGACAGTCTGATGCCTCTCAAAATAGTTTACATTATGATCTAGGGCAATACTTATGTCATTTTTATAGGTTTGATTTCTCTTTGCCAAAAACAGCACTTTACTAACAAACAGGATGTCACACCATTATGCCCACAAATGTCAGATACTCTGATATGCCAGGCACACAAAACCAGAATTTAAATAAAATATCAGAAGACCCATCGTCTCTAATAACTGTTGACCTGGAGACTATAGATCATAAAGAATTTATTTAGTTATTTTTATTCTTTCCATATTCTTAACTTCCTCATTCAAAAAAAGTTTTTGAGCAGCTACAATTTCAGACTCTTGGAAATACAAAAAGCCAAAATACAATCACTGCAACATAATCAACTCCAAGTGTATTTGATAAAACAAAGTTTTAAAAACGACAATAGCGCTGCAGGAAGCAGAGAATGTGAGGGAGACTATAGTTGCTTATGTTCTGGATTGCTTGCTGCAGTTAACCTCAGATGCTCTTTCCCTTTTAAAAGGTAAAAGAGAAAACCCAGATTTTAATTTAAATTTTAATTTAAATTAAAAAGGGCACTGCTGCGTTTTGTGCATTCAGCACCATTCTCATGCAGGTGTAGGATGAAGACTCATTGAGACATCAAAACAGTTGTGTGAGATGCTGTGGGCTCCTTCTGGCAGTATGACCTTACCACACCCTGGCTTAGGGTAAACATCTATCCTTTGATGTCTGATCTTTAATAAAACAGACTCTCTGCCACTCTGGAGGTCACCATAACCTGTTATTATAGTGATGAAATGCTTTATCAGCATCCTACTAATTGCCACACAATAGGTCCTAGGCATTGGTCCCAAAACAGTTTAACCAGTGGTTGGAGGTTCTTTAACAAGCAACTGGACATTTTAAGCACCAGGGATCATGGATTAGTGAAAAAATGCCAGGTTGCGATACAGGGCGATGCCAGTCATCTTCACTGACCTCCTGCCTCCTTTCTCGGCATCAGGCTCATTTTCCCTGAAATGTGGCCTTGCCTCTTTTCTACTTTGGAAAGGATCTTCAAGCCACCACCATGATTTCTTTCACCAGTTTTTACACACAATGTTCCCTCTCCTAAAGGAGTGTTCCTTAAACTTTTCTGTGCTTATAAATCACTGGGATCTTGGGAAAATGCCAGTCAATCTGGGGTGTGGCCTGAGATCCTACATTTCTTTCAAGCTCACAGGCAAAGACAACAGGTAGAACACCCTTCCCGCCCTGCTGACTGAGCTGACAGCTGTGTAGCACGTGGATGTTCTAGACTTCCACACACACACACTATCAACACACCAACAAAACAACCCTTTCGGTTAACAATTATCAGGTTGCCAACTCCTTATTGCTAATTCATTGGTCAAGAAAGGACATTAAAGATGTGCCAAGCTGTTATTTCTGTATCATAGAAAGAGGTTATTTAAATTTAAAAAAAAAAATGGAAAGGGAGTAGTTTCCAGATAAGGAACAGTCTTGAATAAATTTAGCTTTTTAGAAAATTCACAGCACTGAATTTTTTTTAAATGCTGATCTTCTTTAAAAAATTATTTTTCTCTTGCACTGCAAGGAAAGGGTAAAAGAATCTAGGAAAAATTGAATCAAGTCTAGAGTCAACTTTGCCAAGAAGCCTTTTCTGATCTTGGGATGGGGATCAGATGCTCCTTCATACCGTTCCAGAGAATCCTATACTCGATGCTGCCACAACCCTCACCCTCCACTGGTACTGCTCCTTTAGCTGTCAGGAGCTCCAGCCGCCTGGAATATCTTTCAGCTACCTTTGGGTCCCAAAGCCTTGAACATTACCAACTACACAGAAAAGATTGAATAACTGAATGAAGATCTACAATAATGAGTCAATTTTACAGTCTTATAAGTAGATTCTGTGTATAGTTCTAGGTGGGGCTAGAGACATTTTTTGAAATGATCTAAAATTGTGATTTGTATAAAATATAACACATATCAGGAATATTTTTATGTAACACAATTTTTTTGAGTAGGCAGTGAAAGCTATGATTGGTCCTTCCAACTATTGCTTGGAGTTGGTCAAGGGCTATTGTGTTTTGTGAACCTGTTGATAACTTGGACTCTCCATTTTTCTAGTTTCCTTTTAAATGAGCTACCATGAGCTTTAATCTGCTCAGATCAGCTGGGCTCTTGGTTTTATAAACAGGAGTAGATAGAAAAATCTGCATTTCTAATGAATATGATTCTTAATTTCCTTACACTTTTTAGCCTATCTGGTATGTAGAATAGTCTTAGTTTGCCCTTCTGAAATAGCAGTTCACACAGACTACAGAAAGTGAATTAGAAATTTGTTGGTCACGGAAATACATTGGGAATTAAGAAAAATCCTAGCTATTAAAACAATAAATCACTTGCAAAAAAACTGTGCTCAATTGTGAAACCAAAGTTCTCTTTTTTCACTGTTGGTGACAAAGATAGTAATAATAATAATAATAACAGCTTTGTGTGTGTACTAAAATATCTGTGGGCATGTACATTAATTACTCCTCATTATCTCTGGAATGAGATCATAGAATACTTTCATTCCCTATATTGTGTATTTGTCTAATGTTTGAATTTATTACTATAGCATATATTTTCTTTCTTAAAAGATTTATTTTATTTCAAAGGCAGAGTTACAGAGAGAGGGAGAGAGACAGATAGATCTTCCACCCACTGCTTCACTCCCCAAATGGTCAAAGCAAGAAAGCCATAAGGCTGGATCTCCATTTAAGTTTTCTATGTGGATGGCAGACCCAAGTACTTGGCCCATCCTCTACTGCTTTCCCAGGTGCATTAGCGAGGAGCTGGATTAGAAGTAGAGCAGCTGGAACTCGAAGTGGAGCTCATAGGGGATGCCAGTGTTGTAGGCAATGGCCTAACCTGCTGAGTCACTATGCTGGCCCCATATTTTCTGTTTTAAGCAGAAAAACAAGTCAGAATTAAAAAGTGGAAAAAAAGTTTTATGAGAATTAATGGCACTGTTGCCCACAAATGTAGTTTTGCCTACATATGAAAGTATCACATTAAGACACATTCAGTGTGAAGTTTCCACAGCAAAGAAGGGAAGTTTGGGTTGTCTTAACACTTGGTTGAAAAGTTCACTTCATAAAATATATTTTGATATTTGTAAATCTTCTTTTAATGGAATGATATGAGTTTTGAGAACAGTATAGATATTTTGGGGGTATAAAAATGCAATTGGTGATTACTAGAGAAAATTACATAAGAGAATCTTACTAAAAACTAATCTGGTAACTTTCAAAAAGGAGCCAAAGTTGCTAACAATTTCATGAAAACATTAATTATGAATTGATCATTTCAATAAAGTTTCAAGGTACCTACTAAAAAGCACATTAAAAATTCATAAACATCCTAATTAATCAAAGCACTCATAAATGAAATGTTTTCCTATAACTTTTTAATCGACAGTTATTTGGTCTTTAGTTAAATGTATAATTTTAGTCATCTGGATAATTTTGACCATGTTATTTTAAAATTTTTTAATTTATTTGAAAGCCAAAGAGACCAAAAGAGAGAGGTCTCCCATTAGCTGGTTCAGTCACCAAATGCTTAAAACAGCTGGGACTGAGCCAGGCTGAAGTTAGGAAGCCAAAACTCAATCCAGGTCTTCCACATGGTGGCAGGAACCCAACTACTTGAGCCATCACCAGTTTCTTCCCAGGATGCATATTAGTAAGAAGCTGGAATCAGGAGCAGAGATGGGACTTAGGCACTCTGATATTGGATGCAGGATATTCCAAGTGGCATCTTAACTCTGTGCTAGGGGCCGGCACTGTGGCGTGGTGGGTAAAGCTGCTGCCTGTAGCACTGGTATCCCATATGGTTGCCAGTTCCAGTCCCAGCTGCTCCAATTCAGATCCAGTTCCCTGCTAATGCATCTGGGAAAGCAGCAGTAGATGGTCCAAGTGCTTGGGCCCCCACATACACGTGGGAGATCTGAAAGAAGTGCCGGGTTCCTAGATTCGGATTGGCTCAACTCCAACCTTGGTGGCCATTTGGGGAGTGATCTAGCAAGTGGAAGCTTGCTCTCCCTCTCCCCCTCTTCCCCCCTTCTAACTCTGCCTTTCTAATAAATAAATAAGTTTTAAAAAAAAAAACTGCACCAAAAGCCTGTCAAGAACATGTTATATTTTATGAAATTGAAGTCCTGTATTCATTCTACCAGTTCACAAATCCATTGCTATTCCAGCAGACATTAGTTACCTAACTTTATCTTAAAATTATGAATCACTTACTCTTTGGATTTGTTTTTTCTGAATTAAAGCGTTTATCTGAATATTTGCTGAAGGCCTTCTTAGTATCAGGTAGTGTTCTGGGATATAGCATGAATAGACCAATAATTGTCCTTGTAGTGTGCATCGTGGCACAGTGGATTAGTCCACAGCTTGGGACACTGGCAGCCCCTGTCTGCATACTGGTTCAGGTCCAGCTACCTTGATTCCAGTCCAGCTCCCTGCTAATGTGCCTTGGGAGCAGTGGATGATGGCTCCACTACCTGAGTCCCTGTCACCTACGTGGAAGAACCGGATAAAGTTCCTGGCTTCTGGCTTCAGTGGATGGGAGATCTCTATCACTCTGCCTTTCAAATAAATAAAAAGTCTTTTTAAAAGAATTGCTTTCCTTGTACAACCTATAGTCTACATGGAGGTGATAAGAAGCTGAAAAAGATGCTTTTGAAAGAGAGGATGTTTAGAGTTATAGGTTACACTATGGCAGCTCTTAGCACCAATCTCAAGTGACACAGAAACTATGCAGTTTTTTTTTTTAAACATTTATTTCTTTGTTTGGAAGGCAGCATTACAGAGAAGCAGAGGCAGAGAGAGGTCTTCAGTCTGCTGGCTCAGTCCCTAAATGGCCACAATGGCCAGAGCTGAGCTGATCTGAAGCCAGGAACCAGGAGTCTCTTCTGGGTCTCCCACACGGGTGCAGGGGCCCATGGACTTGGGACATCTTCTACTGCTTTCCCAGAGAGCTGGATCAGAAGTGGAGCAGCCCAGGCTTGAACCAACCATCTGGGATGCTGGCACTGAAGGTGGCATCTACTCGCTATGCCACAGTGCAGGCCCCAACTCTATGTTTTTTTAATACAATGAACTTAGGGGATGATTGTGATAGAGGGACATCAAGTGTGGGATCCAGGGAAGAGGCCCCTTTTTTCCAGGTAGATCTCATTGAGGTGAAATCTGAGCCAAGACATGAAGAAGATAAAGGAGTTATCACTGTTCTTAGTTGGCAAACAAAACAAAACAGCATTTTAAGCAGAGGGACCAGCCAGTGCGAAGGCCTTAAAATGGAATGTGTCTGGAATGTTTGGCTTACAGTAAAGAGGCCAGTGTGTCTGTAGGGATAGGAGTATAGGGAGAAATGAGGTTGCTGGGAGCCCTATGATACACAGCTATATTGGCCATCTTGAGGACCTTGGCTTTAGCTGAGAGAAACAGGGAGCCTTTGAGGGCTTTTGAGCAGAGGGATGACATTATCTGGTTGACAAATCCACTTAGACATTAATAATTTTTAAGATAAATTAAGGAGGCCGGTGCTGCAGCTCAATAGGCTAATCCTCCACCTGCGGCGCCAGCACCCTGGTTTCTAGTCCCGGTTGCGGCACCAATTCTGTCCCAGTTGCTCCTCTTCCAGTCCAGCTCTCTGTTGTGGCCCGGGAAGGCAGTGGAGGATGGCCCAAGTGCTTGGGCCCTGCACCTGCATGGGAGACCAGGAGAAGCACCTGGCTCCTGGCTTCGGATCAGCACAGTGCGCCGGCCGCAGCGCGCTGGCTGCAGCAGCCATTGAGGGGTGAACCAACGGAAAAAGGAAGACCTTTCTCTCTGTCTCTCTCTCTCATTAACTCTGCCTGTCAAAAATAAATAAATAAATAAATAAATACATTAAGGAATAAATATGAACTTATGCACACTTATATTAATTGCATATTTTTAACCTTGAAGTTACCATCTCATTTGAGGGTCAAATTTTCTGGAGAATTTTCCACTTAAAGCACTCCCCTGTGTGATGTGTAAGTAGGACTTCCTTCTCTGTGCCTATTTCTTTTTATTTGTTCTTTTCCATTTTCTAAATTACACATTTTTGTGTTCATTTGAAATCTTAAATTTTACCTAATATGGATTCTTTTTTAAAAATATTTATTTATTTATTTGAAATGCAGAGTTACACAGAGGTGGAGAGAGAGAGAGAGTCTCCTCTCCGCTGGTTTCCTCTCCAGATGGCCACAGTGGCCAGAACTGTGCTGATCCGAAGCCAGGAGCCAGGAGCTTCTTCTGGGTCTCCCATGTGGGTGCAGAGGCCTAAGGACTTGAGCCGTTTTACCACTACTTTCCCAGGTCATAGCAGGGAGCTGGATCGGAAGTAGAGCAGCCAGGACTCAAACCAGTGCTCACATAGGATGCCGGCACTGCAGGCAGTGGCTTTACCCCCTACGCCACAGTGCTGGCCCCCTAATATGGATTCTTAATATTGATATTCTAAGATATTCTTGAACAAAATCAATACTAGGGTAACTCAGTTAAAATAGTATTTAAAATTCTTTATGACTCAGATATTCAGAAAAATGGATAGTCACAAAGACATTACTGTATGCCTCTTACAAATCCTATTTTGAGGGCCAAATGTGTACCAGTGTCATAAAAAGTCTCGTTCTCTTTTGCTGTAAAGAAATCATGATCATCTGTTATTGTCCAAAGAACATGGTAACTGGATTGTTATTATACATTTTTATGGTTTCTTTTGTTCTTTAAAAAAAGGGGGGGTTTAAGATTAGTGGGGTGAAAGTTGATGTGTATGTAAGAGTAGGTTCAGCTTTAGGTAAAATTGTGAAACCGGTAAAGTTTGACTTCCTCTTTGAATCCAGAAACACTCACCAAAATATTTCTAACACCTATCACAGTACCTAGCACATAGTAGGTGCCCATTATATACTTGTTAAATGAGTGATGATTTCCCTGGGGCATCTCTTTCATTAATTTGTTAGGGACTTTATTGCTCAGGTCAGGAGTATTTGCATTTGAAAAGACTGTCTACCAGAGGAAGGGCAACTTCTGCATAACTATATGAACTACTGAAGGTTAAACATCAGACATCAGAACAGAGATATTTTAAAGTAGGAAATTTTTCCCCAGGGCCCCTTTAAGCCACATCAATGGGTAACTATTTACTCTGCTTGTCACTAGGTCAGATGATAGTTTGAGAAATTCAGAGTTGCATTTGGCATGTAGCCTTACAACACCATATCCTGAATTATTTCTGTTTCTTGATTCCTGTGCAAAAAAAAAATTACACAGGAGTTGACGATGTGGTCATCAGCAATGTGGTCGATCTGGAGACAATTTATTTATAGTTTGTATTGTTCTGTAGGCCATGAAAACTGCCGAACAATATAAACTCTATTTGTGTAGCTCAGGCAACTTTCCAAGTACTTCAGTCTTGCCCCAAGGCCTGTTTTTGTGACTGGGAGGCAAAGAAGAGTGGGTGGCCCTTGAAATGCCAGACTGAAGATACCAGCAACCTGTTGGCCTCATATTGGGTCTGGCAGGCTGTGATGCCCCTGAGACATCCTTGTATTTAACCTACGGGCCCCTCCCTCTAGAGGGACTGGTATATTGAGGCATATACATAGGGCTGACAGTTTTCAAATAAAAAAGGAGCTGGACAGAAGTGGTGAAGACGATTTGGTTAGGACTGTTGCACTAGGGTAAGAGACCTCAGTACAGATCCGCGCTCCATTCCAAATACACCGGGGATACATGAGGACTTATAACCAAGGAGCGAGGGGCTCCGTGGATGGAAAATTGCTGGGAGGAGGTATCAAGTCAGGTGACTGAGGTTTGGCCAAGCAAAGATCTGTCACCACTGTAGACATCGTATACAAAATGTTCTTGAACGAGGCTAGTTGGAAAATACAGCTCTGCACCGATTAATTCTGCAGTGGCATTGCAAATCTCTTTACGTTTTTTGACGACGAAGGTAACCCTTACAACACGGCTTTTTTCCAGGCCCCAGGTTCCTCGTGGGCAGCCTTTTCACCCCCTCCTGACCCCTCCCCATTTTGTTCTGTCACCATCCTCGGGACCTAAGCAAGGAGACAGGATGACAGTGCGGGCTGAATGAGGAAGCGGACGCAGCGCATGTGCTTGGTGCCTTTCAAACCGTGCTCGCTCTCCCCAGGGCCTGACACAGCCCGCTACGCGGAGAACTCTGAAGTGAGGCAGACATGAAGCAGGCCTCTGCCGGAGCACGGAGGAACCCCGACGGCTCCGAGTCCCGGCAGCAGCTGGGCCCGCCTTTTTCCTTTCCCCATTGGCTCGGCCTCTCCGTGCGTCAACACCTGCGACGCTAGCGCTACCCTCCCAGCGGCGGGCGGGGCACGGGGCGCGCGAGGCGGGGCCAAGCGCGCACGCGCAGGCTGTTGGCGCTGGGTCTGGACAGGAGGAGGGAGGGGGGTGGTGTTCTCGGTTTCCTGGGTTACCTGAGGGGGCGGGGGTGGGGAGTTCGAGGCGGTGGCGGCGGTGGCGGCGGTGAAGACTACGCGGGATTCTGCCGGTGAGGAGGAGCGGGCGGTGGCGGCAGCAGCCACAGCGCAGGTAAAGGGATCAGCCCCGCGCCGACAATGCCGGCAGAGAGCTCGAGGTCTCGGACCTAACCATGGCCTGAAGGAAGGCGGTTTAGGGGTGGTGGCAGTTAGCCCGGACTGGGGGTCGCGGCCGCCGGGCTGAGGGCGCTGTGGGACTCGGCCCGACGCGCTAGCCTGGGGCTTCACTCGGAGGCTTCGGGGCTTCAGGACGCCCCCCCCCCCCCAGGCGCCGGGCCACCCATGACAGCCGATGAGCCGCGGGCAGGATCTGGGCCCGGCCGCTCCGGGACCACTGAGGTGACAGCGCGGCCACCCGGCGCTAACTTTATTTCCCAGCGCGCGGGGGGCGAGGTCCGCCCGGCTGGCGCGATTTGCAGCTTGCCTTTATTGTATTTTTCATCCCGTGTCGCGGCACTCCCTCACCCCAGGCGGGCCCAGACTGGCAGGTTGCCTGCCGGAGTTGACAGTCTTCGCGACATCACCCCGCCGGTCGCTGCTCTTGCCCCGCCGGAGCTCGCCCACCTGGGTTCGCGGTTTTTCTTTGCCTGGGGCACCCTTTGCGCGGGCGAAAGCCTGTCTCTCCAGCGGATCCCTTGAGACATCTGGTGCCAGTCCCGGGCATCTTTGGAACGTTGACTGGCATATGCCCTTTTTCCTGTGATGGGTTAAACGGCATGGGAAATAACCCAGGAAGACCCGGGTTCCACGGTGTGGAGGCCCACGGGGTGTTTCGCGGTGGAGGAGACCAGCTCAGAGGCTTTAAGAAACCCTTCCTTGATTGTTATCGGGTTAAGCAAATCGTAAGAAAACGTCTCTTATAGGCTCAGCAGGCTATGCACACCAGGTGACAGTACTTGATAGTTGATGGGGGTTTATTTTAAGCAGAAAATATTGAGAGTTGAATCTTGTGTTGATTTCGGGCCTGTGTTTCCTTGAAGATCGAATTCAGTTCTCATTTTCCCTAGAGTTTTTTTTTTTTTTTTTAAACACACTGATATACAGCACACTGAATTGGGCTTTCCTTCCTGCTGATTCTTGGCTCTTCTGTTCTGTTGCTTTAAATTTCCAGATCCAGAAACCTTATGCTAATAAAGATGTTGACTGTAAGCTTTCATTTTATAGCTGTAGTTAATTAATATGGGGTATTTGTCTTTAAAGAGCTTTGCAAGTAGCCAGCAACTTTTTTTCTGATAGGTCATTGCTGCCATCTGTATTGTTACTGTAAAGATTGGAGAACAGAGGGCATAAAGAGAAATGAGTTATTATAATTTATATGAAAATAATTTGTAAACTTTGAAGTTATATATTTAGTAAATATTTCTTGAGTGCCTACTATTTACCAGGCACGTTTCCTAACAGATAAATATCCCCTCTTTCTTGGAGCTTGCCTTCTAGTGGGGAACCTCAATAATAAACAAAATATGTGTTGTGTCAGATGGTGTTAAGTGCTATAGAGCAAAAGCAGGAAAGAGGAAGGAGGAGGAATCCGTAGACTGAGGGGGTGAGGAACCTTTTTTCTGCAAAGGGTCATTTGGATATTTATAACATCATTCAGGGACCATACAAAATTGTCAACTTAAAAATTAGCCTGCTATAGATTTTTGAACTTTGGGTCTTGCATGAGGTTGCCTTGGCAGACCAGACCAAATGATTTTGCGGGCCTTTTACACCCGTGGGCTGGATGTTCCCCACCCCTGCTTGAGAGGTGCAATTTTTGGTAGAGGTAGCTAGCTAAGGCCTCCTGGAGAAATTGACATTTGTGGTCGGTGCCGTGGCTCAATAGGCTAATCCTCCACCTGTGGCACCTGCACCCCGGGTTCTAGTCCTGGTCGGGGCACTGGATTCTGTCCCGGTTGCTGTGGCCCTGGAGTGCAGTGGAGGATGGCCCAAAGTCCTTGGGCCCTGCACGCACATGGGAGACCAGGAGAGGCACCTGGCTCCTGGCTTCGGATCAGCGCGGTGTGCTGGCCGCAGCGGCCATGGGGGGGGGGGGGTGAACCAACGGAAATGAAAGACCTTTCTCTCTGTCTCTCTCACTGTCCATTCTGCCTTGACATTTGGCTGTATTGGAAGTGGAGCAGCTGGGACTCAAACTGGCACCCACAATGGGATAGCTCCGATGGGTTAGCTCCGATGCCAGTTTGAGTCGCAGGTGCCCCATTTCTAATCCAGCTTCTGGCTAATGCACCTGGAAAAGCAGTGGAGGAGACCCAGGAATAAGCTTCTGGCTCCTGGCTTTGGATGGCTCAGTTCCGGTTGTTGTGGCCATCTGGGGAGTGAACCAGAGGATGGAAGACCTCTTTCTCTGTCTCTACTTCTGTCTGTAACTGTGTCTTTCAAATAAATAAAATAAATTTTTTTAAAAGAAAGAAAGGTTAGTAAAGTGAGAGATCAGGTTATTTAAGGCCTTGTAGATCTTTGAAAGACTTAGATTTCTCTGAGTGAGCAGGGAAATCATCACTTTCAATAAAGAAAGGATATAAGACTTACCTTTTAGAAGGGTCACTCTAGTGAGTGGATGGAGCACAGACTTTGTTGTAGGGGAGAGGCGGGGCAGAATCAGGGGTACTACTCTGCTGCCACAAGCCAGGCCAGCAGTGATGTAGTTTGGAGCAGAGTGGGATTGGTAGAGTTGGTGAGAGTTCTTCGATTTCTGAATAAATTGATGGCAGAAATGAAAAGGACGCAGGCTGGCATTGTGGTGTGATGGGTTAAGCCGCTGCCTGATGCCAGTTTAAGTCCTTCCCATGCAGTTCCTGCTATGGCCTGGGAAAGCAGTAGAAGATGGCCCAAGTGTTTGTGCCCCTACCACCCATGTGGGAGACCTGGATGAAGCTCCTGGTTCCTGGCTTCTGGCTTTAGTCTGATCCAGCCCTGGCCATTGTGACCTTTTGCGGGAGTGAATAAGTGATGGAAGATCGATCTCTCTTTGTAGCTCTGCTTTTCAAATAAATAAAATAAATCTTAAACAAAAAGGAAACCAAAAATTTTGTCCTAAACAAGTAGAATAAAAGGATGGATGTGTTATTGAGATGAGGTTTATGAGGAGTAGGTTTGATGGGGAAAAGGTTAGGAACTGGTTAGAAGACAATGAAATTAGACATCCGACGGGAAGATTAGTAGTGATAAACTAGTGGTTTTGTATTAAAGAAACTTTTTATGTTACACTGACTAAATCAGAGGCTTAATATTTTTACCCATATAACAGCCAATTTTTATTTCCTACTCTTTTTATTTTTAGCTCTTTGTACTCAACCTAATTATTTTCAAATGTAGTTTTGCTTTGTTTGCTTGTATTTAGAATATATTTTGTTTCAGTTAGAAAAAGCCATATAATCCAGAATTTCAGAGTTCCTTTTTAGTTTGTTGCTATATTTAACTCAAATACTTTCACCCGATTAATCTTTTTCAGAATTATCTTTAGATGCCTGGTTTAAGTTCAAAAAATTATTTTAAGCCAACAAATGTTATTATCAAATGTAGTTTCATTTAGCCATTTGTGAAATTGCCATGGAAAGGACTTATATTTTTATTCTTTACTAGTATGTCAGTAATATAAAGGGATTATTTCAATTCTTTTGTTTCATTAAAGGTGACCTGAAATAAATGGGCCATCACGGTAAATGGAGATCTTTTAAATCAAATTATACAGTATTTAGGGCAACAGAATTTGACTGGTGAGACTTGAATCAGAAATATATTCAGAGACCTGGAACTTAAGTTCTGGCCCTTACATTAAGAAACAGAAAATAAGCTAATGTTTCAAAATGAGTTTTCAACCTAAGTATATATCTTTTAAAAAGTATAAAAATATTAATGATACACTGATTAGGAGTTAATGATGACAGCTTATTCTGTTTAACACTAATTTCTTTCATTGCTGCTTCACACCAGTGCTTGTCCTTGTACCTCGTTAGCTCCCTTGCCTTATTTGTAGTAATTTGGAGAGGTCTGATCCATTTGGACATTTTGAATGCTAACTGTTGGGGAAAAAAAAATCTTGCTTAATAACATCAAAGAGTAATGATTAAAACTGATAATTTTGAGGAATCAAAAAAGGAATGAAATAATTTTCCAAAAGTCTAGTCATTGATCCATTTGAATCTGATTTTTTGACATTGAAACTCCAAGTGGGCTAGGAAATTAGGTATTCTGGCTATTTTAAGTGAGTAAAAGAAATGGATGAAATATAGGATAGATTAAAACACATTCAAAGATGTTTATAAAGCTATTTCCAATCATCTTTTAAAAGTAAAGCAATGTTCATATAATGGACCACTACTTGGCAATTAAAAAAAAATGATCTATAGATCATGCAGTAACATGAATAGATCCCAAAATAATTATACTACATAAACAAAAAGGACCAAAAAATGCATACCTTATAGTTCCATCTTTAAAAATTCTAGGAAATGCTTACTAATCTATAGTGGCAGAAAGCAGACCAGCGGAGGCCTACATATGAGTTGAGAGAGTAGGGGCAGGAGGAAAGAACAATGGTTTGCCAAGAACTTCAAGGGGGATCGAGGTAGTAACTATCTTGATTAATAATGATGGTTTCATGAGTGTGCACATATATTGACACTTGTCAAATTATCTACTTAAGATATGTGCAATTTTTTGTATACCAGTTATTTCTTAATAAAGTAGTATTTTAAAAGTAGCTTGACCATGAAAAGACATAGAGGAATCTTAATGGCATTTTGCTAAATGAAAAGAGCTAATCTAAAAAGACTGAATGCTGAATGATTCCAGCTGTATGACGTTATGACAAAGGTGAAACTACAAAAATGGTGAGCAGATCAGTGATTGCCAGCCATTGAGGGGAGGAAAGGGATTAATAGGCAGATAAATGGCAGAAGATTTTTAGGTCAGTGCAACCATTCTTTATGATACTACAGTGGTGAATATATCTCTTTGTACATTTGTCAAAACCCACAGATTGTTCACCCCCCAAGAGTGAACCTTAATTTAAACTATGGATTATGGGTGAGAATGGTGTGTTAATATGGGTTTCAGTTGTAACAAATATACCTTTGTGGTGTAGAGTGTCTTTAGATTGTCTTTATTACCTTGGGCAGAGGTAATAAGGGAGACTGTGCATGTGTGTATGATGGCAAGGGGATACAAAAACTTTGTACTTTCCCCTGAATTTTTCTGTTAACCTAAAACTACTCTAAAAAATAAGGTCTTTTTTTTTTTTAAAAAAAGATTTATTTTATTTATTTGAAAGAGTTACAGAGAGAAATAGACAGTGAGAAAGGTCTTCCATCCACTGGTTCACTCCACAGATGGCTGCAACAGCTGGAGCTGTGCCGATCTGAAACCAGGGGCCAGGAACTTCTTCAGAGTCTCCCACATGGGTGCAGGGGCCCAAGGACCTGGACCATCTTCTACTGCTTTTCCAAGCCATAGCAGAGAGCTGGATTGGAAGAAGAGCAGCCGGGACTAGAACC
The DNA here is from genome assembly GCA_949820135.1 of Sylvilagus floridanus. Classification (NCBI taxonomy): domain Eukaryota; kingdom Metazoa; phylum Chordata; class Mammalia; order Lagomorpha; family Leporidae; genus Sylvilagus; species Sylvilagus floridanus. The sequence continues at coordinate 50,161,128 of OX463240.1, forward strand.
AGTGCCCATATGGGATGTCGGCCTTTCAGGCCAGGGCTTTAACCCATTGCGCCACAGCGCCAGCCCCTAGTCTCTGTCTCTCTCTCTCTCTCTCTCTTTTTTTTTTTTTTCAGTAAAATGAATAGAAGAGTTTTTGCCAGAAACCTGAAGAATTGTATGTTTCACGTTTTAAAATGGGGTGGGAGGAGAGGAAGTTAACCCCAGAAACTATAGTAAAAATCTCCACACTGACTGATGCCTAGAAAAAATTGCAGATCGGATTGCCAAATGCTCCATGATTTGTGATTAGAAAAGAAGGCACAGATTACTAAAACTCATAATTTGCTTTTTAAAAAACACATCATTTTAAGCTAACCTTATGCTCACTTTGCCAAAAATAGAATGTTTGTATAGTAATCTTTATATAACTGTTATCTATTTCTATTAGGCCATCACAAAACACATCAAACACTGGAGTAAGGGAAAGGTTTATTGGGGAAAACCCAACAGACTGGAGGGGTGAGGCGGCAAAGGGATAAAAGGGCCGCTTGTCTGGGAAGGGGGTCTGATATACCTTTTCTAGGGGGCGGGCAGTGAGGTAGGAATTAGCCAATCCCATTAGGTTGGAGGTGGAGCTTGGCACAGGTAGTTTGGGCCATGTGACTACCTGGCTTTCAGCAATGGCAGCAGGCATAGAATGTAAATCAGGTGTAGATCGCACCACAGATAAGACTGCACCTGCACCATTTTCCTAACCACAGCACTTCAGTTCATTGAGTACATTCTCTATCATTTCATTTAACTTCATGGCATATCTGTGAGTTAATGAAAGATGAGGAAGTGCTCAACAGTCACAGCTCTAGGAAACTGCAAAGGGGACGGATGGATGGATATTTAGAATGGACAGGCTTGGACATAGGGTAGAGGTAAGGTAGAACTGCCAGAGTGAATAGTGATGCTGATAACTATTTTAATTTTTAAAATACAGGTTGTGGAGCAGATTTGGATATGTGAAATCTTATCAGTTTTCTTTAGTTTGATGAGGTTAGAAATTTTATTTCCTTTGTTGGAATTGAGTCAGATACAATTAAATCTTAAAAAAAAAAAAAAAGGCATGGAGCTCAGGAGAGAAGTCTGAACCAAATAAATAAAAACATCTTCGTTCTGCAAATACTCATATATTCTTCCAAATACTTTTGGTAATAAAGGGAATAAAGGGAGGCCGGTGGATGGAAGCTTGAGCAGGAAGATATGATCAGTGGAAGGTTTACTTTTCTTTAAAATGGAGAAGTCAAGGATATTTTAGTGTATGGAATGAAAGGGGTTTTGAAGAGAAAGAAAATTGTATATGTGCTGCCAGAGCGAGCACGAAGAGCAAGAAAATTGAACACAAGGAAATAAGTTACCTCATCAAAAATGATCTTAGAGGAATGGAAGGATTGAGACCAGAGCACAGGTGACAAGTGGAAGTGTTATTCTGAAGAACAGGAGTAATACATCTTCTGGTTTTTTTTTTTTTTTTTTTTAAGATTCATTTATTTATTTGACAGAGTTACACTGGGAAGAGAAGCAGAGGTGGGGGAAGGGAGGGGGAGGGGAGAGAGAAAAGAGAAAGAGAGAGAGGGAGAGGAGAGGGAGAGGTCTTCCATCCAATGGTTCACTCCCCAATTGGCTACAACGGCAGGAGCTGTGCCGATCTGGTGCCAGGAGCTTCTTCCGGGTCTCCCACATCGGGGCAGGAGTCCAAGGACTTGGGCCATCTTCCGCTGCTTTCCCAGGCCATAGCAGAGAGCTGGATCAGAAGTGGAGCAGCTGGGTCTCAAACTGTTGCCCATATGGTATGCTGGCGCTTCAGGCCAGGGCATTAACCCACTGTGCCACAGCGCTGACCCTGTATTTTCTGATTTTAAAAGAAAAGGAAATAGGGAGTAGATCTAGACATCAATATCCAGAACAATGTCTCTTTTATCTGTTAAGCAAGATTGTCTACTGATTGAAAAGGAGTAAGTTGGGGTTTGGCACTATGGCGTAGCAGGTAAAGCTGCTGCCTGCAGTGTCAGCATCCCGTATGGGTGCCGATTTGAGTCCCTGCTGCTCCATTTCCTATCCAGCTCTCTGCTATGGCCTGGGAAAGCAGCAGAAGATGGCCCACCTCCTTGGGCCCCAGCCCCCGCGTGAGAGACCCAGAAGAAGCTCCTGGCTCCTGGCTTTGAATTGCCATAGCTCTGGCTGTAGCGGCCAACTGGTGAGTGAATCAGCGGGTGGAAGACCTCTCTCTCTCTCTCTCTCTCTCTCTCTGACTCTCCAATCTCTGTGTAACTCTGACTTTCAAATTAATAAAGAAATCTTAAAAAAAAAAAAAAAGAAAAGGAATAACATGGGCTGGGGTATGCCCAACTGTGATTGGAAAAAGGACTTAACTGGGGAGAAGTAACATAATTACTGAATGGTGATGAATAAATACCCTCCCAAGACTTGAAATAAAAAATGTAAAAAACAAGCCAATCAGAATGGTTAAACAGTCTTCTCTACCAGTCTCCATAACAGTGCATAAAGAAAAATAGATTGAATCTGGATGGGGATTGGAATGGAAGAGTTGAAGAGTTGAAGTGCTTAGGTAGGGGAGTAGTGTGAAGTTAAGGAATTGAGGGTGGTTATGAAGTAGCTTGTAGAAGAGCTGATTTTTTTCTTTCTAGCCAGCCAAGATGAGGCTGATAAATATGGAGAAGGAAGATGATGAAGAATCTCTCAGGATTAATGGAAGTAAAGGAGTACTAGAGGTGGAAAAATATATAAACATGATGAGATCCTCAATTTAAGATTCTGGAGCTGGAGCTGTTTCATATGATAGGTGCCAAAGCATGACCAATGATGATACATTGTCAAAATTAATGATTCTGATTAACAATAATGATGATTTACATTAAATTTGTATTTACTTTCATTTTATTTGAAAGCAGGGAGGGGGCAGGCTTGTGGTGTATCAGGTGAAGCCACCACCTGCAGTACCAGCATCCCATATGGGTGCTGGTTTGCGTCCTGGCTGCTCCATTTCCTATCCAGCTCTCTATTATGGCCTGGGAAAACAGTGGAAGATGGCCCAAGTCCTTGGGCCTCTGCACCCATGTGGGAGACCCGGAAGAAGCTCCTGGCTCCTGGCTCCGGATTGGCAGAGCTCCAGCTGTTTTGGCCAACTGGGGAGTGAACCATTGGATGGAAGACCTCTCTCCCTCACTCTCTCTGCCTCTCCTTCTCTCTCTGTGTGACTCTGACTTTCAGTTAAATAAATAAATCTTTTTTTTTTTTTTTAAAGGAGAGAGCTAGAGTTCATAAAGATGAGAAGTAAGGAATTCATGAAGGAAGGAGAAATCACTTTATGTGTGAAAAATCAGAAAGGATAGGTGGGTGGGTAGGGTGGTGATATAATTGTTTGACCAAACAAATGCTGTTTTGAGAATGAGAAGGATGTCTTTAACAGTTGTTCTGGGACAACAGAAGTAAACCAAGGCTGTCCTAGGCAAATTGGCATGTTTTGTGTTATCAGCAATAGGTTCCAAAGGAGCTGTCACCTTGGAAATTAGTTGTGGATGTTGGGAATGAATGAATTTAACCATAAATTAGAGGGGCTTAGAATGGAGCTTTCTAGCCTAAGATTATTTTCTCTAACTGAATGATACTATCCTGAAATGTTTCTGGTATATTGTCTTATAAAAGAATCTTGGGATTGGAGAAAATGTTCATGGAAAATGTGTAATAAGAAAAAACTGCATAGATTTTAGAATATTTTGGCATAAAAATAAACTAATATTAACTTGTTACATGTGTCTGAACAGGATCTAATTTTAGGTGCTAAGAAGGATAAGGCATAAGTTTGAAAAGAGCCCTTATCACTGCAAAATAAATTCTGATAAAATTGAAGTAAGAAATTTATTTCAAATTTATGGTTACAGTGTGATGGAGAAAGATAACATCATTGATACATTACAGAAGGCTGATGGGGAGAGTAACCCAAAGAAATCAGCAGTTTACAAATAAATATTTTAAGAAATGACGAATAGCATTGAAGATGAAGCTTGCAGTGATAGGCACAAATCATCACATCATTCTTCCAGGAAAAAGTTAATCTTGTTTGTTAATCTTGCCCTAACTGAAGAGAACCAACAATTAATGCCAGATGCAGTAGCCAATAAGATAGACATCTGAATTGGTTCCACTTAGACAATTCTGACCTAAAAAATAAAGTTGAGCAAATTTTTCTGTTCTATGAATATCAAAACCATTGTACCCAGATCAGCTGTGCACAAGAGCAGAGCTTCCAATGGAAATTTTAGACAAGTGAGATCAAGATCCTGGGGCATTTCTTAGAAGAATTATAACAAGATAAAACATGTCAACCAGTGCTACAGTTTAGATGTTCATTTTGGTGTCCCACAAAGGTCCATGCATTAAAGACTTCACCCAAGGATGATGCTTTTGGGAGAGGGTGAAAACCTGACCCAATTATGGTATGTAGGAGGTAGGCCTCGTAGGAGGTCCTGAGGTCATTGAAGATATGCCCTTGGAAGGTAGTTCTCATGAAAGGGTTGGTTATATAAGCCCGAGTTAGACTCAGTTCTTGTTCTGCTTCTTGGCTCACTGTGTGATCCTTTTCTTGTACTCATTCTGCCATCCACCATTCTCATCCAGATGCCAGACCAATGTGACTGCATGAAGTTGGACTGTAAGCCTTCAAAACTGTGAGCTGAAATAAACCTTTTCTCATAAATGTGGTCTTTGAGGTGTTTCTTTTTTTGTTGTTGTTTTTGTTTTTGTTTTTGTTTTGGACAGGCAGAGTTAGACAGTGGGAGAGAGAGAAAGAGAGAAAGGTCTTCCTTCCGTTGGTTCATCCAAGTGGCCTCTATGCCTGGCACGCTGCGCTGATCCGAAGCCAGGAGCCAAGTGCTTCCTCCTGGTCTCCCATGCAGGTGCAGGGTTGAAGCACTTGGGCCATCCTCCACTGCACTCCCGGGCCACAGCAGAGAGCTGGACTGGAAGAGGAGCAACTGGGACAGAATCCGGCGCCACAACCGGGACTAGAACCCAGGGTGCTGGCACCGCAGGCGGAGGATTAACCTAGTGAGCTGTGGCGCCCGCCCTCTTTGAGATATTTATAAACAGTGATAAAACACTGAGTAATACAACTAGTGTGATCCTGAAGATACAGCATAACCAAAGCAGTTGCTACCCAGAGGTTGAAGTGGTCCATAAAATGAATCAGACCAGTCAAGAGCAAAGATCACAACAGTTTTTTTGGTATGCCAAAGACATTTTGCTTATTTGCTTTCTGGAGGACAAAAGAATAATAACATCTACTTATTAGGACAGTGTTTTTAAGAAAGTTAGACAAAGCATTTGCAGAAACATGCTTGGGAAGGCTTCACCAGAGAGCCCTCTCCACTTTATCAGTGTTCTACTCATTGTTCTCATCAGATGAGAGTCATTTGGTGAGAGATTGATAGGAAACCATTAAGCATCCACTTTATAGTTATGGTTTGATTCTCTTTGTTTCCTGGTCTTAAAAAAGGTCTTTAAAGGGCACTCAGTTTTCTTCAATTAATAGTTTATATTTTTATATAAAGCCTTTTTTATAAAAAGACTACATTGACTTCATTTCTCAATACATTCAGTTCTTCAAACAGGGACTAAATGGCTGGTATTAGGGGTTGCCCTGTGGCATGGTTAAGAAACTGCCTGCAATGCCATCATTGCATCTGAGTTCTGGTTCGAGCCCTAGCTGCTCCATTTCTAAACCAGCTCCCTGCTAATGAAAGTGGGAAAGCAGTGGAAGATGGCCCAAAAGCTTGGGCCCCTGTACCCACTTGGGAGACCCAGATGGAGCTCCTGGCTCCTGGCTTCCACTTGGCCCAGCCCTGGTTGTTATGGCCATCTGGAGAGTGAACCAGCAGATGGAAGATATCTCTCTCTGTCTCTGTCTCTATAACTGTATTTCAAGTAAACAAGTAAATTTTTTAAAAATGGCCGGTATTATCACTCAACAAAAGTATTTTAACTTGAAGGTTATGTTGGAAAATAAACTTTGTATTTTTATTTCTATTTTTTAATGCGATTTTCCATGAACTTTTTGACAAAAAAGTGTGTATGTGTGCATTGACATCTCTCTCTCTCTCTTTTTTAAAGATTCATTTTATTTATTTGAAAGAGTTACAGAGAAAAGTAGAGATAGAGAGAGAGATCTTCCATCCACTGGTTCACTCCCCAATTGGCCGCAATGGCAGGAGCTGCATCGATCCGAAGCCAGGAGCCAATGCTCCTTCTGGTCTCCCACGTGGATGCAGGGGCCCAAGGACTTGGGCTATCTTCCACTGCTTTTCCAGGCTATAGCAGAAAGCTGGATTGGAAGAGGAGCAGTCAGGACTAGAACCAGCGCCCGTATGGGATGCTGGTGCTGCAGGTGGACGATTAACCTGCCGTACCACAGCGCCAGCCCCAGCATTGGCATCTCACAAATCAAGAGAGAGATTTAAGAAATGGATGGTTACTAGTTTTAAACACTTCATGCTCCTCAGAGAGTTCAAATGAGATAAAGACTGGACTATGTCCATTGGAATGGATTTGGCAGTTAGAAAGCTTGAGTAGTGTTAGTAATGTGGGCAAAAGCCAGACTTCAGTGAACTGACAGATGAGGTAAAACGAGACTACTGTACTTCTAGTATAGACTACTGTTGAGTGATTTTGAAAGAGAAGGGTGTCAACAGAATTCTTTTTTGTTTTTTTAATTGTAGGCAGTGAAAAGGTCAATAGAGATGAGGGGTTAAAAGAACAGAAGGAATCTGGAAGCACACCCAGTGCCTCCTAGTACTGTCTAGTTCGTAATTTTGTTGTTACTGAAAGTATGAAAGAAGATAAATTTTAAATCAAGTAAGATAAACTTAACAACAAATAATCAATAAACTGAGATGTATAGGAAATGTTTATTAAAGGGAAATACTGGAAAATTCACATCTAGAATGTGGACTAACTTTAGGGTTCTATTTTTTCTCTACTTTAGACTGGTTTTTGGAATGGTCTAACCATATCCCAGCCCTGAGATGCATTTGCTATCTCCTAGTGATTTATTCTTGTACTTATCTCTTTCTCTCGCTCTCTATAAGTTAGCTGTGCTTTTGTACAATGGAAATATTTAATAGTTAAGTGCATTTTCATTATTAGTGTTGTAACATTTGATTCTTGGCTGAATTCACTATTCAGCTATTTCTGTTTATTAGGCATAAGTGAAATCAATGTGCTTTTCTAGAATTACAAACTTTCAAACTACATCAGTGGTATTTTTTTTTCCTTTTTCTTCTTTCTTTAAGATTTATCTGAAGGGTGGCCATTTGGCACAGCAATTAAGGTGCCAGTTGGAACACATCCCATACTGAAGTACCGGGGTTCAAGTCCCAGCTCTGCTCCCAATTCCAGGTCTGCTAATGTACACTCTGGGAAGCAGCCAGTGATGGGTCAAGTAGTTGGTTCTCTGACAGTCACATGGGAGGCTGAGTTTCTGACTTCTGGTTTTAGCCTGGTCCAGCTATGGCTGTTGCAGGCTTTTGGGGAGTGAACCGGCAGATGGGAGATCTCTCTGTCTGCCTGTCTGTCTCTTTAATAAGTAAAACTTAAAATTTGTGAGAAAAAATAAAACTTAAATAAATAAAACTTAAAAATTGTGAGAAGACTAAAGTCAAGGAATTTGATATTTAAAAAATGAAAAGCAATCTTCAAAATTTTACTATAATTCTGTAGTTCATTTGTCTTAATTCCTTAGAAGAATAATAGTCTTGCATAATTGTATAAATATTTCAGTACCACTAATACACTGGATGAGTGTGAAATTAAAACAATGGTAGGAATGATTTCTTCTTTTATCATAACATTGTGACTTCCTTGAAAGGGCAACTAAACATATTTATCAGTTCATAAAATATGTTCATTGTTATTGTTTCTGGTTATTCATTCACTGAAGTGCAAAATTCAGTGTATTCTGGCCAATGACAAAAGAGGAAGTTTTACTGGTATAACTTGTAGGACAACTGCTTCTATCCATCAGTTCACTCTTATTCTACTTTTCATATTTATTTGCTTGTCTAGACTTTGTTTGACCTTTACTGCATTATGACTTCAAACGTGTTAAAGATTAAAATCCTTGGGGCCAACGTTGTGGTATAGCGGGTTAACTAGCCACTTACAGTGCCAGCATCCCATATCACAGTGCCTCCTTGAGTCTGATGCTCCACAACCGACTTAGCTCATGGAAGGCAGCTGATAATGACAAAATTACTTTGGCCCCTGCCACCCACAAGAGAGACCTGGCTCCTGGCTTCAACCTGGCCAAACCCTGGCTGTTGTGGCCATTTTTGGGAGTGAACCAACAGTTGAAAGATTCTCTCTCTCACTCTCTTCCTCACTCTGTCTCTCTGCTTTTCAAATAAAGTAAATAAGCCTTTAAAAAAAAACGATTAAAATCCTTTGTCATTTTTTACATTTCCTTTGGACGCTGTTTCCAATGATAGTAATGCTGCTAATTTTTCTTTAAGTTTTTTCTCTGTTGGCCGTGTTTAAACATTTTGGATAGTACCTCTAAAGCTATTTGTTCCATATTACTGAAATATATTTATTTTCTTTACATCTAATTTTTAAAAAAATAGAATCTCAGTAAGGTAGTTTTACAAAAATCTGATTATATACAACTTAAGGAAACATTTAAAAATGAAATTATAATCAAATTAATCTCGATGCTTAATATATTTTCTGAATTTTGTGCTGTCATAATTTTTGTACAGCCCAAAGAGAAAAGAAACAGAGATCATCTGGTTTAAAATATATGTTTATCTGGTTTAAAATACATATGAACAGTAGGGGTCAGAAATGTTAAGTGCCTTCTGAGTGATCCTCAAAGGAGTTTAAGGCAAAACAAAATCTCTTGACTTTCAGTCTGGTGTTCTCTATACTATACCACCAGTGTCTCTAACATTTTAATGCACTTTAAGAAAGTAATCCTTTGACCAAAAGATGCCTATGTACCATAAAAACCTATGGCATTTTATTTGTAATATATAATTTACTTAGAAGTTTAATCTTTTTCTTTACATGTGTAAGATCAGATCACAGTTATAGAAACCAATTGTGATGATACTCAATGTGGTAGGAAAAAACAAAGCATGGGATGAATTTGAAATTGCTGCACTCAGAAAGTATTTATATTATATTTCTTTCTTATTTTCTATCCTCCAATCCCTATGCCCTTCTCCCCTAGCTGTCCCTCTTCATGGATGGTTAGAGAGCAGTAAATTCAGCGAGCAGATCTCAATTTGATCTTGCTTTTTTTATGTGAAACGTTTTATTATAGTCAACATTTTTTTAATAGTTACTGCCTCAACTGCATGTTGTGCTTTTTCAGGAGGGAAGCCAAATATGGTGTGTCTGTAAGAATTACAGGAGTAAAAGTGTTATTTATCCTTGCACAATGTCTTTAAAGCTTATAAATTTTTGTGTTCAGTATTTCTTTGTTTTTAGATTTTTATTTTAAAAATTATTTATTTGGGAGAGAGAGAAAGAGAGAAAGATTGAGAGAGAGAAAGAGAGAGAGATGTCTCCCATCTTCTGGCTCACTCTCCTGATGTCTGCAACAGAAGTGCTAGGCCAAGCTGAAACCAGGAGCCAGGAACTCAATCTAGATCGCCATGGGTGGCAAGGACACCACTACTTGAGCCATCACCTTTGCCTCCCAGTGTGTGTGCTAGCAGGAAGCTGGAACAAAGAGTAGAGTTGAGACTCAAACCCAGGCACTCTGATATGAGATGCAGTCGTCCCAAGTGGTGTCTTAGCTGCTGCACTAAATACCTGCCCTGTTGTTCAGTATTTCTAAAATGTATTTTTCTGAATCTTTTGCTGTATGCAATATATATTCATATGCTATATTCATATTGAATATGTGCATATATTAATGTACAATGTCATGTATTCATATGCAATAAATATTCATATATATGAAAAACTCTTGGTCATTGTACTATATAGATTATTTCTATTTTTATTTCACAGCATGGAGAGCTATTATGCCTATAATTGATTTTAAAGGATGTTTAGACTATACTCAGCCGGCGCCACGGCTCACTAGGCTAATCCTCCACCTACGGCGCCAGCATCCCGGGTTCTAGTCCCGGTTGTGGCGCCGAATTCTGTCCCGGTTGCTCCTCTTCCAGTCCAGCTCTCTGCTGTGGCCTGGGAAGGCAGTGGAGGATGGCCCAAGTGCTTGGGCCCTGCACCCACATGGGAGACCAGGAGAAATACCTGGCTCCTGGCTTCAGATCAGCGCGGTGTGCAGGCCACAGCACACAGGCTGCAGCAGCCATTGGGGGGTGAACCAGCAGAAAAGGAAGACCTTTCTCTCTGTCTCTCTGTCTCACTAACTCTGCCTGTCAAAATAAATAAATAAATAAGTATATAGACTGTGTACTCAGAATTATAATCTGTTGCATATCATTAAATATCCAAAATGTCCATAAACACCCAAAATTTTATGCTGAAGTTTTTTTTAAAAGATTTATTTAAATGAAAGTCAGAGTTACACAGAGAGAAGGAGAGGCAGAGAGAGCGAGAGAGAGGTCTTCCATCTGCTGGTTCACTCTGCAATTGACCACAACGGCCAGAGCTGGGCCCATCTGAAGCCAGGAGCCAGGTGCTTCTTTTGGGTCTCCCACGTGGGCGCAGGGGCACAAGGACTTGGGCCATTTTCACTGCTTTCTCAGGCCAAAGTAGAGAGTTGGATTGGAAGTAGAGCAGCCAGGGCTCAAACCGGTGCCCATATGGGGTGCTGGCACTGCAGGTGACGGCTTTACCTGTTACACCATAGCACTGGCCCCGAAGTTTTGTTTTTAATACAAACAAATTCTGGTAAAGCTTTTAGATATTTCTATGGCACTTTTCCTTCATGCTTAATGTGGAAGAAAGAAAAGCTTTTGTAAATATGCTATTTATTTTTCATAGCCTTAGCTTTGGGATGATTTCCTAAAGGTATTTGTATATTACAGTGTTCTCTATAGAGTTAATATTACATGAATTGATGTCTGTGGCAGTAATGATTTTTTGAACAAATAAGATCTGATTTCCCTTCTTTATTTTTATTTTTTAATTTTATTATTTTGTTTTGTGGACAGGCAGAGTTAGACAGTGAGAGAGAGACAGGTCCTCCTTTCCGTTGGTTCACCTCCTAAATGGCCGCTAGGACTGGCGCGCACCGATCCAAAGCCAGGAGCCAGGTACTTCTTCCTGGTCACCCATGTGGGTGCAGGGCCCAAACACTTGGGCCATCCTCCACTGCCTTCCCGGGCCACAGCAGAGAGCTGGACTGGGAGAGGAGCAACTGGGACAGAATCTGGTATGCTGGTGCCGCAGGTGGAGGATTTGCCAAGTGATCCGTGGCGCCGGCCTGATTTCCCTTCTTAAGGAAAATATAACATAGTTTGGAAAAGTAACACTACAATCTCTTATTACAGTGTGATGAGTGCTAAGATAGCAGATTGTAGAAAAGTAATTGGAATTAAAGAGGATTTCTCTAGCAAGAAAAATATGATTTTTCTTTAAAAGGGAAACAAACTTGAGAAAGTATATACCTTTTGGAGGAATTATGGGATATTACAGTGTGTTATGGGGTATGTTGGGAGACTGGAAAGGCTAAATGATACTCTGATGATGAATTGGGGTCTTCTTCCTCACAAATTGGAATATCACTTATGATTACAAGGAATCTGAGTGACATTTTACCACTTGTGGGATTTGGATTGGATGGAAAACAGAACAGATGCTGGGAAGTTGTTGGTATTACAAGTGAGAGAGGACATGAGATCGTAAGGTTAGGGGAAGGACCAGATTCAAAGTAATGACAATACTAGCTGATTATTACTGATCTTCCTGCTATCTGCCAGACACTATGCTATGTTTTATATGCATTGTTTCATTTTAATACAACAAACTGTAGGTATTCATATGAACTCTGTTATATAGATAAGAAACTGAGGCTAAAAAGAGGAAGCTAGTGAGTAGCACATGCAGACATGAACCAGTAAGCTCTTAAGAAGGAGAATTGACTAGGCTCCAGACAAGCACTATTCTGATTTCTTGTCTAACTGACTGAGTAGGGGGCTATAAACTGAAATAGGAATGAGGAAGGATGGTTGGTTTGTTGGAGGAGGGAGGAGTCAGTGTATGTTTTAGAAAACAAAAGTTGTATATAGAATACAGAGAGATTGCCCAAGTTTGAATGCTGGCTATGATACTAATAGCTCTGTGACTTTGAGCAATTGCCTAACCTTTCTACACTTCAGTTTCCAATTTGTGACTAATAGGGACAATACTGCTACTTATGAGACTGTTTCAAGGATTAAACCAATAACTATACTTTTAAAGAGTGCTCATGTACTGTCTAATGTGTAGTAACCAACACAGTAGATGTTAGCTAGATCATCATCATCGTTACTTTTATTCTATAGAAATCCAGAGGTCTGTTTTGGGAATGAATAAGCTAGTCAGTTTAAAACTTGCACATTTCTTGTAGCAGGTATGTAAAGCCAGGGGAGATGATTTACCTGGACAGACCTTCTTGTTTCTTTATGTGTAGCTCCCCTGTAACCATAGTATCTTAGAATTATGGTGCTCACGATCAAATACAGACTGAGATATTTTTGCCCAATTTGTTTGTTTTTAGAAAAATGAAGTGCTTGTTGAAGGCTTAAGTTTGATAGGGTTTGGTGTGACTTCCCCTGAATTTCCATTAAGATTTTGCCTTGTTATTCTGTGCCTAGATTTCCTTTATTGACCAGCATTGTCATATAAGGAGCCTGAGTGGCTTCTCTTCCCAAGCCCACTACACGTTTCAGGACAGCTGGAATGGAGAGGCTAACCAAGACTGCATATGCTTAGGAAGGCAGGGAAGGAAATGGGCAGTGTTGACTTGGGCTCCCTGAAATATATATAAAAAAATTTACTAGGCCACTGCTTTCTTAAATTTCTATCTTCTCCCAAAGCCACTGCTCTCATACACTTTTTCAGTGTTCTTTATTTAAATAGCCCACATGGTTCTACATAAATTGAAAACATTTCATTAAGCACACTTCTTTTTCTATTTTGACTTAGCCGAAATGTGTAATACATAATAAATGTAGGAACAGTACAACCATTTATTTCCATGTTCACTCATTTAGCATTATCATAGTCCCACATTTTTGATATGGAACATCTAGTTCAAAGCCAACTCTTACTCCTCTAATGCTAAAATTTTGGTTAGAGCTGAAAGCTTTACTTTTTTTAAATTAATTAATTTATTTGAAAGGCAGAGTTACAGAGAGGCAGAGGGAGAGAGAGATAAGTCTTCCATCTGCTGGTTCACTCCCCAGAGGCCCCAACTGCTGGAGCTGCACCAATCCTAAGCCAGAAACCAGAAGCTTCTTCTGCATCTTCCATGTGGGTGCAGAGGCACAAGGACTTGGGCCATTTTCTACTGCTTTCCCAGGCTGTAGCAGAGAGCAGGATTGGAAGTGGAGCAGCCAGGATTTGATCCGGTGCCCATATGGGATGCTGGCTGCAGGCAGCAGCTTTACCTGCTATGCCACAGCACTGGCCCCAGCATTACTTCTTATTAAAATGTAAGTATTTCTTTCTAGGAGGAGCAGTCTCCCCCCACCACTCAGGTTATTTACTTTTTGTTATAAATGAAAAATATAGAAACATGTGGGAAAAGATAATATAAAGCTATAGAATAACATTTTGAGAAATTTAGGGCATCAGGAAATTTGTGGTGCTTGGAGGAACGAAAACAAACATAGGAAAGAGAGGGTCACTACCTAATTATAGTTATATTTAATGCCAGACCCAATCACTGGAATGCTCTAACAGGTAGGATTGTGAAAGACTAGTTTGGCTGTGAAAAACATTTTTATTTATTTTTTATACTATTTTTGAGAAACATCAAATAGAAATCTATAACCTAGGTGTTAAGGTTTGTGACTTTTAGGATTTCTCTGTTTTTTTGTTTTGTTTTGTTTTGTTAAATATTATTTTATTTGAAAGGCCGAGTTACAAAGAGAGAGATCTTCCATCTGCTGGTTCACCTCCAAATGGCTGCGACAGCCAGGATCTGGACCAAATCCAAGCCGGGAGCCAGGAGCTTCTTCTGGATCTCCCACATGGGTTCAGGGGCCCAAGTACTTGGGTCCATTTTCCGCTGCTTTTCCAGGCACATTAGCAGGGAGCTGGATTGGAAGTAGAACACCGAGGAATCGAACCAGCACCCATATTCCAGGATGCTGGAATTGCAGGCTGTAGCTTAATCTGTTATACCACAGCAAAGGCCTGTTCTAGGAAATCTAGGAAACCTCCTTTTGTTTTAGTGTTCTTATAGTTAAAATTTTAAGGAGGGTGGAGCTGGCACTGTGGTGTGCTGGTAAAACCACCGTCTACAGTGCCAGCATCCCATGTGGGCACTGGTTCAAGTCCTAGCTCCTCCACTTTGGATACAGCTCTTTGCTAATGCGCCTGGGAAAGCAACAGATGATGGCCTAAGTACTTGGGCCCCTGCACTCACGTGGGAGACCAGGAAGAGACTCCTGGCTCCTGGCTTCGGATTGGCCCAGCTCTGGCCATTGTGGCTGTTTGGGGAGTGAACCAGCAGATGGAAGATTGATCTCATTCTCTCTCTCTCTCTCTCTCTCTCTCTCTCTATTTCTCTCTCTCTCTCTGCCTCTCTCTAACTCTGTCTTTAAAATAAATAAAATAAATATTTTTAAAAAATTTTAAGAAGGGTGATATGGTCATTGACCCAGAGGTGATTTAACTCTGAATGATGATTGTAGAATAGGTCCTCATTTTAAAATAATTTATTACATGCAAATTCTGGAAGTTTTCCTTTACTGGCAACTTGTTAACTTAGGTGTTGGTTGAAAATATTTGTGTATGGCAGTTTTTTTTTTTTTAATTATTTCATTTATTTGAAAGAGTTACAGAGAGGTATAGAGCCAGAGAGAGAGAGAGAGGTCTTTTATCCCCTGGTTCACTCCCCAAATGGCGGCAACGGCCAGAGCTGAGCTGATCTGAAGCCAGGACCCAGGAGCTTCTTCCAAGTCTCCCAGGCGGGTGCAGGGGCCCAAGGACTTGGGCCATCCTCTACTGCTTTCCCAGGTCACAGCAAAGAGCTGGATCAGAAGTGGAGCAGCCGGGACTTGAACTGGTGCCCAAATGCAGGCTAGGGCTTTAACCCCCTGCGCCACAGCGCCGGCCCCAACAGTTACTTCTTACAAATGATTGTGTTCCAGAAGTTTCTGATCCAGCTTCCTCATAATGTGCACTTTGGGAGGCATCAAATACCTGAGCATTTGTGGAAGGAACCAGCAAATCACAAGTTTCTCTTTATGTCTCTCGGCCTCTCAAAGAAATGTTTTTAAAAAATTGTCTTTACAATGTATGTATATGTGTGTATATTCATACATTTGTCTATAAAAGGTGCTAATATCCATTGAACTCCTCTTCAGGCTATTTAAACTACATTGTAGCTGAATGTGGGATTTTGAGGGCTCTGGGAGGATTTGGAGAGGTGCTGAATTACCTGGTCAAGTTTAATTGGCCTGTGTTTGCTTCGAGTTACTCCTTTGCTTTTGGAGCCCTTTCCCCAGATGACTGGATTAACCACAAATAGCTTAGAGGTATAGGAATCTCTTCTCCCACTGCTTGTTAGGTGGAGTAGTGGGAGAGAGTGAAAAATACGTTGCAAGAAATTCAAGTTGGAATTCTGAATTTCTTCCATGGAGACATGGGTTGTTATTCAGACTTTGTAGGCTCTTATTAAGTCAATTCCAGAAGCTGTCCCAAGTTAGTTCTAAGGAGCTGGAGACCACAGTCCTAACTTCTTAAGAATGTATGTCAAATACTCGTTAATGCACAATTCACAGAATCAAATGTAGTATCTGTCGAGTAGGGCCTGAGGTCCAAACAATAACTCTAATTTCTTTTGAACTAATTGGTTCAGTGCAAGTTGAACATGCCCCTAACTATAGTGAATTTTTGATAATTATGGGATTGTGGTTTATCTTATGGAATACTTCAGTTTATGAGACCATTTGTCTTATTACCTAAGTAGTTTTTATGGACTCTCTTCTTCAGTTATTTTAGAACTTTGTTAAGGTGTTCTAACCTTCCCTGATCTGCATTTTAAATTCCAAAGCCCATTCAACATATTTTTCATGCTGACTACAACATTTTGTTTCAGTTTTTTTAAAGGAATATATTTATTATTCACTATGAAATAGATTATAATAATGCTTATACTAATAAAAGATATATAATATATTAGATACACACACACATAGAGTATTCCTAGTCAACTTTCTGTTTCAAGTCTTTAGTTGGGAATCATTCTGATAGTTTTGCTTAACACATCTAGTATTGGACCAAAAAGCTACATGGTAAAACTTAGATTAGTAAGTATTATCTTTCTTAAATATTGTATAATTTAAGGGTAGATGTTTGGCTTAGTGTTAAGATACCCATATCCCATATTGAATGTACCTGGATTTCAGTCCTGGCTCTGGTTCCTGATTCCAGTTTCCTGCTAATATAGATCCTGGCAGGCGGCAAGTGATAGCTTAAGTAGTTGGGTCCACGTGGTAGAACTGGATTGAGTTCCCCACTCCTGTTGGCTTGGCCCAGCCCTGGCTCAGTGGGCATCTAGGGCAGAGGGGAGAGAATTAGTGGATCAGAACACTGTGTCCATCTCTCTTCTTCTCAAATAATAAAATAAACACTGTGTCATTCAACTGATATGCTTCAATTAGTTTATTCTTTTTAAAATTTATTTATTTATGTTATTTGAGAGACAAGCAGTCAGTGTTCCCATCCCCTGGTCATTCCTCAAATGCCCACAATGAGCAGGTCTGGGCCTGACCAAAACTGGGAGTTAAGAACTCAATCTGGGTTTTCCACATGGGTGGCAGGGACCCTGCCTCCCATGGTATACATTATCAGGAAGCTGGAATCAGGAGCAGAGCTAGGACTCAAAGCCTGGCACTCTGATACGGGATGCATGTATCCCAAACAGTGTCATAACCATTAGGCCAACTGCCTGTCCTAACTAAACTAGTTTATTCTTCACAGAGAATTCTGTTAATCTGAATAAGGTCATTTCCTAATCTCCTGCCACCTAACCCACCCTCCCCAAGTTTCCTTTATTTCAGACATATGGCTCTATATTATGGTTATAGAAATTCATAAGGATAGACCTTAAAATTTTATTTCCAATACAGTGGATTTGAGTAAAGGCTCTGGATGCCATTTAGAAATAGCATGTAGTCTTAAGGCATGCACTTTGCCCATTGTCTAATTTTTAACTGATGTGATAGAGAGCAAAGGCTGTGTCTTCTAAACTTGACTATTTTAGTTCCAGTTAATTAGTTTACAAAATATTATATAACTTCAAGACAACTGGCACGGGGGTAGTCCAGGCCCTTACCACTTCTGGGACCTTGGACCTGTGAACCTCAGAGAATATAAAGTTATTTTCCTACCATGAAAATTTGTGAATTCTAAGTTATTCATGTTCCTTCCTTTATTCATGTCTTTTACAAAATGCTATAAATGGAATTATAATTTTTATCTTAAGGTTCTTAGTGATATGTTCAAAGAATATGTGAGATATTTGGGAAAGTTGCTAATCAGTCTGTCTTCAGCATATACTGAATTCTGGAGAGACAAGATTTAGCATAGTTAAATCCTTATCAACCAACCCTCCTTTTTTTTTTTTTTTTTAAGATTTATTTATTTGAAAGTCAGAGTTGCACAGAGAGAGAGAGAGAGAGAGAGAGAGAGAGAGAGAGGTCTTCCATCTGATGGTTTACTCCCCAATTGACTGCAATGGCTGGAGCTACACTGACCCGAAGCTAGGAGCCAGAAGCTTCTTCCGGGTCTCCCATGCGGGTGCAGGGGCCCAAGGGTTTGGGCCATCTTCTACTGCTTTCCCAGCTATAGTAGAGAGCTGGATCGGAAGTGGAGCAGCTGGGAAATGAACCGGCACCCATATGGGATGCCCATACTTCAGGCGGTGTGGGTGGCTTTACCTGCTATGCCACAGCGACGGCCCCAACCAACCCTTATTCTCAAGAAGGCTGATTCAAATTTTGTCATATTCTGAGTCAACATAATTTTTTGAACATTCATTCTTCTGTACATTATTTTGTTTTAGTTGTCACAGTAACTGATTTATAGTAGTCACCTTCGTTTTTGGTATATAATAATGTTTCTGAAAAAATGTTATTTCTTGTTAAGTGCTCTAATACTAATTAAGAAACTTCTACCAGCACACAGTGTTATTTTTAAAAAGGGTTTACCAGGATTTTTAACATTTGCTGAAAGGTTAGGTATTGAGGTTTTGTATGTAACAGTTTTTGATAAGGAAATATTATGCTTCCTAATCAGGATATAAGAATAAAAGTCATTATTATAACTTTTTTCTTGTATTTCTTTCACTTTTTAAAAAAGATTTATTCATTTATTTGAAAGACAGAGTTACAGAGAGGCAGAGGCAGAGAGAGAGAGAGAGAGGTCTTTCATCCGCTGGTTCACTCCCCAAGTGGCTACAACAGCTGGAGTTGCGCCAATCCGGAACCAGGAGCCAGGAGCTTCCTCCAGGTCTCCTACACGGGTGCAGGGGACCAAACACTTGGGCCATTATCCACTGCTTTCCCAGGCCACTGCAGATCGCTGGATTGGAGGGGGAGCAACCAGGACTTGAACTGGCCCCCATATTGGATGCTGGCACTCCAGGCAGTGGCTTTATCTACTACGCCACAGCGCTGTCCTCTCCTTTCACATTTTTTTTTCTGAGAAAGCCACAAAGCAGGAAAAAGGTGAAAACTACGGATACTCCCTGCTTTTATTTTTAGTTGCTTCCTTGAAAAGTGCATCATAAAGCAGAACATCTGTTTCCTTGCAGACTACCCTGAGAAAAGGTTGCAATGTTCTCTTTCTTCCTCCAGATGGCACTCTGTCTTAACGTTCAACTAGAGCTGAGCATTCAAATAGAATTGTAAAATTTGCAAAAACTGCTTGTGACTTATGAGTTCCTAGGATCCACGTAGCAACTCTGTGGGATAGATGTTTTATGAAAGAGGAAGCCATGGGGGCCAAAACTGTGGCATAGCAGGTAGAGCTGTTGCCTGTGACATTGGCATCCTAGGTGGCCGTCATTTCCAGCCGGTAGCTGCTCCGCTTCAGATCCAGCTCCCTGCTAAAGCTCCCTGGGAAAGCAGTGGAAGATGGCCTGAGTGCTTGGGCTCCTGCACCTATATAGGAGACATGGATGAAGCTCCTAGTTCCTGCCTTCAGCCAGGCCTAGGCCCAGCCCCAGCTGTTGCAGCCACTTGGTGTGTGGAAGAGTAGGTGGAAGATCTCTCTCACTCTCTTTCTCCCCCTCTCTCTTTGTAACTCTGCCTTTCAAATACATCTTTAAAAAAAAAAAAAAAAACCAGTAAAGTACTTGGGCCCCTGCAACCATGTGGGAGACCCTGTTGAAGCTCCTGGCTCTAGCCTGGTCCTTAGCCATGGAGGCCATCTGGGGAGTGAACCAGCAAATGCAAGATCTCTCTCTCTCTCTGTCTTTGCAACTCTGCCTTTCAAGTAAATAAGTAAATCTTAAGAAAGAAAGGAAGGAAGGAAGGAAGAAAAAAGAGAGAAAAAAACAGAAAAGAGAAGAGATGAGGAAGCAAACAACTCTGTGTGACTGGCTAGTAATTGCTAGATTCCCAGTGTGCTGCCTGTGGTTTTTTTATTTAGAATATATTTGGTTAACTGTTCAGAACAGATTTACTGAAATTAGTGAAAATAAAATGAGTAGGTAGATTAATAGTATCTATTGAAATATTTATCTAATACATAGTAAATATTGCTTGAATTATTGAATTTATGAGTAAGGGAACTGTAATATAATGAGCCCCTTTCCTCTATCATTGTGGCCACTGGTTGTTTGATATCTCTTGAGGAGGAAATTTAGCAGCCTAGAAAACGCATCTTGCCCTACTGTTGTGCTTAAGATTTTATTTTCAATGGTAAATGTAATGTCCTTGGCACATTGCCTAGAACCCAGAAATGACAAGACGTTAAAAAATGCCTTTGTAGGTAGGGCAGCCCTAAAAGTAAAAAATATATAGTCATGACTCAAGATAGGTTCTATATGTTAAGAAGATTGTGTGTGATAATTTTTTTTAAAAAAAAAGATTTATAGCCGGCGCCGTGGCTCAACAAGCTAATCCTCCGGCACACCGGGTTCTAGTCCCGGTCGGGGCGCCGGATTCTGTCCCGGTTGCCCCTCTTCCAGGCCAGCCCTCTGCTGTGGCCCAGGAGTGCAGTGGAGGATGGCCCAAGTGCTTGGGCCCTGCACCGCATGGGAGACCAGGAAAAAGCACCTAGCACCTGGCTCCTGCCATCGGATGAGCGCGGTGCGCCGGCAGCAGCGCGCCGACCGCGGCAGCCATTGGAGGGTGAACCAACGGCAAAGGAAGACCTTTCTCTCTGTCTCTCTCTCTCACTGTCCACTCTGCCTGTCAAAAAAATAAAAAAATAAAAAAAAATTTATTTATTTATTCGAAAGTCAGAGTTACACAGAGAGAGAAGGAGAGGCAGAGAGAGAGGTCTTCCATCCACTGGTTTACTCCCCAGTTGGCCGCAACGGCGAGAGCTGAGTGGATCCAAAGCCAGAAGCCAGGAGCTTCTTCCAGGTCTCCCACACAGGTGTAGGGGCCCAAGGACTTGGGCCATCTTCTGCTTTCCCAGGCCATACGGAGAGCGGGATTGGAAGCAGAGCAGCCAGGTCTCAAACCAGCACCCATATGGGTTGCTGGCACTGCAGGCAGCAGCTTTACTCGCTATACCACAGTGCTGGCCCCATGAAAATTCTTAAGACTGAGAGTGATTGCTTAATTCTGTGATCTTTTAGGTGGATAGCAGGTTGTAGAAATTAATCACAGAACAATAGAGCTAAGACAACAGAGTCAGATGTCTGCAGGAAATTACATTCAATTAAAGCAGAGCTACTTATTTTAAAGATTTATTTATTTATTTTACTTATTTGAAAGAGTTACAGAGAGAGGAAGAGACAGAGAGAGAGAGGAGATCTTCCATCCATTGTTTCACTCCCCAGATGGCCACAATGGCCAGAGCTGAGCTGACCCGAAGTCAGGAGCCAGGAGCTTTTCCTGGGTCTCCCACATGGGTGCAGAGGCCCAAGGACTTGGGCCATCTTCTGCTTTCACAGGCACATTAGCAGGGAGCTGGATCAGAAGTGGAGCAGGGGCGGTGCCATGGTGCACTAGGTTAATCCTCTGCCTGTGGTGCTGGCATCCCATGTGGGCGCCGGTTCTAGTCCGGGCTGCTCCTCTTCCAATCCAGCTCGCTGCTGTGGCCTGGGAAAGCAGTGGAGGATGGCCCAAGTGCTTGGGCCCCTGCACCCACATGGGAGACCAGGAGGAAATACCTGGCTCCTGGCTTCGGATCTGTGCAGATCCAGCTGTTGCAGCCACTTGGGGAGTGAACCAACGGAAGGAAGACCTTTCTCTCTGTCTCTCTCTCTCTCACACTGTAACTCTGCCTGCCAAATAAATAAATAAAATCTAAAAAAAAGTGAGGGGAAAAAAAAAAAGTGGAGCAGCCAGGACTAGAACCAGCATCCATATGGGATGCCAGTCCTTCAGGCGGGGGCTTTAACCTGCTGTGCCATAGCGCTGGCCCCAGAGCTGCTGTTGATTATTTTACTGACTGTTTCTTTTCCAGAACATAAAGGAAGTAATCAGAAGAGCTGATATTCTGAGCCTAATTTTTACCTGCTGTCAAGGTCTTATTTAGGCAAGTGAACATAATGGGAATCCTGAGAGACCAACTCATTTATTCAGCAAATAAATTGAATGTCTTCTAGTATTAGCACCAGGTATTGTTCTAAATGCTGTAGATTTAGTAGTATATAAAATGGACAAAATCCCTATCTTTGAGGAGCTTTGATTTTAAGAGTTTACAATGATATGTTGTCCAAAAACAGTGTTACTTTATTGAAATGACCTTAAAACTTACCCTTTATGTACCTACTTTCAGGGCCACACTCTGGATGTTGTCATTATCTACAACTGCTTGTTTCAGAAATCTAAAAATTCTAACATCTTTTATTTAATCTCATTTGGATCCACATTTCCTTTACTATCTATATTTTCTCCTTGTCTATCAACATTTTACCTCTTTCCCTTTGCTTCATAGTCACTATCACATGTTTAACCATATGACCATTCTGGTTCCCTTTCATGTATGCCTCTGCTGCCTCTATCAAATCTCTGATTTGTCTATTTGCAGTGCAATCTGCATTCTCTGCTATTGGATTTAAGCCCTGAATCCTGCTGAAGAATCTCAAATATCTGATAAAATTGATACCACCAGAAATCCATGGTGTCTAGTCTCTGCTAAGCATTCAGCCCACCAATAGTCCTTTCATTTTTCCCTTTGTGGTTATTCTCTTCCATTTAACCATTCTCTCAATACTTATTTTATATTACTTAGCTTTTGGCCTTGAATCTTTGGCACCTCTCTTTCAGCAGACATCCTTGCCAATTTATTGAATTAAAAAAATTGAGGATGTTGTTTTTGTTTTTGGCCTCCCATCTGTGAAGTTTTCTGTATTTGCAACTATCATTGCCTCCTTTCCTTCAGCCTCAGAAAATAAAATGGCCCAGTCTGCCTTCCCCACCCCTAAGCCTAACCTCTTCACTATGGGGGTGCTTCAAAAAATTTACAGGAAAATGAAATGAAAAGTGGTTTATTTTGGTGAAAAAGAATCTTTTAAATCCATGCATTTTTGTTTGTTTGTTTGTTTAAAAGATTTTGGTGGCTGGCTTCAGCAAGCCAGATCTGGGCTGATACAAAGCCAGGACCTAGGAGCTTCTTCCGCGTCTCCCATGTCAGTGCAAGGGCCCAAGCACTTGGGCCATCTTCCACTGCTTTCCCAGGGTATTGCAGAGAGCTGAATTGGAAGAGGAGCAGCTGGGACATGAACCGGTGCCCATATGGGATGCCAGTGCTGCAGGCAGAAGTTTGCATACTTTGCCACAACACTGGCCCCTCATGCATGTTTTTTCATGATACACATTTTTCATGAACTTTCTGAAGACTCCATGTATATGCTTTATTTGATTCACACTTCTTCTATCATTCTCCTTCACTCATTCATTATCTTGCCTCTGTCTTCAGTGTCTTCTCCCATGCTGGAAGCAATGGTGTGATAGTAAATTGGCCTTCCTGAAGAGAGGGGGGAAAAAGGAGACCTTTTTGTCTAGCATTTGCCCTTTTTTTTTTTTTTTTAATTTTTTGACAGGCAGAGTGGACAGTGAGAGAGAGAGAGAGAGAGAGAGAGAGAGAAAGGTCTTCCTTTGCTGTTGGTTCACCCTCCAATGGCTGCTGCAGCCGATGCACCACGCTAATCCAAAGCCAGGAGCCAGGTGCCCTGACCGGAACTAGAACCTGGTGTGCTGGCACCACAGGCGGAGGATTAGCCTATTGAGCTGCGGCACCGGCCACCCATTTTCATAATATAAATCTTCCCATTTGTGCTGATTTCAAGCAACTAATATCATGCCATTTGAGCTGGGAAGAAGTGCACACTTATCAAAGCCTGTAGGAGTTGGCTGGCTATACCCCCAGCCTACTTCTTTCTTGTACTCTAAAAATATGTCAGGTTCTTCTAGTTCTAAAAGAAACCAATCAAAAACACATCATTTAAAACATGTTTTTTCTTTCTCATGGCTTCTTTCTCATGCTCCTTTCGATTTTCTTTTCTAATTCTACCTTCTTGACAGAGTAGTACATTCGTACCATTTCCTTATTCTGCCTGGCATTGGAAACCATGGGATGGGGATTGGGATGATTTCAAGATCTATATTTTGAGTTTTGCTGAACTTGAAATGGTGTGGTTAGTTTCACTAGTCACTGCAAAGAGGTTCGTCACTGGCCTACTGACCTCAGGCCACCTGGCTTGGGGTGGTTTTGCCCTGATAGGGAGACTTTGCACAAAGATGTTAACTCTTCTTTTCTATATTTCCTAGGTGGCAATGCCATCTATCTTTTAGCCAAGCTAATATTCATAGGGTTGTCCTGATTTCACCTCCACCACCACCACTTCTCCCTACTTCCTAATCTAATTCATCTTCCATATTTGTTTTTTAAAAGTGTGTACCCTTCTGTTGCTGTAGGCAAAGGTCTCCTCACCTTTTGTTTGGAGTATTATAGCAGTCTCCAAATTGGTTTCTATGCTGTTAGATATTCCTCTCTAAAATCTGTCTTCCGTATTACTACTAAAATCTATCTGCTCAAGATTGACCATGTTGCTCAAATGTGTAAAATAATTCATGGGCTTCCCATCACCTGTAGCAGTGTCAGCCCTGACTATTCATCAGAATCCCTTATGAAGCTTGTTGAAAAGACTGATAGCTAGGTCCCAATGTGGGTGTAGTGGATTGGAGTCTTTGGTGGTAAGGCCTGAACAAACTTTGTAGATGATTCTGATAAGACCTTCTAGTCAATAGATTCAAGTCCAAGGTTCTTAGCATAGTGTACAAAGCCTTTTGGTCTTTACCTACCACTTCCTCCACCTTCGTTTTTCCTGTTTCTTGTTTTATAATCGTGATATCACACTTACTGACATTTCCTCAATGACTTAACTTAAACTGCTCTTTCCATCTTTAATGCTTTCTCCCTTCTTTTTCTCTTTACCTGTTCAACCTCCATTTATCCTTTAGCTGAAAGATTACTTCCTTCATGTAGCTTCCCTAATGACTCAAATTAAGTTAAGTGCCTCTTAGTAGTATGCAGTAACCTATATCATCTCTTTGAGGACAGAGACTGAGATTACTTTTCTGCTTTGCATTCTTAGTGTATGTCACAAAGTGGATGTGTTGTAAATGATAGCTAAGTGAATAAATAATAGGAAGAGGAATATGGAGCAAAGCCAAAATATAGAGAATTGGAATACAGAGTTCCTAAAGTTCAAAGAAAAGGTGGATGCTGCATGGCGTGGATACAATCTCTAGAAAGATAATGACTGTCAGGTGATCATAGACAGAATCTCAACTGAACAGTTGGATGAAAAGGGAGTTTTTTTTCCTTTTGGCCAGGAAAAAGTTTTTATTGAAAAAAAGTGACCTGTGGCTAACCTACATTTTCTTTTTTCTTTTTTTCCCAAAGAAACATTTTATTTAAGGAGTACAAATTTCTTTTTTCTTTTTAGAAAGCTTTTATTTAGTGAATACGAATTTTATAGGTACAGCTTTAGGAATATAGCAGTTCTTCCCCCAATACCTGCCCTTCCGCCCCAATCCCATCCCACCTCCTACTCCCTCTCCCATCTCATTCTTCATTAATACTCATTTTTAATTATCTTTAAATACCAAAGACCAACTCTATACTAAGTAAAGATTTCTACAATTTGCACCCATACAGACACACAAAGTATAAAGTACTGTTTGAAGACAAGCTTTTACCATTAATTCTCATAGTACAACTTGTTAAGGACAGAGATCCTACATGCAGAGAAAGTGCACAGTGACTCCTGTTGTTGACTTAATACTTGACACTCTTATTTATGACGTCAGTGATCACCTGAGGCTCTTGTTATGAACTGCCAAGACTATGGAAGCCTTTTGAGTCCACAAACTTCTTCAGTATTTAGAAAGGGCCATAAGCAAAGTGGAAGTTCTCACCTCCCTTTAGAGAAAGTTACCTCCTTTGATGGTCCCTTCTTTCCACTGGGATCTTGCTCACAGAGACCTTTCATATAGGCTATTTTTCACCACAGTGTCTTGGCTTTCCATGCCTGAAATGCTCTCATGGGCTTTTCAACCAGATCTGAATGCCTTAAGGGCTGATTCTGAGGTCAGAGTGCTGTTAAGGAATACAGATTTCATAAGTAAAACTTTTGGAATATAGTGATTCTTCCCACCATACCCACTCTCCCACCCCACCTCCTCCTCTCTCTCCCATTCCCAGTCCCATTCTCCTTTAAGACTCATTTTCAGTTAACTTCATACATAGAAGACCAACTCTACTAAGTAAAGATTTCAACAATTTGCACACACATGTACACACATACACTGTTTGATAACAAATTTTACAGTTAATTCTCATAATAGAACTCATTGAAGACAGAGGTCCTGCATGGGAAGCACAGTGACTCCTGTTGTTAATTTGACAATTAACCCTCTTATGTACAATGTCAGTGATTACCTGAGGCTCTTGACATGAGTGGCCATGGCTATGGAAGCCTTTTAAATCCACAATCTGTTAGTATTTAGACAAGGCCATAAGCAAAGTGGAAATTCTGTCCTTGAAAGGGGAGATTTTAAAATAACATGTGGAATAATGAAAAAATGGTATCAGACTAATATATATATGTATATGTATATATAAAATATGTAAAGGAGGAACACATTTGTAGTAGAATAATAAGCTGAGATTCTGAAAAAGGTTAAGGCTGACTTTTTATATTTTCTGTCTGGAGAATAAAAATTACAAATAAATAATAGATTCTTAATAAACTGACCTGATAACTGATACAGATAATTAATTAAACCTCTCAGCTTTTGTTTTGTTTATGTCTTTTCTGATGTGAAAAATGATCTGTACACAGACTAATAAAGACAGAAGAAAAATAATAGAAAATTGAAGCCTAAAATTCAGGAGAAGACTGTACCAAAACCTCTGGCTGTTCTAAGTAGTTCACATCTCAGGGTCAGATTCGGAGAAGGTTTGTTAATATTGTCCTAAAGCTGGTAATTTTTGAGTAATTATGGTGAATGTGAAAACTTAAAAGAAGACTGGAAAAATAAAATTCTAAAATTAAAAAGAATGTAGATTCTGTAAATTTTTAGTGAACTTCATGTTACCTACATAAAAGACTTTAGAAGATTTGTAGGTATTTACAGAAGGAAAAAAATGAGCAATAAATATTATATGGATTCTCTAAGAAGAATTTGTTCTAGATAATCTGGTTTGTACTTTTGATAGTGGTGCTACATTTACTGATTAGCAGAATGCTGCAGCTGTAATATGTTTAGATTTCTGTAGGGTATTTGTCAGCTTGTCATTTTATCCTTGGGGACATGAAGGAAAATTGGATTATACTATGCAAAGAGTTATTGAACAACAAAACTCAGTTAAGTTACTAGTCACTGGCAGCTTAGTGGGAAGTCTCTTGTGAATTGCTGTTTTTGACCCTGTTAACACTCATCAGTTTGACACCTCCTGCCCATTTCTGACTTTCAGGTGGGAACTTTACTGTTTATTTCATTAACACCTAAAAAGAACGTCTTGTTCTTCCTATTGCAAAATATGTATGGGTTATATAGGACTGATATATTAATATATGGAATTAAATAAAATGTGTATTTTCCATGAACTTTTTAAAGAACCCTCATATTAACTCCTGTACATCTGTATTCATGTCCTCCGACATCCTTCTTATTCTGTTATATGAACACTTACTATTCCTTCAAACTGGAATCCTTTTTATTTACTTATTGTTCCTGTATTATCTCTTCTCATGATAATTTTTCCATCTATTTTCCTTTCTCTGTTAGAGAACCAGGCTCTATCTCAGCTTACAAACATATTGTGATAGCAATTTTTTTTAAAATCTCCCTTTTTCCATATGTCTCTCAAGCTACCACTTTTTTCTTTGCATACTTTGTGACAGAACTCTTCAAGAGCCGTCCAAACTTCTTGCCTTCCATATCCCCATTCTGTCCCACTCCATCAAGGTTATCAAGGCCAACCTTTAACAAGGTTGTCAGTAACTTCTGTGTTCCCAAAACTGCTCAATTCCCAGTTTTCATCCTAGCCAACCTCTCAGCAGTATTTTATTTATCACTCTTTGCTGTTTCAATCTTTCTTCATTTGGTTTCTGGAAGTCACCACTCTCTTGATTTCTCTCCCACTTGCTGTGCCCTCTCAGTCTCCTATGCTGAATGTTCTTCATGTCTCTGATTCAGTCATACTAAACTCAGACTCAATCCTAGAACCTCCATTCTTCCTTTACACTCATTCGCTAGTCTCCTTTATTCATTGTGGTAGCCTCTAGTCACACATGGCTTTGGTATGTTATATTAGATAACAGGGATTACAGAACAGTCTTATCATCTTTATTTCACCTAGTCCCATGGCTTTAAAAATACATCAACATGCTGATGATTCCCAAATTGATTCACCAGTTCCAGCCTCCCCACTTTAATTTCAGTTTTATATCTCTAGCTACTTACTTAATGTCCTTTGTTGGTTTCTGAAAGACCTGTCAACATAGCTATCACTAACCTTTTTTTCACTCCCAAATTGTTCTCTCAGTCTTATCTGTAACTAAATAGTAGTATTCTTCACAAAGATTAAAAATCTTGTAGTATTTTGGTTTATCAATCTGTTTTTTTTTTTTTTTAACCAGTATCATGCTGTTTTGATTATAACTGCACTACAGTATGTCTTGAAATCTGGTATTGTGATGCCTCTGGCTTTGTTTTTGTTATACAAGATTGCTTTAGCTATTTTAGGTCTCCTGTGCCTCCATATGAATTTCAGCATCATTTTTCCCAGATCTGAGAAGAATATCTTTGGTATTTTGATTGGTATTTCATGAATCTACAAATTGCTTTTGGAAAAATGGACATTTTGATGATATTAATTCTTTCAATCCATGAACATGGAAGATTTTTGCATCTTTTGGTATCTTCTTTTATTTCTTTCTTTAATGTTTTGTAATTCTCATTGTAGACTAGATCTTTGACATCCTTGGTTAAGCTTATTCCAAGGTATTTGATTATTTTTGAGGCTATTGTGAATGGGATTGATCTTAGAAGTTCTTTCTCAACTGTGACATTGTCTGTGTATACAAAAGCTGCTGATTTTTGTGTATTGATTTTATATCCTGCTACTTTGCCAAATTCTTCTTTGAGTTCTAATAGTCTCTTAGTGGAGTTCTTTGGATTCTCTAAATAAAGAATCATGTCATCTGCAAATAGGAATAATTTGGCTTCTTCCTTCTTAATTTGTATCCCTTTGATTTCTTTTTCTTGCCTAATGGCTCTGGCTAAAACTTCCAGTACTATATTGAATAGCACTGGTGAGAGTGGGCATTCCTGTCTGGTACTGGATCTCAGTGGAACTACTTCCAACTTTTCCCCATTAATTATGATGCTGGCCATGGGTTTGTCATATGTTGCCTTGATTGTGTTGAGGAATGTTCCTTCTATACCAAATTTTCTTGGAGTTTTAAGCATGAATGGGTGTTGTATTTTATCACATGCTTTCTCTGCATCTATTGAGATAATCCCATGGTTTTTGTTCAATCATTGATTGATTTGTGAATGTTGAACCATTCCTGCATACTAAGGATAAATCCCACTTCGTCTGGGTGGATGATCTTTCTGATGTATTGTTGGATTATATTGGCCAGAGTTTTGTTGAGAATTTTTACATTTGTGTTCATCAGGGAAATTGGTCTCTTTCAATGCTGCATCTTTTTCCGGCTTAGGTGATGCTGGCTTCATAAAAAGATTCCCTCCCTTTCAATTGTTTTGAGTAACTTGAGAAGAACTGGAGTTAGTTAGTTAGTTCTTTAAATGTCTGGTAGAATTCAGCAGTGAATCCATCCGGTCCTGGGCTTTTCTTTTTTGGGAGGGCCTTCATGCTGATTCAATTTCTGTCTTGGTTATGGGTCTGTTTAGGTTTTCTGTGTCTTCATGGCTCAATTTAGGTAGGTTGTATGTGTCCAGGAGAATATCCATTTCTGCTAGATTTCCCAGTTTGTTGGCACAGAACAATTTTCTTGATTTCTTCTCTAATTTTAATTATTTATTTTCTCCTATTAGTTTTGGGTTTGGTTTGCTGTTGTTTTTCTAGATCCTTGAGATGCATTGATAGCTCATTTATCTGGTGCCTTTTCAGTTTTTTGATGTGGGCACTTTCTGCTGTAAACTTTCCTTTTAACACTGCTTTTGCTGTGTCCCATAAGTTTTGATATTTTGTGTTGTCATCTTCATTTGTTTCCAGTAAGTTTTTGATTTCCTGTATGACCCATTGTTCATTCAGGAGCATGTTGTTCAATCTCCATGTGTTTCCATATGCTCTAGAGATTCCTGAGTTGCTGATTTCCAACTTCATTCCATTGTGGTTCATGAAGATGCATGGTATGATTTTGATTTCTTTTGAATTTTCTGAGACTTGCTTTATGGCCTAGTATGTGGTCAATCCTAGAAAAAGTCCATGCACTGCTGAGAAGAATGTGTATTCTGCAACTGTGGGATGAAAAGTTCTGTAGAAATTTGTTAGGTCCATTTAGTCTATAATGTCAATTAAAGATGTTGTTTTCTTATTGATTTTCTGTCTGGTTGATCTGTCCATTGCTGAAAGTAGAGAATTGAAGTCCCCCAGTACTATTGTATTGGAGTCTAAGTCTCCCTTTGAATTTCTTAACATTTTTTTTAAATAGCCAGGTGCCCTGTAATTAGGTACATATACGTTTACAACAGTTACATCTTCCTGTTGGATTGAATCCTTAATTATTATATAGTGCCCTTCTTTGTCTCTTTTAACAGTTTTTGTGTTAAAGTCTATCTTGTATGATGTTAGGATGGCTACACCATCTCTTTTTCTGTTTCTGTTGGCATGGAATACCTTTCCATCCTTTATCTTTCAGACTGTGCTTCTTTTTTGATGAGTCATGTTTCTTGTAGGCAGCACATAGATGCATTTTGTTTTTTGATCCTTTCAGCCAGTCTGTGCCTTTTAACTGGGGAGTTGAGGCCATTTACATTCAAGGTGACTATTGATAAGTAATGGCTTTGCTCTGCTATTTTTCAAAAAATATTCCTAATTTTTATTTTGAACTTCCTTTGATCTTTTACTGGGTGATTTTCTTCCTTTATCTTCTTTTGTACTGATTACCATATTTCTGTTTCTTTGTGCAACACATCCTTATTCATCTTTTGTAGTGCTGGACTGGTGGTGACAAATTCTTTCAATTTCTGATTGTTATGGAAGGTCTCTATTTCACCTTCATTCATAAATGAGAGTTTTGCAGAGTATAATGGGATGACAGTTTTTTTTTCTCTTAAGACTTGGACTGTATCTCACCATTATCTCCTAACCAGTAGGGCTTCTGATGAGAAGTCTGCTGTGAGTCTAATTGGAGATCCTCTGAAAGAAATCTGGGGTTCCTCTGGTGCACATTTTAGAATCTTCTCTTTGTATTTTACTGTGGTGAGTTTGATTACAATGTGTCATGGCAAGGATCTTTTCTGATCATGTCTATTGGGAGTTCTATGTGGTTCCTGTACTTGGATGTCCCTTTCTTTCTCTAAACCCAGGAAGTTTTCTGCTATTATTTTCCTAAAAAGTCCTTCTAATCCTTTCTCTCTTTCCATGTCTTCAGGAACTCCTAGAACCCATATGTTGTTGTTTTTATAGTATCCTTAGATTCCCAATAGTGTTTTTTCGTTTTCTAATTTTCTCTTCCTGTCTTTGGTTTGACTGTATACTTTCCTGTGCTTTGTCTTCCAAGTCAGATATTCTTTCTTCTGCTTTACCGATTCTGTTTTTAAGGCTCTCTGCTGCATTTTTATTTGTTCTATTGAATTCTTCATTTCATTTTGTTTTCTCTTTAAGATCTGAATTTCATGTTCTATTAAATTCTTCATTTCATTTTGATTTCTCTTTAAGAGCTCAATTTCATGAGATAAATTTTCTTTCATGTCCTGCTCGAATATCAGTAGTTCCTGCATTTGCTTTTGATTACTTTTATGTAATCTTAGGTATATTTTTTTAAATTCAATTTCTTGCATTTCTTCTATCTCATCATCTTCACAATCTGGTATTGAAGTGTCATGTTCTTTTGGGGCCCTCATGTTGTCTTCCTTATTCTTGTCTTGGATTGGTGCATTTGTTGTTTGGCATTTGTGGAGGTACTTGTTGATTTCTTCTTCTTTTTTTCTGCTGTGGTGACTTTTTTTGTTGTACCATGACTCTGTAGATGAGTGGAATGTTTGCTTTCAGTGAATCGCTAGAGGCTTCTAGCAGGTGTTGTGAGAGAGCTCTGTTCAGTTCTCCAGGGTTAAGGTCATGCCTCAGGTGACACACCCAGTTTTGGCATGGTAAATCTCTCTTTTTTTTAATCTGAAGGGAAGTATATTGTGCTCAGCTGAGCTCCTCACCTCAATGTAGACCAGTGTCTGAGCTTAGCCCCAGTGGGTATAATATTCATCTGCCCTGTCCCAAGGACCACACAAAGGATCTGTGCAGTTCTCAGTGTAAGTTCAGATTCGTTAGCAATGTTGCTCACCAGATAACCAGGAACCCCTGAACTTGTGGAGTCTACCACTGAGACTGTTAAAAGCCCTAGTCACACCATGAGTCCTCCTGCACACCCTCAGTTTTCTTCACAGTCCTGGTTCAGAAGCTTCAAACAGTCACAAGCTCCTAGCCTTCTGTTAGTTCTCCTAACCTGAGTCAGGAGTCTCTGCTTGGCTGGTTGCCGGGTGCAGACACAAGCTGGTGCAGATATTATGTATGTCCAAGATGGCATCTGTTCTATTGGCTTATTACAGTACACTGTTGTAAAGTGATCGGAGAGAGAGAAATGTGTCTGTCCTGTCCTTTTTCTTTTTTCTTCTCCTCTAGTTTGGCTGGGTACACTTTCCCCAATGGGGCTCCAAGCCCAGTTTCCTCTAGGATCTTTTTTTTTAAAGATTGTATTTATTTATTTGACAGGTAGATTTACAGATTATGAAGGAGAGAGAGGAGGCAGCACTGTGGCACAGCGGGTTGATGCTCTGGCCTAAAGTGCCGGCATCCCATATGGGCTCTGGTTCAAGACTAGGCTTTTCCACTTCCCATCCAGCTCTCTGCTGTAGCCTGGGATAGCAGTGGAGGATGGCCCAAGTCCTTGGGCCCCTGCACCTGCATGGGGGACATGGAGGAAGCTCCTGGCTCCTGGCTTCGGATCAACGCAGTACTGGTCGTTGTGGCCAATTGAGGAGTGAACATCAAATGGAAGACCTCTTTCTCTCTCTCTCTCTCTGTCTCTCTGCCTCTCCTTTTCCTGTGTAACTCTGACTTTCAATTAAAAAAATAAATAAATCTTTAAAAAAAAAGAGAGAGAGAGGGAAAGGTCTTCCCTCCATTGATTCACTCCCCAAATGACCACAATGGCCGGAGATGCACCTATCCGAAGCCAGGAGCCAGGTGCTTCCTCCTGGTCTCCCATGCAGGTGCAGGGGCCCAAGCACTTGGGCCATCTTCTACTGCTTTCTCAGGCCATAGCAGAGAGCTGGATTGGAAAAGGAGCAGCCCGGACTAGAACGGGCACCCATATGGGATGCCGGCGCCGCAGGCAGAGGATTAACCTAGTGTGCCATGGTGCCAGCCCCTCCCTCTAGGATCTTCCTGCCACTTTTTTGCCAGTGGCTTGGGTTCCTGTGGTCTGGTCTCACCTCACTTTCCAGGGTTTGTGCATAGGCTCTTGGCTGCTGGAGTCCCGAACTGTGGGTGACTACACCCTCCACATAAGTCCACTGTATCCCTTGAATTTCAGAAGAGTTTCCTCTTATGTTTTCTCCCTAACTCTTTCCTGAGACTACATTCTCTCCACTTTTTTAAAACTTTTCTTCTGAGCTAGAGCAATAAGCTCCCTTCCCAGTCCTCCGTCTTGGAACCGCCCCTCAGGTAGTGATTTTTTTTTTTTTTTTTGCTCTATACCTGGAGTTTAAAATAGTAGCTGATATTTAGTAAATATTTACTAAACATTTTTTGAATTAAATAGCGTAGTGATAAAAATTTCTTATGACATAAAACCAAGAGGCGAAGCTAATCCATTAGATATTTGGCACATTGGCGAAGAGACAGCAAATCCTGGAGATCAGTGTTGATGGCTTTAGTAGTTGGTAAGCCTGGGTTGAATTCCTGGCTGCTGATTTTGGTCCCTGGCTATTGCAGACATTTGGGGAATGAACTAGCCAATTTTGGGGGGGAGTGTATCTGACTCTGCTTCTCTCTCTCTCTCTCGAATAAAGAAGCAAACAACTAAATAAATTTTGGCATTGTAACTAAAAAAGACAAACAGTAATAAGGCAGGGTCTCTAGACTTAAGGAATTATAACCTAGAAGATAAGAAAGTTATAGAGATAAGTAACTATAGGATATCTGTATAGTTTGGAAACAGTGGTACTTAAATTTAATGCTCTGATGACATCTTTAATCTATTAAAATATAAATCTAAAGGCCAGCATTGTGGCCCAGCAAGCTTAACTATTGTCTGCAGTGCTTGTAGGATTGAGTCCCAGCTGATCCACTTCTGATTCAGCTTCCTGCTGATACACCTAGGGAAAACAGTGGAGGATGGCCCGAGTACTTGGGCCCCTGTCACCCTTGTGGGAGACCCAGATGGAGCTTTGGGCTCCTGATTCTGCCTGGACTGTTGCAGCCATTTGAGGAGTAAACCAGTTTAAGTATACACATGGTTTTGATTAGCTCAGGAGGCAGTGGGATGGAAGGTATATTAAGACTCTATTCTGGAGCTGATCCATTTGGTTGAGCATTTGGTGCACTAGTCACCGGGACTTGAACAGCCAAGTAAGTGGGACTGAAATCTAGCCTGTGCTTTGGCAACTTTGTGTCTGATGAAGGGGTGACTCACCAAAAAAGTGTGTTTTCCTAGTTTATACAGTGTCCTGTGAAGTCTAACACAGTTCTGTGTACCATTTCCTGCCATCCTTTATCCTTAATAATAATTCTTTTTCCAGAATAATGTATGGTATAAGAAGTGGCCAAACTGAAAGTAACTCAGGATATTTCTCCAGATTTTAGCATTATGAAGGAATTAAAAGATCACTGATTTAAAAACTTAGGATTCAAAAACTCATGATTCAAAATAAACTTTAATATTTGGCTTATAACTATAACATGGTAATCTTATAAGTAAAAAAAACTATAGAGAAGGTAAGAATGGATAATTAAGAGGAATGTTTGGCCAGCACCGTGGCTCACTTGGCTAATCCTCTGCCTGCGGCACCAGCACCCCAGGTTCTAGTCCCTGTTGGGGCGCTGGATACTAGTCCCGGTTGCTCCTCTTCCAGTTTAGCTCTCTGCTGTGGCCCAGGAGGGCAGTGGAAGATGGCCCAAGTGATTGGGCCCTGCATCCGCATGGGAGACCGGGAGGAATCACCCAGCTCCTGGCTTCAGATTGGTGCAGCGCCAGCCATAGTGGCCATTAGGGGAGTGAACCAACGGAAGGAAGACCTTTCTCTGTCTCTCTTTCTCACTGTCTATAACTCTTGCTGTCAAATAAAAAAAAAAAGAGGAATGTTTTATTGTTATCCTAGAAGCAGGAATTTTTCTTTGGTGTTCTAGATATAGCTTTCATTGTATTGTAAAAAATGTTTTTGTTTTTTTTTTAAAAGATTTATATATTTCAAAGGCAAAGTGACAGAGGAAAAGAGATCTATCTCATCCACTGGCTTACTCCCCAAATGCCTGTAACAACTGGGGCTGGCCCAAGCTGACACCAGGAGCCAAGAATTCCATCTGGGTCTCCCACATGGTTGGCAGGGACCCAAGTACTTGAGGTGTTATTGGCTGTCTCTCAGGCACACCAGCAGGAAATTGGATTAGAAGTATAGAGTAGCTAGAACTCAAACTAGCACTCCAGTACGGGATTTGGTCATCCCATGCTGCAGCCTAAACCTCTACACCATAATGTCTACTCCACAAAGTACTCTTTTTTAAAAGATTTATTTATTTATTTGAAAGGCAGAGTTACACAGAGAGAAAGAGAGACAGAGTGATCCTCCATCTACTGGTTCACTCCCCAAATGGCCACAGTAGCCAGAGCTAGGCCAGTCTGAAGCTAGAAGCCAGAAACTTCTTCTAGATCTCCCATGTGGGTATAGGGGCCCAAACACTTGGGCTCTGCTGCTTTTTTCTAGAGCATTAGCATGGAACAGTATCAGAAGTGGAACAGCTGTGATTTGAACTGGAGTCAAGCTGGTGTTGCAGGTTGTGGCTTTACCTGCTATGGCACAGTGCTGGCTCCCACAAAATATTATTTTTAAAACTCCAACAAGAATATGGAAATTAGTAGTAATTAATACATCTTTGTTTAGTTTTAGTATTTTCTCAGTTCTCATATATCACTCTGATAAAAGAGTAAAAACTTGGCTGTCTGTAGCAGCTTTGAGTTAAAGATTTTTTTTTTTATTTAGTAGTATGGAATAGATGGTATTCCAGTGTCCCTTAGATTTCAACGTTAAGAAGACCAATACCAGACTGATTCTCCTTTTTCAATTAACTCACAATTTACTTGGAGATTATAAGTAGGAGTTGAGAGAGGAAGATGAGAACAATAATTAAGTTGTCTTGTTTAGATGTTCTAAGACTGCTTCTATCAAAGCTTGGTTCCTGATGCTAGACATTTTTTTAATGTGTTCTTGAGATGGAAAAAAACTCATTTACTATTTCATAAATCACATATGAAAAATTGACCATGGGGCTGGCGATGTGGTACATCAGGTAAAGCTGCTGCCTGCCATGCTGGCATCTCATATGAGTGCCGGTTCAAGTCCTGGCTGCTCCACTTCTGATCCAGCTCCCTGCTAATGTTTCTGGGAAAGCAGCAGAAGATGGCCCAAGTCCTTGTGCCCCTGCATGCATGTGGGGGACATTCGTCTGGCCCAATCCTGGCCAATATAGCCATTTGGGGAGTGAACCAGTGGTTGGAAAACCTCTCTTTGTCTCTCCCTTCTTTTACTCTGTAACTCTGCCTCTAAAATAAATAAAATCTTAAAAAAATTAGACTGGCCACTGATTTTTATATCAGAACTTTGTGAAAATTATTTATGGTTTCTTTTTGTCATTAATATTTTTGTCTGTTTTTTTTAGTAGGTGGAGTTTTATTCTAAGAATACTTGTTTCATCTGGTTATGAAAGCCCAACTTATATAGACTCTAAATGTTACAGAAGTTTTGAAAGACTGGTGAGTATCTAATGTAATAAATATTAACTCAAAGATCTGCTTCAGTCTAAGGCTTTGAAACTCCATAGTTATATGACATTAATTATACTCCAGAGACCATCGGATTAAGCCTCCACCTGTAATGCTGGTATCCCATATGATCACTGTTTGTTTCTGAGCTGCCCCACCTTCCATCTAGCTATCTGCTGATGCACCTGGGGAAAGCTGCAGAAATTGCCCAAAGTACTTGGGTCCCTGCTACCCACGTAAGAGATCAGATGGAATTCCAGGCTCCTGGCTTTGGCCTGGCTCAGCCCAGACCATTTGGGGAGTGCCCAAAGGATGGAAGATATTTCTCTCTCACTTTCTCACTCTCACTTTCCCTCTTTCTCTGTAACTTTCAAATAAATAAATATTTTTTTTTAAAAAGTATGCCCCAAAGTAAAAACAGCTGAACTTCCCCTTAGTAGAGATGGATACATACATTGTGATTTATTCATACAGTGGTATATTACCCAGTGGTTTATAGGTATGAATGTATGATTGAGAAGGGGAAGCAAAGTTATAAAAGGATAAATGTGGTATACTCTTTCATAAATTTTTTACATTTTATTTGCAAAGCAGAGAAACAGATTTCCCATCCACTGATTCACTCCACAAATTCCCACAACAACTAGGACTAGGCCAGGCCTAAGCCAGGATCCAGGAATCCAATCCTGGGCTCCTGCGTGGGTATCAGAAACTCAATTACCTGAGCCATCACCTGCTACCTGCCTCCCAGAGTTTGCATTAGCACAATCGGGACCCAAACCCAGGCACTCTGAAATGATATGTGGGCATCCCAAGTGATATCTTAACTGCTATATCAAACACCCACCCCTATACATTTTTAAAAATTGCATGTCTGAAGTGCAAGAAAATTGTGGAGCTGAATCAGGGGAGACCTTGTTCAGATTAATAGGATTATCTTCAAAGAATAAGCTAGTTGGCTTTTGGCCTAATAGTTAAGACACTGCTTGGAATGCCTGAATCCCATATTAAGTGCCTAGGTATGAGTTCTGGCTCTATTCCCAGTTACATCTTTGTGTGCACACCCTGAGAGGCAGTAGTGATAGCTCAAGTGGTTGGGTCCCTGTCACTCATGAGGGAGACCTGGATTGAGTTTCCAGTTTAATACAGCCCTGGCTATGGCAGGTATATGAGGAGTGAATCAGTGTATGAGAGTACATATGCATGTTTCTCTCTCTCCCTTTCCCTCTCCTTCTCTGCCTCTATCCCTCTCTTCTCTCCCTCTCTCCTTCTCTCCATCTCCTTCTCCTTCTCTTTCTCCCCTCTTCCATTTCCCCAGTTCCTCCTCTCTCAAATAAAATAAAATAATATAAAAATTCTATAAATAATAATATGATTAAAGCATATCCGTTGAATTAAATTATTCAATCCTTATTTAATTACTTGAGAGGTGGATAAAGAGAAACAGAGCTGCCATCTGCTGGTTCATTCCTCAGATGCCTTCAACAACCAGGGCTAAGCCAAGAAACTCAATCCAGGTCTCCCATGTGAATGGCAGGGACCCAACTACTTGAGTCATCACCTGCTGCCTCCAGAAATATGAAATCAGGAGCTGGAGCTGGGACTTTTAACTCGGGCACTCCCATATGGGATGCAGGCGTCCTGATCAGCATCCTAACTGCAAATGCCCACCACAAAAATAAATACTTCTTCATGGGCAGTGCAAAAGTATTTTCCATCACCCCTACCTGTTGTTCTGTTTGTGTTCTGTTTAGTTGCACGGAAGAATGGCATCTGTATGCATATTGCATAGGAGAATTCAGAATTTTTGTTTTGGTTAGGTAATGGGATTTTACATCTAGAAAATTCAAAAAACATTCAAGAAATTTCAGTAAGAAGTTTGGGTATATAATTATTATATCAGATTAATCTACTTCCTATTGCCTTCTATTTACCAGTTTTATATCCTAGTTAGCATATATAATGGAAAACAAAAGCCCATTCAGAATATGATGAAAAGTATAAAACATCTTAGAAAAATCTAACAAGAAATGTTTAAAATCCATGTTAAGTAACAGCAATTGCTACCTCAAAGAAATATCAGGATAAATGTTTAAGCAGTGGAAAAGTATTCATTGCAGCTTTATTTCTGGTAATAAAAAGCCACAAATAACCTAAATATTCAACAATAATAAATTGTCTACATAGTTATACTAAATTTATGATACAATCTAATACATGCAGTGGAATGGCATGCAGCTATTAAAAATAATAAGAAAATCAATTATATAGCATGGTAGATGTAGTTGATGGCAATGTTACACTCTTGAGAAATGCCAGGAGAGTAAGTTGTCACCACAAGATGAAAACAATGTGAAATAATGTACTTGCTAGTTTGCTAAATTTAACTGTTCCACAGTGTATGTATACTTCAGAACATCATATTTTACATTATAAATCCACACAATTTTATTTTTCAATTTAAAAACAAAAACTAGAAAAAAGTGTAAGAGAGTACATATGAAAAGATTATTTAAAATATTAAATGAAACAAAATAGTAATAGATCATTTTATATTGTGTCTTGTTCATATAAACATGTATATATTTTATTTACTTTTCTTTAAAAGTTCATTTACTTGAGGCGAGCATTGTGGCTCAGTGACACCAGCATTCCATATTAAAGTGCCTATTCAAGTTCTGGCTTCCAGTCCAGCTCCCTGCTAAGATGCTCGGGAAAGCAGTGAAAGATGGCCCAAGTGCTTGGGCCCTTACCACCCATGTGGGAGACTTGGATATAGTTTATTTATTTGAAAGATGAGTGATAGGGAGAGAGAGAGAGAGACATTCCATCCACTGGTTACTACCCAAATAACTGCAATAGCTAGCTGAGATAGGCCAGAGACAAGGCCTAGAACTCCACCAAGTCTCCCACATGAGTGACAGGAGTGCAGGTGCTTGAGCTACCATTTGCTGCCTCCCTGAGTGCATGTTAGAAGGAAGCTGAATTGGAAGCAGAGGTGGGACTTGATTCCAGCCACTCCAATATGAGATTCATGTGTCCCAGGCAGCAGTTTATCATGCCACACCATTGTGCCCACCCCTTTTAAATCAGGAGAAGCGTATTTAAATAATTATAAATCATTTTTAAAGATTTACAGTTTAAATTAGGAAAAACATGCATTTCTTTATATAGTATGCTTTTTTTTTTGAAATGACATGCTTTTAGGAAATGGGATTAAATTTCTTTAATTGTCATATCTAAAAATTCATTTTGATGTCTGACTTTGTTTTCTGCTAATATAATTAATACAATACACGGGGTATTTCATAAAGAAAATAAATTTATTTTTCCCAGTTCTAGAAGCATTATTTTGGCATCTGGCCAGGGCCTTTGTGCTGCATCATCTTATGGTGGAAGGTGAAAGGGCAGCAGAGTTGGGAGTACATTTGCTCAGGTCTCCTATAAAGCTACTACTCCCTAATAGAGGCTCCCAATTACCTCCCAAAGACCCCAACATATGAATTTGGAGATAAGATTCCAACATGTTAACTTTGGATGACATATCCAAACCAGTTTCAGTTAGCTTAATTTTTAGAAGACAAACCCCAATTATTACCATAACATTCTTTAGTTTTTCATATTTTTAATATTTTAAAGTTGCATTGTGTGTTTGTTGCAATGGGTGATATCTTACAAACACTGTCAATAGACAACACTTGGGGCCAGCATTGTGGCTTAGAAAGTTAAGCCTCTGCCTGCAGTGCTGGCACCCCATATGGGTGCCAGTTGGAGTGCCAGTTGGAGTCCCGGCTGCTCCACTTCCAATTCAGCTCCCTGCTAATGCTTCTGTGAAAGCAGTAGAAAATGGCCCGAGTGGTTGGGCCCCTGCGCCCACGTGGGAGAAGATTCTGGCTCCTGGTTTCAGCTTGGCCCAGCTCTGGCCTTGTGGCCATTTGGGGAGTAAACCAGAGGATAGAAAATCTCTCTCTTTTCCTCTCTCTCTCTCTCTCTCTCCCTCTCTCACTATCTCACTATCTCACTCTTTCACTCTATATTTCTGCGTTTCAAATAAAAAAATGAAATCTTTTTTTTTTTTTGATAGGCAGAGTAGACAGTGAGAGAGAGAGAGAGAGAGAGAAAGAAAGGTCTTCCTTTTTCTGTTGGTTCACCTGCCAATGGCCACTGCAGTCGGCGCACCGCGCTGATCCAAAGTCAGGAGCCAGGTGCTTCTCCTGGTCTCCCATGCAGATGCAGGGCCCAAGGACTTGGGCCATCCTCCACTGACCTCCCGGGCCACGGCAGAGAGCTGGACTGGAAGAGGTGCAACCAGGACAGAATCCGGTGCCCTGACCAGGACTAGAACCTGGTGTGCCAGCACCGCAGGTGGAGGATTAGCCTATTGAGCTGTGGTGCTGGCCATAAATGAAATCTTAAGGAAAAAAAAAAAAAAGAGCACTTGGGAAGCAATTGACCTTGCCTGTTAACGAGTGAACTTGGTCATAGCTGTTCATATTGCTAGTGCTTCACTTGAGTTCTGTTTATTGTTGGTAATATACCTGCTGAGCTTTAAATATTTTCCTGGGCGTTTTCTGAAATTTTCTGTGGCTGTAATCTGGAAAGATCAAGGAAACACCAGTACCAGAACTCACAGAATGTTAATTACTTTGCAAGAAAATCCCAGGATCAATAGTAAGCACTCTTAAGAATGCTGCATTGTTTTTGGTCTTGATGTTTCAGAGAGACATATTGTATGGAAAAATCGATGTGATAAGAAAGCATTGTGTAATGGTTTAATTGGCAGCTTTTTTGCAGTGTTTTTTCTTCTTTAGTGTGTGCTAAATAATTCCAGATCCTAAAATCTGTGATGGATTTGGTGAAGTAGTTAACAAAGTTAAATAAATATGAACTGAATACAAATTAGATTATTTGATTTATTGAACAATTTTACTCTATGAAAGATCATGAAGGACCAATATTTTATATTGTAGAGGTTATTGCTCTATTTTGGAATAGTGAATGATATATATTTTTTAAATGCTACATTTTTAATGATGTTGATAATATTAAAAATAGCAATGTTTGTCATACTAAGAGGGGTTGTTATTATAATAATCCCTGGAATGCTGATGAAAATCCAGGAGTTAAACTTTAAGTCTCTAAAATGAGCAGGAAGCAAAGGAATATTGGGAATTTCCCTTGGCTTTCCTTAAAATGTCTGTCTGCTTCTCTTTTCATCCTTTAATTTTCTATGCAGTTGGCTTTTTCTGAGCCTCAGCTACCTCATATTGACCACCTCTGGTCCATCTCCCTGTCACCTTTCAACAAACCTTAGTTCAAATTCCTAAGAGAGAGAAGGGAAAAAAACCCTGATTGGCCCAATTCCTTTTTGCAATCTATACTATATAAATCTTGTCTTGGAGTCAGCATGAGTAAAAGCTACCTCAAAAAATTCATGGAGAAATAGAATTAAAAGTATGGATTTTCTTTTGTCTAAAATAAATTTTGGAATCCATGCTTTTTCACATTTAGATTTCCACATATAATGAAATAAGCTCATTCTTGTAATTCCAAATTTCAGTGAACTTTTTTTAAATTAATTAATGTATTTATTTGAGAGGCAGAGTTACAGACAATGAGAAGGAGAGACAGAGAGAAGGGTCTGCCTTCCATTGGTTCACTCTCCAAATGGCCACAACAGCAGGAGCTGTGCCAATCTGAAGCCAGGAGCCAGATTCTTCTTCCTAGTCTCCCACGCAGGTTCAGGGGCCCAAGCACCTGGGCCATCTCCTACTGCTTTCCCAGGCCATACCAGAGAGCCAGCCCCAACAGTTAGTATTTTTAAAAGATCCACTTATCTGTTTAAAAACATGTAAATCAACAACATTTTATAAGTAATAGGCTTATTTTTACTCATTTAAGAAAGTCAGACTCTACCTTAAATGCCATCCCTCACTAATGTCTTCTACCTAGGATCATTTACCCAGTCATAGCTATGGTTGACACTTCAAATTCCAGACTGGTCCTACCATTGGCCGAAATTATTTTTAAAATATCCAAGTAGGTCAGAACTATGCCTGAAAAGATTATAGGATTAAATACCAATATCCAGTAGTTTTGTCAATCTTAAATTAAAATCAATAAGAACACATAACATAGTTTTTAAAGTAAATTTATACTCATTTTTCTAATTTTCTTATGTGCAACATTTATTTTCTAGCTCGGTCATGAGCACCGACTGTAACTCATTGGCACGAGAATTTCTGACCGATGTCAACCAGCTTTGCAATGCAGTGGTCCAGAGAGTGGAGGCCAGGGAAGAAGAAGAGGAGGAGACACATATGGCAACCCTTGGACAATACCTTGTCCATGGTCGAGGATTTCTGTTACTTACCAAGCTAAATTCTATCATTGATCAGGTAATATTTTCATATAAAATGCTTTTTTTGTCAGTATATTATAGTTAATTATAGATACATAAATTTGGGGTTACTTAGAAATTCTGAGAGTCTTATCTCACATAACTCCAATAAAAAAAGTAGCCCATTTATGAACATATTGTTTATTTGGATACTCTTTAAAATTTCTGAAATTATAATTATAAATGACCTTTCTTTTAAAATGGTTTTATATATATATATATGAATTATTCTTTTTATTTGAATACCAGTGAGATTACTAAGATTATCAGTAGAGATATAAGATTATAATTCAGAAACATGATGAATTTATACTTTCAATAAACATCAAATATGGTTTTGAAAATTTGTATGAATTATGGTTAGAGAGCTTGCTAATTCTAGAGTGAAAACAGAATACTTTTCAGTAAATAATTAT
Organism: Sylvilagus floridanus; assembly: GCA_949820135.1. Lineage (NCBI taxonomy): Eukaryota > Metazoa > Chordata > Mammalia > Lagomorpha > Leporidae > Sylvilagus > Sylvilagus floridanus. The sequence continues at coordinate 50,205,043 of OX463240.1, forward strand.
TGAGTTCAATAGCTTGTATACGTCTAGTTTTAATACATTATTGTTTTTGCTTAAAGTATATGACCATAGGTTTTCACTTTTTTCTTGTGATACAGTTTTTCAGCTAGTTGGAACTAGAAAGATGTCTGTATCAACTTTCTTGTGTAGATGAGAAAGCTAAGATCAGGAAACATTATGTAACTCACACAAAGTTAACTTGAAACTCAAATGTGGTTTATATCTTTAATTATAGTAGAAAGCAAAATATTTTATGAAGGAAAACAATCTTTAAGGGACTGATTAATGCAGTTAGATAATATTTCAATTACTTTTACTTAAAAAATAATAATGTAACATTAATGTGATAGATATTTTTAGCACATTAATAGATGAAGGATTTGCTAACAAATACTATCTTAAGAAAATATACAGGCTATTAATTCCTTAGTTTTTCACTGTAAGTTGGGGAACCTAACAAAGATACTCAGAAAGCATTTGTTCAATGTTGTACCCGTGTATTATGGAATTTTCTGGGACATTTGTAGCTTTATGTGTTTGTATTCTTTTTCATGATTGTAATTTGTTGAATGTGTTATTAAATATAATTAATATATTTGTGTGACTATTCTATAAATAAATTTTAAAATCAGAAAAAGTTGTATTAGACCATGTGTAGTGATTTTCTATTCTGAAGTTCTGATTGATATGCATACCATACTCTATTCATCTTCTTATTCTACACTTTAAAAATTAAACATTCTCTTGCTTTTTTAAAAAGAAACCATATAAATAGCATCAGAAGTATCATGTACCCAGGAATGAATCTAGTAATTTATTTATAATTTGTTTTTCTTAAAAATTTTGGTTAACATATAATACTTATACATTTTATAGAGGATAGTGCAGTACTTCAACCTGTGTATACAGTATAAACTGATCAAATCAGACGGTTAGCATCCATTTCTTTAAGTTTTGTTCATGTTAAGCCTTTCAACTCCTTTCTTACAGTTCTTTATATGGTATATAAAACATTATTGTGAACTACAGTCATCTCATTATAATACTTCTTTTTGGAATTTTCTAAGACATTTTTGAGAGAAACTAAAGAAGACCCAAATAAAAGTAGAACTGTACTTAATATAATATCCATATTTTGAAAGAATCAGTCTTATAAAAATGTTTTCTTCAAATTTTATCTGTAGATTCCAATGTAATTCCAATAAAAATCTCGATAACTTTTTAAAAAAAGATTTATTTTATTTGAAAGGCAGAGTTACAGAGAAGCAGAGGTAGAGAAAGAGGGGTCTTCCATCCGCTGGTTCACTCCCCAGATGACCACACTGACTAGAGCTGCACCAAACTGAAGGCAGGGCCAGGAGCTTATTCTGGGTCTCCCACACAGGTGTAGGGGCCCAAGTGCTTGGGCCATCTTCCACTGCTTTCCCAGGCCATAGCAGAGAGCTGGATTGGAAGTGGAGCAGCCAGGACTCTAACTGGCACCCATATGGGATGCCAGCACTGCAGGTGTTGGCTTTACCTGCTATGCCACAGTGCTAGCCCCTTAATAACTTTTTAAAATAATAGCATGATTGAGATATAACTCACATATCATACATTTCACCCTTTTCCTGTGTACACTTAAGTCCTTTCTAACATAAACACAGGTTTGGGCATTCATTACCACAGTCAGTATTAGGACATTTTTAGCACTAAAGAAAGAATCCCTATCCCATTAAGCTATCCACTTATCCCCTCCAGCCCCCACAGCCCTAAGGGAAACTAATCTACTGTTTTTTCAACTTTTATTTAATAAATATACATTTCCAAAGTAGAACTTTTGGATTATAGCAGCTTTTCCCCCCCATAACCTCCTTCCCACCTGCAACCATCCCATCTCCCACTCCCTCACCCAAAGTATAAAGTACTGTTTGAGTAGTAGTTTTACCATTAATCCACATAGTACAACACATTAAGGACAGAGATCCTACATGGGGAGTAGGTACACAGTGACTCCTGTTGTTGATTTAACAATTGAAACTTATTTATAACGTCAGTAATCACCCGAGGCTCTTGTCATGAACTGCCACGGCTATGGAGGAAGCCTCTTGAGTTCACAAACTCAGATCTTATTTAGACAGGGCCATAAGCCAAGTGGAAGTTCTCTCCTCCCTTCAGAGAAAGGTTCCTCCTTCTTTGATGGCCTGTTCTTTCTGCTTGGATCTCATTCACAGAGATCTTTCCTTTAGGTGTTTGTTTGTTTGTTTTTGCCAGAGTATCTTGGCTTTCCATGCCTGAGAAACTCTCATGGGCTTTTTAGCCAGATCTGAATGCCTTAAGGGCTGATTCTGAGGCCAGAGTGCTGTTTAGGACATCTGCCTTTCTATGAGTCTGCTGTGTATCCCACTTCCCATGTTGGATCACTCTCCCCTTTTTAATTCTATCAGTTAGTATTAGCAGACACTAGTCTTGTTTATGTGATCCCTTTGACACTTAATCCTATCATTATGATCAATTATGAACTGAAACTGATCACTTGGACTAGTGAGATGGCATTGGTACATGCCACCTTGATGGGATTGAATTGGAATCCCCTGGCATGGTTCTAGCTCTACCATTAGGGGTAAGTCCGAGTGAGCATGTGCCAAACTGTACATCTCCTCCCTCTCTTATTCCCACTCTTATATTTCACAGGGATCACTTTTCAGTTAATTTTAAAGCCCAAGAATAATTTTGTGTTAATTAAAGAGTTCAATCAATGGTATTAAGTAGAACAAAAAATACTAAAAGGAATAAAGTATTAACTTGTGCATCAACAGTCAGGACAAGGGCCGATCAAGTCACTGTTTCTCATAGTGTCCATTTCATTTCAACAGGTTTTCTTTTAGGTGCACAGTTAGTTGTCACAGATCAGGGAGAACATATGATATTTTCCCTTTGGGACTGGCTTATTTCACTCAGCATGATGTTTTCCAGATTCCTCCATTTTTTGCAAATGACCAGATTTCATTTTTTTTTTTTACTGCTGTATAGTATTCTATAGAGTACATATTCCATAATTTCTTTATCCAGTCTTCTGTTGATGGGCATTTAGGTTGATTCCATGTCTTGGCTATTGTGAATTGAGCTGCAAGAAACATGGAGGTTCAGACAGCTCTTTTATTTGCCAATTTAATTTCCTTTGGGTAAATTCAAAGACGCGTGATGGCTGGGTCATGTGGTAGGACTGTATTCAGATTTCTGAGTTATCTCTAAACTCTCTTCCATAGTGGCTTTACCAGTTTGCATTCCCACCAACAGTGGATTAGTGTCCTTTTTTCCTCACATCCTCACCAGTATCTATTGCTAGTTGATTTCTGTATGTAAGCCATTCTAACTGAGGTGACATGAAACCTCATTGTAATTTTGATTTGCATTTCCCTGATGGCTAGTGATCCTGAACATTTTTTCATGTGTCTGTTTGCCATTTGGATTTCCTCTTTTGAAAAATGTCTACTTAGGTCCTTGGCCCATCTCTTAAGTGGGTTGTTTGTTTTGTTGTTGTGGAGTTTCTTGATCTCTTTAAATATTCTGATTATTAAACCTTTATCGGTTGCATAATTTACAAATATTTTTTCCCATTGTGTCGGTTTCCTCTTCACTTTCTTGACTGTTTCTTTTGCAGTACAGAAACTTCTCAATTTGATATAATCCCAATTGTTAATTTTGGCTTTGGCTGCCTGTGCCTCTGGGGTCTTTTCCAAGGAGTCTTTGCCTGTGCCTATATCTTGCAGGGTTTCTCCGGTGTTCTCTAATAATTTGATGGTGTCCGGTCGTAGATTTAGAACTTTAATCCATGTTGAGTGTATTTTTGTGTAAGGTATAAGGAAGGGGGTCTTACTTCATGCTTCTGCACGTGGAAATCCAGTTTTCCCAGCACCATTTGTTGAATAGACTGTCCTTGCTCCAGGAATTGGTTTTAGATCCTTGATCAAATATAAGTTGGTTGTAAATGTTTGGATTGATTTTTTTTTTTATATTCTGTTCCATTGGTCTATCCATCTATTTCTATACCAATACCATGCTGTTTTGATTATAACTGCCCTGTGGTATGCATTGAAATCTGGTATTGTGATGCCTCCAGCTTTGTTTTTGTCGTACAAGATTGCTTTAGCTATTTGAGGTCTCCTCTGACTCCATACAAATTTTAGCATCATTTTTTCCAGATCTGAGAAGAATGTCTTTGGTATTTTGATACTAATTTACTTTAATCTCTGTGCATATTTTATGCTTTCTCTTTTTTTAATTTAATAAATATAATTTCATAGGAACAGCTTTTGAAATATAGCGGTTCTTCCCCCCATATCTGCCCTCCCACCCCCACTCCTGTCCCACTTCCTATTCCCTCTCCCATCCCATTCTTCAATAAGACTCATTTTTAATTATCTTTATATACAGAAGATCAACTCTATACTAAGTAAAGATTTCAACAGTTTGCAGCCACACAAACACACAAAGTATAAAGTACGGTTTGAAGACAAGTTTTACTGTTACTTTTCATAGTACAGCTCATTAAGGACAGAGATCCTGCATGTGGAACAAGTGCACGGTGATTCCTGCTGTTGATTTAACAATTGACACTCTTCTTTATGATGTCAGTGATCACCCAAGGCTCTTGTCATGAGCTGTCAAGCCTATGGAAGCCTTTTGAGTCCACAGACTTCTTCAGTATTTAGATAGGGCCATAAGCAAAGCACAAGTCCTCTCCTCCCTTCAGAGAAAAGTACGTCCTTCTTTGATGGCCCCTTCTTTCAACTTGGATCTCATTCACAGAGATCCTTCGTGTAGATAATTTTTTGCCACAATGTCTTGGCTTTCCATGCCTGAAATTATGCTTTCTCTTTTAAGTCATAAGTATGTTTTATTATTAAATGATTGAAATAATTCAAGTCATTAATTCTTTTTTTTATAACGCTTTTATTTAAAGAATATAAATTTCCAAAATACAGCTTATAGATTACAATGGCTTCCCCCCCATAACTTCCCGCCCACCCGCAACCCTCCCCTTTCCCACTCCCTCTCCCCTTGCTTCACATCAAGATTCATTTTCAATTCTTTTTATATACAGAAGATCAGTTTACTATATATTAAGTAAAGATTTCAACAGTTTGCCCTCACATAGCAACACAAAGTGAAAAATACTGTTGGAATACTAGTTATAGTATTAATTCACAATGTATAGCACATTAAGGACAGAGATCCTACATGATATATTTTTTAATTGATTAATTTTCTATGTAATTTCCAATTTAACACCAAGATTTTTTTTTTCATTTTTAATTATCTATATACAGAAGATTGATACTAAGTAAAGATTTCATCAGTTTGCACCCACACAGAAACACAAAGTGTAAAAAAACTGTTTCAGTGCTAGTTATAGCATTACTTCACATTGGACAACACATTAAGGACAGATCCCACATGAGACGTAAGTACTCCTGAAGTTGATTTAACAATTTGACACTCTTGTTTATGGCGTCAGTAATCTCCCTAGGGTCTAGTCATGAGTTGCCAAGGCTATGGAAGCCTTTAGGGTTCGCTGACTTCAATCTTATTCCGACAGGGTCATAGTCAAAGTGGAGGTTCTCTCCTCCCTTCAGAGAAAGGTACCTGCTTCTTTGATGGCCCCATTCGTTCCACTGGGATCTCACTCGCAGAGATCTTTCATTTAGGTCTTCTTTTTTTTCCAGAGTGTCTTGGCTTTCCATGCCTAGAATATTCTCATGGGCTCTTGAGCCAGATCTGAATGCCTTAAGGGCTGATTCTGAGGCCAGAGTGCTATTTAGGACATCTGTCATTCTATGAGTCTGCTGAGTATCTTGCTTCCCATGTTGGATCATTCTCTCCCTTTTTTTGATTCTATCAGTTAGTATTAGCAGACACTAGTCTTGTTTGTGTCATCCCTTTGACTCTTAGACCTATCAGTGTGATCAATTGTGAACTGAAACTGATCACTTGTCTAGTGAGATGGCCTTGGTACATGCCACCTTGATGGAATTGAATTGGAATCCCCTGGCACATTTCTAACTCCATCATTTGGGGCACGACTGATTGAGCATGTCCCAAATTGTACATCTCCTCCCTCTCTTATTCCCACTCTTATATTTCACAGGGATCACTTTTCAGTTAAAATTTAAACACCTAAGAATAATTGTTTGTTAGTTACAGAGTTCAACCAATAGTATTAGAATAAAAAAAATACTAAAATGGATAAAGTATTACATTGTACAACAACAGTCAGCACAAGAGCTGATCAAGTAACTGTTTCTCATAGTGTCCATTTCACTTCAATAGGTTTCCCCTTTGGTGCTCAATTAGTTGTCACCGATCAGGGAGAACATATGATATTTGTCCCTTTGGGACTGGCTTAATTCACTCAGAATGATGTTTTCCAGATTCCTCCATCTTGTTGCAAGTGACCGGATTTCATTGTTTTTGACTGCTGTATAGTATTCTATAGAGTACATGTCCCATAATTTCTTTATCCAAATGTATGCTTTGAATTCCCTGTGATCTTTTGCTGTGAGGTTCCCTTCGTTTACCTTCTTTCATGTTGATGGCCGTGTTTCTGTGCTTCTGTGTGTAACACATCTTTAAGCATCTTTTGCAGGGCTGGACGAGTGGCAACAAATTCTTTCAATTTCTGTTTGCAATGAAAGGTCTTTATTTTACCTTCATTCACAAATGAGAGCTTTGCAGGATATAATATTCTGGGCTGGCAGTTTTTCTCTCTAAGTACCTGGGCTATGTCTCGCCATTCCCTTCTAGCTTGTAGGGTTTCTGATGAGAAGTCGGCTGTGAGTCTAATTGGAGATCCTCTGAGAGTAATCTGACGTTTCTCTCTTGCACATTTTAGGATCTTTTCTTTCTGTTTCACTGTGGTGAGTTTAATTACAATGTGTCGTGATGAGGATCTCTTTTGGTCATGTTTCCTAGGGGTTCTATGAGCTTCCTGTACTAGGATGTCTCTGTCCTTCTCCAAAACTGGGAAATTTTCTGCTATTATCTCCCTAAAAAGGCCTTCTAATCCTTTCTCCCTCTCCATGCCTTCAGGAACTCCTAGAACTCGAATGTTGGGTTTTTTAATAGTATCCTGTAGATTCCCAACAATATTTTTTAGATTTCTAATTTCCTCTTCTTGTCTTTGGTTTGACTGTATATTTTCCTGTGCTCTGTCTTCTAAGTCCGATATTCTCTCTTCTGCCTCACCCATTCTGTTTGTAAGGCTCTCTAATGTGTTTTTCATTTGATCTATTGAATTCTTCACTTCATTATGATTTCTCATCACTATCACAGTTTCATGTTCTACTAGTTGTTTCATTTCAGCTTGATTCCTCCTTAATATTTCATTTTCACGAGAGAGATTTTCTACCTTGTCCATTAAGGATTTCTGTAGTTCAAGAATTTGTTTTTGAGTACTTCTTAGTGTTCTTATCAATTTTTTGAGATCTGCTTCTTGCATCTCTTCTATCTCATCATCTTCGTAATCTTGAATTGGGGTGTCTTTTTCATTTGGGGACACCCTAGTGTCTTCCTTGTTCTTATTACCTCGGTTTTTGCGTTTGTTGTTTGGCATATTGGTTTCTTCACTGTGGTGTTTTTTTCTTGTTATACTATGACTCTAGATTAAGTGGACTGTCTGCTTTTGATGGAGCCTTAGAGGCTTGAGATGGGTGTGGCCTGAGAGCTCTGTTTGGTTCCTCAGGGTTGAGGGTGTGTCAAAGGAGACACTCCCAGTTTAGGCATGGTAAATCTCTCTCTGTTACTTTTTTTTTTTTTTTTTGGTTCAAAAGGGAAGTAATTCCACACAGCTGAATGGAATTGGGGGTGGTTAGCAGGCGAATGATATACCCACAGGAGCCAGAGATCGGAAGCTCTTTCCCAAGGACCAGAGAAGGAATCTTTGCGGCCCTTAGTGTGGGCTCAGATTCTCCTGTAGTCTCCCACTGGGCTGCCAAGGCTACTGAACTGTAGCGTCTCTGGAGAGTACTCACATGAATTCGTGATTTCCGTGAGTTCTCTCCCCCACCGTCTCTTTTTTCAGTCTCAGTTCATTAGCACCACACATTCATTAGGTTCTAATCTCCTGTTATTTCACCCCTCCCACCCAGAGTCAGGTTTTTCTGCTAGGCTCGGGGCCGGTGCCGACCCGAGGTCGCCCTGCTTATGACGTATTCCAAAATGGCGCCTGCTCTTTGTCTTGCTCACCTTTGAGAGGTGAGCAGAGAGATAGAAGCTCGTGTCCGTATGGGTCACTTTTTTTTTTCCCTCTCTCTCTCTCTCTTCTAGTTAGCCTGGTGAACTTTTCCCCACAGGGTTTCAAGCCTTGTTCGCTCTAGTCTCCTCTTTCCGCTTCCCTCCTGGTATTTCGGGCTATTGAGGTTTGGCTCACCTCGCGTTCCAGCGCTGGTGTGTTGAATCTGCTGCTGGTTTCCCAAACTGCGGGCTCCCATGCTCTCCACGCAGGTCCACTGTGAATCACCAGTTCCTGAAGGGTTTCCTCTGCTGTTTCTTCCCCTACTCTTCCTTGAACCTGCAGTATCTCCACTTTTATTAAACTGTCTCTCCGCAGACTATCGGTGTGCTCCCTTCCTATTCCGCCATCTTGCCCCACTCCTCAAGTCATTAATTCTGGCAATAGTTTTTCTTATGGTAATATTTTACCAGTCTTTAGTGTTAGACATTCTAAGTGAATATGAAATAGTATCTTATTGTCTTTTTTTTAAGTTCTTTTTTTTAAAATTCATTTTATTTAAAGAATACAACTTCATGCATTTAATATATACAGATTTGGGAACATGATGCTTCTTCCCCCCTACCTTGCTCCCACCCATACTCCCGTCTTTACTCCTCCTCCCTCCTCCTTTCCCATTCTTATCTTTTACATAGATCAGATTTGTATTTCTCTGACTACTAATGATTTCAGGCATTTTTTCATGGGCTTTTTTTTAATCTTCTTTTGTGAATGCCAAGTTTTGTGCCAGTTTTAAGGTCAGGTTATTTGTTAATTACCTAGTTGTAGTTCTTTAGTGTTCTGGTTACACATCTTTTGGTTTTGAATGTTTTCTTTATAAATATGGTAAAGAGAATACTTTCTCTTGTAAGTCAAAATATCTTTTAATATATTCTTAAGTGACTAAAATTATTCATTTTAACTGTAATCATATTTTTCCTGAGGTGATAGTTTTTAATTCCTTTTTGCTATCTAGTTATTTTTTTAGGCCATTAACAGGGAGCTGGATCGGAAGCAGAGCAGCCAGGACTTGAAATAGCACCCATATGGGATGCTGGTGTTGCAGGCAGAGGCTATCCTATTATGCCACAGTGCCAGTCCTACCTAGTTACTTTTTTAACATCTATAGTAACGATAGGTAGGAAGAGTACACGTTGTCTTTGGAGTAAAAAAAAGAACACTTCAAAAATGTAGCTATTAACATTTAAACATTTCAGTTAGGAAATGGAGAATTATCATTTGAATCTTTAAAGAGAATTTATTGAACAAAATTTTATCACTTAAGGTGGAATTATAAGTAACAAGACATAAAGCTGTACCTTTCAGGAGGAAAATTAACTTTCATATCTGTGCTTGTCATGAACAAGAGTACTTTTTTTTTAAAGATTTTATTTATTTTAAAGGCAAAATTACAAAGAAGCAGAGGCAGAGAGAGTCTTCCATCCACTGGTTCACTCCCCTGATGCCTACAATGGTCAGAGCTTTGCCGATCTGAAGCCAGGAGCCAGAAACTTCTTCTGTGTCTCCCAACTCGGGTGCAGGGGCCCAAGGACTTGGGCCATCTTCTGTTGCTTTCCCAGGCCACAGCAGAGAGCTGAATCGGAAGTGGAGCAGCCAGGACACAAACTGGTGCCCATATGGGATACCAGCACTGCAGGCAGTGGCTTTACCCACTATGCACAGGGCCAGCCCCAGGAGTATTTCTTGGGTACTTGGGAAGCGATGATTTAAGCCCTGTCTATCTATTGCAGTCATTTTGCTTTATTAACATGTTTAATGTAAAGACCTAAACAGATGTTCTGTTTCAATATAATTTACAGTAAATGCACAGATACTAAGTGTATAGGTGCATGAACTTTAACAGACATATATACCTCTGTAACCACCACCTTAGAAAGTTTTGTCATGGTCCTGTTCAGTCAGCCCTTCCCCTTCAACCACTGCAAGGCAACTACTGTTCTGATTTCTTGTGTTTAAGTGTGTTTTGCTTGCTTTAGAACTTTGCATCAGAGAAATGATGCAAAGTTTCCATTATGAGAATCTTTGAGACCTGTCCGTGGTGTTGTATGAATCAGTAGTTGACTTCTTTTTGATTAATGGTTCGTTCATTGGTTTTACCACAGGTCATTTAAGCATTCACCATGTTAGTTGTATGCATTTGGCTATTATAAAAAAAGCTGATATGAACATTCTTATAAAGATCTTCATGTGGAGACTGGCATTGTGGTGCACCATAACTTTAATACCTCCTTCTGGGTGTCTAGTCTATGCAGTTAATTTAAAATCCAGTCTATACATTGCAATTATAAAAAGGGCCAATGTTGGGGCCGGCACTGTGGGTCCCTGCACCCACCTGGGAGACCTAGAGCCGGAAGATGCTCCTAGCTTCTGGCTTTGGATCAGCACAAGCTCTGGTTGTTGCAGCCAACTGGGGAGTGAACCAGTGGATGGAAGACCTCTCTCTCTCACTCTCTCTCTCTCTGACTTTCAAATAAATAAATAAATAAATCTTTAAAAAAAAAAAAAAGGAAAAGGGCCAGTGTTTGGTACGTGGTAGGTACCTAAAATATATTTCTTGAGTTTAAAAACTACTACTTCAGTGAGAGTGACTTGGAGCTGTTGCTGTGGCGCAGCAGTTTAACGCCCTGGCCTGAAACACCAGCATCCCATATGGATTCTGATTCAAGTCCCGTCTGCTCCACTTCCAATCCTGCTCTCTGCTATGGCATGGGAAAGCAGTAGAAGGTGGCCCAAGTGCTTGGGCCCCTGCACCTACATGGGAGACCCAGCAGCTCCTGGCTCCTGGCTTCCGATCAGCATAGTACTGGCTGTTTCGGCCAGTTAGGGAGTGAACCATCGGATGGAAGACTTCTCTCTCTCTCTCTCTGCCTCTCTGCCTCTCCTCTCTGTGTAACTCTGACTTTCAAATAAATAAATAAATCTTTTTTAAAAAAGAGTAAGTTTACTTTATATTGTTACTATGGAGAATTTTAAAAAAGCACAGCAAAGTTTTCCTTCAGATGGAGAGATATAAAAATGAACTACTAAGAGAGGAATAATATGTTATTGACTGGTTTGCCTAACATGGTGACATTGGAGACTTGTCATTTGGATAGTTTGAGGGAACACCCCATTCCTCTGCAAACTGTGACTATTGAGTAAACCGAAAACCTTGGGGAATAGAGCTTAGCTTTGATGGAAATATAGGGCTTGTAAGTTCCAGTTTTCCGGGGTTCTCACAAATAAGAGAAAAAGATTTTATGACTTCCAAGAACACAGAATGACATGTGTTTTCTTGGGTACTAGGAAGGATAAATAGACCCGAGACTATGTGATACCTTAAAAAGTAATAGATCCAAAGGATTAGAGAGCCTCCTCATTGATGAACTGTGTCAGAAGTAATGATAAGTGAGTGTCAAGGAGAGAATTATTTCTCACTGTTTGGGGCAGGATGATGCAGTGGTCCTCCTCAGGACTGTGATCCCAGTAAAGAAGGCAAAAACCCTAAAATTTTGGCAGTTTCAATCTCATTCCTTTGAAAGGCCTGTAGTTTCCAAGAACTAATTCACCTGGTAAGATGGGGGCAAGAGGTGGGGGAAGACATTTATCACTGTTTGGGATTGATGCAGGAGGAGAAGCTTCACAGAAAAGATACATACCGAAGGCTGGGTCTTGAAGGTGATGAAGGAGCTGTTAGCTAAATGAGAGGGAGTGAATGATCATGTGCAAGGCCCAGGAGGCAGGAATGTCTGTTCACGCAGCAGTGATGATTTGTCAGTGTACTGTTGTGGGACAAGGACTAAATTATTAGGACAGCATGTCTGTAGCGTTTCTTCACAGACCCTTGAGGTTTCTGCAGGCTCCATTAGAATGCTGGTAGTTCATCTGTTAAAAATGAAGACCTATGTTAGGAGAACTCTATAGGAATGATGTGGTAAATTTAAAAAAAAAAAAAAACATGTTTTGTCTGGAATCTTTAAAAATGTTGAGGTACATACTGAGTGTGACCCATACATGGAAATGTTATCCAGACATTTTCTGTCTTGTTAATTTGGAAGTAAAGCACTTGGAAGTGGAACCATTTGCTATATTTTTTTATTTGCTTCCAGAATTTAAAGTCACTCATGCAGTGAATATTTATTGGACATCCAACTCTGTACTAGGTTCTGATTGAAAAGGTGGTAGTCCCTGAGGGCTACAGCCTGAGCCTTGGAGTCCATGTTTTGAGACAAGACTGGGAAGTATGTTTGGGGAAGTTTCCCATTGGAAACAAAGATAAATTATTAAACTTACTAAAGATAAATCCAAACTCCTTGGTATGGCCTACAAGCCCCCATTAGATCTTGTACTGCTCACTTTCCAACTCACACCCTCCAGCCTCATCTTGCATTCTCCTAATTGCTGTGCTCCCGCCAAGCTGGCCTTCCTGCTAGTCCATAAAAAAGCCAAACTCATTCCCAGCCCTCCATAACTTGCTAACAATCTCCATTTTGTTGCATGATACCTTCTCATCATTTAAATATCCATTCTAATGGTCTATCCTGCATATTCTTTCTAAAATGTCCCCCTGGTTAATTTCCTTTATGGCATTCATATCTGACTTTTTTATTTATTCTCATTATTTTCTGTCTCCCTTTTAAGAATGTCAGCTTCATGAGGACATGCATATGTCTTTCTCATTCACCACTGTATCCAAAGTGTTTTACACGGAGGTTGGCCCTTAAGTAGTGGACTAAATATTTGTTGAATGAATAAAGGAGGAAAATGGAAATTTGGACATTAACAATTCAACATGTTGTTGCTGTTAATTATGTTAACAGTATAATTATGTTATTATGCTAATTATGTTAATTATGAAGATGAAACATGAGTTTACCAAAGGAGATAGGGAGGGCATTAGAGAAGTATCCCCATGAAGGAACCAAGGCCTGAAAAGTGAATTGGAGTTTGTCAGGTGAGAGGATTGGGACAGGAGAATTACTGGAACAGTGTATGTGAGGGAGGTGTAATGAGGAGTGTAAAGACCAGTGGTATTCAGGGGAAGCACTCACTAGTTGAACATGTGGGGAGAGCTTAGGTGTTGCTATGGGAACTTAAGCGGGGCAGGTCAACAGGCAACATGCCCTGAAGGATATTTTTTTTTAAAAGATTTTATTTATTTACTTGAGAGAGAGAATTACAGTGAGAGGGAGAGAGGGAGAGAAAATTCTTCCTTCCATTGGTTCACTCCCCAAATGGCCTCAATGGCCAGAGCTGTTCTGATCCAAAGACAGGAGTCAGGAGCTTATTCCTGGTCTCCCACGCAGGTGCAGGGACCCAAGAACTTGGGCCATCTTCTACTGCTTTCCCAGGCCTTAGCAGAGAGATGGATTGGAAGAGGGGCAGTGGGGACTAGAACTGGCATCCATATGGGATGCTGGTGCCGCAGGCAGAGGATTAACCTACTGCACCTCGGCGCTGGCCCCTGCCCTAAAGGATCTTAACTTACATGTATCAAAAATACCCTTACAATTTTAAGAGTTTTGAGCCAGGATACCAGGCAGAATAGTCTGAATACTTAGTCTCTGTTTTCTCACTTCTTTTGACTCTTCAGCATATCGTTTTTGTTTTGTTTTTTAAAGATTTATTTTATTTATTTGAAAGTCAGAGTTACACAAAGAGAGAGAGAGAGGAGAGGCAGAGAGAGAAGTCTTCCATCAGCTGGTTTACTCCCCAATTGGCCTCAACAGCTGGAGCTGCGCCGATCGGAAGCCAGGAGCCAGGAGCTTCTTCCGGGTCTCCCACATGGGTGCAGGGGCCTAAGGACGTGGGCCATTTTCTACTGCTTTCCCAGGTTATAGCAGAGAGCTGGATCAGTAGTGGAGCAGCCGGGACTAGAACCGGCACCCATATGGGATGCCAGCACTTCTGGACTTGTACCCTATCACTCTGTTCAAACTGCATTTAAGGTCACTAAGGATCCTCTTTTTTTCAGTCATCATCTTAACACAGTTAAAGAACAACATGGTGTTGACCATCTTTTCTTTCCTGAACTGCTCTCTTCTTTGCTTTCTCTGATGGTTCTAACATCTCTTTATGTGGCTACTTCTCAGTTTTGTTGGCAGGCTTCTCTTCAGCACTGCCCATCTTTAATTTTTTTAACATTGTGCAGAGCTCTACTCTTATCAGTCTGCTCTTGTCATTCTGCACACTCCTCGTGGGGAATGTCTTTGGTGTCCACCTCTGAGATCTTTTATTTGCTTCATATCCTTTTCTTAAGTTCCAGATCTATATATCCACTGCCTACTAAAAAGCTCTCACCATTTGGATATCCTGCATGTATCTCAGACTCAAGACATCTAAAAAGTGAACCTATCATCTTTATCCCAACTTAAAAACACTACTCAATTCGTGTCATGGTGCATTCATTATCAGCTGCCTCCTTGCCTAAACTAGAAACCTGTGAGTCCTTTTAGATGGTTTTTCCTCCTTTATGGCCCATAAATAATCCATTGCATGTCATTTCAGTTCCTACAGTTTCTCAGCCATCTCTTTCTTTTCACTTCTATTGTCAGAGTACTTCAGATAGTCCTCTGTTTTAATCTGGATTATCATTTCCCTGGCTCTAACAGTGACTGCTCCCCCTCCTCACCTCTGCCTAGCAAATCTGATTCTATCACCCAGGCTTCCCACTATTTGGTGTAAGGAATTAATTTTAACTTGATATGTCATTAAATCCTTGACTACCTAAGTCCCTGTTCTAGCTTTGTAGATCTAGTACTACTTCCTCACTTCTGATAATAATTGCACCTGGTAACTTACTCATACTACATGCCTTCTACTGTTCATTGCTTGTTTGTGTGTATGTATTTTATGGGCCAAATAATGGGACCTTCCCATGGGCTTGGACCATTTACTGCAGAAAGGGTAAGACAGTCTTGTATACATAGTGTACAGTCAATAAATATTTATTGCATTACTTGGACTTATCTTTCACTTTTATATATATATATATTATTTATTAACAATGTCAATTTATCTTTTAATTTAATTTATCATTTTCTCTGAGTTTTATATTTAACTGCATGAGCATTTTACATTTTTCTAGTAACTTGTGTTATTTGCTAATTAAGAGGGCTTAACTTTTTGTTTTCAGCTAACAGATCTGTTTTTTCATAGATGAGGAATTCTTGTAATGTGCATGTTGGTAATAGCTGTTTTAGGAATTACTAGCAAGAATGTGCTAAATACCACCAAATACTCTTAAATTTTTCTGTCATTGGAAAGGCTTATAAGTTGAAAAGTATCACAGTTCTAATTGGATTTAAGGATGTGAATTTGATTCTTAGTTTCTGAAATGCAACTTTTCAAGAAAATGAGCTTTTTGGTTTAGTTTAAAACAATATTTTAGGAAATTAGTTTTTTCTCAAGCCCTTAGAGCATGATTGACTCTTGTTTCTGACACAGGCATTGACATGTAGAGAAGAACTCCTGACTCTTCTTCTGTCGCTCCTTCCACTGGTATGGAAGATACCTGTTCAAGAAGAAAAAGCAATAGGTATGTTTTTTTCTTTATTATGTCTCTTGCATTATCAAAATTCCTTTAGGAAGAAAATTTCCATTGAAAAGTTACTTCTGCCTGAATAGCTGATACAGCTTCAGATTCAGAGCAGTATATGTTATTGTGATTTATTATATACTTAATGTAAAAATTATTTGGGAAACATGTTATTTTTTCTAGTAATTCAAAATCATGATGTTTCTTGGGGGATTCTTCAAATATAATGATGATTAGAAAATATATACAGAAGCAACATACTTAGCAGAAAAGTATACCACATAACATCAGAAAAATAGTGCACAGTTTGATGTAAGAAATTAAAGTATTTTTACTTATTTATTTAATGACTTCTTTCTATTACTAGTACTCTATAAATGACTTTTGCAGTATTTGCTTTAGTACAGTTTTTCTAATGTTACTTTGAAAAAATAAATTTGAAGTAATATTTTGTTTCAAAACTGGGTAGAATTGTTACAGTTAAGGCTAATAAATATTTTTAATTTCTTATTTTGAAAAATTCACATAAATATATATGAATATATATATAGTTATATACTTAAATCAATATATGAGAGTAGATATATTTATGTTATATATAATTAAATTCTGAATGTTTTACTGCAGAGTTTAACAGTTTTCTCACTTGTTCCATTTCTAGGAAATGTAAATTATGAGATATTTGAGGATTTCTTAGATTAAACAAAAATCATTTTGTATTGTATTTAATGCTTTGTGTGTATTTTTGGTAAATTTCTGATATAGGATTCTTTTTAGGGGGTTATCTAAGGTCTTATAATAACATTTTACTGCTTATTTGTTGATTCACTAACTCTCTGCTCTTATTTTCTTCTGAATTTGTAGAATTTAAAAACTATTAATAACTTAAGAATTCAGATTAGTGCTCTTTTGGGGAAATTATTTTCATTGCTTGCATCTTTTGCTTGGGCAGAATTTTTCAGACTCCTTTTAATTTCCCGTCTCATCTGGTTTGTTTTCCCCTTAATTAAAGCATAAATCTTTAGATTTTTATTTATTCATTCTAAATTTCAACTATATTTTTGTATATGTCTTATTACATATTATTGCACAGGGAAACACCAACTTAATTATCGTTTTAGTTAGTAAAGAGAATTCATTCATTTCCCAATTGAATAGTTATTAAGTACTGACCATGTGACAAGCCTTAAGCTCTGGACACCAAGGATAAAACAGTGATGTCTATCCCCAAGACCTAATTAACTGCATGAGACACATTATAAATATTTGAGTCAAGTACTCTTAACCTCAGTCTTGGATAACACTTGGTACAAAGTGTATGATTATTAGTTATTATTATTAGGTTATTATTGAAATGCTGTTTTTAAGGATATAATGCACTCCTGTTTATTGATTAGTGACACTTTTGCAGATTTGTAAAATGGTATATTGAATAGCAGCACTGAATGCCAGATAATCTAAACAGTCTCTTATGTTTAGGTTAGAATGCAATATATGGGTTTTAAAAAATTCTATATCTCTGTGTGTATTTATTTGAGAGGCAGAGAGACAGAAACAGAGTTGTCTCGTTTGCTGGTTCACTCCCCAAATGCTTACAACAGCTGGGGCTGGACCAAGCCAAAGCTGGCAGAGTAGAACACCTTCCAGGTCTCTCATCTGGGACACAGGAACCCAATTACTTTAGCCATCACCTCTGCCTCTCTGGGTCTGTCTGCATTGGCAGGAAGTTAGAGTTAAGAACCAGAGGTGGATATTGAACCCACATGGCCTATCAGTTATGAAATATGGGTGTCTAAGCCACTAAGCCAAATGCTCACCTCAGTGGAAAGTTTCAAATCTCACTTACTTTACTGCTTCTGTTCTCTTTTGTTGTTTTAAAAATCAATTTGTATCCCTTGAACTAATGCTAGCTGGCTTTTAGAGTGAAAAGGATAAATATAGGAGGAAATGACCCAGAGACATATATAACTAAAGCCTCACAGCAAAATTATACTGAGGGTGAACTCTTTAAGTAAGTAGTAAATGGGAGGGTTGTTGCCCATACAAATTGAGTTAAAAAAAACAGGTTGAATTTTTCTAAACCTTCTTTCTTTATTTCATTAGATTTTAATCTGCCATTGTCAGCTGATATAATCCTGACCAAAGAAAAGAATTCAAGTTCACATAAATCTACTCAGGAAAAATTATATCTAGAAGGAAGTGCTCCATCTGGTCAGGTTTCTGCAAAAGTAAACATCATCCGAAAGAGCAGACGACAGCGTAAAGTTACCCATCGCTATTCTATAAGAGACGCAAGAAAGACACAACTGTCCACCTCAGACTCAGAAGCCAATTCAGATGAAAAAAGTATAGCAATGAATAAGCATAGAAGGCCCCATCTTATACAACATTTTGTAATAAAGTCTCCTAAAGATGACCACCTTGCAACTAAATTTGACCACTTAGCAACCAAAGAAGAACAGACTGCTGATTCTATGGCTTTGGAAAATTCTACAGAGATTATTACAAGACAGGAGTCAAATACTGACATTTTAAGTGACCCAGCTGCCTTGTCTATTATCAATAACATGAACAACTCTCCGTTTGACTTATGTCATGTTTTGTTATCTTTATTAGAAAAAGTTTGTGAGTTTGACATGACTTTGAATCGTGATTCTGCTCTAGCAGCCAATGTAGTGCCCACACTGACTGAATTCCTAACAGGCTTTGGGGACTGCTGTAATCTAAATGACAATTTGGAAAGTCAAGTGGTTTCTACAGGTTGGACTGAAGAACCGGTGGCTTTGATTCAGCGGATGCTCTTTAGAACGGTGTTGCATCTTATGTCAGTAGATATTAGTACTGCAGAGATGATGCCAGAAAGTCTTAGAAAAAATTTAACTGAATTGCTTAGGGCAGCTTTAAAGATTAAAACTTGCCTAGAAAAGCAACCTGACCCTTTTCTGCCAAGGCAGAAGAAAACACTACAGGAGATTCAAGAACACTTTGTATTTTCAAAGTATCGTCATAGAGCCCTTCTTTTACCTGAGCTTCTAGAAGGAGTTCTTCAGATCCTGATCTGTTGTCTTCAAAGTGCAGCTTCAAATCCCTTCTACTTCAGTCAAGCCATGGATTTGGTTCAAGAATTCATTCAGCATCATGGGCTTAATTTATTTGAAACAGCAGTTCTTCAAATGGAATGGCTGCTTTTAAGAGATGGAGTGCCTCCTGAAGCCTCAGAACATTTGAAAGCCCTAATAAATAGTGTGATGAAAATAATGAGCACTGTCAAAAAAGTGAAATCGGAGCAACTTCATCATTCAATGTGTACAAGAAAAAGGCACAGACGCTGTGAATATTCTCACTTCATGCATCACCACCGAGATCTCTCAGGTCTTCTGGTTTCAGCTTTTAAAAATCAGGTTTCCAAAAACCCGTTTGAAGAGACTGCAGATGGAGATGTTTATTATCCTGAGCGGTGCTGTTGTATTGCAGTGTGTGCTCACCAGTGCTTACGCTTACTACAGCAGGCTTCCTTGAGCAGTACTTGTGTCCAGATCCTATCAGGCATTCATAATGTTGGAATATGCTGTTGTATGGATCCCAATTCTGTAATCATTCCTTTGCTCCATGCTTTTAAATTGCCAGCACTGAAACATTTTCAGCAGAATATATTGAATATCCTTAGCAAACTTATTTTGGATCAATTAGGAGGAGCAGAGATAGCACAAAAAATTAAAAAAGCAACTTGCAATATTTGTACTGTTGACTCTGATCAACTAGCCAAATTAGAAGAGGCGTTGCAGGGAAACTCTTGTGATGCTATGCCTTCCTCAAGTTTATCCAGTCCTTCTTGTAGGGTTCAAGGGATTCTGCCCAGCAATGGATCTGAAGACTTACTGTGGAAATGGGATGCTTTAGAAGCTTATCAGAACTTTGTTTTTGAGGAAGACAGATTACATAGCACACAGATCGCGAATCACATTTGCAATTTAATCCAAAAAGGCAATATAGTTGTTCAGTGGAAATTGTATAATTACATATTTAATCCTGTACTCCAAAGAGGAGTTGAATTAGCACATTATTGTCAACGTCTAAGCATTACTTCAGCTCGAACTCACACGTGTAGCCATCATAACCAGTGTTTGCCTCAGGAAGTACTTCAGATTTATTTGAAAACTTTGCCTATCCTGCTGAAATCCAGGTTTGTTTGTGTACTTGTGTGTATATGTGGATATTTTCGACCTTGTGGATTTGTGAATACTTTTGAATTTGTGATAAAACACATACATTTGAACCTCTAACCTGATATTCCCAGGGCATCCTAAGTAGTACCCAGCTCATTTCCTGTGATTTAATTTTAGATACCAACAAAAAAGCTCCTACCCCATGTCTGGAATATCCAGTTATGAAGGAGAGAAGAAAGCCATTGATTTTGATTTCTCAGTGGGTGAGGGAGTAGTTTAAGATACGTTTCTGAGAAAAAACATGGATATAACACAGATATCTAAGAGCAAGATCAAGGTTAAATTAATTATTTGCTATTTACTTGAAAGTCTTATTAGCCATTAAAATGTTTATTAGAATCAATCATGTAGGAACATGACAAAATGCTTATAATATTTTATGTATGAAATTTACTATATTTAAAATGGAATTTATTTGTCACTGTGTAAAAGATGTACATGCAATGATACTTATTGATACAGTAACATTAGGTGATTTTTTAAATGTCATGTTTATTATCTAGGCAACATAAATAGAAAAATTAGAAAATACTTCTAAGCAAAGAAAAATAAAATTACTTGCAATTCTATTAATGAATTTTCCACATTTTATGATGATCAAGTTTGGTACATCAAAATATATTTTAAAAATAAAACTTCTGATAGGTAGATTGTTCTTTCAAATCAACACATACTATTTTAAAACTTAACATATAAGTTACCTTCATTATCTTCATATATGCCATTTTTATTCATGTTAAGACAGCAACTTTAAAATAAATAATGATATTAAACCACAGCCTTCCAATTATTGTAAAAAAAAATTTTTGACATTCTGGTGGAGTTTAAATAAAACTGACTTTGATTTGAAAGTTTTATAACTTATTGACATATATGTGGACAACTTCAATCTTTGCAACATAAACAATGAGAAACACTGAGCTGATTTATATTAAAGTTGCTACTGGGATTCCAATGAACTTAAACATGTGAGACACCTGACACAGAGCATAAACCTTTTAAAAATATTGTATCCTTGACTGATCAACTAGCCAAATTAGAATAGACGTTGCAGGAAAACTCATGTGATTTGGGGCCTTCATGTGACTGAAAAGTTTCTGAAGAAGATTTTCTGCTAGTTTGGTTCTTTCCCATTATGAGGTACAGATTTAAAACAAACAAAAGTCCTGCATTAGCCAACAGGCAGATGAATAAATATCTGTCTGCTCCCAGGGAATTGACCTTGAGTGTGGAGGGTTGTGGTGTTTAGAATTTATAATTTGCCATTTGGAGAAAACTATTCTTCCCAAATTGCTTCATGTGATTTGGCATGCCTGTAATTCTTTCTTTTTAAATACTACTGGAATCATGTGTGCAGGGTTTGAAGAAGGATGTAAGAGTAATTAGCAAGAAACTTGGCATTCTGGTCATTATCTAAGCTGGATGATTGATGAATCAAATTGAATAGTGGTTAGTAAATGCCACATGAAGCAGTGACATATTTGAACAGTATGGGTACCTATTTAGAAATGATATATCTGTTTGTAAAATCTTTGGTTTTTTTTCTCTTATAGGGTTATACGAGATTTGTTTTTAAGTTGCAATGGAGTAAATCAAATAATTGAATTAAATTACTTAGATGGTACTCGAAGTCATTCGCTAAAAGCATTTGAAACTTTGATAATCAGCTTAGGGGAGCCACAGAAAGATGCCTCAGTTCCGAGTACTGAACAGAAGGAGTTGTCGTCCTTACATGTAGGGACTTCTTCTCATAGCCAGCAAGCTTATTCAGATTCTCCTCAGAGTCTCAGCAAATTTTATGCCAGCCTCAAAGAAGCCTATCCAAAGAAACGGAAGACTGCTAACCAAGATCTTCATACGAACACGATAAACCTGTTCCTCTGTGTGGCATTTTTATGTGTGAGTAAAGAAGCAGAGTCTGAGAGGGAGTCAGCCAATGATTCAGAAGATACTTCTGGTTATGACAGCACAGCCAGCGAGCCGTTAAGTCATGTACTGCCACGTTTATCTCTTGAGAGCCTTGTCTTGCCCTCTCCTGAACATATGCACCAAGCAGCAGACATTTGGTCAATGTGCTGTTGGATCTACATGTTGAGTCCTGTCTTCCAGAAACAATTTTATAGACTTGGTGGTTTCCAGGTATGCCACAAATTAATATTTATGATAATACAGAACCTATTTGGAAGTGCTGAAGAGGAACAAGAAAGAAGACAAAGCGATATAACTGTAAATGAAAGGCAAGATTTAAATAGAACTTACCAGCCTGAGATAACATCGAAGGAAGATTTATTATCTTTGACTGTAAAAAGTGACCTTACACCATCAGAACTGGGTACTTCCAAAGAGAGTTCTGACAGTTTAGATAAATTAGAGTCACAGCATATTTCTTCCAAAAATTTGGAACAAATTTCAGCTGCTGAAGCTACTGAAGAAGTGAAGGTATTTATAAGTCAAGAAAGAGAGACCTTACTTCAGAGCATAAGACTTTTGGAAGCCCTTTTAGCCATTTGTCTTCATGGTGCCAGAACTAGTCAACAGAAGATGGAATTGGAGTTACCTAATCAGGTAATATTTTGTCCTTACTCTGGATCTTGCATAAATTACATCTTTTTAAAATTCTAACAATGCTATTGTCATTTTATCATTTCAGTGATTTTACATTTTGAGAAGCTCTGTATGCTTAGGATAGTACTAAGTACTGTGGAGGACACAAAGAGAGCACATGATCCCATTTTTACCCTAAAGAAGCTTACTGTTCAGTTTGGAATGTAGAAGCCCCGTGTGGAAAAGTTTATGCATTAAGTGTTAGATCAGTAAAATGGATGTGTGTTTCAAAGTTCACAGTCTTGGAATGGCGCCTATTTGGGTGCCCTGATCCCATTACCTTGGTTTGTAGCTCGAGTGTGTATAGTTCTTGGGCTGAGGCCCAAGGACTTGGACCATCTTCTGCTGCTTTCCCAGTCCTTAGCAGGGAGCTGGATCAGAAGTGGAGCAGGGTCTGGCACTGTGACACAGCCGGTAAAGCCGTCGCCTGCAGTTCTGGCATCCCATATGGATGCCGGTTCGAGTTCTGGCTGCTCCATTTCCAGTCCAACTCTCTGCTATGATCTGGGAAAGCAGTGGATGATGGCCCAAGTCTTTGGGCCCCTTCACCCGTGTGGGAGACTCTGAAGAAGCTCCTTGCTCCTGGTTTCGGATCAGCACAGCTCCAGCTGTTGCAGCCAATTGGGGAGTGAATCAGTGGATGGAAGACCCCCGCCCCCCATGTGTGTGTGTGTGTGTGTGTGTGTGTGTGTAACTCTGCCTTTCAAATAAATAAATAAATCTTAAAAAAAAAAAAGTGGAGCAGCTGGGTTTTAAACCAATGCCCATATGGAATGCCAACACTGCAGGTGGTGGCTTTACCCACTATGCCACAGCACTGGCCCCTTTACTTCTTTCTTTAACCTCATTATGCTGCCATTCCTTACTTTGCTACAATCAACTATACTGAGTGCCATTCTTTGCTATTATTTCTGTGCTTTGGTACATGTTGTTCTACCTGGTGCGGTCTTTCCCTTGTTTCTACATCTGCTCTCTCCTTCTTGTTCTTTGCTGTCCATCAAATGCAACTCCTCTCCTAGGACACTTTTGACAGATCTCTTATTCTTTCTTTTCTTTCCTCAAAGTACTTTGTTTATAGCTATGGTATATGGTTGTCATCATATCTGGTTTGTACATATCTGTTTCTTGTTGTCTTCCAAAGAGAGAAACCAGTTTTTTAGCCATTTTTATGATTTCATCACCTGGTTTAGAGCTGTAGGAAAGTAGCAAGAACTTCCTTCAGACATAGAAGGGAAGGAGTAAAAAACAGAAGGAGAGAAAAAAATTAGAAAGGAACCATTTGTTAGTGTTTTGGGAATCTCTAGGGGCCTGTGCTGTGGCTAGTGGGTTAAACTGCTCTCTGCAGCACTGGCTTCCCATATGGGCAGCAGTTCGAGTCCCAGCTGCTCTATTTTCCATCCAGCTCCCTGCTAATGTGCCTGGGGAAGCTGCAGAGGATGACCCAAGGCCTGGGGCCCCTGCACCCCTATGGAAGACCAGGAAGAAACTCCTGTCTCCTGGCTTACTCCTGGACCAGTCCTGGCTATTGTGGCCATTTGGGGAGTGAACCAGTGAATGGAAGACCTCACTCTCTGTCTCTCCTTCTCTTTCTGTAATTCTAACTTTCAAATAAGAAAAATCTTTTTTTTTTTAAATAAAGAAATATCTAGCAATAAGGAATTTGTAAACTTTAGAGATGGCTAATCAAAATGCTGATGTTTCAAGGAATTATTTTCATAATTAAATTATGATACACAGAAATTTAAAACCAAATGAATGATGTATTTGATAAACAAAAATGTTATTAATTTAACAGTAGGATGTTTGTATAAAAGCCAAGTATTTATGAAGTCATTTAAATTTCATATTAACTGCAAATAAATGGTCTAGTTTTCTACTTGCTAAATAATTGTCAATTTATCATTTGTTACTTTTTTAAAAGCTTATTATTAATATTCTTAAGTGTCTTTTATTTTACCTTAGAACTTGTCTGTGGAAAATATAGTATTGGAAATGAGGGACCATCTTTCCCAGTCAAAGGTGATTGAAACAGAATTAGCAAAGCCTTTATGTGATGCTCTGCTTCGAGTTGCCCTGGGGAATCATTCAGCAGATTTTGAAAATAGTGACACTGTCACTGAGAAGGTATGAAGAACATACAATTGTGTTATTTAGTATGACTAACAAGGGAAAAAATTGTGTGGGATGGAACTAGGACACTGATGGTTAGAAAATATGGACCAGGATTTGATTAGGTGAATTCTGTGAGTCATATCTCCATCTTATGGGACTGATGTTTCATCAGTGCCCTAATATCATAAAAAACATGAGAATAATATGCTTTTCTTCATCTAATCTGGAAATTTACTGATAATTGCTCCCAGTGAGACAGAAATTTATTTTTTAATTTGATAAGTGTTAGACACAGGGTATCGTTAGAAAGTTCATGGAAAGTGTATGTTATGGGAAAATTGCATGATTTCAAAATGTTTTTGCACCAAAGTAATCTCATACTAACTTGTTAACGTATCTGAATAGGATCTAGTTTGAGGCACTAGGAATGATTAGACATCAGTTTGGAAAAGAGCCACTATCATAGCAGCATGAATTTTGCTAAAATTGAAACAAGAATAAATATCAAATTAATGGTGATGCTTGGGTAGAAGTACGGTGACATTTTTGTTGTATTACAAAAAGTTAGCAGAGACAAGGCCTCAAAGAAATGTGTAGTTTACAAATTGATAACCAATTTTAAAAAGGGTATGACTATGTTGAAGATGAAGCCCAGTAAGTTTGCAAGGAAAAAAAAAGTTGAACTGTCATTTCTTAATGGAAGATGATGAACAATTAACAGTAGAAACAAGAGCTAAGAGTGCATATATTCCTATTGGTTCAGCTTACATAATTCTGGTAGAAAAATTAAAAGTTGAGCAAACTTTCTGCTCACTGGGTGCCAAAACTGTTGTACTCAAAACAGCTCCAGAGAAGAGCAGAGCCTTCAATGGGAATTTTAAACAAATGAGATCAAGATTCTGAAGCATATTTTGGAAGAACTGTAACAGGAGATGAAGCATGGTTTCACCAATTCAGTCTTGAAGCCAAAGCAATGGCTGCCAAGAGGTGAAAGTGATCTAGTCAAATCAACAGTGGATCAGCAAGAGCAAAAATCATGTACTAGTGTTTTTGGATGCTGAAGACACTTTTGCTTATTGACTTTCTACATGACCAAAGAATAATCATTTCTGCATATTAGGATGTGTTTTGAGAAAGCCTAAACTTTAGCAGAAAACTTCACTAGAGAGTACTTTCTCTACCATGGCTCATTCCTCTCATCAAATGAGGGCTTTTTTATGACAGTTTTGATGCAAAATCACAAGGTATTGTCATTTGGCTCCTTTGGACTTCTTTTTGTTTCCTAATCCTAAAAAAATAATAAAGGGACTCATTTTTACTTCAATTAATAATAGAATAAGGACCACATGGAAAAAGTTCAGTTCCTAGGAATTTCAACATTTTAGGAATGGACTAAGTAGTTTTTTAATTTGATGGGGCTCATATTGAGAAGTAAGTTGATACTTTTTATCTTTTAATTCCATTTTTCATGAATGTTTTGAGGTCTTCTCATGTAACTGATAATTTGGGGCTGATAATGATTCAGTTTATGTTCTTTCTTGAACTCTGAAATCAATTTTAAATTACACAGCGTGAAAAAGGACTAGTATTTGCATAGAAAAGTAGCAGTCAGTGTTTTTTTTTTTGGTGCTTAACATTTTTTCTAAAGAATTTAATTTTTTCCTGAAACTTTGTGATGTATATTCAGTTCATTTCCCTCTCCTTTCATATTTCTTTTACATTTAATTAACTTTCACCTGGCCTTTTTATAAATTACCACTTAACTCCTTGGCCTAGCAATATATATGAAGTTATTTATGTTTTGCCATAATAGTTTATGTTACTGTTTCTCATAACTTTAAAACTTATTTAAATAACTATTAATGCCTTCATCATATTACTGAATCAATCAGTTATCCTATAAAATGTTTAATGGCCTTCTTTACCTCTTATTGCTATTGCAATGATAAAGTACTCTGAGTTTAAGGGAACATATTTTCTGATGTGAGGGTATTAGTAGCATTTTTATAAGAAAAAATTTTTTTGTCACAGGCAATACAAAGGAAGTTAATCCTGGAACTGTTGATTTCTGAGATATTATAAAAATAATTGCATTCTGAAATCTAATACCTTTGAAAAATTGACATATCTCCTTGGGTATTCAATTTATGAAACATTTTATTTATAAAAATCTATGACTAAAATCTCTTCTCATTAACAGATGTTTAAAAATATTACATATTTATTACCATTAAGTTGTATGACATATATGTAATTCCACCTAATCAAGTGGTTTTCAGTCATTTCTTATTGTATAAGTAAATGAAGCACCTCTTAAATAGATACATATTTCAGTAAGACTAACGTGATCTCTGACTATGTTAGAAACCCCCTCTTTTGAGGTATTAAGTTGTCTGAGTGGTTCTGTGAAATTTTGCTAAGTGAATTTCACAATTCATAGCAGTTACTATTTTCGGATCATCCTTCCTTAAAGAAAATATTGAAGCTGTCCTTAAATTGATAAATAATTTGTTACTAAAAAGGAATGAATGTTACATCTTTTACCTTTGAATTACACTGATCTTATAGAGTCATCATTCTGAGGAAGAACTGTCTTCTCAGCCTGGTGAATTTGCAGAAGAAGCTGAGGATTCTCAATGTAGTTTTAGACTTTTGGTTGAAGAAGAAGGCTATGAAGCAGATAGTGAAAGCAATCCAGACGATGGTGAAACCCAGGATGATGGTAAAATATCACTGAAACACTTGTGACTGGGCCTGCCAGTCAGACTGGTTACTAATAATACCACTTCAGAATTTTGTATTGCTTTACAACTGTAGAAGTTCATTGCATTATCAGTTTATTTGATCCTCACAACAAATTCGGGCATTTGTACATGCAATGTAAAACAGTAAGATATGTTTTGTTGTTACAAACATTCACTGAGTGCCTAAGATCACAGGTAAGGGACAAAGTCCCTGATTTCATTTATATTCCAGTGCAAAAGATGATAATTATAAGAAATAAACAGTATGAAGAATATAAAAGAGTAATACGATACAATAGTAATTGGTTGGACAGGGAAGTCTGAATTAAAGAGTTAGCCAGACAGACATAGGCTGGAAGAGCATTTCATGAAGTTTGTTATAAAAAATAAATAATATAAGGAATTCAAGCCTTCTTTGGTTGCCTCCAAGGATGTTCTAACTGCAGCCCTGCTTGTCCTTAGGATGGAACTGCATTGCCTATGATCTTTAGCTTCTGGGTTTAAAACTTGGGTATAATGGAAAAGACAGATTCATCAGAGCCAAAAGATACCTGGGAAAGTTCCATCTTTATATATGCTGGCCTTATGAATGATCCAGGACTATTAGTCTTCATGAAATTTAGGGTAGTTTATCTTCCTCAAAGTTTACGTTTTCTTTCCCATGGAAAGATAATATTGTCTAAGGACTTAATAGATCTGTGGCCAGTGCTTTTTTTTAAAAAAAAAAAATACTGGTTTAATGATGGGTTTCTTATGATACAGGTGTGATTTTAAAGTGGTAGATTTCCTCTTTTTTATGTTTCTAACTAAATCTCAACCTCAATCTAGGTAGAAATTTACAAATTTCCTAACTATATGAAAAGTGTTCAAGAGCACAGCTATTTTAAGTTTATATCAGTCAAATTTTTTAAGATCAATATAAGTGAAATAATATCTGTTTCTCATTTATGAATACAGAGTTTAAAATTCATCCAACCAAGTAGCTAAACCTACTATTTTCACTGGGAAAGGCTAATTGAGATTTATGTATTTGAGCATCAGAAAGTTTGAGAACATAGTGTTTTTTCCAGTTCTGTTGGAGGGATGTGCTGAATCTGTATCACATGTCAGTAAAAATTACTGTTGATATTATCTGTAGTTTTCTAAAAGGTAAAAGTCACTTTTAAGACTATTCATTAAACTTCAAACTATCCATAAAGCTTAATTATTCAGAATATATACTGTAATCAAAAGTAATGTAGGAAAAAGTTTTGTAAACATCTTATAAATAGCATTTTTGTTACTAAATCTCCTAAATGAGGAATAAACCTGAAATATTTATTTGGTGTTTAGGGAATAAAATAATAATTTCTTTTTCTCTTTTCAGGGTTGACCTTAAAGCCTGAAGCAGAAGGTTTCGGTACATCAATCAGTCCAAATGACTTACTTGAAAATATTAATCAAGGGGAAATAATATATCCTGAGATTTGTATGCTGGAGCTAAGTTTACTTTCTGGTAGTAAAGCTAAACTTGATGTACTTGCCCATGTATTTGAGAGTTTTTTGAAAATTATCAGGCAGAAAGAAAAGAATATTTTCCTGCTCATGCAACAGGTAAAAAGATGCACCATGTGTGATTGAGATTTATCAGACTCAAACTTCAATTACCTATCTATTATTTATAATCCAGCTTGTCTGAAAATTACTTGCGATGATTATGTATCTTTTTTAATTCTTTAGGTATTTTTACCTATGAGTGATACTCTAAAGTCTTCTAATTCCATATTTCTTTGAAGTGGCATAAACATTAATGTTGTCATTAATGAATCCTTGTATATTTCTGAGAATGGGTAGCATTCTAAAAATTGCATGTAATTTTAATGTATGTCCTTATTTGAAAAAATCAGAAAATTAACACTATGAAAAAGAAAAGTATAATTCTACACATAGCATTCTTTCTAATCATATTGTATGTATGTGTATGTGTATATATACACACAGGAGAACTCATCAAATAATTTATTGTGGTATAATAGTTATTTCATGCTTCCATGAACTATTAGACATTTAATTTCTAATGTTTCATTTTTTAATCTTTAGGGAACTGTGAAAAATCTTTTAGGAGGGTTCTTGAGTGTTTTAACACAGGCTGGTTCTGATTTTCAAGGTGAGTTTAAATAATAACTTTGAAATTATTTTGTTATTATGTAAAGAGTTGGTAATCATGACTTCTGTTGACATAGTACTCTGATTTCAAAAGTTATCTCTTTATATATCGACTCATTTATTCCTTAGCTCACTCAATGAGGTAGACATAGTATAAGCATCTTTTTTTTTTTTTTGACAGGCAGAGTTAGACAGTGAGAGAGAGAGAGAGAGAGTTATAGATAGTGAGAGAGACAGAGAGAAAGGTCTTCTTTCTGTTGGTTCACTCCCCTAATAGCCGCCACGGCTGGTGCTGCGCGCTGATCTGAAGCCAGGAGCCAGGTGTTTCCTCCCGGTCTCCCATGCAGGTACAGGGACCCAAGCACTTGGGCCATCCTCTGCTACCCTCCTGGGCCACAGCAGAGAGCTGGACTGGAAGAGGAGCAACCGGGACTTGTACCCAGCACCCCAACCGGGACTAGGACCTGGGGTGCCGGCGCTGCAGGCGGAGGATTAGCCAAGTGAGTCATGGCGCCGGCCTGTATTTTACAGAGTAAAATCTAGATTCCAAGGGATTGAGTTTCCAGTACCATTGTGGGGAAGTAATCCATTCCAGACACTATATTACTGTGTTATCTAATACTGATTATCTATTCTTACTTAGTACTTTCTCAGACAGTTGAGAAATTCAAATTATGATTTCTAACCACAAGGAACCTAAATTTTAGTTGCAGAATTAGGGCTAACATATATTAAATGTTCATTTGAGTTTGATATTTCCTGCTGATTAATTTAAGGTTACCCATGTAGGGCAGGAATATTCATAAGTGATACTGTGTCTTTCACAGGGTACCTTTTCAAGGAGTTCATGATATATATCAACATCTTAGTATTGGTGATGTTAACTTCAGTGACTTTGTTAAATGGCATCTGCCAAGTTTCTTCATTATGAACTGTTTTCCCTTTATAATTAATAAATATATTGTGGAAAGTTAACATGTGACTATGCAAATATTTTTTTTCTATCAGACTTTAACCTACTAATGTTAGCATTGTTTGATGATTCTTGGTAGAAACAGTTAATACTGTGGTACTTGCTTATCTAGTAACAATCTTCTATTTCCATCATTTTTTCCACATTCATTAACAGAAATTATACTGTAGGTTAAAGCTTTCTTTTCTCCCTTATTTACTTATTTTTATATGGGTACATTTATATGTTATCCTAGATACTTAATAAACTTTTTAAAATTATTTATTTATTTGAAAGCAAAGTTACAGAGGCAGAGAGAGAGAGAGTTATTTTCCATCTACTGGTTCAAAATTTTTTAACCTGAAGATATGATTCTGGGGTGGGTGTTGTGGAGCAGTGGGTTAAGTCATAGCCTGCAATGCTGGCATCCCATATTAGTGCTGGTTCGAGTCCCAGCTGCTCTGCTTCCCATCCAGCTCTCTGCTAATGTGCCTTGGAAGGCTGGGTAAAGTATTCTGGATTGACAGTTTTTTACTTTTAGGACTTGGACTGTATCTCTCCTTTGTCTCCTGGTCTCTAGGGGTTTCTGTTGGGAAATCTGCTGTTAGTCTGATGGGAGATCCTTTAAAAGTGATCTGGCGTTTCTCTCTTGCATATTTTAAGATATTCTCTCTAAGTTTTGCTTTTGAGAATTTGACTCTAATGTATTGTGGTAACGACCTGTCCTTCCCTTCCTGTTCCCTCCCCTTCCCTTCCCTTTCCTTTCATCATGCCTATTTGGAGTTTTATGTGCTCCTGTATTTGGATATATGTATCTTCCTCTAAATTGGGGAAATTTTCTGTGTTATTTTCCTAACTAAGTTTTCTAAGCTGTTCATTTTTTTTTCCAAACCCTTAGGAGCTCATAAGACTTGTATGTTTGGTCATTTGAGGATATCCCATAGATCCCAAAGACTTTTTTCAGTCTTTATAATTTTTTTCTTTTTTTTTTATTGTCTCACTGAAATAGTTCAAAAGACCTGTCTTCTGGGTCAGATATTCTTCCTCCTGCCTTACCAACTATGTTGAGGCTTTCCACTGTATTTTTTATTGGACTTATTTAATACGTCCTTTCTACTATTTCTGTCTGAATTGTCTTCAATATCTCTATCTCTTTGTACAATTTCTCTTCCAATGTCTTATATGAATTTCCTTATTTCATATAACTATTTCTCTGTGTTCTTGAGTAACCTAACAATCATTCTTTTGAATTCCTTTTCAGGCATTTCATTTATCTCCTTTTCTTCACAGTCCAATATTAATGTATTCCTATATTCCTTTTGAAGAGTCATATTGCCTTCCTTATTAGGTTTCTTGTGTTTCTGTGTTGGTTTTTATGCATCTAGGGAATGTTTTGGGGGATTTTTCTTTTATTATTATTATTGAAGGCTTTATTCTTGGAAATGTGCCTCTCTGGGTCAGTGGAATGCCTGAGACTTGGGCTGGCATTCTGGGGAGGTGAGCTGGGTGGAGCCAGAGAGCTCTAGCCAGTGTTTGTGGGTGGAGTAAGAGTCCAGAATGACACCAAGATGAGAGTGGTGTAGCACCTCTGGCTGCAGTCAGCAAGGGGAGAGTGTTCTTACTGACTAGTGTATTCTCAATCCAGCCCTTTTTTGTGCCAAGGTGAACCAGCTGATTCATGGCTTAGAGTGAGCTCACAGTGCCTGTGTACCCTACCCACACAAACATGTGCACCATAGAAAACATCAACCCACTTTGTAATGTGTTCCCAGAACCCTCTGCGACATCTATCCACATTAAGTAGGGAACTCTGAGTTTCTGCAGTCAGACCACACAGGTGCACAGGACACCAGCCGCAACCATGTCCCTCTCAGCTCCGTGGCCTGTGCAGCTCCACCTCAGCAAATTGAGACTGGTGAGGAGAGGAGAGAGAAGCAGCATGACCTCCCTTCCTGGAGAAAAGTAGCTACTCAGCCCCCTGCCATTCCCTAGGCCGTACTAAAGGCAGTGAGGACTGTGGACCTCTTCCTCAGTAAAAGCCGCCAGGAGTGTAAGCTTCAGCAGCTTTCTCTCACCTTGCCTGGGGAAATGGCGCTTCCCAGCCTGGTTCTGGCCATGATTATGCAGGGGTCACCAGTGTGGCACAGCCCACAGCTGGCAGCTGTCTGTGTGCTCTCCTCACAGCTCCACAGAGTCTGTAGTCTGTGTTCTGTCTGTTCTGTCTGTTCTCTACTGAAAAGTTTTCATTGCCAGTCCCCTGGTAATGTGGTCAGTCCTTTGTTTTTCTGATATCTGTGGCTGAAGTCAGTCAGTACGACTTCTCCCTATTCAGTCATCTTGGATCTCAGTTAATCTTTAAAAAAAAGAAAAGAGAGACATTTCCATCTTAGCTTTGAGCATTGCTCTTCCCTTAACAATAGCTCTGTTAAGATATAATTCACTTACCATGCAGTTCACTTATTCAGTGTACAGTGTGCATACAGTTCAATGTTTTTTGAGTAGATTCACAGATTGATACAATCCTCACCACAGCCAGTTTTAGAACATTTTAGTCACTTCCAAGAGAAACTTAATCTTTAGCAGTCACTCCCTATTTCCTCTTAACCGGACCCCAGAAACACTTGCAACCTGGCAGTGACTAATCTACTTTCTGTTTCTATAGATAGTTCATATAAATGGAGTATGTGGTCTTTTGTGACTAATGTCTCACTTAGCAAAATGTTTTCAACACTCATCCATGTTTTAGTACTTCAGTTCTTTATAATATATATATATATATATATATATATATATATATATATATATATTTGACAGGTAGAGTTATAGACAGTGAGAGAGAGAGACAGAGACAAAGGTCTTCCTTCCATTGGTTCACTCCCCAAATGGCCACTATGGCCAGCACTGCGCCAATCCAAAGCCAGGAGCCAGGTGCTTCTTCCTGGTTTCCCTTGCAGGTGCAGGGGCCCAAGCACTTGGGCCATCCTCCACAGCCCTCCCAGGCCACAGCAGAGAGTTGGACTGGAAGAGGAGCAACTGGGACTAGAACCAGGTGCCCAAATGGGATGCCAGCGCCACAGGCAGAGAATTAACCAAGTGAGCCACGGCGCCAACCCCCTTTTTCTTTTTTAAGAGAACTAGTTGTCTCACTTAAAAAAAAAGATTTATTTATTTATTTGAAAACAGAGTTACAGAGAGGCAGAGGCAGAGAGAGAGAGAGCGAGAGAGAGAGAGAGAGAGAGAGAGAGAGAAGTCTTCCATCCACTGTTTAACTCCCCAAATGGCCACACTGGCCAGAGCTGATCCAATCCAAAGCTAGGAGTCAGGAGATTCTTCCAGGTCTCCCATGTAGGTGCAGGGGCCCAAGGACTTGGGCCATCTTCTGCTTTCCCAAGCCATAGCAGAGAGCTGGATCGGAGGTGGAGCAGCCAGAACTCGAACCAGATGCCCATATGGGATGCTGACACTGCAAGCAGCAGCTTTACCCACTACAACAAAGCCCCAGCCCCTTCATCATTTGTTTAAACACATTTAGTTTACAGAGAAAGTAAGCAGGTTGCATAGAGAATTTCCACGTTATACCCCTGCCTGCCACTTTCCCCTATTATTAACATCTAACATTAGTATGGTAATATGTGTTACAATCAATAAATCTAAACTGAGCCTTTAACTAAGTCCATAGTTTCAAATATACTGTTTTTATCAGTGTCCCTTTTCTGTTCAAGGATCCTATGTAGGATACTACACTACATTTAATTGTCATATCTCCTTAGGCAATACGAGGCTTTACAGTAAGCTTTTTTATAAGTAGGAGTATACTCTAAAATAATAGCAGTATAATATGTAAATATATAAACCAGTAATGTAGTTTTTATCATTATCAAGTGTTATAAATCATACATAATCAGATGTGCTATACAATTCACAATGCAGATTTATTTACATCAGTACCACCACAAACCATTAGTAATATATTGTGCTATAAATTCACAACAGCTAT
Source organism: Sylvilagus floridanus (assembly GCA_949820135.1). NCBI lineage: Eukaryota > Metazoa > Chordata > Mammalia > Lagomorpha > Leporidae > Sylvilagus > Sylvilagus floridanus. The sequence goes on from OX463240.1 coordinate 50,239,608, forward strand.
GAAATCACTAGGTGACAGAAAATTTTCAGCATCATTATGATCTTACGAGGCCACTACTGTATATGTGGTCTTTGACCAAACTGTTGTTGCACAGCACATCACTGTATTTATATTTAAGAAAGCTGTTGGAAATTTCTTCTAATGATGTAAAAATAAATGTTTTCCTTTTTTGATCTCGTCCCTTAGAGGTTACTCTTTGAGGAGCTCTTGTGTAGATATGCCAGTGGATGTTTAGGGACTCCCCAAATACCTAATAACAACAGCTTTACTTTGAAAGAGTATTAGGGAGGCCGTGCTGTGGCACAGCATGTTAATGCCCTGGCCTGAAACACCGGCATCCCATATGTGCACTGGTTCAAGACCTGGCTGCTCCACTTCCTATCTAGCTTTCTGCTATGGCCTGGGAGAGCTGTAGAGGATGGCCCAAGTCCTTGGGCCCCTGCACCCACATGGGAGACCTGGAAGAAGCTCCTGGCTCCTGGCTTCAGATCAGCACAGCTCCAGCCATTTTGGCCAATTGGGAAGTAAACCACCAGATGGAAGACCTCTCTCTCTCTGCCTCTCCTCTCTCTGTGTAACTCTGACTTTCAAATAATAAATAGAGTTTGTGTATCACCATTTTTCTTTTATGCTAAACTCTATGATGCAATAAGAAAATACTCAGTTTATTATATTTTAGTATATTTTTAAAATCTTTAGTACTTTCACTTTTATTTCTGTTACTTAATTTTCCATTTAGTGAGTGGTAGGTAAACATGTAAGTGGGATAAACATCTCAAGGTAATAGACTGTTTTATAGTATGTGGTGACTGTAAACATATTTAACAAATGTTGTATTTATTGATGCTTCTTTAATGAATGCCTTAGTTTGTAGCTAACCCATTTTTAAGAAAAGTAATCTTGCTTTTGTCAGTTGGTTTGCATTTAGTTATATTATTTCTTTGGTAAATTTTGCAACTACTAAATTGTTTATAACACACTCAAAATGTGATGGTAATATTTGATCTCTTTCAGTGTATCTGCTTGTACACTTCCTATAAATTAAATGTGTGCTAACTTAATTTTTCCCTTCTTTCTTTAATTTAGCATGCCAGAGAGTGTTGGTGGATCTTTTAGTATCTTTGATGAGCTCAAGAACGTGTTCAGAAGATCTAATCCTTCTTTTGAGAATATTTCTGGAGAAATCTCCTTGTACAGTAAATATACTATGATTTTTTACATTTATTGCTGATACCCTAATATAATATATCTTTTAGTTATTTGGAAACTTATCTCTTGATGTGGCCATTGCTACCTAGTCAATTCCATATTTGTATGAAGTGCTCAATTATTTTATTATTTGCATATAGTATAACCTCTTAAATTCAATTTTAACTAATCCTATCCCTAATCTTTTTGCTTAAGAAATGCCAACAACTTTTAATTACTACAGATAATTATAGGTAATCAACCACGTTAAGGATTATCTTTTTCTAAAAAAAATTTGCGCTTCAGTTATCTTCTACACTATTCCATTGGTGTAGCTTAGTGACTTTTAGTAGCTATGAAACACATTTTTATAGTGGAATCTTGGGTAGAATTGTAAGCAAATCAAAGGAAAAGTTTGGAGCTACTTTGCGTGAGGCAGGATTAGCTGTTCCAGAGCTCTGCCTCCTTTATCACACTCTCTAGTTCCGTGGCCTCTGACGGAGCTCTGTGAAACAGGAGTTAAAATCCCCTAGTGTGGATCTTTGAGAACTGGCTGTTACTTTTGGAATGCTTCTGTTACCTCTTCTGAGTATACCTCATGATAAAAATCAATATTAGATGTTATTTTATGCACAAGTAGTATATTGCATCAGCTTAATCTTTCTCCTTTTTTACTTATCTCTCCTTAGTCATTGTTCTTCCCTTTAATTAAAAGTTTGTTTCCTTTTACCTTCTCCATGCATTCTACATTTCAGTTGAATGAAAAATTTGTAATTATAAATATTTATTTAATTTTTTTATTTTTTTTATTTTTTATTTTTGACAGGCAGAGTGGACAGTGAGAGAGAGAGACAGAGAGAAAGGTCTTCCTTTGCCGTTGGTTCACCCTCCAATGGCTGCCGCAGCCAGCGTGCTGCGGCCGGCGCACCGCGCTCATCCGATGGCAGGAGCCAGGTGCCAGGTGCTTTTCCTGGTCTCCCATGGGGTGCAGGGCCCAAGCACTTGGGCCATCCTCCACTGTACTCCCTGGCCACAGCAGAGAGCTGGCCTGGAAGAGGGGCAACCGGGACAGAATCCGGCGCCCCGACCGGGACTAGAACCCAGTGTGCTGGCGCCGCAAGGCGGAGGATTAGCCTGTTGAGCCAAGGCGCCGGCCTGTAATTATAAATAATATAATTAAAACCTTATTTCAGTTTCCCAAATACAGATAAAAAAAAAATTTGGGGAAAAGCATGTGAAATCAGTTGGAAAGTAATTGAGCAATCAATTTTACTAATTCAGTCATGTATAATATCGTTCAGAAATCTGGAGAATTTTAAAGATCTCTAAGATATCTGTCCTTAAAAAATAATTTAACCTAGTGATTAAGATACTGGTTAAGAAGCCCTCCCACACTGAAGTACTTGGGTTTGATACCTGGCTCTGCCTTTTGACTACAGCTTCCTGCCAGTGCAGATCCTGAAAGACAATGTTGATGGCTTAAATAATTGCATTACTGCCATCCATGTAGGAGACCTGATTTAGTTTCCAATTCTTGCCTTGGCCTTGTTCAATCCTGGCTATCCATTTTGGGTATTTGGGGAATGAACCAGCACATGGCAGCTCTTGGGCAGACACACTCACTCTCTCTGTCAATCTTTCTCCATCTCAAGTAAATAAATTAATTACATTAAATGTAAAAAAAAATTGAGAGAAGAAATCTTAGTCTATCTGGAAATAAATATCTTTTTTAAGTAGAATTGATTCCTGATACAATTACTGTATTTAGTTTATAATACTTAAAGCCAACTTATTAATCTTAGATATATCATAAAAGCATCTAATTTTAAAATAAATAAACCAGGGACCAGCATTGTGCCTTAGCGGTTTAAACCATTGCAGGCATCCCATGTGAGGACCAGTTCAAGTCCCAGCTGCTCCATTTTTGATCCATCTCCCTGCTAATACACCTGGGAAAGCAGTGGAATATGGCCCAAGTGCTTGGGTCTCTAAGACCCATGTGGGAGACCATGATGGAGATTCTGACTCTTGGCTTTGGCCTGGCCCACCCCTGCTTTTGCAGCCATTTTTTGGAGTGATCGATGGAAGATATCTCTCTCTCTCCCTCTTTCTTTCTCTCTCTCTTCACTCTGCCTTTCAAATAAGTAAATAGATCTTTAAAAATAAATCAACCAGAAGAGGTTACATATTTTAAAAATGAAATGTTTCATACTTAATTTTTACACAAAATTCCAAAAATACAAAATGGAAATTTTAAAGATGTAGTAGATAAGGAAATATTTAAATGGGAATGCTAATACATATTGCTGTGTATATATTTTCACATATAACCTGAATTTTAAGATTATTATGTACCTTGTTACATGATTGCATACTTCTGTTTTTCTTTTTCTCTAGGAAATTCTTCTTCTGGGTATTCTGAAAATTGTTGAAAGTGATATTACTATGAGTCCTTCACAGTACCTAACCTTCCCATTACTGCAAACCCCAAATTTAAACAATGGTGTTCCTTCACAAAAGTGTCCTGGGATTCTAAACAGTAAGGCCATGGGATTATTGAGAAGAGCACGAATTTCACGAAGCAAGAAGGAGACGGATAGAGAAAGTTTTCCTCATCGGTTGCTTTCCTCTTGGCACATAGCTCCTATTCACTTGCCATTGCTGGGGCAAAACTGCTGGCCACACCTATCAGAAGGTTTCAGCATTTCATTGTGGTTTAATGTGGAGTGTATCCATGAATCTGAGAGTAATTCAGAAAAAAGAAAGAAGATAAAGAAAAGAAACAAATCGTTAATCTTACAAGACAGCAGTTTTGATGGAACAGGTATGATAAGTTTATCTGAATTACACACTAATATTTGTAGATGGCAGTTTTGATTGTGCATTAAAGAATAGACAACAGTATTCTAGTTTGTTCTTGATACATTCTTCACCTTACTGGCCTTATTTAGGGCTGACAGGCCTTGACTTACCAAAGTCTGAACTGTCAGGTAGCCTTCAAATCTCCATTTCCTTCTGTACTTTGATCTTTTGGTAGAGTGCTGCTGGGATCATCAGTCCCATTTCTTACGCCTTTCCTGGTCCCATTATTGGATCAGGATGGCTCCTGATATTAGAAAAGGCAAGGATACAACTCTACAGTCACTCTTCTGTCTGCTGTTTCCAAACGCCTATTAGCCCCATTCCTTGCTTCTTTATTTTATTTCAAGTTCTCCTTCCCGTCTATGTCTTCCTCCAATGCCCTCTCCTGTTTCCTGTGATGGAGTGTTTAAATCCATCAGTCAATTCTCCAAAGTTATAATAAATTTTGTTCCAGTCTTTGGCCTTTGGCCCAGTGGTTAAGAGGCTGTAATTCCATATCAGAGTACTTGAGTTCAAGTACCAACTTCACTCTGATATCAACTTCCTAATGTAGACCCAAGGAGTAACAGTAGTTGGATCTCTGCCACCCACATGGGAGACTTGGATTGAGTTCCCGTCTCCTAGCTTTAACCTGGCCGCTCCTTAGTGTTGTAATCTGGAGAGTGAACTAGCAGATGGGAGCATTCTCTCTCTGTTGCCCCCCTTTCTCTCTGCCCCTCAAAAAAAAGTTTATTCTAATAATTTGTATAACTAAAGCATCACTATTATGTTGCCACAAAACTATGTCTTCTTCCTATTTCACAAGGGTAGAAAGAAACTCTATTAAAAAGAAGCTTATGGTGATGAGAAGTAAGCTAGGTAGGATAATTTCTAGGGTCTGTGGAATCAATGAAATGACTGGATGATGCAAATATGTAGAGTTTTAAACATACATGGAGAGTCAGGCCTTAATAATTCTTCCTCCCACAGTTCTTACCCATTGAAGCCTCTGTTTCAGGACAGTAGACCTCTACTAGTGTCTGATTTCATTGACCTATAAATAGAAAGGAAAATCCTTAATGACTCTGTCAAGATTGAAGTAGGTGATGTTATCTGCTATCCGTGTTTGGAGATCAGCATCCATTTTTTCCACAGATACCTTTCCATATTATTAACATAGCATAATACTTTATGTATTTTTATGGATTAGCCTAGGAAGCTAAACATTTTAAAAATTTAGAAAATAATTTTTAATATTTAAGATAGTTATAGAATTTCCTTTTGTAGTTTGAATTTCGCCACCTAAGAATCAGTAGCTCTGAACTGATATTACATGTGATAGTATTGATGCTGCTGCTTTCTAATGTGCGTTGAGCTCTTTGTATGTGCATAGCTTCACTCATCTCTTTCCAAATGTATTTTAAAGCAATTGGGTCAGTAGGGTAAGTGATCACATTGTTTGTATTTGTAGGTGAAGTTAAGCAGAATGACCGGATTATATAGCAGATAAGTTATAGAAAGGGAGTTAATTTCATTTGTCTTTAATTCAGAGCTTAAACCTCACTTCTCTACTATAATCTATGTGGATTACTTTTTCATATTTTAATATGGACCATCCCAATGTAAGTAGTCTCTTACAAAATGGATATACTCAATGAACTGAGAAAAATAAGGATTAGGACCTTTAAAAACTTTTAAAGTGTCAGAGAACATACATTATAGAAAGATAGTTTTATGTAGTAGATACTTAAAAACTTTTGGAAAGATATGAAAAAAACATTATAGCAATAACCATATCTTTTGCCATTAAAACAACTGTGCCTTTGAGCAAGTTATTTAATCTTTCAGTGCTTCAATTCTGTCACCCCCAAAATGGAAATAATAATATTTACCTCATAATATTATTGTGTGCATTAGGTTAAGAAATATCTGTTAAGATATTAGGTTAAGAAATATCTACTCTACAGTTTCTAAGTATAAACCAATGTTTGTTGTAGTCTTTTGTTAGTACAAGTTCAGATTTTCTATGAAAACACTTTTCTTTAATGTCACATGAGACAGGAGTTCTTTCTGAGTAGTTATGCACCTAGAATAGGCTCAATGCACTTTAGACTGCATCATCATCAGTACTATCACATGCCATACTATTTCTTAGGTAGCAAAATCCAAATGCACTTTTAGGAGTTTTCTATTTGTATCCTTGACAGTAGTTCTAAAAATTACTTTTAACTTTCCTTTTTTTAGGATTATTGTCATTGCTAGAGGGAATATTTTAAAAATTGGTGATGGCTTTACCTGTTGTAAAATGGCTACTAATATTTATATAATATAATATCAAGTAATAATCCTCTTCTCTAAAAGTCTGAGCCTTTAGACACATAGGTTGTATTTTTATTTATGTTAATATAGCTTTACATAAACCCATATGCATTGTAGAACAGTTAAGTCATCATATATATTCAGGTTTGTCTGGGTTTTAAATGATGAGAAAGAAAAATCTGGATGAACAAACAGCTAGCACAAAATTTATAGCACTGATCTTAGCTTGCCTTGAGGAAAGAATAATGTAGATAAAGTTTCAGAATCAAGTAGCACTTACATTCGATGTTCACTCACTAAAGAGTCTAAATATGTACTATATTCAGATAGTACAATTTTTCAGAAATATTTTTAATATAAGCTTTTTAAAAAAACAAGCCATTATAATAAATTTAGGATGATTTATATAGTATGAGGCAAATGACACCAAGATTAATGAAGTTACAGTGGCTTAATCCAATTGACAAAAGAAGCTAAAAGAAGCTTGGTATAGATTAGAAGAGTTCATTATAGTGACTTTACAGCAGTCTTGCCATGCTCAAAATTGTCCTCAGTTATTATGTATTTTTAAAAATTAGATAACTTTAAGACATTCAATTACTATAATTCATCCCCATTTTTTTTGAGTTAATATCTAAGCTTTGGAAATTTCATTGTTCAGAATAGGCCAGGTTCAAATGTTTTGTGTAAAATAGTCTGCTACAAATGAACAACCATGCTTGTATTCTTTCAAATTCACTTTTCCAGTCAATTTTCATTAACTATTTTACTGATCATTTCTGATATCTTTTTCTCATAGACCATGACAGACCAGAAAGTGCAGAATACATACATCCTGGTGAAAGACTTATAGAAGAAGGCTGTATTCATATAATTTCACTGGGATCCAAAGCGTTGATGATTCAAGTGTGGGCTGATCCCCATAATGGCACTTTTATCTTTCGGTATTGATTATCCTGAACCCCTAATGAATAGATCATGTATTTGAATAATTCATGTAAGAGGCATTGATGTGAAATCTAGTAAAAATCATTATAGCAAAAGAGAAAAATCTTTAAAAAAGAAACCGCTTTCTAATAGTTATTAATATCGTTTTGTAACAGTATGTTTTTCTACCCTCAAGCCTATAGTTAAGCTCTAAAATAGATTATGTTAATTCTGTTAGATTTTAGATCAGCTACTTAATTGAACTCTTATTCTACAGAAATATTCTCTCAGATAGCAGTGGTCTTAAGATGTTGCTATTAATAGACATGTTTTTCATGTAAATTATATATTTAATAGCCACTATCTAGTAAGTTTTTGTCCTCTTCCTATCTTTATTAAGTAGTATAGATACAAGTCTTTTATTTGTTCTGAATGATTATGAATATTATGATGGTTTGTATAAAAATCAAAGCTAAAGAGATCAACATGTCATTTGGGAATATATGATTTGTAAACATTATAAATATTATATATATCATATCCTCATTCTTTTGGTAATCCCTCAAAGTACGTTAGACCTCTAACACATCTGGAATTTGGACATTTAGGTATAATAAGTGTTTATTTTTTTCTATGAATCAAATATTACAATGTAGTTTCTTAAAAGTTCATGAGTATATAAATAATAAATATTGGTTACAAACTAAATTCTGAAAATTATTTCCTAAATTATTAACGTCAGCCAATGAGCCTAACCTATTTTCATTCATTAATTAAGGTGATAATAGAATAAAATAAGCAGATTTTGATGTGAAATAAATGTTCTGACTTTTCAAAGTAGTTTCTTTTGAAGAACTCATTTTTAATTTCTCAATCTTTAGAATTGTAGTTACTACTCATATGTTAAATACTGAGGTAAGAATTTTCATGTTTTAAACTTAGGCCTTTTCTGTTTTTCTGTAGTGTGTGCATGGATTCAAATGATGATATGAAAGCTGTTTTACTAGCTCAGGTTGAATCACAGGAGAATGTTTTTCTCCCAAGCAAATGGCAACACCTAGTACTCACCTATTTACAGCAGCCCCAAGGCAAAAAGAATATTCATGGAAAAATCTCCATATGGGTGTCTGGACAGAGGTAAGAAACATTTTTAGAAAAGACACATTCTAATCTCAGTTATATCTTTAAATTTAATTAGTCCATGGTAACTCCTGAAATGGATTATAAAAAACTGTACTGAAAATTTACTATATATTGATAAAAAGAATTTGTATCAGAAATGTTTTTTTTTCATTTATCACTTTCAAACAAAATAAATCTCCCATAGAAGTAGTTATTGAAAGTTAATATTTAGGATTTTAAATTTTAATTAATTAATTTATTTATTATTTAAAATAATAAATAAGTTGCAGAAAGAGGGAGAGAGAAATTTTTCATCCACAGGTTTACTCACCAAACGGCCACAGTAGCTCTCATTAGACCAGGCCAGAAGCTTCATCCAAGTCTCCCATACCGGTTGCAGGGACCCAAGCATTTGGGCTACCCTCCACTGTTTTCCCAGGTGCATTAGCAGAGAGCTGGATCAGAAGTGGAAATTCCAAGACATAAACTGGTTCCTATCTGGGATGCTGACATTGCAGGTGGCAGCTTAACATATTACACCACACTGCCAGCCCCTAATATTTCAGCTTAAGAAAAATACAGAAAACCTGGACATTTAAGCATTATATGTAGTATTATTAGATCAAGGAACAGAATCTATAATGTTGTCTCTCAAGCACATGTATTATAAAAATCACAAGGAAATATTTCAAATGGCTGATAAAGCTATTACCTAAATTAGACTTTTTAAAAAATCAGAATTACAAGAGAAAAATATAAGCCACAGTATCAGGAGATAGATTTAAGTAGAAGCCTAGAAATATGCCAAGTGACGTAGTCAGGTAGAGTATGTGTGATTTAACATTTTGTAGAATATCTCAATTTAAACTTGAACCTTCAATGAACCATAAGGTATCTTGGATTTGTATGAGTTGGAAAGTATTTTAATGAATGAGATAATATGAAAGAGGACACAGAACTTCAAATTAGGGTAACATGGGAGATAATCAAGCTAGCTGGAAGAGCCTAAGTTGAATGAGAAAGAAAAATAAATGAATATGGTGAAGATACTGGACAGGAAATTTTGAATGCTAAGCTGTTAAGTCTAGATTTAATCAAAGGGAATGCAATACACTGAGTAGTGATTATTGTGTAGCTCTTTGACTAGATTTTTATATACATTATCTCCTAGTGCTTTCAAAAATCCCTCAAACTAGATTAGACCATAGAAGTAGTATATATCTTAGCACAAAGTAATCTGTTTTTTTAAGATTTATTTATTTGAAAGAGTTACAGAGAGGAAGCAGAGGCATAGAGAGAGATCTGTCATCTGCTGTTCACTCCCAAATGGCTGCAATGGCCGAGGCTGGGCCAGGCTGAAGACAGGAGCTTCACCCAGGTCTCCCACGTGGGTGTGGGGCCTAAGGACTTGAGCCATCTTTACTGCTTTCCTAGGCAAGGAGCTGTATTGGACGCTGAGCAGCAGGACTCAGACAGACACCCATATGGAATTCCAGTACTGTAGGTGGTGGCCTAACCTGCTATGCTGCAACACTGGCCCCAAGTAATCTATTTTTATTCATTCCTTTGTTCAGTCATCTCATATCTATTGAGGAATTACTGTGTGCTAGGCACTAGTGCAGGAGGCTGCAGGTATTGATTGCTTACAGCTGTCAAGCCTCAATAATAGAGAAGGGTAGCCAGTCCGCAAGATCTTCCATTGGAAAGAGCAGGCTTTGAGAGGATTTTGTTTTATTCAATTAAAAAAAAAATTTATGGAAGCAAGCATTGGCCTACTAGTTAAATTGCTACTTGGATCACCCACATTCCATATAATAGAACCTGGGTTTGTGTTCCAGCTCCACTCCCAATTTCAGCTTCCTGCTAATGTATATACCCTAGGAGGTACATGAGCAGGAGATGGCTCAAGTAGCTGGGTCCCTGACACCCATGTGTGAGACCTGGATTGAGTTCTAGCCTCCTAGAATTGGCCTGACCCAACCCCAGCTATTGTGAGCATTTTGGGGAATGAACCAGCAGATGAAAGATCAGTCTCTGTCTCTGTGTCTGCCTCTCAAATACATAAAATTATTTTTAAATGCCTGAACATGCAAATTAATGGCTAATTTCCATACTCCAAATAAAATGCTATCTGGAAAGTTCTGTCTTTTTTTTATAAACTTATCTTTGCATTCCATTTTCTTTGATTTTTTTTAAGATTTATTTATTTATTTGAAAGGCAGATTTACAGATAGGCAAAGAGAGAGAGAGAGAGAGTTTTCCATCCTTGGTTCAGTCCCCAAATAGCTACAACTACAACTGCTGTGCTGATCCCAAGCCAGGAACCAGGAGTTTCTTCTAGGTCTCCCACGTGGGTGCAGGGCCCAAGGACTTGGTCCATCTCCTGCTGCTTTCCCAAGCCATATCAGAGAGCTGAATCAGAAGAGGAGCAGCCAGGACTAGAACTGGTGCCCATATGGGATGCTGTCACTGCAGGCAGTGGTTTTACCCACAATGCCACAGCACTGGCCCCAAAAGTTCTGTCTTCACACTTACCTAAACCTGAAAGGCAGCTACAGCCAGTCAGTAAATTTGTTTCCAGAAACTTAGATTAGATCAACTGGAGTTGGTGATAGAGCTGTGAGTAGACAAACTCTCCTCCTGGTGTTTCTCATTTCTTAAGCTGTTAACATGTGCCAGTACTATAGTCGGCATTTTGTGTAGATTACATTATTGAATCCTAAAGCACTATGCAGTAAGTATGTTATTATCTCTACATGAGACAACTGAGACCTAGAGATCGATAATTTAACCTACCTGTGCCACAAGTAAAGATTGAAGCATGAACCTGGAGTGTCACCCTAGACAGAACTCATGCTTTGAAACCCTATGCTGTACTGCACCTGCAGCCACTTTCTGAATCAGAATACCAAACTGATATAGGGACGCTAAGTGAATTATTGGACATGTTCTGAGTGAGAGGTTAGGTTTTTGTTGTGGACAGTTCTGAAGTTAGTGAGTATGGTCTTCCATATATATGGCATTTGTGGGTTTGTTGTTGTTTTCCACTCTCCCACTATTTCTGCATTCCTTTGAAGATTTTTTTTTTTTGCCATTGGGTATAAAGTAATGATTTCATTAGTTACTAGAACAGTAAGCAAATCACTAAAGGCAAATATATTATTCTGTTGACAAATTTGGTGCTATCATTTTTAGTTTCTTAGCTATAGAGTAATTTCTACAAAGTAATACAAGAGGAATACAAGTGTCATTAATACATAGTGATACCAAGAAATGACTTACTAATATTTTCTATCCAATATTATTTCATAAACAACACACAGATAAGGCAGAAATATATGATTAATGGGTACTTAGTGTTTGTTGGATTTATTTTGCATTCATCTTGAAATGTTTTCTTCTACCTTTAGAAAAATGATATTAAGTCATAATGCCATTAGATGGCAGTAGTGTTTCAGTCACAACCATTTATTTGATTCAAGTCCCAGACTGACTCAGCTCTTTCTTTTATTTAAAAAACTTCCTATTAAAATAGTTAAATGTGTATGTTAAATATAAAACAGAGAACCTTAGGAGAAAATTTAAAATAAATATATACAAAGTTGAGTTTCTCATTAAAAGCTAGCAGTGTTAGCCTATTCTAAGTCTTCATCTTATGCATAAGCTGTGTCTTTATTATTGCTATTATATTAATATAGAGTTTAAGACATTCCTAAAGTAGGACAGAGCTTGGTAATCAGCAGTTTAACTAGATAGGAAGTCTTCCTGGTTTGAGGGTGTCTATCTGTGAGATTCTTTACCTTTTCTGGGACTCTATCCTGGAACCTTTATCAGTGAAGGCAAAAAGGGTTCTAATCAAAAGTTCTGTAATTACTTAGCATTGAAAAAATAGGAAATGCAAAAAGCATTGCCATTTCTGTGGCCACCAGAGTAAAGCTTTTCTGATTTGTCTTCAAATCAGTGGAGGATGGCCCAGGTCCTTGGGCCCTGCACCCCATGGGAGACCAGGAGAAGCACCTGGCTCCTGCCTTCGGATCAGCACGGTGCACTGGCCGCAGTGCAGCGGCCGCAGCGGCCATTGGAGGGTGAACCAATGGCAAAAGGAAGACCTTTCTCTCTGTCTCTCTCTCTCACTGTCCACTCTGCCTGTCAAAAAAATTTTTTTAAGTAAAAAAAATAAAAAAGAATTCTTAGTAGTAATACTCCCTGAAACTAATGATTTAACTTTGTTTTTAATATAGAAAGTCTGATGTTCCTTTGGATTTTGTGCTTCCAAGAAAAACAAGTTTGCCGTCTGATAGCAATAAAACATTTTGCATGATTGGACATTGTTTATCATCCCAAGAAGAGTTTTTGCAATTGGCTGGAAAATGGGACCTGGGAAATTTGCTTCTCTTCAATGGTATGTTTTCCTCTTTGAAGCATTTTCAAAAGAAATTCTTGCAATTAACAAATAACCTAGGCTAAAATATTGATCTCTGTTCTTTCATCTGTATGAATTAATGATTAAGGTACATTTTAAAGTATATTAACATTTTTGTAATCTAGATGTGTTTTATAATTGATATATATGCTTAATGTAAAAATACATTCCCTCCCCTGCCCCACTCCTAAAAAAGAGAAGCTTATATTAAGTCAACATTATTTTACAGTCCTGAAAAATGCAATATTATAGCTAGTAACCTTAGAATGGTTGTCTCTTTTATTTATATTAATATATATATATATATATATATATATTCAGACAGAAAATTTTAGGGAAAAAGGAAACATGATTTTTAAAAAAATGTCATTAAACCTGGCACACTTACTAGTATCCAGATAGTATTCATTGACTAGGCAGGAAAGAATAAAAACATCATTTCAAATTTAATATTAAAATGGAATTTACCCACATACAATTTCCATTTTTTCAAAAACAAACCAAACCAAAAACCTGTTTTGTAGCTTAAGGAACCCATAGAAATTTTATTAATTTTTATCAAGAGCTTCACAATTAAACTTTGTATATATTAATCTTCCATTATAGTTGTCATAGGTAATTTTCTTATTACATTAACTTACAAATTGAAGCTATAAATTTTGTGAGGTAGAGTAAACAACTGAAATAATTTGGCAAAAATAAAAAGTTTCTTCTTTTAATGAAAGGTTCTGCTTAGAGTGTTTTAAATAACTTTATTTTTTTGCCATTCAGGAGCTAAGATTGGTTCACAAGAGGCATTTTATCTATATGCTTGTGGACCCAACCATACATCTATCATGCCGTGTAAATACGGCAAGCCAGTGAATGACTACTCCAGGTACATTAATAAAGAAATTTTGCGGTGTGAAGAAATCAGACAACTTTTTATGACCAAGAAAGATATGGACATTGGTCTCTTAATTGTAAGTTTCAATTGTATAAGTTTTAACTTTATAGTAACTGTATGTAGTTGTATTTATTGAAATGTAGTATATTTGCTGAAATGTACAATTAGTGGTAAATTAGATAAAGTTTTTCATTTTGTTCCTTAGCACTTTTTTTTCTTAGAATATTTCTTTTTGAAAACATCTGAAACACTTTGGTCTCTAGTCAAAATTTGTTTCAGGTTTTAGTTTATTTCATACCCACTGATCATTCAGGAAAAATGTTGATACAGTTATATACAGAAAATATAACTAGCTGGCCTGACATACACATAAAAAGCATTGCTCATTGCATTTCCTTTACATGCTTACAAAATGTTAATTTTGAAATATTAATGTTCATTTATAGATTACATGTAATCAGGTTTTAGAAAACATATTTGTATCAGTAACAACTAAGAATTTTGCTTTCTAACTATTACTAATTCCAGTTAATGTGAGAATCTGTTGCTTTTTATACATTGTTGTAATGTTTTATTCTACAGTTTAGGAACTACTGCTGGGGTTTATCATTATAGCTCATGTTGAATCATAATCTTAGGAGACCTACAAAAAACTGGTACATCTGGCCATGAAACTGTATTCCTCCTTCTTGTGTTTCTGTGAAAATACACATCTGTAGCAAAATATGCAGAGTAGATAACTATAGAATTTATATAAAGCTCTGACATTAGGCATATAGCCCTTTTTTCTCAAAAGAATATTTTAAAATGGTGATTGGGGATGGTGGGGGCCAGGGATGTTAAATGTTCTACAGTGCATGAGCACTACTGTATAACAAATTATTATCCCATCCCATTCCAGCATTGAGAAAGATACTATAAAGAAATGGTTCTCAAACTTGAGTATGTATCACAGTCACCCCAAGGGCTTGTTAAAACCCAGATTGCTGGGCATGAGCAATTCAGGCCTGAAATATGGCCCAGGAACTTACACTTTTACTAAGTGCTTAGGTGGTGATGTTTGGGGACCACACTTTTGAAAATATCTGCATTAGTGAAAATGAGGAGCTTACACAAGTGTTTGTTTAACTCTCATTTTAAGCATTGTCTCCTTTATACTTTTATTTTTCCTGAAAATAACATAGGTCATATAAGTCATAAAATTCAGCAGAAATTATCACAAATGAAAATTCTAAGGTTTTTATAGGAAAACTTTTTTGAAAGCAAGTTCACTAAGCCTGACTAGTAGTTTGGGGTTGTGAGGTCATGAAAGAGTGGTCAGGCAGAGGTGGTGCTCACCTGTCAAGGTATGATGTCAGCTTTTTACTGAATGTTACTGCAGTCTGAGACTTTATTTTTCCAACACTATCACATGCAGCAAACTGTGTAGTTGGTCTAGTTGCTATACAGACATATCTCTGACAAAACTGTTTTTCATTTGCTGCAGGTTGTAAATGATCATAGCCCCACTGACTTCTGTGAAAGACACTGAGTGTGTCTTATTTCTGTGAGCCTGGGCTTGGCAGCTGCTGCTAAAAGAGTACTTCAAAATACATTCTACTTTTAAAATTTACTTATTTTTAAAGTAGTTTAGGGAAGTTTGGCAGGGAACTAGAAAATGATTGAAACTACCCTCTGCATGAGAGAAATATTCAAACTTCTATTTACTTTTAGTTAACTTTGATAAGAATCTGGGATTTTATTCTAGTAGGAAGACCTAGTTTAGAGTCATTTTCAAATGAGAAGCCAGGCAGTGAGCAAATCCAAAACCAAAAATTTTGGGTAACTTGACCTACAGTTCTCAATATTGTAAATCCTTAGAACAATGGCTGGTGTGTAATGAGTATGGTATAAGACTTAGCAGTTATTAGTTGTAAGTATGTCTAATTTCATACATATTCTAAACTGATCCAAGCTGGAATCCTTCTATATCTTGATATAGTTTGTGTTAATGATCACAGCTCAATAAAACTGATCATTTCCTTTGTGGGGAACAGCCTTGTTTCTCCTGTTTGTTTAGCAATTGTCTTTTTTAAAACAAAGAAAAAGATTAGTTGTGTGCGTTTTTACTTTGAGATGTTTATTTTCTAATTAATAATATGCCTTTTAAATTTTGTTTCAAAATAATTTATGTTTCAGGAAAGTCTTTCAGTTGTTTATACAACTTACTGTCCTGCTCAGTATACCATCTATGAGCCAGTGATTAGACTTAAAGGTCAAATGAAAACCCAACTCTCTCAAAGACCCTTCAGCTCAAAAGAAGTTCAAAGCATCTTATTAGAACCTCATTTTCTAAAGAATCTCCAGCCTACTGAATGTAAAACTATTCAAGGCATTCTGCATGAGATTGGTGGAACTGGTATATTTGTTTTTCTCTTTGCTAGGGTAAGAATCGCTATATTTTTTTTAAAAGAAAAATGACTCAATTCATTGATAAAGAGTGTTTTGGATTACAAAAATGAAAGCTATGCTAAAACTGTTAAACTTTTAAGATTAAAAAAGTAGCATTAAGGATGTCATCTAGTTATTTGTCATAAGATTTCTTCTAATTTAAGAATATTTTAGGCCGGCGCCGTGGCTCAACAGGCTAATCCTCCGCCTTGCGGCGCCGGCACACCGGGTTCTAGTCCAGGTTGGGGCGCCGGATTCTGTCCCGGTTGCCCCTCTTCCAGGCCAGCTCTCTGCTGTGGCCCAGGAGTGCAGTGGAGGATGGCCCAAGTGCTTGGGCCCTGCACCCCATGGGAGACCAGGGAAAAGCACCTAGCACCTGGCTCCTGCCATCAGATCAGCGCGGTGCGCTGGCCGCAGCGCGCCGTCCGCGGCAGCCATTGGAGGGTGAACCAACGGCAAAGGAAGACCTTTCTCTCTGTCTCTCTCTCTCACTGTCCACTCTGCCTGTCAAAAAAAAAAAAAAGAATATTTTAGGAGTTTTCTTATATCCAAAAACATAACTGAAACAATTAACTGTTAAATGTATGAGATTTAAAGTTATAAGTGCTGTAGTAGTGACACAAAATAAATGTTTTTATAAAATAAAGTTTTTGAAACTTATTCCTTAAAACTTTCCAATGTAGGGAGAAAAAAGACAAGGTAGATTCTAAAAATGTAATTTATTTGGGTTTGAAGTATTTTGAAAGAAGAGAAATACAGAAAGTTTGACTCAAGCTGTAAATACCATTTTAAAACAAGCCATTTAATTATCTTTTCTGTTTAGTTATTTGAAGGCAGGAACAGTATCTTCCCTGACACAAAGTTGGCAGTCAGTAGCTCTATTGACTATTTCATGCATTGCTGAAATCTGTAACAGGAGACACAAATAGTCTCACTTTGCTGTGAACCATTTCTGTTTCCTCAGAGTCCATATCTGTTTCATTAAAGCAGCTTTCATCTTGCGTCATCTTCATAATGTCATCTTCATTTTATCCCTAAGTATAATAACTACAATATTATGCAATTTTCACCTTGTCTCCCTAACTGGCTTTCTTTCTTTCAATGGGTCCACCTTTGATTAATTTTGCAATAACAGGCATAATTGGTATTTGTTACTGTTAGCATTTGACCCACTATACTCTGTAAACTGTCTTTTCTTCTCCTTTAATATACTTTTTTTTTGCATTTAGTATTTTGTTAAATAGATTTTCCCCTAGTGTTTTCTTTTTTTAAAGATTTTATTTATTCGAAAGGCGGAGTTACAGAGAGAGAGGGAGATCTGCCATCCACTGGTTCCACTCCTCAAATGGCTGCAAGGGCCAGGGCTGGGCCAGGCAGAAGCCAGGAACCAGGAGTTTCTTCTGGGACTCCTACATGGGTAACAGGGGCTCAGGTACTTGGACCCTCTTTTTATTATTATTAATATTATTTTATTTATTTGAAAGACAAGAGTCACAGAGAGAGGTAGGATAGAGAGAGAGGTCTTCCATGTGCTAGCTCACTTCCCAAGCGGCCAGAGCTGAGCCGATCAGGAGCTAGGAGCTTCCTCTGGGTCCTGGAAGTGGAGCAACAGGAACACAAACCAGCTTAACCCACTGCACCATAATTCTAGCCCCTACTCTAGTATTTTAAAATTAAAAGTTCCTTGTTTAATTTCTCATCAATATTTTTTGAATTTTGTAAAACCTTTGTATGATTTCAAAACGTATAGCCTTGTTTTTTTCCTCTGACATCAAAATATTGAATATAATTTTGTTGATTACTGTTACACAGTGATGAAATCTTAGAGAAAAGGATTATATCTTACCTATGTTTAAGATCTTGATAATAAGACTATTAAAGTATGTTTTCACCTTTAAAACTTAGAAATTTGTTCAGTATCCTTTCTCCTCATCTACAAAAGAAAATCATTTTCCTTAAAAAACCTTACATGTATATAGCTTCTCTTCTAAACTTAATCTCCATGGTCCAGCCAGAGAAGCAACCTGCAGCATCCAGTTGCATCATCAATTTTCATTTTAGGCCTTTACCCCTGTTTTGCCTCTGCTTCATCCCTAGTCTTCATCCTTGGTTTCCAGGATTTGTCTCTTCTTCTGTTACCTGTCCCTAATTCTAACAGAGAAGGGTCAGAACTGGTTTTTGTGGTCTTCAGGCATTCTTATTGTCCCATTCTTTTTTGCCTTTTGTCTTGTTAATAGGTGTGTGTTTCTTCTAGTAGATGTCAGAAAATATTGGTTCATCTGAAGTACAAGGCACAGGATGTGGTTTTTGCTTGTGTGTCCTATATCTTCAACTTTTTAGTAGGCCTTACAAGGCAGGCACAAAGGTACTTCAAAAAGTTTATGGAAAATGGAATTAAAAGATAAGTTTTGGTGCTAAAATTTTGAAATTCATGCATTAGTTTTTCATAATAAGCATTTTTCACAAACTTTTTGAAGATGCCTTGGAAGATGCCTTTTAACTTCTTGTCTCCCACAGCATATAATGCAGAGCCTATTTGTTGATTGATTGATTTATTGAAAACTTGAAGCATTTTTTTTATGTTTCAGGTCACTAATTGTAAAATGCCACTGACCTCTAAAGTTGTTAACGTTATTTTAGCTTGTTCATAGAAGTATATTTGAGAGACTAGAAAACATGGGATTTATGCCTTTCTCTCAGTTTTGTTTCTCTACATTTGTAGTTATAGTACAAACATTTAAAAATATACTATCATAGAAACTGATGGATTGATATTATAGAACCACAGACAATATGTTAAATTTTTATTTTCAACAAATTAAGAGAAAAATGCATCTACTTTTTTTTAGGTTGTTGAACTCAGTAGCTGTGAAGAAACTCAAGCACTAGCACTGCGAGTTCTACTCTCATTAATTAAATACAACCAACAGAGAGTACATGAATTAGAAAATTGTAATGGGCTTTCCATGATTCATCAGGTGTTGATCAAACAAAAATGCATAGTTGGCTTTCACATTTTGAAGGTATGGCCTCATCAAGTTTCATGTGCGCTGTTACTCATCTCTTCATCAAAGTCTTCCAAAAATAATTTTATGTTTCAGATATTTTTTGTTTATTTTTTATTTATTTATTTATTTATTTATTGACAGGCATAGTTAGACAGTGAGAGAGAGAGAGACAGAGAGAAAGGTCTTCCTTCCATTGGTTCACCCCCCAAAATGGCCGATAAGGCCGGTGCATCACGGCCGTTGTACTGTGCGAATCCAAACCCGGGAGCCAGGTGCTTCCTCCTGGTCTCCCATGAGGTGCAGGGACCCAAGCACTTGGGCCATCCTCCACTGCCTTCCCTGGCCACAGCAGAGAGCTGGACTGGAAGAGGAGCAACCGAGACAGAATCCAGCAACCCAACCGGGACTAGAACCCGGTGTGCCGGTGTTGCAGGCGGAGGATTAGCCTAGTAAGCCGCAGCACCGGCTTCAGTTATTCTTTAAGAAAATGGGGGGTGGGGTGGGGACAGGTGTGCATCGTGGTGTAGTGGGTTAAGCCGCCGCCTGCAACTCCAATATCCCTTATAGGTGCTAGTTTGAGTTCTGGCTGTTCCATTTGTGATCCAGTTCTCTGATGATGCACCTGAGAAAGCAGTAGAAGATGGCCCAAGTCCTTGGGCCCTGGCATCCACATGGAAGACCTGGATGAAAATCCTGGCTCCCATTGTGGCCGTTTGGGAAGTGAACCAGTGAATGAAAGATCTCTCTCTCTGTCTCTCCTTCCCTCTCTGTAACTCTGACTTTCAAATAAAATAAATAAATCTTTACAGATTCTATCCCAGTTGCTCCTCTTCCAGTTTAGCTCTCTGCTGTGGCCCAGGAGAGCAGTGGAGGATGGCCCAAGTCCTTGGGCCCTGCACTCGCATGGGAAACCAGGAGAAGCACCTGGCTCCTGGCTTCAGATCAGCACAGTGCACGGGCTGCAGCGCTCCGGCCACAGTGGCCATTGCGGGGTGAACCAATGGAAAAGGAAGACCTTTCTCTCTGTCTCTCTTTCACTGTCCACTCTGCCTGTAAAAGATATATATTATATATATATATATATGAAAGAAAATAGAGGGAACTCCTTAGAATGTATTTTCTCAAATGTAGGTGCTTTTTAAGTGGTTTTTATCATTTAAATAATTATACTTTTCTTCTCATTAAAATTAAAGCACGTTAGAAAAGTATGAAAGAAAAAGAAACTCACAGTATTTTAGATGTAAATGGCCCATAGTTGTCTCTCAGGCCAGCCCCTCATTCTGTAGCTTGATAAAGTTATTTGCTTTAGTTCCCACAGTTCTGGAAGAGAACACAGTTCCCCAGAACTAGACACATAATATTTCATTAGGCAATGCTGCTAGAGAGTTAGGAATTATTATTATTATGGAAATATAGAGAGACAGAGACAGACAGACAGCTCCTGTCTGCTGGTTCATTCTCCAGATGCCTATAACAACCAGGGTGGGAGCCAGGCCAAAGCTGGGAACTGGCAACTCAATCTGGGTCTCCCACATGAGTAGCAGAAACCCACTTGAGCCATCTTGACCTGCTTCCAAAATTAGTTTTTCGTTTTATTTGTTTGTTTTTAAAGATTTATTTATTTATTATTATTGAAAGGCAGAGTTACAGGGAGAGAATCTTTTGTCTGCTGATTTACTCCGCAAATGGCTATGTCCACTGATTTACTCCCCAAATGGCTGTAGCAGTCAGAGCTGGGCCAGGTTGAAGCCAGGAGCCAAGAGCTTCATCCGGGTTTCCCATATGGGTGCAGGAGCCTAAAGCACTTGGGCCATCTTTGGCTGCTTTCCTAGGTACACTAGAAGGGAGCTGGATTGGAAGTAGAGCAGCTGGGACGCGAACCAGCACCCATGTGGGATACCAGCATGCAGTGGCTTAACTTCACAATGCCGGTCCCTAGAATTTTTAAAGTCACAGATATCTAGGTTAGTTATCCCATTGTCATCATTTATTTAAACAAGTTTCTAACTAAAATCATTTGGTTATGTTGTAAATTTTTTTTTCTGCAGGTACTGCTAATAAGGAAAAAGTTGATTTCTATACCCCCATCTTCTTATCATATCAAAATCTATATATTTGCAGCAGGAATTCTTAAATCCTGATGATTAATTCAATTTAAAAATAAAAAACAATGTGTTTCATTTTAATCCATGTTTGAAACTGAGTAATCATAAATATTTGAAAGTTCTAGATTTCCTATTTATTTGAATTGTGTCACAAAACAAATTAAAGATACTTTGAGAAATGTTGAATTATTTACTGGTTTTCTCTTGAATTTTATATTACGGCTGTGAATATTTAAACCCCTACTTCTGTTGAATTTTTAATTAATTAATTATTAATGCATCTTATACTAATACTGATTTTCAATAGACCCTTCTTGAAGGTTGCTGTGGTGAAGAAATCATTCGTACCAATGAAAATGGAGAGTTTAGGTTGGATGTAGAGTCTAATGCTATAATCCAAGATATTAAACTGTTAGAAGAGTTATTGCTTGACTGGAAGATATGGAATAAAGCAGAGGTATGTAATGTGCACTTTATTCTATTTTAAAAATTGTGGCAAAATGCACATAACATCAGATTTACTGTCTTAATTAAGTGTACATTTCATTATTAAATACATTTATAATTTTATACAACTGTCAACACTATCCTTCATAACATTTTTCATCTTATCAAATCAAAATTCTGCAGCCATTAAACAATAACTCTCCTCCTCTCCCAGCTGTTGTCAGCCACCATTCTACTTTTTGACACTACAGTTTTTGGGATCATCCATTATTCACCTTTTTTGTGATTAGTTTGTTTTACTTAGCATAATGTCCTCAAGATTTATCCATATTGTAGGATGTATCAATATCTCATTCCTTTTTAAGGCTGAATAATATTTTATTGTATGGATGGACCACATTTTACTTACTTATTTATCTTTTGGGGAACACTTGGATCACTTCCACATTTTAGGTGTTACAAATAGAGGCGTGTACTTCTAAATGATTATTCAACCATTACTCTGAAGAAATAAATTTACCACTTGAATGTAATGTCAATTAGCAATGGTAATCTGTAAGTTATTGTCTTTTGCAACATCTATCTTAGATCTAGGCACAAATCTCAACATCTTGAATGGATGAACTGGGCTTCACAAGGACCCAGCCAGGGAATGAGTATAGAATTGTGTCCTTTCTGCCCCAGTTTTAAAATCTTAATAGGATAGGTTTCTTAGTTCTAGTGTAGAATATTCCCCCTATGTGTGGCAGGGATCTAGTAAGTGTTGGTGAGTTTTGTAAGATTAGATTATATAGAATTAATTACAGTATAATAGCATTATCATCAAACATAATTATCTGAAAAAAAATCCACAGAATATACCTTTAGAATTTTTATTAAATTGATTATTTGCAGGGCTGGTGACTGTGGCGCATCAGGTTAAACCTCTGCCTGCGATGCCAGCATCCCATATGGGTGCCTGTTCAAGTCCCAGCTGCTTCACTTCCTATCCAGCTCCCTGCTAAATGCCTGGACCAACAGCTTAAGATGGTCCCAGTGCTTAGACCTTTGCAACCTCCAGGAAGACCCAGATGGAGTTCCAGGATGCTGACCCAGCACCAACTGTTGAGCCATTTGGAAAGTGATCAGTGGAAGGAAGATCTCTGTCTCCCATTCCCTCTCTCTCTCTCTCTCTCACTGTGGCTCTCCCTCTTTCTGTGTGTGACTTTGCATTTCAAATAAATAAAATAAATCTTTTAAAAACTTAAGTAAAATTGATTCTTTTCTTTTTAAAAAAGATTTATTTTTTATTTACTTGAAAGGCAGAGTTACAGAGAGAGGAGGAAAGACAGAGAGAGAGAATCTCCCATCTGCTGGTTCAATCCCCAAATGATCTGGGAGTAAAACGCCAACTCTCCAATATCAGATGCTGATACTAGGCCAATGCCCACCACCTGGCTAATTTACCTTTTGAAAATACTTAGAAATATAATAAAAGTATCTAATACAATATCACATTCATCATATGTTTTTAGGAATGATCCGTTAACAAGAGAAAATAGGGAATACATTTTTAAGTTTTGCTTTTTTCAGACAAATTTAACCTTTGACACTGAATATATACATATATATATAATGTTGAATTGTTTTAAACAATTTTATAATGTAGCTATGTGTTACTATGTATATGTTTGTTTTCTCAGCAAGGTGTTTGGGAAACTCTGCTAGCAGCTCTAGAAGTCCTTATCAGAGCAGAACATCACCTACAGAGGTTTAATATTAAGCAGTTATTGAAAGCTCAAGTGGTTCACCGCTTTCTACTGACTTGTCAGGTTTTACAGGTATTTTTCATGAAACTTTACTTTTGGAGATATTTGGTGTAGTTTCTCTTTAATAACTCAGTACTATAGGCATCAAATTTTCATGGAACTTTCAGGGGGCTTTTTTTCTCTTTTCCATCTTTCCTTCAACAAATAGGAGGTTTTCAACTCTTGCATCTCACAGTTTGATCTTCACACTGTTGTCATTCCTTTCTCAATAACAAGAGAATTGCAACTACTGTGCTGGAGATATTTTTTCATGTAGGGGTATAACAATTTTATAGTCTGTTAAACATCAACAATAGTTGATGAATTTTAACTGGCTTCATATTATTTAAATTGCAACTGCTGAAGTTCTATTTATATGCTGTAATTATCATTCTGAAAAACATATCCAAAATATTATGTTAAACAGTGGCACTAATTTCACCACTCACATTGTAGTGTCTGAGCTACAGCCTGGCCTCTAGTTAAATTTTTTTTCTCTGCTTATATTCACTTGGTGGTTGTATTGGACTATTTTCCAATTTTTTTTAAATGTTGAGGCATCTATTAGAATTTTATCATGTTAGGTAAGTAAAGTTGTTCCATTAACATAAATAATATTTTATGTTTTGAGCACCTTTGCATTTGTGGCATGAGGGACTTGTCACTGTAGTTGGGCTAAAATCCAGTATCTGTGACAACATCCCTATGAAGGCTTATAGGACCTGGCTGCTACTTAAGCCCCATCTGATGCTACTCAGTGCCCCGACTTTCTTTCCTTTTGTTAAACAAGGGGGCTTTTTCCTATCTCAGGATACATGATGTTGTTTTTTGTCTTAAATTTTTTATCACATTCTTTTCATCTAACACTTGACTTTTCTTCATGCCTCACACAAACTTCCTCAGAGAAGCCGTCCCTGCCTTTTCCATCTAAATCAACCTCTTCCCCTTTATACATTTACTCTAATTCTCTTTACATACAATTTGTTAATTTTGTGTTGTTTATGAGATTATATTTTCTTTTTATTAATCTCCTGATGGCAACGATATGTTTTTTTGTTTATCACACTGTAACTGTAGTACTTGGTACTCAGAGGCACTAAATAATATTTCTTTAGTGGATGAATTCTTAAAAAACAAAAACATTTAATTGCCCTTCTTGATCTCTGTGGAAAATTAGATTACTATCTTCAGAAATTCATTATGGTGATTTCTCAGGTCCCTGGCTTACTGAATGTTTTATGCATCATATACTTACCAGTTTTCTTGTATATCCATTTTGAAATTTATTGACCAGTTTGCAGTGAGTCCATGTGACAGTATGATATTCATTTTCTTCATGTCAGACATGTAGCATTTACTAATTTGGAGATTTCAATATATATTTTCACTTCCATTTTATTTACAAAAATGCCAGAAAAATCCAGGTACCAATTATTTTCCTGAAATGCATATTTTTCTTAGCACTTCATTCAAAGAGCCCATTTACCAAATTAACACATTTTTTCAAGCTTAGTTTTATGTTAGATGCTATAGGAATATTTTATTTTTTAAGGTTTTATTTATTTGAGAGGTAGAGTTACAGACAGAGAAGGAGAGACAGAAAGAACAGTCTTCCATCCACTTTTTTACTACCCAAATGGCTGCATTGGCCAAAGCTAGGCTGATCTGAAGCCAGGAGCCAGTAACTTCTTCCAGGTCTTGCACGTGGGTACAGGGGCCCAAGCACTTGGGCCATCTTCTACTGCTTTCCCAGACCACAACAGAGAGCCAGATCAGAAGAGGAGCAGCCAGGAACAAACTGATGCCCATATGGGATGCCGGCACTGTGGGTAGAGGCTTAGATTACTGCTTCACAATACCGGCCTCTGTAGGAAGTATTTTAAAAAATGAATTTAGTCTTTACCTTAAATATATGTGTGTTTGCTGTTTCAGGAAGAATAAATTGTAATGTATTGGATGTGAGGCCGTTTTATTAGCTGTGAGCACAGTGAACCAAAATAGTGATAAAAATAAGAATGTAAAAGTAGGGATCAAATATAAAAGAAATTATATAGACAATCAATAGGGCTTGATTCTGCATAAATGAGAGTTTCAGGAAGAATCAAATATAATATAAAATTTTAATCTGGGAGAGTAGAGCAAATGATAACATCATACAAAACAACAACATGTAAATTTTGTAGTTTTACATTCCATGTTTGAGATTATAGCAGATTGTTCAGTACTTTTTAGTATTCTGATTCAGCAGTATGAAGAGAAGGAAAGATAAGGAAATTTCTCTTCTATACCATTGTTCTACAAGTCAGTTGCTACCTACTGGGGAAGTGGAATTGGAAGATAGAAACACTTTATTTCTACTTCATCTTTATTTTTAGTAATTACTCAGAATTCTTCCAGTCATCATTATTACAGGCAATATATGGTACAGTAGAAGAAGCTCATAGAACTGAGTTTGAGCTACAGTTGTATACTCATATATTTTGTGTGTGCTTTCTGTTAGTTAAATAACCACTTGGAGTCTTATATTCTAGAAATGAGAAATAAAATGCTGTTGTGAGAAAGGACTTTGTAAATTGGGCACGTTATATTTATTTAACTAGTTTTGTCTTTCATAAACTTTCCTTCCATTATCCCGTAGTAATAGTAGTAGTAGTAGTAGTAGTAGTAGTAGTAGTAGTAGTGAAAGAAAAGCAGTAATAAAAATGGTGATGGTACTAATAATAACTAATTATATTTATATGGTACTTAATATGTGTGAGACGCTATTATAAGAGTTTATGGCATTTAATCCTAACAATAATCCTATGAAATAGCAATAGTATTATATACCTGTTATAGACCAAAAAGTAAGGTATGGAGATAAGTAGCACACCTAAGATCACACAGCAAGTGAGTGGAGGAGCAAGAATGTAAACCAGAGCTGAATGGCTTCTGAATCCATACTTATGAGTATTAAAATATAACTTTGCCATAATTCCTTAAGATAAATGGGTTAGAATTAAATTTCCATCAGTTTTAATGAAATTTTAATGTCAAAATTGGCATGAATTGAGCAACACGATTTAATGGTAAATATCGTCAGACTGCAGTAGTAACCAACAGAATTCTGTTCTAAAAAGATTATTTTGTGTTAGTAAAAAAACAAAGTTGACAGTTCTCTTTAGGTTTGTTTTTTTTTTTTTCCAGGAACATAAAGAGGGGCAGCTTACATCCATGCCCCGAGAGGTTTGTAAATCATTTGTGAAAATTATAGCAGAAGTCCTTGGATCTCCTCCAGATCTGGAATTGTTGACAATTATCTTCAATTTCCTTTTAGCAGTTCACCCTCCTACTAATACTTACGTTTGTCACAACCCCACAAACTTCTACTTTTCTTTGCACATAGGTAAGTATAATCATTTTTGTTAGATCTTGGTTATCGCCACTTTCATTTTCTTCTTTTTGCTTGATATACATTTGTTTGATAGCCTTTAAATGATATCCCTGTCCTAGAAGCTACCCTAATTACCTATAATGGCTGGGAAAGGGTGGCAGATTTACAGAATGAACCAGATATGATCCCTGCCTTCAAGGAATATAAATGCCAAGAGGAGAGAAGAGATTTACATTCAACTAATTACAATTTTAAAGTTATTTAGTAAGGAGAGTTTCATCAGACCATTCTGGGGAGAACATATTGAATAGACTACATGATATCTGATACAGGCATTAAAGAGTTTAAGTAGAATTTGATAGGTAGATTGGAGAGTTAACATTGCAGATGAAGAGTGGGAAAAATAAAAAGAGAAAATAATACATAATGAATTTACCTAAGTATTGAAGATTTACAAAGGAGTAGTAAGAAATGCGAGGCAGTATTGCAGTACATTGGGTTAAGCCACCGCCTGTTAGGCCGGAATCCCATATCTGAGTGCCCATTCAATTCTCTGCTGCTCTGCTTCTGATCTAGCTCCCTGGTAATGCACCTGAGAAATTAGCAGATGATGGCCCATGTACCTCAGCCCCTGCCACCCATGTGGGAGACCCAGATAGAGTTCTAGGCTCCTGGCTTTGTCCTGACCCAGTCCTGGCCATTGCAGCCATTTGAGAGAGTGAACCAGGCCATATAAATTTCCAAAGTACAGCTTATGGATTACAATGCCCCCCCCCCCCCCGCCCCGCCGCCCCATAACGTCCCTCCCACCCGCAACCCTCCCCTTTCCCACTCCCTCTCCCCTTCCATTCACATCAGGATTCATTTTCAATTCTCTTTATATACAGAAGATCAGTTTAGTATATATTAAGTAAAGATTTCAACAGTTTGTACCCACATAGAAACACAAAGTGAAAAATACTGTTTGAGTACTAGTTATAGCATTAAATCATAATGTACAGCCAAATGTAAGGCCAAAGAATTTGAACTTATATTTTATTTAAAATTCATTAAATGAGGTTTTTTTTTATTTATTTGCATCAAGGGGATATAAATAAATTATTGCAGTAGGATTCAGGAATTCAGAAACTAGGAACAGCAGCCCAATTATAGTAATCTAAGAAAGACAAAATAATAGAATCTGGGCATGGTAGAAATGAAATTAGAAAGAAGGAAAAATGGGGGTTGGCGCCATGGCTCATTTGGTTAATCCTCCGCCTGTGGTGCTGGCATTCCATATGGGCGCCGGGTTCTAGTCCTGGTTGCTCCTCTTCCAGGCCAGCTCTCTGCTGTGGCCCAGGAGGGCAGTGGAGGATGGTCCAAGTCCTTGTGCCCTGTACCCGCATGGGAGAGCAGGAGGAAGCACCTGGCTCTTGGCTTCGAATCGGCGTAGCACGTCAACTGTAGCAGCCATTTGCGGGGTGAACCAACGAAAGGAAGACCTTTCTCTCTGTCTCTCTCTCTCACTGTCTAACTCTGCCTGTCCAAAACAACAACAACAACAAAAAAAAAAAAAAAGGAGGAAAAAATGGAGCAATGGAAAGATTAGAATGGAATGACTCTGGGAATGTTAGAGAAACGTGATAACGCGAGCTGTTCTGTAGCCATTCATAGTTAATTGGAAAGGAAAGGTACAACATGGGGGAGCATTTAAAGAATTCCTCCACACAGAAGTGAATTGAAGCTCACAATAGGTGAGACTGGGCAAGAGGTGTGGAGTGGTGGGAGGTGACAGTGGGGGGGAGGAGAGATGTTTAGAAGGAAGAGGAATCTAAGGATAGAAATATAATACTACTACTATTTAGAGGGTATCCAAGAAAGAGGAATCAGTACAAAAGAAAGCATAGGGACAGCATTATGGATCAGTGGATTAAGCTGCTGGCTGTGACACTGGCATCTTACACGAGCACAGGTTTATGTTCTCTGACTACTTCCCTTCCAATACAACTCCCTGCTCATTTGCCTGAGAAAGCAGCAGCAGATGGTCCAGTGCTTGGGCCCCTGCATTTATAGAATTCTACTGGAGACCCAGTTGGTGTTCCTGGCTCCTGGCCTTTTGAGACCATTTGGGGAATGAACCAGCAGCTGCAAGGTCTTTCTTTCTCTGTCTCTCCCTCTCTCTGTGTAACTCTGCCTTTCAAATGAACAAATAAACCTTCAAAAAATATGAGAGTTTTTAAAGAACTACAAAAATGTAGTATGGTAAGAAAGACAGCAAAAGTGAACTTATAAGAAAGCTAAACAGTAAATTTAGAGTAGGAAATTGGTTGTACAACAGCTATTTTAAGACATGACATAAGTGAATAAAATGAGCAACAGCAAAAGTCCAAGTGAAATCAGATAGCATTGCTTTTTGTTTAGGTTCAGCATATTTAGTGGATAGTACTGTGAAAGATTCTGGGAGCACGGCATGGGTAAAATACGGTCCCCTCCCATAAGAGATTTACTGCCTAATATAGGGAGTGACATAAACAGTAATTATACCTCACCATATGGAAAGTACAGTGATAGAGAAGTCAACATTTTGTTTTCTGGTAGCATGGCACACAACAAGTCTGAGGGGATATTTCCTGGAGGAAGGCAATTCCTGCTCTGAGTCTTAAAGGATGAGTAGGAATCAAAGGCCTTCTAGGCAAAAGAAACAGCATGGTAGGGAGCTATGAAAAGTTGGTATTGCTGAAATTTAATGTAAGAAACAAGACTGGGGAAGGATCTGGCGACAAATTGTGGATGTTCTTGTAGATAAGAAGCCCAGGCTTCATCCAAGGTGTCTAAACAGGCAACAGAAAGTCACTGTAGGTTTTAAACAGGAATTGACATGTGTGAAAGAGAATTCTGCTAACTGTGAGGATTTGAGGGTAACAAGATGTCCATCAGGGATATCATTTAGAAATTTATTATAGTAATCCAGGTGACAGATGATAAAGCCTAACACTATGGTAGGGTAAAGAAGACTTTAAGAAACAGAAGTAGCCGGTGCCGTGGCTCAACAGGCTAATCCTCCGCCTTGCGGCGCCGGCACACCAGGTTCTAGTCCCGGTCGGGGCACTGGATTCTGTCCCGGTTGCCCCTCTTCCAGGCCAGCCCTCTGCTGTGGCCCAGGAGTGCAGTGGAGGATGGCCCAGGTGCTTGGGCCCTGCACCCCATGGGGAGACCAGGAAAAGCACCTGGCTCCTGGCTCCTGCCATCGGACGAGCGCGGTGCGCCGGCCGCAGCGCGCCGACCGCGGCGGCCATTGGAGGGTGAACCAACGGCAAAGGAAGACCTTTCTCTCTGTCTCTCTCTCTCTCACTGTCCACTCTGCCTGTTAAAAAAAAAAAAAGAAACAGAAGTAGTCAGTGGAACCTGGTGACTGTTTCCAGTTTCATCCATTTTGTTGCAAACAACAGGATTTCATTTATTTTTTACTGCTGTATTGTATTCCATGGTGTGCACATCCCCTAATTTCTTTACCTAATCTTCAGCTGACAGACATTTGAGTTGCTGTGGATAAAGAAAGATATTGGTCAAGCTTGGCTACAGCTTTTATTTCTTCCTTAATATTTATGTATTTACTTTCATTTATTTGAAAGGCAGAGTAACAGAGAGAGAGAGAGAGAGAGATCCTCCATGTGCTGGTCTACTCCCAAATGACTGCATTAGCCAGAACTGGGCCAGGCCAAAGCCAGGAACCTCAAATTCACTCTGGGTCTCCTGTGTGGGTAGTAGGGACTTAAGTACATGAGCCATCACCTACTGCCTTCCAGGGTGCACATAAGCAGCAAACTAGATCAGAAGCAGAGGAAAGATTCAAACCCACGCAGTGGATTATCTGCTGCACCATACTACCCACCTTAGTTACAGGTTTCCACATGGGAAATGGGTGCTTTTGAAAAACTAACCAGAAAACAAAACTGGAGTAGATTTAAGGCACAAAAAGGATTCAGAATTTATTGCATTGTGTACATTTAAGAAATCAAGCAGTTGAAATCAGAAAGGAAGATTAAGATGGAAGTATTAGTTTAAGAGTCATATTAAGCCGGCGCCATGGCTCAACAGGCTAATCCTCCGCCTTGCGGCTTCCGCACCCCAGGTTCTAGTCCCGGTTGGGGCGCCAGATTCTGCCCCGGTTGCCCCTCTTCCAGGCCAGCTCTATGCTGTGGCCAGGGAGTGCAGTGGAGAATGGCCCAAGTCCTTGGGCCCTACACCCCATGGGAGACCAGGAGAAGCACCTGGCTCCTGCCTTAGGATCAGCGTGGTGCGCGGGCCGCAGCGCGCCAGCCGCGGCGGCCATTGGAGGGTGAACCAACGGCAAAGGAAGACCTTTCTCTCTGTCTCTCTCTCTCACTGTCCACTCTGCCTGTCAAAAATAAAAATTAAAAAAAAAAATTTTTAAAAGTCATATTAGACATTGAAGAAGTGTATAAGCATATAAGACACAGTCTTTTCCTCAAAGAATAAACATAAGCAATCTCCTTGGCAAGATTGTAATAATGTATAAAAAGTGAACATTTAAATGTTAGTCCATAGAAATGATTCTCTTTTTTGTTTTTAAAGATTTACTTATTTATTTGAAAGGTGGAATTATAGAGAGGAAGAGACAGAGGCACAAAGAAAGAGAGATCTTCCATCTGGTGGTTTACTCTCCAAATAGCCACAATGACCAAGGTTGGACAGGGTGAAGCCAGGAGCCATATATCATATATATACTCATATATCATGTATGCACTAAGTGTGCCATATCTTTGAAAATTTTTTCATCAAATTTTGTATTTAATGTTATTTTCTTTTAGAGTTACATTTTTTCATCCTTTTAAAAAATTTTGCTGTCTCAAAATTTTTTTTAATTATAGATGGCAAGATCTTTCAGGAGAAAGTACAGTCAATCATGTACCTGAGGCATTCCAGCAGTGGAGGAAAACCCCTTATTAGTCCTGGATTTATGGTAATAAGCCCATCTGGTTTTACTGCTTCACCACCTGAAGGTAAAAAATAGTAGTAAAGAAACTATAGCCCTTCCTGCTTAAGTTTTTAATATTCATAGATAATTAAATGTCACAGATATTGGATATATAGTATAACCTGATATTCAGACTAAAAAGACTTAAAGATTATAGCACATATTTAAAGGATCATTTTAAGTTCCCTCTGGTATCAGTAACTCACAATCTAGTAAAAGTTCTTGGAACTTAGAAAATGGGCAAGATTCCTGCTATCTTGTTCTTTCATTGTCTGTTTTCTCTCATCATAGTCGTTTGCCTTTCATTACACTTCTGGTTTATTTTCGCATTTTCTTCAAAAGACTTTTTTGTTTTGTTTTGCTGTTGTTGTTTGTCTTACTCTCTTCTTCTGCTTAAGTCCATCATTCTGGATAGTTTCACTTGCCAAGAGAATGGCCATGTAACACTACAACCTCACATTCCTTGGTTTAGGGGACCTTTCTCTGTTTATCCACCAGTCTACACACATCTGTCTTGGACTTTACCATCATCAAAAAATCTTCCAAACACCTCAGAAGCTTCAGTATCCCACTCTATCTATGTGACCAATTTTTAAATCACATGTTTCACTTTGGAACTTTTTTCCCACCAAAAACCTTTTATTTAAGGAATTACATGCTTCATGCATTTCATAAATACAACTTTAGGAACATAGGGGTGCTTCCGACTATACCCACCCTCCCACTCCTCTTCCTCCTCACTCTCCTATTCCCATTCTTATTTTTCACTAAAATTTATTTTCAATTAACTTTATATACGTATGATTAACTCTATACTAGGTAAAGAGTTCAACAAATAGTATGAGAAAAAAAACCTGTTCCTCAACAGTTGAGACAAGGGCTATTCAAAGTCATTGCAACTCAAAAGTGTCAATTTCACTCTGTAGATTACCTTTTAGGTGCTCTATTAGTTATCACAGATCAGGGAGAACATATGGTATTTGTCCTTTTGCAACTGGTTTATTTCACTAAATATGATGTTTTCCAGTTTCATCCATTTTGTTGCAAACAACAGAATTTCATTTATTTTTTACTGCTGTATTGTATTCCATGGTGTGCACATCCCCTAATTTCTTTACCTAATCTTCAGTTGACAGACATTTGAGTTGATTTCATATCTTAGCTATTGTGAATTGAGCTGCATTGGAACATTTTAAAATACAGTCATGCCCCGTTTCTTCAGGTCTTTTGTACAGAATAGTCTGGCAGGTTTAGCCCTCCAGCCAACCAGCGAAACAAACTCCTTTGGGGAGTTCTGACATGCTGAAAAAAGCAAAAAGGATGCATTCTTCCTCTTTGATCCATTCTTTAGTAACAAGCTGTCTTTCAATTTTTTTAAATTACTTTCCCAAATTCCCTTTGCCTCTATTTTCTCTGTGCAGCCTAGATCCTATTAGCCCATAACTTCCAATTTGCTTCACACTAACTTTAGCCACATTGTCCTCTTGGCCTTTTGATATTCTTGACCTGAAAAGCCCTAACCTTGCTTTAGTCCAACTGGCCCTACACTGCTGACAACTGTAGTGGGGCTTTAAATGATGCTCTGTCATTTTTCTGTGTGTTGAGAATTATCTCTCTTCTACTTCTGTAGTAAGTATATTCAAGTCTTTAAGTCTACAATACTTTTCTGTCTTAATCTACCCTAAGGAGAATACTTCATCTTTACTTTCACAGAAAAAAATAAAATATGTAAAAGTGTCCTAATTTAAGCTGACCATACATCTTTCCCTTTCCTGACTACTGTCCTTTTCCATTCTGAAATGTTGCTTTGATTTTTGGTCCAGCCTAGCTTTATCTATAGCTCCACTACTAATTATTAAATAATGTAAGATAGAGAAGTGCATAGAACTTGGTATCTGGATTTAAATTATGTGTGTCACTCTGAAAGATTTTCAAATACAATCATGTTTTTCCAGGTCTTCTACACAAAATCTTTTGGCAACTTTCACCATTAGTCAAAATTCAGAAATAACTAGAAAAACCTTCTGAGCTATAGTGCCAAAAAGCCTGTGCTATACAGCTGTTCATTCAGTGTCTGTTATCTCTATATAAAACTGCTTCTCAAATCTTAACATGCAAAAGAAACCCATCTGGACAGCTTGTTAAAACACAGATTCCTAGGCCTCTTCCTCATACATTCAGTTTCAGAATATATAGGCTGGAGCTTAAGAATGTGAATTTCTAACAGTCACACAGGTGATACTGATGCCCATACTGTTGGTCCACAAACTATACCTTGAGTAGTATGCACTAATGTCCCATGTACTTACAGTAAGACTGATTTTTCTAGTCTTCTACATAGAATATTAGAAGTGATAAATTGAACTTTAACATCAGAAGCGAGAATATTATTGCTTCTCACTAATAGCAGCAAGAGATGATAACAGGAATGGAGAGAATAGAGTGAGAGAGAGAACTGTCTAAGGCAACTTAGTGTAGTAATAACTACTGCTCTTTATTGTGTACCTATTATATGCCAGGTCCTATGCTAGGTGCATCACAAGTAAGATCTCACTTCACTCTTAAAGGGATCCTGCAAAGTATTCTTAATCCACATTTTATATTTGCAGAAACTAACACTCATCTGATACGTTTCCATGATTTACTTTTGCCACCTGACTTAGAGAACTGTCATTTGAATCCAGTTATCTAGTTAAAGCCTATACTCTTTCTACTGTATCAAACCACATCCTGGCAATGCTTGCCTGAGATAATTTAAGTCTCTCTTAATTTCACAATAGTAACACTGTTAATCTAATGCATTGGGTCATTCAGCCAATATTGTATTTTGTTAAGGAAACAGGAAAAGACATGTTTTGTAAGGTTTTAATAATAAATGGATAAAAGAAAAGTAGTTTAATATGTAGGAGTTTTAAACATTATTTACTAGGAATACTAACAAATATGGATTATTTAACAATGCTGGATAAATAGGCTAGGCCTATGGCTGTGACTTGTAGTACAAAAGAGAAATGGTCCCACTAAACAGATTTTTAAGTAATATTTTTCTGTTTATTCTTACTAGGAAACAGTTCCTCTAATATTATTCCACAACAAATGGCTGCCCACATGCTGCGTTCTAGAAGCCTACCAGCATTTCCTACTTCTTCACCACTTAGGCAACCACAAAAACTGACTGGAAGTCTGGAATGTAGTATTGACAAGTTACAACATATAGCAGATACTTTTGTTGCTACCCAGCCAGAGAAACAAAATGCTCTGGGGAGTTCTGACACACTGAGAAAAGCTGAGGAGGATGCATTCATCAGTAGCTGTGAGTCTGCAAAAACTGTTTGTGAAATGGAAGCTATCTTCTCAGCCCGTGCCTCTGTCAGTGGTGTCCCAAAAGGAACACTGGGACTTCCAGTAGTCAAAACAGATCATAAAGAGTTGGGAACAGAACTCAGATTTGATGATGAAAGTCCTGGGGATGAGTCCAGCCCACGTCGACCTGATTACCTAAAGGGACTGGCCTCATTCCAGCGAAGCCACAGCAATGTTGCAAGCCTTGGGCTAGCTTTCCCTTCACAGAACGGATCTGCAGCTGTTGGCCGTTGGCCTAGTCTTGCGGATAGAAACACTGATGATTGGGAAAATTTTACCTTTTCCCTTGGTTATGAGCCAAACTTCAGCCGAAATGCAAGTGCTCACAGGTACCTTTGGTGTTTTGTTGTACCTGCCTCTCTTTGTTTTACTTTTCTTTGAAGAATCTCTACCTTCTAAGAATATTTTTCTTATTTCACTTCTTATAACATATATATGAATAACATACAGAAAGTTTTCTTTCTCCTTATTTTACTATTATGTAGTACTGAATTCCATGTTTAACCAAAGGCTTAACCATAAATAGCTCCCAAAGAAAAAATATCTTGTGCATTATCTAATTATTTCTATTTATTTATTTATTTGAAAGGCGTAAGGCAGCGAGAGAAGGAAAGATAAAAAAGAGAGGGAGAGTGATGTATCTGCTGATTCACTCCCTAACAACCAGGAGCCTAGAACTCCATCTAGATCTTCCACGTGGGTGAAGGGGGCACAAATAGCTAGGCCGTCTTCCACTGCTTTCCTAGGCACATTAGCAGGGAGCCACATCAGAAATGGCATAGCCAGACCTCCAACTGATGCTCATGGGATACTGGCATTGTAGGAGGCAGTGTAACCTGCTACACCATGATGCCAGCCCTAGTCTATTTATAGTTATTAGAGAAAAACTCTTTAGTTCAGGAAAATGATAATATTTATTGTTCTCATTGTCCAGTGAAATTTTCTGTGAAGATGAAAATGCTATTTATGTGGTCAAATATAGAAGACAATAGCTATATATGCCTATTGAGTACATGAAATGTAGTTGGTGCAATTGAAGTACTGAATTTTAAATTTAAATAATTTAAATAACATAAGGGGAAGTGACTAGACTACTGTAATAGATATCATAGATATAGAATACAATAACATTTAGTAGATTATATACCTAAAAAATTCAGTGATAAGAAGTGA
The DNA here is from genome assembly GCA_949820135.1 of Sylvilagus floridanus. Classification (NCBI taxonomy): domain Eukaryota; kingdom Metazoa; phylum Chordata; class Mammalia; order Lagomorpha; family Leporidae; genus Sylvilagus; species Sylvilagus floridanus. The sequence goes on from OX463240.1 coordinate 50,275,978, forward strand.
TGGTAAATTTGTTAATCACAGTTAAATTAGAAAACATCTCTTAAACCTTATTAACATTTGTTTCACATGTTAAAATTATTACTATTCATCACAGTTCATAAGATAATCATCATGTACTTTTCTCCCTGCTTTGTTTTAGTAAAGACATTTTTGGTCTCTGTTCTAGTATAACTGAAGACTGTTTGGTACCTATATGCTGTGGGTTATATGAACTGTTAAGTGGACTTCTTCTCATCTTACCTGATGTTATGCTTGAAAATGTGATGGACAAACTTATTCAAGCAGATACACTTTTAGTCCTCGTTAACCACCCATCACCAGCTATACAACAAGGAGTTATTAAAGTAAGGACAAATACTATAAAAGTGTTACTTTAATTCAGAAAAATAAGTATATATGGAACTTAAAATTTTGAGTATGTATTAAAGTAGACCTAAATCTTTACTTTATACTTAGAAATAATGAAGTAATGTAGTTTGTTACTTCTTACTCATATTTTTGTTATATAATTTTAAATCCTTCTCCATATGATTCTATGCTGATTCATATAAACTATATGTTTAACACTAAATCCACATACCTGAACATTGAATCTATTTCACAAAATTACCAAGGTGTACATTGGAAATCTCTTGAATAGTATTAAATTTCAGATATTTACTTCTAAACTCAGTTCAGGTGTCACCATTTCCAAGGGGCCTTCTCTGATTACCTTGTCAAAACCACTTCCTTGAAGCCTCATTCTTTATTTATTCTATAATAGTATCCTGGTTATGTCTTGTAATTATCTTTTAAATGTATCTGTGTAGTTATTTTCTTACTCTCCCACACTGGAATATCAACTCCATTAGGGTAGGCATTTTGTATCTATTGTATAATAGGTACTAAGTATATTATCAAATGAATGAATGAATATTTGATATGAGTGGTTCCCATTAGAAGAAAATCTAATGTTGGAATGGCCTTCAATCATTCTCATTATCTTTAGTTTGGGTGTAAGTATTTAATCACATACAGTGTTTATTGAACTTGCTTTTAATGTGGAAGCAGTCGTCTAGATGCTATGTGGGATATAAAGAGGAATGATGTTAAGTTGAGTGTATAGTCTAGTGAGAGAGAGTCATATCCTCAGCTAAGTGAAATGCAAGAAACTCAGTGATGAGTACTGCAATGGCAGTATTAATAAAGAAGAATGGAAGCATAGGGGAAACATATTTCTGTTGAGGGAAGCAAGGAACGATTCATGTAAAACATGCACTTAGTATTATGTGTAAACGTGGTTTTTTAAGCAGGACAGCAAATAGTTATGTGCTTGGGAAAGAGTACTCTGTCACCACTACGATTAAAGGGGAGAGAGAGGTGAAGTATTGTATGTTAGCAGGTTAGCATAGTATTACAGGGGGAAATTAGAAGAGTTCCTCATTTGGAATAATGAATCAAAAGACAGACATTCACTGGAATACAAGAGAATGTGTACATGGGTTCCATTTAAGAAGCTAAAGAAGGGTGGGAATTCCAACATGTGTTCCTAGTGCCCTGTTTTTTCCCTCCAGAATTAAGCACAGATGTCTTGTTTATACTTAAGTAAGGCTTCATGCTTATCTTATCATGGAAGTATTGAGATCACCAAGATGGAGTCATCATTAAAAATCCACAGTAGTCAGAGATAAAGTTCATCTTTATTTTGCTATTAATGTGTCATTGTTTTAGCTTTATGTCCTATCTATATATGAATAACTTTATATGAATAATTTAAGCCATAACATACAAGTATGGTATACTGCCTGATTTGTATGCATTATATTAAATTTTAATAATTAAACTATCTTAAATTTTTCTGTAGCTATTAGATGCATATTTTAATAGAGCATCTAAGGAACAAAAAGACAAATTCCTGAAGAACCGTGGGTTTTCCTTGTTGGCCAACCAGTTGTATCTTCATAAGGGAACTCAGGAATTATTAGAGTGCTTCACTGAAATGTTCTTTGGTCGGCATATTGGCCTTGATGAAGAGTAAGTGAGTTCTTCACTTCATAATTGGGGATCTTTTGTCTTAAATGTAAAATTTTGTGAACTCTTAAAATTATTTGGTCACTTTTAGAAAAAAATTGTCATTTTCCAGGTAAGGCAATTTATTATTTTCCATATGGTGTTCTTTCTAATAAGATTTTTTCTTTTGTATTTTATTTACTTGCTGGAAACTAGAAACAAATGAATTCTGAATCAAATGAGAGAAACGGATAGTGCAGATTTGGCTTGTAGTGTTGACATTAGAAGGTAACTGTAGGGCCAGCACCGCAACTCAGTTGGCTAATCCTCCGCCTGCGGCGCCGGCACACCGGGGTTCTAGTCCCGGTCGGGGCGCCGGATTCTGTCCCGGTTGCCCCTCTTCCAGGCCAGCTCTCTGCTATGGCCAGGGAGTGCAGTGGAGGATGGCCCAAGTGCTTGGGCCCTGCACCCCATGGGAGACCGGGAGAAGCACCTGGCTCCTGCCTTTGGATCAGCGTGGTGCGCCGGCGGCAGCACGCCGGCCGCGGCGGCCATTGGAGGGTGAACCAACAGCAAAGGAAGACCTTTCTCTCTGTCTCTCTCTCTCACTGTCCACTCTGCCTGTCAAAAAAAAAAAAAAGAAGAAGAAGGTAACTGTAAAGAAGAATGACCCTTGGAGGGTATATGAGTGATCCACACAGGAGCACCTGAGAGCTCTGAGGTTATCCGGGGAGATTAGTAAATCTCCCACCTGAGACTCCTGGATGTACTGATTTCTGATATTTGACTCCAGTATAATGATGAGGATTAGCAAATGAGCATAAAGATGAAAGAATAATTTTGTCCCAAACCAAAGGTTTGTCATTTCTGTTTATGATTTACAGTAGAAAGAAATGTATGTCTCCCTATTAGGTTAGGCAAATTCAGACTCTGAGGAATTTATTTATTTAGATCATTGCAATAAGAGTTTTAATTTGCATACAACTTTTGGCTTTTTCAAAGCTTTTCTAGATTATCTCATTTGATTCTCACAGCAGCCTTGAGAAGAAAATAGGACAATAGCACCATGCATATTTGAAAGATGAGCAAAATGAGGCACAAAATAATGTTCCTGTGCATTTGGGGTTGAACATCAGGGGCCCATGGATGATTTAAAGTGAGTCCAGTAATAACCATGAGATTGTGTATCTATTTCACCTGAATATGTATTAGAATGGAATTCTAGGGACATTTATCTTATAGGGGTATGTAATCTAACAACAGATTAAGAGTCCTTACTTATCAAACTTATTTTTTTAGCTTCAAAATCAGGCTAATAAAATAGCCCATAATTGCCATAATTTTTCCTTATTTTATGACTAATTATTCCTAATGTGCTTTTAATTGTGTATTATTTTTTATAGATTTGACCTGGAAGATGTGAAAAATATGGACCTTTTTCAGAAGTGGTCTGTCATTCCTATTCTGGGACTAATAGAGACCTCTCTATATGACAATATACTCTTGCATAATGCTCTTTTACTTCTTCTCCAAATTTTGAACTCTTGTTCTAAGGTAGCAGATATGTTGTTGGATAATGGTCTACTGTATGTGTTATGTAATACAGTGGCAGCCCTGAATGGATTAGAAAAGAAGTAAGTTTTAAATTATTGCTTAGAATTACATCTGATAAATACTTTAGAAGGTGAAAACTTTACTTTAAAGCATCTGATTTTTCAGAATGTTTTTAAAGAATTCTCCCCCCAAAAAATTTTAAATCAATTTGAAGAAGACTTATTTTTCATCATTTTCAACAGAGTATGGATAAGAGGGAGGTTTTATATATGACTTATTTTACATATTTAGAGCTTGAAGACAAATAGAATAAATTTAACTGCCACCAAATATAGTTACCAAGCTTCTAACATTGTCTTATTAAAATTATTATTTAGAGAGATGTAATAGTTCATTGAAGATTATGCTGGTAAATAGCAGAGAATATGAGACTGAATCTCTTTTCAAAAGGTTGTGTTTTGAACTTTCTGTGCTATCCTACTGTTAGTGGGTTATATTACTATTTGCTACCATAAATTAATTTCTAATTATGCTAGCAAATGTCTGCCCACCAATTGATAAACAGCTGTAAAAAATGTTTTTGTTTAGATTTTGTGTCTTTTGTGTCTGACTTATGTTGTATAATGTAACATTTTACTATGTAATATTAAAATTTGAATCTTCGGAAGCACCATCTTCTCTTACATGAAGTATTAAATATTATGTATATTTTTGCAAAAAGGAGAGCACATCTCTTAGTAATTCTCTAAACCAAAGACTACATAACTTAGTTCAGCTTTTATTGGGCACCTGTTATGTTTATAGTCTGTATGCTAAGCATATGAGAAATAAAAATACTAAGTATTATATTTCTTCAAAACACTTAAGTCTTTATTACAATACAGTACATGAAGTTGGTAGAACTTAAGAAGAGTACATGCCTGCTTGATCTGAAAGTAGTTTTTGTTGGTTTGTTTTTAAATATATTATCCTTAACGAAAGTCCCTATTCCAAGACAATTGCCATTTTTAACCCTTGCTTGAATTGGAAACATGAAAAGGAGAGAAGTAGTTAGGCCTAATTTTAGACACAGAGGTAGATTATCAAGGTTAAAATTGAGGAACAGAAGTAGCTAATTCAAATCTATTTTATATTTGTAAATGATTAATATATATTCAAATCTATTACTATTTTTAATCCTTAAAATACTATAATTTATAAAAGTGAAAATCCAAGAGGTTAACTTTTTCAAGTTTACCTTCTCCCAGAAGTCTCCTCAGAATATTTTTGCTCAGACCCACACAATCTTTGCCCTTAGTATAAACTAGGTACCTGCTTATGTGCTTCCATAGTATCTTGTATTTATCTCTGTTATTAGTTACCACATTTACCATTTTGTGGTGATCCCTTTATTTGTCTGGTCCTTTGCAAAACTATGTATTTTGAAAGGTATAAAATTGTGTCTTGTTTCTATTCCTAGTGTGTAATATGTATCACCTGCCATAGAGTAAATATATATAAATAGTGAAGGAATGCATGCTAGTAGAATAGGAACTTAAATCAGTTTTCTTTGTATTAAATTAATTGTTCTTTTTCTTATAAATGTCCTTTGTTTTGTCTTGTTATCTTTAGCATTCCTTTGAATGAATACAAATTGCTTGCTTGTGATATACAACAACTTTTCATAGCAGTTACAATTCATGCCTGCAGTTCCTCAGGCTCACAATATTTTAGAGTTATTGAAGACCTTGTTGTACTGCTTGGATACCTTCAAAATAGCAAAAACAAGAGGACACAAAGTAAGATTTAATTTTTATGGATTTGAGGGAGTGTATAGTGGCCAAACATGTTATTTGAGCTGTGTGTGTGTGTGTGTGTGTGTGTGTGTGTGTGTTTGGGTGGGGCTTAACTTTTACTGATGTTTAACCTCAGTTTTGAGGCAATATCTGTTGGCTTTAAAAAGGAGCCTTTTTGAATGGCTAAGATAGAAAAAGTGATGATGTAATAAATTAGTAGCTAGTTATCCATCATTGGAAGAAATTGCTGATTTGCTTACTGAGTAGAAGTACAAGGCTTATGTTGAATAGTAGTGCCCTTTAGGTTTTAAAAAGATTTATATATTTATCTATTTAAAGGCAGCATGAGAGTGAGAGACAGAGAAAAAGAGAGCTCTTCCATCTGCTTGTTGATTCCCCAAATGGCCACAGCAGCTGGGTCTGTGCCAGGTCAATGCCAGGAGCCAAGAACTCAATTCAGGACTCACATGTGGTAGACAGGGCCATCATCTGCTGCTTCCCAGGTGCATTAGCAAGGAACAGGATGGGAAGCAATGTAGCTGAGACTCCAGCCAGCTCTCTAGTATGGGACATGTGGCCATCCCAAGTGGCAGCGTAACTGCTGTACCAGAACACCTGCCATCCCCCCCCCATTTAGTTTTCTTTAATGGCAACTTTTAAACCGAATGTGAAACAAAAATATGAGAACTGCTGTTAAAACTTTTGCGTTATGTGCCAAAAACCTTATGTATAAAAACTTTATGTTACTAGCATCAAAAATTCATGTTAACCTAAAATTTAAAACGTATCTAATATTATTAGCAGTTTAGATATTATATTATATATATATATAGTTTTAAAAATGAATAACCACATGGCTTGAAAACATTCTAGTATCTTCTATTTTTAGATATGGCTATTGCACTACAGCTCAGAGTTCTCCAGGCTGCTATGGAATTTATAAGGACCACTGCAAATCATGATGCTGAAAACCTTACAGAGTCATTCCAGTCAGCTTCGCCCCCTCATGCAGTGTTTCAGAAGCGGAAAAGCATTGCTGGTGTGTACTGAAATAATGTTTTAGTAATTTTAAACTGAACGTAGCTTGAGTGACTTTCTCTATACTCTGACTCTATTCACATTTTAAAAGTATTTATTAGTTTTAAAGATTAAATTATAAAATTCGATTAAGTTTTCTTTCCAGAGGACACTCTTCTGCTTTTTTTAAGTACCATTTTCATTCTTTTATGTATAGAACACGTACACATGCCAAACACTGTGCCGAATGTTGGTGATACAATGTTGTAAAAAAATCAGACACAGATTCTACCATTGAAAAGATTATAAAATAATAGCTAAATGTAGAAGGTAGTAGTAAGAGATTATGCCTGATTTACATCAGGAGTTAAGGAGGCCTCTGAGGAAGTGAAATTTGGATATACATGTAAAGAATGAGAAAGGACTTAGCAAGGCATAAAGTGTTATAGGCAAAGTGAAGGGCTTCTGCCTCTCTGTGACTCTGCCTTTCAAATAAGTAAATCTTACAAAAACAGACTGTACCAGCTGTGTGGCTTGTAGCATGACTGCTAATATACCCTCCCACTTTTTCAAATATATAACCTTTGTTTAGTATATCACCATGCCTCTGAATTATGATTATCACCTGCTTATTTAACATGAGAGATGTCAAAGATGTAGATATTAGGAAGAATGTGCTTAAATTGAACATATTGTCTGACAATATTATTCTTTAATATATCTAAGATATGAATTTTTTATTTGCTTTCTTTTTGCCTCAAAAGCGATTCTACCCACCAAAATGTATTAACTGAATGAAAATACTGATTCCCTAAAACACTGGACAGTCAAATACTGTATAAGACTTAAATATCTTGGAGGATAAGTCATTAAAACCTATTGCAATTTAGTCTTATATAAGCAATTTTATAGAAATTATTTATGGAAATTGATTTATGTTTTCATAATTTAAAACAAAGGTTCCATTCCAATGAAGGGTTCCATTATTCCTCACCTACCAAGACATCATTTTCGTTCCTATGGTCAGCTTCCTATGACTTTCAGTCCATTAAATCAAGACTCATCTCCCCAATATTCTGGACAAGCTACCTTTGTGGTACCTCCTGGAGCAGGTGCAGTAATGGTGTAGGAATGCCACTTCTACCTGTTGAATCTGGGGAAATATTTTTCAGGAAGTGCTTCTGTAGCATTGAATCCAAAATGATGCATATGCCCCAAATCATTTTAATAGCAGATCACTGGACTTATGTTCACCTTTCTGATCTCTTCAGTTTCACTGACTGATTTCTACACTATACTATGTATAATTTTCAGAGCTGCTTTATAAAATTCCACAACAGTAATTATCTGGAAATGATAATGTTTAAAACTTGATTTTCTTTAAATTATGATAATGATTCTGGAATACGAGGAAATGAAACAGTATTTGAAAAATATTTTATCAAAACATTTTGAAATTGAACTACTTATGCTTATCTAATACTTTGAGTTTTGCAGAACATTCACACTTTGTCAAATGATATCTGCCCCCACAAAACTATGTTACTGGGTTCAGTGTTCTTATTTAGAACTTTGAGGGCCGGCGCCGTGGCTCAACAGGCTAATCCTCCGCCTTGCGGCGCCGGCACACCGGGTTCTAGTCCCGGTCGGGGCGCCGGATTCTGTCCCGGTTGCCCCTCTTCCAGGCCAGCCCTCTGCTGTGGCCCGGGAGTGCAGTGGAGGATGGCCCAGGTGCTTGGGCCCTGCACCCCATGGGGAGACCAGGAAAAGCACCTGGCTCCTGGCTCCTGCCATCGGAGGAGCGCGGTGCGCTGGCCGCAGCGCGCCATCCGCGGCGGCCATTGGAGGGTGAACCAACGGCAAAAGGAAGACCTTTCTGTCTGTCTCTCTCTCTCTCACTGTCCACTCTGCCTGTCAAAAATAAAAAAATAAAAAAAAAAAAAGAACTTTGAAACCAAAAATACTGTTACATTTCTTCAAAGTGGGAGAAACATCACTTTATCTTAATTACTTTCTTTCCTTTGTATAAATTAACTTTATAATAAAGTTCTTTTCATGGTCTGATAGTCAAAAAATACAAATAATTTCATTGATCCTTGTTAACATTAGTATTTGACACTTTAATTTATATACCTGAAGGTCCTCGAAAATTTCCCCTAGCTCAGACCGAATCTCTTCTGATGAAAATGCGTTCAGTAGCAAGTGATGAGCTTCATATGATGATGCAACGGAGAATGAGCCAAGAGAGCCCTAGCCAGGCAACTGAAACTGAGCTGGCACAAAGACTGCAGAGGCTCACTGTCCTAGCAGTCAACAGGATTATTTATCAAGGTAAGACAACAGAATTAATGTTTTCTTCTTCAGACACCAAATTAAAAGAGAAAAGAGGGAATTGATAAGATATTAAATTTTTAACTGTTTTCTTAACCTCTGCAACATTAAAGAAATTTCTTATTTGGAACTAATAATCTTAAATAAAAGGCCATTTTAAATGCTGGCATAGGCTGACTATTTATGTTAAAACATGACACTTCTAGTATGTTTTATTTCTTTTTTAAAAAAAGATTACCTATCTATCTGAAAAGAAGGGTGACAGAAAGAAAAGGAGGGACAGAAAAAGAGAGACCTTTTATCTGCTGGTTCATTCCCCCAAATACCCTCAGTAGCCAGGGCTTAGCCGGGATGAAGCCAGGAGCAAGAAACTACTAGTTGGGTTTCCTAGTTAGGTGTCAAGAATTCAAGTACTTGAACTGTCATCTACTGCATCCTAGGTGCACAAAACAGGAATCTGGATCAGAAGCATATAGACTATGCACTCTGATAAGGAGTGCATGCATCCCAATCGGTAGCTTATCTGCTATGCCACAAACAACTGCTCCTAACTTTTCTTTTCTTTTTAAAGATTTGTTTATTTACAGAGGGAGGAAGGGAGAAACAGAGAGTGAGATCTTCACTCTCCAAATGGCTGCAATGGCCAGGACTGAACCAGGCAGATGCCAGGAGCTTGAAACTCCATCTGGGTCTTCCATGTGGGTGGCAGGGGCCATCCTCTGCTGCTTTCCCAGGTGCATTAGCAGGGAACTGGATTGGAAGTGGAGCAGCCAGGACTTGAACCAAATGGGATGCTGGCATTGTAGGCCACAGCTTAACTTGCTGCACCAAAATGCCGTCCCCCTAACTTTTCTTTTGAGATAATTGTAGATTCACATGTAGTTATAAGGAATAATAGAGATCCTATGTACCCTTTTTCTGGTTTATCCTAATGAATCTTACAAAACTATAGTACAGTATCACTATCAGGATCCTGCTAGTCATACCAAGAACAGCCCAGTTCTATCACCCAAGGTAATCCTTTTATATAAAGCCACTTTCCTCCCATCTCCACCCCTTCCTTAGCTCATGACAATCTCTAATATGTTCTCTGTTTCTATATTTCTCTCATCTCAAGAATACTATATAAATGGAATCATACAGTGTGTAACCTTTTAGAATTGGCTTTTTTCACTCAGCATAATTCTCTGGAGAGTCACCCTGGTTGTTGCATGTATCAGTAGATTGTTCTACTTTATTTAGATGAATAATATTTGTAGTATGGATGCCCCACTAATTTTTTTTTGACAGGCAGAGTGGACAGTGAGAGAGAGCAAGAGACAGGGAGAAAGGTCTTCCTTTTCCATTGGTTCACCCTCCAATGGCCACTGTGGCCCGCACGCTGTGGCCAGTGCACTGCGCTGATCCGAAGCCAGGAGCCAGGTACTTCTCCTGGTCTCCCATGGGGTGCAGGGCCCAAGCACTTGGGCCATCCTCCACTGCACTCCCAGGCCACAGTAGAGAGCTGGCCTGGAAGAGGAGCAACCGGGACTAGACCCCCGGTGTGCTGGCGCCCCAGGCAGAGGATTAGCCTAGTGAGCCTCGGCGCTGACCAATTTCTTCAACCATTCACCTGTTGAAGGAGATCTCTGAGTTCATTACAGTCTTTGGCTATTACAAATAAAACTGCATGTATAGATTTATTTGTGAGCATAAGTCTTTTGTTTCTTGACATAAATGCCCAGGAATGCAATTACTGAGTCATATGGTAGTTACATATTGAATATTTTTAAGAAATTGCCAAACTCTTCTGGAATGTTTGTACAATTTTACATTCCTATCAGCAATGTATAAGTGATCTAAGTTTCTTCATGTTTTCTCTAGTATTTGGAATTATCACTATTTTTTTAGCTATTGTGATAGATATGTAGTGATATTATGGTTTTAATTTGCATTTCCATAGTGGCTGATATAAATAAATATGTGTGTGAATTCCTAAAGCAGCCACTAAAAAAGCTATGCAACAAAATACACTCAAAATCACTTTGGAAAATGTTCTTGCCACACACATACACAAAAAGACAGCTGTGAGGTGATAGATATGTTAACTAGCTTGATCATAGTGATCATTTGACTGTAAATGCATATATCAAAACCTCATATTGTGTACTTTAAAATAAATACAATTTTTATTTCTCAATCATGCCCAAGAAAGGTGAAAAGAAGATTTTTTTTTTAATTTTTGACAGGCAGAGTGGACAGTGAGAGAGAGAGACAGAGAGAAAGGTCTTCCTTTGCCGTTGGCTCATCCTCCAATGGCCGCCGCGGCCGGTGTGCTGCAGCCGGCACACCGCGCTCATCCGATGGCAGGAGCCAGGTGCCAGGTGCTTATAAGTCTAAAAGATGTTCATTAACCCTAGCAGAGCAGAAAATAGAAAACAGTTTGTGTTAATCATTGGGGTTGGCACTGGAGAAGAATTAAGATGCTGCTTGGAATGCCTATATTCCATACCAGAGTGCCTAGATCTGAGTCCTTGCTCCATTCAATTCCAACTTCCTGAAAATTAACGCCCTAGAGGCAGCAGGTGATGACTCAAGCACTCTATCCATTTGGAAGACCTGGGTTGAATTCTGGCTCCTGGCTTAAGCCTGGCCCAACCATGGCTGTTGTGGGCATTTGGGAAATGAACCAGTAGATAGAAGATCTCTCTGTGTCTCTGTCACTGTCTCTCTGTCTTTCAATAAATAAAAATAAACTTTGAGAAAAATTGTTAATCATTAGAAAAACATGATAGATCCATGGTGATGGGGTGTGTGTGTGTGTGTACCATAATTATCACATGTACAGAATTTAATTGGATAACATACAGTTAAAGCTCCACAGGTCCATCTAATGTACATGGTCCTTATGTTTGATTTTTAGAAGACTCTTGTGGTATTAATAATTTTCAGTTTAGCTTATCTTCATTAGTAAATTAAAGCTTTAATTCAGATTGCCATGACTTAACTATTTTTAAAATTTCTACATTGTTTTAGGTGAATTCACTTCTAGTATATTTTATCTACTATGTTTAATATACTTAACAACACATTTTGTTATAACTGAACTATTAACTACATAGATTATTATCAGTAAGTAACATTACCACTTCTAATGAGTAGGTATCAGTGATGTAACTAATTTTCTTTTTCATTCAAAGAATTTAATTCAGACATTGTTGACATTTTGAGAACTCCAGAAAATGCAACCCAAAGCAAGAGCTCAGATTCCCAGACTGAAATTACTGAAGAAAATATTCATCATGAGCAACCCTCTGTTTTCAATCCATTTCAAAAAGAAATGTTTACATATCTGGTGGAAGGATTCAAAGTTTCTATTGTAAGTAAATTAATTACATGGGAAATGTTCACACAAAAGAAGTAGAAGTTTTATGTGTCTTTGTTAAATGTTTTCAAAATCTTATTTCTCTGTATTCTTTCAGAAGGTTTTTTGAAACTTAGACAACTTGAATTTTTTTTAATTTTATGAAATTTTTTATTTATCTAAATGGAACAAATTTCATGTATCTCATATATATGGTTTATTATGTATTCATCTCTTTTAAACTCTCATTTGTATGGGTATGTAGTCAAATGCTCTACTCCTGAACTATATCCCCAGCTTGTATGGGTATGTATATGAGGAAACTTCAAAAGTTTGTGGAAAATAAAAGTAAAAGATAAGTTCATTTTGGCACAAAAATAATTGAAATCCATGCAAAGTTTTCATAATACATATTTCCATAAAGTTTTTGAAGGCCCCTCAAATGTCTAAAACTTTGATTATTAGAACAAATCTAGAATAAAACATGTACCAAAAAAACCTTTAGGGCTGTCCCGAGATTAGTATATTAGTATTTAAGAAGTCTGATCTTAATTTATTCCTATTTTGATTCAAGGCTTCAAGTAAAACCAGTGGTTCTAAGCAGCAGTGGGCTAAAATCCTATGGTCTTGTAAGGAAACCTTCCGCATGCAGCTTGGTAGATTACTAGTGCATATTTTGTCACCAGCTCACACTGCACAAGAGAGAAAACAAATTTTTGAAATACTTCATGAACCAAATCATCAGGAAATACTGCGAGACTGTCTTAGCCCATCCCTGCAAGTAAGTATTTGATAAGTAAAACTTTTGGTGAATATAGTCCTGCGAACTGAGAATGAAAATTAAATTATACTTTTATGCCTAATGTCATGAGTATGATTTTCTTACCATATTTAACCTGAGATTTTCTTCAGATGCTCCTTTATAGGCTAAGTATTACCTTTCTATGTTAATTCCCCAGTAATTTTCCAGTGCTTAAATTAAAGAGGTTCTTTATCTGAGTTCTTGTAAGGTCATTTATAATTTGTTACAAACTCTTGAGGTGTTTTCTTTAGGAACTTTTAGGAGGCTCTTTTCAAGCACTGTATTATCTGTGAAATATCTTTGCTGAATAGAAAAGCACCAGTAGAGCACATATAACTTATTTCAAAAAATATTTACAGTTAGAAATAGAAGAAAAATTGTTGATCATTTGGAATATTCAAAACTGAAATACGCAAAAGAACTTCAAGGTCTATAAATTCTGTCACTCCAAGAGTAATATTTAGAGTTATGATAAATCACTTTAGAGGGTTGTTAACAGTTTCTTATAAAATTAAACATTCTGCTGGTGCTGTGCTGTAGCAGGTAAAGCCACCACATGCAGTGCCAGCATCCTGTATGGGTACCAGTTTGAGTCCTGGCTGCTCAACTTCTGATCCAGCTCTCTGCTGTGGCCTGGGAAAGCAGTAGAATATGACCCAAGTGCTTGAGCCCCTATACCCACATGGGAAACCCAGAAGAAGCTCCTGGCTCCTGACTTCTGATTGGCCCAACTTCGGCCATTGTGGCCATTTGGGGAGTGAACCAGCAGATGAAAGACCTCTCGCTCTCTCTCTCTGCTCTCTGTAACTCTGCCTTTCAAATAATAAATAAATAAATAAGCCTTTTAAAAAATTAAATATATGAGGGGCCTCAAAGGGTTGATGGTAATTTTGCATTGTCTCTTAATTCCACTTTCTGAGAACTTTTTGAAGAACCATTGAAGTCTTACTTTGTTATCCAGATATTTATGCAAAATAAATTAAAACGAAAGTCCATAAAAAGACTTCAGAATGTCCAGGGGCCGGTGCTGTGGCACAGTGGATTAACCCCATGGCCTGAAGTGCCGGCATCCCATATGGGTGTCAGTTCGTGTCCTGGCTACTCCTCTTCCGATCCAGCTCTCTGCAATGGACTTGGAAAGCAGTAGAAGATGGTCCAAGCGCTTGGGCCCCTGCACTCACATGAGAGACCTGGAAGAAGCTCCTGTCTCCTGGCTTTGGATGGGTGCAGCTCTGGCCGTTGTGGCCATCTGGAGAATGAACCAGCGGATGGAAAACCTCTCTCTCTATCTCTACCTCTCTGTGTAACTCTGTCTTTCAAATAAATAAAATAAATCTTTAATGAAAATATTTTAGGGCTGGCACCATGGCTCACTTGGTTAATCCTCTGCCTGTGGCACAGGCATCCCATATGGGCGCTGGGTTCTAGTCCCGGTTGCTTCTGTTTCAGTCCAGCTCCCTGCTGTGGCCCTGGAAGGCAGTGGAGGATGGCCCAAGTGTTTGGGCTCCTGCACCTACGCAGAAGACTAGGAAGAAGCACCTGGCTCCTGGCTTTGGATCAGCTCAGCGCCAGCTGTAGCGGCCATCTGGGGAGTGAACCAACGGAAGGAAGACCTTTCTCTCTGTCTCTCTTACTGTCTATAACTCTACCTGTCAAAAAAAAAATAGTAGGAGTGCTTTGTATTTTCTTTTTTATTATTTATTTATTTATTTATTTGAAAGGCAATGTTACAGAGAGGCAGAGGCAGGGAGAGAGAGAGAGATGTCTTCGATCTGCAGTGGCTGGAGCTGTACCAATCCAAAACCAGTAGCCAGGAGCTTCCTCCAGATCTGCACATGGGTGCAGGGGCCCAAAGATTTGGACCATCTTCTACCGCTTTCCCAGGCCATAGCAGAGAGCTGGATCAGAAGTGGAGCAGCTAGGACTAGAACCAGCACCCATTTGGGATGCCAGCGCTTCAGGCCAGGGCATTAACCCACTGAGCCACAGCATAGGCCCCAAATTCACTTTTACTTTTTAGCTAGATGATTTTAGCAGCCACTTAAGATGATTCTCGTTAAGAGTTATAAAATAATGATTTCTCTGTCTCTGGTTCCGCCAGCCTCTGTTAATCTGATATCCTCTATAGGGAAGAACTTAACCTTTCAATGCTATGACTACCATAAAATGTAGTCCATTAAGCAAAGGCAGGATAAAAACTTGTTTATTTTCCTATTTATTTTAGAACAATGAGTTGATGAGCTGGTATCCTATAACTTTTGTGTTTTCATTTTTGGGGTGTCATAATAAAATCATGTATTTTATAAGTATTAATATGTTTCAATGAATAACAGTTATTTTTCTGTTTGATATTCAGATTAACACCCCCTGTAGATTCAATTTGTTGTGTCTTTTTAACATGGCCTATTTCACTTTTAACAAGTTTATATGAGTGACTTCGTTGCTGTCTGGCACAGAAGGCTATTTCAGACCCATTCCTATATATTTCCCTTCCCATCCCTGGAACCAAAGTTTGTCCCAAGAAGCCTCTGCTTCCTTTTAACAAGACAATAGTATTTGAAGACTATAAATCTAGGGACTAGGTATGTTTATTTCTACTGGGTTGTCATTTTTTCTCATTTATTTTGGTGGACAAAATTAGGAAATATGTATTTTTTAAGAAAGAAAAAGAAACAATGAGTTCATGATACTTTCACTTTTTCTTGGATTTTATATCTATATTTTGTACTTTTTTATTAATATAATCATTTTGGGTTTTGGCAACATTGACATAATTATTTACTCCATATTTTCAAAATAGCATTACCAACATTATCACTAATAACCCCACTGAATGTAATTTAATATTTCTTTGTGATTCTTTTTGTTCTTGGAATACTATTGTGAGAATATAATTAAAATAACTTTATTTGATCATGCCAACTTCAACCAACTATTTTTTTCATTCAATTTCTATATTTTGGAATCCCATTGATTTTTGTTTAATTTTGTTTTTAGTCATGTAAAATGTCTGTGTGGTTCCAAAGTCAAATTGTCAAACAGAACATTCAGAGATGTAGCTTTTATACTCTCTTCCTGCTCTTTCCCACTCATCTTGTTTTGTTTTTTTCTGTTCAAGATACAAACAAATCTGTACACACACACACACACACACACACACACACGCATGTATAAATATTATCTCCCCCACTTCTCAACATTAAAAAAAAATAACAAATTGTACCACACTTTTCTAGGCCGTTTTTTCTTAAGAGTGTGCTCTGAAGATCATTGCATAGTCCTATATGGGGATCATCTTTATGCCTTTCCACAGCTGCATACAAGCTGTGTTTAATTTGTAATCTGTTTGGTTTTTAAAGCCACAGGCTTCTCATGAACTATTACCTTGATTTTGATTACTTCTCAGTCTGGAGCTCCTCCTCCTTTATAATTTTCTCGTGAATGCTTCTTACAGCCTCTTCATGTTTTGTGTATTCCTTCTGCTTTATTCATGTTGCCTATCAAATGCCTTTTCTCTGTCCGTATACTCATCCTTTCTATTTACCCACAGACCCAACTCATTCTATACCTCCTTCAAAGCTTCCTTCCCTTTCTATAGTCCACTCAGAACTCTTCCTTCTTTTTTTTTTAATTTTTTTTTTGACAGGCAGAGTGGATAGTGAGAGAGAGAGAGAGAAAGGCCTTCCTTTTGCCATTGGTTCACCCTCCAATGGCCACCATGGCTGGCACATCGCACTGATCCGAAAGCCAGGAGCCAGGTGCTTCTCCTGGTCTCCCATGTGGGTGCAGGGCCCAAGCACCTGGGCCATCCTCCACTGCACTCCCGGGCCACAGCAGAGAGCTGACCTGGAAGATGGGCAACCGGGACAGAATCCGGCACCCCGACCGGGACTAGAACCCGGGGTGCGGGTGCCACAGGTGGAGGATTAGCCTGTTGAGCCACGGCACCGGCAGAACTCTTCTTTCTTAAAACAATCATTGAAAATTTTATTCTTAAGAATTTTAGCACGTTATAACATGCTAGGGATTTGATACTTTGAAAAGATTTATTTATTTTAAAAGTGGAGTAAAGAGAGAGGCAGAGACAGAGAGAAAGAGATATTCCCTCCATTGGTTCACTCCCCAAATGGCTATGCCAGGCTGAGCCAAGAGCCAGGAACTCCATCCGGGTCTCCCATATGGGTGCAGAGGTTCAACTACCTGGGCCATCCTCTGCTACTTTCTCAGGCACACCATTAGGGAGTTGGATTAGAAGCACAGCAGCCAAGACTCAAACTTGGGCTCTGACATGGAATCTGTGTTGCAGGCAGCAGCTTAATCCACTGAGCCACAGTGCTGGCACAGGATTTGCTTTTAATAAATTCGGTTCCTCAAATCAGTTTTTTGAAAGTTGAAAAAAAAACACTAATTTGTTTGCATCTGTCCCCAATAACACCTTCTTGTAGTTGCAGAAACTGTATCAGTAAATGGTCAGATGATGTTAAAATTAGATAATAGAAGCAACATCAGTTTTTAAGAAAATCATGTTTCTTTAGATATTCAGAATGAACAAAAAAAGCATTTCTGATAGCTTTTCAAGATGATTTTATAATGCCACTGAATACTAAAATGAAATATTTTAGACATTTACCATTTACTTTATTTGCCAGCTCTACAAGTCTTTTATTCTCAGAGCATCTGTTCATTTTTCTCTTTTAGTCAAGTAGCAGCTGTCTTCTGACTCATTTAAAGTGTTGCATTAAAATGAGCTTTACTGTTTTCACCATTGCATATGTTCATCTTATGCTTTTGGAAATAATATAATGTGATTCAACATGTCAATTTCAATATCACCCAAAATATAATTATTCCTAGATCTTTTTTTTAACATTTAACACTATTCACCATTTGAAATGTCATAAAGTCAATGCAGTGATATCTGTTATCAGTGCAAATTTTTTAAAAGTAAAATATATATGTTTAATTTGTTGGAAAAATTATTGTTTAAATAATATATAATATACACATTACAATCAAGTATAATATCAGTAACATTTAAGGGTCATTTAGAAAACGTGAATTGGGCCGGCGCTCTAGCATAGCAGATAAAGCTGCCGCCTGCGGTGCTGGCATCCCATATGCGCGCCAATCCAAGACCTAGCTGCTCCAGTTCCAATCAAGCTCTCTGCCATGGCCTGGGAAAGCAGTGGAAGATGGCCTGGGTCCAGAGACCCAGAGGAAGCTCCTGGCTGTTGGCTTCAGATCAGCTCAGCTCCGATCGTTGCGGTCATCTAGAGAGTGAACCAGTGGATGGAAGACCTCTCTCTCTCTCTCTTTCTCCCTCTCTCTCTCTTTCCCTCTCTCCCTCCCTCCCTCCCTCCCTCCCTTTCTCTCTCTCTCTCTCTCTCTCTCTCTCTGCCTCTCCTCTCTCTATGTAACTGTGACTTTCAAGTAAAATAAATAAATCTTAAAAAAAAAAAAGAAAACATGAATCAAACTTTGATTTGGGTATACACTGCAAAAGGCAATTGTTGTTACCTTAAGTAACACTAATTTTGAATTTAGAGTCTGTTCATAAAAGATTGGCCTAAACCAACCCTTGTCTGGTTGGTACACATAGAACTGAGTGCTGGGATCTCATTAGTTTTAGAGTTTTTTCATCTTTTGTTCTCCCTAAGGAGTAGTGAATACTTACAAGCCAAAGAGAAGCTTTTGTTCGGGAAATTGAACCAGCTACTCTCCTGAGCAGAAATCTAAGAAGTAGCAGATAAGCATATTCTACAGAAAGTCTTTAAGAAAGATTTCTCTTCCAGTACAGTTTTTCCTTGAAACACTAAGAATTATTTTACCAGCATACTTCCTGTGCAGTATTTCTTCAGCCACTCCTCTCCAAAATTCTTTCCTCCAAAGCTAATTAGTTTGCTTGTTTTTCTTTTTATCATTTGCAACAAAAATGTTCAAATATACAAGGAGAAGTAGAGAATAATGTACAAAGTAAGAATATAATGAATCACCTCGATTTAATAATTGTTAATATTTTTATCATACTGTAGTATTTCTTCTTTTATGAATAATTTTTAATTTTTAATTTTATTATTTTAATTTATTTGACAGGTAGAATTATAGACAGTGAGAGAGAGAGAGACAAAGAGAAAGGTCTTCCTTCTGTTGGTTCACCCCCAAAATGGCCTCTACGGCCAGCGCTGCGCTGATCCAAAGCCAGGAGCCAGGTGCTTCTTCCTGTTCTCCCATGTGGGTGCAGGGGCCCAAGCACCTGGGCCATCCTCCTCTGCCCTCACGGGCCACAGCAGAGAGCTGGACTGGAAGAGGAGCAACTGAGACTAGAACCCAGCACCCATATGGGATACCGGTGCCACAGATGGAGGATTAACCAAGTGAGCCACGGCGCCTATCCCTCTGAATAATTTTTAAATAAATTACAGAAATAATGACACTTTAATTCTAAATTTTTAAAGATATTTTCTTATGTAATCATAATATTATTATACCTGACAAAGTAAGAATTCTTTATAGTTATAAAATAACTAGTGCATAATCAGATTTCTTCAGTTGTCCTTAGAATTTTTTTAGCTCATTTATTCAAATAGGATTCAACCAACTAAACCTAGAAATATAATTCAATGTAATTACTCTTAAGTAAATTTAAATGAAAGAAAAAATCTTTATTACTAAAAAAGATTATTTTTTTTTAAAGCATGGAGCCAAGTTAGTTTTGTATTTGTCAGAACTGATACATAATCACCAAGATGAGTTGACTGAAGAAGAACTAGATACAGCAGAACTGCTTATGAATGCCTTAAAATTATGTGGTCACAAGTGCATCCCTCCCAGTGCATCAACAAAGCCAGACCTTATTAAAATGATCAAAGAGGTAAGTCAGCGAAACCATAAATGTTCCTTGGGAGATCTCACTGATTGTAATTAAAGAATGATTGAATAAATTTCTGTATAGAATATCACTGATAATGAACTTGGAAATGATTATTTTATTTTATACTATATACTGCTTTTTACTATAAGGAGAAAAAAAGGCTTATTTTAAGGAAACGTTTTATTTTCTTTGGTCATGCTTTTCCAGTAGCCTACAGTGACAAAAAGATTTTTATAGTGACAAGCAGGCTGAGGCATACCTTGAGTTATGGATTCTTTAACAAAAAAGCAAAATAAGAAAACAAGCAATTACGTAAACTCACCATCTTGGGCAACCCTGCTTAACTATTCTTCCATAATTTCTATGACCCAAATTGTATAAAAACAAAGGGAATTTTAACATTCTTTAAGTAATTATCTTAATTTTATGGTCTCCTGAGGACAACATTTTTCCTTTGTTAACTTAGTTTTAAAATCAGTTTGTAGAGTGATCCATCCAACAGTAGTTGAAAAATTCTAAGTTTTATAGTGTCTGATTATCTAAATCTTTCAGGAACAAAAGAAATATGAAACTGAAGAAGGTGTAAATAAAACCTCCTGGCAGAAAACAGTAAATAATAATCAACAAAGGTAAGATTTTGTGTGTTCCAAAAGTTCATCTTTTGGTAACTCATTAGATTTCACATTTAGCTTGAAGAATTGGGTTTGGGATTGGCATTTTGGAGTGTCAGTTCAAGCCACCGCTTGGGATGACCACCTTCCATATCAGAATGCCTAGAGTGAGTCCCACCTCCACTTCTGATCCAACTTGCTGCTAATAGACACCCTGCAAGGCAGCAAGTGATGACTTAAGTAATTGGGTCCCTGTTGCCCAAGAGGTGACCCAGGTTGAGTTTCTGGCTCCTTGCTTCTGTCTAGCCCTGGCTATTGCAGGCATTTGGGGGAATGAATCAATAAATGGAAGATACCTCTTTCTGTGTCTCTCTCCTTCTCCCTTTTACCCTCCTTCCCTTTCAAACAAAGTGAAAACAAATAAATAAAAAAAATTTAAGTAGCATGTTTTGGTAAATATTTAATGTTCCGTGTATGCTCAACTTATGAACAGTGTTGTTGTTTGTTTAGTCTCTTTCAGCGTCTTGATTCAAAATCAAAGGATATATCTAAAATAGCTGCAGATATCACCCAGGCAGTGTCTCTTTCCCAAGGAATTGAGAGAAAAAAGGTGATCCAGCATATCAGAGGAATGTATAAAGTAGACTTGAGTGCCAGCAGACATTGGCAGGAACTTATTCAACAGCTGACACATGATAGGTAAGCGGTGGGAGGACATTTTAAGTTGTCTTGCATGAATATTTTACATGTTGATGTTCAACATTATGTTAATTCTAAAAATCAGATTCATAAAATTCAGTAATTTAAATATTTTAAAATATTTGGTATTTTTTTATCTTAAAGAATAATCATATGAGTTTTTAAAAATTACTATTCTTGGGGGAAGAATGAGAGACTGAGCAGGGGAAAAGGAAGATATTAACTCTTCCAGACAGTAAAATTCCTGCTCCTGGCTTCATCCTAGCCCAACCCTGGCTGTTGCTGCCATCTGGGAAGTGAACCAGCGAGTGGAAAGTCTCTGTTTCTGTTTGTCTCCCTGTTTTTATAATTCTTTTAAATAAATAAATCTTTTAGAAAATAGGAAGTATTCAGTATTTTCAAAGGTTAGTTCAGTTTTTAAAAATATTTTATAATTTATTTGAAAGCAGAGAGAGAGAGATCTTCTTTCTGCTGGTTCACTTCCCAAGTGCCCACAATAGCCAGTGCTGGGCCAGTCTAAATCCAGAAGCTTGGAAGTCATTCCAGGTCTCCCATGTGGGTGGCAAGAACACAAGTAATCTTTTACAGTTTTTATAAACAGTAATTGTACATATTTATATAATTCACTGTGATGTTTGAATACATGTACAATGTGTACTGATCAAAACAGGGTAATCAACATTTTCCCTTTGATATTTATGTTTGGATGCTTGAAGCTTCTCTCTTCTATTTGTTCATATAGTTTATACTAGGTTGTTATGAATTATAGTCTCCCCACTATGCTTTTAACACTAGTAACTTATTTCTTTGATCTGACTCTGATTTGGTACCCATTAACCAAACTCCCTTTATCCCCAACTTCTAATAACCACTATTCTATGCTCAGATGGAGGGTTTCTTTGGTTCCCACATATGAGAGAGCAGTATTTGTTTTTCTGTGTCTGCGTTATTTCATTTAACATGATGTCATCCAGTTCTACACATTTTGCCGCAAATAACAGAATTTCATTTTTTGTGGCTGAATAATGTTCCATTGTGTGTATATACCACATTCTCTCTACACATTTTATCTGATGATGGACAACACCTTTACTGATTCCATATCTTGGCTATTGGTGGAGAAGGTATCTCTTTGATACGATGATTTCATGTCTTCGACACAATAATTTCATGTCTTCTGGATATATACCTGGTAGTGGAATTACTGGATCATACGGCAGTTCTGTTTGTGCTTTTCAAAGAAATCTCCATACTGTTTTCCACAGTGGCTGTATTAATTTACATTCTTACCAACAAAATGTAAGAGTTCCACTTACTCTACATCTTTGCCACCATGTGTTACCTTTCTGTCTTTTTACTAATAGCCACCCTAAGGGGCAAGGAGGTGTGGGAGTAGATATCTCATTGTGGTTTTGATTTGCATTTCCTTGATGGCTAGGGATATTGATCTTTTTCTTTCATGTATTTATTGGCCATTTGCAATTCTTCTTTTGAGAATTATCAAGTTATTTGCCTGTTTCTTAACTGGATTGGTTGTTTTGTTGTTGTTGAGTTTTCTGACTTCCTGACATATTTTGGATATTAATTCTTTCCTGGATAAGTAGCTTGCAAATATTTTCTTCTGTTAGATGACTCTGCACTCTATTGGTTGTTTCATTTACTGTACAGAAACTTCTGATTTTAATTTAATCTCATTTCTCTGGTTTTGCTTTTGTTGCCTGTGTTTTTGGGATCTTATCTTTAAAAAAAAAAGTCATTGCCTATACTAACTTCTTGAAGTGTTTCTCCTATGTTTTCTTCTAATGATTTCATAGTTTCAAGTCTTTGATCCATTTAGGTCTTTGATCCATCTTGAGTTAATTTTTATATTTGATGAGATTTAGGGATGTAATTTTATTCTTCTACACATGTATGTCCAGTTTTGCCGGCCTATTTATTGAAAAGACTGTCCTAGCTCCTGTGTATGTTCTTGGCACATTTGTCAAAATCAGTTGACTGTATATATGTGGATTAATTTCTGGATTTCTCTGTTCCATTTCACTGATCTATGTGTCTTTATGCCAACACTGTGGTGTTTTATTTATTATAGTTTTATATTATGTTTGAAATCAAATATTGTGATCCCTTGAACTTCTTGCTTTATTTATTTTTTTAACTCAGGATCACATTGACTATTTTGGGTCTTTTGTGGTTCAGTATGAATTTTAGGATTTGTTTTTCTTAATGTTATAAAAAATATCTTTGGTATTTTGATAGGAATTACATTGAATCTATAGTTTGCTTAATGGAGTGTGGACATTTTAATGTTATTAATTCTTCTAATCCATGATCACAGAGTATCTTCCCATTTTGTGTGTGTGTGTGTGTGTGTGTGTGTGTGTGTGTGCCCTTGATTTCCTACATCAGTGTTTTACAATGTTCATTGTAGAGATCTTTTACTTCCTTGGTTAAATTTATTATTAATATTTAATTTTTGTAGCTGGTGTGAATGATATGCTTTTTTGATTTCCCTTTTAGCAAGATCATTATTGGTGTATAATACTAATATAATAATTATAATTATATTTGAAAGAGTTACACAGAGAGAGAGAGAAAGAGAGAGAGAGAGATCTTCCAATCTCAATGCCTTTTACCTTCTGTCCTCCTTCTAGTGTCCCTATAGTGTTCACTTAATGGTATCTCATATGTCTCATAGGCTCTCCTGTTTATTTTCCTCTGGGTTATTTCAAAAGTCTTTTCCTGAAGATCAGAAATTCCTTTCTTGATCTGTTATATTGTTGAAGATCTCAATTGTATTTTATTTTTCATTGGTTGAATTTTTCAGTTCCAAAATTTCTGATTGATTCTTTTTAATGATTTTTCCTTTTGTTGAATTTCTCATTCATATCTTACATCATTTTCCTCATGTCTTTGTACTGTCTTTCTGTATTCTCTTTCATCTCATTTAGTTTCCTGAGGATCATTACTTTGATTTCTTTTTGAGGCATTTCATACATTTCATTCAAATTAGGATCTCTTTCTGGAGAACTATTGTGTTCTTCTGGAAGTGTCATCCTTTCTTTGTTCTTCATATTTCCTGTGACCCTATGTTGACATCTGCTCTTCTGGTGTAATGGTTCCTTCTTTATTGAGTAGCTTTTATTGGAAAATACTTTTTTGTTCAGATGAAATGTGAGGTTTTAATGGAGTCATTCCTTTGACTTTGGTGAAGTATAAACCTTGAGTGATTCCTTAAGCTATAATCAATGTCATCAGTTTCTGAGTGCCACAGTTGTCTAGTCTGCATCGGTTCATGGAGGTAGTATTATTCCTTGCAGGTACAGGTGGCTTTCCGAAGGTATGTGTCTTCAGGCCCCAGAGAGTTGGGTGTCAATCACACTAGGGTTTGTGATGGCAGTAAACATGTTCCTGGTACTGTGGGCCTAGGAGAGGGCTGTCCCCTTGTCCAACCAGGCAAGTCTGAGTGATGCTAGGGCTTGTGGTACCAATAGCTGTGGCCCTGAAACTGTGTGATGTGGATGGGGCCTTCTCCAGGTCCTTCTCTGTGGGAGTGGATGATCTTAACACTGCAGGATGGGAAGGGGACCTTGCTGAGGTCCATGGGATGAATATAGGTTATGCTGGTGATTGTGTACTGGCAGGTTAGAGTCTGGAGCAGTGGAAGGCAGGTGGAGTCTTCACCAGTTCCACAGGATGGGTTCAGTGATAATATACTGCTTATAGTCCTAGAGTCACAGGGCAGGAACAGATCCCAAAGGAAAGGTGTAGGTTATGCTAGCAATTGTGTGTTGGTAGCCATGGGCCAGCAGCAGTGGGCCTGAAGCCTTCCCAAGGTCCCACAGAGCAAGTATAAGTGTTCCTGGAACTTGTAGACCCAACAGTCATAGTCTCAGAGCCGCAGGGTACAGTGGAGATCTTACCCAGGTCTTAAGTGTCATGTGCAGGTTATGCAAGCAATTGTGCAGTGTCAGGCTTGGATCTGGAGCAGCAGAATGTGGATATAGTCCTCCCCGGGAACTCAAGTACTTGAACTATCTTTGCTACTCCCCAGGGTCCATGTCAGCAGAAAACTAGATCTGAAACTAAACCTGGACTCAAACTCAGGGGCTCTGATATGGGATGTGGGCATACAGAGCAACATCTTAACTGCTATGCCAAACTCTTGTCCCTAATTTGATTTTTTTAAGATTGATTGATTTATTTGAAAGGCAGAGTTATAGAGGCAGAGAGAGAGAAAGGTCTTCCATCCTCTGGTTCACTCGCCAAATGGCCACAATGGCTAGAGCTGGGCTGATCTGAAACTAGGAGCCATTAGCTTATTCTAGGTCTCCCATGTAGGTACGGGGGACCAAAGATTTGGGCCATCTTCTGCTGCTATCCCAGGCCATATCAGAGAGCTGGGTCAGAAATGGAGCAGCCAGGACTTGAACTAGTGCCTGTTTGGGATGCCAGCACTGCAGGCAGCAGCTTTACCCACTACAGTACAGTGCTGGTCCCCCTTAATTTGATTTTTTGAAATCATTAGATGCTGTGATTTATGTTTAAAAAATTAGAGGCAAGTGCTAATATCCACAGCAGAATATCAGATTTAAATAATAGCTATCCTCAGGATTTTGGTGTTATTTTACATTTAAACAATATATATCAGAAATACTACAAATACTAGATTTCTATCACTAGTTATCCTGTTTAGTGATTCTATCCCAAAGAAAATATTCAAAATAAAGTTTTCCATCTCTGCACTATTTATGCTAGTGAATGAATTGGAAACAATTAAAATGAATAAAAATAATGTGGATTGATATATTCATTCATTGAATAGGCAGCCATTTAAAATGAGGATAATAAAGATAATACTATATTCAGTGAAGGAAGGCAGAGTATAGAAGTATGTATATTTCTATGTAATACATATGTAATGATTATAGCTGCAAATTTAAAACATTTGTAGTTATAATATTAGTAATGTTAAGGGTGCTTTTTCTCATCCCTTTATAAAAATGTATTTACTATAGCTTTACTATTTGATCTAAAATACAAGTTCATTTTAAAACCTTTTTACAAAGAGGTCTATATCACATAAAAAAACAGTTTAGAAAAAAATGTTTAGCTAACCATGTTAATTCCAGTTTGTTATTAGTGTGTTTCCAAAATATCCATGGCAGTTTTGATATACTATATTAAATTTTAATATGATGGGGTAAAGCTTGCCTCCAGGAGGGAAACTTGGGGATTGAGATTCAGAAACAAAAAGAACCTTATTTTTCTATGTTACTCTCTTAAACTGTGTATATGCGTTCCCTGGTCTAAATACAGAAATAGTTGGTTTTTTAAATTTGAATAGATTCCTTGTAGTTTATTTATTAAATCTCTAAAATGATTTTTTTAAATCAGTCCTTGGATGGCCACTTTAAATACCTTTTCATTTTTGCTTGCAGAGCAGTCTGGTATGACCCAATCTACTATCCAGGCTCATGGCAGTTGGATCCAACAGAAGGACCCAATCGAGAGCGGAGACGTTTACAGAGGTGTTACTTAACTATTCCAAATAAGTATCTCCTTAGGGATAGACAAAAGTCAGAAGGTAATAGTGGCTTCTTTACTCATTATAAAAATTGAGCAAATAACTGTGGTCACAAGATAATAATAATGGACACTTTTTTCTTCAATAGATGTGATCAAACCACCACTCTCTTATCTATTTGAAGACAAAACACATTCTTCTTTCTCATCTACTGTCAAAGACAAAGCTGCAAGTGAATCTATAAGGTAAATTTGAATCTATAGACCTTTTCTCTTCTGTGAATACAATAGCTGATTGTAGTAATGATGTACTGTTTGTGTTAGACAGTGCTGTGGTTTTAGGAAAAGTCATAAACAGAAAGGCTTAAGAAAGAACAAGATTGATCAAAATCCAAAAGGAAATGAATTTCTGATAGTGTGGCTTCATTGGACTTCAGGCATCATACTCTGGCACTTACTAGCATACATATGTTTTTTTTTGTTTTTTATTTTAATTTTTTTTTTATATTTTTGACAGGCAGAGTGGACAGTGAGAGAGAGAGAGACAGAGAGAAAGGTCTTCCTTTGCCATTGGTTCAGCCTCCAATGGCCGCCGCGGCCGGCGCGCTGCAGCCAGCACACCGCGCTCACCCGAAGGCAGGAGCCAGGTGCCAGGTGCTTTTCCTGGTCTCCCATGGGGTGAAGGGCCCAAGCACTTGGGCCATCCTCCACTGCACTCCCGGGCCACAGCAGAGAGCTGGCCTGGAAGAGGGGCAACCGGGACAGAATCCGGCGCCCCGACTGGGACTAGAACCCGCTGTGCTGGCGCCCCAAGGCGGAGGATTAGCCTGTTGAGCCACAGCGCCAGCAGCATACATATGTTTTTATAGTTGATTTTTTTAAGCAGCGCTATAAAGTAAACAGAGATGCTGGTGGTATCATCACAAGGCAATATTGTATAGTGACTAGAAGTTCAAATTGTTTCCTCCTACTACTAGTGTCATCTCTTGAGCAAGTTCCTTAGCCTCTCTGACTCAGTTTCCTCACCTGTTAAATGAAGAAAATAATAATACCCAAAGTAGTACAGCAGTATTGAGTAGTAAAATGTTAATTATTGATAATGTTATCATTACTATTGTGGTTGTTAAGATTATCATGGCCATTTTATAAGCCTGAGTCTCGAAAGATTTGTGCCTTATCTAAAGAACAGAGGAACTGACTCTAAATCCCCTGTTTTTCCTAGAATGCTAGACTTTTTGTGTGTGTGAAGTATCAGTGGTATAAAACAGTGTTCACTTACATACTGGGAAATATAAGATTAAAGTCTCTTAAAGATTTATTTATTTATTTATTTATTTGAAAGTCAGAGTTACATCAAAGTCTCTTTTAAATAACTGCATTGCTGTATTTTACATACAGATTATAGGGATTATTGGCCTTTTCTAATAGTTTCTTATCTTCTTTCCTCCATACTAGAAAGTTTAAAAATGACATAATATTGTCACGTGAGTTTTGACATCTTATGCTATTGAAACTGTAGTCTGCTTTTCTGAAATCATTCACTAGATAAAATAAAGCTTCTATCTTTAAAATTGATAAAAATATTTAATCATAGTAATTTTAAATATTTTTGACAGAGTAAACCGAAGATGTATCAGTGTTGCACCATCTAGAGAGACAGCTGGTGAACTGTTACTAGGTAAGTCAGACTTTGAAGGATTTTACATATCACAGTGCCATATTTTAGATAATTTTAAGTGTTTTGACACTTTGCTATTAAATCACATAAACTTCTTCTAGTATGAGATAGGCCATCTTATTTTTTTTTAAAGATTTATTGATTTATTTGAAAGAGTTACACAGAGAGAGAGAGAGAGAGATCCTCCATCCACTGGTTCACTCCTCAATTGGAGGAGCTGCACTGATCTGAAGCCAGGAAACAGGAGCTTTTACTGTGTCTCCCATGCGGGTGCAGGGGCCCAAGGACTTGGGCCATCTTCTGCTGCTTTCCCAGGCCATAGCAGAGAGCCAATTGGATGTGGAGCAGCAGGGACTCGAACCGGCACCCATATAGGATGCTAGCACTACAGGCGGTGTCTTTACCCTTTACTCCACAGCGCCAGCCCCCAGACCATTTTGTTTTAACCTATACAGTGGTTCCCCCTTATTCCCAGGTGATATGTTCCAAGAACCCTGGTGGGTGCCTGAAATTGTGAATAGTACCAAATCCTATATATACTGTTTTATCTGGTACATATGTACCTATGATAAAGTTCACTGTATTACACAGTAAGAGATTAGCAACTATAACTAATAATAAAAGTTATAACAATATAGTATAATAAATGTTGTGTGAATGTATACTCCCTCTCTGTCTCTCAAAATGTTATCCTTTCAACTTTTCACTTAAAGGAAGCATTTTAGGGACAGGTTTGTGGCATAGCAGGTTAAACCTCTGCCTGTGGCACCCATATCCCATATGGACACTGGTTCGAGTCCCAGCTGTTCCACTCCCATCCAGCTCCCTGCTAATGGCCTGGGCAAAGCAGCAGAAGATAGCCCAAGTGGTTGAACCCCTACACGCACATGGGACACCCAGAAGAAGCTTTGGGCTCCTGGCTTCTAACTGGCCCAGCTTCTGCCATTGCAGCCATTTGGGGAGGAAACCAGCAGATAGAAAGATCTCTATTCTGTTGCTCCTCCTCTCTCTCTAACTCTGCCCTTCAAATAAATAAAAAATAAATTTTAAAAAAAGGAAGTACTTTAAAGTTTTCTTTAGCATATCTAAATTGCCAGCATAACTACTCTTGTATTTGGGGGCTATTATCGGGTAAAATAAGGATTGCTTGAACATAAGCACTGTGATACCATAACAATCAATCTGAGAAATCATGATGGCTGCGAGTGACTAATGGGCAGGTAGGATATACAACATGGATACACTGGACAGTGGGATGATTCACACCCTGGGCAGATGGAGCAGGATGGCATGTGGTTTCAATACACTTCTCAAAACAGCACACAATTAAAAACTAATTTATTTCTGGAATTTTCCATTTAATATGTTTGGACTGCACTTGACCATTGGTACCTAAAACTGCAGAAAGTAAAACTGCAGGTAGGGCAGGGTACTGCTGTCAGGCATATGACTCATAATACGGACTATTAATATCCCTGTTTTCTGAAATACACATAAATAGCATTTTAATTTTTACAAAGTTTTCTTTATGTGCTTCTGAGAGAAAGGCTAAGATTGTCAATCTGTGGTTTCCTGTATAGATAGTTATATTTGGTGTGAAGTTTTTTCCTCAATATATGAAGGGATAAATTTTATATGAAGTGATCTTTAGTCCCTTAAAAAGCCAAATTACATGCCATAGGCCAGTCATTCTCAAAGTGTGGTTTCTGAACCAGCAGTATCAGTATCACATGGAAATTTCTTCAAAATGCACATTTTTGGTCCCAGCCCAGAATGTATCTGAAACTATGTGGTATTTGAAGTCTCTATTTTGATGAGTCCTCCTGTGATTCAGATGCACCCTCAAACTTAAGAATCACTGCCATAGGATAAAGTTACAGCCTCCAAGCTACAACACATGGAGATTCAAATTTGTTGGCAAAGTCCAACAAGATGGAGATACTGTCCTTCTTGGTCCACCCAGCACTCAACTACATGTGACCAGCATGTAGGTGGCACAGTCCCGGAGAAATTCTTAACATTTTGAAACATGACATGGGAAATGTCATGGGAAATCTCTAATTTAGGATGCTGTTTTTTAATTTTTTTTAAAGGGGATCTATTTTTAGGGCCAATTCTCTCTTTTGAGTTTCTCAATCAGTAAAATAATTAAGGATTCCTCTTTACTAGAAAATTTTGTTTATCACTTAACTTCAGTTGGGGTAGAGAAAAATAAAGCAAATCATGATATAATGATAATAAAAATAGCTAACATTTGTTTAGTTCTGAATCAGGCACTATTTTACATATATTCTAATTTAATTTCCACAGTTATTCTGAAATACATTCCTGTCTTCTTTCTTTTCTTTCCCTTTTTTTAAAATAAGGAAACTAAGATACAGAGAGCTTAAGAAACTTGCCTAAGCTCTCATATATACTATTTTTAAATAATTATTTGTAAAAGATTTATTTATTTATTTTTGAAAGAGTGACAGAGAGAGACAGAGAGAGACTCTTCCATTCACTAATTAACTCCCGAAATGCCCCCAGTGGCTACAGCTAGACCAAGGCAGAGGAAGGAGCCAGGAACTGATCCAGGTCTCCCACATTGGTGGCAGGGGTCCAAGTACTTGGGCCATCTTCTGCTGTTTTCCCAAATGCATAAGCCAGGAGCTGGATCAGAAGCAGAGCAGCTGGTACTCTAAGCAAGTGCTGTGATATGTGAAGCCAGTATTGCAAGTGGCAACTTAACCCACTGTACCACAACACCAGTTTAGATATTTATTATGTTCAAGGAACTATTTATTAGGTGTTGTGATCAAATTTTGGCCACAAAACTCCAGAGGTCAAGCTTATAGCCATATAAGGTAATAGTGCACAAAACTTTTTCTTTTTTTAAGATTTATTTTATTTGTTTGAAAGGCAGAGTTACAGGGAGAGAAAGGGGGAGAGAGAGAGACAAAAACAGAGAGACATCTTGCATCTGTTGGTCTGCTCCTCAAATGGCTGCAGTGGCTGGGTGTGGGCCAGGAGCCAGGACTTTCTTCCAGGTCTCCCAGAGAGTGCAAGGTCCCAAGCACTTGGGCCATCTTCCGCTGCTTTCCTAGATGCATCAGCAGGGAGCTGGATCAGTAGTAGAGCAACCAGGACGTGAACTGATAACCACATGGGACACCGGTGCCACAGGCAGCAGCCCAAGCTGTTACATCACAGTACCGGCTCCACACGTAATTTTTTAAACTCTTTATCCAATTATTTTTTCAGGTAAATGTGGAATGTATTTTGTGGAAGATAATGCTTCTGATACAGTTGAAAGTTCGGTGAGTAGAGGCTTAAGTTTGCACTTATATCAATCCTAGATAAATTCCAAAAATGTATTAATTTGGTATAATGAGAGAGCTAGTAGAACTATTAGATAGTTCATCTGTTATCACTCTATGTATAGATTTTTCTGAATTCCATTTTTAAAAAATAATTTTAAAAAGAAGTTTGTACCATCTCCTCTGACTTACAACCTGAGTTCTATTTGCAGCTAATATTAGGAGTCAAGTTCTAAAGTACATCTTATTTCAGTTATTCACCATTCTTTCTCATCACTGTCTACAGTCACAATGAGTAACAACTCCCTACCATTCTCCGTTCATTGTCATTATCTTTGCCATCAAAGGGGGGGGGAGATTTTATTTAATTGAATAACAAATCATTATGATAGTCACATAACAATAAAAACAATTTTTATTATTTGGAAATACTGACATGAGTTGAAAAATAACAAAAAATGTTCTTAACTTGTGTTTTTCATACACTAAAACTTTTTATCCATTTGAATTACCTTGTATGCCATTCAAAAAATTTTTGAGATCTCTGTAATAGAAGAAATAAGACATATTGTTTCAGAAAATTTCTAAAGCCTTGAATAAAATTACATGTTATTAAAGACAAATATATATTTGATTTTAAAGAAATTAATGTGAAAATAATAAATTTGATAAAACAAGTGATATGAAAATATTTATTACAGCCAAAATACTTGAGTATACATTCTTTTCTGATTTATCTACCAATTATCACAGCATTTGTCCCAGCTAGTAAAAGTATGGTTATTATTCTTTTACTTTTTTTAAGATTTATTTATTTATTTGAAAGTCATAGTTACACAGAGAGAGAAGGAGAGGCAGAGAGAGAGAGGTCTTCCATTCGCTGGTTCGTTCCTCAGATGGCCACAACAGCCAGAGCTGCGCTTATCCAAAGCCAGGAGCCAGGAGCTTCTTGAGGCTCTCCATACAGATGCAGGAGCCCAAGTGGGCCATCTTCCGCTGCTTTCCCAGGCCAATAGCAGAGAGCTGGATCAACAGTGGAACAGCTGGGTCTTGAACCAGGGGCTTTACCCGCTATGCCACAGAGCCGGCCTCAGTTATTATTCTTTTTCACGATACATCTTATCAGCAAAGAATTTAATAGTTGGTATATAAAACAAAATTTTATGTAATCAAAAAGACATTTTCCTCTTCCTCTTTTTTTTTCTATATATGGCACTAAATTTTAAGACAAAAGACATTGCACATTAAGAAAGAGGTCCACCCCAGTCTTTGCAGTCTGGTGCAATCACTCTTCTTTGTGTGCTATACAAGCATTATTCCAAAAATACAAGGCCTGGGCCTAGTTTCTGAAGGCTACTTTCTTCCTTTATACTTTAATGATGTTATCTCTTCTTTTATAACATTTACTGTCCTATACTTTATATGTTCCTGTAAGTATCTCATTCCCCTTTTTGTCTTATAAAGATTTATTTAATCAAAGCACATAGTAAGTACCAGCAAATATGACTGCCCTTCAGCAAGCTCATGGAAAAGTGGAATTAAAAGTACAGTTGATTTTGGTTTGTTGCAAAAGATTTTTTCCAGAATACATAGAAAATGCACATTATGAAAAAATCTGCATGGAGTTCAAATTTTTCAAGAAAATAGTTTCATAACATTTTTTAAGGATGTATTTATTTGAAAGGCAGAATTAGAGAGAGAAAGAGATCTTATACCTTCTGGTTTACTCCCCAAATGGCCGCAATGACTGGGACCAGACCAAGCTGAAACTGGGAGCTAAGAACCAGAAATTCCATCTAGGTCTCCCACATGGGTTTCAGGGGCCCAAGTATTTGGGCCATCTTAAACTGCTTTTTCAGGCACATTATCAGGGAGCTGGAATGAAAGTGGACCAACAGGGACTTAAACAGGTGCTCATATGGGATACCAGCATTGCAAGCCTCAGTTTAACCCATTCTGCCACAACTCATAATTTTTTTTAAGATTTATTTTGGCCAGCGCTGCGGCTCAATAGGCTAATACTCCGCCTAGCGGCACCAGCACACCGGGTCCTAGTCCCAGTCGGGGCACCGGATTCTGTACCGGTTGCCCTTCTTCCAGGCCAGCTCTCTGCTGTGGCCCGGGAGTGCAGTGGAGGATGGCCCAAGTGCTTGGACCCTGCACCCCATGGGAGACCAGGAGAAGCACCTGGCTCCTGCCATCAGACCAGCGCAGTGCGCTGGCCACACTGTGCCGGCTGCGGTGGCCATTGGAGGGTGAACCAAAGGCAAAAAGAAGACCTTTCTCTCTGCCTGTCAAAAAAAAAAAAAAGATTTATTTTATATACTTGAAAAGTAGAGTTACAGAGAGAGAGGGGGAGAGATAGAGAGAGAGAGACATCTTCCATCTGCTGGTTGACTCCCCAAATTACTGCAATGGCCAAGGCTGGGCCAAGCCCAAGCCAGGAGCCAATTTCTTCTGGATCTCCCAAGTGGGTGTCTGGGGCCCAAGCATTTGGGCCATCTTCTGCTGCTTTCCCAAGCACATTAGCATGGAGCTGAATTGGAAGTGGAACAGCTGGGACTCAAACTGGTGCCCAAATGGGATACTGTGTCTCAGTTGGCAGCTTAACCTGTTACACCCCAGCACCAGTCCCTCTCTCATACTTTTAATTCCATGTTCTGGCAATGTTTTTTCCTTCCTGCTTCATAGAGAGACAGACAGACCAACAAAGAGCTCCCATCTGTTGGTTCACTCTCCAAAGGCCCACCGAAATTGGGGCTGGGATGGACAGAAGCCAGGAGCCAGGTGGCAGGAACCTGTGGCACTGGCATCGCACATAGGTGCCAGTTCATATCCTGGCCCCTCCACTTCCAAGCCAGCTCCCTGCTGATAGCCCTGGAAATGCAGCAGAAGACAGCCCAAGTGTTTTGTCCCCTGTCACCCATGTGGGAGACCCAGATGAGGCTCCTGACTTCTGCCTGGCCCAGTCCTGGCTGTTGTGGCCATTTGGGGAGTGGACTGGTGGATGGAAGAGCTCTGTTTCTTTCCCCTCCCCCTGCCTCCACTGACTCTTCCTTTCAAATAAATAAATAAATATTTTTTTACAAAAAAGTAAGTCAATGCAATTTTTCAGATGGAACTATTGGAGAAAAAACACAAAGATACAGTTTATTCTAACTTTTTAAATTTTGGTGGAAACTTTTTCATGATTTCTCTGTCAAAAGCATTAAGTAACAATTCATATGTTCACTTGCAACTTACAAATGATTTAGACTCATTTCTTCAGATTTTTCATATTTTGGTCTGTGAGCATACATTCAGTGGAGTTTTGTCTGCAAAGGTGCCGTATTTATTGCAGGAATTTTCCTCCAGAGAATCTGCCTTCGCCTTTGCTGGATGACTTGGGAACTGTGCTTCTTATACAGATAATTTAATCTTTCAGCCTAAATCCATTTGAAGGCAGGGACTGTTACAAATTCTCTCTAAGAGAAGCCTTTTTCTATTTTCCACTCAGACATCAGGCCAACAAAGACAAGATACCTGGTTATTCCTCCTTCAATGATGGGCATATCTGTTTATCTAATCTTTCACTGGGAACTTGTCGCTTGGTGGGTTTTAGCTTTCTGAAAGAATCTCAATACCTTGATCCAGGGAACTCAAGGCATGCATCTTCCTCCAAATGATTGTTAACTTCAGTCACTTCATTTCTAAAACTCGAGTTTGTGCATACATACATTCACATGCAGACACATAGCCAGTGAACCAAAATATCACTTCCTCTTCTCTGTTATTTTTCAAATTTCTTTTACTTTTTCCTTTTTTAAAAAAAAGTTTTATTTTTTATTTACTTGAAAGGCAGAGTTACAGAGAGAAGAGGAGAGAGAGAGAGACAGAGAATATCTTCCATCTGCTGGTTCACTCCCCTAATGGCTGCAACAACCAGTCCTGGGCCAGTTTGACCAATAGCCCAGAGCTTCTTCCAGGCCTCCCATATGGGCTCAGGGGCCCAAGGAGTTGGACCATCTTCCGCTGCTTTCCCAGGCACATGAGCGAGGAGGTGGAGCAACCACGGCTCAAACCTGCAACCAAATGGGATGCCAGGGTTGCAGAGGGTGGATTAACTCATTAAACCACAAGGCCAGCCTCCTTACTTTTACTTTTTTACTGATGGAAATTTTATTTCCCTATTTCATGCAAGCTGAGCTATGCAGTTAAAAGAATATTTTCTAAGTTAAAAGAAAGCACACCTTTCTTTCTCTAACTCTGCCTCTCTCTAACGCTGCCTTTCAAATAAATAAATCAATAAATCTTTTTTTAAAAAAAAAGGCAAAGTAAACCTGAAGACTTTACATATTGTGTTATTCCAACTATGTGATATTCTGGAAAAGGCAAAACTATGGAGACAGTAAAAAGATCAGTGGTTACCAGCGGTTAGGGATGAGGGGAGGGAGGCATGAGACATGAACAGGTGAAACACAGAGGATTTTGAGAGCAGTAGGAAAAAAAGTTAAAGTAAAAAAGTTAAAGTAAACACATACCATTATACATTTGTCAATTTTAACTCATAAAGAGTGAATCCTAAGGTAAACTGTGCACTTTAGGTAAGAATAATGTATCAGTATTTGTTCACCAATTGTAGTAAATGTTCTGCACCAAATGCAAGATACTAATTATAGGGAAACAGTACAAGGGAGGAGAGGAAAGGGCTTGTCAGGGGAGTAGAAATAGGAACTCTGTACTATAGACTCTTTCTGTAAACTTAAAATTGATATTCATAAAGCTTATTAATTTTGTTTTTAAATCTTAAATTTTACCTTGCATTTTGAAATGTTTTATAATGAGAGAGTTTTCAGGTACTCTTATATGCTATTTTTCCATAAAAGATTTTTTCTTTCATCATGATATTTGTTAAAAACCTTAAATTTTTTTTCATTTCCTTCTTTGTTAATATATTTCTTTTTCATTTTTTAATATAAAGAAAACAGATTTCATGTATTTCATAGGTACAGTTCTAAGAGGATAACCATACTTCCCTCCTTCCTCCTCTCTCTCTTCCAACTCCTTTTCTTTTCATTAATCTTTACAAAGAATAATTTACTTTACAATCATAGGTTTGATTGACCAAAAATCTAAAACTGAAATAATTATTTAGTGGTGGGTATTGTGGTACTGTGGGTCAAACCGTTGCTGGGGATGCACACATCTGGTATAAAAGTACCTGTTTTGAGTCCCAGCTACACTGAGCTGCCAATACAGCTCTCCTGCCAATGCACCTGGGAGGCAGCAGATGATGGGCAAAGTGCTTGAGTTCCTGCCACCCATGCGGGAGACTCGGATGGAGTTCCTGGCTCCTGGCTTCAGCCTGCCCAGCTCTAGCTATTGGGGGCATTTGGGAAGCAAACCAGCAGATGGAAGATATCTCTTCCTCCTTCCCTCCCTTCCTCTCCCTTTTTCCCTCCTTATCTCCCCCTCTCTCTGTCACTCTGCTTTTCAAGTAAATAAATAAAACCTTTTATATATATATAACTAAAAATCATATGCCATAAATATATAATTATCTGTATTTCATGTAAAATAAATATCTTTGTCTATTTCCTTTGTCTCAGAGCCTTCAGGGAGAGTTGGAACCAGCATCATTTTCCTGGACATATGAAGAGATTAAAGAAGTTCACAAGCGTTGGTGGCAGTTGAGAGATAATGCTGTAGAAATCTTTTTAACAAATGGCAGGACACTCCTGTTAGCATTTGATAACACCAAGGTAAATTCATCTTTATTAATAGGTGTTACTGTTTAAGTGAGAATGGGACCAGTGAAACTATAATCTATGTTAATTGTGTGAAAGTTTAAGTTATTTAAACTTTAATTCACTGTTTCCAAAGTCAAATAAGGAGGTAAATCCTTTGTTCTGTGCAGATTGCTTTTGACCTCCAAGATTGTGTTAAATTCTGATTCCTCAAAATGAAAGGTGTCGTTTAAACTTGCTCACTCCTATGGTAGAGTACACCTTCGATCATCTCTCTCTTGACCTCCACATTCTGTCAGCTACTATTTGTCTGCTCTCCTTTCTAGAAGACTTCTTGGGAAAATTGTGTTCTTTCCTTCCAGTTTTCTCTTGAAATGATCCAATCAGGCTTCTTCTTACCCATCTTCAGGGTACACATCATCATGTGTCTTCTATGCTGCTAAACCTCATGGTCCTGTTTCCTAGTCTTCATCTTATTTGACCTATCATCTATGACACATGCGATGACTGTCCTCTTTTTTTTTTTAATTTTTTTTTGTATAAGATTTTTTTTTATTTTTATTTTTTTCTTATTTAGAATATAAATTTCCAAGGTACAACTTGTGGATTGCAATGACTTCCCCACCCCTACCTCCCCTCCCCCCCGCTACCCTTCCCCCTTACCCACTCCCTCTCCCCTTTCATTCCCATTCAGATTCATTTTCAATTCTCTTTGTATACAGGAGTTCAGTTTAGTATGTGTTAAGAAAAGATTTTAAACCATTTGCCCTCACATAGCATCCTAGAGTGAAGCATACTCTTTGAGTACTAGTTGTAGCTTTAAATCACGTTGTACAGCACATTAGGGACAGAGATCCTACATGATATTATTTTTTTTAATTGATTGATTTTTATGTAACTTCCAATTTTTTTTTATCATTTCCAATTGTCTTTCCATACGGAAGATCGATTCAGTATATATTAAGCAAAGATTTTGTCAGTTTGCATCCGCGTAGAGACACAAAATGCAGAAATACTGTTTCAGTCCTAGTTATTGCATTACTTCACCTTGGACAACACATTAAGGACAGATCATACATGGGTCGTAAGTACACAGTGACTACTGTTGTTGATTTAACAATTTGCCACTCTTGTTTATGGCGTCAGCAATCTCCCTAGGCTGTAGTCATGAGTTGCTGAGGCTATGGAAGCCTTTAGTGTTCGCCGACTTGGATCTTGTTCTGACAGGGTCATAGTCAAAGTGGAGGTTCTCTCCTCCCTTCGGAGAAAGGCACCTCCTTCTCTGGTGGCCCTGTTCCTTCCGTTGGGATCTTACTCGCCGAGATCTTTCATTTATGTCTTCTTCTTTTTGTTTTTTTTTCCCAGAGTGGATGACTGTCCTCTTAAAAATGCCTTCCTCTCTGGGCTTCTGGCTTACCACTTTTTCTTAGTTCTTGTTTTGCTTCACAGGCCATGCCTTCTCGGTCTTTGTGTATTCTCCCTTGGTGCGCCTCAGGCTTGTTCCTCAGACCTTTTCCGTTCTCATCCAGTCTCATAGCTTTAACTTACCACTGCATTTTTTTTGTTTACTATTTATTTAATTTATTTTTTTTTGACAGGCAGAGTGGACAGTGAGAGAGAGAGACAGAGAGAAAGGTCTTCCTTTGCCGTTGGTTCACCCTCCAATGGCCGCCGCAGCTGGCACGCTGCGGCCGGCGCACCACGCTCATCCGATGGCAGGTGCCAGGTGCTTTTCCTGGTCTCCCATGGGGTGCACGGCCCAAGCACTTGGGCCATCCTCTGCTGCACTCCCGGGCCACAGCAGAGAGCTGGCCTGGAAGAGGGGCAACCGGAACAGAATCCGGTGCCCCGACCGGGACTAGAACCCAGTGTGCTGGCGCCGCAAGGCGGAGGATTAGCCTGTTGAGCCACGGCGCCAGCCTATTTATTTAATTTTTTAAAGACAATTATTTATTTGAAAGGCAGAGTTACAGAGAGGCAGGGGTAGAGAGAGTGAGAGGTCTTGCATCCACTGGTTCACTCCCCAAGTGGCCACAATGGCTGGAGCTGTGCCGATCTGAAGACAGGAGCCGAAATCTTCTTCTGGGTCTCCTACGTGGGTACAGGGGCCCAAGGACTTGGGCCATCTTCCACTGCTTTCCCAGGCCATAGCAGAGAGCTGGATTGGAAGTGGAGCAGCCAGGACTATGACTGATGCCTATATGGGATGCCAGCACTGCAGACAGCAGCTTCACCTATTATGTCGCAGCGCCTGCCCCCACCACTGCATTTTAAGAACTTTCACATTTATTTCACTACCCAAACCTCATTCCTGAATGCCATACTCAAAATACTTAACTTTCTACTTCACATCTCCATTTGGAAGTCACTAATTAACATCTCAAACATAACATGCTGGAGGCTGGCACTGTAACATAGCGGGTTAAGCCTCTCCCTGTGGCACCAGCATCCCTTGTAGTCACTGGTTCAAGTCCCAGCTGCTCCTCTTCCAATCCAGCTCTCTGCTAATGACCTGGGAAAACAGTGGTGTGCTTGGGCCTCTGCACCCCCTTATTACCCGGAGCTTATTACCCAGAATAAGCTCCTGGCTCCTGGCTTCAGATCAGCCTAACTCTGACTATTGTGGCCCTTTGGGGAGTGAACCAGTGGAGGAAAAACCTCTCTCTCTGTCTCTCCCTCTCTCTGTTTTACTGTAAGTCTGCCTCTCAAATAAATAAATCTTTTTTAAAAATCCTAAAAACTGAACTTTTCATCTTCCCAAATCTCCTTCTAGTTTTCTGCATCGAAATAAATAACTGCATCCTGATGGCCAAGCAAATGCCTTGAAATTAACATAGGTTCTTCTAGTTCTCTGATCCCCTACATCTCTATCAGTAAGTCCTTGTTGGCTTTGCCCTCACAGTACATCCAGAATCTGTTTCTACTGTTACTATCATCATCTAAGCTACCATCATCTCTTGCCTAAATCATTTAATATTTTCCTAAATGACCTCCCTATTTCCATATGTACCTTCCTCAAGAATGTTCTCAACTCAGCAGCTAAGGTATGTTAGATTATATCAGTCCTCTGCTCAGGACCTTCTAGTCACTTCCGCATCACCCAGTTAAAGCCAGAGTTCTAAGAATATTTATTATAAATCTCTGAATATTCTGAGCCTTGTTACCCCTCTGACCTTATCCCTTTGTCATTCTCTCTCTTACTCTTTTTATTCCATTCATGGTGACTTTCCTTTCCTTGAATGTGTCAGAGACTGTGATGCCTCACTGTCTGCACTTACTGTCACCTGGAATACTTTTTCTCTCGGAATCCAAATGACTCAATCCGTCACTTCTTTCAGATCCTGTGATCAAGTGTCTCCTTATCATAAAACCATATCTGACTATACAAAGCAATGATGTACCTCCTCCTCAACCCCCAAGCATCCCTATCTCTCTTAGTTTGTTGTGTTTTCCTCCATGGAACTTAATAGCATCTGGTATTGTCTGCCTCCCCCAAGTAGAATGTCGAGACTTTTTTTTAAAGATTTATTTTTACTTATTTGAAAGGAAGAGTTAAAGAGACTGGTAGGGACAGAGAGTGACAGGTCTTCCATCCACTGGTTCACTTCCCAGAAGGCGGCAATGGCCAGAGCTGGGCAAGGCCGAAGCCAGGGGCCAGGAACTTTTTCCAGGTCTCCCATGTGGGTACAGGGTCCCAAGTACTTGGGCCATCCTCCACTGCTTCCCAGGATAATTAGCAAATTTTTCTTTCTCCTTCCCTTTTAGATTCGTGATGATGTGTACCATAATATACTCACAAATAACCTCCCAAATCTTCTGGAATATGGCAATATCAATGCTCTGACAAATTTGTGGTATGCTGGACAAATTACTAATTTTGAATATTTGACTCACTTAAACAAGCATGCTGGCCGATCCTTCAATGATCTCATGCAGTATCCAGTATTCCCATTTATACTTGCTGACTATGTTAATGAGACACTTGACCTCAATGATCCAGCAATATACAGGTAGGTAAAAACACCATCACATTTTGGTTTCATATATATGTGTGCTTATATCATTAAGGATTTATTATGAAAAATTTCACTTACATACAAAAACAGAATGACTATATAAAGAATCCCTTATATGCTTCACCCCAATTCAATAATTATGAATCATTTTTTCTTTTGCATAGCCTTTTTCTTTTTCTTTTGAGCATTTTGTTATGATACTTCTGTGTTCTATAGACATATCTCTTTTTTTATAAAAGGACTTTTTTTACATAACTATGCAACCACTACAATAACTAAGAAAAGTCAGCAGTAACCTCATACTGTTATATGCAGTCCATTTTCAGATGTCCCCAGATTATCTCAAAGATATATTTTTGTAATTGATTGCCTTGAATCATATTCACTGTTGCCTTTGCCAAATCTCTAAAACATGCATCAACAACAGCCTTTATTATTTATTTTAGTATGTATTTTTTCTTTTTTTTTCTTCTGACATTAACTTGTTAAAAAAAAAAAAAGTTGTGTATCCTGTAGGCTGTTATTCCACATTCTGTGTCTTCTGAGTACTTCTTGTGACATTATTTAGTTTGTTTCTCTAGCCTTTGTATTACCTAGAGACTGAAAATTGGTTCCAAAAGTTTACTTAGATTCAAGTTCAACTTTATTTTTGGCAAAAATCCATTATAGATCATGATGTAAACTTTATATTGAACTGTATCAAGAGGCCTATAATATCCCACTTTAATGATGCCTAGGCTGCTTTGTGGGATTGAAACTCCCATTGTACTTGCGCCTAATTATTTCATCCCTTGACTCCCATCAGTTGTTTCACTAGGAGTTGCAAAATGATGACTTATTATTCTCTCATTTCTTCTAAATTTATTAGGAAAAAAAAAACATGTTAGATGGGCCCAGAATATTTCATTTGTCATATAGAAAGGAAACTAATATAGTCTGGTCTTAAGGACTCAGAAGCCAACTTGAAGTGGCCTTCACTACCAAAGATAGGACAATTTGAGAATCAAGCATAATGATTACAAGTAATTGAAATGTACTAAAAAAAAGTGAGTTCATAATGATACTTTTAAAAAAAGATTTATTATTTGTTTTATTTGAAAGGTAGAGTAACAGAGAAAGAGATCTTCCATCTGCTGGTTTACTCCCCAAATGGCAGCAATGGCTGGAGCTTGACCAGACTGAAGCCAGGATCCAGGAGCTTCTTCTAGTCTCCCACATGGGTACAGGGGCCCAAGCACTTGGGCCATCTTCTGCTGCTTTCCTAAGCACATTAGCAGGGAGCTGGATGGGAAATGGAGCAGCCAGGAATCAAACCGGGACCCATATGGGATGTCAGTGCTGCAGGTGGTAGCTTAACCCACCATCTACAGCACCATCCCCAATCAATGATACTTTTTTTTTTAAGATCTATTTATTTATTTGAGAGGCAGAGGCAGAGAGAGAAAGAGAGAGAGAGAGAGAGAGAGAGAGAGTTCTTCCATCCGCTGGTTCACTCCCTACATGGCTGCAACTCTTGAAGCTTGGCTGATTTGAAGCCAGGAGCCTGGAGACTACTCTAGGTCTCCAATGCAGGTGTGAGGGCCCAAGCACTTGGGCCATCTTCCACTGCTTTTCCAGGCCATAGCAGAGAGCTGGATCAAAAGTGGAGCTGCCGGGACCTGAATCAGTGCCTATATGGAATGCCAGCACCGCAGACCAGGCCTCC
Organism: Sylvilagus floridanus; assembly: GCA_949820135.1. Taxonomy (NCBI): domain Eukaryota; kingdom Metazoa; phylum Chordata; class Mammalia; order Lagomorpha; family Leporidae; genus Sylvilagus; species Sylvilagus floridanus. The sequence goes on from OX463240.1 coordinate 50,318,917, forward strand.
AACCTGCTGAGCCACAGCAGTGGCCCCCAGCGATACTTTTTAAAGACAAAAATGTCAAAGCAAAACAAAACTCATAGACCCTCATGGAGACAACTACTGTGCCAATTCCTTATTTTGGAATTTGGGAATTAAAGGAAAAGAATTCAGTATTTATTCTTTCCTGAATAAACTATTTTAGAGTAATCAGATAGTCCAGTTATGAGGGAATATTCTGTTTATTTTGTTTGAAAATACTCGTATCTAAAAAAACTTAACTACAAATAGTCTACTTAGTAATTAGAGTATTTTAGTTACAACTGTCAAAAATGTTAGACAATTCTGTAACATTTTAACAAGTTTAATGCATTTTTACATTTGAAAAACAATACATTATTTCTTTCTTAGATATTTTTAGAAACTGTTGGTATAAATTTAAACATTTTAAACACTGTGATATAAATAATACAGTCTAATTATAGCATATACCCAAGGAACTTTTGAAATTTGCATCTGGGGTGGGCATTGTAACGTAACAGGTTAAGCCATAGCTTAGGACACCCACAGTCCCATATCAAGTGCCAGTTAAGTTCCTAACTCCTCTACTTCTCATCCAGCTTCCTCCTAATGGGCCTTGGGAGATAGCAGATGATGGCCTAAGTACTTGGGTTCCTGCCACCCACAAGACCTGGATGGAATGAAAAGTGGATGAAAGATACTTCTCTCTTTCTCTCTCTCTCCCTTCCTCTCTCTCACTGTTAACCTCTCTCTCCTCCACTCCCCTTGTCTTCCCTCTCTCCCTTCCCTGGCCCTTCTCTCCCTCTCTGTCACTATGCCTTTTCTTTCCTTTTCTTTTCTTTTCTTTTCTTTTCTTTTCTTTTTTTTTATTTATTTGACAGGTAGAGTTACAGACAGTGAAAGAGAGAGACAGAGAGAAAGGTTTCCTTCCATTGGTTCACTCTCCAAATGGCCACTATGACCGGCGCTGCACTGATTCAAAGCCAGGAGCCAGGAGCTTCTTCCTGGTCTCTCATGCGGGTGCAGGGACCCAAGCACTTGGGCCATCCTCCACTGTGCTCCTGGGCCACAGCAGAGAGCTGGAGCGGAAGAGAAGCAACCGGGACTAGAACCCGGGGCCCATATGGGATGCCAGTGCAGCAGGTGGAGGATTAACCCAATGAGTCACAGTATGGGCCCCACTATGCCTTTTCAAATAAATAAATAATTTTTTAAAAGAAGACTTGAAGGAAAATTTTATTTTAAAATGCATCTCTGTTCTAGCAATTTAGCTTCTAGAAAATTTTTTCTTAGGAAACACTTACGGATATGTGCTCTTCCAGAAAGGTTCCTATTAGAAGTAAATTTCGTGAGGACACAAACTGTATTTGTCTGGTTCATTGCTTATAATAGTATCTCACACTGCATGCAAAGACAGTCAAAAGCACTGTCTCACTTCATTTTCCTAAGTAACTAAAATTTAGGAAAAAAATCAAGTGTTTGAATAAATTGGTATACGTTGCAGCCATTCAAATAATATTATCAAATGTACATTATAATATGAAAAGATGTTCTTTTATTTTTAAAAGTAAATATGCATGCGTGCTTAAACAAAAGATAAATATATACAAAAATGTTTCACCTAAGGGTAATAGTATCATAGCTGATTTTTAATTTATTCTATTTTTCAAAAGTAATTTCTGATTTTTAACCATAATGATTAATGTAACTTGTATCCAAAAAGCCCTACTTTATTTTCTAATAATGTCCTGCCAGTATCTTAAACATGATTTCTTTCTATTTGGATATGTGAATTTGTATCTATTGTATAAAACTTTTATTTTAATAAAACAAATAGTAAAGTTTTTAGGATTAGAGAAGCTTCAAAAATAAAATTAGTATTTAATATACTAACTTCAATATCCCCAGGAAGTAATTTTGTAAAAAATATGTATATCAACATCTAGTTAAGCCAGAACTGGTTTGACTTTCTAAAAATTTGGGCAAATCTTACTGTTGGTCTAGTTACAAATGTTGAAACTCCAGGTGGCCCTATGCTGAAAGATAGCCTGATCAGATGAGTTCTCAGCCAGAGGTTACCTTGCGTTTCCTCACCAGAGCTCTTGCTCTTTAAATACACACAGGGGTACCACTTGATTTTGTAGTTTGTAAAGGTAAAGATTCATTCCTTGGGTTTTCCTGCCTCAGAATTTTGTGGTATGTATATATATGTATATATAAATGTATGTGTGTGTGTGTGTGTATGTGTGAATACCAGAACCAACACATTCATTTGTCTGCACAGATACTCTATGCACAGTGCTATCACTCAACATCTGCTAGTTATATGGCAAAATATGTATTTCAGTACTCACACTCCAAATACCTGTGGTGTATAATTTTAACTAAGTAGACTAATAATTATGTAGCATCTCCTCATGATTCTGATTTCTATCCAAATTCTCCTTAATTCCACACTGCTAACTGTATGTGGAGTCTGGAAGCTCGGGGCTTGGTAGAAATCAACTGCCAAGGGTAGCATCAGTTTTTGTTTTTGTTTTTTAAATGTTGCAGCATCAATTTTGATTCTGGAGGAAACAATAAGTAAGCAGGGAAAGGACAGAAGCAGCTCTTCTTGTTTAGGTTATTTATTACTTAGAAATTCCTAATACTGGCATGAATCTGTTGGAAAAATTCTACCTTAATAGTTTAAGAAATTCGAAGAGCCTGTGCTATGGTATAGCAGGTAAAGCCAACGCCTATGGTGCTGTCATACCATATGGGCGCTGGTTCTAGTCTCAACTGCTCCACTTCCAATCTGGCTTTCTGCTATGGCCTGGGAAGGCAGTAGAAGATGGCGCAAGTCCTTGGGCTCCTGCACCTGCGTGGGAGAACTGTAAGAAGCTCCTGGCTCCTGGCTTCGGATTGGCGTGGCTCCGGCCGTTGCATCCAATTGTGGAGTGAACCAGTGGATGAAAGACCTCTCTCTCTCTCTCTCTCTCTCTCTCTCTCTCTCTCTCTCTCTGCCTCTCCTTCTCTCTGTGTGTAACTCTGACTTTCAAATAAATAAATAAATCTTTAAAAAAAGAAAGAAATTGTAATTTAGTTAGTTATAAAGCAATGTATAGAAGCAGTTAATTAGGAACTGAACATTTTATTGATCTGTTATTTACTTATAAGATGCAAACATGTAGCAGCTTAATCTTGAGAGTGTCAAAATATTTCATATTTTTTCCATCATCCCTTCCTTTGTAGAAATCTCTCTAAGCCTATAGCTGTGCAGTATAAAGAAAAAGAGGATCGTTATGTGGACACATACAAGGTAGCTTCAGTTTTTACTCATACTTTGACAAATGAAAAATGGGGTTTTGTTTTACAGACTTCTGTTGATCTTTCTGTATTTCATTGCTTTGTATTTAGATTGACAGACAACTAGAAATCACTATGTGAATTAAATTTCCTTCTACCTTAATTGTCTGAAAACACTTTAACTAGAAAAATAAACTTATTTTAGCATAAACTGAAAGCTAATGATCCATTGTTTACTCAAATATATAATAATTATATGAGGTGTCTTCAAAAATTTCATGGAAAATGCATATTAAAAAATTTATGTAAGAATTTCAAAATTGTTTTACATCAAAATTGATGTTTTTTATTTCCATTTTCCCAGAACTATTTAAAGTATCCTCATGTTCTTTATTTAAAAAAAAAATCACAAAGATTTCCAGGACCTGCTGTTTGTTTCTTCCAATGTTATTTGTGTAACAAAATTAATGTATTTGTGAAATATCATAACCCAAATTAGTCATATGTAAGAAATTATGCATTGGTTTATTAAAGCAAAATTATACCTGATTTCAAAACTTATAAATGAAAGTGAATTATCTTTTTCCATGAAATTAATATTAATGTAATTTTATTAGAAATCCAAAAATTTCACTTGCCATGCATTGCATTTTTTACAAGATAGGAGCAACCAAAGCAGTTTCTCACATTCACAGTGTTATCTTATGGCCCAGTTCCAGAGGCATCCTTTGAGTATGCGGCTGTCACCATTTGATTCTTTTGCAGTTGAGAATGAGGCAGTGCTTTGGCAATCAAGAAGTGACTCCTGAAAATTCACCACACCTGATTTGTTATCAGAGCCAGACAGAAGCTATGGGAGATGAGAATAGTGACAGATGCTAAATATTTGGTTGAACTTCCTACTTTATGATGGGAGAATAGGAGTAGTGAAAAATCACCTAGTCGTTTTTGTCTCTATGTAACTGTACTGCAAAACAGCCATGAAGTGTTACGATAACACCAGTAATGGAACACAATTTTTACAGTTCTATTTCATTTCTACTGCTATATAAGCATTTCTCTAAATAACATAGTATTATATTTTGAAACTGTCTCTTGAAATGCAGGCATCTCTAGTGGCATGAGCAGCTCTTAACTTTCTTGAAGCTCGATCAGATTTGATAATGTGAGCCATTTGTTGGGAGCCAGTGTGTTGGAAGTCAGAGTGCAGAGCAGGTAGATTTTCAATTAGGGGATGAGAAAGTGAAGGTATAGAATACAAGATGATTCTCAAGTCAGGCCTCAGCCAGACACTGAGAGAAACCCAGATATTCAAGTTAGCTGAGGTCTCCAGACACAAGTGGAAGTTGCCTGCTATGGTGAATGGCACTAAAAGGATGATAGAGAATGATAGGGGGGACAAAAAAAATCTGTGCTTTTCCAGAACTTCCTGGAATACACAATCATGAATTCTTTCCAATTCTTTATTTCCTTCAGTACTTAGAGGAAGAATACCGCAAAGGGGCCAGGGAAGATGACCCCATGCCTCCGGTGCAGCCTTACCACTATGGTTCCCACTATTCTAACAGCGGCACTGTGCTTCACTTCCTAGTTAGGATGCCTCCTTTCACCAAAATGTTTTTAGCCTATCAAGGTAAGAACGTTTCATATCTGCCTGAAAAGGCATGTTGAGTCATTAGAAACAAAACTTATGAACATGGAACATCCTGACCCCCAACTAGCATCAGAGCTGGAACAGGGGTGTCGGAGACAGCATCATGTATTTGGTATTAGACACGGGAGTAAAATCAACTCGCCAGCCACCGGCGACGAGCAGGGGAGGAGCGGAGGAGCCCTCGCTGGAGCCCTGTTGGGGCCAGCATTGCATTCAAGTTCCACAAGCACTCTTTGAGTTTAAAAGTAATAAATCTTATTTTATGGAAAAAAAAAAAAAGAAACAAAACTTGACTGATCAAGCCCTACTTAACATCACTTAAGCTACCTGTGGAGTCTATGTAACTGTATTATTTGTACACAGGGCATGTTAATATAGTTTATTATAGGGAAGAACATTATTGTAATTTATTATGACTAGGTAATAGGAGAGCCACACTGGCACCTCCATTATAGTTAACTTTTTAGTTAATAATCTACATCGGCATTTTAGATGACAGCCTACAGACCTGAAGATCACTTATATAGCCACTAATTAACTGCTTTGTGTGCAGATAGGGACACACTGACTGTCATTTTCTAACGAGAACTGTGGTATTAGCTCTATAGTTATCTCCCCATGGCACCCAGAATCCTTGTGGAGAAATTATCCACTCATTTATTCAACCTTTCTTGAACTTCTTTGTTTTTTACTCATGTGCACGCTCTTCTTAGAGAGCCTCTGCTTGGTCTGTAAAAAGGGCTTTTTCACATTTGGTGCTCTTTAAGTACACAGAACAAATGTTCCCCATGACAGCTGTTCAAGTATTTGAAGATTGTTGCCCTGCCCTCTTTTTCCCTTTCAGTTTTGTTTTGCCCCTGGCTAATTATCCTTAGTTGATTTGACATCAGTTTGAGGGCCTCTTATATGCATGGTCCTATCACAGCTGTTGCAAGGAATACTAAAAATAAATAAGGCAGTACCGTACTTAATATTTTAAACACTAAAGTTTAAGCCTTTATTATTTGCTATGGTTTCCAAACCTGTTAATCATCTGAAGATCTTTCTAGACATGTTTTGATTTGTAAATGCCCTTATTAAAACATAGCTGTTGAGGATGGGCATTTGGCACAGCAGAGGAAGCTACTTGGGGCACTAACATCCCATATTGGAGTGCATAGTTTGAGTCCCAGCTACTCTGCTTCTGATCTAGCTTCCTGCTAATGTGCACCCTATGGGGGCAGAAGATGATGGCTCAAGTACTTGGATTCCTATTACCCACATGGTAGACCAGGATTGAATTCTAGGCTCCTGGTTTTGGCTTTCTCTAACCCTTGCTGTTGTGGGCATTTGGAGAGAAACCAGCACTTGGAAGATCTCCCCTCACCTTTCCAACCCCCCCCCCACCTTTATCTCTCTCTTTTTCTCTCTCACGTTAAGTGAAAATAAATTTCAAAATAGTCAAAATATAAAAGAATGTTTCAGACATGGTTTGTGACCACTGCAGTGTTTAATAGAACTGTTACCTCCTTCCACCTAAGACTAATGTAGCTCAAGAATTCATTAACATAAAACTCCCAATTAGCTAAAGTTTTTCAATTCATTTTTACTCATATTGCTATTAAGAAGTTGTCCATATATCATATAAATTTTCTTCTTTGTATATTTACTAATTGATTTTTTAAACTCTGGAACTACCTCAGTCCCCCTTCATTTTCATCTCATTAGTTTAAAATGATTTGTGTTATTTCTTGATTTATGATTTGTGCAGTCGTTTCTTTTCTTTGTCATGTGGGCTAACCTGTGTATTACAAGACAGTTAGCTACATCCCTGGCCTCTACCCACAAATGCCAATGGCAACCCTCTACCCACTTGTGACAACCAAAAATGTCTCTAGACATTATCAAATTGGCCCTGGAGAGCAGAAGACTACTGGTTGAGAGTCAGTGTTTAGTATGTGAATATTCTTGCTGATAAGAATTTATAATACTGCTTTATTAAATAATTTAGTAAACTTCAGAGAATCTTAAAATCTGAACATAACACACAGTTTGCCTCTTATTTAATAGTTCCTCAGTCTCAGATCTAGATACTGTGACCCCACCATACCCTTATAGAATTGTCTTAATTTTTTTGAATTCCATTTAGATTGATAATTATTTCTCCAGAGTAAGTTAGTAGATATTTATGTAAATGGAATTTTTATTTTCAAGAAAAAAATAAATATTTATAAACCTTATTTTCTCCCAGATTTTATGCAATGACCAGTCAATGTTAAATGACTCAACAGAACAGATGAAAAAGCATGAGAAATAATAGCAATAGAGCAACTAAGGCTTGGAGAAGAAAATTTAGTATAATTTTTTAAAACTCTGGTTTGCTTGTTGCTGAGATTAGTTTGTTACAGTAAGCAGATGAATAAATGTGGTCAAATTTTAGCAAATACAGAGTTTTTTAGTTTTTTTAAGATTTTATTTATTTTTATTTGAGAGGTAGAGTTACAGTGAGAGGGAGAGTCAGAGGGAAAGGTCTTCCTTCTGTTGGTTCACTCCCCAAATGGCTGCTATGGCTGGGGCTGCGCCGATCCAAAGCCAGGAGCCAGGCACCTCCTCCCAGTCTCCCATGTGGATGCAGGGGCCCAAGGACCTGGGCCATTCTCTACTGCTTTGCCAGGCCACAGCAGAGAGCTAAATTGGAAGAGGAGCAGCCGGGACTAGAACCAGTGCCCATATGGGATGCTGGTGCCATAGGCGGAGAATTAACCTGTACCCGCAAATTCAGAGTTTTAGGCAATACAACAAAGCTCCCAAAAAGGGTCTACACTGCTAGTGTTTTCAAAGATTGGCCTTTGGATATTATTTGGTATTTCAGGCCTACCCTTTGGCTAGAAAGTCTGATAACTGTTGACAGAAAAAGACAGTCAAATTCATTCTTCCTTATATATGATCTACACTGAAAAACAATTTAACAAAAGGTCACTATGCTTAGTTTTATTTTCACTCATAGGAAATCTTGTTCAATTCTTTTAGTTTAGAATTAGAACAGCTAAAAGCAATGCCCCTACCCTTGAAAAAAAGAAAAAGAAAGGAGAAAAAGTAGTCTCAACAATTAGATGTGAAATAATAATTTTGCTTCTTGATAGGGAAAAAACTGTTTACCTACTTAGATACTTTAGTTTTCCTTCATCATTATTCATTCACTCAATAAATCATAATTGAGTGCTCATTGTGTGCTAGGTGTGGGTGATACTGTAGACCCTTCCTTGCTTTTTTATGGCACTTTCATTCTACTTAAGAAGAAAATAGTAATCAGTTGATCAAATAAATGGTGTAGATTCATCTAGCTGTATGTGTTATGAAAGTATACAGATGAAAAATAATGTAATACCTGAAATTATTTATAAAAATAACTTATTTTAAGAATATAAATAGATAAACTGTAGACAAAGAAAATGAACATTATTCTAATCATTTTGAACTAGCTAGAGTAAATTATGTTAGGTTTAAAATGGAATTATTTCTTTGTGTTTTAATTGTATTATTTGTATTTCTTCACAGATCAAAGTTTTGACATTCCAGACAGAACTTTCCATTCTACAAATACAACTTGGCGTCTCTCATCTTTTGAGTCCATGACTGATGTGAAAGAACTGATCCCAGAGTTTTTCTATCTTCCAGAGTTCTTAGTTAACCGTGAAGGTATAGCACTAAATTATTTATAATTTCTATTTCTGAGGGTTTATGATTATTTTATAATTTTTCAAAATAAAACTAGATTTTCTAAGTTCTAAAATTTGAATTCCCAATTAAGAGAAATTTATTTCTTTATTAAATATATAGTTTTATTTCCAAGTGAGCTTAAGGATTTTAAATATTTTATAAAAATAAGTATATTTGGAGCCAGTGTTATGGCAGAAAGCCCTGGCTGCTCCACTTCTGATCCAGCTCCCTGCTAATGGCCTGGGAAAAGCAGTAGAATATTGGGTCTCTGCCACCTACGTGGAGACCCGGAAGAAGCTTCTTGCTCCTGGCTTCAGACAGGCCCAGCTCCAGATGTTAAGGCCATCAGGGAATGAAACAGTGGATGGAAGATATCTGTCTCTCCTTCCCTTGCAGTAACTCTTTACTTTCAAATAAATAAATCTTTTTTAAATATATATTTGGATAGCTTTATCTTTTAATTATTAAATTTATCTGTACTTAAAATTTATTTTATTGTATAGCAGTATATTTTTTCTGACTGCAAAATTTATAATATACTCATTTTTTAAAAACAAAAGACATAGATTTATTGAATTAACCAAAATCTCAAGGGTTTTTATGAGGAATGACAAAGATAGAAATAAAATAACTCCTCACAGAATTACTTAATAACCAAAAGGTGATGCCAGTGAACAATGATCTTTGCCAACCTTAACTATTCTTTAATAGATGATCAGTTAACCCTTTAAAGGATACCTTTGAGTTGTTTTCCTGTGTTACTTATTTTCCTATTTTTATGTGACTCTTAGGAATGTATGAAATTGAGAACTATGTCTTTAGTGAAGTTAGTGTTAAATAACTATAGTGTTGAATTTTATTCTGTACTATCTGACATCTCTGAGGTTATTTAGATAATCATTAGTAGACTCATGCTGCAGTCATCCTGGAGCCTGTTTCCCTGTGTTCCCCAGGTGAGAAATGCCTTAGTATCAATGCTACAATTTTAAGTACATGCTTTATAAATCTGCTTGTTTTCTATGTGCATGGTATCTTACATGTATGTATGTATATTCTAGTTACCTTTGGCTGCATAACATTTAAACAACAATATATCTATCATATTTTTGACAGATCAGAAATTAAAGAATATCTCAGCAAGTGGTTTTGGCTTAGTTTCTCTCATGCAGTTGCATTGAAATTGACTGGGGCTAGAATAGCTAAAGGGATAGAGCAGCAGGTAGCTGGTGAACATCTCTTTCTCTTCTTGTAGTGCCAGTGCTTTCCCAGACAGCTAGTTTGGCCTTCCTCACAGAGTGGCAACCTTGGATATCCTACCTGGCAACTGAGGGTTCCAAAACTAAGATTCAAAACCTGGCATTTGCAGCCGTACAGCATCAGTTCCACTTACTTCTTTTTGTTGAGGCGTTCCCAAATGCCTGCCCGAATTCATATTGAAGGAAAATAGACTTTGCCGTTTCATGAGAAAGTAACAAGATTCTGGAAAATCATGCTAGTCAGGAAATGTTATAACTACTTTTGGAAAATATAATTTTCTATAGTGTATATCATGTCATTTCCATTTACCGTTCCTTTATGCCTCTGGTTGTACTGTAGTCATCTGCTCTGGGTGAGGAGAGTCTACTTATGTGATAATCCCCAGAGCATCTGAAAGTTGGAGATAATTGAGTTTATTGCATCTCTTGCTACCCAGTGCTTCCCTAACCCAGCCCTTAGATGCCTCATTCACTGCGGTTTTGACTATTTATTTGAAATGCAGAGTGACAAATAGAGAGTGAGGTACCTTCTATCTACTGGTTCACTCCCCAGATACCCACAACACCCAGATCTGGGTCAAGCCAAATTCAGGAACCTGGAACTCCACCCAGGCAGGTGCCCAAGTCCTTCCTAAATGAAACTCTGCAACAGCTCTGTAGAATGACTGCTGAGCTGTTTGAGATACCTTATCCCCCCGTCACAGGGATTTTATATAAGCAATTGATTAATATTTTGCATCAAATAATTTCAAAATACATAAAATTTGTGAAGACCCTGTTTTTCACAAGATCAAGAAGTAGGCAGATAGCAACTTAATTTTATATAGAATTTAATGATCTTTTAAAAGGTCCTTTTAAATTTTTATTCTTTATGGTGATTTCTGTTCAAAGATATTTCTCTTAAGACATTTTTTTCATTTTTATTTTTATTTGTTATTGTTTTCTTTGAGATAAAGACAGGGACTGCCCCTACTTGTATTTTTTTTTAGCTTTATTTTTTTATTTTGAAATTCAGGGTTACCAGGAGAGGGAGGGAGGGATGGAGACAGAGAGAGAGAGAGAGAGAGAGATCTTCCATCCACTGGTTCACTCCCCAAATATCCACAATGGCCAGGGGTGGGGCCAGGCCAAAGCCAGGAGCTTCATCTGGGACTTACATGAGGGTGGCAGGGGCCTAAACACTTTAGGCCATCTTCTACTTCTTTACCCAGTCCGTTAGCAGGGAGCTGGATTGGAAGTAGAGCAGCCAGGATAAGAACCTACACATTCCCATATTGGATGCCAGCATCAGTGGCTTTACCCTCTATACCACAATGCTGACCCCTAGTTTATTTTTTTTTATTTATTTTATTTATTTGAAAGACAGAGTTACAGAAAGAGGTAGAGACAGAGAGGGGGGTTTTCCATCCACTGATTCACTCCTCAATTGTCTGCAACTGCCAGAGCTGCGCCGATCTGAAGCCAGGAGCCAGGAGCCTCCTCTGGGTCTCTCTTGCAGGTGCAGGGGCCCAAGGACTTGAGCCATCTTCCACTGCTATCCCAGGCCACAGCAGAGAGCTGTATCAGAAGAGGAGCAGCCAGGACTAGAACTAACGCCCATATGGGCTGCCAGCGCTGCAGGCCAGGGCTTTAACCTGCTGCACCACAGCACCGGCACCCCTAGTTTATTTTTTAAACTGAAAAATAGTTATGTTTACTAAATATAAATAATATTAAAATGTTAATATAGGTGATTAAAATGCTTATAGTTCAATATTAAGTTTATAATTGAATTGATATTTAAGCACTATTGCATTTGAAGGTATGATTAGTGGGAATATTGGAATTAATGGGCAATAATTTATGACTTTTCTTCATTTTATAAGTGGTAGATCTGAAAGATATGAAATTTAATTAGTGTTAGCATTTATCCTTATGTAACCCCATCTGTTGAAAATGTAAACCCTCTTTGCTGCTTCTTTTCCTGGTGGTAGTACACAATCAGCTGTTTTCATGAAATCTTCTGGCCTGCTGTGTTACCTGAATGAAACATACTTTGGAGAAGTTAAATATTCATATCTATTTTCTTTTTTAGGTTTTGATTTTGGTGTGCGTCAGAATGGTGAACGGGTGAATCACGTCAACCTTCCTCCCTGGGCACGTAACGATCCTCGTCTTTTTATCCTCATCCATCGGCAGGCTCTGGAGTCCGACTATGTGTCCCAGAATATCTGCCAGTGGATTGACTTGGTGTTTGGGTATAAGCAAAAGGGGAAGGCTTCCGTTCAAGCCATCAATGTTTTCCATCCTGCTGTAAGTGACTTTTTTTTAAAGATTTATTTATTTATTTGAAAGTCATAGTTACACAGAGAAGGAGAGAGAGAGAGAGAGAGAGAAAGAGAGAGAGAAACAGAGAGGTCTTCCATCCACTGGTTCACTCCCTAGTTGCCCGCAATGGCCAGAGCTGCGCCGATCCAAAGCCAGGAGCCTGGGACTTGCTTCCAGTCTCCCACGCAGGTGCAGGGGCCCAAGGACCTGGGCCATCTTCTATTGCTTTCCCAGGCCATAGCAGAGAGCTGGATTGGAAGTGGTGCAGCCAGGTCTCGACCTGGCACCCATATGGGTTGCTGGCACTGCAGGTGGCAGCTTTACCCATTGTGCCACAGTGCTGGCCCCTATAAGTGACTCTTAAAATCATCTTCATTTATATAAGATAGAACCTGAATAGGTTAAGGTTAGCTGATTTTAACATACCTAAGTTAGCAAAAAGAATTGGCAATAACACTAAATTGTTATTATTGTTACCAATGATATTTTAAGTTTTATATTTTATCTCTTTAAAAATGATTGTGATACTATCTGTGTCAGGGACTTCCCAATGCCACCACCAGGTGTGATGATGCACCAAGTAGACTTAAGGACTTGGCTTGTAGTCACACTTAGAGCTCAGATATATTAAAGTAAAAGACACATTGTGAGATCAGCAAAAGGAAAAAGAGCATGGGCAAATTCTGGGAGAAACCAGGCACAAACTTCAAAGGTCTTCCCCTGGTGAGTCACAAAGAACACACTTCTTCCAGCAACAAGTTGTGACAACACATGGGAAATATCTACCAGGGAAGTGTGTTAGAGATTCAGTGCCTAGAGCTTTATTGAGGCTGGTCTAGTAGGCACCATCTGCCACACACATACTGAAATTCTAGACTCCCAGAAGGAAAGCAAATGTTCAGCATAAACCACATTGCTTGTATAGTTTAGACACAGTGAGCCATGCCTGTCAGTTAGGGAGTAATAAGAAGATTCCTGAAATCCCCATTCCCAGACACTGCCAAGGGGCCAGCCTGGAAAGCAAGACTTCCCAAGGAGAGAAGTCAAGCTGCTTCTTTTAACTTTTTTCTACACACTACCCTACATGCATGTCCTTTTGAAAATGACATTTTTCCTTATTACATAAATAAGGGGGAATAAGAAATTGTGCTTGATAGAAAAATATACATAGGTTAGCAAAAGAAAGAAATTTAAAAATTTAAAAAATCAACTTTGGTAGCACCAACCATTATCAAAACCACCTTTTAGACTTCTGTATGTGTGTGTATGTGTGTGTGTGTGTGTATAATTTCAGTTATATAGTAATACTATTTGGCAACCTTTTCCTTTTCCCCCTCCTGAACAGTGCAGTGTTAAATTTATTCAAGTCATTAATGTCATCCTATTTGATTTAATGGCTACCTACTGTTTCATAGTATGACTATTTGATAATATTTTTACATAGTCTCCTCATATTAGATATTTAGTTAGGATTTGGTTGCTCTTAAAGTTAATATTCCCAAGGTTATTTCTTTATGTACATCTTAATTTCCTTACAGTAAGCTCCCAGAAATAAATTGTTATGCTTTGGATAACCTTTTAAAAAAAACTCTTATCTCTTCAGGAAATATTTATTTTGCTAAGCTTTGGAGATGTGAAGGGAAATAAGTCTCAGTGGGATGATTAGGGTTAGGTGGGAAGTTGGTAGATGGGCTTGCCTGCCCTTGGTAGTAGAAGCTGAATGAGACCTATAAAAGGAAATTTCTTAGAGAGTGGGAAGTTTAAAAAGAAGAAAAAGCAAATTATGAGGAGAATGACACTTCCTGGTCTTGCCTAGTGGCTACTCAAAAGCAGTTGCAACAGATTGTTAATCTCCTATTTTCTTAACTTTAAAATTAGATTGATCTCCAACTTCCCCTCCAGCTATAATTATCTGTATAGATCATGACAAACCTACAAGTGTCTGTAACAACTACAAGTAGAGTTAAAACACACATGTAGAGGCCAGCATTGTGGCATGGCAGGTTAAGCCACCATTTGTGATGCTGGCATCCCACATGGGCATCAGTGAGTCCCAGCTGCTCCACTTCTGATCCAGCTCCCAGATAATGCCCCTTAGAAACCAAGAGAAGATGGCCCAGAGTGCTTCAGTATACCGCATAGGAGACCTGGAGGAAGCTCCTGGCTCCTGGCTTCAGCCTTGCCCAGCCTGGGCTATTGCAGCCATTTCAACTCTTAAATTTAAAAACCAGTTCTGTAAACATATCTAATTAACACTAATTAAGATATGTTATTTTCGTTTTCCCATTCAGAGTTATTGGTTACTTCTGTTTTGATTCCAGTGAAAACATTAATGATTGTAAACCTGAGATCAAAAGCATTTTAAAAGTAATAAACCATTGCTTAAATAAATTGTTGCCTGTCTTTTGAGTAGTATTGCCAAGTCCTGCTTTATACTACTTATCTGCTGTTCTTTCATTCTGCAGACATATTTTGGAATGGATGTCTCTGCAGTTGAAGATCCCGTTCAGAGGCGCGCGCTAGAAACCATGATAAAAACCTACGGGCAGACTCCTCGTCAGCTGTTCCACACAGCCCATGCAAGCAGACCTGGAACCAAACTCAACATTGAAGGAGAACTTCCAGCTGCTGTGGGGTTGTTAGTGCAGTTTGCTTTCAGAGAGACTCGAGAACAGGTCAAAGAAATTACGTATCCGGTATGTCATTTGGATTTCAGTAGAGTTCAGCAAAACTTTGATCAGTTTCCAGTGCTGCCAGGACTTCCTCTGGGCCCTAGGGTCACAGAAATGAATAGTATGTTCTCAACCTAAAGAAGTGCATTTTCCAGTGTAAGACACATGCAGGCAGCTAAAACTGTGTCCTGTATTGCCAGTGCTGTAGTGGTAATATGAAGACAATGTTTTGGGGAGCACAGAGAGTGAAAAGGATTGATCATGTCAGTGGTCTCCCTCAGGGAGCAGAGAAAAGGTTATTCCCAAGGCAGGCTTCACAAGACAGGGACAAAATAGAATTTTGCAAACCAGAGGAGAGGAACCATCAGAGGAGCACAGTGAGAGCATAGGTATGCCAGTGTAAACACACATAGTGTGATCATGGGTACTATCTTCAACCAAAAGCAGTGATTGATGTGTGAAGGTTTCAGTTGATACTTAAGGGGGAAATCTATGTATTCTTTGGCCTGTCTAGATTGTGACGATGCAAAGCAGTGCCTCTAAAAATAGGAAGTAGGTATATTTTTTACTTTGAAATAGATAGCAAGCAAGTCTTAGCAGTAAAATCAACGTACAATGTGAATCATAAAGTGTTATAGGATTTGCAGAAGGGAGTCACAGAAAAAAAAAAGGGTCCTGAAGGATGGAATAAAACACTGGATCTCAAATTGCAGTCATCTGATCCATTTTAAGAGAAAAGGGTTGTCAAAGGCATTGTTTTGACCACTCTTTCTTATAATAATTCTTGTTTTCTTTTTTAAAGATCTATTATTTATTTGAAAGTCAGAATTACACAGAGAGAGGAAAGACCAGAGATTCCATCCGCTGGTTCACTCCCTAATTGGCTGCAACAGCCGGAGCTGCACTGATCCGAACTCAGGAGCTAGGAGTTCCTTCCTGGTCTCCCATGCGGGTACAGGAGCTCAAGGACTTGGGCCACCTTGTACTGCTTTCCCAGGCCATAGCAGACAGCTGGATTGGAAGTGGAGCAGCTGGGACTCAAACTGGCGCCCATATGGGATGCCAGCACTGCAGGCAAGTGGCTTTACCCTTTGTGCCACAGCGATGGCCCCTGTAATAATTCTTAAATATCTCAGAACACGAGATATAAATTCTTTATGCTCATAGGTCGTATGAATCAAATTTGCAAACAGGCACAACTTTCAACCAGTGAAATTCAATTTTAAAATACCAGTCTAAGGGCTGGCACTGTGGCACAGTGGGTAGAGCCACTGCCTGCAGTGCCAGCATCCCATATGGGAACTGTTTCGAGACCTGGCTACTCCAGTTCCAATCCAGCTCTCTGCTATGGCCTGGGAAAGCAGTGGAGGATGGCCCAAGTCCTTGGGCCCCTGCACCCACATAGGAGACCTGGAAGAAGCTCCTGGCTCCTGGCTTCTGGCTTCTGGCTTCAGATTGGCACAGCTCCAGCTGTTGCGGTCATCTGGCGAGTGAACCAGCAGATGGAAGACCTCTCTCTGCCTCTACCTCTCTGTGACTCTGCCTCTCAAATAAATAAATAAATATTTTTTTTAAAAATCAATCTTTCGGCCGGCGCCGTGGCTCAACAGGCTAATCCTCCGCCTTGCGGCGCCGGCACAGCGGGTTCTAGTCCCGGTCGGGGCGCCGGATTCTGTCCCGGTTGCCCCTCTTCCAGGTCAGCCCTCTGCTGTGGCCCAGGAGTGCAGTGGAGGATGGCCCAGGTGCTTGGGCCCTGCACCCCATGGGAGACCAGGAAAAAGCACCTAGCACCTGGCTCCTGCCATCGGATGAGCGCAGTGCGCCGGCCACAGTGCGCCGACCGCGGCAGCCATTGGAGGGTGAACCAACGGCAAAGGAAGACCTTTCTCTCTGTCTCTCTCTCTCACTGTCCACTCTGCCTGTCAAAAAAATAAATAAATAAATAAATAAATAAATAAATAAATCTTTCAATGTTTTTTTTTGCTAAAGCCAAATTGCTAATGTTGCACATCAGAGTGGAAAGATATATTTTTATTTTTGTGTTCTTGAAGCTTCCCAAATCATTTTAGCTATATTTATTACCAGTCACTTATTTTTAACAATATCCCAACACTTTAACATATCAATTTAACAGTATAAACACTACAATACCATTTAATTTACTATTCTACTGATTGATGCTTAGCTATTTTAAAAATGGTATATATTAAGGGTCTGAGCAGCCTGCTCACAGTGGGAATGTGTTTCTACCACAGGACCTTCACACTGACTGTCCCTCCACCTGCAATGACCTGTGCCCACATAACATCCCCAGTTTGCTCTTAATTCTACTCATACCTCTGCTCAAATAGCGCTTCCTCAAAGAGTCTTTTCTGACCTCCCTATCTAAAACAGCAGCTCCTTCATTTCAGTCCTCTTTGTCTTCTTTGTTTTTGCCAGTTCTTTAGAGTTTGGCTTGCCTGTGCTTCTGTGTGACATGTCATCACATTTATGCTACTGCTTTTCTTTATCTGAACCACTGCGATACCTCCCACACAGTGCTGCTCCTTGACTCCTTAGGCCTTCTCTTAATATCTACACAAAATGTCAACACAAGCTCTCTCAGGCTGAGCAGCAATACTCAGTTGTAAGGTGCTCATCTGGATATCCACATGTGCTTATGTGAAGTTAAGTTAGTCATTGAAGTTAAAAGCAATCAGAGGTGTACAAAAAGTATTTAAACAAAGCACTCCTTTTTGTATACACTGCAATATAAAAGTTGCCATTATATCTGTGTGAGTGATTGAAAAACTCAAACCTTAAACTCTGCAATTCATATGAAAGGAATTTTCTGATAATAGATTGTGAATGATAAGTCATAACTGAACTTAGCACATATGTTTTTCTCAAGTTTACCATTGATAAACTGAAGATTTTTTTTAAAGAACTTGTTTTCAGAATATCTGATCTGAACATGTTCCTACCTGAGCATTCCCCAAGTCCTCAACTTTTCCAGAGATATTTGTCTTTCAGATCACCACTGTCTCATTCAGAACTGTGTATTACTGTGTGTCCCTAAATGTCTACAGAGTTATTAGAGGTCCCTAAAATGACATGATAACATGCAGACCAGTGATGCCTATTTTGTAATTAACTTTGAAAAATTATCTGAACATCATTTAGACTTTTTTGTGGAAATGACAGAAAATTCCTTACCATATTACCTTCATTATATTTATGTAGCATTTCCCCTGAAAAGTAGAAAGTAAAGTAACTAAACTTTTAAATGTATAGAGGGGAAAATCCATTAAAAGGGAAGTGATTAATAGAGAATAAAATAGTCCAAAAAAGAAAAAATGAATATAATGATAGTAATTATTATTATTGTTATTATTATTATTTGAAAAGCAGAGTGGACACCAGTGTCATGTTGCAGCAGGCTAAGCTGCCACCTGTGATTCTAGCATCTCATAAGAGTACTGATTGAAGTCCTGGCTGCTCCATTTCTGATCCAGCTCCCTGCTAAGTATGCCTGGAAAAGCAGCAGAAGATGCCTCAAGTACCTGGGCCCCTGCCGTGCACATGGGAGACCCAAATGGAGTTCCTGGCTCCCAGCTTCAGCATGAACCAACCCTGGCCATTGCTGCCATTTAAGGAGTGAATGAGCAGATGGAAGACCTATCTATCACTGTCTTTCTCTCTCATTCAGTCATTTTGCCTTTCAAATAAATAATTAAATCTTAAAGAAAAGGAAGGACAGGAAAAGAAAAAGTACAGCAAAGCAGAGTGATGATATGGAATACTGGTATCACAAGTGGCAACTTCACCCATTGTGCCACAACACAGGTCTGGGAGAAGCTCTTTAAAGGGACATTGTTTCTTTCCTTGATTTTCTTCTTCTTCTTCTTCTTCTTTTTTTAAAAAGATTTCATTTATTTATTTGAGAGGTAGAGTTACAGACAGTGAGAGGGAGAGACAGAGAAAAGTCTTCCTTCCATTGGTTCACTCCCCAGATGGCCATAATGGCCGGAGCTGTGCAGATTCGAAGCCAGGAACTTCCTCCAGGTCTCCCGGACAGGTGGAGGGGCCCAACTACTTGGGGCATCCTCTACTGCTTTCCCAGGCCATAGCAGAAAGCTGGATCGAAAGAAGAGCAGCCAGGACTAGAACCAGTGCCCATATGATTTGCCAGTGCTAAAGGTGGAGGATTAACCTACTGCACCACGGTGCTGGCCCCTGATTTTCTTCTTGATAATTACTTTTACTGGGAGTGGAGTAAACTTTTGGATTTTTGTTCATGACTGTCACTCTTTACAGTCTTCCCTCCCCTTTCTGTATCTAAATTCTGTTGTTCTTCGAGCCCCACTTCTTGGTTCTTCACTGACAACTCTTCTCTGTTTTGTTCTGTAGTACTCACGAGTATTTTCTGGAACATTACTTGCTCTACTCATTTCAAATGCAACATAAACACTTTTCCATTCATTTGTCAAACACATTTTGACAGTCAAATATGTTTCAGGCACATAGATGAGTCATAAATATTCCCTGTCTTACAGGAGCTTGTAGTTAAATTAGCTCTTTTGTGCTAATACAGTCTTAATTTCAAAGTGCTTTATATGCATGCAACTTGTCATACTACCAAATTACAATACCCCAAAAGGTGTTTTAGCTAGCCTGAAAGAAATGTACTTAGTAAAACTTTTTTCTTCCCTGCTCAGATTTCAAGGAATTTTGAATTAGTAAACAGACATCTTCACATAACCTGTGCCAGAACCACCAAATAAAAATCAAACAGGAACACATGTATCTGTGTGTTCTACAGAAATTAAAATATAAAATAATTCTTGCTTCAGACAGCTTACAAGCATTACTTTCTCTTACTTAGTTTGGTTTAAGTTAGAAATAGCACTACCTTTTTTAAAAATCATATTTGTTTGCTTTCCTTGGTTTTAGAGTCCTTTGTCGTGGATAAAAGGCTTGAAGTGGGGGGAGTACGTGGGTTCACCAAGTGCTCCGGTGCCTGTGGTTTGCTTCAGTCAGCCGCACGGAGAAAGGTTCGGTTCTCTCCAAGCTCTGCCCACCAGAGCAATCTGTGCTTTGTCCCGAAACTTCTGTCTTCTGATGACGTACAGCAAAGAACAAGGTAAAATAAAACATAACGAAAATCATACCTGATATAGCTTTCATGAGATTTGAATGTTTTCAGGTCATCTGTGTTACTATTTTGTTTTATTTCTTTTTTTCTCAAATATTAAATTGATTTTTCTCCCAGAAACCTTTTCTTTAAGAAACACAAACTTCATGCATTTCATAAGCACAACTTTAGGACCAAAGTGATTCTTCCCACCATACCCGCCCTCCCACCCACACTACAACCCCTCTTCCTCCTCCCTCTTCTATTCCCATTATTTTTCTTAATATCTATTTTCAATTAACTGTATACACATATGATTAATCTATACTAGGTAAGGAGTTCAACAAATATTGTGGGAAAAAAAACTTCCTCAACAGTTGAGACAAAAGTCATTGCAACTCAAATAGTCAATTTCATGTCTATAGATTACCGTTTAGATGCTCTATTAGCTACCACAGTTCAGAGAGAACATAGGGTATTTGTCCTTTTGGGGCTGACTTACTTCACTAAGTGTGATGTTTTATTTCTAACATGTTCTTAGTCCTTGGTGAAAAGCTCTGCTCAAATTTTTGGTTATCTACTGCAAAGCAGGAATTAAAACATACTACATGAAAAAATGAAGATAAAATGTAGTACCATTTAAAATGAAAGGAGTTTGAAGGAAATAAGAATATATGGTTCTGCTCACAGGATGAAAACTTTATGAACTTGATAGGCATATACAAGGAGGATCTTGAACCTTAGAATAGACAGGTGCGTTTGACCAGCAAATCTAGTTCCTCAGACAATGTAGTCAGGGGTTTAAACACATTTAAAAAAGGAGTTAGAATGGCCTTGAAAACAGGCTTTAGAAACATTTATGCCTGAAGGTCAATCCTTTTCTGACTCCCCACACACTAAAAGCAACATGTGGAAAGCGCTGTATAGTGAAGAACTCTAATATTTCTAAAAGTCAGCTAAACACTGGAAAGCTGGGAACATTTTCCACTTAACTAATCACTCAGACCCTCCAAATTAACCATTTCACTCAACACACACAAGAACTCTCTTTTGTTGCTAGGCATCAACCCACGGACCCTAAAATAAATAAATGATGGCACTCATCTGTTCATAACAAGTTGTGTGCAGATTTGTCTGAAAGCCAAGTATAGATGAGATGCCCCTTAGCAGTCAGCTCTGTCAGCATTTAACATTACCTTCAATGCACAATGCTCCTCAGGGAAAGCTCCATATGTTGTGAACCTATATACTCTCCCCAGTTCAATTTAGGGGTGCTAGTATCCATGGCAAACAGAAGTCCAGTGTGCTGATCAGACCATAATTCGTTTACGTGCACCCTTATTTCTGTCATGAAATGAATTCTTGCTTTTATAGTTAGGAATAAAAGAGAATGCATACCATTTCTTCTACGTTTTAGTGAATTTGGATCAGATAAATCTATTTAATCACAATTATTTTGGTATCATCGGCTTATTCTCACTAGTATGTTACAATTAGTCATAAGGTAGCATAAGGAATTTATTGCTATTGAGTTTTAAAATTTTTAGAAATATGTGAATGATTTGCTTTTTAAAAAAATTTAGAATCCAGGGATTTGTTCTAGTGGCTATGATGCCAGCCAAGATATCCACATCCCACATCAGAGTGCTTGGGCTCAAGCTGGGACTTGAACTGGTGCCCTCCTTATTCCAGTTTCCTACTAATGTGGACCCTGAGAGGTACCTATAGCTCAAGTAGTTGGGTTCCTGGCATCATGTGGGAGACCTGGATTATGTGGTTTTACTTAATTATACATGTATAATACAATGAAACAACTACATTGAATGGTTTTAATATTGTGAAGCCCAATACAAGTCAATTATGTGAGAATTGAAGGTACCTCAGAACTGTCTAAGTGCATTTTTTCAAAATATACTTGCTTGGGTCTTACCTCAGACAAACTGCATTAGAATCTGTGGGCCTTCAGTGCAAGTCTACACATGCTAAAAAAGAAACTCTTGCAAACTTCTTTTTAAGATCCACTGTTCTAATAGGTAAAGAAATTTTTACTGAAGAGGTTAAGGGACTACAAGAGATGGTGCATCTTATATACCAGGAATGAAAAATTTGGTTATTTAATACCTGCTGCATGCCAAACAATATAGTAAATTTTGGGAGATCCTAAGACTCACATGTAGTTCCTTTCCCTAGAATTTTGTATTTTGAAGAACTTATATTTTGTGAATATATTCCAGTTTGTCTGTTAGGAAACTGATGTCAGTATTTGACAAACAGTCTGTGAATTACATGCTCCATGTGCCATTGATTTGTTCAAGAAATATTTGTTTCACTCTTCCATAAGCTGGGTATTCTGCTAGATACTAGAATAAATAAAGCACATCCCCACTTCTTAAAACTCCTGAAGCTAGTTTTAAAGCATTTTAAAGGACAATACCATTTACAGCATGTACGCTGCATTTAGCTGTTTTCAGCTTACCAGCTAGGCATAGATTATGAGTAGTACTGAGAAAGGATATCAAAATTTCCAAATCTTTATGCCAAAAGAACATAATAGTATGTTGTATAAAATGGAGAATAAAGAACAGAACCTCCTTGAATGAAGGTCTGCCATGCAGAGTCCTGCAGGTGACAGAATTAAGTAATCCCTTCTCAAGGTAGATATTGCTTCTACTCCAGAAGTGTTCTCTTTCTAGTATCAAAAGGTATCTACACATATCTGGAAAGTTATTTAAGGAATTTCTAGTTCACATTTATTTTTGAAATGGAATATATCTCAGAATGTGAAGTATAAGCTGAACTATCATTGTTTATCATAAAAGTTTCCTAACCAAAATTTTAGTTCTAAGTCAAATAAATTCCACTTGAAACAACAGAAGTCAGCACTAAAGTACTAAAACTAATATAAACTTTTCCAACTCAGGGGTAAAAAGATGGCTTTGCACTAAATGCTTTGTAAACTTCAATCTTTAACCTGCAGTTGTTTTGACTGTCATGTGACAATTGAGCAGTGACCACCTGATACCTTTATTTCTCCTTCTTGAGGTGTGAGAAGCATGAACAGTACTGACATTCAGTGGTCAGCCATCCTGAGCTGGGGATATGCTGATAACATTTTAAGGTTGAAGAGTAAGCAGAGTGAGCCTCCAATAAACTTTATACAAAGTTCACAACAATACCAGGTAAACTATTTTTTGTAATATAAATTCTTTACAAAACAGTCAGTGGTGGTGTGTGGTGTAATGGTTAAGTCACCCTTTGGGATGCCCATTTCTCATATCAGAGTAGTTCCAGTCCTAGATACTCTGCTTTCAATCCAGCTTCCTGCTAATGTGCACCCGTAAAAGCAGCAGGTGATGACTCAAGTACCTGAGAGACCTAGAATGAGTTCTAGGCTCCTGGCTTTGACTTGGCCTAGCCCTGGCAGTTGCAAGCATTTGGGAAGTGAACCAGCAGATGGAAGATCTCTGTCTATCTCTCTATGACTTTTTGCCTTTCAAATAAAATAAAAATAATTTTTTAAAAAAATTGATAGCTAAGGGTTTTTTAAAGATTAATTTATTTGAAAGGCAGAGTTACAGAGATTCAGATTCAGTTACTGTACTATATTCAGAGGAAGGGAGGGAGGGAGGGAGAGAGAGAGAGAGAGAGAGAGAGAGAGAGAGAGAGGAGTGAGAGAGGTAGGTCTTCCATCTGCTGGTTCACTCTCCAGATGGCCACAGCCAGAGCTGTGCAAACCTGCAGCCAGGAGCCTAAGGACTTGGGCCATCTTGTACTGCTTTCCCAGGCCATCCCAGAGAGCTGGATCAGAAGTGGAGCAGCCAAGACTTGAACTAGTGCCCATATGGGATGCTGGCACCGCAGGCGGCAGCTTTACCCACTACACCACAGCGCCGGTCCTGATAGCTATGTTTTAATGTCTTAAATCAGTCAAGAAGCTGATGATGTTTACAGTGTTTTCAGACATCCTCACTACTGCTATTCTGACTATGATCCCAGATTTGTTTTTTAACCCACTTTCTCACTGACAGAGTATTATTGTAAACTCTTACTCAGCACCAGCTGAAGGCACAGTGTTTGAACAAAATCAGCATTGCTTTCTTCTCAAGGTTCACTTGCTTTTGTCACCAGGTCATTTTCTTTAACCATAGTGCTGTCTTTTATACCTGATTTTTTTTAATAGGCCAGATATTCAGGCATTGTGATGTAGTAGGAAGAACATTTGGCCTAAAACTTTGCAATCTGTGTTCAGCTCCTGGATTTGTTGTTTTCTAATTATGTAACCTTTATGGAACAGCTTAACCTCTCCAAATTTGAGTTTCTTTCCTCCTCTTTAAAACCAGCATAATAATATTCCCACCACTTAAAACTGTTGTAAGAATGTTTCTAATGTTTGTGAAAGAAATTTTGAACTATTAAGTACCATGTCGATGTAGACCATCTTCCAGTAGGAAATTATCTTACCATTTCCTGACTTCTATCACCTATGTAACATATGCAGCCTGTTCATGTGTCCTAAAATGTATTATATTCCCTGAGTTCTTTAGGAATGGTATAAGCTGCTTTGGGGGGATTTTTGGCAATGCACAAGGAGAGCAATGACTTCTTTGCATAAGCTGAAAAAAGAGTCCACCCATTTGCTATCTTGCTTATGAGTAAACTAACAGAAGTAAAAGTAAAGGGACAGTGAAAAACAACCTTACTAACAATTGTAATAAAAATGTCTTTTCTAGTTTTGAGGCTTACTAGCCTGTATTAATCAAAGCATTTTTATGCAGATAGAAATATATATCCAAATACAAAAGTTATAACCATAAATCATGATAAGCTTGTCAGAATGCTTCCATAGCTTTGGCAGCTCATGACAAGAGCCCCGGGTTGTCACTGACATCATTGTTATATCAACAACAGGAGTCACTGTGTACCTGCTCCCCATGTAGGACCCCTGTGCTTCATGTATTGTACTATATGAATTAACGATAAAACTACTACCCAAACAGTACTCTATACTTTGTGTGTCTTTATGGGTGTAGTCTGTTGAAACCTTTACTTAGTATATACTAAGTTGATCTTCTGTATATAAAGATAATTAAAAATGAATCTTGATGAAGAATGGGATGAAAGAGGATGTGGGAGATGGGATGGTTGTGGGTAGGAAGGAGGTTATGGGGGGGAAGCTGCTGTAATTCAAAAGTTTTACTTTGTAAATTTATATTTATTAAATAAAAGTTTAAAAATTTTTTTTTTTTTTTTTGACAGGCAGAGTGGACAGTGAGAGAGAGAGACAGAGAGAAAGGTCTTCCTTTTGCCGTTGGTTTACCCTCCAATGGCTGCCGCGGTCGGTGCGCTGCGGCCGGCGCACCGCACTCATCCGATGGCAGGAGCCAGGTGCCAGGTGCTTTTCCTGGTCTCCCATGGGGTGCAGGGCCCAAGCACCTGGGCCATCCTCCACTGCACTCCCGGGCCACAGCAGAGGGCTGGCCTGGAAGAGGGGCAACCGGGACAGAATCCGGTGCCCCGACCGGGACTAGAACCCGGTGTGCCGGCGCCGCAAGGCGGAGGATTAGCCTGTTGAGCCACGGCGCCGGCCAAAAGTTTAAAAAATTTTAAAAACAAGCATTTATTCAGATTGTTTTTGCCAAGTAAATTAACTATTAATTTAGCAGACCCAAGGAATGAATAAAAGTTCTTTTAAGTATAGTTATTTTTATATGGTTTAATTTTTTAATTTTTTCAGTTTTATTGAAGTATAATTGATAAATAAAAATTATATATATATTTAAGGTATATAATGTGACATTTGAGGTGATTACCACAGTTGAGCTAATTAACATACTCCCCACTTCACATAGTTATCGTTTGTGTATGTGTGATGAGAACATTTATTTTTTTAGAAAGCTTTTATTTAATAAATACAAATTTCATAGGTACATCTTCAGGAATATAGAGGTTCTTCCCCCATACCTGCCCTCCCACCCCCACTCCCATTCCACCTCCTAGTCCCTCTCCCATCCCATTCTTCATTAAGATTAATTTTTAATTATCTTTATATACAAAAGAACAACTCTATACTAAGTAAAGATTTCAACAGTTTGTACCCACACAGACACACAAAATATAAAGGACTGTTTGAAGACTAGTTTTACTGTTAATTCTCATAGTACAACTCATTAAGGACAGAGGACCTGTTGTCGATTTAACAATGATGTCAGTAACCACCCGGAGCTCTTGTCATGAGCTGTCAAAGCTATGGAAGCCTTTTGAGTCCACAGACTCTGTCAGTATTTAGACAGAGCCATCCACAAAGTGGAAGTTTTCTCGTCCCTGCAGAGAAAAATACCTCCTTCTTTGATGGCCCCTTCTTTCCACTGGTATCTCACTCACAGAGATCCTTCATGTAGGTCATTTTTTGCCACAGAGTCTTGGCTTTCCATGCCTGAAATGTTCTCATGAGCTTTTTAGACAGATCCGAATGCCTTAAGGGCTGATTCTGAGGTCAGAGTGCTGTTTAGGGCCATTTGTCATGATAAGAACATTTAGAATCTATTTGCCCAACAAATTTCAAGAACACAATATAGTGTTATTAACTGTACACCATGCTGTACATTATGTCTCTTAAACTTATTCATTCTGCATAACTAAAACTTTTGTATGCTTTGACCAACATCTCCCCATTTCCCCTACCCCCAGATCCTGGCAACCATCATTCTTCTCTCTGCTTAGATGGATTCAGCTTTGTTAGAATCTACATATGAGCAAGATCATACTTATTTATCTTTCTGTACCTGGCTATTTCATTTAGCATAATGTCCTCCAAGTTTATTCATGTTGCAAGTAACAAGATTTCCTTTTCTAAAGCTAAATAATATTCCATTTTGTGTATGTATGTATATATGTCACATAAGAGTTTAAACATTGCAGAATTACTTATATCATATACATTCAGATTTACAGAGAAAGAGAAAGAGATATTCCATCTATTGGTTCACTCCCCAGATGGCTGCAAGGACCAGTGCTGGGCCAGGCTGAAGCCAGGAACCAGGAGCTTCATCCTATTCTCCCACATAGGTGGCAGAGACCCAAATACTTGGGCCATCTTCCATTGCTTTCTCAGGCCATTAGCAAGGAACTGGATTGGAAGTGGAGCAGCTGGGACATGAACTGCCACCCATATGGGATATTGGCATTACATGCAGCAGCTTTACCTGCTAAGCCACAGTGCCAGCCCCTGAAAAGATACTCTTTTTTTGTTTAACTTTATTTAAGGTATATAAATTTCATGTATTTCATGTATACAGATCTAGGAATATAGTTATATTTCCCACCCTTCTTCCTCCTTCCACTCCTAATCCCTCTCTTAAATTTTACATGATCAGTTGTACTTTATACTCATAAGATTAGCTCTACACTAAGTAAACAGTTCAACAAATAATAATAAGAAAAAAAATTCCTGTTTAGGACTATAAACAACTATCAGAGTTCAAAATGTCAATATCACTCCTATACATTACATTTCTGGTACTCTGTTAGTTATCACAGATCAAGGAAAATACAATATTTGTCTTTTGGGACTGGCTTATTTCACTAAGTATAATGGTTTCCAGTTGTATCCATTTTGTTGTAAAAGACAAGATTTCAATTTTTTTTTACAACTGAGTGGTATTTCATAGTGTATATATAGTATGATTTCTTTATCCATTCATCAGTTGATGGACATCTGAGTTGATTCCATATCTTAGCTTTGTGAATTGAGCTGCACCAAACATGAGGTACAGATCACATTTTAATATACTGATTTCTTTTCCCTTGGGTAAATTCCTGGTAGTGGGATTGCTGGATCATATGGTAAATCTATTTTCAAGTTTCTGGAGGTATCTTCATACTGTCTTCCACAGTGGCTGTATAGTTTACATTCCCACCAGTAGTGGATTAAAGTTCCTGACTTTGGCCCTGGTCCAGTTTTGGACATTGCAAGATTTGGGGAAAGAAGCTCTCATTCTTGTTCTCTGTTTCTGTCTTTCAAATACTTTTTAATTCTGTGGAAAAAAATGGAATTGAAAGATAAGTTTATGTTCATTAAAAAAATTTTGAAATCCATGCACAGTTTTTCCATAATAGGCATTTTCCACAAACTTTTTATAGTAACCTCATATAAAAAATATCCTTTTTTTGTTCTTTGGAAGATCTCTAAGAGAATAAAAATTATGAAATATCAATCATTACAAACAGAACTATTAAAAAGAGAAAATGAAAAAATATATTTGGATCACTGGGCCCTGATGGTATATTGAGGATAAGAATCAAAATCAAAGAAAGTCATTTCCTAGTATAGCAGAGACTTAAGCACATTTGTATGTTCAGGAAAACAGAGTTTGAAACTATAAGAGAAAGGACAAGTGTTCTAAGGATGCTGGGGGGTGGGCAGAATTAACCTGAAAATGGAGGAACCTTCTCCTCTTACTCAGAAGTCTTGGAGATACACTGAGGTACAGAGGATGGAAGGGGAAGAGTTCCTCGTTAATGACCTCTACCTTCTTAGTGAACTGTGAGGGTAGTGGGACTGAGAAGGCACAAGCGAAAAAGAGTAGTCGAGACAGCTCAGCTAATGCCGAAAGGAGACCTATTGGCCACAGAGAGAACTGAGCTGACTTTAAATGTCACTTCCGAGATTAGGCCTGAAGGATTTTGTGCCAAAAGAATAATCTTAACTTTTTTTCTCCACATTTAACTTTCTTCTACTTAACAATCTTCAGAACTGTCATAGAAATACTCCCATTTATTTGCACCATGTTTCTCTTGCAAAAAACATGAGAGGAGAAAAAAGTAAAAAGCAGGTTAATGTGTGAAACACACACACATCCCTAAGCTTGGATCTAAATCCTGGATCATTTTGTTAAATTTCTGATGAACAGTAACAACATATGTATAATAGCATAAAATCATAGAGTATACATTCTGCATTTTAATTCGGAAACAACCTTTAAATACTTGGCTTAAAGTTACAGAATATGCTATGATTATATATGCCATCATTGTAGTCATTTCAAATAAAAATGTATACCTGAAATTTTTTGATCATACATCTCTGTCAGAAAAATAGAAGCATTTTTCATGCTTTTAAAACATGGTGCTATTTGCTATGTCTTTTTTCAAAGGTGACTAGCTGTGCTTGGGTGCCTGACAGTTGCCAGCTGTTCACCGGGAGCAGATGTGGTGTCATCACAGCTTACACCAACAGATTCACCAGCAGCACGGTAGGTCCCGGCTCAGTGTGCAGCAGTGTGGGATCTTCACGTCAGGGAAGGGAAAAGAAACTTTATTTTGTATGAAATTAAGATGCTTGTACTTCAAGATTTCGCCCATAGTGTTTTCTAAAATATGAAAGGTCACATATGTAACACTGGGTTTAGGCTTATTAGAATCATGAAAATTTCAAAAATAAAAAAGGTCTTTTGTTTTGTTTTAGAGACAGTGTTTTGAGTTATATGTTTTGTAGTTGGGCTTTTTCATGGCATTTGGATGCTTGCTGATATTCAAGGTATCAACTTAACAACTGTACCTCAAGAGTCCAGCAAATTTCCAAATGTGGAAACTCCAATGTTTAACATTCCCCTGTTAATAAAATGGCTCAGTCTTATCTATGGCGTGATCTACACCCTGACACCATCCTAGGCTCTAGCCCCCACCCGCCATTGCTGGAAGCCAAGTGGCCACATGGCCCAACTACTGGTGTCGGGTTCCACCCCCATACTAATGGGATTCACTGTTCCTACTTCCCTGCTAGCCTCCTGACAAAGTTTTAAAAGGACCTGCTCCCTCTCTCTCTCCCTCTCCCTCTCCCTCTCTCCCTTCCCCTCCCCCTCCCTCCCCCCCTTCCCTCTCCCCCTTCCCCTCTCCCCTTCTCCCTCTCCTCCTCATTTTAGTTCTAATGTTTTAGGCAGTCTATTAATCTTTACTCATAAATTGGAGATAGTTGCTCTGTTTAAAATGAGGACATTGGAGAAAAAAATAAAATAGAACTTTTAAAACAGAAATAATAAAAATAATAACTAATATTTATTGAATGCTTACTTTGTGTCAACATTATTCTAATCCCTTTTTGAATTCTAATACACTGAATCTTCATAACAACCTTCTAATGTGGATTATATTATTGTCTCCATTTTCATAGGAGACTACTGAAACACACAGACAATTAATCCATCTTGTAACTTGGCCAAGGTATGACAGCTAGTTCATTGTTATACCCTGGTAAATAGAAGATTACAGAATTAATGAACTGGAAGACAAGTATCAAAAAACTTAAATGGATATAATATAGAAAATAAACCAAAAATTAGGAAGAGGTGTGGAAGCAAGGATGAAAAGGTCTGAAGTGGCAGAAGAGAGGATTTGTAGAGAAAATAATAGAATTTTCCAGAATTAAAACTTGACACAATAATTCTTTGGCAGGTAAATGAAAGTGAGTCAAGCCTGTCTTCTGCAGATGTCCTTCACTATGTCTTACCCTGACCACAGTGGTGGCCTTCTCACTGGTGTCTTGAACTGCATCTCATACCCCCAGAGTGCCTCTCCCTGCAGGCCCCAACAAAGGGTCTTCTACAATGCCTACTGGCTCATGCTACTCCTGTTTAGAACATTTTAAGGGATCTCACTGCTTGGGTGATGAAATGTAGGTTGGTAGGCATC
This sequence comes from Sylvilagus floridanus, assembly GCA_949820135.1. Lineage (NCBI taxonomy): Eukaryota > Metazoa > Chordata > Mammalia > Lagomorpha > Leporidae > Sylvilagus > Sylvilagus floridanus. Next base: position 50,349,586 of record OX463240.1, read on the forward strand.
ACACACCATGCCCCCATCATCTGACATCTATCTCACCAGCCCTTTTCTTCTGACTCCCTACCTTCCCACCCAATAGTGTTTACAGTGCCACTTTTACTTATGTACCCTTTCCTTCACAAACACATTTGTCTTAGCCCAGAATGTCCTTTGCCAGACCTTCTTCTTTGAATAAATTATGACAGTTCTTCAAACTTCAGTTCATATGCCATCTTGCCAGGAAATCCTGCTCTCACTCCTCCACCATGTCTGAGGAAGTGATTTATCTGGGAGTCTCTGAGGTTCTCTGTGAAAATCCTCTTCACTGGGTCTCATTACTGCCACTGAGCACCTGGAGGGGAAAAAAGTCTGTTATCCCTGCTCCTCGTTCATGAAAGACACATAGTAGCAGTGTTTCTTGGATAAATGAATGAATAGATTGCATTCTATTTACCTCTGTCTGTAACATGCAAATCACTTGTTTGTCCTTACTGGAAAAGATCTATAATCATGACCTACAAAGAAATTCTTTGAGGAAATTTGCTATTTCTTAAAAAAGCATTCAGAATAACCCTCCCCTGAAAAAACTAAACTATATTTTAATTGTGTGATAAATCATTTATACTATCATAAAATGTGATTGTGAAATTGGTAAACTATACATACTCTCTTGCCTTCAGTTGTTTGTATACACACATACACAGAGAGAGACACATATAAGGTATTCAAAAAGTTTGTTGCCAATGTGCAACATGGGAGGGAGAGGTCAGGAACTCCTTTTGAATCTCCATGTGAGTGGCAGGAATAGTACTTGAGCCATCATCTCCTGCTTTCCAGGTGTAGTAGCAGGGAGCTGATGGGAAGTGGAATATCAGGGACTCTGAAATGGGTTGTAGGTGTCCTGACAGCTTAACACACTGCACCAGAAGACCACATAGGGCTGGTGTGCTGGTTTAAATCATCTAGCAGAAACAAATAAGGTACTAGCATTCTGTTCTACAAAGATAGCAATTTCTACAAATATTTTTTAATGTAGTGACAAACTAGACATACAGAATTACAGTTAAGATGAATATATGAAAAAGTGAAAACTTGGTTATAATAAAAGTAATATAATTCCATTAAAACAGGAAGATTTTAAAGATTTACAATGCAGCCAGATCACAACTAAAACTACTTTGCAACTCAAATAGAAGAGGAATGGTGTTCTTGGACCCTTTGAAGCAAGGCAGTGTCTCAATCCTGGATACCCCAAAGCATGTTCTGAAATGGTTCAGGGCACATTTCTATAGCCCTGAAGACTCCTGGCCTATGGAGCCAGTCACAGCCAGGGAACCAGAATGAAGCTCTCTAAAAGGAGGGCCAGGCCCAAGACTCCTGATCTTGCTAAAAATTGGTCTGATTGTTGTGATTATATTCAGTTGAAGGTCACATGACCTACTTAAAGAGGTAACTGCTACATGACAGCCTGGCATTGCTTGGCCTTTCAATTGCTTAAGTAGAATATAGGTATTTTTATTTGAATAAAACATGCACAGTATAACAATTAAAATAGATAAGATATACCTAATATATCAGCACAGATATATTTCAGAAACAATAGTGAATAAAAAGGCAAGATAAAAATATCCCTAGAGCATAATACCATCTAAAAAAGTTGATACACATAAACTGTCAATAGTTGTATAGACCATATAATAGAAGTATAAAAATTTACATGGGAACATAAATACAAAATTTAAACTGGTAATAACTCTGGCAAGGGAGAAGAAATGAGATATAGAACAATACATAAAATGCGTGTATATATATTGCTTTACTTATTTAAAAATGAACTGAAGAGGTCTGCACTATGGTGTAGCAGGTAAAGCCAGAGCCTGTGGTGCTGGCATCCCATATGGGCACTGGTTCAAGTCCTGGCTGCTCCACTTCTGATCCAGTTCCCTGTTAATGTGCCTGGGAAAGCAGAGGAAGATAGTCAAAGTGCTTGGGCCCCTGTACCCACGTGGAATACCTGGAAGAAGCTGATGGCTCTTAGCTTTGCATTGGCCTGGCTCCAGCCATTGCGGCTGTTTGGGGTGCGAACTAGAGGATGGAAGACCTTTCTTTCTCTGCCTCTGTCTCTCTGTAACTCTGCCTTTCAAATAAATAAATTAAAAAAAAAAAAAAAAAGGAGGGGCCGGCACCCTGGTGGTTAATCCTCCACCTGCGCCGGCATCCCATATGGGCATCCCATATGGGCGTCGGGTTCTGGTCCCAGTTGCTCCTCTTCCAGTCCAGCTCTCTGCTGTGGCCCAGGAAGGCAATGGAGGATGGCCAGGTCTTTGGGCATCTGCACCTGCATGGGAGACCAAGAAGAAGCACCTGATTCCTGGCTTCAGATTGGCACAGCACCGCCTGTAGTGGCCATTTGGAGAGTGAACCAATGGAAGGAAGACCTTTCTCTCTGTCTCTCTCTCTCACTCACTAACTCTACCTGTCAAAAAAAAAAAAAAAAGGAAAATGTAAAATACTAAAATTTGTTTAAGTAGTCAGTATGTAGTTCTTCATTATACTTATCCTTTCTACCTTTCTTTTTTTTAAGGTTTATTTATTTATTTGAAAGGCAGAGTTAAGAGAGCTAACAATCTTCCATCCATTGGTTTACTCCCCAAATGGCCGCAATGGCCAGGGCTGGGCCAGGTCAAAACTAGGAGCCTGGAATTCCATCTGGTTCTCCCACATCTTCTGCTGCTTTCCCAGACACATTAACAGGGATTTGGATTGGAAGTAAAGCAGCTGGAACTGAAACAGGTGCTCATATGGGATGCCTGCATCGTAGGCGGCAGCTTAACTTGCGGTGGCATAATCCATTCTGCCAGAATGCCAGCCTCACTTTTCTACATCCTTTAAGGGAAATATTGAAGTGCTGTATGACAATAAACAACCTAATGAAGAAAACCAAAGTCATTCCCAGATATATGAGGACATATGACTTCTGTGAGCCAATATAGACTTCAGAGCCTCAGTTTGCAACCTTTGATTTATTTTTTAAAAAATTTATTATTTATATATTTTCTTGAAAGGCAGAGGGACATAGTAAGAGGGAAATAGAGGGGGAGCGAAAGAGATCAATCTTCCATATTCTGGTTCACTGCCCAGATGGCTATAACAGCTAAGCCCAGGCTGAAGCCAGTAGGAGCGAGGAACTCCATCCAGAGCTCCCTTTTGGGTGACAGGGACCCAAGCATTGGGCCATCTTCTTCTGCCTTCTCAGGTTCATTAGCAGGGAGCTGGATGGGAAGTAGAATAGCCAGGACTCAAACCAGCACTCCAATATGGGATGGGGATATTGCAAACTGCAACATGCTTGATCCAAAACTGTTGACAAGTAATGGTGCCATCAGTGCCTGTCTCTATCAGTAGCATCATGAATTGATGTGACACCTCTGAAAAGTATCCTGTAAAGAACTACAGAGTTGTCTCTCTCTCTCTCTCTTTCTCCATCTCCTGCTCTCTCTGTCTATGTCTGTCTGTCGGTCTCCTGATATCTCTTTCTCTTGATCTCTCTCTTACGCCTTCCTCTTTCTCTTTCTCCATCTTCGCCCCTTCCCTCCAGTCTGTTAGGTTTTCTCCAGTAAACCTTTTGCCTTAAAAAAAAAGAACTACAAAGTTATTAATATTCACTGATCCACTATTAGAATTCTGGAAATTTATTCCAAAGAAATAATTCAGGGTGCCGGCACTGTGGTGTAGTGGGTAAAAGCCACCACCTGCAGTGCTGGCATCCCATATGGGTTCTGGTTCAAGTCATGGCTGTCCCACTTCTGATCCAGCTCTCTGCTATGGTTTAAGAAGGCAGTACAAGATGGTCCATGTCCTTGGGCTCCTGCACCCATGTGGGAGACCTGGAAGAAGCTTCTGGCTCCTGGCTTCAGATTAGCACAGCTCCAGCCGATGCAACCAGTTGGGGAGTGAACCAGCAGACGGAGGATCTCTCTCTCTCTCTCTCTCTCTCTCTCTCTCTCTCTCTCTCTCTCTGCCTCTCCTTCTCTCTCTGTGTAACTCTGACTTTCAAATAAATAAATAAATCTTGAAAGTAAGAAGAAGGAAGGAAGAGAGGAAGGGAAAGAGGGTGCAGTGGGAGGGAGGGAGGAATGATTCAAAAGATAAACAAAACTTAAAAAGAGAGAGAGAGAGAGAAGCTGGCCCTGTGGAGTAGCAGATAAAGCTGCTGCCTACAGTGCCAGAATCCCATATGGGATTATTATTAAATAATCAGTCAACAGTTGATGGACATCTGGGTTGATTCCATATTTTAGCTATTGTGAATTGTGCTGCAATGAACATGGGGACACAAATAACTCTTTCATGTGCCAATTTATTTTAGCCTGGGTAAATTCCCAGGAGCAGGATGGCTGGGTCATATGGTAGGTCTATATTCAGATTTCTGAGGTATCTCCATTCTGTCTTCCACAGTGGCTATACCAGTTTACACTCCCACCAACAGGGAACCAGGATACCTTTTCCCCACATCTTCTCCAGCATTGTTATTTGTTGATTTCTGTATAAAAACTATTCCAACTGGAGCGAGGTGAAACTTCATTGTGGTTTTGATTTGCATTTCCCTGATGGCTAGTGATCCTGAACATTTTCTCAAGTGTCTGTTGGCCATTTGAATTTCCTCTTTTGAAAAATGTGTATGGCAGTATTATAGCTATAAAAAATACATGTGTGTTTGAACAAATATTGGACATGGTAGACAAAAATGAAAAGTGTGTAAAGTTGAAGAGATTATGGGCAGTTGAAAAAAAATTTTAATTCTTTATTAGTTTTACCCTTTGAAAAGGGTTGAACAGAATAAGATTAAAAAATGATATGTTTGAGAAGAATGAGTTACTTTTTTTTTTAAGTGACTGGTATACTTTTTGTTGTGATTGTTTTCTTACACTTTACCTAATGTTTGAATTTCAGCCATCAGAGCTAGAAATGGAGACTCAGATCCATCTTTATGGGCACACAGAAGAGATAACCAGCCTGTTTGTTTGCAAACCATACAGTATCATGATAAGTGTGAGCAGGGATGGAACCTGCATCATATGGGATCTGAACAGGTACAAAAGAAGGTCTCCCATGCAGAACAATTTTTATATTTCAGTTTTCATTGTATATGATACTCATACATACACCAGAATAATCAAAATATCATATAGATAAACTTTTATACCTTATAAGTAACAGGCCCATATACTGAGAGAAAAAGAATTATGAAAATAAGTTAATATAATTAAATTTGATGATGATATGCAAATCCATGTCTTTTGTTTTCAGGTTGTGCTATGTACAAAGTCTCACAGGACACAAAAGCCCTGTCACTGCTGTGTCTGCTAGTGAAACATCAGGTGACATTGCCACTGTGTGTGATTCAGGTGAGCTTGTTCCAAACCAAAGCACAGGGCCATCACTCTATACACTGCATTCAGATAGTGGGTTATCTCCTAGGTGAACTGTTGGACTTCATATTCTCTTAGGCCTCTACCAGATCTAAGCACTTAAGTAATAGCATATATGTTTATTAAAAATACAAAAAAGCCCAAGTTCATCAATTTAGGCATCAACTTATGCAGATAATTTAGCTCTCCTTCTGACATATGTAAAATTGCATTTGAACATACATAAGTTAAGCAAATTATTGTTACATAATTATCTAAGTTTTTCTTGATTTTCCTTTCTCTAGCCTTTTCTGCTTTGCTCCCTTTCTAAAAGTTATTTATTTAAGAGATAGAGCCCTCATGGACTTGTGTACTCTCCAGGGGCCCACACCATTGATGGGGTAGGGTGGTAGAAACTGGGAATACAATTCAGGTCGCCACACGGGTGGCAGGAACCCAGTTATATGAGTCACCATCATAACCTCCCAGGACCTACCTCAGACAGCAGCTGTATTCAGGAGCCAGAGCTGGGTATTGAATCCAGGTGCTTCAGTATGGGTCACAGGCATCTTGACCACAAGGTTGTATACCTGCCCCTGCTTCTGCTTCTCTTAACTTCTGTTAACTATTAGCTTTCTTTTTTAAATTTTTTAAAAAGATTTTTATTTATTTATTTAAGAGGTAGAGTTACAGACAGTGAGAGGGAAAACAGAGAGAAAGGTCTTTCATCCATTGGTTCACACCCCAGTGGCTGCAACGGCTGGAGCTGCGCCAATCCGAAGCCAGGAGCCAGGTGCTTCTTCCCAGTCTCCCATGTGGGTGCAGGGGCCCAAGAACTTAGGCCATCTTCTATTGCTTTTCCAGAACACAGCAGAGAGCTGGTTTGGAAGAGGAATAGCCAGGACCAGAACCAGTTCCCCTAGGGGATGCTGGTGCCACAGGCGGAGGATTAACCTACTATGCCACAGCACTAGCCCCAACTAATAGCTTTTTTTTTTTTTTTTTTGACAGGCAAAGTGGACAGTGAGAGAGAGAGAGAGACAGAGAGAAAGGTCTTCCATTGCCATTGGTTCACCCTCCAATGGCCGCCGCAGCTGGCACGCTGCGGCCGGCCCACTGCGCTGATCCGATGGCAGGAGCCAGGTGCTTCTCTTGGTCTCCCATGGGGTGCAGGGCCCAAGCACTTGGGCCATCCTCCTCTGCACTCCCTGGCCACAGCAGAGAGCTGGCCTGGAAGAGGGGCAACCGGGACAGAATCCAGCGCCCCAATCGGGACTAGAACCCTGTGTGCTGGCACCGCAAGGCGGAGGATTAGCCTGTTGAACCATGGCGCCGGCCTTATTAGCTTTCTTCTATTCCTCCTGTTGAAGGACAAAAATGTCAACAAATTGAGTTTAAATATATAATTGGCTTTTATTTGAGATTCATGAATTGGGCAACATCCCATTTATGACATAGGGAGATGCTCTGATAAGCTGAACAGAGGAGGTGTCCTTTATAGGCAGAAAGGTTACAGAAAGCAGAAACAAGGAACAAACAATAGTCTGATCATTTCAAAATGAGTCTCGGGGCCAGTGCCATGGCTCACTTGGCTAATCCTCCGCCTGCGGCGCCAGCATCCCACAAGGGTGCCGGGTTCTAGTCCCAGCTGCTCCTCTTCCAGTCCAGCTCTCTGCTGTGGCCCAGGAGTGCAGTGGAGGATGGCCCAAGTGCTTGGGCCCCTGCACCCACATGGGAGACCAGGAGAAGCACCTGGCTCCTGGTTTGGATCAGCATAGCTCTGACCGTAGCGGCCATTTAGGGGGTGAACCAATAGAAGGAAGACCTTTCTCTCTGTCTCTCTCTCACTAACTCTGTCAAATAAATTAAAAAAAAAAAAAATACCAATCCCACCACAGCTGGCACTCAAAACCAGCCAAGTAACTAATATCTATGGTTACACAAACAAATGGGAAAAAAAAAAAAGCCACAAGTGAACATTTCAGACTACGAACACACAATTATTAAAAAAAAAAAAAGAAAAAAAATGAGTCTCTTTTTTTTTAAAGATTTATTTATTTATTTGAAAGGCAGAGTTACAGAGAGGCAGAGTCAGAGATAGAGAAAAGTCTTCCATCCCCCTGGTTCACTCCCCAGATAGCCGCAATGGGTGGAGCTGTCCAATTTGAAGCCAGGAGCCAGGAAATTCTTCCAGGTCTCCTATATAGGTACTGGGGTTCAAGGACTTGGACTATCTTCTGCTGCTTTCCCAGGCCATAGCAGAGAGCTGGATTGGAAGTGAAGTAGCAGGGACTTGAATCAGTTCGCATATGGGATGCCAGCACTGCAGGCAGCGGCTTCACCTGCTATGCCACAGTGCTGTCCCCATATTCTCCTTTTTTAAAAAGAAAGTTTTACTTATGTATTTGAAAGTCATTTAGAGAGAGAGGGAAACACAGAGAGAAAGAGATCTTCCATCCAGTCGTTCATTCCCAAAATGGCTACAATGGCCCAGGGCTGGGCCAGGCCAAAGCCAGGAGCCAGGAGCTTCTTCAGGGTCTCCTGTGCAGGGGCCCAAGCACATGAGCCATCTTCCACTGCTCTCCCAGGCACAATAGTAGGGAACTGGATCAGCAGTGAGACAGTAGGAACTCAAACCGAAGCCCATTATGGGATGTCCGCATCATAGGTGGTAACTTAACCTTATGGGCCATAATGCTGGCCCCAGAATTATTTTCCTTATAGGGGGCTTTCCTTATCCTGTTCACACATGTTGGCTGGGACCTTATGATTAGATATTATGAGCTTCCTGGTGTTTTGTTTTGTTTTTGGAAAACTGGTCTATTGATTTTTTTTTCATGCATACATGTTAAAAAGCAATGTATCAGGGCATTGTGGCACAGTAGGCTAAGCCAGTTCCTGGAACACTAGCATCCCATATCCGAGCACTGGTTTGAGTCCCCACTGCTCTGCTTCTGATCCAGCTCTCAGCTAATGTGCCTGGGAAGGCAGCAGAGGATGGCCCAAGTACTTGGGCCCCTGCCACCAATGTGGGAGATGCAGATGGAGTTCTAGGCGCATGTCTTTCAATCCAGGCTATTGCAGTCTTTTGGAAAATGAACCAGCAGATAGATCTCTTTCTCTCTTTGTCTCTCCCTCTCTCTCACTCTGCCTTTCAAATAAAGTTAATCTTTAGAAAAACAATTTAAAAATAAAAAAAAACAATGCATCCAGCAGTAAAAAGTTGGAAGTTACATGAATTTCTGTTTGTGTTTCTATTTTTTATTTTAAATATCATCTTTCTACATCTTTTAAATTTTTATTTACTATATTTGAAATGCAGAGAGACAGAGACAAAGACCGAGACAAAAATCTCTCACCCATTGGTTCAGTTCCTGAATGCCTACAGCAGCTGGAGCTGGGCCTGGGCCATACCAATACCAAGGTCTGAGTATCTGAGCCATCCCCTCTTGCCTTCCAGGGTACACATTAGCAAGAAACTGTAATAAGATGTTGAGCCAGGACTTGAACCACAAACTCTGATAAGGAAAAAGGGCATCAACAGATACCCACCCCTGCATTTCTATATTAATGTTGTCTTAAAATTAAAATGACAGATGGGACCAGCGCTGTGGCATAGCAGGTTAAGCCACGGCCTGCAGCACCAGCATCCCACATGGGTGTTGATTCAAGTCCCAGCTGCCCCACTTCCAATCCAGCTCTCTGCTATGGCCTGGGAAAGTGAAGGATGGCCCAAATATTTGTGTCCCCACATCCACATGGGAGACATGGAAGAAGCTCCTGGCTCCTGGCATCAGCCTGGGCCAGCCACAGACATTGCTGCCATTTGGGGTGTGAACCAGAAGATAGAAGACCTCTCTCTCTCTGTCTCTGCCTCATTCTTTTTCTAACTCTGCCTTTCAAAATAAATCAAATAAATCTTTAAAAAAAAAATGTGAGGGGCCAGCGTCATGGCACAGGTTAATACTCCGCCTGCAGCGCCAGCATCCCATATGGGTGCTGGTTCTATTCTCGGCTGCTCCTCTTCCAATCCAGCTCTCTGCTATGGCCTAGGAAAGCAGTGGAGGATGGCCCAAGTGTGTGGACCCCTGCATCCGCGTGGGAGACCCAGAAGAAGCTCCTGGCTTCGGATTGCTGCAGCTCTGGCCGTTGTGGCCATTTGGGGAGTGAACCAATTGAGGGAAGACTTTTATCTCTGTCTCTTCCTCTCACTGTCTGTAACTCTGCCTCTCAAATAAATAAATACATAAAATCTTTAAAAATAATTAAAAGGATAGGTGGTGGTATTTGAATACCAGCTAGTCTATTTCCAATACAGCTTCCTGGGAGACAGCAGAAGATGGCTCAGGTGTTCTCATGTAGGAGACCCAGATTGAGTCCCAGTCTTCTGGTTTAAGGCAGGCCCAGCCCTGACTGTAGCAAGTGTTTAGGACTAAACGAGTGGATGAAGGGCCTCTCTCTCTCTCTCTCTCTCTCTCTGTCACTCTGCCTTTCAAGTAGTTACAAATAAACATTACAATATAAAATCAAAGAGTACTTGAAAACTTTTCATCCATTCAGTGTAGAATATCTTTGAAATGTTTATAAAGAGTGGTCCTCTTATCCTTTGAGGGTTGCCATGACCTCTCTTACCCACCCTCAGGTTCAGTAGTTGGCTAGAAGACTCACAGACCTCAGGAGGATACCATACTTAACCACTGTAGTTTATTATAAAAGATAGAAATGAACTGCCAGATGAGGAGGTACAGTAAGGCAGTGGGTCCAGAACCATAGTCAGCCTCTGTCCTGGTGGAGTCAGGGTTATAGAGTTGGAGTACACCACTCTGTGTCATATGGATGAGTTCACCAGCCTGGAAGCACTCCTAACCTTGTCCTCTAGGGCTTTTATGGAAGTTTCATTATATAGACGTGACTGAGTAAATCATTGGCCATTGGTGACTGAGCTCAATCTCCAGTGCTTCTCCCGTCCATGAAGATGGGTATAAGAGTAGGGGTGGGATCTTGAAAATTCCAATCCTGGTGACCAGTCCCCATCCTAAAACTATCAAACTCTCCCCCCAACATGAGTCACCGCATCAGCTTACAAAAGACTGTAAATTCCAAGTGTTTTAGGAGCTCTGTGCCAGGAACCCAAGACTTAAGGGAGAGGATTTATTATTGTTCCACAGATATCTCTTAGTTTTTTTTTGTCAATGGTGGTGTGTTTGCAAAACATTAATTCTTGTATTCAAGAAAAGCAATTCTATTAGTCACTATTAAAGATTTCAGATATGAAAGTATCTTTACCAGTCTTAGCCCCCAGTCATAAAACAGTTATTTTTAAAAATAAAAGCATTTTTATTTCCTAAGACCGTAACTAAGGAAACTTTTTTTACTGAAACAGTTGACTTCGAAATATAAGTATGTAAACAAATGACTGACAATTTAGCTAGTTGTTCTTCCTCAATTTGTACATTAGTAATTTTGAGTGTGTCACAACAAGAGGGATGCTAGGGGAACAGTGATTATAAAGAGTTCTCTGCTTTCTTGTTTTGGCAATGTTTGGAAGTTAGAACCTATCCTGAGGGAGCTGAATTTTGTAAAATCACTGCCAGTAGTGATTTATTTCTGTGATATCGTATCAGCTAGTCATATGGGAGGTAGAAGCAAAATTACTTTAGCTGCAGTTACCAACTCACCAGTAGGGTATTCAGGTGTCCCTGGATAGTGCACACATCATAGAGTAATGAGCAGAACACATTTTTCCAATTTGAACAAAAAGGCTCTCCAATTTTTTAAGGCCTCTTATTTTAAGAAAGCATAAAGAACACTTGGTATGTAGAAAATATAATATAAAAATTACTTTCTAAAAGAAAAGCAAAATTTAGGTTTAGTGACCCAGACTAGAGTTCATCCTCATATTTTCTGTATTTTAATACGATTATCTTTTCATTTCATTTTTCCACAAACTCTTTGAAGTACCCATATGTGCATCCAGGGACTTTCATGGTACTTCTAATCTCATTCACATTTACATAGTTACTTTATCTTTTTTAAAAGAAAAAATCTCTGCAGTGATTAATTTTAAAAGAAAGGATAAGATGTAGTCTACTCTGGGAAAAGATGATTTCATTTTTTTAAAGATTTATTTATTTATTTGAAAGTCAGAGTTACACAGAGAGAGGAGAGGCAGAGAGAGAGACAGAGGTCTTCCATCCAATGGTTCACTCCCCAATTGCCCGCAATGGCCGGAGCTGCGCCATTCCAAAGCCAGGAGCCAGGAGCTTCTTCCAGGTCTCTCACGTAGGTCCAGGAGTCCAAGGACTTGGGCCATCTTCTACTGCTTTCCCAGGTCATAGCAGAGAGCTGGATGGGAAGTGGAGCAGCCAGGTCCTGAACCGGCGCCCATATGGGATGCCGGCACATCAGGCCAGGGTGTTAACCCACTGTGCCACAGTGCCAGCCCCCAAGATGATTTCATTTTTAGTTTTGTTTATCTCCTGTGTCTCAATGCTGTGTTTAGATAATATCTCCTAATCAATGTTATATAAACATTAGGAAGTCTTAGTAAGACACTGGGCATTTGTTGTAGGGGAAAGGGATCACAAAATACATTTAACATAATTTTGCCATTTCTGGTATGTTTTTTTTTCCCCAGAAACCTTTATTTAAGGTATGTAAACTTCATGCATTTCATAAATACAACTTTGGAAACATAGTGATTCTTCCCACCCTCCCGCCCCTTCTCCCACCCTTCTTCCTCCTCCTTCTCCTATTCCCATACTTATTTTTTACTAAGATCTATTTTCAACTAACTTTATACACATAAGATTAACTCTGTACTAAGTAAAGGGTTCAACAAATATCATGAGAAAAAAGAAAAAACTGTTCCTCAACAGTTGAGACAAGGGCTATTCAGAGTCATTGCACAGGCTGGCGCCGCGGCTCACTTGGCTAATCCTCTGCCTGCGGTGCTGGCACCCCAGGTTCTAGTCTCATTTGCTCCTCTTCCAGTCCAGCTCTCTGCTGTAGCCCGGGAGCACAGTGGAGGATGGCCCAAGTGCTTGGGCCCTGCACCCGCATGGGAGACCAGGGGGAAGGCACCTGGCTCCTGGCTTCGGAACGTCGCAGTGCGCCAGCCGCAGCACACTGGCCATAACGGCCATTTGGAGGGTGAACCAACAAAAAGGAAGACCTTTCTCTCTGTCTCTCTCTCACTGTCTAAATCTGCCTGTCAAAAAAAAAAAAAAAAAACAAAACAGAGTCATTGCACAAAGAAGGAGGTTTCTTTCTCTGAGGGAGGAGAGAACTTCCACTTTGATTATAGCCTTGTCTAAATAAGGTCAGAGTTGGTGAACTCAAAAGGCTGCCATAGCCTTGGCAGCTCATGACAAGAGCCTCGGATGATTATTGACATCATAAGTAAGAGTGTCAATTGTTAAATCAACAACAGGAGTTACTGTGCACTTATTCCCCATGTAGGATCTCTGACCTTATAATACTTTATGTGTTTTGTGGGTGCAAAGTGTTGAAATATTTACTTAGTATATACTAAGTTGATCTTCTGTATATAAAGATAATTAAAAATGAATCTCAATGAAGAATTAGATGGGAGAGGGAGTTGGAGATGGGATGGTTTGCGGGTGGGAGGGTAGTTATGGGGGGAAAAACCGCTATAATCCAAAAGTTTTACTTATGAAATTTATATTTATTAGATAAAGTTTTCTAAAAATAAAGTGCTATAAATGTATCCTATTTTGTAAATTAAATTGCCCCTAAATTGTGTACATAAAAATAAACCATACTAAGACAAAACAAAACATAATAAAAAGAGTCATTGCATCTCAAAGTGTCAATTTCACTTCTATAAATTACCTTTTAAGAGCTCTGTTAGCTACCACAGATCAGGGAGAATATATGGTATTTGTCCTTTTGGGACTGGCTTATTTCACTAGGTACAATGTTTTCCATTTGCATCCATTTTGTTCCAAATGACAGGATTTCATTTTTTTTAACCACTATGTAGTATTGCAGTGGTGTACATATTCCATAATTTCTTTATCCAGTCTTCAGTTGACAGACATTTGGTTGGTTCCATGTTAACTATTGTGTATTGAGCTGTAATAAACATGGGGCTACAGATAACTCTTTCATATGCTGATTTCATTTCCATTGCGTAAAACCCAGGAGTGGGATGGCTGGGTCATATGGTAGGTCTGTATTCAGATTTCTGAGGTATCTTCATATTATCTTCCACAGTGGCTATCTTAGTATATATTCCTACCAGCAATGGATTAGAGTACCTTTTTCCCAAAATCCTTGTCAGCATTTATTGTTTGTTGATATCTGTATGAAAGCCATTCTAATGGGGATGAGGTGAAACCTCATCATGGTTTTTATTTGCATTTCCCTGAGCATTTTTACATGTGTCTGTTGGCCATTTGGATTTCCTGTTTTGAAAAATGCCCGTTTAAGTCTTTTGCCCATTTCTTGACTGGGTTATTTGTTTTGTTGTTGTTGGGTTCCTTGATCTCTTTATATTTTCTGGTTATTAATCTTTTATCAGTTGCATAGTTTCCAAATAATTTCTCCTATTATGTCAGCTGCCTCTTCACTTTGCTGAGTATTTTTTTTTTTTTTTTTGCAGTGCAGAAGCTTCTCAATTTGATGTAATTCCCATTTGTCAATTTTGGATTTGATTGTCTATGTCTCTGGGGTCTTTCTAAGAAGTCTTTGCCTATGCTGATGTCTTGTAGGGTTTCCCCAATGTTTTCTAATAATTTGATGGTATCAGGTCGTAGATTTAGGTCTTTGATCCATTTTGAGTGGATTTTTATATAAGGTATAAGGTAGAGGTCTTGCATCATACTTCTGCATGTGGAGAGCCAGTAGTCCCAGCACCATTTGTTGAAGAAACTCTCCTTGTCCCAGGGATTGATTTAACTCCTTTGTCAAAAATAAATTTGTTGTAGATGTGTGGGTTGATTTCTGGAATTTCTGTTCCACTCTGTTGGTCTATCCATCTGTTTTTGTACCAGTACCAGACTGTTTTGATTATAACTGCCCTGTAATATGTCTTGAAATTTGGTATTGTGATACCTCTGGCTTTGTTTTTGTTGTATAAGATTGCTTTAGCTATTCAGAGTCTCCTGTATTTCCATATGAATTTCAGCATCATTTTTTCTATATCTGAGAAAAATATCATTATTTTGATTGGTATCTCACTGAACCTGTAAATTGCTTTGGTCTACCATGTTTTAAATATGCAGTTTATTGGCATTAATTGTATTAACAGCTGTAGTACACCACTGTTTCAAAACATCATCTATCAACCCAAACAGAAACTTTAATCACTATGAAATAATTCTTATTCCTTCTTCGCCACCCCAACTCTGTAGTAGCCTCTGTTCTTTCTGTCTCCATGAAATTGCCTATTCTAGTTATTTTATGTAAGTAGAATCATAATTTTTGTCCTTTTATGTCTGATTTATTTCATTTAACCTGATCTTTTCAGAATTCATTCATATTATAACAAGTGTCATAACTTCATTCCTTTTTATAGTTGAGTAATAATTGTATATATAAGGGTACTTTAAAAAGTTCATGGAAAATAAAGGAAAGGTATACCAGGATATAAAAATTTTTGAAATCTATGCATTTTTTCATATTTTGCTTTTTCTATGATCTTTTGAAGATCCTTCAGGTATACCACATTGTTTATCTATTCCTCTATGATAGAATACTATCTTATTTTGCCTTCTAGATATTGTGAATAATGCTACAGTGTATTACATTTTGGTTTGTAATATTTGGAGATTATTAGCATATCTTTAAATAAAGAAGCATTTCCAATATTTGTTCACTGTCTTAAGAAAGGAGAGAAATAAAATCTCTACCTTTATGTTAGTCCTAATCAAAAGATAGTGTTATTAAGACTGTTATTCAAAATTCATCATGCTGCCTAACTTCTTTCTTTATCAGTGTGAGAATATTTTCCCTAAAGAAATATGGACCCATCATAATTAAGCGCCCAGTTAGTTGAGCATGGAAAGTAATTGTGGCCTCCTTTGCCCTTAAGAAAACCACAACAAAGTGTAGTCACTCAGTAGTCTTTGAAAATAATAGATCATTTGGCTGGTGCTGTGGTGCAGCGGGTTAACACCCTGGCCTGAAGCACCAGTATCCCATATGGGCACTGGTTCTAGTCCCGGCTGCTCCTCTTCCAATCCAGCTCTCTGCTATGGCCTGGGATAGTAGTAGAGGGTGGCCCAAGTCCTTGGACCCCTGCTCCCACGTGGGAGACCCGGAGGAAGCTCCTGGCTCCTGGCTTTGGATTGGTGCAGCTCCAGATGTTGCAGTCAACTGGGGAGTGAGCCAGTGGATGGAAGACCTCTCTCTACCTCTCCTTCTCTCTCTGTGTAACTCTGACTTTCAAATAAAGAAAGAAAGAAAAGAAAAGAATAGATTGTTTTAATAAGGTATTGATGTTGTGGCAGGTGCTGTGGCATAGTAAATTAAGCCTCCACCTGCCACACCAACATCCTATATAGGCTCTAGTTTGAGTCCCAGCTGCTCCACTTCCAATCCAGCTGTTTGCTAATGGCCTGTGAAAGCAGCGGACAATGGCCCTAGTGCTTGGGCTCCTGTACCCAGTTGGGAGACCCAGAAGAAGTTCCTTAATCCTGGCTTCAGGTTGACCCATTTCCAACCACTGCAGCCATATGGGGAGTGAACCAGCTGATGGAAGACCTTTCTGTCTGTCTCTCCCTCTCTCCCTTTCTCTTTCTGTAACTCTGCCTCTCAAATAAATAAATAAACCTTTTTAAAAAAAAGATTTTATTTATTTGAGAGGTAGAGTTATAGACCAAGGGAGAGACAAAGAGAAAGGTCTTCCTTCTGATGGTTCACTTCCCAAATGGCCACAATGGCCGGAGCTGTGCCAATCCGAAGCCAGAAGCCAGGTGCCTCCTCCTGGTCTCCCACGTGGGTACAGGGGCGCAAGAACTTGGGCCATCTTCTACTGCTTTTCCAGGCCACAGCAGAGAGCTGGATTGGAAGAGAAGCACCCGGGACTAGAACCAGCACCCATATGGGATGCGGCGCTGCAGGTGGAGGATTAACCTACTATGCTATGGTGCCGGCCCCTAAATAAACCTTTTTTAAAAAAATAATAAGGTATTTATGTTAAAGAATCGATCTAAGGGGCCAGCCTTGTGCCACCATCCCATATGGACACCAATTCCAATCCAGCTCCCTGCTAATGGCCTGGGAAAATCAGTGGAAGATGGCCTAAGCACTTGGGCCCCTGCCATGCATGTGGGAGACTCAGAAGAAGCTCCTAGATCCTGGCTTCAGCCTGGCCCAGCTGCAACCTTTGTAGCCATCTTGGAAATGAACCCATAGATGGAAGATCTCTCTCTCTCTCTCTCTCTCTCTCTCTCTCTCTCTCTCTCTCTCTAACTCTGCCTCTCAAATAAACAAATAAATCTTTTTAAAAGAATCAATGTTAAGTATTCAGAAAAATGAGGTTTTTTTAAAAAATTAGTTTTTTACTTGGGTAATTTTTTACTATACCCTTTTTTTCATCTTCAAAAATCATGTGAGTTGTTTCTTAGAAACAGTTTTACAGAATATTTTATCTCCTTTTAGGGTTTGGTTAGCTTGCTAGCTACTTCAAAAAATCATTCCAGCTTGACAGTTCATATACTAAAAGTTACACAAATATTCATTATTAACCTCCCTTATTGCTCTACACTATAAACTTTCAAAATTTTTTTCTCATCATTTTCTCTAGATGAATACGGAAAGCTCTATGACTTACACTGTGGTAATTTCATTAGACAGTCTTAAATCATAGGAAATCTATAAATGCGACTGGGCTTCTAGGATGCCCTTCTGAGATATGGGTGGGCTCCAAGATGCCCACATACTGGTGACCTCTGGTGTGATTTGGGTGTTTCAGCTGGTGGAGGCAGTGACCTCAGACTTTGGACTGTGAATGGGGACCTCGTTGGACATGTCCACTGCAGGGAGATCATTTGTTCCGTTGCTTTCTCCAACCAACCTGAGGGAATATCTATCAATGTCATTGCTGGAGGATTAGAAAATGGAATTGTAAGGTAAGAAGGGTCTGCATTCTCTCTGTTTGCTTCAGTTCATCAGGACACAGCGGTTTCAGAAATTATTTTATATATCTAGGCATATTATATTTAAATTTAGAGATGTAAAATCAACTTTGGATATTATAGGTTCTTCAGTTATTCCTGTTTATTTCCTTTTTTTTTTTTTTTTTTTGACAGGCAGAGTGGACAGTGAGAGAGACAGAGAGAAAGGTCTTCCTTTTGCCGTTGGTTCACCCTCCAATGGCCGCCGCGGCTGGCGCGCTGTGGCCGGCGCACTGTGCTCATCCGATGGCAGGAGCCAGGTGCTAGGTGCTTTTTCCTGGTCTCCCATGGGGTGCAGGGCCCAAGCACCTGGGCCATCCTCCACTGCACTCCGGGGCCACAGCAGAGAGCTGGCCTGGAAGAGGGGCAACCGGGACAGAATCCGGTGCCCCAACTGGGACTAGAACCCGGTGTGCCGGCGCCGCAAGGCGGAGGATTAGCCTGTTGAGCAACGGTGCCGGCTATTCCTGTTTATTTCTAAACAATAAAGATAGCTTTGGAATAGTTCTGAAGTTTTACATCAACTATAAAGTGTTAACAGTATGAAAGTACACAAAGGAAAAAGGAAAAATTTCCTTTATTCCCACACCTACCTCCTACAAAACTCCCAGAGACAACCACTGTTTGTTCTGTTTCCTTCCGGATGATTTTTAATGAACAAACACGTACGTGGGGTTTGTTTAGTGGGGTAATTTAGTTTGCGAAAGTAGATGATCCCTTTTCTCCCCTGCAGGTTGTGGAGCACATGGGACTTAAAGCCTGTGAGAGAAATTACATTTCCCAAATCAAGTAAACCGATCATAAGGTGAGTTCCCCCTCCTCTGGTTCTCATAATGTAACTTGTGGTTGTATCTTTGTTAGAGAGAGATTGAAGCAAAAGACCTGAGAAAAGTGACTGACATCATCATGAAAAGCCAACCACTTATCAAGACTCAGCAGTGTGGGCAACCATAGTACTCATCTTCATGATGATGATCTGAGTCCAGAACTTGGAGTCTAACGCACAGACACCTAGTAGCAGGCGCAGGCCTCTGAAGTTAAGAAATTGTATTTGTTTCCTTTCTTTATTTGAAAAGATGGCAACAATGATTGATAGCTGCAGGAGTATGATTGACAAGATGGATAAACAGCCTGTACCCTTTGCTTAGTTAACAAATTTAACTTTAAAAACTCAGTTAGGGGGTGGTGCTGTGGCCTAATGGGTAAAGCCATCACCTGCAGCGCCAGCATCCCTTGTGTCTAAGATAGACATAAAGCGATTCAAATTCTACTGTACTAACATAGATTTTATTTCCAGTGTACTAACTTTATTTTTTAGAAGATTTATTTATTTGAAAGGCAGAGTTATAGAGAAGGAGAGAGAGAGAAAGAAAGAGAGGGGTTCCATCCACTGTTTCACTCCACAATTGGCTGCAGTGGCCAGAGCTGCACCTGTCTGAAACCAGGAGCCAGGAGCTTTTTCAGGGTCTACCACGCAGGTGCAGGGGCCCAAGAATTTGGGCCACCTTCTACCACTTTCCCAGACTATTGCAGAGAGCTGGATTGGAAGTGGAGCAGCCGGCACTTGAACCAGTGCCCATGTGGGATGCTGGCACCACAGGCAGCGGCTTTACCCGCTATGCCACAGCACCAGCCTCTAGTGTACTAACTTTAAGGTTTAACAAACCTCAGTTACTTATTAATAAAATACCACTTATTTTTATAAGGAGAAAATTTAGAACTGTATATTTTTCAAGTTTTCTTATATATTTGTTGTTTAGGTAATAAAGTAGAAACAACAATGAATGAGAAGATATACATAGAAGAAAATAAATCTACTAAGCTCTTCAATCCTCATTTTATTTCTCATCAACTAAAAATGAGCCTTAGAAATTTGTCAGCAAAGTAACTATATTACAATGATACTCAAACCAATCACGTGTGGTCAGTCTTTTAGTTTACCTTTGTGTGCTCCAGTGAAGATATCTTAACTTTAATCTCTGTGTGGTGACCAACATGCCTAATGTACAATTTTTTTTTGCAGCCTTACATTTTCTTGTGACGGCCACCATTTGTACACAGCGAACAGTGATGGGACCGTGATCGCCTGGTGTCGGAAGGACCAGCAGCGCTTGAAACAGCCGATGTTCTATTCCTTCCTTAGCAGCTATGCAGCTGGGTGAATGGCAGGGAACTTTGCATTCTCCAAAGCACTGTAACTCCAGACTAGATTTGTTGACCTCACCAGTTTTAAGAGGTTGAACCTGAAGAAATGGATGACTAACAAACCATCCAAACTATGAAAAAGTCTCTTATCTGCACAAAATTCTAAAGCCTCCTGTGATCCTGAAAGTTATATTCTAATTTAGTGATAACCTAGAAGATCGTGTCAGTATGCACCAAACAAGTTTTAAGTCTTGTGTGGTAATTTAAAATCATTCTTAAAGTTTTTTCCCACAAAGGTATTCGAAAGACAAGACTAAGGTCTCCTCTTTTTCTATTATTCCTAAAAGGCCAGTAGAATAAAATAATTAGCTGATTATTTATATAAAATATTCTAAAAGATATTTAAAAATATTTCTGCCTTGAGATACCTCCCCCTACACGCACACAAACACACAAATGAAAGAAAAATAATTTTTGGCACTCTATAATTGCTTTTTATTGAGAAGCAAATTTTGCCTCAGCACCAAACATTTTAAGTAGTAATTAAATAGTAAAAATAAACTACCATGAATCTCAACTTTGGGAAGTTTTTGCCAATTTCTTTCTTAGAGGAGAACCAGAATTTTTGACAGCCACTAACTAGAATACAGGCGTCTTTGATTTCATACACATTCTCTTTCTTCATGACAATTTTGCTTAGAATTTATAACACTAGATGTTGAATATCCTTGGTTGAATCACAGGACTGACACTCACTCTCTGTAACAGAAAGCCTCTACTATGCAAGGAGCCTGCACAGATCTTGTTAGCACAGTGTGGGCAAGATTTTTCATCTCAGCTCCAGGAAGAATTTTCCTCCCTACAACAAAAATGTAAAAGAAAAGGAAACAGCTTGTTTTGTTATGAGAAGGAGGCAGAATAATACTTTGAGGAAATATTGTCACTCTATTAACCTACCATCTCAGAATTCTAGGAACAGTAGAAAAATCTTAAGTTTGCGCTGCAGAAAATTTAAATACCCTAAAGACGGAATTCCTAAAAATCCTGGAGTAGTCTATCTCTCATGGTATTACAGCTATATTTTAACTTAGGGTGCTGCTTTATTGGCTTTGAAAATACTGTAAAGTAAGCTGAATAATAATGTTACCATAGTATAAAAATATATATTCCTGCCTATGAATAACATGTGCATTTGTTATGGAAACTTAATTCATATGGTGTTTACAGAACCACTTTTGTAACTTCCAGACTTTCTAAGACATTCTGCATAAAACAATATAAAATACAATTCCAAAGTCTCTGCTGTCCAAAATAGGTAAGAGAGAAAGTAGTGTCCTCATATACTTTAAACCTGAATTTCATACACAGATAAGGACACCTGACAGGCTGTGTTTACATCATGGTTTACACCAGCCACGTGTTAATTCTGAGGTCCATATATAAATGCAGAGATAAGATTGTTCCTATTCACGTTGAAGTGATTTGCTTTGTTTTAAAACAAAATTGCAGCTATTGTCTAACTTTCATTTTTTTTTTTTACTGAGAACTTTAAATTAGTCCCCTGTTAGAATAGGGTTGCTACTCAGTCTTTTTCTAAGGCCGAATTTCATCATTTATCTGAAGAGAAAATATGCAAAATAACTTGTCTTGTTAAGAGTGCAATATTATATTTTTATGTAAAAATAAAAGTTAATTTGGGGGGATTATTTATTAAGCATGAGACCTAATATGTATATGTTTGAAATGCTTCATAATGTGCATGTTGTAGCAAACATTTCTGTAAATTACCACAAGCTCTGTTACCTTTGTATACACTGCCACTTCAATTTGGAAATAAATTTCATAAAAAGTAGATTTAAATATCCATTCTCTGTAAAATTTAAATATTTTGACCGTATCTCAAATAGATGAATTTTTCTTGCAACCCACCTAGGTTCTATAAATTTATATCAGTGGGAGGAGATAACTTTCGACTTCTTGTGTTTTTATGCCAGATTTTAATATTTCAACCTTTACTACCCTTAAATGAAGTTTGGACAGCAGTCCCAAGATCAAACCATTTACTTTAAAGGAAAGAACTCAGTTCTGTCCACCCACTGCCCACTCCCCAGAAGACCATCAAGCCCCTGCCAGGTGCCAGGCACTCTGCTAAGTGCTGAGGATATCAAGCTGCCCAAGGTAGAGTTAGCTGTTCCCTGAGCTCCTGGAGGTCACAGGCTGTGGAGAAACCGCAGTAAGTAGCATGCAATATTCACACAGCCAGGAGGTGGAGTACAGGGTAGTCTGAGAGAATACAGCAGGAAGAATTCAATTTCCATTGAAGTAATCTAGAAAGCTTGAAAAATTGAAATTTTTGTGGAAGCCCAGTGAGTGGATAAAAATCTGATAGGTAAAAATCTGATAGATGTGTTCCAGCTGATACCTGTGCAGAGACCTGGGGTGGGAATGTGCATAAGCAGGGCCCGGTGAGGAAAGGAGCATCCTCTCCACACCTCCACCTTTGGCAGGAGAAAGGGCAGAAGTTAGAAAATGGTGGGTAAATTCAACAACAGCAGTTCCAGAGCCCAGAATGCTTTTGTTCTGCTTTGTATCTGTGGTGTTTTAAGAGTTCTGGAGACCAGCATGCCCATTTCAAGGTGTCTGTCCCCAAGAGAACTCAGCAGCAACACTTTTCGGGCTAAGCCTGCCCCCTCACTATCTGCAAGTTTCAGTTTGTTCCTTCACAGGTGCCAGCCCAGTGCCAGGCGATGGGTATCAAAGGGAGGGGCAGGGGAATTCTTTCCAGGCCTTGGTCTGTTTCTGTTTCGGATGACTTAGTGTTCTATGGTCAAAATAAAGGAGAGCTACAAGGCCAACATGTACAAACATGAGTAGGGAGGAGAAAAACTTGACAGTTAACGTTTCTTTTATTGGTATTCTTGCATAGAGGTTTGTTGGAGTTTGAAACCATTGGAGTCTTGGATTACATGTGTTATACTCCCCATTTCTTTGCTGATTGCCTCCCAGAGAGGTACTCTAGCTGTTCCTAAGTTGTCTCAGACTAGGGACAAAATGTCCCAATTTGTTACCAAATCATCCCAATTCTTGGATAGCCATATTGTTTTTTTTCAATGTACTCATCTTCTCAGGATAATACTCAATATATATATATAATACTCAATATATATATAATATTAATTATATATGTATATTTAATTATATTATATATTAATTTGAAAGTGCCACAGAGAGAGAAAGACCTTCTATCTACTGGTTTTCTCTCCAATAGCTTCAATGGCCAAGGCTGGGCCCAAGGGAACTCAAGAGCCAGGAGCTTCATCCAAGTTTCCCATGTGGGTGCAGGGACCAAAAGACTTGGGCCATCTTCCACTGCTTTCCCAGGTGCATTAGCAGGGAGCTAGATCGAAAGTGGAGCAGCCAGGACTTGAACAGCACCCATACAGGATGCCCGCTTCACAAGCAGCAGTTTAACTCATTGCACTGCAACACTGGCCCCAGTACTACAAAATGTAACAGGCCTTAAAACCTTCCACCAGAAAGACCAACTGGAAAGCATTAACTGTTGGAGGGAAAGGAAACCAAGAAGTTCCTTTTGGAAGAACAATTCATGGAGGTCAAAGGAAAGCAAGAGAGGTTTTTAGGTTCAGCACAAACCAATGTTTTTATAGAATCACACTGTTACCCGCAGTGTTTATTAGGTATTTAGGTATTTCCCCCAGGGATGTCCCCTTTTAAACTTCACAATTAAAAGGGGCAGCGGGGCCAGCGCTGTGGCACAGCAGGATAAAGCCCTGGCTTGAAGTGCCAGCATCCCATATGGACGCCGGTTCTAATCCCGGCTGCTCCTCTTCCAATCCAGCTCTCTGCTATGGCCTGGGAAAGCAGTAGAAGATGGCCCAACCCTTGGGCCCCTGCACCCTCGTGGGAGACCTGGAAGAAGCTCCTGGTTCCAGGCTTCAGATCGGTGCAACTCTGGCCGTCGCAGCCATCTGGGGGGTGAACCAGCAGTTGGAAGACCTTTCTCTGTGTGTCTCTACCTCTCTCTGTAACTGTCTTTCAAATAAAATAAATCTTTAAAGGGGGGGGGGGGAGCAGCTACATTTGCCAATACAAATTATATACACTGAAATATACATCCAGTTGGGAAAGAGGTGGCACCAGTTTTATGTTTTATATGACATGAGCAGAAAAATGTATCCTGCAACTTTAGGGACACTGGGTGGTAAGCCAGCTGTATGAGAGCAACCAAGTAATACAGTGTGTCATTTGAAGCCAAAATGACCAGAAAATCATTTGAGATTGGGCTACAATATTTTTGCTCAAGTGCTAAGGATGTTTTCTTCCCTCATGAACAAAGATAATGAGAGATAAGTGTTGTAAAGATTGTTTTGTGGCAAAGTCTCTTGTTTCTATTGTAAATCAAACTGATATTCCCACAACTTCTGAGGGCTGCCATACTTTTCACACTTGATCTTAGCCAAAAGGCCGAGAAGCAATAAGCCATACTTTTCATTGTCAGATTTTAATTTTGTTAAAATAGCTTTAAAATTCTTCAGAATCCAATTCTAAGAGGTAAGCAAAAAAGACTGTCTGTTCCTAGTTTTTTAAAGTAAAAAATGAAGCTATAGTTTCTGGTTTGGCTTGGATGTGGTTTGGCTTGGATGTGGTTTGGCTCCTGAATTCAGGCAGATATACAAACTCCAGAGTTCCAGGTTGCCGGGTGGAAGAGGTGGAAACTTATCCCATCAGGCGTCTAGAAGGTGGGCCTCGTGGGGGACCCTTAGGGCACCGGGGCATGCCCCCCGGGGGTTAGTCTTATGAGATGATTGTCATCTGCACCGTGCTGCTGCCATCCACCAACCTTGTCAGAGGCCAAACCAATGGAACCATCCACTCTCAGACTTGAACTTCCAAAACCGAGAGCTAAATAGACCTCTCCTTCATATGAAGCTGGTGTCAGGCATTTCATTATAGTGACAAAAAGCTGCCTGGGACAGTTTTTGATATGACCTAAATACAAATCATTAATTAACTAACTCATGTAGTTTCTAAAGATAATTTTCTATGTAGTAGTATTTTGTTGCAACCAAGGAAAACATACTCATGTGTGCTGCTACCTAGTTAAAAATTAAACATCGTGACCAGCGCTGTAGTGTAGCGGGTAAAACTGCCGCCTGCAGTAGCGGCATCCCATACAGGTGCCGGTTTGAGTCCCAGCTGCTCCACTTGCAATCCAGCTCTTTGCTATGGCCTGAGAAAGCAGTAGAAGATGACCCAAGTCCTTGGGCCCCTGTACCCCTGTGGGAGACTGGGAGGAAGCTCCTGGCTTCTGGCTTCAGATCAGCACAGCTCCAACCCTTGTGGCCATCTGGGGAGTGAACCAGCAGATGGAAGTCTCTCTCTCTCTCTCTCTCTCTCTCTCTCTCGCCTCTGCCTCTCTATAATTCTGCCTTTCAATAAATAAATAAATCTAAAAAAAAAAAGAATTAACCATCTACTTTATTTTCTAGGATGGTATGAAGAACACAGTTCTGAGGTCCAATGCCTCACAGCTTGTAGCTGACACTGCAACAACAGGTGTGTTCCACTACCCCTTGTAGTGTGTGCATATTTACACACAAGCATGACTTATTGATCCTCTGCTGCAAGCATCATTTGCAGAGCCAGTTCCAACTCTGTCTCATGGACACCTGTGCCCATACTGGTGCTCACATAGCAAGCCATGCAGTTTCCCACTGCTTTATGTTCAACTGGTAGTCTCTTGTGTTTTCCTGCATTTAAATTTCTTGCAGTTATTTTCAACGTACTTAGTGTTTGGAAATCTTTCTCCTGTAAACATATATGAGTTTCAGAAACAACTTAGTCACCAGATTGGAGCCTGATAGATAATTGGTAGCTATTTTAGTTTTAAAAAAATGATTACAAGGTAGTTTTTTTTTTAATGTGTGATTTCTGCAAATAATTCCAAAAGAAATTTTCAAAATATTTTGAGCAATTTACAGTATCGTTTAGGTGCTTACATAGAAAGAGCAAAGGAATGAAGGGGAGGCTAGTGGATAGATGGATAGAATTATATCTCATTGTTTCCTTGATAGTTTTCAAGACAATTTCCCCAAACTACAAAGTCTTGGGATGCCCTTCCTTATTTTTGGATAGTGTCTTTTTCAAAACTGAAGCCCACACTTGGATGGGTTATGTTCAATTACACTCTTTTCTTTTCTTCTAAAGATTTATTTATTTGAAATTCAGAGTTACAGAAAGAGAAGGAGTGACAGAGGTCTTTCATCTGCTGGTTCACTCCCCAAATGGCCACAATGACCGGGGCCAGGCCAGGCTGAAGCCAGGAGCTAGAAGCTTCCTCTAGGTTCATTTTATTTATCATGATGCACTTTATTGCAATGCACAAATACTGCGTTTTTCACAAACTGAATGTTTGTGACAAGCCTACAGCAAGCAGATCTGTTAGTGCCGTTTTTCTAACTGCATGTGCCCACTTCATGTCTCTGTGTCACATTTAGGTAATTTTCACCATATTTCAAACTTTTCATTATTCTGTTTTGGTAGTCTGTGATCAGCAATCTTTGATGTTAATGTTGCAATTGTTCTGGGGGCACCCAAACTGCACCCATAAAAGATAGAAAATTTATTAACCATCCTACATGTGTGCTGTGACTGCTCTACCATGGGCCATTCCCCCATTTCTCTCCCTGACTTTGGGCCTCCCTATTCCTGAGATACAATATTGAGATTAGGCCAAGTAATAACCCTACAGTGGCCTCTAAGTGTTCAAGTGAAAGAAAGTCACAAATCTCTCACTTTAAGTGAAGCATTGTGATGCAGCAGGTTGAGCCACTGTTTCCAATGCCAGCATCCCTGTATCAGAGCACTGGTTTGAGTCCTGGCTGCTCCACTTTTTGACAGAGTTATAGACAGTGAGAGAGAGAGATGGAGAAAAAGGTCTTCCTTACGTTGGTTCACTTCCCAAACGGCTACTACGGCTGGAGCTGTGCCGATCCGAAGCCAGGAGCCAGGTGCTTCTCCTGGTCTCTCATGCGGGTGCAGGGGCCCAAGCACCTGGGCCATCCTCCACTGCTTTCCTGAGCCACAACAGAGAGCTGGACTGGAAGAGGAGCAACTGGGACTAGATCCAGCACCATCCAGCACCCATATGGGATGCCGGCGCTGCAGGCAGAGGATTAACCAAGTGAGCCACGGCTCCGGCCCCATGGTCGCTCCACTTCTGGTCCAGCCTCCTGATAAATCTCCTGGGAGAGAAAAAGAAGATGACCCACATACTTGGGCCCCTGGCAGCCATGTAGGAGATTCTCATTGAGTTCTGGCTCCTGGCTATTGTGGCCATTTGAGGAGTAAACCAGAGAATGGAAGATCTTGTTCTCTGTTTCTCTCTCTCTCTCTCTCTCTCTCTCTCTCTCTCTCTCTCTCTCTCTCTCTCTCTGACATGTTACCTTGCAAAAAATTAACCTTTCTTAAAAAGATTCTATTTATGTATTTTAGAGGCAAAGTTACAGACAGAGAATCACAGAGAGAGAGAGGGAGAGAGGGAGAGAGAGAGAGAGAGAGAGGCCTTGTATCCACTGGTTCACTCCCCCAAGTGGCTGCAATGGCCAGAACCAGGCCAATCTGAAGCCAGGAGCCAGGAGCTGCTTCCAGGTCTCCCACATGGGTGCAGAGGCCCAGGCACTTGGGCCATCTTCCACTGCCTTCCTGGCAGACAGCTGGATCTGAAGAGGAGCAGCCAGGACATGAACTGGTGCCTCTATGGGATGCTGGCAATACAGATGGAGGCTTAGCCTACTATACCACAGAGCCAGCCCCATAAATAAATCTTAAAAAGAAATCAAAAACTTTAAATGATTAAGCTTAGTGAGGAAGGCATGTCAAAAGCTGAGAAATGGGGCCAGTATTGTGGTACAGCAGGTACCATTGTCTGCAATGCTGGTATCCCATATGGGCGCTGGTTCAAGATCTGGCTGCTCCACTGCCAATCTAGCTTCCTGCTAATGTGCCTGGGAAAACAGCAGAAGATGGCCCAAGTGCTTGAACCCCTGAACCCGTATGGGAGATGCAGAATAAGCTCCTGACTCCTGACTACAGCCTGGCCCAGCCATGGCCGTTGTGGCCATTTGTGGAGTGAACCAGTAGATAGATAGATAGATAGATAGATAGATAGATAGATAGATAGATAGATTAGATAGATAGATAGATAGATGTGTGTTTCTTCATCTCTCAGTGTAACTGTGACTTTCAAATACCTTTAAAAAAAAAAAAAGCTTAGAATGCCAAAAGCTAGGCCTATTATGCCAAACAATTGGCCGAGTTGTGAATGCAAAGGGGAAGTTCTGGAAGGAACTTGAAAGTGCTACTCCAGTGAACACAGAGGTGGGTTCATGAAGTTTAAGGAACACAGCCATCTCCATAACATATGAGGGCAAAGTGAAGCAGCAAGTGCCAATGGAGAAGCTGCAATAAGTCGTCCAAAGGATCTAAGATCATCGATGAAGAGTTGCACTGTACATGACGCGATATTATACTGGAAAAGCTTCCAACTAGGACTTTCAGAGCTAGAGAGAAGTCAATGCCTGGCTTCTAAACTTGAAAGGACAGGCTGACTCTTGCTAAGAGCTAATGTGACCGATGACTTTAAGTTGAAGCCAATGTTCTTTTGCCAACAAAACCTGGATGACAGCACATCTGCGTACAACAAAGCTTATTGAATACATAAGCCCACTATCGAGACCTACTACTCAGAAAGAGAGTCCTTTCAAAATATTACAGCTCCTTGGCAATGCACCTGAAGACCCAAGAGCTCTGCTGCTGATGGAGATTATGTTTTCATGCCTGAGAAAACAGCATGCATTCTGCAGCCCATGGATCAGAAAGTCTTCAAGTCTCATTTAAGAAATAAATTTCAGGGTCAACGTTATGCTAAAACAGGTAAAGCTTCTGCCTGTGGTGCCTGCATCCCAGCTGAGCACCGGTTCAAGTCCTGACTGCTCCAGTTCCAATCCAGCTCCTTACTAACAGCCTGTGAAAAGCAGCCCCAGTGCTTGGGCTTCTACACCCACGTGGAAGACCGTGAAGAAGCTCCTGGCTTCTGACTTCAGACAGGCCCAGCTCTGGCCATTTGGAGAATGAACCAGCAGATGGAAGATTCTCTCTCTCTCTCTCTCTCTCTCTCTCTCTCTCTCTCTGTCTCTCTAACTCTGCCTTTCAAATAATTAAATAAATCTTTATTAAAAAAGAAATAAATGTCATGAGACTATAGGTGGCATAGTTATTCTTCTGATGGATCTGGGCAATGTGAACTGAAGACTTTCTGGAAAGAATTCTCCACTCCAGATGCCATCAAGAACATTTCGTTTCACGAGAGGAGGTCAAAATACCAACAGTAACAGGAGTTTGGAAGAAGTTGATTCCAACCTTCATGGATGACTTTGAGGGGTTCAAGACTTCAGTGGGGGAAGTGACTGCAGATGCGGTGAAAGTAGCAAGGGAACTAACATCAGGGGCGGAGCCTGAAGATGTGACAGGATTGCCGCTGTCTGGTGACGAAGCTTTAATGGATGCTTCTTACAGATGAGCAAAGAAAGCAGTTTCCTTTTAAAAAAGATTTATTTATTTATTTATTTTGCGTTTTTGACAGCAGAGTGGACAGTGTGAGAGAGAGAGAGAGACAGAGAGAAAGGTCTTCCTTTGCCGTTGGTTCACCCTCCAATGGCCGCTGCGGCCGGCACGCTGCGGCCCGCGCACCGCGCTAATCCGATGGCAGGAGCCAGGTGCTTCATCCTGGTCTCCCATGGGGTGCAGGGCCCAAGCACTTGGGCCATCCTCCACTGCACTCCTGGGCCACAGCAGAGGGCTGGCCTGGAAGAGGGGCAACCGGGACTAGAACCTGATGTGCTGGCGCCACTAGGTGGAGGATTAGCCTAGTGAGCCACGGCGCCGGCCAAAGATTTATTTATTTATTTGAGAGGCAGAGTTATGGACAGAGAGGGAGAGACAGAGAGAGGTCTTCCATTCACTGGTTCACTCCACAAACGGCTGCAACAGCAGGAGCTGGGCCATTGAGGAGCCAGGAGCTGCTTCCAGGTCTCCCATGCAGCTCTCCAGGGGCCCAAGCACTTGGGCCATGTCCCACTGCTTTCCCAGGATATAGGCAAGGAGCAGGGTCAGAAGTGGAGCAACAGGGACATGAACCGGTGCCCATATGGGATGCCAGCGCTGCAGGCAGAGGCTTAACCTATTACACCACTGTGCCGGCCTCAAAGCAGTTTCTTGAGACAGAAACTACCACTGGCAGAGATACTGTGAACATGGTTGAAATGCAAGGATACAGCATATTACATAAATATGCTAATTAATAAAGTAATGGGAAGGCTCAAGAAAACTGTTGCCAAGTTTGAAGTTCTACAGTTGGTAAAAAAAAAAAATGTCAAATACAACATCAATGTTACAGAGAAATATTTTATGAAAACAGGATTCAGTCAATGCAACAAATGTCATTATTGTGTTAAGAAACTGCCAGGACCAGCAGTGTGGCATAGTGGGTTAAGCCACCACCTGTGATGCCATCATTCCATATGGGTATCGGTTTGCATCCCGGCAGCTCCACTTCCAATCCAGCTCCCTGCTAATGCACCTGGGAAAGCAGCAGAAGATGGCCCAAGTGCTTTGGGCCTCTGCACCCATGTGGGGGACCTGGATGAAGCTTCAGGCTCCCGTCTTTGGCTTGGCCCAACCCTGGCCATTTCGGTCATTTGAGGAGTGAATTAGCAGATAGAGGATTCTCTCTCTCTCTCTCTCTCTCTCTCTCTCTCTCTCTCTCTCTCTCTTTCTTTATAACTCTGACTTTCAAATAAACAAGTGTATCTTTAAAAAAATAAAAGAATCTGCTATAACCACACTATTCTTCAGCAATCACCACCCTGATTAGTCAGCAGCCAACAACATCAAAACAAGACCCTGCACCCGCAAAAAGATGACTCACTGAAGACCCAGATAATGAGTTTTAATTAAGATGTACATTGTATTTTTAGACAGAATGCTATTGCACACTTAGTAGACTACAGCATGGTGTAAGTACAGCTTTTGTATACACTGGAACACTACAAAGTGCGTGTGACTTGCCTTACTGTGATGTTTGCTTTATGGTGGTGACCTGGAACTCCACCCGTGGTATCTCTGAGGTGTGCCTGTGTAAGACAGAGGATTTCAAAGAACTTGGAATGATGGAGAAGGACACACAAGAAGAGAACTGGGATACATTGAAGTAAATGTCTATATATCAGTGACTATATGGGCAGAGAGGACAGTCAGGTTTCCACAAGACATCAAAATTATTTAGGGGTGCAGGTGTTTGGCCTAGCAATCAAGATGCTGGTTGGGACACTTGAATCCCATCTTGGAGTGCCTTGATATGAGTCTTGGCTCCACTCCTTTTAAAAAAAAAGATTTATTTTATTTATTTGAAAGTTACAGAGAGAGGTAGAGACAGAGAGAGAGGTCTTCCATCCGCTGGTTCACTCCCCAGATGGCCGCAATGGCCGGAGCTGCGCCGATCTGAAGCCAGGAGCCAGGAGCTTCTTCCGGGTCTCCCACATGGGCATAGGGGCCCAAGGACTTGGGCCATCCTCTACTGCTATCCCAGGCCATAACACAGACCTGGATCAGACGAGGAGCAGCCGAGACTAGACCCAGCGCCCATATGGGATGCTGGCACTTCAGGCCAGGGCTTTAACCCGCTGCACCACAGCACTGGCCCCATGGAAGATGATTTCTCCCACTCCTCCTCCCTCTCCCCTTCCCCCTCCCTTCAAATAAATTAATAAATCTTTGGAAAAAATACATTCTAGAACAATGAGAGAGAAAAAATGTAAGCCAATACTTGAGATAAAATACGGTACTAAAGTATAGTGTGTTAATCTACAAGAAAGCAGAGAAAAATAGATAATGAATAAAATGGCAAAGAAGAATAGCAAGATAGTAGATTTAAACCTAACCGCATGAAAATTACATATGAAGGAAATTACCTAAACACTCAATTAAAAACACAGATATGTCAGAGTGAAAAAATTACCAAGATCTTGGGTCGGCGCTTTGGCACAGCAGGTAAAGCAACTGCCCATGAAGCCAGCATTTCATTTGGGTGCCAGTTTGTGTCCTGGATGCTTCTTTTTCCGATCCAGCTCCCTGCTAATGGCCTAGGGAAAGGCAGAGGAAGATGGCTCAAGTATTTGGGTCCCTGCTACCCATGTGGGAGACCTGGATGAAACTCCTGGCTCCTGGCTTTGGCCTGGCCCAGCCCTGGCGGTTGTGCCCATCTGGGAAGTGAACCAATAGATAGAATATCTCCTTCTTTCTGTCTCCCCCTCCTTCCCCGAGTCTGCCTTTCAAATAAATAAAATAAATCTTTAAGTTAAAAAAAGGGGGGCCAGGGGCCGGAGCTGTGGCGCAGCAGGTTAACACCCTGGCCTGAAGTGCCAGCATCCCATATGGGCACTGGTTCGAGGCCTGGCTGCTCCATTTCCAATCCAGCTCTCTGCTATGGCCTGGAAAAGCAGTGGAAGATGACCCAAGTCCTTGGGCCCTGAACCTGCATGAAAGACCCAGAAGAATTTCTTGGCTCCTGGCTTCAGATGGTATGGGCTCAGCTCTGGCCTTTGCGGCTATTTGGGGAGTGAACCAGTAGATGGCCCTCCCTCTCAAATAAATAAACAAATCTTTAAAAAAAAAAAAGAGAGAGAGAGCAAGATCAACTCTATGCTGTCTACAAGAATAGAGAATTCTACAAGGAGATTTTTTGAAAGTAAAATCAGAAACAGGTATCATGCAAATGCGATAGTAAGACAGCCACCGTGACTGCAAAGACGTTAGACAAAGATGACTTCAGAACAAGGAGTACTACTAGTGATAAAGAACACTGGCACACAGTGTCCTGGAGTCAGGTGATGACCAGATGGATAGAATCAGAACTACCTGCAGAGCCTGTTAAAACAGACCACTGGGCACCACTGCAGAGTTCCTGATTCCCAGGGAATGAGGTGGGGCCTAAGAGTCTTCAATTCTTAATCTTCAATTTCTTCTTTCAAGATTTATTTTATTTATTTGAAAGAGTTAGAGGGAGAGAAAGATTTTCCATCTGCTGGTTCACAGCCAAATGGCTGCAACAGGACCCAGGAACTCCATCTAGGGTCTTCCACATGGGCACAGGGGCCCAAGCACTTGGGCTGTCCTCCACTGTTTTCCCAGGCCCATTAGCAGGGAGCTGGATCAGAAGTGGAGCAGCCAGGACTCAAACCAGCGCTCATACAGGATGGCAGCATTGGGTGCGGCAGCTTTACAGGCTGCACTACAACTCAGCCCCTCAGAGTCTCCAATTCTAATGAGTTCCCAGGAGACCCTGATGCCGCAGGTGTGGGGATCCACTTCTTGGTCTACTTAGACCATCTGTCTTCTTCCTGTTCTGCTACTGAGGCTGGACATGCAGAAGAATTAGATATTGGGGTGACAATAACAAGCCAGGCTTTGGATTTATTGAAATTTAAATGCAGTATGCGGTACCTATATAACTTTCTTTTAAAAAGGGTGGGGGGAGCGCTGTGGGGCAGTGGGTTAAAGCCCTGGCCTGAAGCGCCAGCATCCCATAGGGGAGCCAGTTCTAGTCCTGGCTGCTCCTCTTCCAATCTAGCTCTCTGCTATGGCCTGGGGAAGCAGTAGAAGATGGCCCAAGTCCTTGGGGCCCCTGCACCCTCCGTGGGAGACCCGGAAGAAGCTCCTGGCTCCTGGCTTCAGATCGACGCAGCTCCGGCCATCACGGCCATCTGGTGAGTGAACGAGCAGATGAAAGACTTCTCTCTCTGTTTCTACCTCTCTCTGTAACTCTTTCAAATAAATAAAATAAATCTTAAAAAAAAAAAAAAAAAAAAAAGAAGCAACCCCTGCACCTGCGGCTGATTCTGCTGCACTCCAGGTGTGTGTGTGTGTGTGTGTGTTTTCCCCTGAAGGAAAACTGCTTACTCACGTGCTTCAAGAAAGCTCTCCTGTCATCCTAAAATGGGCTGCATGGGAAAATCAGCCACTACACTTTCAGAGGATGATACTGTGCCGGATCTCAGAGTTTCTCAGGGTGCTGCCAGGGCACCAGAAGTTACTGGGGAACTGAACAGTAAGGCGAACCTGCAGAGAATGAAGCTAAGCTTGGAGCGCTCAGATACTGACGTCACGGTGAGGGGAGCTCGCCAGCAGAACTTGGAAGGTGTCTTAGGTCCACCCGCTGACGACGATGACGATGACGATGACGTCAACGATTTCCATTGTGAAGATAAAGCAATCGAAGCAGAAAATAGGAGAGACGACCTATGAAAAATTTCTTGCAGGGTACAAGAACACAAAAAGGGAACTCTGAATCCTCCCCAGGAAGAGAAAAGGCTGTTAATTATTCATGATTTCACAATAGGTCCTGGGCAGAGGCGGGGGCGGAATGAACGCCACCACCACCGTGTATTCATGAAGTCCTAACACCCGCATTTGAGGATTATGACATTGTTCTTTGGTCAGGCTGCAACACATATGAAGTGGACTGACGGGAGATGGAAGAGCTGTGAGTGAGCCTGCACGCGCATTCTAAGACTGCCTCCGTGTTGTGCTGGACTCTGCACATTTCAGGGAGAGGATCAACAGATGTAAAGCCTCTTTGTTGTATATGGGGAAAGGTTTCAGAGTTTTACAACAAAGAGAATCGTTATGTTTGATGATTATCAAGTATGTTCTTTTTTTTTTTTTTTTTTTTTTTTGGACAGGTAGAGTTACAATGAGAGAGAGAGACAGAGAGAAAGGTCTTCCTTCTGTTGGTTCACTCCCCAAATGGCCACTACGGCTGGCGCTGCGCTGATCCGAAGCCAGGAGCCGGGTGCTTCTTCCTGGTCTCCCATGCGGGTGCAGGTGCCCAAGCACTTGGGCCATCCTCCACTGCCCTCCCAGGCCACAGCAGAGGCTCCCAAGCATGTTCTTTAAAGATTTATTTATTTGAAAGAGTTCGGGAGGGGAGGGGAGGGGAGGGGAGGAGAGGAGAGGAGAGGAGAGGAGAGGAGAGGAGAGGAGAGGAGAGGAGAGGAGAGATCTTCCATCCACTGGTTCACTCCCCAGATGGCCCCAGTGGCCAGGGCTGGGCTGATCTGAAACCAGAAGCCAAGAGCTACAATCAGGTCTCCCTCCTGGTTGGCAAGGGCCTGAGCACTTGGGTCATTTACTGCTGCTTTCTCTAGGCACATTAGCAGGGAGCTGGATTGGAAGTGGAGCAGTCAGTATGTGAACCAGTGCCCATGTGAGATGCTGGCACAATGCTGCCCCCAAGGAAGAAATTTTTTAAGGATCCCATAGGATAGACTAAAGATAAAGTCTTTTAGAAAGCATACCTACATCAAGAAATTAAATTAAAATTAATTCAGTACCTCAAGGAAATAGCAACATTGGAAGACTTTTTGGAGCTAAATCATACATATTGGGAATGGTATCTCTCAAGGAGACAAGTTACCATTTATACTGGCTGTTGCCAAAGTTACTGGAGATTCATGAACTTGTTGCTTTTCTTCTAGAAGTCATTTTGTGCTGGCCATCAAAGCAAGCACCAGACTGCTTCCTTGTTCTGTAAATTTAGTTCTATATATTTTTCAGATCATAGCAATAGGTTATTAATTCCTCATTTTCCTATATGAATATACACTTACTTTTTAAAAAAAGGTTTATTTGAAAGGCAGATGTGGTGGATGGGAGACAGAACGAGAGAGACAGATCTTCCACCTGCTGGTTTACTCCCCAGATGGCCCCAACTGCCAAGGCTGGGCCAGATAAAAGCCAGGAGATTCCTCTGGGTCTCCCACGGGGTTGCAGGGACCCAAGTACCTGGGCCATCCTCCGCTGCTTTCCCAGGCTCAGGAAAGCTGTATCAGAAGTGAAGCAAACAGGACTTGAACCTCTGATACCCAAAAGATTTTCTTGAGCACTGATTACTCATCTTTCCATTAAAAAGGAAGAAGAGTGGCGACAAAAATGTATGGTCATTGCTGCCATTTTGTGGCTTTAGGAATGACTTCCCTGGTGATTTTGTCTCATTTTATTCTATCAGCCTCCCTGTAAGATCATCTTGACGCTAGTACTTGTCCCTTTGAAGCCAAAAGAAAAATAAGGTTGTGAATAAAGAACCTCGCTTGTTATGCTCAGAATTACGAAGACTCCTTTATTCCTTTATCAGAGACAATCTCTCTCTCCTGAACCCCGTAACTACATCTCTAAATCACGGTCGACTCTGTGTGTGGTCTGAGTTCTTAAAGGAACTAGTATAGAAAGAGCAAACCTAAGCAACAGGAAAAATCAAGGTCTGTGCTGCCGAAGTCATTTCACCATGGTTTAATTTCGTGTTTTAAATGGGACCTTGGGAGCCATGAACAAAAAAAATCAGTGGTGAGCCGTTTGCTGGCCCAGCGCGGGCCTTTCAGATCGCGCACTGGCGTCGGCCAGGCGCCCAGGCGTCGGGGCGCTGCGCCACTCCACGGGGCCCTCGCCCCAGCACGCAGGTGCGCCCGTGGCGCTCACGGCGAGGCGCGCGTGCGGCCTACAGCGCGTGCGGGCGAGGCACGCGAGTTCTCAAGCTACATTCCCTACGTGTCAGTCAGGATCTGCTGTTTTTATTAAGAGAAACGAAATTTAAGAGAAACTGGCCATACAGCCTGCTTGAAAGGTGGTGGTGCTGTTTTCAATCGCTCCTCTCTTCTGAAGATTTCATATTGCCTTATCAAGAGTTAGAAAACAAACGGGGCTTGTCTCCCGCTACACGCAAGGGTCTGAGAAAACCCAGAGGTTTCAAACACGTCCATCACAAAACGCTTCCAGCTCCCAAGGGCCTAGGTCCCCGGCGGGCAGCCGCTACCTGGAAGCCGGGGATCGCCATGGACTCCCCCGCGGAGCCGGTGTCCACGCCCCGCGGGGACCGGACGGCGCGCGCCGGCGACCGCACACCGCGGCCCTGCCCTGCCTCGGCTGAGCCGACCTCGCCCCCGCGCCCACAGCGGGGCTGGTGCGGCCCTCCCTCCCCGCGGCCAAGCGACGTCAGCGCGGGATTTGACAGGGATGAGTGCGCTGCTCCACTCTCCTGCACCTGCGGAGCGCGCCTGCTGAGGAATTCCGAGGGCGACGGTGGGGATCCGCCGCGCCCCGCCGTACTTGGCTCTGAGGGCGCGGGAGCCCGAGAGGACAGTCTCTTTACCCTCAGCTGCAGCCCCACCTCCGTGGTCCCTGGGCGACGCGCGCTCCAGGCCAGGCGGGGGGCGCGGAGCGCGCGGAGCCCCGGCGCGGGAGCCCCGTGACGCACCAATGACGTCGGCGGCGGCGGGCGGGATTTCCCGGCCCCTCCCGGGCGCTGGGCGAGACCCTGCTGCGGAGTGGGCGCGACCATCGCGGGGCGAAGGAGGCGAGGGCAGTGGGTCGCCCGCGGTGGAGCGCGTCCGGGCCTGCCGCGGCGCAGGGGGCCGAGCAGGCGAAGTGTCCAGCGTGCGGGCGCCCAGTCCCCAGCCGGCCGGAGGGCGGGGTCGGCCACCTGCGCCCACCCCCGGCCTCGCGACGTTTTTGCCCTGCCCGGCGAGGGGCGTGGGGCGGGGCCGGTGACGAGGCCCGGAGACCCCACGGGCGGCGAGGGCGCGAGGCGTGCGTTTCCCCTGCGAGCCCGAAGGCGCCGCGGCTCGCCACCGAGCCCCGCGGCCGGAGGAGGTGCGATGCCGCTCGGCGTTCCAGCCGCCTGCTTGCCCCCGGCCGGAGAGGAGCCCCGCGTGTGAGCTGCGCCCTGGGCGCGCGCGCCCCGCTCCTGGTAAGTGGGCGCCTTGCGCACCGCGGGGAACTGCCCGAGCCCTCGTTCTCTTGGGCTTGGCAGGCCGGGAACAAAAGGGAAACTCGCGCGGGAAAAGTCTTTGGAACTGGAGGAAGGGGGTTGGCGCTTGTGTCGTCCTAAAGCTGCCCGTGGCCGCACGCGACACAAAGACCTGTGGTTTTCTGGCCGCGAGCCGGGCCTCCGTGGTGCCGCACAGGTGGACTCTGGCGCCGCCAGGTGCGGGTGATCCCAGCCCCGGACCCTCCTGGCGAGTCTTTGAGGAGCCCGAGAGCAGGTCCTCGCCGCCCGCCCGCATGTTGAGGGACCTCCCGGGGGTCGGGTCGCCCCCTCGCTCGGGCTGGAGGCTGGCGGAGGCTCCAGGGAGACCCCCTTTTTCTTATCTAGGTCGCAGAGCGTTTGCGGTTCCCCCACAGGGACAATCCCGGTGCGGAGGACCTCCGCGAAGGCGCTGGAGGGGCTTGTTGGCCGTTTTATTGGGCAGATCTTTTTGGCGAGTGCCTTCGGGGCCCTCCGGATTCCCCAGCAGCCCGGGAAACGGTTCTGGCGGTGGCTGGAGACAGAGCGAGGCTTTTGTTTTTGTCCCCCCCACACCCCAACCCTCTTTCCTTATGGCGTCTGTCCCCAAGGCTGGTGCTGAAATGTGTTGTGCACTCTTAGCGCCTACGCAGCAGCACTGGGGAGGTTTGGTTCAATGTTTTAATAGCCTCGGAACTAACAAGAGGGGAGAGAAAATGACAGGTGTGGCTGGAAAAGACTCCTTCCCGTAGAAGGATTTACTCCTTTTCGTGGATTTTGGGCTAAGGTGTCAAAATGTTGAAGTTGATCAAGTGATAAAGGGGATGGTGGCCACCTCTTCAGCTCTCATGGCTGCCCTCTCTCTCTGTGGCCTGGCACACAGCCACCGCATCGACCAGAGCCAAAGGCCCCCTAGGCTACACCTGTGTTCCCCATTAAAACGCGTCAGTCCTGTCCTGTCAACTGCTCATGAGCGAGGTGTGATGCTTCCCACAGTGGGACGGGAATACCTCAAGGCTGCAGCCTGGGGACCCCGGCTCTAGGGCTGGCTTCTTGGCTCCCGGTTTTTGCATGGGGTGGGGGAAGGGAGGCATACCACCCTCTGATCCAGCCTCATCCCCTGCAGCGGCTGCTGTGGGAACAATTGAGGCTGTAACTGAGAAACCAGACACCACACGCATAGAGGGTGCATTGTTTTTGAAGGGTGGGCCTTGAGCAATTATCAGGCGTGATAAGAGATGGCTGTGCCACTTGATAAATGGTAGGTGTCCGTGTAAATGCTGGGTTTTATGGCGAGGCTCTGCTAGTTAATGAGTAGCCTCACCACGGGGTTGTTAGGCCAAAATGCTTGTTTAGGACAATGGACTTCCTGTGACCCCTTCACCCACTCACAGCTGCAACCCCATTCCTCATCCTCCTTAAAATGAAATTGCCCAGAGGCTGCCTATGGGGATGGCTGGCTGGAGAGCAACAGCAAGCAAAAGAGCCTTTGCCAGTAGGGTGGAGTGGGGGAGGGGAGGATTGCCTTCCCATTTCTCATGCAGATAGAGAAGGGCTTTTCCCATAGCCTTCTCTTTTTTTCTTTTTTTCTTTGTTTTCTTTTCTTTTCTTTTTTTTTTTTTTGACAGGCAGAGTTATACAGTGAGAGAGACCGAGAGAAAGGTCTTCCTTCCATTGGTTCACTCCCCAAATGGC
This sequence comes from Sylvilagus floridanus, assembly GCA_949820135.1. Lineage (NCBI taxonomy): Eukaryota > Metazoa > Chordata > Mammalia > Lagomorpha > Leporidae > Sylvilagus > Sylvilagus floridanus. The sequence continues at coordinate 50,388,870 of OX463240.1, forward strand.
CGCCACAGCCAGCGCTTCGCTGATCCGAAGCCAGGTGCCAGGTGCTTCTCCTGGTCTCCCATGCAGGTGCAGGGCCCAAGCACTTGGGCCATCCTCCACTGCACTCCCAGGCCACAGCAGAGAGCTGGACTGGAAGAGGGGCAACCGGGACAGAATCCGGTGCCCCGACTGGGACTAGAACTTGGAATAGTGGTGCCGCAGGTGGAGGATTAGCCTAGTGAGCCACGGCACCAGCCCCTGTATCCTTCTTACAGGTTTTTTTTTTTTTTTAGATTGATTGATTGATTGATTTTAAAGGCAGAATAACAGAGAGGGAAACAAAGTGATCTTCCATCTGTTGGTTCACTCCCCCAAATGGTGGCAACAGCCAGGGCTGGGCCAGGCTGAAGCCAGGAGCCCAGAACTGCATCCGGGTCTCCCACATGGCTGCAGGGGCCCAAGCACCTGGGCTGTCTTCTGCTTTCCCAGGCACACTGGCAGGGAGCTTGATTGAAAGCACAGCAGCTGAGGCTCAAACCAGAATTCATGTGGAATGCGAGCACCAGTGTCGCCAGCAGCTGCCTGACCTGCTGGGCCACAGCACCTGCCCGCCTTTTAGAGTGTTCAGGTAAAGCTGACAAATCCCTCAGCCCCTCAGTCTGAATGCATTCTTTGAAATGGGGGACATCAGGTAGGAACACTAGCCCTGGATCCCAGGGAAGGCAGGTGCCGTACTTACCCTAGGAGGACAGGAGCACTTGGGACTTGAGCACAGTCACACTTACCACACAGCTACCACTTACAGAGGAAGGCAGCCAGATGGCTAAGGCGATGCAAGTCCAGAACCTCCAGATTCGTATGTATTTGTGGCCACATCTCACTGTCACATTTTGCTGTTTGTCCTGTTTTGACCCTCTTCCAGAGGGGAGAATAATTGATAATGGGTATCAGAAGATTGCCCTTTTCATTTATTTTTGAAACAACATCTGGTTTTTGTCCTCAGGACACCTTAATGAGCATGCACTACTGTCTAGTCTTTCTAATTTCCCTCTTATTGGGCATTTTTATTAACTCTAGACGGATTCAGGTATCGAGGTTTTTACTATTCAGGAGGAGAAATGACTTTTTCAGTTTTCTTGGGCCAGAAACCAAAATTTAACTTCTTTAATACACCAAGAATACTGCAGAAATATCCCATCAATGATGATTAACAAGTGTATTTGAAATGAAAGTCAGAGAAGCTAAATATGTAGTTGAGAAGAAAAACGAAGCAATCAAATACAGGATAATACTACTGCAAGGCTGTAAGTAGCTGGCTAAACTCCTCTGAAAAATAAGTCAGAGGTCTTAAATAAATGATCAGAAGTGAAAAGACAAATGCAGTTTCCATGTAGAGAAGGAAATAGTGGCAAGGAAAGCAGCTGAAAGAAAAATGACTGCAGAGAAAACTATGGGTGCCTAAAAAGGGATCAGTTCAGTAAGCTGGCTGGAGCATTCCGAATTACTTTAATTGCCAAGGAGCTTTTGTTAGGTCAAATGGTAGCTGGCGCGCACTCCGCTTTGCTGCCGGAACTCGAACAGGCAGGTCTCATGCAGATGGGCAGTGGCTCTGAAGACCTGGTGCTTATTTGGAATGGGCCCTGGGTGCCCAAGAGAAGTGAGGACCTCTGTGCAGCTGCGGAGAAGCCATTGATTGCTGTAGCCCTGAGGTTCATGGGTATCTGCCAGTGAGTCACCGGGGGTCCGCCTAAGAGGAGCAGACAGGGCGGGGAGCCCAGGTTCAGCGAGGGACAGGAAGGCCTTGTTAGTGCCGGCGGTAGGCTGCTGCACTATGCGTGATCCTCCCTAATTCTCACATGCTACCTGCAGAGCTGCTATTCTGAGACAGAAAGGAGCGTGGTGACTACTGGTGTTGTCTCTGGGAGTGTCGTGGCAACGGTTTAGGTGGATGGTGGGGACTTTAATGAACCAAGGGGAAAGCCATGTACAAATGGCAGGTGAAAGTGGCTGAGAGGCGTGGAAGAGAAGAAAGTGCATAACCGTGCAGCGCCCGCCCCCAGGGCCTGGACAGGTACTTCTCCCCCCAGAGGTAGGGGGAGATCCCTCCCATAACTTCTTCCTGGATGGCCGGATTGGCTGTCTGTAGCCTGGCGCATCCCGTGCTGCTGTGGATGGCCAGGTTGACCCCCTCTGGTGTGACATCCCTGTGAGACTGTGGCAAAGCCCCCCAGGAACGGGAGAAATGCTTTAGGTCCTCCTCGGGGGTCTGGGTGCCGTTTCTCCCCCAGCAGACAGGCCCAGTGTGGAGGAAGAGCCTGCTCTTGTAGCTTCCTGCTACTCCTCCTGGTGCTCACTCGGGTCTGCTGTGTGGCTGTAGGCCTTCTCTACTCCCCTCTCACAGTCACCTCCGCAGAAAGGGACAGCCATCAATAGGAATAGGGAGGGAAAATGTTAAATTCTCCCAAAACCCTTATTTGGGCCCTCTACAACTACTTTGAAAGGTGTTAGCATGAAAAACCCATCATCCCGGCCCTCAGTTTTGTTTTGTTTTGTTTTGTTTTTTACTATTTCTTGTATCCTGTCACATATCTATGTCAAATAGAGAGACATACCTATGTCAAATAGGTCCAGGTAGGAGAAAGGGGACACTGAGACGGGTGTGGGAAACAAAGCAGGGAACGGAGCTGTTTCTGAAGGCTGGGGGCAGGCTTTCCCACCCCCACATGGCCTAGCCGGACTCAGGCTCAGGCTCTGGACATTGCTGGAGTGGCCAGAGCAGAGATGGTGGACAGGTTGGTCATGCCCCATGTCGCGGCTCCCTTCTCCTGGGGGTCAGGCTCTTGGAGCCCAGGGACAGAGGACTGGCAGCAGTGCACCTGCTGACTCCCCCACTGCACAGGCCCCACCCCGCAGAGTCTGCCTCACCTGCTGCTCAAGCAGCACTGCCCACTCTGGCCACCTAGGAGAGCGGTGCGTTCCCCATCCGCACACAGCATTGGGAGGGGACTCTGACAGCCCAGGACCCTCACAGACTGAGTGTCTGCTGCAGGATCTGCTTACCTGTGGGGGTACTGTTACTGTCATGGTGGTCCCCACCTTCCTATGCTTCCTTACCTGTGTGAGGATCCAGGTATACCTAAGACGTGTGTCCTCCTCTGGAGTACCTTTCTAGCCCTGGAGGACTGCCACGCACAGCCTGGCTGGAAACAGCCCTTCACCTAAGAAATGGGCATGAGTCGGTCCCTGTAGGTTTTAGCTTCCATTCAGCGATGCTGGGGAAATTGTTTTCCCTGTGCCCCAGGTAACTTAAGTTCCAACCCGGGGACTGTGCCAGTCTCTGGGGGTCACGGGGAAGAGTGATGGCTGCAGCCTGGTTAAGGAGATGCGATGTTCTTCAATCTAACAAGAATGTATTTGCTAGTGTGTACGGGAGAAGCACGTGCCACAGGGATGTAGAGACGTGGTCAGACTTCCCACCTGTGCGGGGCGGCAGTAGGTTGGCGCGTGTCCGAGAAGAAGGGATGCTGGAACATGAGTAGAGAATCCCAGAGAGTGGACCTCACAGGAAGTAACGAAGGGAAACTGCCAGAGCTGTGAGCCACCAGGTTCTTTCTGGACAGGGAGATACTCAACCATGGGTTGGCCCTCATCCCTGTTAGACTCTTGTCTTTGGCTGAATTTTATCTGATGTGGACAGTAATTGACGTCTTCCACTGACTTGGACCTCTGGGAGCCTGGGTCCCCACAGCTGCCCCTGTCTCTGTGTGGCTGACCTGTGATCATTTCACCACCTTCTGCCATTGGTCAATCTTGGAGAAGTGTGGCTTCTGTCTAGACTTTCACCTGGTACTCCATCTACACTGCAGCGAGTGTGCCCACAGTTGCCACTCTGCCACGTCCTTGTCTTCTCAGGGTTCAGTATGCTCACTGATAGGTCACTTTGCCCTCAACAGCTGGTTTCTTTACAGACCCTCTCCTTGAACTGGTTTTTTGAGGAAATGGGGTTTGCATGACATTGATTACTGGCCTGGACCCTGGGACATTTTTATTAAGCAAATTGAGTCAAGGGATTTGCTGTCACAGGGTGTTCTAGTCCTCACCATGGCTCTTGAGGTTGTTGCCCTTTCTTGAGTTTTGTCCTGTGTATTACTGTTCCAACCTCATTCATATTTGTTAAAGTAAAGATTTATGTATTTATTTGAAAAGTAGAGTGACAGCGAGGGAGAGTTTTTTTTTTCCATATGTTTTTTTTCCATTCCTTGGTTCACTACCCAAATACCTGCAATAGCTGGGATGAAGTGAGGCCAAAGCCAGGGGCCAGGAACTCAATCTGATAGCAGAGACCCAACTACTTGAGCCATTGTCTGCTATCTCCCAGGCACGTGAAGAGGAAGCTAAACAGAATTGGAGTAGCTGGCCCCTGGACCAGGCACTCCATTATGGGGTGTGGGAGTCCTGAGTGGCAGCTTAGTCCACTGCCCACAGTGCCCACCCCTAAACCTCATTCACCTTCATCTCTGGATGTTGTAGGAGGGCTTCTTCAGTACATGTATATTGCTGACAGTGAAAGCTGTGTTCCTAAAAGAGTGTATGTTGTAAGATGTGTAATCGTCTGCAATGTGATGAGCACCTACACTCTTTGCACCAAATAGTTTAGGCGCTGGTGTTGGGGAGATGCATGTGAAACAGGAGTACCCTCCAGAGAACTCGTAATGTAAAGGGGAATCCATGTGTGAGAAGAGCTCACCTGTCCCGCACTGGGACTTTCTCGGTGCGCAGAGCTCGGGGGAACATTGATTCTTGCTGAGAGCAGGTCTGTCTGTAGCTGTCCCCTTAACAGGCCTGTTCAAGCCATACACATGAGCAGGGGCCTCCAAGCAGAGGGACCAGCATGTCCAGACTTGGAGATGTGAAAACACTCAGCAGTGAGTAGACAGGGATGATAGGAGCCAGGGTCTACAGCCTCTTGAATGACGCATGACAGAGCCTGTTGTATGGGACTTGGGAGACCCAGGGCAGTCATGAAGCAGAAGCAGCATTTAGCAGTCCCTGGCCTTGGCCCTGGCCCTCTGGCTGGGATGCCCTTCAGGCAGGAGAAGGGGAGGGGAGGGGAGGCTGCAGCGCTGGGGTGCAGTGTCCCAAGGATGCTCAGCCCCTAGCTGCAGTTGGCACTGCCGGTTTCATGAATGGAGTTGGGCAAGTGGAGGGAGGGCACAGGACCTGCCAAGTTAGGAGGTGACATCTGCGGGGGTGTGACCCAGAGCTGAGCCTCAGTAGAGGAGGGAGGTGCTGGTCCCCTGGCGAAGCAGATGACATTGTAAGGCAGGGAAGCCCACGCTGCAAGGCACAGATGTGACGTTGGGGGCAGAACAGGAATCACCGTGTGAAGTGCGCAGTCTCTCTGTGTACCACAGGCCTTCCTGTGTCGCATTCCTTACCAGGGACCACTGCTACACAGCAGCCCTTCAGCTGCTCATCCCGCCAGCCTGCGATACAACAGCAGACCCGCCGGCACCACGCTGGCCTGGGTGACTCATTCCTTCTGGATTCAGGCAGTTGCGGTTTCGCCTGTTGTTTATGATTCCTTTGTCCCTGAATGCTTAAAGATCTGACCTGACGCTGCTAGCACCGGTCTGTTGCTGAGTGTCGACGACGTCGGGGCATCCGTCACAGTCTGTAGCCAAGGCGGGGGTTTCATTTCTGTTTTACTCAATCCTCCTGGCCACCTTTTTTCTCCACTCCCAAGCTCTGGTAACCCTGAGGTCAGAGGGCTGGGCACTGGCTGTGCTTAGGGTGAAAACCCTGGCAGCTCAGCTGAGACATCTGCAGAGAGGCCCAGAGCCCAGGCAAGCCTGCGCTGTCCCTGCCCTGCCCTCCCCAGAGCCCTCCATGGCTCGCTGCGACGTGCGCCTTGGAGTCCGCTTTTCTCTCTCTCCTCACAGTTGCTCTCTCTGTGCTGTTGCTTCTCCTCACTGTACCTTCTAAGCCCTGCGAGTACAGCAGAGAGTGGAAAGCAGGTACAGAGGAGGAAGTCTTTGCAGAATTTACATTAGAGTAGAGGAGGCAGGCCCACGGTAAGTCAGAAGGTCAAAAGTGATTTGAATAAGTAAACTAGCCCATAAACATCTGAACATGTTAATAAGTGCACGAGAGAGAAATCAGCGAAGGGAGACAGGGAATGCCATGGAAAGGCCACGGCACATGTTAAATAGGCAGTTCATGGGAGGACTTGCTGTGTCCATCTGAGACTAAGGTGACCTCCCTGATGAACTCGCCTGGTGCACTTGGAACTGGTGAAAATGATGGAGGGTCTCAGATGCTGTTATGCCCAGCAGCCTTCCTGACAAAGACTAGGTTTTCATTTTCCACCTCCCTACCCCTAGGATACAAGGAAGCTCCACTAAGCAGAGGGAACATTTGGTCATATCACTGAGTACAACCCAGAGACTCTAGTGGCAAAGCAGGAGAGAGATCGTTCTCACTCCGAAACGGACCTCTTCAGAGCCTGCTTGTTTTGTGGATGCCCTACCCAGACACTGAGGCTGATGGGCCCCGTGACTCCTGTCCAAAGAGAGGGAAAGGGGTGAGCATTTGGTGCAGAGGTTAGGATGCTGCTTGAGATGCCGGCGTTCCATGTCGGAGTGCCTGTGCTCGAGTCCGAGAGCTGCTTCTGATTCCAGCTTCCTGCTAGCATACAGCCTGGGAGGCAGCAAGTGATGGCTCAAGTACTTGGGTCCCTGCCACCCTGGCGTCAGCCTGGCTCAGCCCTGGCTATTGCAAGAGTGAAGCATCAAGTGGGAGCTCCATCTCTGTGCCTCTTCCTCTCAAATAAATTTTTTTAATGTTTTTTAAGAAGAGGGGAAGTGGAAATTTGGCACTGAAGTTAAGATGCATACCTGGGAAGCCCACATCCCATGTTGGAGTGCCAGGGTTTGATTCCCTGTTCCGTTTCCAATCTAGCTTGCTACTAGTGTACACCCTGAGAGGCAGTAGGTGGTGGTTCAAGTGCTTAGGTCCCTGAAACCCATAGGAGAGGCCACCCTGTTGGAATTCAAGGTTCCTGGCTCCAGCCTGGCCTGGCCTTGACTGTTGAAGACTGTTTTAAATTAAGATTTATTTTATTTATTTGAAAGGTAGAGTTACAGAGAGAGTAGAGACAGAGAGGGGTCTTCATCTGCTGGTTCACTCCCCAAATGGCTGCTGTGACCATGGCTGGGCCAAGCCAAAGCCAGGAGCTTCTTCCAGATCTCCCTTACGAATTGCAGGGGCCCAATCACTGCTCTCCCAGGCACATTAGCAGGGAGCTGGATCAGAAGTAGAGCAGCCAGGGCACAAACTGGCATCCATATGGAAATCCAGGGGAGATGCCATAACTGCAGGCCGGAACTTTAACCCACTGTGCCACAGCACCAGCCCCTGTTGAGTACTTGAGGAGTAAACCAGCAGATGAAGGGGATTTCTCTCTCTGTCTCTGTCTCTTTCAAATAAATAAAAATAGAAGAGTAAAACTTTAAGAATTGAAAAAGAGACAGTGCACACTGGTCCACCAGGAGGTTTGGCCCGTGCTAGCCCTCCAGCAGGTAGCCCCAGGAGTCTGAGTCAGAGACCTCAGGCGTGATTGCAGCAAGAAGGGCCTCTCTAGAAAACAGATGCCATTTGGGTCTTGGGGCTGGCTCTGTGGCACAGTGGGTTAATGCCCTGGCCTGAAGCACCGGCATCTCATATGGGCGCTGGTTCAAGACCTGGCTGCTCCACTTCCGATCCAGCTCTCTGCTTTGGCCTGGGAAAGCAGTAGAGTATGGCCCAAGTCCTTGGGTCCCTGCACCCACAAGGGGGGACCCAGAGGAGGCTCTTGTTCCTGGCTTCGGATTGGTGCATTTCCAATTGGGGAGTGAACCATCAAATCGAGAATCCCTCTCCCTCTCCCTCTCCCTCTCCCTCTCCCTCTCCCTCTCCCTCCCCTTCCCCTTCCCAATCCCCTTTCCCCTCTCCCTCTCCCTCTCCCTCTCCCTCTCCCTCTCCCTCTCCCTCTCTCTTTCTCACTCTTTACCTCTCTTTTCTCTGTGTAACTCTTTCTTTTTTTTTATAATGCTTTGATTTAAAGAATATAAATTTCCAAAATACAGCTTGTAGATTACAATGGCTTCCCCCCCATAACTTCCCCCCCACCCGCAACCCTCCCCTTTCCCACACCCTCTCCCCTTGCTTCACATCAAGATTCATTTTCAATTCTCTTTATATACAGAAGATCAGTTTACTATATATTAAGTAAAGATTTCAACAGTTTGCCCTCGCATAGCAACACAAAGTGAAAAATACTGTTGGAGTACTAGTTATAGTATTAATTCACAATGTATAGCACATTAAGGACAGAGATTCTACATGATATATTTTTTTTAAAAATTGATTAATTTTCTAGGCAATTTCCAATTTAACACCAAGATTTTTTTTTCATTTTTAATTATATTTATATAGAAGATTGATTCAGTATATACTAAGTAAAGATTTCATCAGTTTGCACCCACACAGAAACACAAACTGTAAAATACTGTTTCAGTGCTAGTTATAGCATTACTTCACATTGGACAACACATTAAGGACAGATCCCACATGAGACGTAAGTACACAGTGACTCCTGAAGTTGATTTAACAATTTGACACTCTTGTTTATGGCGTCAGTAATCTCCCTAGGCTCTAGTCATGAGTTGCCAAGGCTATGGAAGCCTTTAGGGTTCGCTGACTTCAATCTTATTCCGACAGGGTCATAGTCAAAGTGGAGGTTCTCTCCTCCCTTCAGAGAAAGGTACCTCCTTCTTTGATGGCCCCATTCGTTCCACTGGGATCTCACTCACAGAGATCTTTCATTTAGGTCTTCTTTTTTTTCCAGAGTGTCTTGGCTTTCCATGCCTAGAATATTCTCATGGGCTCTTGAGCCAGATCTGAATGCCTTAAGGGCTGATTCTGAGGCCAGAGTGCTATTTAGGACATCTGCCATTCTATGAGTCTGCTGTGTATCTCGCTTCCCATGTTGGATCATTCTCTCGCTTTTTGATTCTATCAGTTAGTATTAGCAGACACTAGTCTTGTTTGTGTGATCCCTTTGACTCTTAGACCTATCAGTGTGATCAATTGTGAACTGAAATTGATCACTTGGACTAGTGAGATGGCCTTGGTACATGCCACCTTGATGGGATTGTATTGGAATTCCCTGGCACAATTCTAACTCCATCATTTGGGGTACGACTGATTGAGCATGTCCCAAATTGTACATCTCCTCCCTCTCTTATTCCCACTCTTATATTTCACAGGGATCACTTTTCAGTTAAAATTTAAACACCTAAGAATAATTGTTTGTTAATTACAGAGTTCAACCAATAGTACTAGAATAAAAAATTACTAAAATGGATAAAGTATTACATTGTACAACAACAGTCAGCACAAGAGCTGATCAAGTTACTGTTTCTCATAGTGTCCATTTCACTTCAATAGGTTTCCCCTTTGGTGCTCAATTAGTTGTCACCGATCAGGGAGAACATATGATATTTGTCCCTTTGGGACTGGCTTAATTCACTCAGAATGATGTTTTCCAGATTCCTCCATCTTATTGCAAATGACCGGATTTCATTGTTTTTGACTGCTGTATAGTATTCTATAGAGTACATGTCCCATAATTTCTTTATCCAAATGTATGCTTTGAATTCCCTGTGATCTTTTGCTGTGAGGTTCCTTTCGTTTATCTTCTTTCATGTTGATGGCCGTGTTTCTGTGTTTCTGTGTGTAACACATCTTTAAGTATCTTTTGCAGGGCTGGACGAGTGGCAACAAATTCTTTCAATTTCTTTTTGCAGTGAAAGGTCTTTATTTCACCTTCATTCACAAATGAGAGCTTGGCAGGATATAATATTCTGGGCTGGCAGTTTTTCTCTCTTAGTACCTGGGCTATGTCTCGCCATTCCCTTCTAGCTTGTAGGGTTTCTGATGAGAAGTCTGCCGTGAGTCTAATTGGAGATCCTCTGAGAGTAATCTGACGTTTCTCTCTTGCGCATTTTAGGATCTTTTCTTTCTGTTTCACTGTGGTGAGTTTAATTACAACGTGTCGTGGTGAGGACCTCTTTTGGTCATGTTTACTAGGGGTTCTATGTGCTTCCTGTACTAGGATGTCTCTGTCCTTCTCCAAAACTGGGAAATTTTCTGCTATTATCTCACTAAAAAGGCATTCTAATCCTTTCTCCCTCTCCATGCCTTCAGGAACTCCTAGAACTCGAATGTTGGGTTTTTTAATAGTATCCTATAGATTCCCAACAATATTTTTTAGATTTCTAATTTCCTCTTCTTTTCTTTGGTTTGACTGTATAGTTTCCTGTGCTCTGTCTTCTAAGTCCGATATTCTCTCTTCTGCCTCACCCATTCTGTTTGTAAGGCTCTCTAATGTGTTTTTCATTTGATCTATTGAATTCTTCACTTCATTATGATTTCTCGTCACTATCACAGTTTCATGTTCTACTAGTTGTTTCATTTCAGCTTGATTTCTCCTTAATATTTCATTTTCACGAGAGAGATTTTCTACCTTGTCCATTAAGGATTTCTGTAGTTCAAGAATTTGTTTTTGAGTACTTCTTAGTGTTCTTATCAATTTTTTGAGATCTGCTTCTTGCATCTCTTCTATCTCATCATCTTTGTAATCTTGAATTGGGGTGTCTTTTTCATTTGGGGATGCCATAGTGTCTTCCTTGTTCTTATTACCTCAGTTTTTGCGTTTGTTGTTTGGCATATTGGTTTCTTCACTGTGGTGTTTTTTTCTTGTTATACTATGACTCTAGATTAAGTGGACTGTCTGCTTTTGATGGAGCCTTAGAGGCTTGAGATGGGTGTGGCCTGAGAGCTCTGTTTGGTTCCTCCGGGTTGAGGGTGTGTCAAAGGAGACACTCCCAGGTTAGGCGTGGTAAATCTCTCTCTGTTACTTTTTTTGTTGTTGTTGTTCAAAAGGGAAGTAATTCCACACAGCTGAATGGAATTGGGGGTGGTTAGCAGGCGAATTTTATACCCACAGGAGCCAGAGATCAGAAGCTCTTTCCCAAGGACCAGAGAAGGAATCTTTGCGGCCCTTAGTGTGGGCTGAGATTCTCCTGTAGTCTCCCACTGGGCTGCCAAGGCTACTGAACTGTAGCGTCTCTGGAGAGTACTCACATGAATTCGTGATTTCTGTGAGTTCTCTCCCCCACCGTCTCTTTTTTCACAGTCTCAGTTCATTAGCACCACACATTCATTAGGTTCTAATCTCCTGTTATTTCACCCCTCCCACCCAGAGTCAGGTTTTTCTGCTAGGCTTGGGGCCGGTGCCAACCCAAGGTCGCCCTGCTTATTCCAAAATGGCGCCTGCTCTTTGTCTTGCTCACCTTTGAGAGGTTAGCGGAGAGAGAGAAGCTCGTGTCCGTATGGGTCACTTTTTTTTTTTCCCTCTCTCTCTCTCTCTTCTAGTTAACCTGGTGAACTTTTCCCCACAGGGTTTCAAGCCTCGTTCGCTCTAGGCTCCCTTTTCCGCTTCCCTGCTGGTATCTCGGGCTATTGAGGTTCTATTCCAGCACTGGTGTGTTGAATCTGCTGCTGGTATCCCAAACTGCGGGCTCCCACGCTCTCCACACAGGTCCACTGTGAATCTCCAGTTCTGGAAGGGTTTTCTCTGCTGTTTCTTCCCCTACTCTTCCTTGAACCTGCAGTATCTCCACTTTTATTAAACTGTCTCTCCCCAGACTATTGGTGTGCTCCCTTCCTGTTCCGCCATCTTGCCGCTCTCCCCCTGTGTAACTCTTTCAAATAAACAAATAAATCTTTAAAAAAAAAAAAAAAGGAAAAGAAAGCAGACGCCAGACTTACAGAAAGACAATCACTTTAAACAGCACTCCAACCTCAGAATCAGCCCTTAAGGCATTCTGGTCTGGCTAAAAAGCCCATGAGAGCATTTCAGGCATGGAAATCCAAAAAATGTTCTACATGAAGGATATCTGTGAGTGAGATCCCAGGAAGGAAGTGGTCATCAAAGAAGGATGTACTTTTCTCTGAAGGGAGGAGAAAGCTTCCATTTTACTTATGGCCTTGTCTAAATACTGACGGAGGTTGTGGACTCAAAAGGCTTCCATAGCCTTGGCGGCTCATGACAAAGAGCCTTGGGTGATCACTTATGTCATTCATAAGAGTGTTAATTGTTAAATTAACAACAGGAATCACTGTGCACTTAATCCTTATGCAAGACCTCTGTCCTCAATGAATTGTATTATGAGAGTTAACTGTAAAACTTATTCTCAGGTTTTTTTGGTGTGTGTGTCTGCAAATTTTTGAAATCTTTACTTAGTATAAGAGTTGGTCTTCTGTGTATAAGTTAAGTGAAAATGAATATTAATGGAGAATGGGACTGGGAATGGGAGAGGGAGGAGGAGGTGGGAAGATGGGTATGGTGGGAAGAATCACTGTATTCCTAAAGTTGTACTTATGAAATGTGTACTCATTAAATAAAAGGTTTCTTTGGAAAACAGAAACAAAAACAACAGAACAGATGCCAGCACCTGGATCTTGGATTCCCAGCCTCCAGAACTCTGAGAAGTGCATTTCTGTCCTTAGATTACCCAGTCTCAGGTATTCTGTTAGAGTAGCACAAAACTGCCTAAGACAAAGACACTTGATTGTAAGGGAGGATAAAAAACACAGCAGGACAGCAAACTCAGCCCAGAGGTCAGGGTGCACTTCCAGAAGGAGGTCTTGGGAGTTAGCCAAGTGAAAGGGCTGGAGTCGAGTAGGCGAAAGGCGAGAGCTTTCCAGACCAAGTTCTGTTCCAGCAAATGGCGATGGTGATGGCGATGGCAGTGGTGGCGGCAGCGGCGGCAATGATGATGATGATGATAATGGCGATGGCGATAGCGATAGCGATGGTGGCAGTGGCCAGGACCTAGGAGCTTCTTCCAGGTCTCCCATGTGGGTACAGGGGCCCAAGCACTTGGGCCATCTTCTACTGCTTTCCCAGGCCATAGCAGAGAGCTGGATGGGAAGTGAAGCAGCTGAGACATGAACCAGTGCCCATATGGGATGCCAGCACTGCAGGCGGAGGCCTTACCCACTACACCACAGCACTGGCCCCTGGATGCTGTTTTTTTTTTTATCTTTCCCTATTGCTTGTCAAGACTTTGTTGGTGAGCTGGACCATGTGTCCATTTTTCCTGTGGTTTTATTACCTTATCCTGGTTAGACTTTGCCCATCTGGTTAAAAAGGAAGAATAACCAGAGCCAGTCCCCTGGCAGACTGCCTTGCTCGGAGCACTGCCGCTGTGCACAGGAGGAGCTTCAGAAGTCAGGTCGGCTGTGGCTTGTTTAGCTGCCATGAAAAGGTGGAGTTGATCCCCACTGGCCTCCATTCCTGTCCTACCCTTCACCACTGCCACTCGACAACTTAGGAACAAGTTGCTCTGAACAGTTACATCCCAGGGACAAGCAGCATGTGTCAGTACCTCAAAGAAAAATCCATGTCAGACTCTACGTCTTTATTCCTAGAAAACATCCAGGTAGTTTTTAGGCGTATTTAATGCATGCTCGCTTGTTTCGTTCACTGTGAAAATATTCTCTTTCATGCATGGCATGCTTGAGCAACACAAATCAGGCTGTGTGCAGAGTGTGAAAAACCACTTTGGAGAGGCCTTCTGATGTGTGTAGCAAGTGATTGACAGGACAGTGTCAAGACAACCTGCCATGTCAGCTTCACTTCCTCTTGTGAAAACAGTTGTCTTTGAGTAGTCACAGGGTCTTGTACATTCTTCTAATCTAGAGTGAAAACTGCACTACTGTTTTTTTTCCTTTCAAAATCAAACCATTAAATTGTTAATCTCAGAAAAGGCAGGTGACAATATCTAATATGCTGCTGTGACTTTTAAGTTGCCTTATGGGCTTTTTTCCCAACTGAAGTATTTTACTTGATTCTAATCATTGTGGGGCAAGGTGATGACAAACAATTACAAAGGGAAGACAGAAACGCAGAGGCAGAGACTTGTTCAAAGCCATGCCCGTCAGTGAAAATAGGTGTGGGACAAAAGCAGGTCTCCTGGCTCCTCTCCTCTGAAAAATCTTCCTCCAGCTGTCTACGTGACATCTGCCCAACCAGCGCTCCTCCTGCTCCTCCTCCACGGGAGGGGAGGATTCTCTAATTCCTGCGGCGGCTTGTTCTGCAGCCCAGGTACGCGCTGTTTACACAGAGGAGACTCGTGTTGATTCAGCCTCACTCTGCAGGAGGCACTCTTCAGCTGGGAAGCAGCCAGCCTCATCACCGCCTGCTGACTGCTGGAGATTTACTTCATTAAGTTTCTTAAAAATATGTATTCGAGAGGCAGAGAGAGAGAGGTGACAGACAGACAGACAGCTCCCATCTGCTGGTTTATTGGCCAAACGCCCATAACAGCCAGAGCTGGAGCCAGGAGCCAGGCCCTTCATCTGGGTCTCCTGCATGATGGCCATTTGAACCATCAACTGCTGCCTCCCAGTCTGTACATTATCAGGAAGCTGGAAAAGAGGGCAGATCTAGGATTTTTTTTTAAGCTTTATTTTATTTGAAAGGCAGAGTTACAAAGAGGGAGAGAGAGCGAGAACAAGAGAGGGAGGGAGGGAGGGAGGGAAAGGTCCTCCATTAGCTGGTTTGCTCCCCAGATGGCCTCAACAGCTGGAGCTATGCTGACCCGAAGGCAGGAGCTTCTTCTGGGTCTCCCACGCGGGTGCAGAGGCCCAAGCATTTGGGCCATCTTCTACTGCTTTCCCAGGCCTAGGCACAGGGCCAGATTGGAAGTGGAGCAGCCAGGACTTGAACCAGTGCCCAAATGGGATGCTGGCACGGCAGGCAGCAGCTTTACCTGCTACACCACAGTACCGGCCCCAGATCTAGGATTTTAACCCTGGCACTTTGATCTACAATGCAGGTGTCACAAGCAATGTCTTAAATACTACACCAAACACCTACCTCTCATCCTGTATTTTTTAAAAAGGAGTAAAAATGAGATGTGTGTAATCTACACCAGCTAACTTTAGTTCAAGTATATACCCTAGAGAAATTCTTGTGCAAGAGACATGTTTGTAATGTCATTGTACAAAGTAACAAAATGTTGGAAATAACTGTCTATAAGCAAGAGAAAGGATAAATAGAGGTGCACATACACAGTGGAGCATCATCAGCATTAAAGTGTATAGGAAAACCGTTCAGGGGGATATGTGTTACACCATCACAAATAGTTTTTGTGTTTTTTTTTTTTTTTGACAGGCGGAGTTAGACAGTGGGGGAGAGAGAGAGAGGGAGAGAGGGAGAGAGAGAGGGAGAGAGGTCTTGCTTCTGTTGCTTCACTCCTGAAATGGCCGCTATGGCTGGCGTACTGCGCTAATCCGAAGCCAGGAGCCAGGTGCTTCCTCCTGGTCTCCCATGAGGTACAGGGCCCAAGGACTTGGGCCATCCTCCACTGCACTCCCGGGCCACAGCAGAGAGCTGGCCTGGAAGAGGAGCAACCAGGACTAGAACCCGGCGTGCCGGCACCACAGGCGGAGGATTAGCCTAGTGAGCCGTGGTGCCGGCTTCCATCACAAATAGTTTTAAATAGTAAAGATAATTCTGTGTGTTACTTGGAAATACATAATGCCTGAAATATGTTTGAAAAGGTATAAAGACTTGTCGGAATAATAGACCCAATTCAGAATAGTGATTACTAGTAGTAGATACTCAATTAGGGAGAGATACCCAGAGGACATAAATAATTTTTTTTCGTAAGTTTGGTCAGTGTGTTGGTAATATTATCCTCTACATCGTATTAGATGCCTGAAATACTCTGTAACAAGAGGAAGATTGGAAATATGCCCAACTCATTTGCTCAGTAGCATATGGGAAAAATAGTATTACAATAAATTATGCATATTAGACCACAGAGAATATTTGTGGAAAGATTAGTACATATTTTGTTCCATTGCTGCTTCTGTACAGGGTGTGCCCTGGATGTCCAGCAGTCATCTTGGCTCCATGGCGACAAAAATCCCAGCTGTGCCCTAGAGTCCTAGGGCAGGAACTCAGTCACCAGTGACCAATAGTCCATGCAGATAGCTGATACGCGGAGAGGCCAGCCCCTACTGCAGCTACCAGCGGCCCAGTTTAGTTTAAAAAACGTCTTGTCCCCTCCAGTTAACAGAAATCAGCTCAAATCTGAAGCAGAAGGGGGATTTCATTGTAACGTTGTAGAGAAGTTCACAGAATCAACAGAAAATTGAAGAGCTTGGGCTAGGGCAGGATCCAGATTCTGCCAGCCAGGGCTGGGGAACAATATGGCAAGGTGTCCACGACCTCTGAGCACACCCCATGCTGTCAGTGGACAGCATAATACTGGCTTTCTATGTGAGTGCATTGGGAGTGTGCTGGAGAGAGGGCTGAATGGCCGTTTGGCCAGGCTGCTGCAGGGACACTGAAATGTGCTCCACCAGGCTGCTGGTCTGGTTATCGTGGGATTCACTTCAGCCTTATAATTGCATGGATTTTTTAAAAAAAAGATTTATTTATTTGAAAGAGTTACAGAGAGAGGTAGAGGCAGAGTCTTCCATCCGCTGGTTCACTCCCCAGGTGGCAATGGCCAGAGCTGTGCCGATCCGAAGCCAGGAGCTTCTTCTGGGTCTCCCACATGGGTGCAGGGACTGAAGCACTTGGGCCATCTTCCACTGCTTTCCCAGGCCATAGCAGAGAGCTGGATGGGAAGAGGAGCAGCCGGGACTAGAATTGGCGCTCATGTGGGATGCCGGCGCTATAGGCCAGTGCTTTAACCTGCTGTGCCACAGCTCTGGCCCAATTGCATGGATTTCTTAAAAGATTTATTCATTTATCTATTTATTTGAAAGAGTTACAGAAAATGAGGAGGAAAGAGGAAAAGAAAGATCTTATCACTGGTTCACTCCCAAATGATTGCAATGGCTGGGGCTAAGCCAAGCTGAAGCCAAGAGCCAAGAACTCCATCTGTGTCTCCCACATGGATGGCAGGGACCCATGGACCTGGGCCATCCTCCACTTCTTTCCCAAGCACGTTAGCAGGAAGCTGGATCAGAAGCAGAACAGCCAGGACTCAAACTGGCATGCTGATAAGGATTGCTAGTGCAGCAAGTGGCAGCTTAACCTGCTGTGTCACAACGCCCACCCCATAATGAATTCTGATCCTGCAGTTTGGAGTCCACCAACCTGACCCTTTATTCCCTTAATTTAATGACTGGTCTTTCGTAAGGAGTTAACTTGTAATCACCACAGTGAAGATGGGAGCTGTACACAGAAGGAGAAATACTGGGCCTAAGAAAGTCTGCATTAAAGCAGTTGGGAATGGGGCTTGGTTTCAACTGGAGAAAAAGGCTGGAAACTACAAAAGACCTGAGCTAATTCCCGCCAACGCTATTATAAGCACTAATCCACAAATGCAGACAGAGACTTAATGAGTTCCCCAAAATGTCCCCATAAAGGAAATACAGTTTCGACATACAAATTTTGGGAGGCATTCAGACCATGGCATTCCACCCTGACGTCCCAAGTTATGTCCTTGTCACATGCAAAATACAGTCATTCCATCCCAATAGCTCCAGAAATTAACTCTTTCCAGCACCAGCTCAAAAGTCTGAAGTCCAGAGTCCCATCTGAATCAGATATGGGGGAGGCTTAGAGTACAATTCATCCTGAGACAAGTTAGTCTATAGTCGTGAGCCTGTGAAATCAAACCAGTTGCATGCTCCTAAAAGTCAACAGTGGAGCAGGCATAGAATGAACATTCCCATTCCAAGGGGAAACATAGGAAAGAAGAAAGGGATAACTGGTCCCAAGTAAGTCCAAAGCCCAATAAGACAAATGACCTTGAATCTTGGTCTTGAGAATAAACTTTGCCTCCATGTCCTGCCTTCTGGGCACAGCCCACAAAGCAGCTCTCACAGGTTGGGTTCTTGTGCCTCTTGGCTTTCTTGGTTCTTGGCTCTCCCAGGCTAGTGTCGCATGCTAGTGGCTCTGCAGTTCTGGGGAGGAGTCTCAGGGACAGTCCTGCCTCTAGGGCTCCATTAAGCATTACACTGGTTGGGACTTTGCCTTGGCCCTGTCACTAGTGACATGTACATGAGCATAGTAATTTCTGTTCCAGATTCTTGCCTCTCACAGATAAGATTTCCAAGTGAAGACATTGTAAGCTGCTAAAGTAGGAACAGGGTTTAACAGTAGAGAGACAACATGCATTCACGTGTGAGTGTAGGGTGCCCCACATGAAGAACTACCCATCATGAATGGGCCAGAGGGTTACCCAAAAGGGAAGGCATGGAGAGAGAGAACAAATGAGTAGCACCCCCAGCTGAGGTCTGCGGCAGGAGAGGATTGTCCTCTGTCTCCAGTCTCTCTCTTGAAGTAGAGGCTGGTGCTTTAGCATGCATGAAGCCGTCTGGGAGGACATTTTGATTGCTAGTTAAAGGGGTAGCTACACTGTGAGGCTTGCACGGACTTCAGCTCACACAGACCTAAACACCACATCAGTTGAGTTCTCCGCCCAGGCCCCAAGGCTCCTCTGAGGCCTCCTTTGAAATCTAAGTGGAGGTAATCATGCCTGTACAGCTCCTGCGTTGCCCAGTTAGCATTACATGGGTGCTGCCAAGTCTTACAGCCTGTGCTGCAGCCAGGCTCACTTAAACCATAGCTGACCTGGCCAGGGAGTGTGGTATCCAAATGTAGCAAGCAGAGACTTGAGACAGTGCAGGGCAGTGAATGCTGAGGTCCTGGAGATGCTGAGACCCCACGTTGGGCATAGTTCCATGTCGCAGGCCTTGATACTCAGGCTGTGATGAGAGGGCCCTGGTATTGTTGAACAGCATCTGGCTTCCTTCTTTCTGTACTGGTCTCCTTATCAAGTGGTCACTTGGCCACACCCTTGATGTTCTCTCTGGGATACACTTTTTTAGATTTTGCAACCTAGCCAAGCTGAGACCTTTCCAGATCTATAAGTTCTCCTTCCTCTTTGACTATAAGTTTTGTCTAACTTGTTTGTCTCTCTCTTTCTCTCAAGATTTATTTATTTGAAAGCCAGTTATAGTGAAAGAGAGAGAGGGAGGGAGGGAGGGAGGGAGGGGGAGGGAGAGATCTTCCATCGACTGGCTCCAACAGCCACGGATGGGTCAAGCCACAACCAGGAGCCTGGAACTCCCTCTGGGTCTCCCATGTGGATGACAGGGGCCCAAGCACTTGGGCATCTTCTGCTGCTTTCCCAGATGCATTAGCAGAGGGCTGGTTCTGAAGTGGAGCAGCTGGGACTCCAACCGGCATCCATACAGGATGCTGGCATCTCAGGCAGTGACTTAACCTGCTACGCCACAGTGCTGGCCCCACTTGTTTGTCTCTTCTTGAATTTTGCCAGAAGTAGTTGAGGGGAGACTTTGCGTGCAGCTCCTTCAACACTGTTGCTTAGAGATTCTCTGGCCAAAGATGCAAATTCATCACTTGGAAAATTCTGCCTTCCACAAAGCAGTAGAACACAGACACAATTCAGCCAAGTTCTTGGTCACTTTATAACAAAGAGAGCCTTTCCTCCAGTCTCCAGTAAAATATACCTCATTCCACCAAACACCTCAGGAGCATTTCCCATCCATATTGCTGCCAACATTCTGATCCCAAGCACTTGGGGGAATCTCCAGGCACCATGCAGCTCTGCCTACAGCACTGCCTGTCTCTGAGCCTTCCGTGTCATGGAGCCTTAGCCCTGCCTTCACAGCAGTGCAGGCTCTTGCTAGCCTGCTCCTCCAAGTTCTTCCTGCCTCTCCTCATGACCCAGTTCCAAAGCCCCTTCCTTATTGCCATCACCCTGTTTCTGTAGTACCAACTCTTGTCTTACTTCATTTGTACTATGTTGCTGTGGATGTGTTCTGAGAGGAGGAGCACAGTGGGGGCAAGAGGCACGGAGTCACCACACAGACACCGGGAGTCGGGTGAAAGCGGGCCAGAGGCAAGCAGCACATAGACTTGTTTATTTCAGTTGGTACAGCAGCTTATATAGCTGAGGCAGCCAATTCAGCTAAGGGGCGGTTTAAGCCCTAACCAATCACAGCCTGTTGCCAGGCAGGCACCCTTGCCAGGTGGTTTCCAAAGCCATTCCTGAGTAACTGACGCTTGCTTGCCAGCAACCATCTTAGCATGGCCTTCTCATTGCACCACAGTGCTACTATAACAAAATACCACAAATAGTGGCCCGCCTTGTGGCACAAACACAGTGAGTTAAGCTGCTGCCTGCGATTCTGCCCATAAGAGTGCTGGTTCAGCCTCTGGCTGCTCTGTTTCTGTTCCGACTCCCTGCTTTTGTGCCTGAGAAAGCAGCGAAGATGACCCAAGTGCTTGTACTCCTGCTTCCCACAAGGGAGACCCCGATGGAATTTCAGGCTCCTGGCTGTGGCTTGGCCCAGCCCTGGCTGTTGTGGCCATTTGAGGGATGAACCAGTGGATATATGATCTCTGTTTCTGTCTCTCCCTCTCTTATCTGTAACTCTGCATTTCAAATAAATAAATAAACCTTTAAAAAAAAACACAAACTGGGTAACATATAAACAAATTTATTTCTCAGTAGCTCTGGAGGTGCTGGCATTCAATGTCTGACACAAGCCTTCTTGAGAAAAAAAAAGATTGATTTATTTAAAAAGCAAAGTTAGAAAGAGGTCTTCCAGGTCTTCTAGTTCCCTCTCCAAATGGCTGCAATGGCTGGGGCTAGGCCAGGCCAAAGTCAGGAGCCAGGAGCGTCTTCTGGTCTTCCATGTAGGTCCAGGGACCAAGCACTTGGGCCATCTTCTGCTTTCCCAGGCCATTAGCAGGGAGCTGGATTGGAAACAGAGCAGCTGGGACTTAAACCAGTGCCCATGTGGGATGCCGGCATCTTGGGTGGCAGCCCTACCCAGCATGCACACTGCCAGTTCTGATGACAGCCTTCTTGCTCCGTTCTCACATGACAGGAGGCAGAAGGGCAAAGAGGCCTAAGGTAGTTCCCTCAGAAGGCCCCTCCTCCTAAACTCCACGACAATGGGGGATTCAGTTTCCACATGAACTTTGGAGGGGACATTTGGTCAGGACGCAGTGCCTTCCAGAACGTGTGTTGAGACCCAGAGCCATGTGGCTGACCATGTGGCCACCATTGTTCTCCCATAGTATTGACTGACGCAGAGAGAGGTTGAGTATGAAGCCCTTTGCAGCTGCTCTGGGGGCATGAAGAGGAACCCCACAGGCTCCCTGCCCTCTGAGGAGCTGACAGGCTGCGAAGGAGGGAGGCGCGTCCACAGTGACTTCACTCCCAGATTACAGACAGTGCAGGGAGGGCAAGCAGCCGCCCAGGGGTGTCGTGGGAAGAAAGGAGAGTGGGCCAGGGGCCAGCGTGGCCAACCCACTCAGGAAAGCCACAGACGTGCAATACCTCGAAGAAGAGTGGAGGCAGCTTTTCACAAGATTTGGGATTCTGGAATAAATAAAATCTTGGGAATGAAAGTGGAATATTTTGAGCCCCAAAGAATAAACCCAGGCAGCCGACCCAACCAGATTGCAGCAGTATAATTTTTAATGGCATATGGGATAAGTTGCTTTTTTCTTTATTTATGTGAAATGTAGAATTAGAGAGAGAGGGAGGGAGGGAGGGAGATAATCTATCCACTGGTTCACTCCCTAAATGGCCGTAACAAGAGCCAGGAGCTTCATCTAGGTCTCCCACATGAATGCAAGGGCCCAAGGCCTTGGACCATCTCCTGCTTTTTCAGGCTATTAGTGGGGAGATGGATCAGAAATGGAGCAGCCAGGACTCAAACCAGCACCTGTATGGGATGCTGGTGCTGCAGGCAGCAGCTTAACCCACTGTGCCACAACACTGGCCCTGGGATAAATTTTAAGTCTCTCGTGCTTGCATTTGGATTTCAGAATTATCCCAGCCATAGCATTTTAGCCACTGATACAGGATTCCTTTTCAATGAAAAATAAACTTTATGGTTTTATCTAGGCCTCTCCTTTCCTTGTTTCCTTCATATAAACATGCTCACCTCATCCAGTTGCTAATTTACTCCCTGCATGAAAAATCAAGCCGGTGTTTAGCTTCATGGCGTCCAAGGAGAGCAAGTGCCACTTCTGTTGGAAGAACTGCCCGTCAGACTTGCAGGTCCTGCTCAGTTCTGGAGGCCCAGCCGAGTGAGTAATTAACTTGAGAGTGCTCTGGCTGCCTGCGGATCAGTGATGATGATTTTAAGGAAGCAAGCCTTCAAAGAGGTGGCCTGGAATTAACTAGTTAGTGAGCGCCAGAGAGCTGGGCAAGGTCAGGCAGAGGTCAGGCGCACCTGACCCGGGAGTTATGCAGAAGCCCCAGAATCAGGGAGGCGGAGGGCTCTGCGGCTACGACAGCAAAGGGAATGGTGAGCAGGGAGAGAAAGCACACAGACATGGGAAACTGGCCTGGCTACAGGGATGTCATCGTGAAGAAGGACCATCTAGTGCCAGTGGGTCAGATGAATGGGACTGGTGTGCATTGCAGTCCACATACTTGCAAGGGGGGGGGGGGGAAATGAATGTGGGTCTTTAAATTGTCTGGCATGCTCTTCTTGAAGGTGCACCCCATCTGGCTGGCATGCTTCGGCTTGCCTCGAGGTCATTTAGGGATTTAGGCAAGACCTGGGTGTTAGAAGAGGCACCCATTTTTTCCTTGGGGCATCTATCTACTGGGTGACCAGTGAGACACCACCAGCAGGTGTGGCCTCTTAGTGGTCTTGGGTCCTGCCTCGTGGTACAAAGCTCCCCTCAAGGCTGTCCACAGTCCCTCACCACCACCACTGGGCACCCAATGGCCATTGAGTTCTGAGGTCTTCCAGACCCCATGCCCACACCTACCTTTCAAGATCTCACAGCCCCCAGCCATCCTGGCTCATGCAGAAAGTCACTCCTGGTCCAGGGGCAGCTCTGCTTGTCCTCCTGTTTCCCCTGTAGCTTAGATTCTTTCCCATCTCCAGGGCTCAGGCTTTGGAGAACAAATGCTAGAAAGACTGGGATCTCTTCTGTTGTTAACCTGCTGCCCTCATCTGCTCTTTGAATGGGGAGGTATACGTTAAATTTAGAAATACCATTCGATCTTGGCCACTTGAAATTACAGAAGTGGCTTTTTCTTCCCAAAGCTGTCCTATACTCCAGGAAGTCTGGCCTTCCCCTCGGATGATGTTAACATCCACAGGAGGCTTGCAGTTCCCCAGGAAGTCCAGGGAGGGATGGTCCTACAAGGTCCACAGCCTGGTCCTGCTGTTAAGAGCTGCCACTTCCTGAGGGCAACCGCACCTGCCAGGCAGTTCTTAGACCCTTATTCATATTATCTCATTTGATCTTCTAGCTGTAACTCAGGTAGATGCTATGTTGCCTGCTCCACAGGGATGGAAACCCAGGTTTGGAGAGCCCAAGCCCCTCTCCAGAAGGTATGCTGCACGGTGACAGAGCTTGTGCTGGCCCTGGGGGTTACCACCAGCACTAGTGCGGAGGTCTCACTCTTCGTCTTATTTCTCACGAGATGTCTTCAGGCCCCAAGACAGACTCTAGGTTGGGTTCCGCATTGCTCCCCATCACGAGACCACGGTCTGGTCGGTGGTGTCCTCAGCAGACCCTGGACTCTGGCCAGGTGGGGGCGATGCTGGCCACTCCCCTCTCCCACACCCAGCAGCTCAGGGCAGGCAAGAAGGGACACAGAGGGGCTGACAGGTCCCAGCGTGAGTGCAGCTGAGGGCTAGAGTTCCGTGAAGATTTCGATTCTCATGCAGCCTCTCACTTGCACAACCTCGAGAGTGAGTGCCGGGTTGACTTCTGCACTCCAGGTGCCCTGCTGGCCTCCTCTTGGCCACGTCCCACCCCTGAACTTGGGAAAATGTTGGGGAGATCAACAGAATGAGAGGATAAGCCACAGCCAGGGAGAAAATGTTTTCAAGGCATATACAAAGGCCTCCTAAGACTCAGCATAGGGAAACAGCCTCATTTTTAAAATGAACAAAAAATTCTCAACAGACATACACAGATGGCATGAATCAGCATATAAAAAGTCTAAGTGTCACATGGCATTAGGGAACTATAAGTTAAAACAACTATAAGATACCACTGTATACCTTTTAAAATAATCCAAATCCAAAAATCCTGAGGATACCAAGTGTTAACCAGGATGTAGAGAAATAGGAACTCTTATTCATGGCTGGTAGAAATGCAAAATTGAACAGCTTGAGGCTGGCATTGTAGTGTAGCGGGTTAAGCCACTGCCTGTGGCGCTGGCATCCCATATGGGTGCTGGTTCATGTCCCTGCTGCTCCACTTCTGATCCAGCTCCTGCTAATGTGCCTGGAAAAGCAGCAGAGGATAGCCTGGGTGCTTGGGCTCCTGCACCCAGATAGGAAACCAGGAAGAAGCTCCTGGCTTCTGCCTGCTCCAGTTCTGGCCATTGCAGCCATCTGGGGAGTGAACCAGCAGATGGAAGATTCTTTCTTTGTCCCTCTCTCTCTGACTTTCAAATAAAAGGTAAATAAATATTAAAGGAACAGCCACTTTGAAGGATAGTTCTGCAGTTTCTTACAAAACTACCCATCCTCAGGGCCAGTGCTGTGGTATAGCAGGTAAAGCCACCTCCTGCAGTGTCGGCGTCCCATATGGGTGCCAGTTCAAGTCCTGGCTGCTCCACTTCCGATCCAGCTCCCTGCTAATGCTCTTGGGAAAGCAGTTGACGATGGCCCAAATGCTTGTGCCCCTGCACCCATGTGGGAGACCCAGAAGAAGCTCCAGGCTCCTGGTTTTGGATTGACTTGGCTCCAGCAGTTGCAGCCATTTGGGGAGTGAACCAGCAGATGGAAGACTCTCTCTCTGCCTCTGCTTTTCCTCTCCATTTGTCTGCCTTGGGAATAAATAAATAAATCTTTAGAAAAAAAAAAAAAACTACTCTCCTGCTTCTGATCGAACTCTTTGATATCTACCCAACTGACTTAAAAGTTTATATCCCGTAAGACTATAGTTTCAGGGATCATTTCTATAGTTAATAGAAATTTCTATAGTTAATAGAAAAAGTTTATGTCCACACAAAAGCCTGCATGGAGGTGTTTATGACAGTATTTTTTAAAATATACTTCTTTTTTATTTATTTGACAGGTAGAGTTTACAGAGAGAGAAACAGAGAGGAAGGTCTTCCTTCCATTGGTTCAATCCCCAAATGGCTGCCACAGCTGGAGCTACGCCGATCTCAAACCAGGAGCCAGGAGTTTCTTCTTGGTCTCCCATGTGGGTGCAGGGGTCCAAGGACTAGGGCCATCCTCCACTGCTATCCCAGGCCACAGCAGAGAGCTGGACTGGAAGAGGAGCAACTGGGACTAGAACCCGGTGCCCATATGGGATGCTGGCACTGCAGGCGGAGGATTAACCTAGTGTGCCATGGCGCCATCCCCCTGACAGTATTATTTTTTACGTAATTAATTAATTTGAAAGACTGGGTTACAGAGAAAGAGGGAGAGACAGAGTAAGGGGGTGGTGGTGGGGGGAGAGATCTTCCATCTACTGGTTTATTCCCCAAATGGCCTCAATGGCTGGGGTTGAGCCAGGCCAAAGCTAGGAGCCAGAAACTCCATCCAGGTCTCATGTGGGTGGCAGGGACCCAAATACTTGGGCCATCTTCCACTGCCTTCCCGGGTACATTAGCCCGGAGCTTTATCAGAAGTAGAGCAGCTGGGACTTGAACCTGCACTCTTATGGGATGCCAGTGTTGCAAGTGGCAGCTTTTTAACTTGCTGTGCCCCAACACCAGCCCTGGGCAGCCTTAGTCTTAATTGACACTATTTGGAAACAACCAAGATCTGCTTTAGTAGGTGAACAGGTCAGCTGTGGCGCATCCCGACAGTGGAATATTATTCAGCCCTAAACAGAAAGGAACTATGAAGCCACAGAACCAGTTTGCAAAGGCTGCATACCATATGATTCCACCTGTGTGACATTCTGGACATGGCAGAACTATGAAGGCAGCAAGAAGCTCAGTGATCGATAGAGGTCAGGGGGGAGGGAGTGGTGACTCAGTAGAGCCCAGGGGCTTTTTAGGGCAGTAGATGACTGTGCATAATCCTGTGATGGTGGAACCTGGCATTACACATGCACCCAAACCTTCAGGATGTACAGTGGCGAGAGTGAGCCCCGATGCAAACTGTGGGCTTTAGGTGACACTGCTGACTCTGTATTGTTTCATCGATGACCACAGATGGTCCACTCTGGTGTGGGACGTTGACAGTGGTGGGGGGTGGGGACTGCATTTATGGGGACAGGGGTTATGTGGGAGCCCCCTACACTTTCTGCTCCCTTTTGCTGTGTGCAAACTAAAACTGCTCAAAAAATAGAGAATAGTTTTTAGGAGAGCTAGAATGATAGTAAAAGAAGAATGGGAAGGCCCTGTCTGGAGGCAGGAGGAGAGCGAGGGCAGGGATGCCCTCTTGAGGCTTGGTGCCGAAGACAGGGTCTGCCTACAGAACTGCCATATTTCTTACCCTTTCCAAGGCCCCAGAGCACCTGTGCTGTGTGCGGCCCTCACATGCCCCAGTACCCCTTCCCACCCTCACAGCTGCTTGCATGTGGGGCCCTCGGCAGGCCCTGTGTCCTCCCCAAACCTACTTGGAACTATGAGAGATAGAAAGAACTTTCATCTGCTGGTTCATTTTCCAAGTACCCCCAACACCGGGACTGGGCAGGCTGAAGCCAGGAGCCGGGATCTCCATCTGGTCTCCTACATAGGTGACAGGAACCCAAGTACTTGAGCATTGTCTGCTTCCTTCCAGGTGTGCATTAGCAGGAGGCTGGATTGGAAGCAGAGGAGCTGGGGATTGAATGAGATCTCTGATTTGGGATCTGCCTCAGCTTAGCTCCATTGCACCACAACGCTCACTCCTCAAAACTATGTTTGAGATCGGTTATGCCCGGGGTTCTAGGAAGGCATCGATGTGTTACAGATTTTCCTGAGAGCTGTGAGTCGTGGTCCTCTTCCTTTGCAGTTTAGAGCCTGTTTGCAAACAGCATTATTGACCAAGACAACCAGTAAGCAAACAAACCTAGAGAGGAAATAGAGCCAGAGACAACAAAGACGCCCCCTCTGATGTGTCTTAGTACAAAAAATTCTCAGAGGAAGCAAATGAAATGGGAAATAACTTATGAGTAAATCCTGATACTCTGCAACAAAGTCATCCTATTTTTTTTTTTACAAAGATTAATTCTCCAGGAATGTGAAAATTCATGGTTTTCCTTAAGAATATTTAGAAAATTCATTCTTCTTGAATAATGCTAAGTGCTACACTGTGACAGCATTTGTCCTTCTTCAATTAAATTTACATGGAAAACTAAAAGCTATCATTTGTCTCTGCCAGTTGCTTCGTAAAAATAGCTTTTCTATTGGAACAGTGTCATGTCAAAATAGGATTTGACATCGTCTGAATACCTGAGTGTCTTTCAAAGGACTGCCGTAGCCAAGGCCTTCAGGCTCGTTTTCTCCATTATACTCCGCCCAGGCCCAGGGCTCCTCTGGCTCCCTTCTTCAGCTTCGGAAAACTAGTCCTAGCGTTATTGTGACCACCATGTTGAGATGAACACTCCGTGTCTTTTTTTTTTTTTAAGATTTTATTTATTTATTTGAGAGGTAGAGTTACAGTGAGAGAGAGGGCGAGAGAAAGAGAGAGAAAGGTCTTCCTTCGGCTGGTTCACTCCCCAAATGGCCACAATGGCCGGAGCTGCACTGATCCAAAGCCAGGAGCCGGGAGCTTCTTCCAGGTCTCCCAAGTGGGTACAGGGGCCCAAGCACTTGGGCCATCTTCTACTTCTTTCCCAGGCCACATCAGAGAGCTGGGTTGGAAGAGGAACAATCGGGACCAGAACTGGCGTCCATATGGGATGCCGGTGCTGCAGGCAGAGGATTAGCCTACTGTGCCACGGCGCCAGCCCCAACACTCCATGTCTTTAAATAGGCTCAGATAGGTAATAAAACTTACCATTTCACTCTTCCATTGATGCCTTGTGAACAAGGAATGGAGTGATGAGCAGAGAAGAGGGGACCTTCCTCCTTACCAGACTGCTGGTTGGTGGGGAGGCAGTGCTGTGTGAGAGGCTGGTATGGGGGAGGTGCTCAGCCTTGACTTAAAGGGTGGGAGCAATCCAAAAATGTTTTCTAGGGGTCAGGATGGCAAGCGGGGCCGGCGCCGTGGCACAGCAGGTTAATCCTCCACCTGCGGTGCCGGCATCCCTTATGGGCGCCGGTTCTAGTCTCGGCTGCTGCTCTTCCAATCCAGCTCTCTGCTGTGCCCTGGGAAAGCAGTAGAAGATGGCCTAAGTCCTTGGGCCCCTGCACTCGCATGGGAGACTGGAAAGAAGTACCTGGCTCCTGGCTTCAGATATGCACAGCTCCAGCCATTGTGGCCATTTGGGAACTAAACCAATGGAAGGAAGACCTTTGTCTCTGTCTCTCCCTCTCACTGTCTATAACTCTACTTCTCAAATAAATAAATAAAATCTTTAAAAGAAATTTTAAAAATGTAAATAAAAGGAAAGCAAACCAGACATGAACTGAAGGCCACGCTTGGCACAGGGCACAGCAGACAGTCTACAAAGCAGTCAGCTCAGACCAGCCTGTCTGTCCTGCTGATGACGGCTAAAACTCTGGGGAGATGTGAACAGCTCCTGCCTGAGGACTGTGTGAAGTTCCGGGAACCTGTGGGCTGAGGGACGGGGGCAAGCCTGAGAAGTGGCCTGTGTGGGCATGAGTTTCCCTGTCTGTTGTCTTCTTACTCTGAGACTTTGCCTAAGCGTGGGCCCAGGAGCAGGGTTGTGGTGGTGGCGGAGGCGCTGGGAAGAGGCCCCTGTGGTCCTCCTCTGCTTTTTCTCCTTTCTCTCACAGGTTTATCTCAAATGCAGGCCCTACTGGTGTAATTGCAGAGAGGTGGCAGCGCTGTGAGCCTTACCGGTCAAGGAAACTGGGAAAAGGGCCCTTGTGACCTGGGAGTGGGGAGTGCAGACCATCTGACTCTTTGTTTGAACCTGCTCATCTCGCAGCCTCACCCTTGAGCTGTTCGTGCATGGGATACGTGTAAAACAGCAAAGCAAAGGCTTTGAGAATTGAGCTGAAGTTCATATCACTCACGTCTCAAACAGGACCCCGAGTGGTACGGGTGTGGGATTGCAAAGGCTGTCAGACTCAACTGAGATCAGAGTGCAACCAAATCATCTAACCACACATGCCTAAACATCCATAGGCCAAAGAAGGTATTAGCAAGGAAATCAGAAAATATTTTGAATTTAAAAATGTATGGGATTCAGCTAAAGCAGTGCTTACAGAGAAATTTATAGCATTAAATGCTTATCCTAGAAAAGAGGAAAGGTCTCAAATCAGTAACCTTTGTTTCCACCTTCACAGGGGGGAAAGAGCATATTAAACCCAAAGCAAGCACAGGAAGGAAATAATTAAGATCAGAGCAGAAACTGGTGAAACTGGGACCACAGAGAATGGGCAAGCAAACAAAACAAGACAGTTGGGATGGCGTTTGGCCTAGTTTAAGATGCCTCTGTCGCATACACGAGCGCCTGGGTTGAGGTCTTGGCTCTCTCCCAATTCCAGCTTCCTGCTAATGTGCACTGTGGGAGGCAACAGATGGTGGCTCAAGTACTTGGGTCCTTGCCACTCAAATGGGAGACCTGTCTTGAGTTAGGCTGCTGGCTTCAGCCTGGCCCAGCCTGAGCTGTTCTGAGCATTTGGAGAGTGAACCAGCAAATGGGCGCGCACTCTGGCATTCATTCTCTCTCTCTCTCTCGTTCTGTCATTCTTTATCTCTCTAACAAATTTTTTAAGTGAATTTATAGTTAAAAACCTTTTAACAAAGAGAACTCTAATCAGTGAGGGCCACATGGCTTCACTGGTGACCTTTACCAAATATCTATAGAAGAAAGTATACTTAGGGCCAGTGCTTTGACTTAGCAGGTAAAGCTACCACCTGGAGTGCTGGCATCACATATGGGCAGTGGTTCAAATCCTGGATGCTCCAATTCCAGTCCAGCTTCCTGCTAAGGCACCTGGGAAAGAAGATGGCTCAAGTCCTTGGGCCCTGCACCCACATGGATGCAACCCCTGGCTCCTGGCTTTGGATCAGCCCAGCTCCAGCTGTTGTGGCCATTTGGGGAGTGAACTAGCAGATGGAAGATTTTTTTCTTCTGTGTGTGTGTCTCTCACTAATTCTGTCTTTCAAATACATTTTTTTAAAAAGTATACTAATTCTGTCCAAACTTTTCCAGATAGGAGAACACATCTCAAATCATTTTAAGGCCAGGATTATCCTAATCTAAAACCCAACAAAAATGTTGTCAGAAAACTGCAGACTAGGATTCCTTATGAACACAGACCTAGAAATCCTGAACAGCATGTTAACAAATTGCACCCAGTCATGCATAAAAGGCACAGTGCATCAAGGCCAGCTGGGCTTATCTTAGACAAGGAAGCCTAGGAAGCCTTGGGGAGCTGCGTAGTTCAGGATGCTGGGAGCAAGGTGGGAGATGGGGAGGGCCACACATGAGACTGGAGAAGGAGCGAGGGACCAGCCTTGCAGTCAGGTGTGGGTGAAAGGTTCCCAGTCCCTCAAGAATCTGTCCTCATTAACATTACCCAGCTCTGTTTCTCTGTGTTGTTGCTATGGCAAATTTCACCAAACTCAGTGACTCCAAGCCGTGTATGTTTATTATAAATAGTTCTGGAGGTCAGAAGTCCAAAATGGGTTGCCAGAGGCTACAGCCAAGGCATTGGCAGTGATTTGGGCCCTTCAAGAAGCTTGAAGGGAAAACCCTTTTTCTTGCTTTTTCCAGCTTCTAGAGGCTGCACACTTTCCCTGGGTGTGTGAGCCCCTCCCACCTTCAAAACCAACAGTGTAGCATCTTCTTCTCTCTGTGACTCCTACACCAGGTGCCCAGCCTCCCTCTCTCTAGGAAAGACCCTGTGATTATATTTGGCCAACCTGTACAACCCATCATCATAACCTCCTATCTGTTGGACCCACTGGCTACCAACCTAATTCCATCTGCCACCTCATTTTCCCCTTGTTGTATGTTTATAGTTTGCTTACAGTTTCCGAGGATTAAGACAGAGACATCTTTCTCACTGTCCACTCTGCCTGTCAAAAAAAAAGACATCTTGGGAAGTCATTGTTCAGCCTACCACACTCGGGAAACTAGATATATGTCAGCTGTGATGACGGGCGCCATGGCTGATAGTTAAAGATGCCACCTGATTGGTAAATTACATACAGACCGGGAGGAGTTATGAAAGAACTTGACATGCCTGGTGGACACCGGTCTTTGGACTTCTCTCAGGGCTGGTGACAGATAGGATCTGAATGATTGTGTCCTCCACAAAATTGATATGTTGAAACCTAATCCTCAACTCATTAGTAGGGATTGTTATCCCAAATTAACTACCAAGCAGTGGGCCCTTTTGGAAGAGATTAGGTCCCAGGGGTAGGGCCCCCGTGAGTGGGATGAGAGCCCTTTGAGAAGTGTATGGAAGCTCGTTTCCCCTCCACCATGTGAGGATATGGTGAGAAGCTGGCAGTCTGCAGTCCGGAAAAGGGCCCTGGCAGAACCCAGCTGCACTGGCACCCTGCTCTTGGTTTTCCAGAACTGTGAGAAAGGAATTTCTCTTGTGTTAAAGCTACCCAGTTTGTGGTATTTTGTTATAGCAGCCTGGATGGATTGAGACAGTGATGCTGTTTTTTTTTTTTTTTAAGATTTATTTTATTTATTTGAAAGAGTTACAGAGAGACGTAGAGACATAGAAAGAGAGAGAGGTCTTTGATCCTCTGGTTACTCCCCAAATGGCCACAACAGCTGGAGCTAAGCTGATCAGAAGCCAGGAGCCAAGAATTGGGAGTTTCCTCTGCGTCTCCCACGTGGGTATAAGGACCAAAGGGCTTGGGCCGTCTTCCACTGCTTTCCCAGGCCTTTAGCAGGGGGCTGGATCGGAGGTGGAGCAGCCGGGACTCGAACAGGTGCCCAGATGGTATGCAGGCACTGCAAGCTGGGACTTTAACCCACTGCACCAAAGCACCAGCCCTGACAATGACTCTTGTAAGACGTGTGATAGGAAAACTATGCATGAGTCTCCAAATTCCTTGCACCAAAATAAACTCATTTGATTCCATTTTTTCGCGAATTTTTGAAGTCCCCTCATACTTCTGTTATAGAGGGCACCTTCCTACCTATCATCTCCTTCAAATGGAGCTCTCCCCTGGGGCTAAGATAACAATGGATATTATATAAACTGTGAGGCCTGCTCAAGGACTCCTTGTGAGGGGAATACTGGGCATTGTTCTGCCATGCCAGGGCTTCCATCCCCGTCCTTCTGAGTAGAGTGCTGTGTATTCCAGCATAGTCTCCTAAGTCCGAATTCCATCTTGGGCATTGTTCTGAGCTAACAGAAGGTTGGCTGTCATCTTAATAAACAACGAGCAGCCAACCCGTATGTTTCTAAATACTTTGTGTTAGACTGGCAGTGCTCAGACATTCCCATTCCCATTTGAAACTGAAACCCAGATTGGTTAGGTAATCTGCCGAAGGCTACCTAGGAAGTTCGTGGTGGATCAGTTCCCTTCTTCCCTCCAAGGTATGCTGAAAGCAGACTGAAAGCTTGCCAGCATTTGTCTGCTGTACAGTTGAGATCATTGACAGCTCTTCATAGCATCTCCATGCATCATAAACTACAGCAGACATCCAAGCAGCAGTTACTTGCTAACTTCTTGCTGATACATGGCATCGCATGTTTAAGAATCTCTGCCCTCTGGGTACCTACCTTTTATTTCTTGTCTGTTAAAGTACTCCTGTTCTTTGAAGGAAACACTTGGCCAAAGTGAGAGAGAGAAAGAAGAAAGTGATGGCTTGGTAGGAATTTATGATAGTGTTATCCTAATACCTTGACAAGACAGTGGTAAGAAAGAAGTGGTACAAAAATGATAACATAAAAGAGAAGCATTTGAATCAGAGTTGGGCATTTGACACAGCAGTTAAGTTACTGCCTGAGACTCCCACATCCCGTATTGGAGGGCCTAAGTTTGAGTTCTGGCTCCACTTCTGATTCTAGCTTCTTACCATTGTACACCCTGGAAGGCAGCAGCTGATGGCTCAAGTACTGGGGTCCCTGTCACCCACGTGGGAGACCTGGTTGGAGTTCTTGGCTCCTGGATTTGGCCTGGCCCAAGGCCAGCTGTTGTGGACAGCTGAGTAATGAAACAGTGGACAAAGACCTCTCTTTCTCTCTCTTTCAAATAAAATGAAAAGAAATAAATAGTTTTAAAGAAAGAAAACCATAGTTACTAGGTGAAGGTGCTAGCATTGACCAACCCAGAATAATTTAAGCATCAGAATAAATACTGATAGTAATGATTTATAGCCTACTGATAAAACAGAAGAGCATGAGTCCCTAGTGCTATTAATCAATAAATGTACACATTGCTAGTTTGATGAGGGACAAGGTTAGACCATTTCAAAGTTTCTTCATATAAAGTATTATTAATTACTAAAAGAAAGAGTATAGTGGAAAAGTATAGTAGACACCTTCTGAATCAAATGATGGACATAACAGTAAAAGGGCAGAATGATATCATGTGCAATGGTAGGAGCAATGAGGAGAAAGCAGTATATCTTCTGTGATCCCCCTGCCAAAGAACAATACCTGAATTGAATGAGGAAACAAGCCCAAGTGGAGGGTCATTCTACAAAATAATGGCCGTGACCTTGGGAAGTACTGTAGGTCATGAACATCTGGGAAGGACCAAAAGAGGCTAAGGAGAGAGGAGGACTGTGTGAACTTGATTCTGAACTGGATACTCTTTCTGTTAAGGGCATGCTAAAGATGGACTGTTTCTCTCAAATTTTATGTGTTAGAAACTTCATCCCTAAAGCAACAGTGTTGGGAGGCAAGGCCTAACAGGAGGTGACTAGGTCAAGAGGACTTTGCCCTTGTGAATGGATTGGTGTCATTACCAAAGGAGTGAATTAGTTATCCCGAGAGTGGGCTTGTTGAAAGGGCACATTTGATCCCCTCTTGTTCCCTTGGTCTCTTGCCCTTCTGCCTTCTACCATGGGACAGAGCAGCACAAAGGGCCAGTACCTTGATGCTGGACTTCCCAGCCTTCAGAACTTCAGGAAATGATTTTCTTTTTATAAACTGCCCAGTCTGTGATACTGCGTTCGAGCAACACAAAAGGGATGTAAGGGTACATTTGGTAAAACTTGAGTGGAATCTGAGGATTAGATGGTAGTAATGCGCCAGCATTAACTTCCTGATTTTGATAAAAGCAACAGAGCACAATTAGTCTTTTTAACATTCTTTCTCTTGTTGACTAACACTTTTGGACCCCATCTGCAAGGCCCAACGCATGCTCAGCAAGCATCTGTGGTGGCCTCACAGGTGAGGGAGGGCACAGTGTCCATGGCCACTCAGAAGACAGATCTGGTTTCTCATTCTTCACCTCTCTGTCACATGCCCTGAAATGTAACAGCTGGTCTGCCAACCTTGACCTTCTCAAGAGCCAGATGAGGGGGGCAGTCCCCTGGTGGCAGGTGACCAGCAGGTTCTGTCGTTGTCCACACCCAGTGTGCTCTTCCTAAGAAACCCTGGGTTATCTCCAAAGTCCTGTATCATATACGCTGTGCTCCCAGCCCCCATCCCCATGCTGGTTTAGCGTCTGTAAGATGAGATGTTATTCGATCAGACAGTCAAGGTGGAAATCGAGTGATTGAGACCCAAATTGTCAAGTATGTCAAGCTTGACTGTCACAGTATTTAATTTGTGAAGTTGTTCCAGCCAGAGTGGGGAGAGGTGTGCCCTAGCAAGGGGGGCTGTGCTCCCCCTGCAGAGCCAGAGCCTGCTTTGGGGGTGATGTCATCTGATTGCCTGCTCTTCCTGTCAGTGGTCAGGACATTCAGCTCCATCCTGGGATGACTGTGAGAACGAGACACACTGGTCCTGGGGTGCTGCGGTAGCACTGTTCTGCTGCAGTGGTCTGACTTTCCAGGTGAATTGGGATCCCTCTTACCTTTTAAATCCTTTGTCTCAAAGCTAACATGACCTCCATTGTTGGGGAAACGCTCCACGATGTCCGCTCAACAGGTAAAAACCCTTGTGACAGTTCAAAACTGACTTATCTCAAGACTGAGAGGGAGAATCTTAAATACAGATGCTTCTCAATGTACAGTGGAATTACATCCTGATAAACCCAATGAAAACACCAGTGACGTTAAGTAGAAAATGCATTTCATATACGGGACCCACCTGTCATCATAGCTTAGCCTAACTTGCCACAGACTTGCTCAGAACACTTACCTTAGCCTACCATTGAGCAAAATCATCTAACACAAAGTCCGTTTTATAACAAGGTGTTATCTCCTGTACACTCAAAGATATAGACATGATGGAATGTGAAAACATGAAACAGTATCCACAGAAATGCTGGCAATACAGCACACGACAGAATCGCGATCATGTGGCTGACAGGGAACTACTATGGCTGTCCAGCAGCGGGAGAGGCTCAAACCATATAGCCCCAGTCTAGGAAAAAATCAGAATTCAAAATCAGAGCATGGTTTCCACTGACTCTGTATCCCTTCTACAAATCAAAAGATTCTAAGTCAAGCCATCATAAATCAGGAATCATTTATAAATGATTACTCTGAACACCAAGAGAACCTATCTCTAACTTTTGAACACAAGCAGTGCAACTTAGTGGGCCTTGCAGATAACAGATCTTAGAGGAAAAATAGCACATTCCTTAATTTCTGCTTGTAGCCTCCTTAACTTGTGGGAATTGGGCCAAAGAACAAATCTGCCTGATAGACAACACATGCTGTCGGAAATAGTCAAGGCCGGGATGCTGCTCAGATCCAGGGTTGTGTGGGCCCTGGCAAGGCCACCCCCGCCAGTCTGTGCCTAGAACTGGGCACAGCTTCACAAGGTGGAATC
Organism: Sylvilagus floridanus; assembly: GCA_949820135.1. Lineage (NCBI taxonomy): Eukaryota > Metazoa > Chordata > Mammalia > Lagomorpha > Leporidae > Sylvilagus > Sylvilagus floridanus. Next base: position 50,424,890 of record OX463240.1, read on the forward strand.
CTTGCTACAATCGTGTGCCTCCTTGTGTCGGGTTTCCCAAGTAGAATTTCTTAAATTAGAACTTTTGTCTCAGGTCTCAAAGCATTTTCAAAGCAGCAGTGTTCCCACATACCGACCTCTGTTGAAAAACCATCTGGGTAAGTGAGCTGCAAAGTTGGGTGGCAAGGAGACCCAGAAATGCAGTGACTTAAGGAGTGTGGAAGTGTGTTTCTCTGGCACATGTGAGCTGAGCAGTGACAAGAAAGCTCAGCATCCGGTGAAACATTTTGTTTTCCTTTAACCCCTTAGGACTGTGGCATCAGAGTCACCTGGAAGTCTTGGGAAGCCACTTCCCATTCCCAGAGTTTCTACAGTAGGTCTGAGTAGGACCCAAGAATTTGCATTTTTTCTAAAGATTTTATTATTTTTTGAGAGGTAGAGATACATACAGTGAGAGGGAGAGAAAGGTCTTCCGTTCATTGGTTTACTCCCCAAGTGGCTGCAACGGCCAGAGCTGCATGGATCAGAAACCAGGAGCTTCCTCCAGGTCTCCCACATGAGTGCAGGGGCCCAAAGACCTGAGCCATCTTTTTTTTAAAATAATTTATTTTTTATTTTTTTGACAGGCAGAGTGGACAGTGAGAGAGAGACAGAGAGAAAGGTCTTCCTTTTGCCATTGGTTCACCCACCAATGGCCGCCGCCAGTGCGCTGATCCGAAGGCAGGAGCCAGGTGCTTCTCCTGGTCTCCCATGGGGTACAGGGCCCATGCACTTGGGCCATCCTCCACTGCACTCCCGGGCCACAGCAGAGAGCTGGCCTGGAAGAGGGGCAACCGGGACAGAATTCAGCGCCCCGACCGGGACTAGAACCTGGTGTGCCAGCGCTGCTAGGTGGAAGATTAGCCTATTGAGCCACGGCACCAGCCAACCTGGGCCATCTTCTACTGCTTTCCCAGGCCATAGCAGAGAGCTGGACAGGAAGTGGAGCAGCTGGGTCTCGAAGCAGTACCCATACGGGATGCCAGCGGTTCAGGCCAGGGCGTTAACCCTCTGCACCACAGCACCGGCCACAAATAGTGTTTTAAAGCCGGGCCTGGAAATGGCATTTATCATTTCCATCACTCCACATTGGCTGAGGTGCATCACAAAGCCACACCTGTCTGCCAGGGAAGCTGGGGAAAGTCTAGCCAGGAGACCTTATGCCTGACCACAGTGTGAGAAAGGGAGGGATAGATTCAGCCAGCCCACATCACCTGTCACACTGATTTTATCTTTGCTAAGAGCCTGAGTTCTCTGAGGCAGGCCAGTGTTGCCCTTCCATGTGCCTTCAGAATCTATCATAGAAGCCCACATGGATACAACAGTCCATGTCGAGTTCTTTGGTTATGCACTAGCCTAGAGCCCTGGATGCCTTCATCAGCATGATTATTTGAACAGTGTGTGATGCCCCCTGCCTGACTGTAAGCTCCATGAGAACCAAGACCCTGGCCCCAGTACTTCAAGGCCTCACACCATGCCATCCATAGTAAATGTGACTTTACATCATTATCCTTCATAACCCAGGGAGCTAAATTAGCTCTGTTTATTGAAAGAACTTCACCCAAAGAGAATTAAAACCAGTGTTGAAGCCCAAGTGTGTTCCTTCACACACACACACACACACACACACACACGAGTCAACGTTTGTGTGGGGTATCTATTGTGTGTCCACCATGTGTTGGTACTGACAAAACCACAGTCAGCTGATGACCAGGCAGTGAATCTCCCCTGAGGCTGGGGTGTTCCTGGATCAATAGGTTTTTTTTTTTTTTTTAAGAGAACAGCATTTTTTTCAATTTATTTGACAGAGTTAGACAGTGAGAGACAGAGAGAAAGGTCTTCCTTCCGTTGGTTCACTCCCCAAATGGCCACTACGGCCGGTGCTATGCCAATCTGAAGCCAGGAGCCAGGTGCTTCCTTCTGGTCTCCCATGCGGGTGCAGGGCCCAAGCACTTGGACCATCCTCCTCTGCCCTCCCAGGCCACAGCAGAGAGCTGGACTGCAAGAGGAGCAACTGGGACTAGAACCTGGCGCCCATATGCCCATATGGGATGTGGTGCTGCAGGTGGAGGATTAATGAAGTGAGCCACGGCACCAGCCCCTAGATCAATAGTTTTAAGAACAGCAGCTGTGGTATAGCCGGTAAAGCCCCGGCCTGCAGCGCCAGCATCCCATATGGGTGCCAGTCGAGTACTGGCTGCTCCACTTCTGATCCAGTTCTCTACTAGGGCCTGGGAAAGTAGTAGAAGCTGGAGTGGGATACTTGGAAGAAGCTTCTGGCTTATCAACCCAACTCCAGCTATTACGGCCATTTGGGGAGTGAACCAGTGGATGGAGAACCTCTCTCTCTTTCTCTGTAAGTCTGCCATTCAAATAAATAGATAAATAAATCTTTAAAAAGAAGAATAGCAGAATGAAGTAAACAAGATTCTCTACTGTAGAATTCCTCCAAGTCTTTTATTTTTTAATATTTTATTTATTTGAAAGAGTTACAGAGAGATAGAGACAGAGATCTTCCATCCCCTGGTTCACTCTCCAAAGAGCCACAATGACCGGGGCTGGGCCAGGCCCAAGCCAAGAGCTAGAAGCTGTTTCTGGGTCTCCCACATGTGTGCAGGGGTCCAAGGACTTGGACCATGCTCTGCTGCTTTTCCAGGTACACTACGAAGGGGCTGGATTGGAAGTAGAGCAGCCGAGACTTGAACCAGTGTCCATGTAGGGTGCTTGCGCTGCAGCCCAGGGCTTTTACCCACTGAGCCACAGGTCTGGCCCCTCTCCAAGTCTTTAATGTGTTCATAGCCTCTGTGACCCTCCAAGGAGAGGAACAAACTCATGGCCCTTTCCCAAACTTCTGTGTTGAGGGAACCCTCTTTCCTGGAGCTGGTCAGGGGAACTTGTGCAAAGCCCCGGGCAGCTATAAGGACACAGTGCAAATGTGTAAAGAATATCTAGTCTAGTAAATACAGCAGATGCCAACTTCACGTCTGTATTTCCCATGTCACGTGATGCTGTGACAGTTGATCTGGTAGAGGAGATGGCTACAAAGTGACTCATGGGTGGGTTGTGTGAGCAGTGTGGACATTCCCGACAAAGGGAAGTTTCACATTCTGGCCTGGACAGAGTGACATTTCTTCATGGTCATCAGGGCAGCATGCAATTTGAAATGTATGAATTATTTATTTCCAGAATGTTCTGTGTATATTTTTGGATGGCGGTTGACTATGGATGGGTAACTGAAACTGGGGAAAGCAAAACCAAAGATAATGGAGATCACGGTACTCTAACAGATCAGCACACTGGGCTCGTGGTGTCTGACAGTGTAGGATGGTCCAGGTTAGTCTTCAGGCTGCTGGAACACAGTCTCGTAAGTCAGGTGACATTGAAACAACTGACAGTTTTTTCTCACTCCTCTGGAGGCTGGCAGTCCCAAGATCAAGGCCATGGAAGGTTTGGTGCCTCTAAGAGGGGCACACTTCCTGGCTCCTGGGTAGAGCCTGGTGGGATGGGCGAGGGAACTCCCCTGGCCTCTTTGGTGAAAGTGCTAATCCCTCCTCCCAGAGGCTGGACCACCTCTGGATATTGTCATCTTGAGGGCCAGGACTCCATAAGTGAATTTTGGTCTGGGAGGAGGGGGGGCAGTGACAGGAACATTGAAACCACAGCATAGGCGAAGAAATAAGCACCAAGCACAGTTTCAGATCATCTCGCCTGAAGCTTAAGCCCAGATAAATTTGGATTCCACTCCAGGCAAGGGAGCAAGGAAAATTGTCAGCCCATCCTTGGAGGCTTTTGTTTTTGTTCCAGTTCATTAGGGTTCCTCAGAGATGGATGCCGCCAGGCAAGACACCCGGAAACCCCGGGGGAATGAGCCATCACCTCATTCTCAGTCATTCTGGGGGGACTTTGTCCAAGGAGGGAGGCAGACAAGCCTTCCTGTCCCTGTGGAGAATCAGGCTTTAAGAGACCTCCAGAGTCATCTGATGTCCTCTTGGGGCCTCTGGGATGAAATGAAGCTATTGCTGGGGTTGGCATTGTAGCAGAGAGTAAAGCCACTGCCTGTGACATCAGTTTCCCACATGTGCTCCAGTTGGAATCCTGGCTGCTCCCCTTCTAATCCAGCTCCCTGCTAATGAGACTGGGAAAACAGTGGAGGACGACCCAAGTAATTAGGCCCCTGCCACCCACACAGGAGACCTGGATGAAGCTCCTGGATTTGGCCTGGCCTAGACCTGGCCATTGCAGCCATTTGGGGAGTGAACCAGTAATAGAAAAAAATCTTTCTCTTTCTCTCCTTCTCTCTAACTTTGCATTTTAAATAAATAAATAAATCTTTTTTAAAAAAATGAAATTATTTCTAATAGATACAAGAATAATATGCAACATGTTAAACATGGTTATCTCTGTGAAGGTGCATTATAATTGGTCTTTATTTCCCTTGTTATAATTTACACATTTTTCTAGAATGCACATATGCTTTTATGATAAAAGCTGTGAACGGTTTCTATTTGGCAGAGGTTTGGCTGGAGCTGGAACTGCGAGAGTGAGGAACAGAGGATCTAGGCAGCTGAGTGGGCGGGGGAGGCTTCTAGCCAGGCCCTGGGCAGGCTGTGCCCTCTAGGTTGTGTCTCCATTCTGCCCCCCATGTCAGATCAGGGGTCTCTTTCTGCCACTAGCTCACATCTCTGCCCAAGGACTGATCTGAGTATCCCCAGGCTTGCAGGGACAGCTGCAGAGTGTGGGAGTGAGGTGGTTGGGGGCACAGCGGAGGGGGCTTTCCCTGCACTTGTGCATGAGTCTCCCTGGTTTTGCTTTCAGGTGAGTTCCAAAGTGGGAGCCACAGATCAGCTTCTCATCTGACCGCTGACCGCTGCTGCTGCTGCCGCCACTGCCACCAGCCCTTGTCGCCAGCCCAGGCCTGTCTCCGTGCCTCCTCTCCGCAGGTAAGGAGAATGACTTTTCCTACCCACACCCAAGAGGAGGTTCTCGCTAGACAGCAGGTGTCTGCCAGGTGTGTGTGTGTGGGCCTGGCTGATGCTCAGACATTGGGATCCTTCAGGTATGGCCAGCTCCTCACACAGTCATTTTCTTCTAGCAATTGTACCGACCTATCCCTCTCTCCCATGCTCCTTTAAGCTAGAGCTTAATGAGGCACAGTGGCCTCCACTCTTCCAGAACATGTAAGTACTGTGCCCTGAGTCAACTCAGCTGAGCAGTGCGGGGGGTAGAACCACCGTGCCCTAGTCCCCCATCCCCGACCTTGCATTGATTGAATTGTGTCCCCCCATCCCCCACAACAGCTCCACAGGAAGCCCACCTGTGTATTGTGCACTTCTGTGCCCAGGAAGAAGGAGCTCTCTGACCATGGCAGCACCCAGGGCTGGCTCCTGCGCTGTTGGCTCATTTTTCCTTTCGCCTTGCCTTCTAGAAGGGAAAGCTAAGAATCAGGTTTAGCTTTGCTACGTCTTCACTTTGTCCTCAGTCCATTTTTTCTTCTTAGGCCAAGGTGAGATATACACAGGTGCACATGTGTACACACACAGATACACACGGAGAGACACATGCCTCAGGTCACAGGGGAGTGTGGCACCCGGTGGTCTGGAAAAAGTAAAGGTGTCATTCGAGTGGAACCTGAAAGCTATCTGGCCAGGTGGGGAAGGGCAAGCCTCAGAAACCTGTAAGAGCTCTGTCTTCCCTCTCTGTCACTCCTCATGGGGTTGTTTCTTTAAGAGGCTCAGTTGTCTTTGGTTCCAGTTGGCAAAAGCCATTTCCTTCTCCTTGCCGGCTCTGCCTGAGTGTGCCCACGCGGGCAGAGCATACACACACCACCCCACCCGCCACCCTGCCATCTCACTCCCCGGTTGGGCAAGGTTTAGGACCACTGAGTCTGTTCTGGGAGAGCAGGATGAGCCAGGCGTGTGGGCTGAAATCTTCTTCCGGGCTTGAAGGCCGCATTGCACCAAGGAGGGCCAAAGCTGGGAGCAGCGTCAGAGAAATGCTTCCTGCACTCTCACGGATGGACGAGCTCTGTGAAGTCCAGGCACTGAGCAACTTGGCCATTCCCCCTCCAGCACCAGCATGTGATGGCTCAGCCTCCCTCCTCTAAGTGCTGCCACACGCCAGCAGCACTGGGCAGCTCGTCAGAATCCTGGAGCAGTCCCTAGACCCAGTGCATTTCATCGTGACCCACAGGCACCTTGAGGCTCAAAGAGGACTGACTGAGAGAGTCTGCTGGACATGAGATCCCTTGCAAGGCAATTGGGCTGACACAAAGAAGCAGTAAAGGGGAAGTGATTCACAGCCACCTCTGGTATGTGCCATAGTCACCTCGGGAGATGGGAGATGGTCGAAAGCAAGCTTCCTGGGGGCTGGTGCTGTGGTACAGCGGGTCAAGCCACCCCCTGTGGTGCCGGCATCCTGTACCACAGCACAGTTTGTATCCTGGCTGCTCCACTTGCCATCTAGCTCCTTGCTAATGCAACTGGGAAAGCAACAGAAGATGGCCCAAGTACTTGGGTCCCTGCTACCCACATGGGAGACATGGATGGAGCTCCAGACTCCTGGCTCCAGCCCAGACCAACCTGCCACTGTAGCCATCTGGGGAGTGAACCAGCAAATGGAAGATCTGTCTTTCTCTCTCTCAGTTATTCTGCCTTTCAAATAAACAAATAAATCTTTAAAAACAGAAAAATCAGAGACGTCCCAGAATGCAGGGTCATAGTCTGAATCTCAGGTGCATGAGGTCAGGGAACTGGGTTGATCAGTACAGTCACACACACATGTCCAGTGGCTACAGGATCACTGAAGACAACAAGAGGGAAGTCCTGGGACCAGAAGCAGGCAGCTGAGGGGGAGCGGAGCAGAGCAGAGCCGGAAGCACAGGCAGGAGGAGGCCGCTCCATCCTGGCTTTGGAATCTTCGTTTAGTTGTTTTGGGATGGGAATCATGGTTACCCCTCCACCTCCTTCTGGGGAAAGATGCAGATTGGAGGAGGAAAGTCTGTGTTTTAAGATTATCAGATGAAAAAGATACAAATACATTTTTACATGCTGAGCAGGAACCCAAAGTCACCAGAGGAAAAAGGAGAGTGAGTGGTAGGGCAGAGCAGGGAAGAGATAGGACTCCCCAGTCAGACTCTTCCCACAGTGAGGATCAGAGGTAGACCTCGGGGCCGGTGCTGTGGCAGTAGGTTAATCCTCCACCCGTGGTGCTGGCATAACCATATGGGCACCGGTTCTAGTCCTGACTGCTCCACTTCCGATCCAGCTCTCTGCTATGGCCTGGGAAAGCAGTAGAAGATGGCCCAAGCGCTTGGGCCCCTGCAACCATGTGGGAGACCTGGAAGAAGCTCCTGGCTCCTGGCTTCGGATCCACTCAGCTCCAGTCATTGTGGCCAATTGGGGAGTGAACCAGTGGATGGAACACTTCTCTCTCTCCCTCTCACTGTCTGTAACTCTACCTCTCAAATAATAAAATCTTTACCAAAAAAAGTAGACTTTCCAGGCTCCACCCGGCTCAGGGCTCTGGGGCTGTTTCTCTGCGAGTCTCTGGGCTCTGTTCCCGGTTGATTCCCCAGTGATCAATAGGGCTCTTGGAGCTCTGGGCACGAATCAATCAAAGCAGCCAAAGACAGAGGCTGCTTCCCTCATGCCTTGCCTCTGGAGGACCCTTCCCTACGAGCCCTGCAGACTTCCCCAGCGCCCCAGGGATTAGGACCAGGGCAAGGGCAGTGTCACCACTGTGCCGGGGGCACAGAGGTCAAGCCTGGTGCTTTCAGCTTGCGGGGAGGAAGGGGCCCCTGCTGCTCTGATACAGAGGAAGAGCTGCTGTGCTGGAGCCAGGTGGGGTGGACCTGGAGACAGCCCGGCTGTCCGTGCGGTGGGGTCAATAGGGGCCCGACTTAGAGGCCCTCCTCTGTAGTCAGAGCAGGATGAGTCCTCCTCTAAGGACAAGAGGACGGGGGCAGTGAGGGGGTAGTGGAGGTTGCAGTAGGGCAGATGGAGGGGAGATGTTTGGGGCAAAGGGTCCTATTGCCAGGCAGCTTTGAGTGCCACATGAAGGCTGGGTGGGGGAAGGGGGTGTTTATCCTGCAGCGCCAAGCAGCACTTCCGTGTTGGGGTGACCCAGAGTCAGGCCCTAGGGAGAGGAAAGGGCCAGGGTGGGAAAGTAGGCGGCTCCTGGGAGAGCACGGTGGCAGCCTTGGGTCGTGTTGTTCAGGTGAACGTGAAGCTGAATGCAGTCAGGAGGGAAGGAAGGATTGAGACACGGTCCTGGGAGCTGGATGCTGGAGCCCAGGAGTGCAGCCCAGGAGTGCAGCCCCCTGGTCGTGGACAGTCTGGGGGCCATGGTTGTGGGTGGTGGATATGGGCTGAGGAGATAGGAGAATTAATGGGGAGACGACAAAGGGATGAGAGACACCAAGAGGAGGCAGCTCTGCTCTGGCTGCTGGAGCTCCCAGAGGGTCAGGCGCACCCCCTACCCCCAGGTTATTTTATGAGCCAAGACACAAAAAGGAAAGTGTGGCTCAGGGGCCCTTTTTCAGGTATTACGCGTGCTGACAGAGCCCTCTTCCTGAGGTGTGCAGGGCAGAGGAGGGTGCTGCACACGCCCCCTTCTTCATAGACTGAGAAAGCCAGGAGCTGCCGAGCAGGGCCTTCCACGCAGCGGGTTCCCTGGCAGGAGCAAGGGTGGCCCCATCTGCACACGCACATCCATACACACCCTCACCTCTCACACACGCCCACCCACACCCGCAGCACAGGGCCCTCTCCTCCTCCCTCTGCCCTTCCCTGTGGCGTTCGAGCATCACTCCTGCTGGTCCCAGCTCTGCTTCCACTTCATCCGGCCCCCTTCCCTTCCACTTCCCTTCTCAACGGAATGAGGGGGCGGATTCCGGGACGGGACAGGGAGGAGGACCAGGATTGACAGGCAGTGGCTTAAGGAGCCCTCTCCAATGGCAGGAACTAGACTGTGTCTGCCTTGTTTTGTGTGGGTGGCCACACACAGGACACATGCATAGGAACGGGGACTCCGCTCTGGATCGTGGTGGGTGTTCCCTGGATTTCATAGACCCCCAACCACTCATGATCCTCCATCTCTTGAGGAAAGATTCCCAGCCAAGATAGATGCACCTGTTCAACTCTGATTACAGTGGCTGATCCACTGATAGCAAGAATATTTTAACTTCTTTAAAATTGCCTTTGGACAAATGAAGTTGCCATCATGCCTCATTGGGCCAGAGAGTTATTAGCTTGTACCTGTAAAAATCCTGCCAGGCTACTTGTTACAGCCCTCACAGCTGACGCTGTGCTCATGGGAGCTCAGGCCACTGTGCACTGGCAGACCTCACCGTGAACCTCCTCTGAGCAGTTTCTCGTCAAAGCGGGCACCTGCGATCTGCGCCTGCTTCTCCAGCACCAGTTGGCGTCCAGTGGCCTTTTCTTCACCACGAGGCATCAGTGTGTCAAGTCAGGAAGAATTTCTTTGCCCTTCTGGCAAAGCACATCTGTGGTTGGCATTAGAGTATGTGTGTGTGTGAGCGTGATGTATTTTTTAAAGACTTATTTATTTGAGAGAGAGAGTTACAGAGAGAGGGAGAGACAGAGGGAAAGGTCTTCCATCTGCTGGTTCACTCCACAAATGGCTGCAGCAGCTAGAGCTGGGCCTATCCAGAGCCAGGAGCCTCCTCTAGGTCTCCCACACAGGTGCAGGGCCCAAGCATTTGTGCTATCTTCTACTGCTTTCCCAGGCCGCAGCAGAGAGCAGGATTAGAAGAGGAGCAGCCGGGATACGAACCAGTGTCTATATGGGATGCCAGCACTGCAGGCAGAAGCTTAGCCCACTGCGCCACAGCGCCACCTCCATGATATAGTTTAAAAGACAAACTCCCGACAAAGTCTGTAAGCTTTTTGGAATGACAGCCAATTCAAATTCATGACGAAGCAAATTTTATCCATCAGAAATATGCGTGTAGAGCTGTCAGTTGCTGAGACAGCCAGATGGGGTGTTGTAAAGAACACTCGGCTTGGCTTCAAAGCACGGAGTCTGGGTTCCAGATCCACACATTTTGGCTGTGGCCGTTGGCCTGATATCTCTGAGTTTTGCACTTTTTTGCCTTTCCAAAATAAAAATTAGCATTGTCCTGCCAACTAGATGCATGAGCAAGCATGCATGTGTGGAAACGACTAAGCACCAGCAGATACCGTGTGAATGTCCAGGTGCAGCTTCTGGTGGTGGTTGCTGGTTACAGGACCCGGCGCCTCTGGCCTTGCCCTCCCTGGAGCTGAGAAAGTCTTCCAAACAAAAGTGCGCAGCTCGCTCCGCCTCCTGCAGCAAAGCACTCATTGCTTCTGGCCCGGAGGGCTCGCGGTGCTGCCCAAGCTTCCAAATGCTCCCTGGCTTGGACAGAGAAGCTGCAGGTGGTGAGAGGCGGGGGAGGGCCAGGGCACGTCCTGTGTCCCCCCGGGAGAGAAGCGCGTGTAACTGTGCTGCCTTGGTTTCTTCCAGGGGCAGCAGCATGAAAGAAGGCATGTCGAGTAACAGCACGACCAGCATCTCCCAAGCCAGGAAGGCGGTGGAGCAGCTGAAGATGGAGGCCTGCATGGACAGGGTGAAGGTAAGTTTGCACAGCCAGCCTGCTCGTCCACCCCAAACACAGAGCCACACAGCCGAGCTGCCGCAGAGCAGCCCTGGGAGAGTTAGCCCCGGCCTTGACTGGGCAGCGGTAACATTTACAAACGAGCGCTTGCCTCCGAGTCCCGAGTGTGCCCAAGGATTCAAATAATGCAAAACACACAGTGTGCCGGACCTGACTTCCAGAAGGAGTCGCCAAAAATAGACTCCTATTCAGCTCAGCTCTACCTAGCTCTGTTGTCATGCCAGTAAGTGAGAAAGTTTAGCGCGTTGTTTAGCTGTGAGTTTAACAAGGAGGTCAATCTGGTTTTTGGCTGGGACCAGGGCCACTGGGTGAGACAGGGCACCGTTGGGAGTGAGACACTGAACCATGCCTGCGTTTGTCCAACCCCCTTTCGGGGAAAGTGGAGAAAGGTGCCAGCTGCTCCCCCATGTTCATTTCTCTGCCAAGTGCGGGCCTCTTCGCGCTGGATGAGCGGAAGCGAGGTGGAGCCACCGTTTCTGCAGGTGCCGTTCAGAGGTGAGTGCCAGGCCAGGCCAAGCAGGTGGTTCTGAAAGGCACCTGGGGCTTCTTGAGGAAGGAACTCATGAGGAATTTGACCTGGGAAAGTTCAAGGCCACTGTGTTGGTGGTCTTTGGGGACACAAACCCAGGTGTCTCACTCGGGCAGCAAGCAACTCCTAAAGCCTTCTGGTGGCAGAACCAGCAGTGCCTCCGTGAGGCTCCAGCACCAGCAAGTGGAGAATGGCCAGATCGCACGGGCTCCCCTGCTGAAAGGATAGTTGCTCTTTTCCTTGGGACTTTGGGGTACGAGCTGTCCAAGGAGACAGACAACACTGAAGTGAGCATCTGGTGGCTTCCTGAGGACGGTAGTGGCCCTGAGGAGCCACCTTTGTGGCATAGCTGTACAGTCACACTATGTTTTATTTTTACCTGCCTTACCTTGAAATCTTTAAATGTGTGGCTGAAATACGTAAAACATAACTTGCCACTGTAACCACTTCCGATGTATGGTTCAGTAGTACTTGGTACATTCACAATATTATGCAGCTCTCGGGTGGATCGCTCATGTTCCCAAACAGAAACCTAAACCACAGCCCCTTCCTGCCCCCTGCCCCAGCTGCTGGCCACTGTCATCCTTCTGTGTCTATGAATTTGACTATGGTAACACTGCGTGTCTGTGGAGTCCTACAGTATTTGTCCTTTGTGACTGCATATTATACTTAGGGTAGTGTCCTTAAGGTTCATGGGAGTTACAACATGTATTCAGAATTTTCTTTCCTTGGTGGATATATGACAATTCGTCTGTCCAGTCATCTGTCAGTGGACTCGGGTTGTTGCCACCTTTTGAGCGCCATGAGAAAGGTGGCACATGTTGTGAACGTGGGTACACAGGTGTTAGTGGGGATGGCTGGAATAAAGGTCCCTATCTGCCCCTAAGCAAAGAATGTCAGAAGACCAGTGTTGTGGTATAGTGGGTGAAGCTGCTGCCTGCGACACTGGCATCTCATATGGGCACTGGTTCGCGTCCTGGCTACTCCACTTCTGGTCCAGCTCCCTAATGATGGCCTGGATAAAGCAGCAGAGCATGGCCCAAGTACTTAGGACCCTGATACCTATGTGGGAGACCCAGATGAAGCTCCTGGCTTCAGCCTGGCTCAGCCATGGCCATTGTGGCCACTTGGGGAGTGAACCAGCAGATGGAAGATATATTCTCTCTCATTCTCTCTCTCTCTCTCTCTCTTTCTCTCTTTCTCTCTTTCTCTCAAATAAATATTTTAAAAAAAAAAAAGGATTTCAGATATGAGACAGTAGCATAGAGCAAGGAAGCAAAGTTTAATGAGGAGGTACATTGACAGGCTGGATGGACAGCTCATCAGAAGAAAGTGAGAGTGCCCGGTCTGTTCAGACTGAGGTTTATAGCGGTCCGAGGTCTGCTGCTTCACACTGTTTCTCCTTCCCCTCCCTCTTCTCCTGGGATGTTGCTGGTTGGAGGACTTTCTGGGTATGAAATTCCTCCCGAGGTTTTATTGCCCAGTGTCTTTGGCTTTGGCCAGGAAGATTCTCCTGGGATGTCTCCAGGCAGGAAGGCTGGGACCACCTCAGAGTTACCTGGACATGGGTGTGCAAGCACTGGGCTGCTTCTAAGGCTGCAGACTTCTTGTTTTTTTCCTTTTCCTCTGTCTCACACACAGGCTAGTGTCTACGTTTCTCCCTAACACAAGTATCCATTTGATTCCTTGCTTTCAGTTATTATGAATAGGTTCCCAGACATGGAATTTCTAGACCACAGAGGAGTTACATTGTGCATTTTGAGGAATGGTCAGACTGTTTCCATACAAGTTTCATCACTGGGCATCTCTACCAGCAGTACCCAAATGTTCTGGTTTCTCCACATTCTGACCAACACTTGGTATTTTCTGGTTTTGGTTTTTATTTTTTTAATGTATTTATTTTAACAGAAAGATAAAAATTACATATATTTATGACATACTACAACATGTTCTTTGGTATATTTAATGCTGTTTTGATATATTTGTACATTGTGGAATGGCTAAAAAAGCTATTTTACTTAGGCATGGCCTCACATACTAATCATTTTTTTATAATGAGCATACTTTAAATCTGTTATCTTAGCAATTTTCAAATATACAACATGCTGATATTACTTGTAGTCACCTTGATGTACTTCTTCCTTGTCAAAATGAAAAATGAAATTTTGTATCAAATATCCCAATTTCCCCACCTCCAGCTTCTGGTAACCAGATTTTCACACTGTTCTATGAGGTCATCTTTTTCACATTAAGTGTATAAGTGAGGTGTAAGGCATATATCTTTATCTGTGTTTATCTTTATTTATCTTACTGCTTCATTCACTTAACAACATGATGTTCTCCAGGTTCATTCATATTGTCTCAGTCAACAGGATTTTGTTAATTAATACTCCATTGTGTATGTTTACAGTGTTTTCTTTATCCATTCATCTGTTGATATTAACTGGAACAAAATTCATTCCCAGCTGCCCAGTACTGGCAGTCCAGATATACAGAGAGGCTGTATATCTGGAGAGGGGGATTCTGTTGTCTGTAGTCCTGAATGTTGGCTTAGCCCCACACTTTGCAAGTTAACAAAAGTGCTTTGTAAAAGAGAAAATGGGTGTTGGGGGAAGTGGTCTGGCAAGTTTCTGGTGGGACTATTGGGGGCTGCTGTTTGGCCATCTCTGTGTAGCTCCAAGATTAACAATTAGCTTTTGTTAATTAGAAGGTGAAAAGAAGATGAAGATCTTTTTTTTTTTTTTTTTGCAATTGCAAGTGTGTGGCTTTCCCAAGGGAAAGTAAAGCGATAAAAGGAAGGGCAGTGTGTTACGTTGATGGACACCTAGGTTCATTCTGTACCTTGGCTCTTGTGAGTGCAGATACTCCTTGAGCATTCTGACTTTAATTCCCATTGAGAGTACCCAGTGGTAGCATTGCCAGAGTGTAGGCTACTTCTATTTTTAATTTTTGAGGCATTTCCATACTGTTTTCCAAAATGGCGACTGACCTGTATTCCCCCCAACAGAGCAAGGGTTCCCTTTCTCCATAACCTAGCCCACATTTGCTGCCTCTCATCTTTTTTTTTTTTAACTTTTATTTAGAATATAAATTTCTAAGGTACAACTTATGGATTACAATGGCTTCCCCTCCATACTCCCCCCGCCCCCCCGTAACCCTCCCCCCTTACCCGCTCCCTCTCCCCTTTCATTCACATCCAGATTCATTTTCAATTCTCTTTGTATACAGGAGATCAGTTTAGTATGTGTTAAGTAAAGATTTCAACAGTTTGCCCTCACATAGCAACACAAAGTGAAATATACTATTTGAGTACTCATTATAGCATTGAATCACAATGTACAGCCTACATGATATTTCTTTTTAAATTCATTAATCTTTTATGCAATTTCCAATTTAACACTGATTTTTTTTCATTTTCGATGATCTTTATATACAGAAGATCGATTCAGTATATAGTAAGTAAAGATTTCATCAGTTTGTACCCACACAGAAACACAAGGTGTAAAAATACTGTTTCAGTACTAGTTATAGCATTACTTCACATTGGACAGCACATTAAGGACAGATCCCACATGGGACATAAGTACACAGTGACTTCTGTTGTTGATTTAACAATTTGACACTCATAATTGTTTATGGCGTTAGTAATCTCCCTAGGCTCTAGTTATGAGTTGCTGAGGCTATGGAAGCCTTTAGGGTTCGCCAACTTCGATCTTATTCCGACAGGGTCATAGTCAAAATGGAGGTCCTCTCCTTGGAGAAAGGCACCTCCTTCTTTGGTGGCCCCGTTCCTTCCATTGGGATCTCACTTGCAGAGATCTTTTATTTAGGTCTTCTTTTTTTTCCTTTCCAGAGTGTCTTGGCTTTCCATGCCTAAAATACTCTCATGGTCTCTTGAGCCAGATCTGAATGCCTTAAGGGCTGATTCTGAGGCCAGAGTGTTATTTAGGACATCTGCCATTCTATGAGTCTGCTGTGACTCCACTTCCCATGTTGGATCATTCTCTCCCTTTTTGGTTCTATCTGTTTGTACTAGCAGACACTAGTCTTGTTTGTGTGATCCCTTTGACTCTTAGACCTATCAGTGTGATCAATTGTGAACTGAAATTGATCACTTGGACCAGTGAGATGGCATTGGTACATGCCACCTTGATGGGATTGTATTGGGATCCCCTGGCATGTTTCTAACTCCATCATTTGGGGCAGGTCCGATTGAGCTTGCCCCAAATTGTACATATCCTTCCTTTCTTTTTCCCTCTCTCATAATTAACTGGGATCATCTTTTTGATGACAGCTATCCTAACAAGTGCGAGGGGATAGCTCGTTGTGGTTTCAATTTGCATTTCCCTTCTGATCAGTTGAGCCTGCTTTCCTAGTGAGTATGAAGTGTACACGTGGGGTCAACCTTGGCCATCCCTTGCTTCAGGGCACAAGGTGGCTTTGAGGGGAAAAAATCTGTTTGATGCGGGGAAGGAAGGGGAAGGGAAGGTGGGGGGTGTATTGATATCTGAGGGCCAAGGAGAGGCACGGACTTTCTGGGGGTGGATGTGGGGTCTCTGCAGAAGAGGAGGAAGCAAAGAGGGAGCCTGTGTGGTAAGTGATAGAGGGCAGCCCCGCAGAGGGAGGAGAGGAGCAGCTCATAGATTTCACTAAACTCAGTGACTGCACCGGAAGCGCCAGGTCCAGATTAAACACTGCGATGGATTTTCCAAGCAGGGAGAAAAGAGCCAGCCCCTGCTGGCCGCACTGTGGGAGTGCCAGCAAGGGAGGCACAAGCTGGAGAGGAACAGCTGGAGGCTCCCGGGACAAACTGTCACGGTGATGAGTCCCAGAGCGGAGTTCCAGGTGGGAGGATGGCAGATGGAGACCCACGAGGGCAGCCCGGTGAAACCTCAGGGAGCAGCCCAGCTGGCCTGGTGTGTAGCAGCCAAGCGTGGAACTCGCTGCCGGCCTTGGTAGTTTCACATGTTCGGGAGAACCAGGAGGAAGGAAGGAAAGGACAGCATTTGCTGCTCAGGAGAGAATGATGGGCACGTCTGTCACCAGGAGAGAAGGAGAGCAAAGGTAGCAAAGAGTAATAGTGCAAGCTTAGGGAGGTCCAGAAAAAGAGAGCCAGAAGACCCACTATCATCCCCATTTGCACTGGGCAACTATAGCCTTTTTTTTTTTTTTTTGGTAAGGGATAGAGAGGCTTTGCACCACATAGTCCACAGCGAAACTTCAAATCCATGCCAGGGGTCCGTGCCCTTCTTGTCCTCGTGCCTCCGTTCACTTCATGTTTATCAAGGACCTCCCCTTGCCTGCCTCCTGAGTCACTTCTCTCCTGCGACTCTTCTCCATCGCGCCCAATAGTGCATCCAAGCAACGCTCAGGTCAGCAGCTGAGCCCGTGTTAATGTTCTCCCTGTTGTCATCACACCTGTGTGGCCCTGCACAAGGATTGGGGGGGGGGCAGGTGGAAGGTGAATTCTAGAAACTGTTTTGGTCCTCAGAGAAAGAATGCATCGTAGCCTGTTCTAACCATTAGAAGCTCAAGCTATGTATAGTTTTATTGGGAAGGCACATATATGACCTTGATCACCAACAGACGGGCTTTGGTGAGCAGCTGAGGGAAGTCTGAGCCGACCAGAGCGTGAGAGGCACAGCTGGAGAAAACAGACCCCCAGGGCTGGCCTGTGCAGCCTGCAGAGCAGATGTGATCTGAGAGGGGTGGGTACAGATGCCCAGCAGGGCCAGGAGGCAAGCTCCCAAGCGTGCCTCCAAACCACCTCTGCATTTGGCACACCGCAGGGTGCACCGCCCCCTTCTCGTGCTGCAGAGGAAAGGAAAGCAGCTGACACTGAGCAGCTGGTCCCATGGCTGTTGACTTAGGAGGCTCCAGGGTGCCTTGAGCAAACCTAACTCTCAGCCAGGCAGGGACAGTGAAGCAATGGGTGGACAGGCCAGGGCAACTTAGCCAAAGTCAGTCTCAATGTCTCCCTTTCTCTCGTCCACCCTTATGGCCCATGGCTGATAAGTTTCGATGTGGTGGACTAACAAACTTGTCACAGGGCTGTGCTTGGGCAGAGGTGGATTTTGTAAGCACAAGCTTTATTTGGTGAATGTTGACAGATAAATCAGCCGTTGTTGGGCCTACCTTCTATTGACTACTAAAACAAAAATGAGGACAGAGAAGAAGAATTTCAGATAATGACTGCACTAAAAGTTAAAGCCCAAGAGATGCTGTGGAAGTGGTATTTCAAAGTTAGATGAGTGCTGAACGGAACTGACATCCAGGAAGAGAGACTGCATCCGGACAGAAATGATGCTTGTTCACAGTCCTCCACGAAAGTTAAGATGAATTTGGAGGACAGAAAAAGAGAAACAGCTTTTTGGAAAAAAGGAATGTTTCCATTTACTCTTTGATGTGGTGGTTTTGAAATTTGATTCTTAAAAAGAGAATGAAGGACCAAAAATTACTTAAGGCAGAAAATGCAATGGTACAAAGATTGCATTCACTGCTGTTCAAGATACTTCTTTTTTTTTAATTTAAGGAACACAAACTTCATGTATTTAATGTATACACATTTGAGAACGTAGTGATTCTTCCCCCCACCTCCCTCCCAATCATACTCCCACTCTTCTCCCTCTCCCTTTCTAATTCTTATTTTTTCACAAAGATAAACTTTCAGTTAATTTTATACTCATAAGATTAACCCTACACTAAGTAGAGAGTTCACCAGATAGTATGAAGAAAAAAGAAAACTAAAACAAGCAAACAAGAAAACATTGTTCCTTGACTGTCAAGACAAGGATTGTTCAAAATCCTCACACTTCAAGTCAGTTTCACTCCTATAGATTACCTTTTGGTGCTCTATTAGTCACCACAGATGAGAGTCCGTATGATATTTGGCTTTATGTGACTGGCTTATTTCACTAAGTATAATGGTTTCCATTGTATCCATTTTGTTGCAAAAGACAGGATTTCGGATTAGGGCAAGATGGCGGAATAGGAAAGGAGCACACCGATAGTCCAGGGAGAGACAGTTTAATAAAAGTGGAGATACTGC
Source organism: Sylvilagus floridanus (assembly GCA_949820135.1). Classification (NCBI taxonomy): domain Eukaryota; kingdom Metazoa; phylum Chordata; class Mammalia; order Lagomorpha; family Leporidae; genus Sylvilagus; species Sylvilagus floridanus. The sequence goes on from OX463240.1 coordinate 50,443,139, forward strand.
AGGTTCAAGGAAGAGTAGGGGAAGAAACAGCAGAGGAAACTCTTCCAGAACTAGTGATTCACAGTGGACCTTTGAGGAGAGCATGGGAGCCCGCAGTTCGGGACACCAGCGGCAGACTCAACGCACCAGCGCTGGAACGCGAGGTGAGCCGATCCTCAATAGCCCGAGACACCAGCAGGGAAGCGGCAAGAGGAGACTAGAGCAAACAAGGCTTGAAACCCTGTGGGGAAAAGTTCACCAGGCTAACTAGAAGAGAGATAGAAAGAAAAAAGTGACCGATACGGACACGGGTTTCTCTCTCTCTGCCCACCTCTCAAAGGTGAGTAAGACAAAGAGCAGGCGCCATTTTGGACATACGTCATAAGCAGGGCGACCTCAGGTCTGCACCGGCACTGAGCCTAGCAGAAAAACCTGACTCTGGGCGTGGGGGTGAAATAACAGGAGATTAGAACCTAATGAATGTGTGGTGCTAATGAACTGAGACTGTGAAAAAAGAGACTGTGGGGGAGAGAACTCACGGAATTCACCACGTGAGTACTCTCCAGAGACGCTACAGTTCGGTAGCCTTGGTAGCCCAGTGGTGAGACTGCAGGAGAATTTGAACCCACACTGAAGGCTGCAGAGATTCCCTCTGTGGTCCTTGAGAAAGAGCTTCCAATCTCTGGCTCCTGTGGGTATATCATTTGCCTGCTAACCACCCCCAATTCCATTCAGCTGTGTGGAATTACTTCCCTTTTGAATCAAAAATAAAGAAACAGAGAGAGATTTACCACACCTAACCTGGGAGTGTCACCTTTGGCACACCCTCAACCCTGAGGAACCAAACAGAGCTATCAGGCCACACCCATCTCAAGCCTCTAAGGCTCCATTGAAAGCAGACAGTCCACTTATCTAGAGTCATAGTATAACAAGAAAAAAACACCACAGTGAAGAAACCAATATGCCAAACAACAAATGCAAAAACCAAGGTAACAAGAACAAGGAAGACACTATGACACCCCCAAATGAAAAAGACACCCCAATTCAAGATTACGAAGATGATGAGATAGAAGAAATGCAAGAAGCAGATCTCAAAAAATTGATAAGAACACTAAGAAGTACTCAAAAACAAATTCTTGAACTACAGAAATCCTTAATGGACAAGGTAGAAAATCTCTCTCGTGAAAATGAAATATTAAGGAGGAATCAAGCTGAAATGAAACAACTAGTAGAACATGAAACTGTGATAGTGACGAGAAATCATAATGAAGTGAAGAATTCAATAGATCAAATGAAAAACACATTAGAGAGCCTTACAAACAGAATGGGTGAGGCAGAAGAGAGAATATCGGACTTAGAAGACAGAGCACAGAAAAATATACAGTCAAACCAAAGAAAAGAAGAGGAAATTAGAAATCTAAAAAATATTGTTGGGAATCTACAGGATACTATTAAAAAACCCAACATTCGAGTTCTAGGAGTTCCTGAAGGCATGGAGAGGGAGAAAGGATTAGAATGCCTTTTTAGTGAGATAATAGCAGAAAATTTCCCAGTTTTGGAGAAGGACAGAGACATCCTAGTACAGGAAGCTCATAGAACCCCCAATAAACATGACCAAAAGAGATCCTCATCACGACACATTGTAATTAAACTCACCACAGTGAAACAGAAAGAAAAGATCCTAAAATATGCAAGAGAGAAACATCATATTACTCTCAGAGGATCTCCAATTAGACTCACGGCAGACTTCTCATCAGAAACCCTACAAGCTAGAAGGGAATGGCGAGACATAGCCCAGGTACTAAGAGAGAAAAACTGCCAGCCCAGAATATTATATCCTGCAAAGCTCTCATTTGTGAATGAAGGTGAAATAAAGACCTTTCACTGCAAAAAGAAATTGAAAGAATTTGTTGCCACTCATCCAGCCCTGCAAAAGATGCTTAAAGATGTGTTACACACAGAAACACAGAAACACAGCCATCAACATGAAAGTAGGTAAACGAAGGGAACCTCACAGCAAAAGATCACAGGGAATTCAAAGCATACATTTGGATAAAGAAATTATGGGACATGTACTCTATAGAATACTATACAGCAGTCAAAAACAATGAAATCCGGTCATTTGCAACAAGATGGAGGAATCTGGAAAACATCATTCTGAGTGAATTAAGCCAGTCCCAAAGGGACAAATATCATATGTTCTCCCTGATCAGTGACAACTAATTGAGCACCAAAGGTGAAAGCTATTGAAGTGAAATGGACACTATGAGAAACAGTAACTTGATCAGCTCTTGTGCTGACTGTTGTTGTACAATGTAATACTTTATCCATTTTAGTTTTTTTTTTATTCTAGTAATATTGGTTGAACTCTGTAATTAACAAACAATTATTCTTAGGTGTTTAAATTTTAACTGAAAAGTGATCCCTGTGAAATACAGGAGTGGGAATAAGAGAGGGAGGAGATGTACAATTTGGGACATGCTCAATCAGTCGTACCCCAAATGATGGAGTTAGAATTGTGCCAGGGGATTCCAATACAATCCCATCAGGGTGGCATGTACCAAGGCCATCTCACTAGTCCAAGAGATCAATTTCAGTTCACAATTGATCACACTGATAGGTCTAAGAGTCAAAGGGATCACACAAACAAGACTAGTGTCTGCTAATACTAACTGATAGAATCAAAAAGGGAGAGAATGATCCAACATGGGAAGCGAGATACACAGCAGACTCATAGAATGGCAGATGTCCTAAATAGCACTCTGGCCTCAGAATCAGCCCTTAAGGCATTCAGATCTGGCTCAAGAGCCCATGAGAATATTCTAGGCATGGAAAGCCAAGACACTGTGGCAAAAAAAAGACCTAAATGAAAGATCGCTGTGAGTGAGATCCCAGTGGAACGAATGGGGCCATCAAAGAAGGAGGTACCTTTCTCTGAAGGGAGGAGAGAACCTCCACTTTGACTATGACCCTGTTGGAATAAGATTGAAGTTAGCAAACCCTAAAGGCTTCCATAGCCTCGGCAACTCATGACTAGAGCCTAGGGAGATTACTGACGCCATAAACAAGAGTGTCAAATTGTTAAATCAACTTCAGGAGTCACTGTGTACTTACGTCTCATGTGGGATCTGTCCTTAATGTGTTGTCCAATGTGAAGTAATGCTATAACTAGCACTGAAACAGTATTTTTACACTTTGTGTTTCTGTGTGGGTGCAAACTGATGAAATCTTTACTTAGTATATACTGAATCAATCTTCTGTATATAAATATAATTAAAAATGAAAAAAAATCTTGGTGTTAAATTGGAAATTGCATAGAAAATTAATCAATTTTAAAAAAATATATCATGTAGAATCTCTGTCCTTAATGTGCTATACATTGTGAATTAATACTATAACTAGTACTCCAACAGTATTTTTCACTTTGTGTTGCTATGTGAGGGCAAACTGTTGAAATCTTTACTTAATATATACTAAACTGATCTTCTGTATATAAAGAGAATTGAAAATGAATCTTGATGTGAAGCAAGGGGAGAGGGAGTGGGAAAGGGGAGGGTTGCGGGTGGGAGGGAAGTTATGGGGGTGGGGGGAGCCATTGTAATCTATAAGCTGTATTTTGGAAATTTATATTCATTAAATAAAAGCATTATAAAAAAATTAAAAAAAAAAGACAGGATTTTCTTTTTCTACTGCTGGGTGGTATTCCATAGTGTATATATACACCATAATTTCTTTATTCAGTCTTCACTTGATGGACATCTGTGTTGATTCCATATCTTTGCTATTGTAAATTGAGCTGAAATGAACATGGGGGTACAGATTACTCTTTAATATGTTGATTTCATTTTCTTTGGATAAATTGCTAGGAGTGGGATGGCTGGGTTTGCGGTAGGTCTATATTCAGCTTTCTGAGATATCTCCATACTGCCTTCCACAGTGGCTATACCAGTTTACATTCCCACCAGTAGTGGATTAGGGTACCTTTTCCCCACATCTTCACCAGCATTTGTTGTTTGTTGATTTCTGTATGAAGGCCATTCTAACTGGGATGAGTTGAAACCTCATTGGGGTTTTTATTTGCATTTCCCTGATGGCTAGTGACCCTGTACACTTTTTTCATGTGTCTGTTGGCCATTTAAATTTCTTCTCTTGAAAAATGTCTGTTCAGGTCCTTTGCCCATTTCTTGACTAGGTGTTTGTTTTGTTGTTTTGAGTTTATTGCACGCTCTATATAGTCTGGTTATTAACCCTTTATTAGTTGCATAGTTTGCAGATGTTTTCTCCTATCAGTTGCCTCTTCACTTTGCAGAATGTTTCTTTTATAATGCAGAAGCATCCCAGTTTGATATAATCCCATTTGTCAGTTTTGGCTTTGATTGCCTGTGTTTCTGGGGTCTTTTCCAAGAAGTCTTTGCCTATGCCAGTGTCTTATAGAGTTTCTCCATTGTTCTCTAGTAAATTGATGGTATCATGTCGTAGATTTTTGAGTGGACTTCTGTGTAAGGTGTAAGGTAGAGGTCGACTTCATACTTCTGCATGCGGAGATCCAGGTTTCTGAGAACCATTTGTTGAAGAGACTGTCCTTGCTCCAGGGATTGATTTAGCTCCTTTGTCAAAAATAAGTTGGTTGTAGATGCGTGGGTTGATTTCTGGAGTTTCTAGTCTGTTCGATTGGTCTATCCATCTGTTTTTGTACCAGTACCAGATTGTTTTGATTATAACTGCCCTGTAGTATGTCTTAAGATCTGGTATTGTGATGCCTCCATCTTTTTTTGTTGTTATATAGGATTTCTTTAGCTATTTAAGATCTCCTATGTTTCCATATGAATTAAAACATCATTTTTCATTTTTTCTAGATCTGAGGAGAATGTTGTTTGGTATTTTGATTTGGATTGCATTGAATCTATAAATTGCTTTTGGTAGTATGGACATTTTGATGATATTGATTCTTTCAATTCATGAACATGGAAGGTTTTCCCACGTTTTTAGACCCTCTTCTATTTATTTCTTTAATGTTTTTAATTTTCATTGTAGAGATATTTGATGTTCTTGGTTAAGTTTATTCCAAGGTATTTAAATATTTTTTGTAGCTGTTGTGAAAGGGATTGATCTTAGAAGTTCTTTCTCAGCCATGGCATTGTCTGTGTACACAAAAGCTATTGATTTTTGCGTATTGATTTTATATCTTGCCACTTTACCAAAGTTTACCAAGTTGGATGAGGTAACTCTCCTATGGTTAACAGGATGGAGAGGAGTGGTCACCTCTGTTGGCATGACGGTCCCCTCTGCTATGAGCTGCTCTGCTCAGCCAAGGAGCTCTGAGAGTGTGCAGCAGCTCTCAGTGATTGCCCAGAAACCAGCTACACCTGCCTTCCCTTGTGCAGTCACAGTGTTTTCTCAGTCTCAGCACCCAGGGCTCTCACAGTCAAGGAGTACGAGAGGGACCCCTCTGCCCCACTAGCCCTTCCTGTCTGCAGGGAGACTGAAGTGTTTCCAGAGCTGCTGCCCAAGCATGTCCCACCCTGCCCTGCTGGGTCAAGCCCAATCCTCCCAGCCAGACTCAAAGGCAGGGGGAATGGGGGTTTTTCCTCTCTAGTAAACGCTCTGGATCACAGGTGCACACAATACCCACCGGCCACAGCCCCACTTGTTTCACAGTTGTGCTGGGCACATAGGAGACTCCCACAGGCAGCACTTCCCTTCCACAGAGGTGCCGCCCCCTCCCCACCTGTTGTGCAGCTGGTGAGGTAGAGACCTCCCTGCCAGTTGCTCTTGGACTGCTGTGGTTGCCCCTGCTTGCTAGGTGGAGGATGTCCCCAGAAATTGCTGGGTGCACGCACAATAGCTGGAGCAGCTGCTCCAGGTTATGTCCAAACATGGTGCCCTCCCACCACTGGCCTCGTGTCACTGTTGTGGGGGAGGAAGGGGAGAGAGAGACACACTGCTTCTTTCCCCCACCCCCACCACCCCAAAGGATCTGGGCCGGACTCAAAAACAGTACAGTCCACGAGGCTGTCCCTCCAGCTGGATCAATAGTGGTGTGGGCCTGTGCAGTCTGACTTCAGCTGGTCTGCCAGGGCAGGCGATTTTTTCGGATCCAAGCTACTGGGTCCTTTATTGTTTCCTTGCTCGTTGCAGTGTGTCTGCACCTTCCACACAGGTCTGGGCCATTTCTGCTGCTTTCCCGGGACCTCCCACTGCAGTTCACCCTGCAGCTTTGCCCTGAGAGTGGATTTCATCCACTGTTTTTTCTACTGATTTTCGCTTATCCTAAATCAGACCGCCCTGTCACTATTCCACCGTCGTGGAACCCTCAAGATATTTCTAAAATATATCCTACTTTCTGTTCAGAATTTTTTTTCAAGTCATAAACATAGAATATATGAGATACCTGAGCGGGCATAAGTCCCTCAAAGAGAGGCAGAACATCTAGTGACTGAAGTGAGAATGTGAGAACAGTATCGTTATCTGGGAGCTTTGATTCTTGTTCAGAAACTAGTATCTCTGTTCATAAGAGTGGTGCCGGAACAGATGTTTGACCTGGCAGTTATGTTAATACACGTGTTAAAATGCCCACTTTCCGTGTAAGAGTGCCTGGGTTTAATTCCCAGCTCCACTCCCAATTCCAGCTTCCTGCCAGTGCACACCCTGGGAGCCAGCAGTGAGAGCTCAAGTAGTTGGATCCCTGCTACTCACGTCGGAAACCTGGAATGAGTTTTCAACTCCTGGCTTCCATCTAGCCCAGCCCTAGCTGTTGTGGGCATTTGGGGAGTGAACCAGCAGATGGAAACTAACTAACTAACTAACTAACTAACTCTCTCTCAAATAAATAAATAAATAAATATTTTAAATAATATTCACCAAATTTTGTAAAAGGTTCACTTTCCATGAAATCTGTTTAAAAAGGTATTTGTTTGGGGCTGGCACTGTGGCACAGCGGATTAATGCCTTGGCCTGAAGCACCGGCATCCCATATGGGTGCCATTTCTAGTCCCGGCGGCTCCTCTTCCTATCCAGCTCTCTGCTATGGCCTGGGATAGTAGTGGAGGATGGCCCAAGTCCTTGGACCTCTGCACCCACACGGGAGACCCAGAGGAAGCTAATGGGTCCTGACTTCGGATCGGCACAGCTCCAGCCATTGCGCCCATCTGGGGAGTGAACCAGCGGATAGAAGACCTCTCTCTGTCTCTACCTCTCTCTGGAACCCTGTCTTTCAAATAAAATAAATAAATCTTGTTAAAAAAAAAAAAGGTACTTGTTCTTTGAAAAAATTTGGAAAATGCACATGACATATAAAGAAAGAAATTGAAATTATCTATAGCTACTATTTTTTGCCATGGTTTCATCTTCGCATGGTTTTTATATATTATAAAGTTGACATTGTAATGAATATTAATTGATTTTTGTAACCTGATTTGGCAATAAACAGTATATTTATCAGTAAATACTCTCTTAAAATGACATTTTATTAAAGTATCTGTTTTCTCCATCAACTGATGGACAATTACTTAGTCTCCTATGCTTAGACATTTCAGTTATTTACAATTTGGGATTTTTTTGAGATTTATGTATATATTTGAAAGCCATAGTTACAGAAAGGGATAGACAGGAGGAGAGAGAGCTTCCTTCTGCTGGTTCACCACTCAAATGACTGCAATGGCCAGCATTGGGCCAGGCCAAAGCCAGGATCCAGGAGATTAATCCGGGTCTCCCATGTGGGTGGTAGGGGCCAAAACACTTTGGTCATCTTCCACTGCTTCTCCCAGGCCATTAGCAGAGAACTGAATCAAAAATGGAACAGCCAGGACACGAACTGGCACCAATATGGGATGCCAGTGTCGCAGGCAGCAGCTGTACCCACTATGCCACAATATTGGCTCCTAGAATATTATTTTTAAGAAAGCATTGCAGCAAGCACACTGATAGATAAAATGTTCATGTCTGATGGTTACTTAGGATGAATTTATGGACACTTAAAATTACTTTGTCAAAGGGGTGTGTGTGTGTGTGTGTGTGTGTGAGAGAGTGAGAGAGAGAGAGAGAGAGAGATTATTGAAACAATATAAAATTTCCCTATGGAAAATGGTACTAATTTATATTCTTATCAACAACGTGTCTCTGTTTCCCCAGATTATTCCCCCAAACAGCATCGTTTATACCATAACAAATGTTTCCCAGAAACCTCTTATTTAAGGTATACAAACTTTATGCATTTCATAAATACAACTTTAGGAACATAGTGATTCTTCCTGCTCTACCCACACTTGTGCTCTTCTTCCTCTTCCTATTCTCATACTTATTTTTTTTACTAAGATCTGTTTTTTTCCCAGATTAGCCACGGCTCACTAGGCTAATCCTCCGCCTTGCAGCGCCAGCACACCAGGTTCTAGTCCCGGACGGGGCACCGGATTCTGTCCCGGTTGCCCCTCTTCCAGGCCAGCTCTCTGCTGTGGCCCAGGAGTGCAGTGGAGGATGGCCCAAGTGCTTGGGCCCTGCACCCCATGGGAGACCAGGAGAAGCACCTGGCTCCTGGCTTTGGATCTGCGCGCGCTATCCACGGCGGCCATTGGAGGGTGAACAACGGCAAAAAGGAAGACCTTTCTCTCTGTCTCTCTCTCTCTCGCTGTCCACTCTGCCTGTCAAAAAAAAAAAAAAATATATATATATATATATAAACTGCATACATTTCATAATTAGAACTTTAAGAACGTGGTGGTGATTCTTCCCACCCTTCTTCTACCTCCCTCTCCTATTCCTATTCTTATTTTTTACTAAGATCTATTTTCAACTAACTTTATACTCGTGATTAACTCTTTGATAAGTAAAGAGTTCATTCAACAAATAATATGGGGAAAAGCTGTTCCTCAACAGTCGAGACAATGGCTGTTCAAAGTCATCGCTCTCAAGGTGTCCATTTCACTTCTATAGATGGTTTTTTAGGTGCTCTATTAGTTAGCACAGGTCAGGGAGAGTGTATGATTTTTGTTCCTTTGGGACTGGCTTATTTCACTAAGTATAATGTTTCCCAGTTTTGTCCATTTTGTTGCAAATGACAGGATTTCAGGTTTTTTTTAACTGCTGTGTAGTATTCCATGGTGTGCATATCCCATAATTTCTTTATTCCGTCTTCAGTTGACGGACATTTGCAGAGTTTCCCCAATGTTTTACTCTAGTAATTGGATGGTATCAAGTCATAGCTTTAGATCTTTGATCTGTTTTGAGTTGATTTTTGTGTAAGATGTAAGCTTAGGGTCTTGTTTCACACTTTGCACACAGAGATCCACCTTTCCCAGCACCAGTTGTTGAAGAGTCCTTTCTCCAGGGGTTTTTTTTTTTTTTTTTTTTTTTTTTTACAGGCAGAGTGGACAGTGAGAGAGAGAGACAGAGAGAAAGGTCTTCCTTTTGCCGTTGGTTCACCCTCCAATGGCTGCCGCAGCCAGCGCGCTGCGGCCGGCGCACTGCGCTCATCCGATGGCAGGAGCCAGGTGACAGGTGCTTTTTCCTGGTCTCCCCATGGGGTGCAGGGCCCAAGCACCTGGGCCATCCTCCACTGCACTCCTGGGCCACAGCAGAGGGCTGGCCTGGAAGAGGGGCAACCGGGACAGAATCTGGCGCCCCGACCGGGACTAGAACCCGGTGTGCCGGCGCCGCAAGGCGGAGGATTAGCCTGTTGAGCCACGGCGCCGGCCAGGGGTTGTTTTTTAACTCATTTGTCAAAGACTAGTTGGTTATAGCTGTGTGGATTAATTTTTGGGATTTCTATTCTGTTCCATTGATCTGCATGTCTATTTTTGTGCTAGTTTTGATCATAAGTGACTTGTAATATGTCTTGAAGTCTGGTATTGTGATGCCTTCAGCTTTGCTTTTGTTGTTTAAGATTGCTGTAATTATTTGGGGTCTCTTGTGCTTTCATATTAATTTAAGCATCATTTTTTTCTAAATCTGAAAAGAGCGTCCTGGGTATTTTGATTGGGATTGCATTAAATCTATAAATTGCTTTGAGTAGTATGGATATTTTGATGGTATTAATTCTTTCAATCCATGAACATGAAATATTTTTCCCCTTTTGTGTCTTCTATTTCTTACTGTAATGTTTTATAATTTTCATTGTAGAGATCTCTTACATCCTTGATTAAATTTATTCTAGCCCAAAACAAACAGATCAGTGAAATGAAGATCTGGTTTTTTGAAAAAATAAACAAAATTGATAAACTATTGGCCCAACTAACCAAAAAAAAAAAAAGTGGAAGAAGACCCAGATTAATAAAATTAGAGGTGAAAAGTTGTTACAACTTATACCACTGAAATAAAAAGAATCATTAGGCGTTGTTACAGGGGCTGGTGATGTGGGGTAACGAGTAAAGGCACTGCCTGCAGTGCCAACATCCCTTGTGGGTTCGAGTCCCAGCTGCTCCACTTTTGATCCAGCTCTCTGCTGTGGCCTGGGAAAGCAGTAAAATATTGCCTGAGTCCTTGAGCCCTTGCACCTGCGTGGGAGACCCAGAACTCCTGGCTCTTGACTTCAGATTGGCATAGCTCTGGCCATTGCAGCCATCCTGGGGAGTGAACCAGAGGATGCAAGTCAGTCAGTCAGTCAGTCTCCCCCTCCCTCCCTCCCTCCCCTTCTCTGTAACTCTGCCTTTCAAGTAAATAAATAAAATCTTTAAAAAACAACTTTACGCTAACAAATTGGAAAATCTAGAAGAAGTGGATATATTTCTGGACACATACAATTTACCAAAATCAAGGCATGAAAACATAAAAAATCTAAATAGACCAATAATCAAGATGGAAATTGGATCAGTAATAAAGACCTCCCAACAGTGAAAAACCCAGGACCAGATGGCTTCACTGCTGAATTCTAGCAAACTTTTAAAGAACTAATCCCAATTTTTAAACTATTCAAAACAGTTAAAAGGGAGGGAATCCTCCCAAACTCTTTCTATGAGGCCAGTGTCACCTTAATTCCAAAACCAGAAAAAGATACAACAAAAAGAAGAGCTCTGTAGACTGACATCCCTGATGAACACTGATGCAAAGATCTTCAACAAGGCACTAGCTATTTGAATCCAACACATCAAATAGATCATCCACCTGGACCAAGTGTGATTTATCCCAGGGGTGTAGATCATACACACATCAATAAGCATGATATGTCACTTTAACAAATTGACAAATGAAAACCACATGATTATCTCAGTAGATGCAGAGAAAGCATTTGATAAAATACAACATCCTTTCAAGATAAAAACCTTAAGCAAAATGGATATAGAAGGAACTTGCCTCAACAAAATCAAGGCAGTAAACGATAAACTCACCATGGTTATTCAATATAGTTCCACAAGTGTTAGCCAGAGCCATTAGGCAAGAAAAAGAAATCAAAGGGATACAAATTAGAAATTGTTTGCAGCTGACATGATTGTATATATAAGGAAACCAAAAGACTCCTCTAAGAGACTATGGGGAATTAAGAGAGAGTTTGGCAAAGTTGCAGGTTATAAAATCAACACACAAAAACCAATAGCCTTTGTAAACACAAACAATGTCATGGCTGAGAAAGAATTTATAAGATCAGTACCATTCATAACAGCTACAAAAGATTTAAATATGCCTATTAATAAGTGTTAAGTGGAAAAAACTAATATAGATTTAATTTGAAAAACAATATATTTTTCAATAGACACATACCTAAAACAAAATTACTCAGGCTGAAAGCAAAAGAATGGGCAAAACTATACCAGATATATACAGTATAAACAAGGTTTATATGTGGAAAACTACAGAAATAACTGATGAAAAAAATCAAAGCAGATTTAAATAAATGGAAAGATATTCCATGCTCGTGGATAGGAAGACTCAGTGCTGTTAAGATACTGGTTCTTGGCCGGCGCCGTGGCTCAACAGGCTAATCCTCCGCCTTGCGGCGCCGGCACACCGGGTTCTAGTCCCGGTCGGGGCGCCAGATTCTGTCCCGGTTGCCCCTCTTCCAGGCCAGCCCTCTGCTGTGGCCCAGGAGTGCAGTGGAGGATGGCCCAGGTGCTTGGGCCCTGCACCCCATGGGGAGACCAGGAAAAAGCACCTGTCACCTGGCTCCTGCCATCGGATGAGCGCGGTGCGCCGGCCGCAGCGCGCCGACCGCGGCAGCCATTGGAGGGTGAACCAACGGCAAAGGAAGACCTTTCTCTCTCTCTCTCACTGTCCACTCTGCCTGTCAAAAAAAAAAAAAAAAAAAGATACTGGTTCTTACCAACTTGTTCTATAGATTCAATGTAATCTCAATTAAAATCTTATCAAATTATTTTATGGATATTGACAAACTGATTCTAAAGTTTATATGAAAATGCAAAAGACCTAGAGTAGCCAGTAAAATACTAAAGAAAAACAAACTTGGAGGACTGATGTTACCTACTGCAAAAGTTGCTCGAAGGCTATAGTAATCAAGACAATGTGATATTGTTGAATTAATAGACATATATCAGTGAAACAGAAGAGCACAGAAATATACCTGAATGAACATAGTCAAATGATCTTTGACAAAGAAACAAAGGGAATCCAGTGGAGAGAAGATAATCTTTCTTTTTTTTAGTATAAAACCTGTCATTTAAAAAAAATATTTGAAAGTAAGAGTTACAGAGACAGGTAGAAACAGAGAGAGAGGTCTTCCATCAAATGGTTCACTCCCCAATTGGCCACAACAGCTGGAGCTGCGCCAGTCCAAAGCCAGGAGATTCTTCCAGGTCTCCCACATGGGTGCAGGGGCCCAAGGACTTGTGCCATCTTCCAGTGCTTTCCCAGGCCATAGCAGAGAGCTGGACTGGAAGTGGAGCAGCCAGGACTCAAATCAGCATCTATATGGGATGTTGGTGCTTTGGCCAGGGCATTAACCTGCTGTGCCACAGCACTGGCCCCAAAAAGATAGTCTTTCAACAAATACTACTGCAATAATGAGGCATCCATATATTTTATGAGAATCTAGACATAGTCCTTTCACATTTCACAAAAATTAACTCAAAATGAATAATAGACACAAATGTAAAGACAAAATTTTAAAATGTCTAAAAGATAATGCAAGAGAAAATCTAGGAGACCTTGGTTTTGTCAATGAGTTTTTTTACATACAACAGCAAAAGCATCATGACCCATGAAAGAAAAATTGATAACTTGATTAAAGTTAAACTTCTATGAAGGACACTGTGAAGGGAATAAAAAGACAAACCACAGCCTTGAGAAAATCTTTGTAAAATGCATATCTGATAAACAGCTTGTATCCAAAATATAGAAACTCAACAGTGAGGAAAAAACAATAAGGAGAAGAAACTTACCTTTAAGGGATGGGAAGAAATGAACAGATACCTCATAAAAGAATATGCGGCTGGTGGATAGCATAAGAAGAGATACCCCCAACACATATCACTAGAGATGTGCAGACTAAAACACCAGCATTCCCCTGCATATCCGTTAGAATAGCTAAAACTCAAAAACATTGACAACATCACATGCTGGTGAGGATGTGGGAGATCAGGGACTCAGTTCATTACTGACAAGAATGCTAAATGCTGTAACCATTCTGGAAGTTTCTTACAAAGCTAAGCATACTCTTACCATATGATCAAATCATGTAAAACATACACAAAGCAAAATATAAGGAAATGTCAGGAGATACAAATATGCTGGACCAACATTATTTGCTTTTTAATTAATATTTGCTTTTTTAAAAAGATTTATTTATTTTACTTGAAAGTCACAGTTACACAGAGAGAGAAGGAGAGGCGGGGGGGGGGGAGTCTTTCATCTGCTGGTTCACTCCCCCGATGCCTGTAACAGCCAGAGCTGTGCCAATCTGAAGCCAGGAGCCCGGAGATTCTTCCAGGTCTCTCACATGGGTGCAGGAGCCCAAGAACTTGGGCCATCTTCCACTGCTTTCCCAGGCCATGGCAGAGAGCTGGATCAGAAGTGGAGCAGCCGGGTCTCGAACAGGCTCCCATATGAGATTGCCAGTGCTGCAGGCAGCAGCTTTACTCACTACACCACAGCGTTGACCCCAACTTCTTTTTGAGTCTCATTGATCCACTAAGGGCGAGGAAATACCTAGACCTTGTCCACCTTTCCTCACATGTCCTCCTATTTTCCTTCATAAAATGAGAAGCACATAAATTATCCATAAAATAGAGTGAAATCTTTCTACAAGTAGTGTTCATGGAATACTTCAATATGTTTTTTTTTTTTTTAAGAGAAGTAAGCCTTTATTTCCTTGTTCCACAGATAAAGCTGGCTGAGCTGGTAGCTTTTTGGTGTTAAGTCAAAGAGACCAAATCCCATATCCTTGTCCTACCCCTCTGACTCTTTCTTGGCTGAGAGTGCAGCCGCAGCAGGAGGAGCATCAGTGGTGGAAGCAGGCACAAATGCGCATGGATCAGCCAAGAACGCATTGACATTTTCAGCAAGTGGGAAGGTGTGCTCAGTCTCCACAGACCAAGCCAGGATCTGCTTGTACCCATGGATGGTAGAATGGAATACCGATGGCAACAGTCAGATAAGCAGCCTGCAGACAGACACAGGCAGCACTGTGGGCACCCTCCAGAAAGCAGTGCGGAGTTTCCTCGGTGATGCCCAGCACTTAGGGACTGCAGATGCTGCCGTTTTCAAACACTGCTGGATGGTCAGCCCAGTGGGGACGGGGGAGATGTTCAGCGCATGCAGCATGTGGCTTCGCTGGCTCCCACTTTGTCTCCAGTCTTATCAGCTGCATATTGCTCAGGATTTCAGTGGTGCCCCTGGAGATTTTAGTGGCGATACCCAAAGCCTGGGAAAAGGAGGTCTTCTCACACCCCAGACCAGTGTTCTGAGCTGGCACAGTGATCTCACAGGGGGCAGTGGCACCAGCTGGAGCACCTTATTGGCCAGCAACATTTCCCTGATCTCAGTGAGGTCCTCCTTGTGAGCACAAAGCCCACATTTGCCTGGATATGTGGCAGCAGCTTCTCTAGGGCCGTGTTGTTTTCCAGATGCCCTTGATGGCCTTGTGCATCATCATGTTCTTACCATCAGCACCTCAGCCTTGCCTCGGAGGGACACACAGGTCTGCGATCTGCCTGGAGGCCACGCTGTCTGCTCCCGCCGTGGAACACTTTGGGTACTCACCTAGAAGTTGGGTGATCTTAAGCAAGTAGTTGGACTTCCAGGTCACCCTTTCTTCCTGGGCATCACGACAGTGCATCAGGGATTGCCATGCGAAGTTTAAAGATGATGCAACTCTCAAGAGGACACCTGGCAAGAGACAGTACATTCTTAAAGCTAGAAATTGTTAGGACCATGTCCTTTGACTGTAATGACATGCATTTAATGGTAGAAATACGTATTAGCATCAGGAACCTTTTAAAATGCTCTCTTAAACAATGGAATTGATTTTGACAATGCAAAAAATTTTTTTAAAAAAGTCATAAAAGAAGACTCGAGTAATAGTATACTTTGTTATTGAAAAAAGCATCAATTTTGTAAAAATATCTATTCTCTTTATGTATAAATTCAGTGTCATTAGAACTAAAATTCTATTTTGGTTCTTGGGAAAGCAAACAAAATTATTCTGAAGTTAAATTAGATGAAAAATCTCTGAGACTATCCTGGAAATTTGTTTATAAAACAAAAACATGACCTAAATGGTATGTTTGAGAAAGAGGATACATAGACTTTTCCTACCAGCTGTTAAAACATACTCAGAAATCATAATATTGAAAGCTTTCTGATACTCCTTTAGGAAAAGCTAGATGAGTGAAACAAGATAAGAAGTCCCCAAATATATTGGGAATTTGGATTATGATCCAGGTGGCATCTCAGATAAATGGAGAATGGATTTGGAAGTTTTAGTGCTTTAGAAAGTGATTAAGCTACATAGTTCACCAAATTTTACCCAAATAAATTTCAGATGGAGTCTCTTTGCTCAGGCTGTCAAAATAGCATACCATAAATTAGATGGGTTAAACATCAGAAATGTATTTTCTCACTGCTCTGGGGGCTGGAAGCCCAGGAGTCAGTAGGGTTCGGGTCTGCAGAGGCCCCTCTCCTTGGGTTACAGATAGCTGCCTTCTCACTGTGTCCTCTCATGGCCTTCTATGCCTTTAGGGAATGAAAGCCAGCTCTTTGGTGTCTTCCTCTTATACACACACTAGTCCTATTAAATTAGGAGCCCTCTCTTGTGACTGCATCCAGCCCTAATTACCGCCCTGAAGGCCTTGTCACACTGTGTTATGGCTTCAACTTATGTGTTTTGGGGGGACATGATACAGTCCATAACATAGATCCAATGAAACCATAAACGTCCTAGCAAAATAAGAGTGTTTTTGTGCTGTGAATTTGAGAAGGCCTTTCTAATCATATCATATGAACTAATCTATAGTTCGGGGCAGGTCTTGGCCTAATGGTTAAACTGGTTGGGACACGTGCATTGCATATCAGAATGACAGGGTTCGAATCCTAGCTCTTCTCCCTATTTCAGCTTCCTGCTAATGTGCACCCTGCAAGGTATCATGTGATACTTCAGGTTCTTGGGTTCCTGCCACCCTCATGGGAGAGCTGTATCAAGTGCCTAGCTTCTGGCTCTGGCCTGGCTCAATTCTGGACATGGAGGCATTTAGAAAGTGAAGCAGTGGGCTGGCGCCTCGGATCACTAGGCTAATCCTCCGCCTGCGGCGCCAGTACTCTAGGTTCTAGTCCCGGTTAGGGCGTGCCAGTTCTGTCCTGGTTGCTCCTCTTCCAGTCCAGCTCTCGCTGTGGCCCGGGAAGGCAGCGGAGGATGGCCCAAGTGCTTGGGCCCTATACTTGCATGGGAGACCAGGAGTAGGCACCTGGCTCCTGGCTTCGGATTGGCGCAGCGTGCCAGCCATAGCAGCCATTTAGGGGGTGAACCAATGGAAGGAAGACCTTTCTCTCTGTCTCTCTCTCTCACTGTCTAACTTTACCTGTCAACAAAAAAAAGTGGATCAGTGGAAGGGAGCTCTCACCGACTGTTGATCTCTGACTGACTGACTCTTGCCCTCTCTCTTTCTCTCTCTCTCTCTCTCTCTCTCTCAAATAAGTGATTTTAAAAAAAGAAAAATTCTGTTCATAAAGTAAAAGCCCTTACTGAATTTTGGAAAATTATATATGGTAACAATTCCCCAAAGTAAGGAAAAGAATTTGCTACCCAAATAACAAAGGATTAAAATCTTAGAACATAAGAAGCTGTGAAAAATCGGGGATTTTTTTTTTAAATGTAGTAAGCAGTCTGAAAAGGAGAAATGTGAATACTGAAGCATGCAGAAAGAGTTTCCTTTCATGAATAATACAAGAAATTTGATAAAAACAACACTGAAATCCAGATTCCGGATGTTTTCTCTCTCTGTGAAATCCAGTGTCGTCCATCAAGTGTGTGGTGAAGTCAGCAGTTGTTTTTGTGGTTGGCGTGGAAACTGGCACAGGCTTTCCAAAAGGAAATCGAGGATCTGTGGCTAAATATTTGCTGTGTGTGCCTTTTTTTTTTTTTTTTTTTTTTGAAAGAGTTACAGAGAGGCTGAGAGAGAAAGAGTTGTCTTCCATCCACTGGTTCACTCCCCAGATGGCCACAATGGCCGGAGCTGTGCCAATCTGAAACCAGGAGCCAAGAGCCTCTTCTGGGTCTTCCCACATGGGTACAGGAGCCCAAGGACTTGGGCCATCTTCCACTGCTCTCTCAGGCCATAGCAGAGAGCTGGATCCAAAGTGGAGCAGCCGGGACATGAACCGGCACCCATATGGGATGCTGGCACTGCAGGCAGCAGCTTTACCTGCTATGCCACAGCACTGGCCCCTATGTATGCTTTTTGAGCCACCATTGTCATTTCTAGAAGTTTACTCTGAAAACTACTGGGCTTCCCCAGTTTAAGATGAAGTTAAGATGCCCAGGAATGTTGAGGGTCAAAAGAACAATGTTTCTTTTTTCCTTCTCCCTTCCTCCCTCCCTCTCTCCCTCCCTCTCTCCTTCTCTCCCCACCCCTTTCCTTTCTTTCCAAAGGCAGTTAGAAAGAGAGAGGGGGAGAAAGATCTTCCATCCTGGGGTTCATTCTCCAAATGACTGCAATGACCAGGACTGAGCCATCCTGAAGCCAGGAGCCTGGTACCCCATCCGGGTCTCCCATGTGTTTGCAGGGGCCCAAGCACTTGAGTCCTCTTTTGCTGCTTTCCCAGGCACATTAGCAGAGAGCTGGATCAGAAGTGGAGCAGCCAGACTCTAACTAGTGCTCATAGAGGATGCTGGTGTCTCAGGAGATGGCTCAACCACAGCATTGGTCCCAAAAGAAAGTTTCTAAGAGAAAAGAAACATCAATGACATTTATGTCATTGACAGAGCCAGGAGTCTAGTGCAGGGGTTGTAGATTTTGCCCTTTTGATGTGTCCATTCTAAACCCTGTGTAGTGATACTTCCTGGCTCCAACTTAAGATAATTTCATGATTTAGATTTAACCCATTTCTTCCTTTTATTATTCCCTACAGGAACATCCTTAATTCTCACCTGGATCTTTAGAAATAAAGCAGCTTAGATGCTAACGTTCTACAGTCAAAATTAGAAATAAAGAGAGCGTGATCGGGCCGGTGCTGTGGCTCAACAGGCTAATCCTCCGCCTTGCAGCGCCGGCACACCAAGGTCTAGTCCCGGTCGGGGCACCGGATTCTGTCCCGGTTGCCCCTCTTCCAGGCCAGCTCTCTGCTGTGGCCCGGGAGTGCAGAGGAGGATGGCCCAAGTGCTTGAGCCCTGCACCTGCATGGGAGACCAGGAGAAGCACCTGGCACCTGGCTCCTGCCATTAGATGAGCGGGGTGCGCCGGCCGCAGCGCGCCAGCCGCGGCAGCCATTGGAGGGTGAACCAACGGCAAAGAAAGACCTTTCTCTCTGTCTCTCTTTCTCACTGTCCACTCTGCCTGTCAAAAAAAAAAAAAAGAGAGAGAGAGAGAGAGAGAGAGACAGCATTATCAGAATGTGTAGTTCTGGAACAGAGGCAGATAAAAGAAGAAAAACCTTTGAGTTGAAATCAAAGACCAGAATGGGGGAAGTAGAACAGGAAGGGGAAGGTTCATTTGGAGAACGAAAGGAGTTGTCACATTCACAGGGAAGCCTTCCAGTCCTCATCTGTTTCCTCAGATGTTCTCTGTCCTATCTTCACTCCACAAGAATCATGGAAATGTAGCCCCCTGTATGTGGAAGGGCACCCATTGCAGCAGCTAGCCGCAAGCCAGCAGGTGTTAGCTTCCGGTGTACAGGAATGAAAGCCGAGTGCCCTGAGTACGGCATCGTTGGGCTTGTTTCCTTTCACATAAAAGATTTATGCATTCATTTATTTATTTGAAAGAGTAACAGGAGACACGGAGAGCGTGTTTCTTGACTCAGCCCAGTGCCTTCTCTCTAGGAGATGCCAGTGCCCTTCTAGAAGCCCTGGAACTAGAACTTTACGTATTCGCCTTTCACTTCCAAGTCCCAGAAACCTGCTGAGGGGCTCACTAATTTCCATCTATAAATTTCTCTTGACTCAGTAAAATGGCTGAATTATGGCTTTCTTCATACAAAATTGGGAAATAATTGGCCAGGACATACACCGACCTGCTAAAAGTGTTATGAAGTCAAAGTCCAGGGTGGATCTGGGACAGTCATGCTGTGGACAAGCTAAGTGAGGGCTTCCCTGTTAGATGGCGAAAGCCATGGAATAATAGCTGTTGTGCAGGTGCAGTTGGTGATATTAAAACTCTCTTTCCTGCATCTCCCGGTGTGCAGCTTTTGATGGGAGAAACAAAAAGCCTTTCTGCCGATGACAGTGGTTACCCTGCTGCTGGGGACACTTGACCTGAGAATTCACAGAGAGACTCTGTTGTATGACTCTCTCATCCACACTTCTCTCCCACCATTCCTTCCTCTGGTTTCTGCTGGTACAACTTTCCCCACTCCCAGCTAGATGCCATCTGGGACCCACCTGATGTAAATAGGCCATGTAGGCCATTTACCAGTGATGGAGAATTACTTATGTCGTTGGTTGTATTGATCAGGAGCAATGAAGTAGTTATTGGTATCCACCGGAAACCATTAATATGGAAACATCCAGAAAGTTCCCTTCAGAACTGATGTGTTATTCTCCAGTACTTCTCAATAGTAGAAGAAGAGGGAGGGGCCAGTGCTGTGGCACTGTAGGCTAAGCCTCTGCCTGCAGAGCCAGCATCCCATATGGGTGCCAGTTAGAGTCCCAGCTGCCCCTCTTCTGATCCAGCTCTATGTTATGGCCTGAGAAAGCAGTGGAAGATGGCCCCAGTACTTGGTTCCCTGCACCAATGTGGGAGACCCAGAAGAAACTCCTGGCTCCTGGCTTCGGATCAGCCCAGCTCCAGCCATTGCAGCTATTTGGGGAATGAACCAGTGGATGGAATACCTTTCTCTCTGCCTCTCCCTCTCTCTGTCTGTAACTCTACCTCTCAAATAAATAAATAAATAAAAACTTTTTAAAAAGTTGGGGGAATCACAAAGGTTCACCCTGCGGTGATTGTAGAGAATTTAGAGTAAGGCATGTAACTGTAATGTTCTGAGGATAGTGTTAGGAGTAACCCACATATGTCTCCAGTAGAATGCACACCAAGTTCAAGTTCAGCCTTGTAAATGCTAGCCCTGGGCCATGCTGGCCACGACTTGACTGTGCACCTAATTATAATCTTGCAGTGTATTTTCTTGGGGTGGAGGAAAGAACAAGCAAAACCACCAAAGATGCTTTTAATCAGCTCCAACTGGTAGTGTTGAGTAGACCAGAGTTGCTGAGAAATAGGTGTAGGTCTCTTCAGATGCAAAGGATAAGTGCAGTGGTGTCACAGCCAGATGGTAATTATGTCATCTGTCTTGTCATGGAGTGTAAGTATAGTAATTGCAGCATTTTCTCCCATCATTGAAGCTTGTAATTATAGTGCAACTAACAGGATTATGTGCTAACTTGGGCTGTCTTAATCACCTCTTTCAGTCTGAAATGTAATGGTAAAATTCCATAGTTGTTCCCAGGCTACTGACTGCTTTTGCTTTCAACATCTGTTATCTTATAACCGTAACAGTTCAGTACCAAAGAGGGAAGCAGGGATGCTCTGAGCGTTTCATCACAGCTGACTTGAACTCAGACCAACTTCAGGCTTGACAAGAAGGCACGCACAGAAAGGGAGTTTACAGTTTTCTACAACAGTACAGTTTCCTCTCTGAAAACAGTTTATTTTTTCTAAGACTTAATTTATTTATTTGAAAGGCAGAGTTACAGAGCAAGAGGGAGGAAGGAAGGGAGAGAACAAGAGTGAGAACAAGCTCTTCCATCTGCTGGTTCACCCCCAAATGGCCACAACGGCCAGAGCTGAGCCAAGCCAAAGCCAAGAGCCAGGAGCTTCTTCCTGGTCTCCCACTTGTGTGCAGGTGCCCAAGCACTTGGGCCATCTTCCACTGCTTTCCCAGGTGCATTATCAGGGAGCTAGAATGGAAGTGGAGTAGCCAAGACTCAAACCTGCACACATGTAGGATGCAGGTGTTGCAGGCAGCGGCTTTACCTGTTACACCACCACACCTGCCTCTTATTTTGTTTCAAAGATAGTAAATGTTTTATGGGAACTGGCAATGTTCACAGCCTGCGTTTTCTACGTAGGAAAGGTCCAGCCATAAACAACCAATGAGGGCCAAATAAGAAAGCCCTCCCATTCAACCTGAGTAGCACCTGGATACTGAGCTGTGTATGAGGATGCCGCCTTCACATGTCAGGCTCGTCATGACAGCCATCGCCTGGACTGAGCTTGTTTGATCACGTCAGGGGTTCCCCAATATAACTTTGGTGATACAGGAATAAAGGGACTTTGGACACTATGTGAGACAAGGGAGCTGATTAAGCTGGAAAACTCCCTGTGTGATTTTGTCGTAAGATGACTGAGCCTACAATCGGACTTACCCTAATGGTAGAGTTAGAAACGTGCCAGGGGATTCCAGTTCAATCCCATCAAGGTGGCATGTACCAATGCCATCTCACTAGTCCAAGTGATCAGTTTCAGTTCACAATTGATCATAATGATAGGTTTAAGAGTCAAAGAGATCACATAAACAAGACTAGTGTCTGCTGATACTAACTGATAGACTTTAAAAGGAGAGCGTGATCTAACACGGGAAGTGGGATACACAGCAGACTCATAGAATGGCAGATGTCCTAAACAGCACTCTGGCCTCAGAATCAGCCCTTAAGGCATTGGAATCTGGCTAAAAAGCCCATGAGAGTTTCTCAGGCATGGAAAGCCAAGAAAATGTGGCAAAAAAAAAAACCCTAAATGAAAGATTTCCGTGAGTGCGATCCCAGTGGAAAGAATGGGCCATCAAAGAAGGAGGTACCTTTCTCTTGAGGGAGGAGAGAACTTCCACTTTGACTATGGCCTTGTCTAAATGAGATTGGAGTTTGTGAACTCAAAAGGCTTCCATAGCCTTGGCATTCATGACAAGAGCCTCGGGTGATTACTGACATCATAAATAAGAGTGTCAATTGTTAAATCAACAACAGGAGTCCCCATGTAGGATCTCTGTCTTTAATGTGTTGTACTATGTGAAGTAATGGTATAACTAGTACTCAAACAGTACTTTATACTTTGTGTATCTGTGTGTGTGCAAACTGTTGAAATCTTTACTTAGTATATACTAAATTGATCTTGTGTATATAAAAATAATTGAAAATGAATCTTGATGAAGAATGGGATGGTTGCGGGTGGGAAAAGCCGCTATAATCCAAAAGCTGTACTTTGGAAATTTATATTTATTAAATAAAAGTTAAAAATAAAAAGATGACCAAGCCTATTAAAAACAGCTGTGTCCAGGGCCGGTGCTGTGGCACAGCAGGTTAAAGCCCCAGCCTGCAGCACCAGCATCCCATATGGGTGCCAGTTCGAGTCCCAGATACTCCACTTCCGATCCAGCTCTCTGCTATGGCCTGGGAAAGCAGAAGGTGGCCCAAGTCCTTGGGCCCCTGCACCTGGGTGGGAAACCCGGAGGAAGCTCCTGGCTCCTGGCTTCAGCTCAGCTCTGGCTGTTACGGTCATTTGGGGAGTGAACCAGAGGAATGGAAGACCTCTGTCCCTCTCTCTCTGGTTCTACCTCTCTCTGTAACTCTGTCTTTCAAATAGATAAAATAATTCTTAAACAAAAAAACAAACACAGCCGTGTCCAAGTAGACCACCCTTTACAGTGTTACTGTCATAGTCCACTTTTGCTGCTGTAGCAGTCTGCTATAGACAGGGTGACATATAAAGGAAAGAAACGGGGCCCGACTCAGCCTTTTCTCAGCAGCCCATTCCCAAGATAACTCACCCACTTCCAGCCTTGGTTACCAAGCCTGGTGGTGTCTCCATGCTCTTACCATCCTCGTAGAGGTCCTCATCCTAGCACCTCACAGTTGCAGTCAGCTTGAGTTCTGGAGAGGCCTTCAAGCTGCAGCAGCTTTGTATCGATCAGTCTTGAGTGCATCTAGAAAATTAATAGTGCAAGAAGCCAAAAGAGATGCACACAATTGGCCTTAAACTGGTGCTGATACTGGCCTCATGATGTGTTCATTCCTGTCCTACACATGGGAAGTCAGGACTCCACAATCCAGAGGAGAACCGTAGCCGTGCCCAGGACAGCGGAAGTGCAGTCCTAACAAAAGGAGGCAGTGTAAGAACAACCGTGGTCTCCAGTCCAGTCTCACCTCTGGGAAGTGACAGAACGGTTCCTAGAGGAGCCCTGCTTGGCACTGGCAAGGCCAGACTGTGACATCTTGATTGCTAGGGTGCGGCAGACACGGGCAGGAAGACACGCTAGGGTGAGAGAGGATTGCAGGCCCCGCAGGCTGTCCCCCAGAGCCCCAGCACTGAGCCCCCTCCTGCAATGCCTCAGCCATGATGCTCTGGTTGGCGGTGCGGCAGCCCCCTCCAGATTGTGCACAGAGAATTAAACTAATCCATTTCACCTCTGGCGGATATCAATGCCTTCTGTGTAAGCAGTCATGGATCCAGGGACAGATGCTGTCAGGATAGTTTAGCAGGCCAACTTCTGACTACAGTAGTTGGGTCCCACGTGGAGGTGGGCGGGGGATTTCCGGGCCAGGAGCCTGGAGGGAAGAGATTCTCAAAGGCCACAGTGGCAGTGTCTGTCCCAGCACTTCTCAGCACAGACCAGTGGGGAGAGGAGCAAGTCTCAGCCAAAGACACCTACTGTCCCCAGATTAAATGAAGCAACTTAAGAAACTTTAGGTGCCAGGCTGTTTCTTTCTGGTCCTGTGGGCTCCCGGGTAGCTAGCTGATCTGCAAGGAGAGAGGGTCCTGGGCACTTGACAGTTATCGCACTATCACTGAGTAAGGTAACTGCTGTGGCATGGTGGCCGAGAGTGTGGGTTCTGTACAGTGTAGACTGCTTAGCTTCAGATTCTGGTTTCCTGTCCTAGATGTGTGGCCTTCTTAACCATTGTGTCTTAGTTTCCTCATCTGTCCAGTAGCTTTAAGACTAATCCTCATCATGTATACTGAGAAATTGCTAAAAGAGTAGATTTAAAAAATTTTTACTACACAGCACACACCATATCAATAAATATTTGAGGTAATAAATACGTTCACTGGCTCAATTTAGTCATTCACGATATATACATATAGCAAAATACCATGTTTGTAACAGTTAAGACACCACTCCTGAGACCTGCATTGCATATTGGAGTGCCTGGGTTCGAGTTCTGACTCTGCTTCTGAGTCCAGCTTCCTGCTAATGTGTACCCCAGGAGGCAGCTGGTGATGGTCTGAGTACTTGAGTTCTGACCCACATGGGAGACTAGGATTGAGTCCCTGGTTCCTGGCTTCAGCCTGGCCTACCCCTGGCTGCTGCCAGCATCTGGGGGAGTGACCCAGTGGATGGAAGACCTCTCTCACTCTCTCTCTTCCTTTCAAATGAAAATAAAATTTTTATTTTTTATTAGTTATGTGATTGTAATTTATGTCTTTAAGTCTTTTTTTAAAGCTTTTATTTAATGAATATAAATTTCCAAAGTACAGCTTATGGATTACAATGGCTTCCCCCCCATAATTTCCCTCCCACCCGCAACCCTCCCCTTTCCCGCTCCCTCTCCCCTTCCATTCACATCAAGATTCATTTTCAATTCTCTTTATACAGAAGATCAGCTTAGTATATATTAAGTAAAGATTTCAACAGTTTGTCCCCACATAGCAACACAAAGTGAAAAATACTGTTGGAGTACTAGTTATAGCATTAAATCACAATGTACAGCACATTAAGGACAGAGATCCTACATGATATTTTTTTTAAAAATTAATTTTCTATGCAATTTCCAATTTAACACCAAGGTTTTTTTTTCTCATTTTCGATGATCTTTATATACAGAAGATCGATTCAGTATATACTAAGTAAAGATTTCATCAGTTTGCACCCACACAGAAACACAAAGTGTAAAAATACTATTTAAATACTAGTTATAGCATTACTTCACATTGGACAACACATTAAGGACAGATCCCACATGAGACCTAAGTACACAGTGACTTCTGTTGTTGATTTAACAATTTGACACTCTTGTTTATGGCATCAGTAATCTTCCTAGGCTCTAGTCATGAGTTGCCAAGGCTATGGAAGCCTTTAGGGTTCGCCGACTTCGATTTTATTCCGACAGGGTCATAGTCAAAGTGGAAGTTCTCTCCTCCCTTCAGAGAAAGGTACCTCCTTCTTTGATGGCCCATTCTTTCCACTGGGATCTCACTCACAGAGATCTTTCATTTAGGTCTTTTTTTTTTTTTTCTTTTTCCCAGGGAGACACAGCAGACTCATAGAATGGCAGATGTTCTAAATAGTACTCTGGCCTCAGAATCAGCCCTTAAGGCATTCAGATCTGGCTCAAGAGCCCATGAGAGTATTTTAGGCATGGAAAGCCAAGACACTCTGGGAAAATAAAATTTTTAAAAATATATCATGTATGGGCCAGTACTGTGGCATAGTAGACTAGGCCCCTACCTGTGGTGCCAGATCCCATATGCGTGCTAGTTTGTGTCCCAGCTGCTCCTCTTCCAATCCAGCTCTCTGCTTGTGGCCTGGGAAAGCAGCCCAAGTGCTTGGGTTCCTGCACTCATGTAGGAGACCTGAAAGAAGCTCCTGACTTCAGATCAGCTCAGCTCTGGCCATTGTGGCCATTTGGGGAGTGAACCAGTGGTTGGAAGACCTTTCCTCTCTGACTCTCCCTCTCTCTATAACTCTGCCTCTCAAATAAATAAGTAAAATATTTTCTGAAAATTTTTTTAAATAATACATGTTATATTATACAAATATATTCAGTTTGTGTGATTTGAAATCCATTTTAAAAATTGTACATATCAGAAGAATTAGGTGGGTAAATCAGAAGAATTAGGTGACAGATTCAGCTCCATGGCCAGTACATACTGACCACTCGATAAATGTTAGCTACTGTTATTTTCATAGTTTGTGCAGCCACCTCCTGAACCTGTCGAATATAAGTCTGCCACAAAAGATGATCCATTCTCAGTGTGCCAGAAAATCATGTTTTGGGGCCCAAAAGACCAAGGGCTGCCTTCTGGGCAAGGCAGTAGGTTTACCAAGGAGACTGCTGCCAAGGGGACGGCCCATCTCCTTGCCTCCGGTCAGGCTGCTACAGTGGCATGCAGCTGCTTGAGTGCAGATTGTTACAGGAGCATCATAACTTGTGTATCTTCTCAGTTAGATCTTCCAAATCTTGCCTTTTCTTTCCCCTGCATCCTCTCCTCTCCATTAGCTAAAAGGTGACTATTCAGTGAGTACTTCCTGAGTGAGATAATGAGGCTTAGAGAGAATTCAGAATCAACTGGAGTATGTCCCCAAACAGGAACTAGATGAGCAAATGGAAAGGGGGAGTCCAGCGAGACATTCAGAAATGAAAACCTGGAAGAGCTCCCTCCGGGCAGGGCCAAGGTCTGGCAGATCCAAGAGGCGAAGGTGGTAGCTTCAACGCTGAAGCCCCCTGTCTGTGCTGGACAGCAGTGGACACCACTTCCCAGTGGCTGCCAGAGAGGTGAGTGGGTGGATTCAGTGGCCCAGGGTGGCCATGGGGGAGACCCAGCAACCTGTGCTTCCCAGGGCATGATGAGGAGCCCGCTGTGGGGCGAGGGTGATGATACGGAGGTGGAGAGGGAGAGCACTTGGCCTTTATTCAGGAGGTGGCTGTCTCCCGGGGTCTGGCCATGCACTGCAGTACTCACTGTGCGACTCCCATCTGCTTGTGTGTGGGCCACAGCTCTGCGCACTGAGTCGGCTTCCAGGCAGCGGCTGCACAGGTCTCCTGCAGCCTTGGTCCTCCCCTGGACTCCCTCCGCCCTGGGAGATTCCTGCACGGGTGTCCCGTCCACTACTACAAACTTCAAACACTCCCATACAACTCAACAGACACGTACACGTTAAATGCTGACCACAGTGCTTTCAAAGGTGGGATCATAGACTACTTTTTAGAGTAAAAGTCCCTTTAGAGATAGCAGACTGCATTTGCAGATGAGAAAAGTAAAGCTCTGAGGGGTTGAGTCACTTCCCCAAGCTCACACAGCTAGCGTAGGGGTGGAGGTAGAACTTTCTCCATTCCGTACTCCCAACAAATGCAGGCTTTGCCAGGACTTAGGTTAATTGATCTCAACTTCACGTTGATGTATTTGAGAGAAAAAAAAATTCACTATTCTCATATGTCTCTACCGGAGTTATTAACTGGAATATGTGCAAAAAGAGGTGGACCTGGCTGGGAGTCAGAGGTTGAATCTGTGTAAAATGTTGGAAGTTAAACCTCAGAAGGGAATCATGTGGCTTGTGTGGCTTTGAAACATTTTGTCATCCACTTGTGGCATGGCTTGTATCATTCTGGAGAAGAGTTAGACATTGCGTGTTCTCACAGCGTTTCATTTGACTCTGTGTACTTACCCCAGCATGTGAGCCTCTAATAGGCACTTGCGGGCAGAAAGGCTCATGGGCAGGATGAGTTAATGTGCAGGGATTCATTAGCCAAGCGCATGACAGACAGTGAGCCAGTAGCTCTGTCTCCCTCTTTGTGCATGCTTCCTGGCGCCCTGCCCTGTGCCACTCAGCTCCCCCTCTGGACTTGAGCTGGGGACAGTTGGATGCACGGTTGCCATGTACCAGCGGGTGAAGATAAGCCCGTAAGGAACCTGGAGTGGAAAGAGCTGTGTGACGGTGAGGGGCGGCTGTGCCTCAGGGGAGCGGCCACCCCCAGGGAAAGCATGTGTTCTGTTGAGGAGGATGAAGGGCCTCACTCTATGGAGCATGAGAGTGGATTTGCAGTGAACTGACAAAAATAAGTATGATTGTGCTGGTGTGGCTGGGGCAATATCCTATATGCTTCCAGAACTGGTTAGCAGAGTCGCGTGGATCCTGGGGCTCCCATTTGTCCACTTGTCCCCCAGCTGAGAGTAGAACAAGAACCACTGGGGGAGAGGGGGAGGCGTTAGTGGAGCAATGAAGACACCGCCTGGGACACCTGCATCCCATATCAGGTGCCTGGGTTTGCATCCTGGCTCCTCCTCTGATCCAGATTCCTGCTGGTGTGCACCCTGAGAGGAGGCCATGATGGCTGCGGTGGTTGGGTCTCTGCCTTGCACGTGGGAGACTTCAGCTCTAGGCTTCAGCCTGGCCTGGCCCCAGCTGTTACATCTGTGGCATGAACCAGCTTTTAGGATGTTTTCCTGTGTCTCTGCTGCCTGCCATCCTAGGGCACATCTCTCCTGGGGTTTGCATTGAGCCCTCTCCTGCCTGGGCATGGCCTGTGGCTGGCCGCGCACCACCACTGTCCACGGGACTCCCTCAGTGAACCGTCCTGTGAACTGGCCTTGACCGAGCACCTGTGCTGTGTGTCCCCACAGGTCTCCCAGGCAGCCGCGGACCTCCTGGCCTACTGTGAAGCCCACGTGCGGGAAGACCCTCTCATCAGTCCTGTGCCTGCGTCAGAAAACCCATTCCGAGAGAAGAAGTTCTTTTGTACCATTCTCTAACTGCAGTTGGTGCTGACGATGCCTCCTTTTCTGTCTGTAAAATTCCCTGGTGGAGACCGTGCATGCTCTTAGCTTAGCGACATAGCCCACACCCATCCCTGCCCAGCCTCCACGGTGGGAGCTTGTCTCTCTCTCTTTTGTTTGGTTTCTTCATGGCATTCACTGTCACCTTTTTCTTTTCATTTTTATGTTGTTTTCATTACTGGTAAAGAAAATAGACTTTTTAAAATAACCAAATAGCAAACGTGCCACGTAAGAACTAGTATAGATTGAAAGGTTTAAGGTCTGTGAACATTGATTCCCAAGTTTAAATACACCAAGTTAGTCAATTTCCATGGAAAATGTATTGAAAAAACTGTATCCCAATATCCCCCCACTGAAAATCATTTAGATCATATGAAAGTGTCTTAATCCGGTGAAATACACAGGGAAGATTGCCATTTCCCTTCCTGCAGTGAGTGGTTCTGGGCACGCTCTGTCTCCTGTGTTTTTATCCCATTTAAGGGAAGCAACCCATGGGATTAGAATTTTTCTGCACACATGTTTTCCCGAGACCATGTGGCCGAGACGCTGGTGGGTGGCCCTGGCTTCCCACTGTTTCCTGTTGGCCACTGAAGGTGGGCCTTCCACAAGGAGACCCGTGGGGAGGACACTGCAGCAGACCAGGGGGGACTGTGCCCTGCAGAGACTCCCTGTTCCTGCTGCCCCCTGTTCCAGCCCCTGCTCGGCAGTTATAATGTGGGCGCCATTACTAGAGCCCATCTGGCTGCAACACTGAGCCCTTCGGGGATTCCTGCCCCCACAGGGGTGAG
This sequence comes from Sylvilagus floridanus, assembly GCA_949820135.1. Lineage (NCBI taxonomy): Eukaryota > Metazoa > Chordata > Mammalia > Lagomorpha > Leporidae > Sylvilagus > Sylvilagus floridanus. The sequence goes on from OX463240.1 coordinate 50,472,984, forward strand.
TGATGGCAGCAGCAGCCCCCTGTGTGACAGCCCCACCTCAGCAGCCACCTGTGTTATTTAATCCTCCCGCGGTCAATACCACGAAGGCATGGCTCCATTTGAGAGTGAGCAAGAAGGGAGATGCGGAGGTTGCCTACTCTGTTCCAGGTTGTAGAGTTGTGGGAAAACTTCACGGAAAGTGGAATTAAACTTAGTATTTTGGCAGAAAAAAAAAAAAATAGGCAATCCATTCATACAAGGAGTCTTCAGGAAGTTCATGTGATGATGTCATGGGTTTACATTTTTTTGTGTCAGCATAGATTGTTTTGATTCCTTTCTTTCATGGACTGTTGGAAGGCTCCTTGTAGATAGTAAGCTGGAAACTGTGGTGCAGGCACTGGGGCTCCCGGGCACTCGCTGAGCCCCTGAGCTACGCTGCCTTCTGGGTCTGGCCGCTGGTAAGCAGGCAGATGACCTGAAGCACAGTGTGGCCGCAGCACCCCGTGCGCCTCAGCCACCCCCTGCTCCTCGCAGCCGTGCCAGCAGGAGGCCTGCGGAGCGTGCACGCTCACACAGACTGTGGCAGAGGAGACCTGGGCGCCCCAGGGAAAGCTGGGCGGCAGTGGATTGGGGCTTGGGTTTTCTGAGACAAACCTGCAGGCCCCTTCTAAGCCAGACTGCTGGCACCCCTGGGGAAAGAGGGGGAGAGGCTGTGGGAGCAGAGAGCTCTCTGTGAACTTTGCTCTGTTCATCTGTTTGGAAGCTGCCTGACTCCTTAGCTGTGACAGGGCCCTGCTGTGTGATTCAGGGCGAGTCCTTGTGCACCTCAGATGTCCTCCCCTGCACACGAGGGGTGATGGCAGTTACTCCCCCTGCCTGTCTGCCAAACATACTAATGCCAAGAGATAGTACAGGGAAGAATGTGTGACTTCGAGATAACCGTGGCTCCGTCGGATGAGTAGCATCACGGTGCCTAACGGAGAAGGAAACCTAGTGACCCGCGCCCTGCATGAGTGGTTTCAGTGCATCTCCGTTGCTCGCGGCTGCTGTTGAAAGCTCACCAGGGATACATGTTGTTAGGAGGCTGTGTGCTCAGACCACAGCAAAACTGCACACTAGGTGTGATGACGACACCTCCAGCCCTCCTATGGTTTGGTTTCCAGGCAGGATCTCTGTATTCTGTGGCCCATGTCAGCATCGTTAACGTGATACAGCCAAGCACAATCTGAAAAGTCCCATCAGAGAAACCGAGAAACTGGAACAGCACAGAACACAGTGGCAAGATCAGGTCCAGGAAAAATGTGCTCGTGGTTCTCCCCAGACCTCCTCCTGCTTGGGTTTTATTTGTCCCTGCTTCTGCCTCCCTCTTTTCTCCTTTTCCTCCTTACTTTCCCCAATGGGTGCTTTTCTCTCCTGCCCCGCCTCCTCCTTCCAAACCTTTTTTGGAAGCACTTTTTGTGGGTCACCCCTTCTAAAGCGTTCCTGAACTCAGTTCCCACTTCTTAAAGGCACATGCACACACATGGGCTGTGAGATACACAGCCACAGCAATGAGCCTCCTGCGCCTCCAGCAGTCGGGGGAAGGTGACTGCAGTGAACCTGTGTGGGCAGTGGAGTGCAGCGGAACACAGCTGCCCTGTTTGCATCGTGGCTCTCCAGTGTCTGCCAGCCCTTCCCATGGGATACACAGGAATTGACTGGGACGCAGTGCCCTGCTGCCACTGTGGAAGCAGCGGCAGGAAGGTGTTCCTTGTCTCCCACGCACCCCCTTTCCAGCTCTGCACCAGCCAGTGGCTTGGGGTGAGCTACTGGGACTTCCTGCCTGGGGGCTGTGAGCCGTGGAAATGAAGGGATAGGAGACTCCTCCCAAGGTGGCAGTCATCTGGCAGGGGAGGTGTGGAGAACTGTAAGGCTACAGGGAGGTGCATCCCCTGGTTACCCTGTCGCAGGATGGCAGGCTCTTGGGAAGACCAGTGCTGCTCACTGCTTGGCCCCACTAAGCTGTGTGTGCTAACACCCATCTTCCTAAATCTCCTTCCAGATTTCTAGCAGTTCTTGGCTCCTCCAAGCACCAACCAGTATGTTCCGTATTTTTCCATGAAATCACTTAAGTTGGATGTAACTGCCACATGACCTAATAATTCCACTGCTAGGTGTTTGTCCACCAGAAATGTGTACATATATTCACCAAAAGAAATGCATTAGGTTGTTCATAGGAGCCCCTCGTAATAACCGCAAACCAGAAAGCACCCAGATGCTCATCTTGAGTGGGTAAAAACATTCTGGTATGCTCACTCTAAGGCGTTCTATACAGCAGTGAGAATGAATGGTCACTATTGCAAGTAGGGGTAATAGTTATTCTGCAAGGGGTGGGAACCAGCAGTGGCACACAGGGAGCTTCTGGATGCTGTTTCTGGTCGCCAGGTTCTGGGTGTGTTCAGTTTGTGAAAATTCTTTTGTGCCCGTTGGATTTGGGTGCTTTTCTGTATGTATGTGATACTTCAATAAAAAGTGGGTTTGTGTGGCTAGCAGTCGAGAGTCTGGTTGCTATTTTGTTTTTTATTTTTTCACACTTTGCTCAACCTTTTACTCGTTAGATACCGTCTATAACAATATGCTCATGACAGCATCATCACTAACTCTGAGAAACAGAGAGAGAGAGAGGATGCACAAGTCCCTATCTGCTGATCCACTCCTCCAATGCCTGCAAGGGCTATGACTGGACCAGACCAAGGCCAGGAGCCAAGAACTACATCCAGGTTTCCCACGAGGATGAGAGGAACCCAATCACTTGGGCCATCGCCACTGCCTCCCAGGGTCTGCATTGGCAGGAAACTGGAGCCAGAGCCAGGAATTGAACCCGGATGGCCCAGTGTAGGTGTCTTAACCACAAAGTCAAACCCCCGCCCGTGGTGGGGCATTTTAAGTGTGTTTGACAACATTTTGAAATGGGTTGCAAAACTAGCAGCTGTGTGGACACCAGCAGCTGGTTCCTGGTGAACAGAATATCAAGTGCCTTGCTGGAAAACAGTGCGGAATCCTGACACTTCCCAGTGGATGAGTAAGGTGGTGCTGATCACCAGGAGTGAATGGAGACCACGCTTCTCGGGGCGGAGCCCAGCAAAGGGACCAGGATGCACCTGGAGGCCATCCGGCTGGCAGATACACAGGGGCCAGAACATCGGTCGCATCACATTGCTCCTGTGGCTCTGCTCCCACCCTCAGGGGCTCGGCAGACCTTGGACTGTTTCTCTGCTGCTGTCAGCTCCCACGTGGCCCTGCTGTTCTCGCAGCCTGCCGTGATCACAGGAGCATTGTGCTGGCACCCCTGCGGCCTGAGTCAGAAGGTCCTGTCTTTGATCTGAGCTCCAGCTCCCATGGAATCCAGCGGTGGCTCTGACCACTGTCGGAAGTACCACGCTGAGGGAGTTGTCAGAGGGGAGCCGGCCAGAGGTCAGAAAGATTTTGTTCTGCAGACTGTTCAGATTTGAGATGAAATCCTAACACGGTGACAGCAAATGTGTTGACTCGAGAATGCAGATGATTGCCATAGATTGTTCAGAATTCATGTATGCCTCCATTTCCTCGGCTGTTCAGGGTGCGAGGAAGCACCAGATCGTGGGCAGTTTTTAGGGAGGGTCGAAATGATGCTCCCTACCCTACCACAATTTTCAGCCAGGTCTGAGGGGTGCACTGCCCTGCCCTGCCCTGCCTGGGAGTCGGGGCCCAGAGCAGCAGTGGGAGAGGGCAAGCAGAGTGTCTGCCTGGTTTTTTTTTTTTTTTTTTTAATTTATTTGACAGAGTTAGAGAGAAAGGTCTTCCTTCCATTGGTTCACTCCCCAAATGGCCGCTATAGCTGACACTGCGCCGATCCGAAGCCAGGAGCCAGGCGCCTCCTCCTGGTCTCCCATGCGGGTGCAGGGGCCCAAGTACTTGGGCCATCCCCCACTGCCTTCCCGGGCCACAGAAGAGAGACAGACTGGAAGAGGAGCAACCGGGACTAGAACCTGGTGCCCATATGGGATGCTGGCGCCACAAGGCGGAGGATTAACCAAGTGAGCCATGGCACTGGCTCCCATGCCCGGTTTTAATGATTTGGAGGCACACATAGCTGTGGCTGGTGGCCGTTCTGCCGCTCACGAGTAGACAATCCACTGGGCTTTTAATCAAAGCCCCTGCAGTGGTTTCTGTTTTAGCTACATGTAACTTACTAACTTGTAAGATGTCCAAACCCTTATCTAGTAACTAAATATCTGCTGGTATTGTTGTAGCCACTTATCTTCAAAGATTTGGGTATGATGTGGGGTGGCCTTCAAGGCCCTGTCTGCTCTGGCCCCTACTTAGCTCCCCAGCATCGCTTGCACATGTCACTCCTCAAAACCCTGTGTTCCACCCACACAGGTCAGTACTCAAGCCCACCTCACACATGTGTTCCCTGCTGCCGCAGGTCCTTGCACCTGCTGGTTCCGCCACCTAGCACACTCGCCATTCTTCTCTTTGGTACTTACTTTATAGATCCTGACCCAAGAGTCACTGAAGGCACAAGCCTTCCCTGACCTCTCTGAGCAGGCCCAGCATGTCTCTCCGCTCTCGCTCTCGGCTCTGGCTGGAGTGAGGCTCCCTTTCCCAGCCCTGGTTGCTACAGTTTTACATTCGTATAAACTATTCGGTGAAAATCTACCTCCCTGCTGGTTTTACTCACCATCCTACCCCCCTGCATCTGACACATCACCTGGCTGTGATAGGTGCTCAATGACTGTTTTCTGAATAACTGTGTCCAAGTCAGGACTAGGCCTTTTTTGACATTGAGTGCTTCTCCTTAGGGGTTCTCTAAACTGCTGACTGCTGTGCATGAACCCTCTGCAGACTGCAACGTGGTAACCAGGGGAAACTGGGGCAGAAACCAGCACTTGTTGTGCCAGGTACCTAGAAGAGAGTGACTTTTTAATCCTTGCAGCGATTGTTCTGAGATTCTCTATCCTCATTCTGAAGGCAGGCATTCCTCGTGCACCTGTGGAAACAGTTCATAAGTACAGCGTCAAGACAGCTTCAAACTGACTGGGTTGGAACCCACCTCAGCCCACCAGCAGCACCACTGCTTGCTGCTGAATTGAGGGGAACGGCCATTTGGCCTAGAAGTTCAGATGCCCACATCCCCTGCTGCAGAGCCTGGGTTCAACGCCCAGCTCTGGCTCCTGACTCCAGCTTCCTGCTAAGGCAGATCCTGGGAGGCAGTGGTGATGGCTCAAATAACCGGGTTTCTGCTGCTCCTGTGGGAGACGTGGCTTCGATTCCTGAGTCCTGGCTTCCGTCTTGACCTAGCCCCAGCCCTGATAGATTCTGAAGTGTGCCAGTGGATGTGAGCTTGCTCTGTCTGCCTCTCTTTCAAAGCCTCTCCAGTACGTTAAAATTTTAGAAAAAGAATTAAAAGGCTCTCATCTCCTCTACACCCCATTTAAAAAAGAAAAGCTACTGGGGAACCATGAAAACACACTGTGGACTTCATAGTATTGTTATGCTTTCTTGCCACTTAAAAACCATAAAGCACCTGTCAACTATAAATGTACCTTCACACTGTGTAACTGAACACTAGTTTAATTGTGGTAATTAAAGCTAGGGGTGGGCCGCTCCTGGTAAGAAATGAAAGAATAGCTTGGAGAGGAAAGAACCATTGTTCCCTAAAGCATAAAGGTAGCATTAGTCAGTTTAGTTCATTCCTAATGTCCCTTATTTGGAGAAGGGAGTATTGAACTATCTCTGGGGGAAAAGAGACCTGTTATTACCATGGCCAGGTGTGTGTGCAAGTCTTCATTTTCTGAGCTTGCATTCTGAATCACTTAGTAAAATACTTACCATTTAATCGGAACTTTTACATTTTTTGTTATGTTTTATTTTTCTGCGTTTAAGTTAAATTAGACTCCATTCAACTCAGTTTTAAGTAAAAAGTATAAACCAAATCTTGGGTCAGAATAAAGGAATCCACTGTTCCTAATGAATCCAGTGCTTTATAGTGTCAGTCATCTGACTCCTGTTTCCTGATCAAATGATTAGTTATTTTCATCCCTCTCTTTTTATAAAAAAGATTTTATTTATTTATTTGAGAGGTAGAGTTACAGACAGTGAGAGGGAGAGATGGAGAGAAAGGTCTTCTTCCGTTGGTTCACTCCCCAGATGGCTGCAACGGCCGGAGCTACACTGATCCGAAGCCAGGAGTCAGGTGCCTCTTCCGGTCTCTTGTGAGTGCAGGGGCCCAAGGACCTGAGCCATCTTCTGCTTTCCCAGGCCATGGCAGAGAGCTGGATTGGAAGAGGAGCAGCTGGGTCTAGAACTGACGCCCATATGGGATGCCGGCGCCACAGGCGGAGGATTAACCTACTGTGCCACAACCCCAGCCCCTCATCGATCTAAGAGTTGTATTTACTTATTTGAAAGCCAGTGTGACAAAGCAAGAGAGGAATGATGGAAATTTCCATCTGCTGGTTCTCTCCCCAAATGGCAACAACAGCCAGGTCTGGACTAGGCCAAAGCCAGGAGCCAGGAGCTCCATCAGGTCTCTCACCTGGGTGACAGGGGCACATATTGGGCCATCTTCCACTGCTTTCCCAGGCATGTCAGCAGGAAGCCGCATTGGAAGGAGAGCAGCCAGGACTTGAACTGGTGTTCTAACACAAGCAGCCAGTGTCATAGGAGGCAGCTTAGCCTGCTGTGCCACAACAGTGGCTCCAGTTATTTCATCTTTTTTTTCCTTTGAAAAACGTTACACGACGTTTTGTTATTGAATGAGAAGATCTCCTGTGTTATATTATCAGGTTGCTAGTCAGAGAAATGCTGCAATGATAAAGAAAGTCAATGTTAGATCAACCAGAATCCATACATGCACACAGCCCAACACAACATTCTTGGTCTTGATAGTAAAGTCCTTCCAAGTCATTTCATCTTAACCCTTAATGCTCATTTGCACATCTTGCTTTAGCTAAAATGATATCAGAACAAGAAGGCAAGGAGGAACCCCACTAGGTAAATAGGTAATGATTGTGCGAGGAGGCATTTAGGGAACCGAAAACCAAACCAAATAGTGATGAGGAGCCCAAACTACAAAATTGCTGTTGAGGAGGGTGATGATGACAGCCGTCTGCAGGAGGTCGAAGTGTTCGGTACAACGTCCGGGGTCTGTGATGGGACGCCGGTAATTGCTGGAGGGGATCAGCTGTTCTGTGTCTCCCCGGGGCCGGGGCCTTACTCAGTACTGATGAGCAGTGCTGTCTCGTGGCGAGCTTATGTCCCTATCTATTCTGGGTTTTACCTCTGACAGTCTGGAGGAACATACGCTGGGCCAAGGTACCTAAGGCTGGGCCCCTACTCCACAGTACCAGCTCATGCAGGGACCTGAATCAGGCAGGTGAGCCACGTCCAGAGGCTGCCCCAGCCTGATGCCAGCAGGGAGAATGGCTCCAGGCAGCCAGCAGGGGGCGTCAAAGACCGTGGCTGTCTTAGCCAGCTTGCCTGGCTGGAGCATGTTTGTCATAGACTGGGTGGCTTGTATCAATTTCTGCATGGTTCTGGAAGCTGGGTGTCTCAGATCAGTTTCCCAGCATGGCCGGATCCTGGATTGCAGCCAGCCCTGTTCTCACGTGCTGGGAAGCAGGGAGAGAAGCAAACCTCCTCAGAGCTCAGAAAGGCACTACCCCCTCATGACCTCATCTGATCCTAAGAAGCCAGCCGGCGTGGCAGCTAAATAGGCTAATCCTCTGCCTTGCGGTGCGGCACACCGGGTTCTAGTCCCGGTCGGGTCGCCTGATTCTGTCCCGGCTGTTCCTCTTCCAGGCCAGCTCTCTGCTATGGCCCAGGAGTGCAGTGGAGGATGGCCCAAGTGCTTGGGCCCTGCACCCCATGGGAGACCAGGAGAAGCACCTGGCTCCTGGCTTCGGGTCAGTGCTGGTGCGCTGGCCGCAGCAGCCATTGGGGGTTGAACCAATGGAAAAGGAAGACCTTTCTCTCTGTCTCTCACTGTCCACTCTGCCTGTCAAAAAAAAAAAAAAAGAAGAAGCCCTCAAGGACTCCCCCTCCTAGTGACATCCCACTGGATGGACAGTAGGGCTTCAGAGTGTGAGTGCTGGACACACAAACATGGAGCCCATAACAATGGCTACTGGGGCTTGTCCATGTCCAAATACAAAGTGTTGAGTCACTGTTAAGGGTTGCATTGTGTCTTCCCTAAAACCTCAAGCATTGAAGTCCTAGGGCCCACTGTCTGTTTTGGAAAATCAAAAAATTGAGCTAATATGAGGTCATATGATGGAGGTCCTTATGTGAAGAGGACACTGGGACACAGACACACAGATGAGGAGGGAAGCCGTGTGACAATGCAGACAAGGACGGCGTCTGCCAGTCAGGGAGGGCGGCCTCGGGGGAGCCAGCTCTGCTCGCACCTTGATCTTGGACTTGCAACCTCCAGAGCTGTGCGAGAATAACTCTCTCGACTGAACCACCCAGTCCGTGGGACTTCATGGTGCTAGCTGTAGCAAACTCGTATAATGATCAGATCCTTGTGCATGAGGGCCCTTGAAAACTTCATGGAAATGGAATTAAAAGATAAGTCTGAGGGCTGGCAGTCAGCCTAGTGCTTAGGGTGCCCCCATCCCATACAGAGTCCTGGATCTGATCCCCAACTCTGAACAGATGCCAGTGTCCTGTCTGCCCTGGGGGACAGCAGTGATAGCTCAAGTAGCTGACTTCTTGCCTCCCACGTGGGAGACTGCCTTGAGTTCCTGGTTTCCAGCTTTGAACTGGCCCAGCCCTGGATGCGGTGGGCTTTGGGCAATAAACCAGCAGATGGGAGCTCGCTCATTCTCTCTCTCTCTCTGCCTGCCTCCTCAAATAAATAAATCAATGTTAAATTTCTTTTTAAAAAACATAAATCTTACTTGGTGCAAAAAAATTTTGAAACCCACACATAGTTTTTTAATACAAGTATTATCCACAAACTTTTTGAAGACCTTTTATAGGGCTTACTGGTGCCAATCCATCTATTAAGTCCTTTACGAATACCTCCTTATAAATCCTCATCACAGCTCTGTGAGCACGGGGGCTAAACTCATTTTAGAGAAGGCAGAATGAGGCACAGAAAGATCAAGGGACTTACCAGCCATACAAGCAGAAACAGGCAAAGCCGGAAGGCAGGCAGCTTAGTGCCAGAGCCCAGGCTCTTAACCACGTTGCTGTGCTTTCCCTCGAGGTGGAGGGAGTAACTCTGATACTCGGAGATCGAATGGAAACAGTGAGCAACCGAACAGGAGGACAGAGAAACTTGGAGGCATCTTGAGGGGCGATGCTGAGGAATCCTGGCAGGCTGACAGTCATGTCGGGGCAGGAGACATGAAGATGGTGGAGCGCAAAAACAACCTAGCAGTGAGCTAGGACAGCATCACTGGGCAAGGTCTCAGACCCAAGCACCCCGTGACGGGCCTGACTACAGCAAAAATCTCCATCCAGCACAGACGCCTTCTGAGCAGAACAGGTGCAGTGGGCTGTGCTCAGGGGAACATCACTGGGGCTCAGCTGGGGGGACAGCCACTGCCTCTCAGGCTGGCCTCATCAGGAGGGGCAGGGACAAAACCCTTCCGATGTGGCTACTGGAGCACAGCTTGCGACTGACCACGTGGGACTCCGGTGGCCTGAGGAGGCGGGAGAAGAAAACAACAGAAGCTGCACTTCCCCAGGGAGCAGGCCTGCATCGCGCTGAGGCGGAAGTGGCGTCGACCTGTCTTCATTTTCTTGCAACTTGTTGCAGTGACCAAACCCAATGGGCTACCCACGGAGAGAAGTGTGGACAAGGTTTACTAGGTTTGCAAGGGAGAGAATGCCCGGAGGCAACCTAGGTCCCTGTGTGTTGATGTCAGAGCACCTCCAGGGAGGAGCAGTTTCAAAGGCTGTAGAGTTGCACCTGCTCAGTACAAGAACAGCTTCTAGTTCCTTCGAATGCTCCTGCAATGTTGGCATCTGGTGTTTTGAAAACATCATCCAGGCAGGCTGTTACTGTCTCTGAAGAGAGAAATCCTTTGAAGACGTGAACTTCTTCTTCTTTTTTTTTTTTTTTTTTTTTTTTTTTTTTTTTTACAGGCAGAGTGGACAGTGAGAGAGAGAGACAGAGAGAAAGGTCTTCCTTTGCCGTTGGTTCACCCTCCAATGGCCGCCGCGGTCGGCGCGCTGCGGCCGGCGCACCGCGCTCCTCCGATGGCAGGAGCCAGGAGCCAGGTGTTTTTCCTGGTCTCCCCATGGGGTGCAGGGCCCAAGCACCTGGGCCATCCTCCACTGCACTCCTGGGCCACAGCAGAGGGCTGGCCTGGAAGAGGGGCAACCGGGACAGGATCCGGTGCCCCGACCGGGACTAGAACCCGGTGTGCCGGCGCCGCAAGGCGGAGGATTAGCCTGTTGAGCCACGGCGCCGGCCTGTGAACTTCTAAGCATCTGGATTGAAGGCGTCTCCGACATGAAGCACTTCCACTTCCTATCATTTAGATGCTGATAAAGTTAGATTCAAATACAGATATCCACTGGTCATGAATGTATTTTAATATAAAATAAAGCCTTCCAAACCCATTGTGAATAAATGGGCTCATTAAAGAGAAAATTGCATTTAAGCTTTACCAGTGTATTTATATTCAAATACACATAATTAATTCATTCATTTGTGACCAGATTGGATCAAATATTTACAATATAGATTTATATTTAGCACTCAGATAGCAGCAATAAGTTTCCAAGACTTTGTTTGCTAATCAAAGTCTTTATTAACTTGCATCTGATTAATGCAAATGCTTTACTTCAACACAGCTATTTACATTTTTTAGAAAATGTTTGTTTACTGAACTATCATTACAGCTTTCGCCTTAATGGAGAGAAGAAAAATTAAAATTTCAAAGAAGACACTCAAGCAGCTCTTAAAGTATATATAACAAAAGTAATCAATGCTGCACTTAGAATTCTAATTTTATAATACATGTGTCATCTGCACTGACCTCATAAATAATATTAAACCACCCATCTCTTACCAATTATGAGCTTGTTGTTTTAAGGCCCTAGTCAAGCTAAGGGATTTTTTTAATTGTATTACCAATGCATTGCTGTGTCTGGCTGATCCTGTGTTGAAAGAGGACATGTGAAGCAGAAAGGCACTGGACTATGCCAGGGGAGAGATGGGAAGAGGAGCTCAGTTTCCCAGTACTTGCCAGGCATGGTGAAGCACACGTAGCCTATCTACCTCCCCCAGAGTCCTCCAGGAACCACACACTGTTATTGCTCCCATTTACAGCCAGGGAAACTGAGCAGTGATTTGCTGGTAAATGGTAATAACCAGGTTGGGAAAATGAAGCCAGCACTGATTTTGCAGCATTTGCCAAGTTTTTGTGGTATACGTACTACCCTAGGGACCAATATCAAGCCAACATGGTCACATCTACAGACTTGCAAAAAAAGTTCCTGAAATATTATCATGTTCTTAGAAATATATCTACAGGCCAGCGCCACAGCTCACTAGGCTAATCCTCCGCCTGTGGCGCTAGCACACCGGGTTCTAGTCCCAGTTGGGGTGCCGGTCCTGTCCTGGTTGCTCCTCTTCCAGGTCAGCTCTCTGCTATGGCCCAGGGGGGTGCAGTGAAGGATGGCCCAGGTCCTTGGGCCCTGCACCCTCATGGGAGACCAGGAGGAGGCGTCTGGCTCCTGGCTTCAGATTGGTGCAGCGTGCCAGCGGTAGCAGCCATTATGGGGGGGTGAACCAACGGCAAAGGAAGACCTTTCTCTCTGTCTCTCTCTCACTAACTCTGCCTGTCCAAAAAAAAAAAAAAAAAGTATATCTACAAATCACATTGAATCTGTTGAAAACTAAGTAACAATTAAAATTTAAAAATTAAAAAGAATTCTTTAAAAGTCATTGAAGATTTAACAATCAGCTATCTCTAGCCCAACAAGTCACTTGCCCAAGTTCTTACATAATCAATAAATGGAGCAGCTGTGATTTGGACCTGAGAAGTGTGACTTCAAAGCCCCTGTTCTCACCCACTGTGTCACCTGTTTCTAGAGTGGAAGGGACAAGAACAGAGAGGGACCCTAGCATCCCAGAATGCACCTGAGCAAGAGTAACTGGGTCAGGTAGGGATCAGCATTCAGTACTCTGGAGACATAAGAAAAGGGAAGAAAGAGAAATCATAGCTATAATGAACTCTTAGAGGGAAAAACAGACAAATTTGACAGCTAAGTTTGGAGAAATGCTTTTTTTTTTTTTTTTTAAATAAAAATGCTCTGTTCCAGAGAGATCCCTAGGTGATGGGGCAGACGGTTAAGCTGCCTTTACTGACACAAATTTCTTGAACCACGTAGCTGGGAGCAGCAACACTCCACAGACTTGTGCCAGGGCAGAGGAAGCCAGTGTTCTGGAACTTTCTTTGTGGCCAGTCCTCATGCCTCTGCATTCTTGGCAGATTTTTGTTGTTTTTGTTTGCTTATTTGGGGAGTTTGGAGGGAAAGAGAGAAATACAGAGCTCCTCTGTGCTCATTCACTCCATGGGTGCCCTGGACCAGAACTGTAAGCAGGAATACAATGCAGGCCTCCCACGTGGGTGTCGGCAATCCAGATCCTTGAGCTGTCACTGCTGCATCAGCAACATTAGCAGGAAGTTAGAGTCAGGAACTGGAACCAGGAATCAAACCAAGGCACACTGATATGTATCACCGACATCCTAGGCTAAAGCCCTGCTCCTTATCAGAAGTTTTCTGAAATACTCTGGAAAATCCTGGAATATTCTAGAAAATTTCTGGAATATTCTGGAAAACATAAAAGGCATTGTTTTTCCAAATCAATTTATGAAATCCATATGTGGCACATTTCATTGCCTATTACACACTTTGTACCTAGGCACTGAAAAAGACAAGGACAGATAAAATCTCTTTGCTCTGAGTTCCAGGATGAGGACTGTCCTGTTGAGTCTGGAGGCTGGTGAGGGGAGTGTGGTGAGGGCTGTCCCAGGAGCCAGGGCTGCATGGGATTAGTGGGTGCTTGTAGGAGATCAGGAGCCCCATTTTAGGGAGCTAGGAGGTAGGGTTATCTGAATGGAGACCCAGGGGTTTTGTGAGTCCTAAGGCTTATCAACTTTAAGAAAAGGAAACCAGGTTACCAAATTGGATACAAGAGCTTGGCACAGACCCTGAAGCTTGATTAGTTTCATGGTAAGTGTGCCATTTCTGCTATGACTTGCGGAATAAGTAGGAATTAGGCAGGCCAAAGAGCTGTAGAGACAGGGAAAAGGCAGAGAGGTTGACAAGCACAGCAACAAGAGTGTATGTCCCACCTGCCTTCCATCCCATCTCCAGCCACTCACAGGCAGCCTTCTGAGCTCGGTGGGCCAGTAGCCTGAAGGGCCTTGGACACAGAGAAGCAGGAAGCACAGGACGTAAGGTCCAGTCCCCAGCCTGGGGAACTGTGGAGCCAAGACTCGCTCTACGAGGACCCCAGGCACCTGTCAGAGCAGAGCGAGCTGTCAGAATTGCTATGATAATAATCTTCTACTGGAAGAAGCAGCCTCTTCTACTGGAATGCTCAGTTTCTCACGTTTGCGACCAGAACACATTTTACACAGCACAACTCAGGAGGGCATGAACAGTTTCAGAAAGCATCCTTCCCTTTAACGTGCAAGGTACCCTGCTGTTTTCTATTCTGTTCCATTCCACTTGGTAAATGCCGGGTGTGACACACTCCGTTGCTTTCACTCGCACCGATGGTTGCCAGTTTTCCAGGCTCAATGGAAGGTTTTATGTTACACACCATCTTATAAGTTCCAATATCTGCCCCACCAGCTGCGGGCGCTCCCCTCTCACCACCCAACCCCTGTGTGGGGCCACGTCCCTCTCTCCTCTCCCTCTCACTTGCATTCCTTTTCACACAGGGCAGCCCCATTTCACCTCCAAGTCCTGCGGCCCTATCTTCAGAAAGCGAATAACAAAATAGTCACCCAATAAAACTGTCTTCTTGCAGCCTGCTAGGAAACTAAGACTCCCAGGGCAGGCATTCGGCACAGCAGTTAAGATGACACGTGGGACACCTGCTTCCCAGGCGGGGGTGCCTGGGTTTGAGTCTCAGTTCCACTCTCAACTCCAACTTCCTGCTAATGAGCCCCCCAGGAGGCAGCAGATGATGGCTCAGGTAGTTGGGGTTCTGCCACCTACCAGGGAGACCCAGGTGGGATTCCTGGCTCCCTTCAGCCTGACCTAGTCTTGGCTGTTGCAGATATTTGGAGAGTGAACCAGCAGACGGGAGACACTCTCTCTCTCTCTCTCTCTCTCTCTCTCTCTCTCTCTCTCTGCCTTGCTCTTTATAAATAAAAAGAAATTAAAATTCCCTTGAAATCAGTACATGTTTCTCTTTTCCCTGCTGGATATGAAAACCTTGAGAAGACAGACTCTGGGTCCTCAATCAATGTTGAATAAATACATTAAGTAACAAGTGAACCAATGAAGTGGTGATGTTAGCCCCATTGTACAAATTAAGAAATGATGTGCGTGTTTCCGGAAGACATGGCGGCTCTCACCTGGGCTGCTTCCCGGCTTCACTTCTCCCGACTCAGCTCCCAGCCTGGGCAGTCGGAGCTGCTGCCCCCGCTGCCCTCGTCGCCGCAGCCATGATCTCCTTAACGGACACCCAGAAAGCTGGAATGGGATTCACGGGATTTGGAGTGTCTTTCCTGTTCTTTGGCATGATTCTCTTTTTTGACAATGCACTACTGGCTATTGGAAATGTCTTGTTTGTGGCTGGCTTGGCTTTTGTAATTGGCTTAGAAAGAACATTAGATTTTTTTTTTCCAAAGACATAAAATGAAAGCCACTGGATTTTTCCTGGGCGGTGTATTTGTAGTCCTCATCAGTTGGCCTTTGATAGGCATGATCTTTGAAATTTATGGATTCTCTCTCTTGTTCAGGGACTTCTCTCCTGTGGTGGTTGACTTTATTAGAAGAGTGCCAGTGCTTAAATTTACCTGGAATTGGATCATTTGTAGATAAAGTTGGAGAAAGCAACAATGTGGTGTAACGACAAATGAATTTGAAGACTCATTTAAAATATTGTACTATTTATAAAGTCCTTTGAAGAATATTCAGCACAAAATTAAATTTTGTGAAACAGCTTGTAATGCTCTTTACAGAAGTATAAGATGCACAGCCCACAAAGTACCAACAGCAGTTAGCGAAGAAGCATCGAAAATGGGCTTGTAATCAAGTGACCTGAAGTCAGCAAGCAAGTGAGGGAGAGGAAATCCGTGTTGCAATGCGTATTGGAACTCCTGGAGGCTGTCTTGATTGTTTTCCACCATGTATGAAACACAGCCATCCTCAGAGAACTGTGCTGCCTGGTTGTTTTTATTTCTTTTATTTTGCAAGTTCAGAAGCACCCATAGGCATTTGCTTTTCAGAAATGTCCACTGCAATGGCAAAGATATTTCCAATGCACCGTAACTTTGAAAGTGTTGCCTGAGTGAGATTGGATTATGTCATTTTGCTGTATGAGAACCACGGGGCCAACGCTGTAGCTCAACAGGCTAATCCTCCACCTTGCAGCGCCGGCACACCAGGTTCTAGTCCCAGTCAGGGCACTGGATTCTGTCCCAGTTGCCCCTCTTCCAGGCCAGCCCTCTGCTGTGGCCAGGGAATGCAGTGGAGGATGGCCCAAGTCCTTGGGCCCTGCACCCCATGGGAGACCAGGAGAAGCACCTGGCTCCTGCCTTCAGATCAGCACGGTGCACCGGCCATGGCGGGCATTGGAGGGTGAACCAACGGCAAAGGAAGACCTTTCTCTCTGTCTCTCTCTCTCTCTCTCTCTCTCACTGTCCACTCTGCCTGTCAAAAAAAAAAAAAAAAAAAAAAAAAAAGAACCAAGAACCAAGGAAAACCCAGTTTTCATGTACGAATCACTTTTTTTTTTATAAACATGTGGCTAAAATAAAACTTGTGTGGTCTTTCTGAATCTTAATATTTTACAGCCAGATGAAAATCTGAACTCTATAATAGTCTTTTTTCTGGAATAGGCAGAGGTCTATTCTGTTACTTCCTAATTACTGCTGACTCAGCACTTCTCTGGTACCACATGCTCTGGAAGCATGGATACTTCTTTGGAGTCTGACCTCCTGAGTATGTGGACCCTTCACTACATGGAAACATTTAACAGAAAGCATTTTTGACCATGATGCAGTCTGTTACATAGCTTGTCTCATTGAATATTCTCTTACTTAGGATACCAAATGATGCAAACCAAGTCAATTTTTCTACATCATGATGTGGTTTTTCTTCATTCTTTTATTTTTTAATCTTAGCAGTGGTTTTTTTATTTTGTTTTTAATAAATTAAAATTGACTTTTAATAATGTTTACTTTAAGGCATAAAGCATGTTAAAAAGTTAAACTTACAACTCTTTCTTAAGGGCTTTTCATTTAATCTGAATCTCCCTTTATTTTCACCTTTTTCATAATATACAAAAATGAATACATGTGACCTGTGCTTCATATGATCATTCTTTGGGTTAAGGAAATGGAGAAAATACTTAAGTTCACATCCTAAAGTTATTTTATTAGAATGAAACTGGCTATGGTTTCCTAAAAGCATGACACTAAAAAGAAAGGGGGGGGTGCTGATTGACAGCAAGAAACAGCAGTTGTTTCTTTTATAAAAGATGTAGGAACACATTTCAGCAGCCACAGCACTATTTATTGCACCACTAATGTTTGCACTACTTATTTATTTGCACTATTTATTTTTTATTTATTTCAAAGCTTTTTAATGCATAAAATCATAATTGAAATTTGTGGTATGTGTTTACAAACATGTCTACAAAATATATTACAGCTTGTATTCTCTTTAGTAAATCTTTTGATGCACATGGAACTCCTAACCTTGCTTGTCTAAGGAAGGAAAGACTTGGTCCATAGTCTGATGGTTCAGTCTTGGGGATTTCTATCTTTGTTGGTTCTTGCATTTGACTTAAGATGTATCTGTGAAAATGGCGATACATGGAGACGCCTACCTCAATAGTTCATGGAATAAGAGACCTAGTGTTGTGTCTAATGTCCTTCAAAAATTAATATCCTCACTTAGACAGTATTGAATATATTTACTTTGAGGGTTGGCTTATATAAGGTGCCCTGTAGGACTCTGTTAAACATATTTTTGCCATATCATTCACAGTGGCTCAATCATTTTCACAGCAAGAAGAGTTCTGTTGATGTAAGGAACATCTGTATTGTCTCACTCCTTTGATGACAGGAATTTCTAATGAATTGTTCCTTGCACTGTAACAGAGATCCCTTTTTCAACAATCTCATTTCAGAAAGCATTCTTGGACTAGAAGGGATTAAATCACATTTAGTCCTTAGCAACTTTAAGAGGCTGGAGCAGTTTTCAGTTTTAAATGAGTCAAATGCATGATTGGGACTGCTTGGCAGACTGTATATTTCTTATTCAGAACCCCTGATGAAGCTCTATTTTAAACACATCTGGCAGAAAGCACTATACATCCTATTGTTTCTTCCTTTCTAAAATCAGCCTTCTGTCTTTGTGACCAAAAAAATGTACATTGATTATTTCTATAGAGATGGAGGAAAAGGTCTAATACTACTTATCCTTAAGTGTTTCTGTCATTGTTCAAATGTATTTTCCATAACAGAAACATATCTGGAATGTTTTTCCCCCTTATAAATTGTAATTCCTGAAATACTGCTACTTTAAAAAGTCTCATAGTCAGACTATTTAATCTTAATAATTGAATATTATAAATACACTTGTCTTACCTCTCAATTAAAGGGTATTTTCTACTAAAAAAAAAAAAGAAAGAAAGAAAGAAATGATGCCTCCTAGAGATTAAGGGATAAGGACTGCTGTACTGGTGAGCTGAGAACCAGCCTTCAAACACAGCCCAGGCAGGCAGGATTCATTTCACCAGACCCACACAGCAGCCCTATCCTGGGTGCCTGAAATGTGCCAGCAACGGGGAGAGAGCTAGCATGGTCTCAGCATCTCTCAGGCCTGTGTTCTGGTCTACGTGTCTGATGTCGCAGACCAAAGCAAAAAGGCCTTCAGAAAACATGAACAAAAAAACCCACAATTCTATTTCCATTTCTTTTTTAAAAAAAATGATTTTATTTTATTTATTTGAAAGGCATAGAGACAGTGGGAGAGAGAGAGTGCTGGTTCATTCCCCAAACGGCCGTTATGGCTGAGGCTGGGCCAGGCCAACGCCAGGAGCCAGGAGCTTCATCTGGGTCTTCCATGTGAGTGCAGTGGCCCAAGGACCTGGGCCGTCTTGGGCTGCTTTCCCAGGCACATTAGCAGGGAGCTGGATTGGAAGTGGAGCAGCTGGTTCTTGAACCAGCACCCATTTGTGATGCCACAATGCCAGCCCCTCTATTTGCATTTCATGTTGAGGGCCATCTCATGTGTAGCATAGCTTTGTTAAATGTAAAGAGTGGCAAGAACACGTGTACTAGTGCTTTTTAAATGAGAATGGTATAGTTTGTATCTAATTGAGATTAAGGCCGTTAAGGCTATGGGAAAGTATTAAGATGGCATTTACAGCTGACTGATGCAACCATATTCACAAAGACTTTCAGTGATTATACTGGAAGTTCATAAAACCAAAAGCTGGTAACATTGTAAAAATGTGTTCAAAATCAGTTTAGACCAACTGATTAGGCAAAAAGTGCACAATCCACTTTTCATTTTCTAAAATTATGTATTTATTCATTTTATTTGAAAGAGTGACACAGAGAGAGATTCTCCATCCACTGGTTCATTCCCCAGATGGGCTACAACAGCTGTGGCTGGGCCAGGCCAACATCAGGAGCCAGCAACCCTGTCTGAGTCTCCCATGAGGCTCGAGTACCTGAGCCAACATCTGCTGCCTTCCAGGGTGCACATTAGCAAAGAGCTGATCCAAAATGGAGTGGCCTGGACCTGACCCCAGGCCTTCCAAAATAGGATGTCGGCATCCCAAGTGGTGGCTTAACCCACTGCACCCCAGTGCCTGCCCCAGCTTCCCATTTTTTGAGATGCATAGTGGTTTAGAAGGCTGTCACACTTACAGGATGCAATTATGTAGAGGAAATGTTCGATTCCTGGACAGACCACACAGCAATATACGGTCGTGAGAAGGTACACTTGTGATAAGGGAGAGAGCACAGAGGAGTTACTTTTTAAAAAAGATAAATAAAACAAAACTCCAAAGATGCAGTTGAGGTCTTCTTTGTTTCCCTTCCTGGTTCTTTCCTTTCTTTCTCTTCCTCAGAGTAACAGAGGATAGATCTTTAAAAAAATTTTTTTTCTTTTAAATTTATTTCAAAGGCACAGTGGCAGAAAGGAAGAGACAGAGAGAAAAAGATATCTTTTATCCACTGGTTCACTCCCTCAAATGGCCAGGGCTGAGCTAAGGTGAAACAAGGAGCCAGGAACTCTATCTGGGTCTTCCCACATGGGTGGCAGGGGCCCAAGCACTTGGGCCATCATCTGTTGTATTCCCAAGTGCATTAGCAGGGAGCTGCATAGGAGGTAGAGCAACTGGGACTTGAAACAGCACGCGCATATGGGATGCCAGTGTTAGGGCAATTGTTTAATGCACTTTACCACATTGCCAGTCCCCCAGTGGATCCTTGGTCCATGCTTTTAGACTTGAACCTTGTATGTCCATCCATCAAAATATATAATATTGTTTTGTTGTTAATTCGCCTAAAAAAGCAAATTTTATATCTTGTTCTAAAACGTTCTCTTTTCACTCAGGACTGTGTTTTCAATACTTGTCTTATTTTATATGTAGGCCTGGTTCTCTTTTGTTTGTTTGTTTGTTTGTTTAGTTTGAGAGAGAGAAGAGTATGATTCCATCTACTGGTTTACTCCCTAAATGCAAGCAATGGTTGGGGCAGGGCTGTGGCAGGCCAATGTCAGCAGCCAGAGCTGAATCCAAATCTTTGTGTGTGCCAGGGGCCCAAGCACTCGGGCCATCTTCTGCTGCTTTCCCAGGCGCATTAGCAGGGAGCTGCACCACAACACCAACCCTATCAGGGTCGTCATACTTGTGTGGGCTCTGTGCGGGGCCCTGGGGTGCTTTGGTGACGCTGAGTCTTCACGGCCCTGCTTCTCTGTGGCTCACACACTTGCACGGCCCCTAAGGTTGCCATCCCCAAAAGACAGACTTGGCATGGCTGGCATGTGTGCTTTCTCCATGAGGTCCCAGGGCCTGCCTCCGTATCTCGTTCCAGCAGGTACTTCATAATAATTTGGTGAATTAAATTTTAAAGCAGGATGTTTTGTAAAACATTTATACAATTTGGAAAGACGTTATACAATTGTATTTACTAAGGTCACCACATACGCTCATCTACACGACTGTGTGAGAAAAGCTATGAGTTAGCCGTTTGTGACAGGTTAATCATCAAAGTGGCAGGGGAGATAGCCAATGATGAATGAAGGTTGTGTTAGCATCATGAATTCTCAGCAGCAATAAGGACATGGGAGGAAGTGCTTACTACTGAAATACAAATATGATGAGGGTGAAACTAGGTCAGTTCTGAGCAACAACTGAATAAGCACATCGAGGTCCTGTGATATACGTAAAGCAAAGGTTATTGGGGTCCTTTCCAAAGTCACAAGTTCAAATAGCTCACTCCCCCCACCGCACCCTCCCATCCTTGCAGCCGGCCACTCTCGTACAGCCGTTATGCGCCGCTCCTCTCCGTCCTCTCCAGCGCTGGTGCCTATACCTCCTCCTGCACAAGCAGCCCTTTCGTGTCCTCATTCTCTCCCTAGTCAAGTTAGAGCCATCATCTGTCACGTCAACCTCCCTCTCACCTGTTAGAACTTGTCCCCATACCACTTCTCATTTCTTGTGTGGGTGAGCTGGGCATGAGGCCTCTGTAAAACATGTTACTGTGTTCTTTCCTGTTCTAGAGCTTGTGCTCAACAATCAGCCCTACCTTCAGGGTCACAGCTGTGTTAAGCTTCCGGAGTCTGTTATGTTCCAGTAATATTTGGATTTATTGGATTGTAGTGCCAGTCACACTGTCTTATGTGCATTGTCCATCTCTCCACTAGCTTCTGCGTGTTAGACTTTCTTTTTTAAAGAGAGAGAGAGAGAGAGAGAGATTTATTTGAAAGCAGGGTTACAGAGAGGCAGGGGTGGGGTGCCTTCTATCCACTGGTTTAGTCCTCAAATGGCTGCAATGGGCGGAGCTGGGCCATTCCTAAGCCAGGAGCCAGGAGCTGCTTCCAGGTCTTCCACATGGGTGCAGAGGCCCAAGGGCTTGAACATCTTCTGCTGCTTTCCCAGGTGCATTAACAGGGAGCTGGATTGGAAGTGGAGCAGCTGGGACTCAAACTGGTGTCTATATGGGATGCCAGCACTGCGGGCATTGGCTTTACCCACTTTGCCACGGTGCCAGCCCCTGCATATTAGACTTTAAAGCACGATGTCTGACATATAGCAGATATCCTGGGCAACAAAAGTAGACAATGGAGTGAGCAGAATCTGGCCTACCATTCTCTGTATAGTGTGGTTTTCATGACCAGAACCAAATGCCAAGGCAGGCTACTTTATAAAGAGAAGAGGCCAAAGCACAATAAGATTGAGCTAAAATGCATGAAGCCTCTTTAGGCCCCAGGCTCAGAACTGGGTGATGGCCCTTCTCACAGGCCACACCCAACAAACACAAGCCACCCCTACTGGGAGGACCAGTAAAGTCACAGTCAAGGACACGGACACAGGGAAGTTTAGGGATTGGGCACAACATGCTTCTCGGAGAAAACGAAGACACTAAGGGGCCTGGGCCAGATGAAGGCCAGGCTAACAGAATGCAAAGAGCGGGGCCAAGGGAGAAGGGAGGCAAGTGCAGACCAAAGGCACAGGGTAGCAATCAAGTGTCCCCCACTCGGCACTGGCAAAGCCACATGTGAACACGGCAAGGCGACGGTGAGAGTTGCCACCGCACAGCGTCCTCTGCAGTGGCAGACAAAACAGAGATGATGATGAAAACTACTTCTCTGCGGGGGCCCCCATCTGCTTTCTGAAGACCAGAGGTCAGGTACACCAGACTGTCTTCTTTCTGGTCCGGCCACAGATTCCTCCCTTGACTCCCCAGGAGGAACTCTGATATGAGTCAAGCAGAACAAATGAGTTTCCGGAGGGCGCATAACAGGCCTCTTTAGGGGGAGGCAGAGGCCTTGGTTTCTCTCCAGCTGCCCCTGGGCCTGGAGGGGTATGGCCTGGCTGGGGAGCCTTCTCGGGGATGGTTTAACTTCTCTCCAGGCTAACAGGCCCACGTGAGGCTCAAGAGGAAGAGGTCTGTCCATGCAGGTGCTATGGTATGAAAGTGCTTTGTCTCCCACCCCACAACTCATACAAGAGCGGAATCCCCACTGACATAGCTTAATGGTTTTCAGAGTGGAAACAATCCAGCTGTGATGTTTAGGAGTGGGGCCTTTGGAGAGTGATTAGGTTTGGATAAGGTCATTAGGATGGGGCCCCGTGATTGAATCCCAGTGATTTCTTTATTTAAGATTTATTTATTTATTTGAAAGTCAAAATTATACAGAGAGGAGGAGAGACAGAAAGAGAGACAAAGAGAGAGAGAGAGAGGTCTTCCATCTGCTGGTTCACTCCCCAGTTGGCCTCACTGGCCAGAGCTGCACCAATCCAAAACCAGGAGCTTCTTCCAGGTCTCCCACGTGGGTGCAGGGGCCCAAGGACTTGGGCTATCTTCTGCTGGATTCCCAGGCCATAGCAGAGAGTTGGATGGGAAATGGAATAGCTGGGACTTGAACCAGCACTCATATGGGATGCTGGCACTGCAGGAGACAGCTTTACCCACTGCACCACAGCACCACCCCCGAGACAGACATTTTATAAGTGTGTGCTAGTGCCAGGTACTTTCACATATAGTATTAGATTTAATTTTTTTTTAAAAACTCCTATGAGGGGGACTGGTGTTGTGACACAGCGGACATCCCATATGAGCACCCATACAGGTCCCAGCTGCTCCACTTCCAATCCAGCTCCCTGCCAATGCACCTGGGAAAGCCAAGGAAGATGACTCAAGTGCTTAGACCCTGATGGAGTTCCTCCTACTCCAACCCTGGCTGTTGCAGCCATTTGGGGAGTGAACCAAAATGTCCAAAGTGGACAAAAGAGCTCTCTATCTCTTTTTCTTGCTTCCTTCCTCCCTCTTACTATGTCATTCTGCCCTTGAAATAAATAAATATTTTTAAAAACATCCTAATGGAGGTCAGGTTTTTGGTACAACAGTTAAGTCCCTGCTTGGGATGCCCATATCTCATATCAGAGTGCCTGGGTTGAGTCCCAGTTCTTTTGTTTCTGATCCAGCTTCCTGCTAGTGCACACCCTGGAGGCAGCAGGTGATGGCTCCAGTACTGGGTCCCTGCCACCCACGTGGGAGCCCTGGATGGAGTTCTGGGCTCCAGGCTCCAGCCTGGACCTGTCCTAGCTGTCGAAGACATTTGAGGAGTGAACCACAGATGGAAGATCTTTCTGTCTCTCTGCCTTTCAAATGAAATGAAAATAATTTTTTTAATCTTATGATATAGTCATTATTTTTCACATTCTGCAGACAAGGAAACTGAGGCTCAGAGGAATTAAGTAGCTTACCTACTACAGTCATCATTTTAGTGAGTGCCAGAGTTAGGATTCCAAACCAGGACTTTTGATGTCAAGCATAGCCCTATTTCCCCTACCGTACAGCTTATGAGGAGCACCTGAGGTCCCTGGGGTATTCAGTTGCCATCTGCACAAAAAAAATAATCACAGGGACTGGCCTTTGGCATAGCAGGTAAAGCCACCACCTGCAGTGCCAGCACCCAATGTGGGCACTGGTTCGAGTCCCAGCTGCTCCATTTCCAATCCATCTCCCTGCTAATGTGCCTGGAAAAGCAGAAGAAGATGGCTCAAACCCTTGGGCCCCTGCACCCAGAAGAAGCTCCTGGCTCCTGGCTTCAGACTGGCTTCTGGCCGTTGCGGCCAATTGGAGAATGAACCAACAGATGGAAGACCTTTCTCCCCCCCCCCCCTCTGACTTAATAAATCTTAAAAAAAAAAAAAAAAAAAGATAAGCACTGATTTTGTCCCCTGACATTCATTCATCAAGGCAAAGAGGCATTCACCTAGTTGTATAGAAAAGAGAAGGAAACACTGTTTAAAAGCATAAGAGTGGAAACACCCTAGTACTCTATATCAGTTTGGATAATGAATCCTATGCATAATTAGTTATTTCAACTTGTTCTTTAATCTTTTAAGATCAAAATATCATCCTGTCCTCTGACTCAGAATGGCTCTGAGATATTCTTGCTGAATTAATGTAATATCATTTTGAAATTGCCATCCTCCCTAGCATTTGAAATTAATTTCTCATAAAACAGCCCTGCAATTTGGCACAAGGCTGCTCGGCATAGACTTTGGTCCAAAAGCTTTGAATTTTAATAGTGTGCTTGGACAAATACCAAAATAATGTTGATTTTTAGCCTAAATAAAAAACAACACTATGGAAAAACTTTTCTTTCTCTTTGATCTGCTAAAAGCAAGATTCTTTTTACGTTTGTTTGTTTGATTATACTTGAAAGGCAGAAAGAGAGAAAGCAGAGAGAGATCTTCTCTCTTCTGGTTCACTCCCTAAATGCCCACTATAGCCAAGCAGACCAGCCAGCCCAGGCCAAAGCCAGGACTCTAGAACTCCTTCCGGGTCTCCCACCTGGGTGCCTGGGACTCAAGTACTTGAGCCATCATCTGCTGCCTCCCAGGATCTGCAGTAGCAGGAAGCTGAACTTGAGTGGAGGTGAACTCGGGCACTTTGAAATGGGAGGCGAGCACCCTCAGTGCTAATTTAACCTACTGCGCCACAGTAGGGATTCTAAGCACGTCTTCAGCTACAGACTGAACAAGGAGGCTCAGCGTGAAAAAGCCAAGAGAGAGAACAGCACAAACCTGTCTCTGCTTGTGTGCCCTAGCCCCGACCACTTTACAAGCATTGATTACAGAATGTTGAAACTTGGGAAATGTGTAGTTGTGAAGAATGACAAAAAGAAATGCATCATATTATGAATAATAGAGTTAAAATGAATATTAAGAAACAGTCCTTTTAAAGGCTTCCAAATGACCCAAAGTGAGAAAGTCTAGAATCTCTCCTTTTTTTTTTTTTTAAGATTTTATTTATATACTTGAGAAGTAGAGTTACAGAGAGGCAGAGGCAGAGGCAGGGGCAGAAAGATAGGTCTTCTCTCCACTGGTTCAGTCGCAAAATGGCTGCAACAGCCAGAGCTGCACCGATCCAAAGCCAGGAGCCAGGAGTTTCTTTGGGGTCTCCCACATGGGTGCAGGAGCCCAAGCACTTGGACCATCTTCTATTGCTTTCCCAGACAATAGCAGAGAGCTGGATCGGAAGAGGAGCAGCCAGGACATGAAGTGGTACCCATATGGGAATCCAGTGCCACAGGTGAAGGCTTAGCCTACTACACCACAGCACCGGCCCCCGGAGTCTCTCCTTGAAAGGATTTAATATGAGGTCAAAACTGGACTGTGGTGACTGAAGACTACTAAGCACTAATAAGAAACAGACCAAATTGTATATAGGTTTTTATCTTTTCTTTTATTTATTTTAAAAGCAGAAAGACAGCAAGAGAGAGACAGAAAGAGCTCTTCCACCCGTTTACTCCTGAAATGCCTGCAACAGCTGGGGCTGGGCCAGGCTGAAGCCAGGAGCCCAGAACTCAGTCTGGGTCCCCAACATGGGTAGCAGGGATCCGACTGCTTGAGCCTTCACCGCCACCTCCCAGAGTGCACGTTAGCTGGAAGCTTGAATCAGGAGCAGAGCTGGGACTTGAACCCAGGCACTCCAATATCAATGCAGGCACCCCAGGTGACATCTTAACCATTGTGTCAAACAATTCCCCCTACTTACATTTTTAAAACTTTCTTATTAAGACAATCTACTTCCTTTTTTAAAAAGTTTTATTATTAAGTTTATGGAACGCTGCTGCCAACTACAATATGGCAATCCCCTTTTATCCATGCCCCAGAGCAGACGAGTTGGTGTGTTTACTGTTGCTGCGTGGCCCGGTGTGTTTTGCTTCCCAGCGTGCAGCCTTCCTTCTTTCTTGATTACCATATAGATGATTCCTGCTCCTTCTGGTTACCCTCTTTGTTTTCAACACACTTTACCCTAATTTATTCTACACACATCCGTTGGTCACCCTTGGTTTTCATCCTCCACACACCATTGGATGTGCAGGGACTCCACGCGGCAGACTTTACTGTCATCAGTCCCTGGGGCACCACTCCGAGAACTCTGCCTTCATCCTCGCTGCCCATGGCAACCGAGCCATGAAGAAAGAGCCTCATGCCTGCCAGGCAGATACTCGAAGGCCTCATGGGCAGCCATGTAGCCAAGATTCCATCGATCCTAAGGAAAGTTAATGGCTTTGTTCTTATCTGTTTGTTCTTCCTGTACTTTTCATGTTAGAATGGAAGCCCCATAAGGTGCCAACGTTGTGGTGCAGTGGGTTAAGGCTCCACCTGGGGCACCCACATTCCATATTGGAGCACTGATTTCAGTCCTGGTCTCTGCTTCTGTTCTAGGCCCCTGCTAATGCACCTGGGAAGCCCAAGAACTTGGGCACCTGTCAACCACATGGGTAGATCTGGGTGGTGTTTCCGGCTCCTGGCTCTGGCCAGGCTGTTGCAGTCATTTGGGGAGTGAACCAGTGGATAGAAGATCTCTTTCTGTCTCTCTACCAAATAAATAATAAATCTTTTTTAAAAATAACATTCTATGAAACAAGGTGAATGTTGGTTGGCAGAAAGGAAAGGAAGGAAAAACACTATCCAAGTCAGGTGACCTTTGCTTGCCTGGTGCACTCCGCACCCACTTTTTGCCCATTTCCAGTGGCTTCACTCACTTCCAGTCCTCACCTCCCACTAGCCTTCCTCCCCATGCTTCTCTGTTGTCATGTCTCCAATGCACTACAAACTCTAGTCATTGAAGTGGATCAGGACTGAGGCATCAAGCAGCCAAAGCCAGATGAGTCTGTGACATGGACAGTGCAGGAAGAACTTCCTAGCACCAAAAAAAGGAGCACTGTGGGGCCAGCGCTGTGGCGTAGTGGGTAAAGCTGCCGCCTGCAGTGCCAGCATCCCATATGGGCGCTGGTTCAAGTCTTGGCTGCTCCACTTCCGATCCAGCTCTCTGCTGTGGCTTGGGAAAGCAGTAGAAGATGGCCCAAGCCCTTGGGCTCCTGGCTCCTGGCTTCAGATGAGTGCAACTGGGGAGTGAACCAGCAGATGAAAGACCTCTCTCTCTCTCTTTCTGCCTCTGCCTCTCCTTTCTCTATGTAACTCTGACTTTCGAATAAATAAATAAATCTTTAAAAAGAAATTTAAAAAGGAGCATTGAAGGAGTCCTGTGGAGACAACGGACACTTCATGCTTGCTGTCAAACCGGGTAGTGACTCGACCCCAGCTCTGCCGGTTCCAGACCAGCATAGGACACGGCTCAGCTGCTGTGGCCCCGGAGGCGTAGTGGGGCGCCTGTGTGGGGCAGACTCCTCCAGGACTGAGATGCCACCCGTGATGTTTGCTGTGGCTGACCCTGTGTTTTTCTCTTTGTCTTTGCTTTAAGCTGATGAGAAGAGAAAGAGGAAAGGGAGGAAGTAGCACCGAGATGTGAGGTTCATTACCTGCGCAAGGAGTTTGAATCGTGGCACTAACCCAAAGAACCCTCACTGTCCCTAAATCCCCTTACAGGGACACTCTTCCTGTGTCAAGCAGGACCTGGGATCTGAGATACAAAGTTGAAAAATTACTCCGGCCAGTGCTGTGGCATAGCGGGCAAAGCTGCCGCCTGCAGTGCTGGCATCCCCTGTGGGCGCTGGTTCAATTCCTGGCTGCTCCACTTCTGATCCAGCTCTCTGCTGTGGCCTGGGAAAGCAGCGAAGATGGCCCAAGTCCTTGGGCCCCTGCACTCACGTGGGAGACCCAGAAGAAGCTCCTGGCTTCTGGTTTCGGATTGGCACAACTCCAGCCATTGCAGCGACTGGGGAGTGAACCAGTGGATGGAAGACCTTTCTGTCTCTACCTCTCCTCTCTGTGTGTAACTCTGACTTTCAAATAAATAATAAATCTTAAAAAAAAAAAAGAACTACTGAATTCAAATGCATCCAAGACAGTTTGGTTTTGTTTAAAGCAATTGTTAGAATTAATTTCTTTTCACTAATTCTTGTGAGATGTTTTCCAAAGGTTAAGGGTTGACTATGCCTGATATTAGTCTGAATGTCTTCGCATTCATGTTTAGGTAAATAAAGAAAACTAGCAATTGCAGACCTGACCCTATGATTCCCTGTGCACTGTTCACAACTGCTCACAGCAGTGTGTTCTCTGAGTCTCATTTCACAGACTAGAAATCTGAGACCTAGAAGTAAAGTACTTTCCTTGCTCAAGGTCACATAGCTAATAAATGCAAAACTGGGGTTTTGTTTTATATTTGTCTAAGGGACTTATTGATGTGTTGGAAAGGCAGCATTACAGAGACAGGGAGAGTCAAAGAGATCTCCCATTTGCTGGCTCACTCCCCAAATAAACAGGGCTGGGCCAGGCTGAAGCCAGGAGCCTGGAACTCCACCCACGTCTCCCACATGGGTGTAGCGGCCCAAAGAATTGGGCAATCTTCCACAACTTTCTCAGGTGTGTTAGCAGGGAGTTGGATTGGAAGTGGAGCAGCTAAGACTTGAACCAGGATGCCAGCGTCACAAGGGGCAGTTTAACCTACTATACCACAACACTGGCCCCCAAATCTGGGTTTTTGTTTATTTGTTTTAGATTTATTTATTTAATTTGAAAGGCAGAGTTACAAAGAGGCAGAGGCAGAGAGAGAGAGACAGGTCTTCCATCCACTAGTTCACTCCTCAGATGGCTTCAATAGCTGGAGATGTGCTGATCTGAAGCCAGGAGCCAGGAGCTTCCTCCAGGTCTCCCACATGGGTGCAGGAGCCCAAGGACTTGGACCATCTTGTACTGCCTTCCCAGGCCATAGCAGAGAGCTGGATCAGAAGTGGAGCAGCCGGGACTTGAGCCGGCATCCATGTAGGATGCCAGCACTGCAAGCAGTGGTTCTACCTGCTACGCCACAGCGCCGACCCCCAAATCTGGATTTTGAATTCAGCTTTGTCTAATGGACCTGAAGAGACTTGAAAAAAATATTTGCTTATTTATTTGAGAGAGAGATTGAGAGCTCTCCCATATGCTGGTTCACTCCCCCCAAGTGCTGGCAACGGCAGGGAGTGGGCCATGCTGAAGCCAGGAGCCAGAAACTCAATCCAGGTCTCCAAGTAGTTGACCTGTCATTGCTGCTTCCAGGAGTCTGGAGTCAGGAGCCAGAGCTGGGTATCAAACACGGATACTCCAGCCTGAGACACAGGTGTCTTACTACTCAGCCAAGGGCCCATCTCTGCAGAAAATACCTTGATTCTGTTTTTTCCCCTTACAGAGATTTCAAGCTTTAAATTTTATACACCAGCTTCCGCCAAGACAGTGTAATGCGTGTTCCATCACTTCATCCTTCTGAACTCCTAAAAATTTTTATCTTCGACTCTCTCTAATCCTATCTTTGATAACAAAAAAATTTCCTTCCTGTGTAATACCTTTTAAAAATACTCATAATCTTCAATAGTAAAAGCCTCCAAAGTCTACCAAAATTAGATTTGACTGGAAATTTCTAGATACAAATAAGAAATGTGTGCCTACAACAGTGCGTGTGCTGAAACTGAATTGGCAAGATTAATAGAAATTATTCTATATTAGGAGAAAGATGTGCATCTTTTTTTTAAGGTCTTATTTATTTATTTGAGAGGTAGAGTTACAGAGAGAGGGAGAGACAGAGAAAAGTCTTCCATTCACTGGTTTACTCCCCAAATTGCCCCAACGGCCGCAACACCAGAGCAGAGCCAACCCAAAGCCAGGAGCCAGGAGCTTCTTCCGGTCTCCCATGTGGGTGCAGAGGCCCAAATGCCTGGGTCATCTTCAACTGCTTTCCCAGGCCATTAACATGGAGCTGGGTCGGAAGTGGAGCAGCCAGGACTCGAACTGGCACCCATATGGGATGCTGGCTCTTTAGGCAGATACTTAACCTACTATACCATAGTGCAGGCCCAGATGTGCATCTTTTTAAAGGTAAAATGACTCGTTTTGAAATATACATAATCCACATATTTTATAGCTAGTAAAAATTTTCATTTTCTCTTTGAGGACCATAAAAATATAAAATATGAATTTTCCCAAAGAAAAAATATCTTGAAATCGCCTATTTTGAACTGATGCCCAGCTAAAGGCTAAACTAACCCTTACCAATCTTGACTGCCATTCAAAATCTCCCAACAAATTTTTCTCTATAACAACAAAAAAACTCAATTAGCAGCCGCAGCAGCAGCGAGGGAAGCTTTTTACTGCCACCTACTGTTGGGAAAAAATACCCTGCTAAGTGCACAGAACGGGTAGAGACAGGGTGACCACAAGCCCTGGTTTGCAGAAAGTCCCTTTTATCTTGGCGTCCATCTAGGTTAGCATTTGTCCTACTCCTTTCTCTCTCAAAATGCAAACATGGATGATCCATTACACAGCTATTACCAGCTCTTCCATGCATCATTTAAAAAGGCTCACTCGGGCTTATCTCGCCCACTGAAACATACACACACTTTGCCCTGAGCCCTCTTCCCAGCTCCCGTTCCCTCTCTTTCCTGTCTTCATGGCACAGACCATGTCCGCTTTGCTACTTCTCATTCCCTACTCGACTGCCAGTACTTCCCGTCCTGCCCTCCATGCTGCTGGTTACCTACCCACCACCACATCAGCAGACCCCATCTGTCTTCCTTCTCCACGTGCCTACACCACTGCACATAGCGCCTGCCCTCCCTCTCCCCTCCTCTTCTGTGCCACGTTCTCCAGTTTGCCTCCTCTGTTCTGGCTTCCTCTCAGGGTCGTTCATGGTGTCTCTCTTCCCCTTGTCACAGCTAAAAGGTGATGTCTCTGTCCATCTTCACTCTACGGACTGTCCCTGGGTAACCTCACCCCACGGAGTCTACACAGTCAACTTGCTAAGGATTCCCAAATCCACTCAGGTACCCATCCCTCCCTTCTCTTTTCCTTCAGTAGATGTTAATGAAGCACCTGCCCAGGTCACTGCTCCAGGTTCCAAGGGATACTTCAGTGACTGTAAGGGAGTGGGGGGAGGGGGGAGTGGTTTCTGCCCCGTGTAGACAATAAAACAATAAACAAAATAAATAAGTGAGTTGGACAGCATGTTTGAGTGAGAAGTGACAGAGAACTGTCGTGGAGGTTGGGAGTGGTGAGGGAGGTTTTTCAATGGAGTGGACAGAGAAAGCCTGATTGAGAAGAGAGTGACTTAGGTGACTTACAGGAGAACAGGTTTACTCAGGAGCACCCCTGGAAGTGAGCAAAAAGGAGCATAGTGCCAAAGCCTGAGATGAGATTGAACCTGTCCTGTTCACAGGATCTCAGAGAGGCCAGGCTGGCTCTGGGAGTGAGTGAGGGGAGGGTAACAGGGGATGAGGTAGAGAGCCACGGGGCTGCAGATCACAAAGGGCTGCAGGCCATCGTGAGGACTTTGGTTTCTGTGAAAGAGTTGGGCAGCTATTGCAGGGTTTTAGATTAACATATAATATCATCTTACTTACATTTAAAAATATTTTTCCACTTTATTTGAAAGGCAGATAGATGGGAGGGGCAGGAAGAGAGAGAGAGAGAGAGAGAAAGAGAGAGAGAGAGAGAGAGGAATCTTCCATCCAGTGATTCCCCACTGCAATAACCAGGCTGGGCCACGCCAAAGCCAAGACCCAGGAACTCAGTCTGGGACCCAACAACCTGAGCTAGCACCTGTGCCTCCCAGGGCACACATCGTCAGGTGGAAGTGGCATAGCAGGGACTGAAGCCAGGCACTCAGATACCACGCACTCAGCCCCTCCACCAAAGGCCTGCCCTTCGTTACATTTTACCAGAATCCCTGTCTTGGGCTAGGTTACCTGGAAAGGAGACCTGAAACATGGGGGTGGGGTGGGGTGTGCAGTTTATCAGGGACTGCTCTTGGGAGCACCTGCAAGGGTGGAAGGGAGGAAGATGGAGCAAAGGAGGTAGCTGTGTTGTGATGCGGTTGCCACGGAAGCCCCAGATGGCTCTCCGGAGTTACCCCAAATCTTCTTACCCCTACCCAGCCGCTCACCGGATTCAGGAGAGGACTGTGCCCTAGGGTAGGAAGCAACTCTCAACCAAGGGCAGTTCCCAGCAGCCGACACTTGATCCTGAAGAGGGCAGATGCGCCCCCAGCCCTCTCAGAGTGACCTGGTGAGTAGAGTGAGGGTCTGGGAACATCCCCGCCTTCTGGCTCTTGCTTCCATGGCCCATGTCAAGGCACAGAGAGTACTGATCGTCTGCCTCGGTCCTCCCTGTTGTGGCCGTTCCTCACCTTTAGCCAATGTCTCCACAGCACCGCAACCGGAGTAATCCTGCCAGCAAAGGTCAGGGCCTGTCACTCCTTTGCTCAGAACCCATCGAGTAGGAACTCCCCACTCACCTCAGAGTAGAAATCAAAAATCCTCATCGCAACTTCTGTGCTATGCTTGCTCAAGACAACATCTCCGGGGACTGGAGTGGGCATTTGGCACTTAGCTGGGACGCTGCTTGGAATGCCGGCATCACTCCCAGTGCCAGCTCCCTGCTGATGCGCACCCTAGGAGGCAGCAAGTAAGGATAAAGTGCTTGGGTCCCTGTCACTCACCTGCTGACACAGACTTAGTTCCCAGCTCCCGGCTTTGGCCTGGCTCAGCCCTGGATGTTGTGCACATCTGGGGAGTGAACCAGTGGATGGGAAATCTCTCTCTCTCTTTGTCTCTGTCTCTCTTCTTGCTCTTTCTGCAACTGTGCCTTTCAAACAAATCTTTTCAAAGAAATACATCTTTAACTTCATCCCTATGTGCTTCTGTTATATCAATCTCTCTCCTCTTCCTTGAACACCTTTAAGAAAAAGAAAGATTTATGTATTTATTTGAAAGACAGAGAGAGACATCTTCCATTCACTGAGTCAGTCCCCAGATGCTCATAGACAGCCAGGATTGGACCAAGACCGTGAAACTCCATCTGGGTCTCTCACATGGCAGCAAGGACCCAAGAACTTGACCCATCATCTGCTGCCTCACGGGATGCCTTAGCAGGCGGCTGGATCTGATGTGGAGTAGCCGGGACTCAAATGGGCACCCTGGTAAGGGATGTGGGCATCGCAAGTGGCAGTTTAACCTACTGCACTACAACCCCTGCCCCTCTTGAACACCTTTTTGGAAGACAATTCCTCCAAAAATGCACTGTGGCATAGCGGGTAAAGCCACCTCCTGCAGTGCCGGCATCCCACATGGGCGCCAGTTCGAGACCCAGCTGCTCTACTTCCGATCCAGCTCTCTGCTATGTCCTGGGAAAGCAGTGGAAGATGTCCCAACTGCTTGGGCCCCTGCACCCCATGGGAGACCGGAAGAACCTCCTGGCTCCTGACTTCAGATTGGCACAGCTCGGCCATTGCAGCCACCTGGGGAGTGAACCAGCAGATGGAAAACCTCTCTCTCTCTCTCTCTCTCTCTCTCTCTCTCTCTCTCTCTCTGCCTCTCCTTCTCTGTGTAACTCTGACTTTCAAGTAAAATAAATAAATATTTTTTAAAAAACCAAAATGTTTCAGACTGAGACATTGGGAATTCTCCCTGTGAATATTAAATATTACCTTCTGCAGAGATTACCTGGTAGTTACAACATAGACATTTAATTCAATTACTGACTAAAAAAAGAAATAATCATTTAATACCAGGGATTCGAATTCAATCCCATCAAGGTGGCATGTACCAATGTCATCTCACTAGTCCAAGTGATCAATTTCAGTTCACAATTGATCATAATGATAGGCCTAAGAGTCAAAGAGATCACATAAATAAGACTAGTGTCTGCTAATACCAACTGATAGAATAAAAAAGGGAGAGAATGATCCAACATGGGAAGCAGGATACACAGCAGACTCATAGAATGGCAGATGTCCTAAACAGCACTCTGGCCTCAGAATCAGCCTTTAAGGCATGCGGATCCGGTTGAAAAGCCCATGAGAGTATTTCAGGCATGGAAAGCCAAGACACTCTGGAAAAAAAAAAAATGACCTAAATGAGAGGTCTCCGCGAGTGAGATCCCAGTGGAAAGAACAGGTCATCAAAGAAGGAGGTACCTTTCACTGAAGGGAGGAGAGAACTTCCACTTTGACTACGACTTTGTCTAAATATGATCAGAGTCGGTGAACTCAAAAGGCTTCCATAGCCTTGGCAACTCCTGACAAGAGCCTGGAGTGATTACTGATGCCATAAACAAGAGTGTCAATTTGTTAAGTCAACAGCAGGAGTCACTGTGCAGTTACTCCTCATGTAGGATCTCTGTCTTTAATGTGCTGTACATTGTGATTTAATGCTATAACTGATCTTCTGTATATAAAGAAATAAAAATGAATCTTGACATGAATGGAAGGGGAGAGGGAGCAGGAAAGGGGAGGGTTACGGGTGGGAGGGAAGTTATGGGGGGGGAAGCCATTGTAATCCATAAGTTGTACTTTGGAAATTTATATTCATTAAATAAAAGTTTTTAAAAAAAGAAATAATAGGCCGGTGCCGTGGCTCAACAGGCTAATCCTCCGCCTTGCGACGCCGGCACACCTGGTTCTAGTCCCGGTCAGGGCGCCGGATTCTGTCCCAGTTGCCCCTCTTTCAGGCCAGCTCTCTGCTGTGGCCAGGGAGTGCAGTGGAGGATGGCCCAAGTGCTTGGGCCCTGCACCCCATGGGAGACCAGGAAAAAGCACCTGGCTCCTGGCTTCGGATCAGGGCGGTGCGCCAGCCGCAGCGGCCATTGGGGGGTAAACCAACGGAAGGAAGACCTTTCTCTCTCTCTCTCTCTCTCTCTCTCTCTCACTGTCCACTCTGCCTGTCAAAAAATTTTTAAAAAATAAAAAAATTTTTAAAAAATAAAAGAAATGGGCAAAGAACTTTAACAGGCATTTCTCAAAAGAGGAAATTCAAATGGCCAACAGACACTTGAAAAAATGCTCAGGATAGGGCCAGCACTGTGGCACAGCAGATTAAAGCCGTGGCCTGAAGCACTGGCATTCCATATAGGCACCGGTTCTAGTCTCGGTTGCTCCTCTTCCCATTCAGCTCTCTGCTGTGGCCTGGGAAAGCACCCGCCTGGGAAACACAGAAGAAGCTCCTGGCTCCTGGCTTCAGATAAGCACAGCACCAGCCATTGCAGCCAGTTGGGGAGTGAACCATCGGAGGGAAGACCTCTCTCTCTGTCTCTCTCTCTCTCTCTCTTTCTCTCTCCCTCTCCTTCTCTCTCTGTGTAACTCTGACTTTCAAATAAATAAAATAAATCTTTAAAAAATGCTCAGGATCACCAGCCATTAGGGAAACGCAAATCAAAACCACAATGCGGTTTCACCTCATCCCAGTTAGAATGGCCTTCATACAGAAATCAACAAATGCTACCAAGGATGTGGGGGAAAAGGTACCCTCATCCACTGATGGTGGGAATGTAAACTGGTACAGCCACTGTGGAAGGCAGTATGGAGATACCTCAGAAAGCTGAATATAGACCTACCATATGATCCAGCCATCCCACTCCTAGCAATTTATCCAAAGAAAATGAAATCAACATACTAAAGAGTAAACTGTACCCCCATGTTCATTTTAGCTCAATTTACAATAGCAAAGATATGGAATCAACACAGATGTCCATCAAGTGAAGACTGAATAAAGAAATTATGGTGTATATATACACTATGGAATACTACACAGCAGTAGAAAAATGAAATCCTATCTTTTGCAACAAAATGGATGCAACTGGAAACCATTATACTTAGTGAAATAAGCCAGTCCCAGAAAGACAATACCATATGTTTTCAATGATCTGTGGTAACTAAGAGTACCAAAAATGTAATATATAGTAGTGAAATTATCATTTTAAGATTTGATGATTGTTTACAGCTCTTGTCTCTACTGTTGAGGAACAGTGTTTTTTCTTCTATTTGTTGAACTCTTTACTTAGTGTAGGGTTAATCTTATAAGTATAAAGTAGACTGAAAGTAGATCATTGTAAAAATAAGAGAGAGAATAAGAGAAGGATGAGAAAGGGTGGGAGTGTGGGAAGGAGGGAGGGTAGGGTGGGAAATATAACTATATTCCTAATTCTGTATATTTGTTTATTTTACATGAATTCATTTACCTTAAATTTTAAAAAATAAAATATATAAAAAAAGAATTAGAAAAAAAAAGACTTTCTACAGAGTAACATCCACAAATTCATACTTTAAAAACACATATTAAGCATTTTTGACTAAGCAATTTTTAAGGGCAGTTGTTAATTTGTTGTTTGGTGATACAACTGGGGCTTTTACTGGAGTAAGGAGAATCAGCAAGAAGTGACCTTCATATGAAGATGAACAGAACCCTGGAACTGGTAGTCAGGGAGTAGGGGTGTAAGCCAAAAGATGGCTACTAGGAGGGCTGGTGTTATGGTGTAAAGGGGTAAGCCACTGCTGTAACACTGGCATCCTGTATCCAAGTGCTTCCAATCCAGCTTCCTGCTAACTCACTTAGGAAAGCAGCAGAAAATGGCCCAGGTACTTGGGCAAGTCATCCATGTAGGAGAGCTGGATGATGTTCCCGGAGTCAGCCTGTCCCAGCCCTGGCTGTTGCGGCCATCTGGAGTGTGAACCAGCAGATGGAAGATCTCTCTCTCTCTCTCTCTCTCTCTCTCTCTCTCTCTCCCTCCCTCCCTCCCTCTCTCTCCCCCCTCCCTCCCAGTCTCCTTTCTTCCATCTATCTCTGATATTCTTTTTTTAAAATATTTATTTATTTATTTATTTGAAAGTCAGAGTTACACAGAGAGAGGAGAGGCGGTGGGAGGGGGGAGGTCTTCCATCCAATGGTTCACTCCCTAGTTGGCTGCAATGGCTGGAGCTGCACCCATCCGAAGCCAGGAGCCAGGAGCCTCCTCCAAATCTCCCACACGGGTGCAGGGGTCCAAGGACTTGGGCCACCCTCTACTGCTCTCCCAGGCCATAGCAGAGAGCTGGATCAAAAATGGAGCAGCTGGGACTCAAACAGATGCCCATATGGGATTCCAGCACTTCAGGCCAGGGTGTTAACCGACTGTGCCACAGCGCTGGCCCCAATCTGATATTCTTTAAAAAAAATATTAATTTATTTGAAAGGCAGAGTTACAGAAAGGCAGAGGCAGAGATAAAGAGAAGCCTTCCATCCACTGGTTCACTCCCCAAATGGCCACAATGGCCAGAGCTGGGCTGCTCCGAAGCCAAGAGCTTCTTCCAGGTCTCCCACATAGGTGCAGGGGCCCAAGGACTTGGGCCATCTTCCATTGCTTTTCCAGGCCATGGCAGAGAACTGGATCAGAAGTGGAGCAGCCGAATCTCAAATTGGTTGCCCATATGGGATGCTGACACTGTAGGTGGCAGCTTCACCTGCTACTGCACCACAGCACTGGCCTCTATCTCTGGTATTCTGCCTTTCAAATAACTGAATACATTTTTACAACAAAAGAGGGTGACGGCCAGTAGGAAATTCTAAAGACTGAATCTATAAACAATTTTGTCTCATATCTAGTTTGAAAGCTTCCTTTATGTATTTGCTTCGGCTGTTTGGTAGGGCCTGTTAAACATGCCAGCCAGGGCTTAACTGTGGTGTAGGAGATAAAGGGAGGCTCCATGTCCATGTTTGGAGTCCAAGCAGAAGTAGCCAGTGCTGTGGCCTGGAGAAGTGGTTATGAGTTGGGAGGGCTGACAGAAAAGTAGTCTGGTTTTGAGGTACAGGGAAAAGCAAAGCAAGCTTGCCGAAAAGCCAGCACTCCCGGGACCCACAGAGCTGTTTAGGGAGAGGAAGAGAACTTCTGGAGTTATACAGGTTAAGGGCATGAACCATGTTTCTGGGCATTAAAATGGAATTGTGGCTTTCCATATTGCCTGGTGAGGGGTCCATACAGTGGGTTTTTTTTTTAATTTTATTTAATAAATATAAATTTCAAAAGTACAACTTTTGGATTGTAGCAGTTTCCCCCCTATAATCTCCCTCCCACCTGCAAACCATCCCATCTCCTACTCCCTCTCCCATCCCATTCTTCATTAAGATTCATTTTTAATTATCTTTATATACAGAAGATCAACTCAGCATATACTAAGTAAAGATTTCAACAGATAGTACCCATACAGAAATACAAAGTATAAAGTACTGTTTGAATACTAGTTTTACTGTTAATTCGTGTAGTACAATACATTAAAGACAGAATCCAACATGGGGAGCAAGTGCACAGTGACTCCTGATGTTGATTTAACAATTGACGCTCTTATTTATGATGTCAGTAATCACCCAAGGCTCTTGTCATGAGCTGCCAAGGCTATGGAAGCCTCTTGAGTTCACAAACTCCAACCTTATTTAAATAAGGCCATAATCAAAGTAGAAGTTCTCTCCTCCCTCAAGAGAAAGGTACCTCCTTATTTGATGGCCCCTTCTTTCCACTGGGATCTCACTCATGGAGATCTTTCATTTAGGTCATTTTTTGCCACAGTGTCTTGGCTTTCCATGCCCGAGAAACTCCCATGGGCTTTGTAACAGCGTTGTTCTTGATTCCTGGTGTAACTTAAGCAGAAGCTGTCCCGATGTCTGGAGCCCCTGATGTCCTGCAAATGAAGGAAGAAGACGTCCTCAAACTCCTTGCAGCAGGAACCCACCTAGCTGGACCAACCTTGACTTCCAAAGCGAACAGTGCATCTACAAAAGGAAAGTGATGGCATCTACATCAAAAATCTGAAGAGGACCTGGGAGAAACTTCAACTGACAGCTCGTGCCATTGTGGCCATTGAAAAGCCTGCTGATGTCAGTGTGCTATCCTCCAGGAACACCGGCCAGAGGGCTGTGCTGAAGTTTGCTGCTACCACTGGAGCTACTCCATGGCTGGCTGCTTCACACCTGAAACCTTCACTAACCAGATCCGGGCAGCCTTCCAGGACCTCGGCTGCTGGTGGTTCCTGATCCCAGGGCTGACCACAGCCTCTCACAGAGGCGTCTTATGTGAACCTGCCTCCCAGTGCTCTGTGTAACACAGACTCTCCTCTGCACTATGTGGACATGCCATCCCATGCAACAAGGGAGCCCACTCAGTGGGTCTGGTGTAGTGGATGCTGGTCTGGGAGGTTCTGTGTATGTGTGGTACCATCTCCCGTGAACACCCCTGGAAAGTCATGCCTGATCTCTACTTTTACAGAGATCCTGAAGAGATTGAAAAAGGAGAGCAGGCTGGTGCTGTGGCTCACTAGGCTAATCCTCCACCTGCAGCGCTGGCACCCTGGGTCCTAGTCCCGGTTGGGGCGCCAGTTCTGTCCCAGTTACTCCTCTTCCAGTCCAGCTCTCTGCTGTGTCCCGGGAGTGCAGTGGAGGATGGCCCAAGTCCTTGGGCCCTGCACCCGCATGAGAGGCCAGGAAAAGCACCTGGCTCCTGGCTTTGGATCAGCGCAGTGTGCTGGCCGTAGTGGCCATTTGGGGGGTGAACCAACGGAAGCAGAAGCAAGACCTTTCTCTCTCTCTCTGTCTAACTCTGCCTGTCAAAAAGAAAAAGAGAGGCCAGCGCCGCAGCTCAACAGGCTAATCCTCTGCCTTGCGGCGCCGGCACACCGGGTTCTAGTCCCGCTTGGGGTGCCGGATTCTGTCCCGGTTGCCCCTCTTCCAGGCCAGCTCTCTGCTGTGGCCAGGGAGTGCAGTGGAGGATGGCCCAAGTGCTTGGGCCCTGCACCCCACGGGAGACC
The DNA here is from genome assembly GCA_949820135.1 of Sylvilagus floridanus. Taxonomy (NCBI): domain Eukaryota; kingdom Metazoa; phylum Chordata; class Mammalia; order Lagomorpha; family Leporidae; genus Sylvilagus; species Sylvilagus floridanus. The sequence goes on from OX463240.1 coordinate 50,512,931, forward strand.
AGGAGAAGCACCTGGCTCCTGCCATCGGATCAGTGCAGTGCGCTGGCCGCAATGCGCCGGCCGCGGCAGCCATTGGAGGGTGAACCAATGGCAAAGGAAGAAAAAAAAAGAAGAGAGAGAGAGAGAGAGAGAGAGAGAGAGAGAGAGAGAGAGAGAGAGAGAGATTGGGAGGGAGGGAGAAGAAAAAGCTGTGACCAAGGAGGAGTTTCAGGGTGAATGGACGGCCGTGGCATCTGAGTTCACTGCTACTCAGGCTGAGGTTGCAGACTGGTCTGAAGGGGTGCAGTGCCCTCCGTACCTATTCATCAGTTCCCCACTGAAGACTAGGCTGCAGCGTCCACTGCCCAGGCCATGGAGTGGGGAGGAACAACCACTGAGTGGTCTTACGCTGCTTCTCACAGTCTCTGAAGCAAACACGGAAATGAGTTTGATGGAACATAAACACCAGTTTCTACCAAAAACAAACAAACAGGAATTGTGCTCCCTTTGGGGGAAAATTCAGAATTTATAAACAAGAAGAACTATATAGGCTATAGTGGTTACATCTGGGGAGAAGCACTGGGGTAGGCTCAAGGAGGATTCCACCATTGCATTTTCTTTTTCATTTGTATTAGTTTTGTATTAAACATAAGGCTCAGGAGGAAACAGAATAACTGAAAAATGATTATAAAATTCATCAGAAAGAATATATTTGTGAGAAGTAAGAGCAGTGATGGAAAGAATTGCCTTTTGGGTTATAAAATAATATACAAACTAATACATTAAAGGATTATGGTACTGAGGTAAGGACAGATTAATGCGAAAATGTGACTTGGAAACAAAAAACAATGTTGTGCTTAAAATTTTTAATAAATTAAGATGACATAAAATAATGGGGACAAAATGAACTACAGACAATAGTTAGCTCCATGGAATAAATATGTAAACAAATCTATTCAGAAAATACTTGCACCATATCACATTCTCTTTTTTTAAATTATTTATTTATTTATTTGACAGGTAGAGTTACAGACAGTGAGACAGAGAGTGCACCATATCACGTTCTCAATTAAATTTCAGGTGGATTGAAAAGATGAGTTAAACAAACAAGAGTATTGATCAGATCTCATAATCAGAAACCTGCTTGGGGTGGCTGGATGATGCAGCAGTTAAGACACCACCTGGGATGCCTGGTTCGAGTCCCATCTCTACTTCTGACTGCAGTTTCCTATTAATAGGCATCCTGGGAAATAGCAGATGATAGCTCAAAAGTTCTTGGGTCCCTGCCACCCATGTGGGAGACCCAAATGGAGTTCCAGGCTTCTGGCTTTGACCTGGTCTAGCCTTGTCTGTTGCAGGTATTTGGAGAGTGACCCAATGGGCAGAAGCGCTCTTGCGCTCTCTCTCTCCCTTTCTCTCTCTCTTACAAATATAAAATGAAAACAAAATTTTTAAAGTGCTGGGTACATAACATATGCTCACTAGAATTCTGGAATGAATAGATATAGCCAAAATTAGGGGTGGTTATTCTTTTTGGATTAACTCCTTATAATTCTTTACTCAAAATGTAAATATTTTATAAAGATTTATTTTGTTAAAGATTTATTTTTTATTTTTCTTTGAAAAACAGTTACACAGAGGGGTAGAGACAGAGAGAAGTCTTCCATCTGCTGGTTCACTCCCCAGTTGGCCACAATGGCCGGAGCTGTGCTGATCTGAAGCCAGGAGCCAGGAGCTTCTTCCAGGTCTCCCATGTGGATGCAGGGGCCCAAGCACTTGGACCATCTTCCACTGCTTTCCCAGGCCATAGCAGAGAGCTGGATCAGAAGAGGAGCAGCCAGGACACGATCCGGCACCTATGTGGGATGTTGGTGCTTCAGGCCAGGGCTTTAACCCGCTGCACCACAGCACTGGCCCCATATTTTTACTTATTTGAAAGGCAAAGTTACGGGGGTGGTGGGGAAGGTCAATCTCCCACCTGTTGATTCATTCCCCAAGTGGCTTCAAGGACTAAGGCTGGGCCTGGCCGAAGCCGGTGCCAGGAGCTCCATCTTGGTCTCCCACGTAGTTGCAGGGGCCTAAGTACTTAGGCCATCTTCTGCTGTTTTCCCAGGCACATTAACAGGGAGTTGGATTGGAAGTAGAGCATCCTGAACTTGACCACAGCTCACATGTCACAGGCAGCAGCTTAACTCACTGTGCCACAATACCGGTCCCTCAAAATATAAGTTTTTGATAGAAACAGAGGCCATTTACTACCTTTAAAAAATCATTTATTTGAAAGACAGTTACAGAGAGAGGTAGAGAAAGAGAGAGAGAGTCTTCCATCCACTGGTTCACTCCCCAAATGGCCACAACAGCCAGAGCTGAGTGGATCTGAAGCCAGGAGCCAGGAGCTTCTTCTGGGTCTCCCACATGGGTGCAGGGGCCCAGGCACTGGGGCCATCTTCTACTGCTTTCCCAGGCTATCAGCAGGGAGCTGGATTGGAAGTGGAGCAGCCAGGACTCAAACCAGCACCCATATAAGATGCGGGTGCCACAGGCCTGGGTTTCAACCTGCTGCACCACAGTGCCAGTCCCTACTACCTTTCCTAAGGATAAAAATAATATACCCCCTTTGTGACCCCAATGATTACTTTATTGGTGAATTCGGTAACTGAGGTGTAAAAAACAAAGCATAAACTCTAAACAAACAGGAATCTCTAACAGATGTGCAGGCCCTACACAGTGTCTTTCCTTCTTGCGCCAGCTCCTGGAAGGGGGTGTGCAGATCCTGGTGACATCTGCCCACGAGGATCACAGACTTTTATTTTCATGTTTCCCACGAGGAGGAGAAATTGTTCCTTCCTGTCTTTAGGGACCCTGAAGAGTCCCAAAACTGTAGAAAGCAGCGTTTCTGAAAGTTGTGTGACACTGCGAGGGCCCAGTGCGCATTGCCTCCCGGTGTTCTCACCCTTGTGTGTCCCCACAGTCTATCAGGGATGCTCTGGGGACCAGCAGACTGACGCAGGAGTGTGTGCCTTCCAAGGCTTCCTCAGAGAAGGCACTGGAGCATCTACCAAGTAAGTAAGGACTGAGAGGGTGGAGTCTCCAGTCAAGCCTCAGGTCACTACAGCCCCAGGGGACATCTGCCTGCAACTTTATGAGAGACCCTGGACCAGCACTGAGCTTCTAAATTCCTGACCTACAGAAACTGTGAGTGGTAAATGATTATTGGGGACCTGTGTTGTGGTCCAGTGGGTTAAGATGCCAGCATTCCATATAGACATTGGTTCCTCTCCCAGCTGCTCCACTTCTGATCCAACTGCTAACGTACCTGGGAAAGCAGTAGATGGCCTAAGTACTTGGACCCCTACTCCTATGTGGGAGACACAGAAGAAGCTCCTGGCTCCTCGCTTCGGATCAGTGCAGCTCCAGCAATTGTGGCCAATTGGGGAGTGAACCAGCAGATGGAAGACCTCTCTCTCTCTCTCTCTCTCTCTCTCTCTGCCTCTCCTTCTCTCTCATGTAACTCTTTCAAATAAATAAGTAAATCGACTTTTAAAAAAGAGTTTTGGGCCGGTGCTGCGGCTCGCTAGGCTAATCCTCCACCTGCAGCGCTGGCACACCGGGTTCTAGTCCCGCTTGGGGTGCCGGATTCTGTCCCGGTTGCCCCTCTTCCAGGCCAGCTCTCTGCTGTGGCCCGGGAGTGCAGTGGAGGATGGCCCAAGTGCTTGGGCCCTGCACCCCATGGGAGACCAGGAGAAGCACCTGGCTCCTAGCTTCGGATCAGTGAAGCTCCAGCCATTGCAGCTACCTGGGGAGTGAACCAGCAGATGGAAGACCTTTCTCTCTGCCTCTCCTTCTCTATGTAACTCTCTGACTTTCAAGTAAATAAATCTTTAAAAAAAAAAAAATTAAAGACCGTAACAGTAGACAGTTTGCCAACCAACCACAGTCATTTCAACAGCAGATTGCTTTACTGAAAGTAAATTACCATTCAGTGAACCTAGGGGGACAGTGCCTGGCAGGTCTACCATTGGAGTGCTCAGTGACTTTTGGAATAAAATACCTTTTTGTCCTTTAATGCCAGTTTGAGGTGTTTAGGTGAATTTTCTGGCAACCACTATTTTTTTGTTTGCTTGTTTTTGTTTTTGTTTTGGAAAGTTAGAGAGGCAGAGGCAGAGGCTGAGGCTAAGAAAGATCTTCCCTTGGCTGAATCACTTCCCCAAATGACTGGGCCAGTCTGAAGCCAGGAGCCGGGAGCTTCTTCCAAGTCTCCCATGTGGGTGCAGGGGCCCAAGCGCTTGGGCCATCTTCTACTGCTTTCCCAGGCATAGCAGAGAGCTGGAACGGAAGTGGAGCAGCTGGGACTTGAACTGGCGCCCATATAGGATGCTGGCACTGCAGGTGGCGGCTTTACCCGCTCTGCTACAGTGCCGACCCCTCAACAATTCGTGTGCCAGGGGATCTTCAGAAAGTTCATGGTACTGTGTTTTTGATAAAACTTCACATGGGTTTCTAAACTTTTTTGTACCAAAAAAAAAAAAAAATCTTACAGTTCCCTCTTTCAACAAACCTTCTGGAGGGCCCTTATAGAATTATCGTTTTTGCCCACAACTTGTAGTAACTTGGGCACACACACCCCGTAAGCCAGCCCCCCTCCCCATCACCGCCGGCCGTGTTTGCTCCAAGGGGCGCTGCCCAAGCTCCGCCACGGCTCCCTCGGAGCCCACGACCCCTCGGCTCCCCGGCCCCGTCCTGCGGGAGGAAGGCCCCATGCTCGGCTCCCAACGAACCCGGGCGCGGGCAATCCCACCCCCGCTCCCACCATCGCCGTCGTTCGGCCCCTTGGGCGCTGCCCGCCCTGCTCGCCTGCATTCCTAGAGGACAGCCCGGGCGAGGAGCGGGAACACACTGCACCAGAACTAATCCCTGGTGATTCACCGCTCAAAACGTCGACACACTCCAGCTCTCCGGGCCAAGGACACGTCAGCAGGGTTCCCCCCACCCCAACACACACACACACACACACAGCCGGCGGCCGAGAGAGAGAGCCTCCGGGGAGAGGCAGCGCCGCACTATCTCAAACTAGTTACTGAGCCCGCCTTCAACACGGAGGCAACCCGCAATCTTCGCCCTAGCAGCGTTTCCCTCCCCGGCTTTGCGGGACCCTGAGCGCCGGGTGTCCCGGCACTACTTAACTTCTGCCGCTGGGTGGCAGGAGACGTAGCGTAGGCTTGCGCATGCCCTCTGTGGGGCCTCGCGCTTCGCCTCCGCGGCCGCTGTGACGTCAGCACGTGCCAGGGCTTATGGGAAATGTGGTTTCTGAGCCTCAGACTTCTCGACGCGCCCCCTGCCTGGGACCGGAACGCGACTTCAGCTCCCGGCAGGCCGGCGGTCGTGGGTGGGGACACGAGAGAAGGGGGAGGGGCGAGTGGGAGCACACGGTGGGCGGAGCCGGTGGGAAGGCCGAGCGGGGTGGGCGGGGCTTCGGCCGGCTGAACCGCCGCTGCCTGCGGTCTAGGGGACCTGAGACGCGGGGCCGGGAGCCGCGAGGATCCCTGAAGGCGGCAGGCGGGTGGGCGGGCGTGTCCGGAGCGGTCGCGCGGGCGTCGGCCTCCGCCCCTCGTCTCCGCACTTCCAGATCCCCTCCCTCTCCGCCGGGACGCCCGAGAGCCCGGCGCGCGGCGGGGGCGCGAGGTGGAGCCGGCGGGGGCGGCCAATGCGAAACTGGCTGGTGCTGCTGTGCCCGTGTGTGCTCGGGGCCGCGCTGCACCTCTGGCTGCGGCTGCGCTCCCCGCCGCCCGCCCGCGCCTCCGGGGCCGGCCCCGCAGGTGAGAGGTCCTGGGACCCGGGCGAGCCGGCGGCCGCGAGGGGTGGGAGGCCCGGCTCCGAGGTGGGTGCCGCGGAGCCGCACCGGGAACTGCTGGAGGGGGCGGAAAGCCACGGAACACGACGGCCCCCTCGAGACAAACGCTTCTTTTCATTCTCGGAGCGTTATCACGGGGCAGACTCGAGGGCGGGCTGTGCGTGTCCCCGCCGCCGCGCCGCACCTCCCCGCTCCCCTCACGGGTCCCGCGGCCGGTGCCCGCCCGCCGCGGCGAGTCCTTCGGCTGTCCCCCCGGGCCTGGCGGGCGGCGCCCCACTGCCGCCGGGACCAGCACCCCGGGTGCCCTTCAGCCGCCGGCGCCGCTGCCTGCAAGCCCGGGCTCGCAAGTTGGGGGTTTCGTCTCCAAGTTGCGGGTCTTTTTACTCGGTGCAGACTCTGAAGCCGTTAATGCCGCGGGGGAATGTCTGCGTGTTGTGCGAAAAGGTGGCCAGGTGTTTGCTTTTAAGGAATAGTTTTGCTGCGAGGATAATCTGGTATTCTTAGATGACGATGGAAGTCGGTTGAACAAATCTAGACGTGAAACAGGGCAGGGCTTTTGAGTAGAGTCGTTCCTGGGCGTTCGGTTCCAATAATGAAATACACATGGAAATCACGCCCATTTGCTTTGAAGCGTAATCTCTGTGGGAGTGAAATCTTTGTTCCTGTGAGTTTCATAGCCTAGAAGAATGCTTTGCCCACAGCAGGTACCCATTGCAGTCTTTTATTAGCCGGTTCCACCACCCTGAACGCCAGGTTTCTCTTGTCTTCTTTTTAAGGGCTTGCCCTAGGATATGCAAAGAAACCTTGAAAGCTATTTTAGAGATGAGTAATATTCATTTTGCTTTTTAAGTGCGCTGGGATATTTTCCTCTTGGCACTTTTTCCGCAAACAGTTGTTTAAACTTTAACAGTGTTAAAGTTTAAAAGTTAACATTGAGTATTTGCAGTTCAGCAGATGGCTCTGTGCCTTAACTTACAAGGAGAGTATTTGGCCGTTCTCAAAACAGTCTCACTGATAAATGAGATTATATTGGGACTGTTTTTGATAACAGTCTTTTCCTACTAGACAGACCATTAGCACTTTGAAAAGGCTATTTGTGTGACCTGAATAGAATTAAATACTATTTAAATCGAAGTACAGTGTTAGTGCATTCAAGCTGTTTGCAGGTTGGGGCTTTGTTTGTGTAAGCTGAGCTGAGTGCCTTATATATAAAATGCTTGGTAATGTCTGCTGAATTTGTGCCTTATAGATTTCTTTTTGTTTGTTGTTTTTTGCATGAGCTCTACTGGACTCTACTTGTTGAACATCCTTTTGATATATATGACCTTAACTAGTCTTTTGTAGTTCCATGGAAAGACAAAGACCCCACCTCTAAGGTTAAATCTTAGAAAGCTTGCCAGGCAGTCTTAGTTTGAGACCAGTTTTCCCTACTCCCTTGATGTTTGGCTGATGCCTTTATCTGCCGTCCAGTTAGACTTGCTGGATTAAGGTAACAAGTAGACCACTTAGAAAAGGACAGGATAATAAATAGAGAAGTGCAGTACTAGCTGTATACATTAACTATGACTTGAATGGATACTGTGCATCTGGTCAGATAATCTATTTTATTCTGAATTAAACCTGATGAACTCCTAATTTTCCTTTTTTCCCCTTTTTGTGCTTTTCTTTTTCTTTCTTTCTTTTTAAGATTATTTAGACAGAGGCAGAGAGAGAATCTTCCATCCACTGGTTCTCTCCCCAAATGGCAGCAACAGCCGGAGCTGGGCTGATCTGAAGCCAGGATCTTCCGCGTCTCCCACGTGGATGCAGGGGCCCAAGCACTTAGGTCAATCATCTGCTTTCCCAGGCCAAAAGCAGAGAGCTGGATCGGAAGTGGAGTAGCCTTATCCGCTACGCCACAGCGCTGGGCTCCCCTTTTTGTATTTGCAAAACCAAAATTACTAGAGACATCTTGATTGCTGCAATTTTATTTTTTTTCCTACTGTGCTGTCATGTTTAAATGAAAATATTTGGATATTGTTACATTTTAACCCCACACTTTAAGTCTGAGTAGGAAGAGAAAGCCCAAGATTTTGCAAAGTAGTCTTCTCTTGAATTGCTATTGTAAGGTTTACTTCGGTGTTCTTTTGTCTTCAGCTCCATTAAGCCATCCAGTGTTTTTTGAAAGGGAGATTTACCTCCCGTGAATATTAAAAAAGGTCTTCTGGTTGGCAGTTGATTCAGCAGACATTGGAGTCCTGCAGTAATCAAGATAAAGTACCTGCCCTCATGCAGTGTGCAATTTAGAAGGGAAGACCGAGCTAAGGAAGTAAAGATATCACAGAGTAGTGATAGGTATGGTGGAGAAAAGTAAAGGAATAGAAGAGGCTAGAGAACGATTGGTGGCTGTCAGGTTGGGGCAGGCTAAGCAGGGACTGAAAGGAAAGGGGTGGGTGCCGTTAGTACCAGGATCAGCAACTTTCCAGATGCAGCGCTGCGTTGAACAGCTGGAGCCAGTCAGGAGAACTGGAGAAGAGGAAGCAAGTCTCCTTTTGTGAACGCCCACACACCTTTGCGTGCGAAGACAGGAAAATGGTGGGAAAGGTAGCCGTTGGTCTGGGGAATATGAATATAGAATTTCATTACAACACACTGATGTGGGGCAGTGCCTCAGCAGGAGTCTTTGATGGTTAATGTAGAAAAATGATGTGAGCAGGGAGGCATTTGGCACAGTGGTGAATACACTGCGTGGTATACCTTATTCCAAGTTGGAGTGCCTGCATTCAGAGTCCCTTCTCTACTCTGCTGGCTTCCAACCAGCGTGACCCTGGAGGCAGCAGGTGATGGCCTGAGTGGTTGGGTCCTTGCCACCCATGTGGAGACATGGATTGAGTCTTGCCCAGCGCCTGCTGTTACAGGCGTTTGGGAGTCAACCAGTGGATGGGAAATCTCTGCCCGCCTGCCTTTCAATTATTAGTGACAATGTTTTAAGAAGAAAAGAAAACTGATGTGAAAAAGAGGCATTTCTTTCTAGGATATTTGGAAACAAGGAAACCAAGAGAAAGGAAAAGAACATATCCACTCAAAAAATACCTGAATGTCAGGTGTTACGCTTGCAAGGGGCTGGCTGTCTGTGGGATGGAAATAGATCTAGGGCAAGTAGGAGGTCAAAGACAAATTGAGCTTGCTTTGCAATTTTGCCCAGGGCTGATTCTTCCAAAATTATCCTTGTATGCTAATTGTGTCTCTCTGCTTCAGTTTCCTTATTTATAAAATGATGATCTCATAGGATAATTGCGAGCATTCAATTAATAACACACCCAGAACAGTATCTGACCCATAGTAAACACTGCATGACTTTTAGGGAGGGATGGTGTTGTGAGGGTAGCGGATGGATGTCTGTGCTTGTGTTGTGGAGGTGTCTTCAAGATCGACCAGAACACACCGTGGTTGTATGCGTCGTGACCTCATCCTTGTCAGTAGATCTGCAGTTGGCGTGCACGCTTTCCTCATTTTCAAGATTTCTGCCTGTTTGGGTTTGATGTCATCTCAGAGCGTGCACCTGAAAGTGTTGTTTTGGTCTGATTTTTAACACGGTCTGGGCATGTTTTTGAACAGCTAGTTTTGAAGTCAGCCTCCTTGCGCTGTAATGTACTTTGGGACGTCCACTCTCATCACTTCTCAGGTTGCCAGACTCTCGGGTTATATCACATAAGTCTTCAAGCACAGAAGGGGCTGTGCCTCTGGGAAGCTTGCTTGGGCTTGTGAACTGTTCCTGACGTGTTGAAGACTTGGTTTACTGCTGTGTCTAGGCCGTCTAGAATGGTGAATATAGGAGGTGGTCTGAAGCTGGAGTGAATGAATCAGCATATTAATGAATTGTTCACCTAGTAAACATTTGCCTTGATGGCCATGTTGTTTACATTTTTTTCTTATAAAAGTAAAGTTTTTGTAGAAATATTTGAAATTTAAAAAAATCCATTTAAAGCACATTCATATAATGTTTTGAGGAAATTAATGTTCTTAAAATGTGATTGATGTGCAGGAAATGCATGTCATGTCAGCTTGGTGTCTTTTCACACGCCCAGCTAATCAGCACCCAGATTTAAAAGAAAGCTGCCGGTGCCCAGAAGCTCCCTCACGCTCCTTTTTCTCACTGCCAGGGGTGGTAACCGTCCTGTTCTCCAGCAGAGGCTTGCCTTGTGTACTTTATATAAAGGGAACCAGACAGTGTGTGCATCATCCTTAGAGCCTGTTTCTCCGACTTAATTTGATGCAGAGTAATATTTAATGATGTGCTTCCAACATCATTTTAATGGCTGCATAGTTGTCTATCATGTAAATGCACCGTAAGTTATTTAACTGGTGTAATTTTCTTGTGCATTGATGTAGCTTACAATTTTTCAGTGTTAATACAGAACACTATGGTAAGTAGAGGGCCTTAACTTCATCACGGATTATTTCTTTAAAGTAGGTCCTCAGATACTGACTTGTTGGAAAAAGATACCATTCTAGGGTACTTGATGTATATTGACAAATTGCAGAAGATTGTACCACATTACGTTTCTGCCAGCAATGAAGGGGAGTAGCTATTTTTGAAATCACTATCAACATTTCCTTAATGTACCTATCATTTGGTTATTTTTTTTAAAAAAAAAAGATTGATTTATTTATTTGAAAGGCAGAGTTACAGAGAGGCAAAGGCAGAAGAAGCGAGAGAGGTCTTCCACCCACTGGTTCACTCCCCAACTGGCTGCAACAACCAGAGCTGAGTCGATCCAAAGCCAGGAGCCAGGAGTTGCCTCTGGGTCTCCCACTCGGGTGCAGGGGCCTAACGACTTAGGCCATTTTCTACTGCTTTCAGGCCATAGCAGAAAGCTCGGTTGGAAGTGGAGCAGCCAGGACTCAAACCGGCACCCAATTGGGATGTCAGCACTGCAGGCAGCAGCTTTACCTGCTACGCCACAGTGCCTGCCTGGTTATTATCACTTAAGGAGACATTTGTCAGTTTGAATGTAGGAGAAAATTGATATCTTACTGATAATATGGATTTGATTCCTAGTGAAGTTGAACATTTTTCCGTAGTTTTGTTGACTGTATACATACATATATATAAATACACACACACATCTTTCTTTTGTGAACTGGTTTGTCCTTTTGTCTCACTTTTGCTTGTTTTTCATTTTTTTTTTTAGCCCCTTCCTTTTACCTGTTTCCAGACACCAGCATCAAACTAGGTACCTTACCCTTACAAAGGGTAAGGGGAGTATAGACCCAAATTGTTAAGGGGGTCTAGAAATTTACACAGGCATTTATTAAGGATCCACTTTGGGTTTTATACTGTGTAATATAGACCTCAGGCGTCTACTGGGCCGATTTATATTGATGGTTTGTGGTAGAAGAATATTTCTCTGCAGTCTGACCTTAGTATGTCTGGCAGTATTATTTCTCTGAAAGGCCTTGTACCTCTCTGCGAGAAAAAGAGAAATGCATAGAAAGAGAAGCAGGTGAACAGAAGCAGCTTAGACCGGGATTAGAAGCAGGGAAGACTGACAGTGGCAGAGGTGGAAGAAGATCAAAAAGTAGTTTACATCTGTAATCCAAGGGATTTTCACATGCCACATGGTTCTCTTTGTATTTATTTGCTTACTTATTTTTAGAAAAATCTTGCTTGGCAGTAAGATGGAGAAATTGGGGAGAAACCAGTTAAGATACTCTTGTGCCAGTCCAGATGAATGGTAACAGTCTGAACTGAAGAAGTAGCTAAAATTAATGGTGAGAAAGGGATTGATTTGAGAAATTTTCATGGAGATTTTGAGTCATCAAGAAAAGGGTAAATTGTGTACCATGCAGTCTATTTCTAAATGATTTCATTATTCATTAAAAAGAGAAATATTTGGCATTAAGAAGGATGTTTCATTGTTTTTGAAAATTTGTTTTTGTTCAACTTTATTTTCTTTTTAAAGTTTTATTTATTTGAGAGGCAAACAGAGTGTTCCCATCAGCTGATTCACTGCCCAGGTTCCTTGCAACAGCTGGGGCCGGGTGGGGGTGAAGCCGGGATCACCATCCAGGGCTCCTGTGTAGGTGGCAGGAACCCAACTACTTGAGCATCACTGCTGCCTCCTAGCAGCTACACTGACCAGAACCTCGTGTCAGGAGCTAGAGCTCGGAATTGAAGCCAGGCACTCTGATGTGGGACAAGGGTGTCTTCCTCACTAGGCTAATAGCCCAAACCCTCCTACCTTGTTTTCTGATGATAAATAAATGAGGCGTTTAGGGTAAATGTAATTTTTGACTTTTTGTAGCTTTTAATCTATTTTTTAAATTTATTTGAAAAGCAGAGTGACAGAGAGATGAAGAGAGATCTTTTATCTGCTGGTTCTCTCCCAAGAGGACTGCAACAGCCAGGTCTGGGCCAAGCCAAAGGAACTCCATCGGGGTCCCCGACTTGGGTGACAGGGCTGCCTTCCTAGGCACATTGGCAGGAAGCTGAATCAGAACTGGGAGTGCCAGGACTCCAGGCACGCTATATGTGGGCACCACAAGCTGCAGCTTAATCTGTTGTGCCACAAGGCCGGCCCCAGCTTTTAATCTCTTGAGAAGGCATTTTGAAGATGTAATAGAGTATCTAAACACATGGGACCAGAGTGATGGTGCAGCAGGTTAAGCTGCCACCTGGAATGCTGGCATCCACGTGAGCGCCTCTTCAAGTCCCGGCTGCTCCACTTCCGACCTAGCTCTCTCCTGATGCATCTGGAAGCACAGTAGAAGAGTGCTCAGGCCCCTGCCACTCACGTCGGGTACCTGGATGGAGTTTCAAGCTCCTGGCCGCGGCCTGGCTATTGTGGCCTTTTGGGAAGTGAACCAATGAGTCTCTCACTCTGTCTCTTTAACTCTACCTTTGAAATAAATAAATCTTTTAAACGGGGAGAGGGGCTTTTGTATCTGTTTTCTCTGATTAAGAAACGGAGGCATAAAGGTTTTAATAACTTCCTCCTGAGGAGCATGCTGATGTGGAGCGGTGTTGGAAATGCTGCTGACTGTATTCGCCTCTCTCCTGTCAATAGAATGCACCTGTTCCTCTGCTAAAAAATTAGGGAGGGACATGTCATTATCAAGTTTATGTGAGTTTCTAAATTCTCCAAAGTCAGGCTCATTTAGAGTTTCAGCAATAGATAGAGCTTTCATTAGTTATATGTCTGAGAAAAAATGTTGCTGGGCCATGAATTCAAACAAAATGAGTGAGCTGACCATCATCAGCGATCCGCTTATCGCTAATTGACCACTTGACCTGCTGTTAGTGATAAAGAGATCAGATAAGCTACATTAGTCAGATAAGCTACATTAAGCTGTATAGCTATAGTGTAGAACAGTGATGAAGACTGGAGTTAATTTGCCTGGGATTAGATCTCAGCCCAGCCATTTACTAGCTCTTAGGCTTAGGACAAGTTATGAATTCCGTGTGCTTGTTTCATTTATTCAATAAGAAGCTCCTTCACAGGGCTGTGAGCGTTGTTATACTGTATATGTAATACTTAGCACACATTAAGTGTTCAATAAATATGTATTAAGCTTAACCATAAAAATTTAGATTTACATTAAAGAGTAATTCAACTTGTAAAAACTCATTTTGGTACAAGACTCACAGTTGGATGAAATAACATAGCTCTATACAACTTCAAATTAAAATATATCTATGATAGAAAATAAGATATCTATGCAAAAATTCCTGTGTTCCTGTTGTTATAAAGTATTTTAAAATTATCCTAGTGTAAGACACTGTTCCCCGATTTTGTTAATTTTAATTGGTCCTTTGAAAACATAGCAACCTGTTTTTGTTATATATTAGACTTACTACCTAGATTCTGTGTCATATAAAAACATTGCAGCTAATGTAGTAAAGATCTCTGGCCTTCAATAATTTATTTTTGGAGATATTTTGGATCATTTCCTACCACTAAAGAAAGATGAAATGGATTTCCCATCAGAGCCATATATAATTATGTAGCTCTCACGCCTTAAAAATGGTGATGAAAAACAAGGACAAACTATCTTTCTGTCTTTTTTCTAAGGACAAGTTTTAGAAATTGAAATGTAATCCTACCCATTGGAGCTTATGACAGTAAAAAATTGAGCCATTCACATGACTTGTTACTTGATTGTTTTGTTGCTTCTCTTCCTTCATTCTTTAGACTATTTAGTAGGTAATATAAGGTTTGCAGGCTGTAGAGTTTTTGACATAAATAAAGTCCTGATACTTCCCAGTAAGGAAGTCCTATAGCTTCATCCTCTAAGCTTAATAATGAACAGTAATATAGGACCTCACCTTTCATACCATGTTTTTTGTAATTGTTAACTGCTATTGCCTGATACCAAACCAGAATCTTTATTCACATCATCTCATTTAATGTTTACAACAGCTTTGTGAGAAGTATTATAACTTATTTTGTAGTTGCCAAGATTCTAACTGTGGGCTAATGGACTGCTACCACCTACAGTTCTATTTATATCACATTACTTTTTTAAAATTTTTATTTTTATTTTCTATTTTTTTTAGACAGGCAGAGTTAGAGACAGAGAGAAAGGTTTGCCCCTCAAATGGCTGCTTGCAGCCGGTGCGCTGCGCTGATCCAAAGCCAGGAGCCAGATGCTTCCTCCTGGTCTCCCATGCGGGTGCAGGGCCCAAGCACTTGGGCCATCCTCCACTGCCTTCCCGGGCCACAGCAGAGAGCTGGACTGGAAGAGGAGCCACCAGGACAGAATCTGGCGCCCCAACCAGTACTAGAACCTGGGATGCGGGTGCCACAGATGGAGGATTAGCCAAGTGAGCCACGGCACCGGCCCACATTAACTTTTGAAACTGATTATTATGAATGTCTTGTTTTGAAGAACTTACATAGTTATGTGAGCACAAATACATACAAATGCATGGAAGACTAAAAGACTACACCAAAATGTAATAGTGGTTATATCTGGATGATGGATTTATGAGTGTTTAATTTAAAAACATTATTTGAGAGGCAGAGCATCCTCTGCTAGTCCACTCCCTAAATGCCCACAACAGCCAAAGCTGGGTCAGGCCAAAGCCAGGAGCTGGAAACTAAATTTAGGTCTCCCATACAGGTGGCAGGAAACCAACCACTTGAGCCATCACCTGTTGCCTCCCAGGTTACAAGTTGGCAGGAAGCTGGAATTGGGAATACAGCTGGGGCAGAAACCCAGATATTCCCATATGGAGATATGGGTGTCCTAACTAGTGTCTTTAAAATTTTTTATTTATTAGAGTGAGCTCTCATTTGTTGGTTTACTGCCCAAATGCCCTCAATAGCTGGGGCTGTGCCAGGCCAACGCTGAGAACTGGAAACTCAATCCAGGTCTCCTTCCTGGGTGGCAGGGATCAAACTACAACCATTATCATTGCCTCCCAAAGTCTGCATATGCAGAAAGCTAGAATTGGGAGCAGAGCCAGGATTTGAACCTAGGCAATCTGACATGGTATGCCCATTGTCTCAACTGATGTCTTAACTGCCAGACCAGAGGCCAGTGTTGTGGGATAGTGGGTGAAGCTGCTGCCTGCAATGCTAGGAAGTCATATGGGTGCTGGTTTGTGCCCTGGCTGCTCCACTTCCAGTCTAGCTACCTGCTAGTGGCCTGGAAAAAGCAGTGGAAGATGGCCCAAATGTTTGGGCCCCTGTGGCTACATGGAAGAGCTGGAAGAAGCTTCTGGCTCCTGGCTTCAGCCTGGCCCCAGCCCTGGCAGTTGTGGCCAACTGGGAAATAGACCAGGGGATGAGAGAGCACGTGCTTGCTTGCTCACTTTCTCTCTCTCTCTCTCTCTCTCCCCTACTCTCTGTAACTCTTTCAAATAAATAAATCTCTGAAATAATAATTAAAAGAACCTGCTGGCCAAATGCTAAACCTTACTCATAACTGGCATCTTATTTGCTAGATCAAACACATCCTCTGGGCTTATGGGTGATGAAATTATTTTTGTTACCTAGAAACCTTTTATTTAAGGTATACAGACTTCATGCATTTCATATATACAAAGTTAGGAACATAGTGATTCTTCCAACCCTACCTTCCCTCCTGCCTGCAGTCCCACCCTTCTTCCTCCTCCCTCTTCTATTCCCATTCTTATTTTTTACCAAGATCTCTTTTCAATTAACTTTATACACATAAGATTAATCCTACACTAAGTAAAGAGTTAACATAGTATGAAAAAAATTTCAACAATGGAGACAAAGGCTGTTCAAAATCATGGCATCTCAGTGTAATTTTACTTCTATAGATTACTTTTTAGCTCTGTTAGTTACCACAGATAGGAAAAACATGGTATTTGTCTTTTTGGGACTGGCTTATTTCACTAAGTATAATGGTTTCCAGTTGCGTCCATTTTGTGCAAACGACAAGATTGCATTTTTTGAACTGCTGTGTAATGTTCCATGGGTCCATATCCCATAATTTCTTTATCCAGTATTCAGTTGATGGACATCTGGGTTGATTCCATATCTTAAATATTGTTAATTGTGCTGCAATAAACATGGGGCTACAGGTAACTCTTTCATCTACTGATTTCATTTCCTTTGGGTAAATTCCCAAGAGTGGGATGGCTTGGGTCATATGGTAGGTCTGTATTCAGATTTCTGAGGTATCTCCATATTATCTAACTGGGATGAGGTGAAACCTCATTGTGGTTTTGATTTGCATTTCCCTGATGGCTGGTGATCCTGAGCATTTTTTCAAGTGTCTGTTGGCCACTTGAATTTCCTCTTTTGAGAAACGCCTGTTAAAGTTCTTTTCCCATTTCTTAACTGGGTTCTTTGTTTTGTGGTTGTTGAATTTCTTGAGCTCTTATAGATTCTGGATATTAATCTTTTATCAGTTGCATAGTTTGCTGATATTTTCTCCCATTCTGTCAATTGCCTGTTCACTTTGCTGAGTGTTTCTTTTGCAGTACAGAATCTTCTCAGCTCAATGTAATCCCATTTGTCAATTTTGGCTTTGATTGCCTGTGTCTCTGGTGTCTTTTCCAAAAAGTCTTTGCCTATGCCATTGTCTTGTAGGGTTCCTCAATGTTCTCTGATAATTTGATGATATCAGGTTGTAGATTTAGGTCTTTGATCCATTTTGAGTTGATTTTTATATAACATATAAAATAGGGGTCTTGCTTCATACTTCTGTATGTGGAGATCCAGTTTTCCCAGAACTATCTGTTGAAGAGACTTCTTGATCCAGGGATTGATTTTAGCTCCTTCGTCAAAGTTGGATATAGAGGCATGGGTTGATATCTGGAGTTTCTGTTCTGTTCCGTTGGTCTACTCATCTATTTTTTGCCAGTACTAGGCTGTTTTGATTATAACTGCCCTGTATATGTCTTGAAATCTGGTATTGTGATGCCTTTTTGTTGTATAAAATTGCTTTAGCTATTTGGAATCTCCTGTGTTTCCATATGAATTTTAGTATATTTTTTTCTAGATTTGAGAAGAATGTCCTTGGTATTTTGATTGGAATCAAATTGTATATTGCTTTCAGTAGTATGGACATTTTGATGCTATTGATTCTTCTAATTCATGAACATGGAAGGTTTTTCCATTTTTTTTGGTATCTTCTGTTTCTTTAATGTTTTGTAATTTTCATTATAGAGATCTTTGAAGTCCTTGGTTAAATTTATTCCAAGGTATTTAATTTTTTTTGTAGCTATTGTGAGTGAAATTGATCTTAGAAGTTCTTTCTCAAGGCTAGCTCTGTGGCACAGTGGGTTAAAGCCCTGACCTGAAGCGCCAGCATCCCATATGGGCAGTGGTTCAAATCCTGGCTGCTCTTCTTCCAATCCAGCTCTCTGCTATGGCCTAGGAAAGCAGTAGAAGAGTCCTTGGGCCCCTACACTTGCGTGGGAAACCTGGAAGAAGCTCCTGGCTTTGGATTGGTGCAACTTCGGCCATTGCAGCCATTTGGAGAGAGAACCAGCAGATAGAAGACCTCTCTCTTTCTCTCTCTCTCTCTCTGGCTCTACCTCTCTGTGACTCTTTCAAATAAATAAAATAAATCATAAAAAAATAGTTTTTTCTCAACTGTAGCATTGTCTGTATATACAAAGGCTGTTGATTTTTGTGCTTTAATTTTATATCCTGCCCCTTTACCAAACTCTTTTATGAATTCCAATAGTCTCTTAGTAGAGTCTTTTAGATCCCCCATAAAATCATGTCATCTGCAAATTGGGATAGTTTGACTTCCTCCTTCCCAATTTGTATCCCTTTGATTTTTTTTTGTTTCCTAATGACTCTGACTAAAACTTCCAGGACTATGTGAATAGTAATGGTGAGAGTGGACAACCTTGTCTGGTTCTGGATCTCAGTGGGAATGTTTCCAACTTTTAAAATTTTTTCTTTGTATTTTCTGTAAACCTAAGCCTATTATAACAGACTTCCTTTAATGTTACATATTGAGGTTACTGAGGTGTGACCTATTTCTAATTTATTTTTGCTTATTTCTAGATCAATCAGCTTTATTGCCTCAGTGGAAATCTAGTCACTATGATGTGGTAGTTGGAGTGTTATCAGCTCGCAATAACCATGAACTTCGAAATGTGATAAGAAGCACCTGGCTGAAGCATGTACTACAGCATCCAACGTTAAGTCAGCGGTAGGTTTTCTGAGTTATTCCTATGTCTGGTTTGCTGAAACAGGAACCTTTTTTTTAAGATTGATTGATTTATTTGAAAAGTAGTATTACAGAGAGAAAGTAGTTACACAGAGATTTTCCAACCGCTGGTTTACTCCCCAAACAGCTGTAACAGCTAGGGCTGTGCCAGGCTGAAGCCAGGAGCCAGGAGCTTCTTCCAGGTTTTCCACATGAGTGCAGGGACCCAGGGACTTGAATCATCTTCCACTGCTTTCCCAAGCACATTGGCAGGGAGCTGGATTGTAAGTGGAGCATCTGGGACTCAAACCAGTGCCCACATGGGATGCCGGCACTGCAGGCTGCGGTTAACTCTCTCTGCCACAGTGCCAGCCCCAAAAAACCTTATTTTGAATAATCAGAAATGTAATTCAGGTAAGTGATCTCTTCCTGGGAGATGTAGCTATTTAATTTTTGCTTTTTTTTTCGGTAGAATTGAGCCCCAAAAGTAAATTTAGCCAAAAATTTAAGAGATGGTGGCCTCATTGAAGAACAGTGAGCTTACCAGTTAGCATACCTAGTGTTTATGGATAATTGAATGTGGGGTTTTTTGGTTTGTTTTAAGATAGCAATTCTTTATTATTTTTTAAAGATTTATTTATTTATTTGAGAGGCAGAGGCATAGAGAGAGAGAGGAAGGGAGAGGTCTTCTATTACTCTCCAAGTGGCCACAACAGTTGAAGCTGGGCCAATCCAGAGTCAGGAGCCTGGAGCTTTTTCCAGGTTTCCCATGCAGGTGCAGGGGCCCAAGCACTTGGGCCACCCTCTACTGCTTTCCCAGACCATAGCAGAGAGCTGGGTTGGAAGTGGAGCAAGCCAGGACTCAAACTAGTGCCCATATGGGATGCCGGCACCACAGGCGATGCCTTCCCCATTACTCCAAAGCACCAGCCTCTAGGATAGCAATTAAGAGGTTGTGTTACCAAAGAGTTCACTGCTTAGACCACATTTGTATCTACAATGTGCTTTTCACAAACTTTCTCAGAAACTTACCTTTTTTTTCCTCCAGTTTTATCATGCTTTTCACAGAGCTTGGTTTTTTGTTTTGTGGTGTTTTCTGCTGGTGTGATCTGCATTGTGTGTGATGTGCCATGCTCTTTTCCCTGACTGCCCTTCAGAACAGCTCCAGTAGCCCCTGTCCTGCTGACATTAGGTGGCTCAGTTATTGGTTAGGATCCCAAGGCCTGACGTTCCCAGAGAGAGCAGCCTCTGGAGATTTGGTGGTGAGGGACTGGGGAAGAGCAGCATGGGATGTTGGACTTGCAGTTACAGAAAGACCCTTAGGTGATAAGTAGAGAAAGTAGTGTTGGGGCTTTATCAGACTGGCAGTTTTGTGACTGAGTTGCTATATAAATGAACTGCAGTTGTAAATTTTCTTCTCACCAGTAGTAAACATTTATAGATTTTTCTCTTATTTCTTTAGTTCATGATCACAATGATAATAGAAGCTAGTATTAAGCAATTGAAAGCCTTTGTCACTGCTATCAGAACTACCTCCAAAATCACACTTCCTTCTTTCTTTCTCAGAAAGTAACTCCTCTCTCTGCCTGTTGCTGGGACCAAAAACCCCAGTACTACATCAGGACGTCTTCCTGATGCCACCATGCTGGAGGGCCGTTATCTGACCTTCCTGCTTCTACCTTTGGACCCCGCCCCTGCACTGCCTCCAGTGTTCTATTTAGAAGAGCAGCCAGGGTGATCTTTTTGAAATTAGTCAAATTATGTTAATTAGCTTTTTTTTTTTTTTTTTTTTTTTTTTTTGGACAAGCAGATTCAGACAGAGAGAGAGAGAGACAGAGAGAAAGGTCTTCCTTCCATTGGTTCACCCCCCAGTGGCCTTCACGGCTGACGCTGCGCTGATCCAAAGCCAGGAGCCAGGTGCCTCGTCTGGTCTCCCATGCGGGTGCAGGGCCCAAGCATGGACCATCCTCCACTACCTTCCCGGGCCACAGCAGAGAGCTGGCCTGGAAGAGGAGCAGCCGGGACAGAATCTGGCGCCCCAACTGGGACTAGAACCCAGAGTACTGGCACCGCAGGCAGTGGATTAACCTAGTGAGCCAGGGCGCCGGCCTGTTTAGCTTTTCATACTTCTCCATTGACTTGCCTTTCTTTGTGGCATGAAATCCCACGTCTCTTCTGGTCTTTGACCTTGTCCTTGTCTACTTCCCTTATGCTGGCCACTTCGCTGTGCTTCAGTGCACTGTCCACGCGCCTCCTCAAGGCCTTTGCTCCTGCTGTCCCGCCTGCCTGCACCATCTTCCCCCAAACGTTCCAGGGCTCGCTTCCTTTCAGTCTCTGCCGTGATGTCACGCTAACAGAAAACCCCCTGTTAAATCCTTTTCTGTGTCTGTCGTCTCTGACTTGGCTTGATTTTTCTTTCTAACTCCACCAGCTGGCATGTTTGTTATGTTTAGCTGTATGTTTATAAATTGTTCGTCTTTCCCCATGAGAAAGTAGGATTCACAAGCAACAGAGCTTTCAGCTTTTTGGATGTATGAGAGGTCCTCAGAAGGGCGGCGGAAAGTGCCTATTATAAAAAACTGTGTGGATTTCTCTTCATTTAAAACTCACCTTTTTATTTCATTTTCTGTGAACTTTTAAAATATTCCCAGTACCTAGAGGCTAGCTTCACGCAGAGTAAGGCAATTGACTCAGAATTAAAATTAATGAGTAAAATTCACATTGAGGCATTCACCAGTAAGTTATTTGCCATCATAGCAGTCTTGCTAAATTTAGTAAGTGTGGTGGTTTCTTTTATGAAAACAATGGACTATGTATAAAAACAGATAAAACCAAAAATGAGTTGCTGGAGCAGAGTAATTTTCAGGATTGAAGTAAGAAGGAAAACAAACTTGGTACATGTATTTGATAATGTAGTTGGCAAATTTATTTCTGTTTATACTTTTATTCCAAATGCTGGTTTATTTTATAAAAGATATGCGGCTTTTTTTGGCCACTATCAGAAGAAAGCACATTTCTGTGGTTCTGGCACACTCTCAAGTCTTACACTGCTCCGAGGAGCCAAACTCAACATATATTTCAAAGAAACTTATTTAATTCTAAGCCTTTGCAATAAAACCATAATTTGTCAGTTTAACATATTCATTAAGTATCCGCTGCAGATAGGTAGTGTAATATGTGTGGCAGAATACAAAGATAGATAGGTACACCCTGAGTGTTTAAGGGGGCTTGAAGTTTAGTAGGAGGATATGGATGTAATAGTGTGAGAAGATGTACAGATATAAAATAGCATGGGTGTTTGGGAAACTCCCAGCAGCTGTGTGTACCTAGAGCACAGGGATTACCCTTGTGTGGATAAGTGACAGAGCATGTGCCAGCGAAGATGGAGGGGCAGAGGAGGGTTATAGCAGGGGTGGGAACGTCCGGCTCACAGGCCGCTTAAGGATCTCACAGTTATTTTGTCTGTCCCTGCCAAGACAACCACAGGCAGGAATCGAAATTTAGTACATCTATAGCAGACTAGTGTTTAAGTTGGTAACTTTGTATGCCCTGAAAATGATAAATATCCAAATGGCCCTTGGCAGAAAAAAGGTTCCCCACCCGTGAAAGAGAAGGGGCCAGGCATAGGGGAGATGGGCAGACCAGACCGTGCAGAAAGTGTACTGAAAGGAGAGGCCTTTTCGGACCAGGGCCCATGAGGGATTGATGAAGATAGTGACCTTGGGCCCGGCATTGTGGTGCAGAAGATAAGCCTCCGCGTGTGGTGCCAGCCTCCTGTGTGAGCACCGGTTTGAGTCATGGCTGCTCCACTACTGATCCAGCTCCATGCTAATAGCCTGGGGAAGCAACAGAAGATGGCCCAAGTGCTATGGCCCCAGCACCCATGTGGGAGACCTGGAAGAATTTCCTGGATCCTGGCTTTGGGTCATCCCAGCTCCAGCCATTGTGGCCATTTGGGGAATGAACTAGCAGATGAAGACCTACCTCTCTTTGTAACTCTGCCTCTTAAATAAATAAATACATCTTTTAAAAAAAAACTCAAAAATTAAAAAAAGATAGGGCCCTCATCAGAGAATTAAGATCATTGAATGTAGAAAGAGAAGGAGTTAGGGTGTCTGCTAGCTTCCTGCCTGCCACACCAGCATCCCGTATAGGTGCCGGTTTGAGACTGACTGCTCCATTTCTGATGCAGCTCTCTGCTGATGCACCTGGGAAAGCAGCAGAGGATGGCCTAAGTGCTTGGGCCCCTGCACCCATGTGGGAGACCCAGAAGAAGCTCCTGGCTTCAGCCTGGCCCTGCCCTGGCAATTGTGGCCATCTGGGGAGTGAACTTGCAGATGGAAGATAGCTCTTTCTGTCTCTCCCTCTCTCTCTGTAACTCTGCCTTTCAAATAAAATCAGTAAGTAAAAAAAATCTTTTAAAAAAACAAGTACTAGATAAGAAGAGCAGGTTTCACAGGGAAGCAGCTCTGTTGTGGTGATATTGACTTTGAGGACCCGTAGGCAGTGGTATACTGGTAAATGTTTATTGACTGGAAAAAACTGCCTCTGTGTGTATATACATGTTTACTATAACTTTTATTGGTGTAAATACATATATCATAATTGACAAGTAATAACGTAAATCTCTTTATTTTAAATTCCTTGTAGCTGGTTGATGATGCTCATAAAAAAATTTTTTTTTTTTGACAGGCAGAGTGGACAGTGAGAGAGAGACAGAGAGAAAGGTCTTCCTTTTGCCAATGGTTCACCCTCCAATGGCCGCCGCGCCGGCGCATTGCGCTGATCCGAAGCCAGGAGCCGGGTGCTTCTCCTGGTCTCCTATGCGGGTGCAGTGCCCAAGCACTTGGGCCATCCTCCACTGCACTCCCTGGCCACCGCAAAAAGCTGGCCTGGAAGAGGAGCAGCCGGGACAGAATCCGGCGCCCTGACCAGGACTAGAACCCGGTGTGCCAGCGCCACAGGTGGAGGATTAGCCTATTGAGCCGAGACGCCGGCCCGCTCATAAAATATTTTTTTTAAATATCTGTAATCAGCATATGGTAGCAATTTAAAAAAGGGGTGTAGTACTGACATATTTCCTTTAAGTTAAAGAGGAAGACTGAAGTGACAACTTATGTATGTCAGAATTTTACTCTTAGTTGATGAAGTGACTGACTCTTAGTACCTTCCCAAGTGGGGCTTCAGCACAGTCTGGGTCCCAGAGGTGAAGACGCTTAATAGGTGTGTGATTCTTTACTTAGAAGGTGGGTCCCAGAGCATCTAATTCGGGACTCATTCCCAGGCTAGTTGAGGTCCTGGGGATAAATCCATTGTCCACGGAGAGGGGGTGAAAAGAATGAGTAGATTGAGAAGAGACGCAAGGACAAGGCCATGACAAGCAGCTGTCCTCATTCTAGCCTTCTTGACCTGGGAAAGAAGAACCAGTGATGCCGACTGAGCAGGGCCGTGGGAGAAGGGCAGAGAACGTTTTGGGGAGATCAGTGTTGAGCCGTAGGGAAGTCAGGGAGGGAGTGCGGAAGAGTGCTGATGGCGCAGCAACATTGGCGGTGCGACATATCAGTGAAACGATGGGTCCTGCAGCTGGGTTCCTGTTTCATAAAACGTGGGTGGGAAGTGAGAAACTACAGGTTGCAATTATAGTTCATTCTTATAGACCTCAGTGTAAACAGCAAGGATGGTAGGTTAATAGAATTCAATGTCTGGACTTCATCAGATCTATAATGGGAAGGGTTACAGGGTAACCAGTGAAGTGAGGTCTAGGAGAGGAGGGGACATCCTTTTGGGTAGAAAGATTAATCTTGAACAAAAGGAATACCTTCTGAAATAGAAAAAGGCAAAAAAGAGAATGGCAGACTTAGGTTTTCGAGAAGCCTTCACTACTGTAGTTTGATTTCAAATGGTCCAACCACTGGCTGTAGCCAGGCTGAATGTATTCATGCCGGTTTTCACAGTGTTGCAATAGAGGTCTCACGCCTGAGTCACTTGGTAGTTAGCAGCTTTGATTTGCTTATTCCCCCTTTTTGCTAGACTAGAAGAATAAGGGTAGAGAATTAATCTGCATAAATGCTTGTGTCTCTGAGTGAAAGCTCTGAAATGGGTGTGAAGATCAGTAACTGATGATTAACGCCACCACATCTCTCAGTGTGCTTGTGAAGTTCATAATAGGTGCTCGTGGGTGTGAAGTGCCTGTGGAAGACAGGGAGGATCCTTACTCCTGTAAGCTGCTCAACATCACCAATCCAGGTATGTCAGCTTCTTCCGAAGATTGCCATCTACAAGTCTGATGTTGGCAGAAGATGCTAAGTTTAATAGTATAGAGTCTTTTTTAGTAGACTGAATATCTTTTATTAACATTTATTTTTTTTTATTTTTTTATAACGCTTTTATTTAAAGAATATAAATTTCCAAAATACAGCTTATAGATTACAATGGCTTCCCCCCCATAACTTCCCCCCCACCCGCAACCCTCCCCTTTCCCACTCCCTCTCCCCTTGCTTCACATCAAGATTCATTTTCAATTCTCTTTATATACAGAAGATCAGTTTACTATATATTAAGTAAAGATTTCAACAGTTTGCCCTCACATAGCAACACAAAGTGAAAAATACTGTTGGAGTACTAGTTATAGTATTAATTCACAATGTATAGCACATTAAGGACAGAGATCCTACATGATATATTTTTTTAAAAAATTGATTAATTTTCTAGGCAATTTCCAATTTAACACCAAGATTTTTTTTTTTCATTTTTAATTATCTATATACAGAAGATAGATTCAGTATATACTAAGTAAAGATTTCATCAGTTTGCACCCACACAGAAACACAAAGTGTAAAATACTGTTTCAGTGCTAGTTATAGCATTACTTCACATTGGACAACACATTAAGGACAGATCCCACATGAGACGTAAGTACACAGTGACTCCTGAAGTTGATTTAACAATTTGACACTCTTGTTTATGGCCTCAGTAATCTCCCTAGGCTCTAGTCATGAGTTGCCAAGGCTATGGAAGCCTTTAGGGTTCGCCGACTTCGATCTTATTCCGACAGGGTCATAGTCAAAGTGGAGGTTCTCTCCTCCCTTCAGAGAAAGGTGCCTCCTTATTAACATTTATGTATCATCCTTTTTGACAGATTAATCACTCAGGACTTCTGTAGGAATTCTTTGCAGATACGGACTTTTGGGATCCAAGAGATTTTTTTTTTTTTTTTTTAAGATTTCTGTATTATTTGAAAGGCAGAGTTATTCTCCCTGAGAGAGGGAGAATCAGAAAGGTCTTCTGTCTGCTGATTCCTTCCCCCAAATAGCCACAGCAGCCTGCACACTGGGTCAGGCCAAAGCCAGGAGCCAGGAACTTCATCCAGATCTCTCACATGTGTGCAGGGACTCAAGTACTTGGACCGTGCTCTGCTGCTTTCCCAGGCACATTAGCAGGGAACTAGATCGGAAGTGGAGCAGCGGAGGCATGGGATGCCGGCGCTGCAGGCAGACACTTAACTTGCTGTGTCACAGTGCCAGCCCCAGGGGGAATTTATTTTTTCAATGTGATTCACGTGATTCTGGAAATTTTTAGTTAGGTAATTTTGAATTACTGAATTTTGAACTTTTGGAAAACTGATTTCACTAGTTAATTTGTAATAGTGTTGACACAACTATTCTGAACCAGCTTTCTCTTAGAATTACTCCCTAATTTTACAAAAGAAACAAACATTAAAAAGTTAAAAATAAGGGCCGGCGCCGTGGCTCAACAGGCTAATCCTCCGCCTTGCGGCGCCGGCACACCGAGTTCTAGTCCCTGTCGGGGCGCCGGATTCTGTCCCGGTTGCCCCTCTTCCAGGCCAGCCCTCTGCTGTGGCCCAGGAGTGCAGTGGAGGATGGCCCAAGTGCTTGGGAGACCAAGGGAAAAGCACCTAGCACCTGGCTCCTGCCATCGGATGAGCGCAGTGCGCCGGCCGCAGCGCGCCGTCTGCGGCAGCCATTGGAGGGTGAACCAACGGCAAAGGAAGACCTTTCTCTCTGTCTCTCTCTCTCACTGTTCACTCTGCCTGTCACAAAAAAAAAAAAAAAAGTTAAAAATAAGGTAGCATTTCATGAGGGTGAAGTAAGTTAACATATATTTAGAAGAGTTCTTGGGACGTGGTAGTTATTTAATATTTTTTAAATCTTTTTTTTTAAGGTTTATTAATTTGAAAATCAGAGTTACACAGAGAAAGAGAGAGAGAGGTCTTCCATCTGTTGATTCACTCCCCAGTTGGCTGCAACGGCTAGAGCTGCGCTGATCTGAAGATAGGGGCCAGGAGTTTCTTCTGGGTCTCCCACGTGGGCACAGGGACCCAAGGACTTGGGCCATCTTCTCCTGCTTTCCCAGGCCATAGCAGAGATCTGGATCGGAAGTGGAGCAGCTGGGACTTGAACCAGTGCCCACGTGGAATGCTGGCGCTGCAGGCGGCATCTTTACTCGCTATGCCAGAGTACCAGGGCAGATATTTAATATTGTTAAAGAGCCTAACTTTATATTGTTGGGTTTTAGGGGCTAGCACTGTGGCTTAGTGGTTAAATCGCCGTCTGCAGCTCCAGCATTCTATCTGGGCTCTGGTTCAAGTCCCGGCTGTTCCACTTCAAATCCAGCTCCCTGCTAATGGCCTAGGAAACCAGCAGAAGATGGCCCAAGTGCTTGGGTCCCTGCACACAGATAGGAGACCTGGATGAAGCTCTTGGCTCCCGACTCTGGCCTAGCTCAGTCCTGGCCATTGTAGACATTTGGGGAGTGAACCAGCAAATGGAAGATCTCTCTGTCTTTCCTTTTCTCCGTAACTCTGACTTTTGAATAAATGAATGAATAAATAAATAAATCTTAAAAAATAAATGAAGTTGGGTTTCAGTCAGGTTTTTAAGCAAATTGGGCTGTATATTCAGGTTTGCATTGTAAAGCAGGGGCTTCTTACTTAAGGATGCCTATGAATTTAGTTAATATTGCAAACTAAATTTTAAGTATAATTGTGTTCTGGGGAGAGAGGTCTTTTAGCGTTCACTGAAGTCTTAGGGATCACGAACCTTGTAAAATGTATTACTGATAATGTGTTACCTATAAGAAATTATGGTGCAAAACTAACAAAAAAATCTTTGGGGCCAGTGTTGGCATAGCCGTTAAAGCTCCCACCTGCAATGCCAGCATCCCATATGGGTGCCAGTTCATGTCCCAGCTGCTCTACTTCTGATCCAGCTTCCTGCTAATGTGCCTGGGAAAGCAGTGGAAGATGGCCCAAGTGCTTGGGCCCCTGCCACCCATGTGGTAGAACCAAGTGAAGCTCCTGGCTTAAGCCTGGCACAAAACTGGCCATTGCAGCCATGTGGAAAGAGAACCAGCAGATGGAAGATGTCTCTCTCTGTCTCTCCCACTCTCTCTCTAACTCTTTCAAGTAAATAAGTCTTTTTAGAAAGTTTAACTTCAATCAAACTTTTGTTATTCATTAATAGAAAAGGAGCAGCACTTTCCATTCGTGGAAAAATTTTATATATGCATAGGTATTTGCATTAAAACTTTAAAAATATATAAAACCAGATTAAAATTGTACCTAATTTTATCTTTTTGATGATCCAAAAATCCTTTAGTTATTTCAGTGCCTGGAAATCATGATGTACATTAATCATCATGATACTGTGGACGTGAGGGAGGTTTGATTAATAACATTATAAATGCAGTGGGATTTCCTATATTCAGGTAGTTTGAAATTCAAGGTGCATGTTATATTGTAATTTGATTAACTGATTGCTTTTTAATAAATATGCTTCTACTGTAGATATTTTTATTTACTGAATATCGTAAAGAGAAAAATTTTGTTATTACCCAGTATGTTTGCAGTCTAGACTTGTTTAGCCAGTGCTTTGCCCAGCTCAGGGCAAAAATCTTTATATTCCTTTTTGCCCTGTTGCTCATGTCTATAGTTAGATAGGAGCCA
Source organism: Sylvilagus floridanus (assembly GCA_949820135.1). Taxonomy (NCBI): domain Eukaryota; kingdom Metazoa; phylum Chordata; class Mammalia; order Lagomorpha; family Leporidae; genus Sylvilagus; species Sylvilagus floridanus. Next base: position 50,541,349 of record OX463240.1, read on the forward strand.
TCACTTCCCTTAAGTCACATTTGATTAAGCATCTACTAAGTGTAAAATAGCTTCTAGGAACTCTTAAGAGGGGGATCCAGGTGATCTGCAAGCATATGGGAAGGAAATAAAGTTTATTTATCTGAAAATAAAAAGTAATCATAATTCTGAACATATAGACTAGCCACATTATATGTGTATGTGTTATAAGTAAATATATGGATACATACACACACACAATTTTTTTAAATAAGCATTTGCTTAATGAATGTCTCTGAACTTCCATGTCTTATCTGTAATTTGGAGATAACGCCGCCATCATACAGTGTAGCTGTGAAATGTAAATATGATAGGGAATGGCACATAGTCGTCAGTGGTGGTCAGAAGTACTCACTGTGTTTGATTATCTTTTATCAGTGTTTTACTTCAAGAACTCTTCAGTGTTATTTTAAGTGATTTCTGTTGCTTTTATGCTGTACTAACTGGCATATCACAAATATTTTAAATTGCCTAACAAGAAATGCTTCTCAATTTGCAGAGCAAAACCCAATTTAGTGATTATTTATTACTTTATATCGCCCTTGTTTATCCAGTTGTTCCAAAGAGATGCCTTCCAGCTGACTTAAATATTCTTCGGTGATGGTTGTATACATATATTCACACTTGTTTACAAAGGAATCCAGTAAAGCAGTTCTGAAATTGAATAACTCACATGTGGCAGAAAACATCGTTCTTAGATTTCAAAATGTTTTTGGAATCAGCCACATTTATCAAGCATTTTTTTAATATAAATTCGTGCCGCTTAGGAAGGCGTTATAGTACATATAATTATGTAGATTTTGCTGTCAATCCATTTCACTACTTAATATTATTAAAGTAAAAGATTGTGATTCTGTGTGTTCAGTTATCTGAAACCTCTGTTGTCATTACCTCCTCAGTTTTGAATCAAGAAATCGAGGCATTCAGTCTTTCTGAAGACACTTCGCCAGGACTCCCCGAGGACCGCGTTGTCAGCGTGAGCTTCCGAGTTCTCTACCCCATCGTGATTACAAGTCTGGGAGTGTTCTATGACGCCAGTGATGGGGGCTTCCAGAGGAACATCACCGTCAAACTTTACCAGGCGGAACAGGAGGTATGGACTGCTTTGTACAGGATTTCCCTCATTTTTGTTTTTCAAAAACATCAACTTTTTCTTATGGTGTATGGTAGATTGGAAGGTTATATAATTCTCTCTGGCTGGGAGACTTCCCACCTTCCTTCACTGATTGATTGTATCTTTGTGTGATGTTATAATGCTGACTTGAGGGCCGGCGCTATGGCTCAACAGGCTAATCCTCCGCCTTGCGGCGCCGGCACACCGGGTTCTAGTCCTAGTTGGGGCACCAGATTCTGTCCCGGTTGCCCCTCTTCCAGGCCAGCTCTCTGCTGTGGCCTGGGAGTGCAGTGGAGGATGGCCCAAGTGCTTGGGCCCTGCACCCCATGGGAGACCAGGAAAAGTACCTGGCTCCTGCCTTCGGATCAGCGCGGTGCGCTGGCCACAGCGCGCCGGCTGCGACGGCCATTGGAGGGTGAACCAACGGCAAAAAGGAAGGCCTTTCTCTGTCTGTCTCTCTCTCACTATCCACTCTGCCTGTAAAATAAATAAATAAAAATAAAAATAATGCTGACTTGAGAGTGCTTACCTACAAATAAATGTCTCATATCTAGAAAACGAGTTGGGGCCAACCTTGTGGTACAGCGGGTTGAGCCACAGTTGGCGATGCCATCATCCCATAATGGAGTGCCAGTTCAGTCCCAGCCCTTCCATTTCTGATCCAGCTTCCTGTGATGTTACTGGGAAGGCAGTGGATGATAGCGTTAAGATGGAGTTCCAGGTTCCTAATTTGGGCCTGGCCCAGCCTTGGCGGTTGTGCCCATCTGGGGAGTGAACTAGAGGATAAAAGACCTCCCTCTTTTTGTCTCTCCCTCTCTTTGTCATTCTGCCTTTCAAATGAATGATGGATGAATGAATCTTTAAAAACAAGGAGTTGGACTGGTTTAGAAATGCCCAACCTAAATTCCTTTAATTTCAAAGGAGTTTTGGAGGTTGTTAATGGATGTATAAAACGTTTGAAACTCTTAGTATATATGAGTATCATTGTCTCTTCCAACCCCCAAAGTCTATAATACAAGACTAATAGTTGCTTTAGATCTCTTTGTAAAGTTATATTTATTTTATTTGAAAGGCAGTGAGGGAGACAAAGAAATATCTCCCATCTTTTAGTTCTGTCCTCAAATGCCCGCAACATCCAGGACTGGGCCAGGCCAAAACCAGGAGCCAGGGACTCCACCCACGTCTGCCATGTGGGTGGAAGGGACTGCAAGTACCTGAGCTGCCTTAGTAGGAGACTAGAATAGAGAGCGGAACTGGGACCTGAACCCAGCAATCTGACATGAGATGTCAAGCAGTGGCTTAACCTCTGCCCTTCAGATAAGAGTGTAGAGGGAACAAGTTTTAAAACCAATGAGGTTACTCTGCTCCTGAATTCTGGAAAAATCTTAAAATTTGTTTACAGGGTATGTCTGAAGTAGTATAGCATGGAGCTGTATTTAAGAAAATCTGTTTTTGCAATAGTTTTTTTATTCACATAGTTACACATTTTTAAACTAAGAGCAATACACCAACATGGTTATGTGCATAAAAATTTTGATTTAAAGAACTAAAAGTTTATATACACAAAGCCTGTAAGAAACAGAAGGAAATCGATCCACATTTTACAGTTAGCAGAGAATCCAAACTGGCACCTGGCCAGGCCACCTTTCCTTTTTACAAGTGGGGGGAAGTGAAGTGTGACCCTTTCTTGGCATAGGAAATTAACTTATACTCAATAATTAGGAAACAGGTTCATCTGTGATACCCATTAATTATATAGCCGAGGACCAGTATCCCTAAATCGTGTGGTTTTAGAAGCTTTCTTCAATGGCATATATGGAACAACACTGTTTTCTTCACTAAGACTTAAACTAAGTGACTTTACCTCTTAAAAATAGGAGAGAAAGTGCTCGCTTCGGCAGCACATATGCTAAAATTGGAACGATACATCGAAGATTAGCATGGCCCCTGCACAAGGATGACACGCAAATTCGTGAAGCATTCCATATTTTTAAATTCTGTATTAAAAAAAAAATAGGAGAGAAAAATCTCTGGTATTTCTCCTGCCTTTCAGTACCTTTATTAAAAGACTTCTGGCCTTGGGATAATTTTCATTCTCCAAGGTACTGTACTTTTATTATATAACATCCTTCAAAAGACTGAACTACATCTCAGCCCTACTGACACTAAAAATTTTTAAAACTAAATGATAGTGGTGAAGCTCACTGTATTACTAAAAACTTAGACAACAGACTGTATTAGCCAAAAAGTTATTTTATAAAGTGAGATGTTGGTTTTTTTTTTATCTAAATGCTATTTCTGAATAAGTGAAATAGTAATTAGAGTAAGAGATAATCAGCATTGATGTTGGAAAGATATAAAAATTTATATATCAGCCGGCGCCGCGGCTCTATAGGCTAATCCTCCCCTGCGGTGCCGGCACCCCGGGTTCTAGTCCCAGTCGGGACTCCGGTTTCTGTCCTGGTCGCCCCTCTTCTGGTCCAGCTCTCTGCTGTGGCCTGGGAAGGCAGTGGAGGATGGCCCAAGTGCTTGGGCCCTGCACCCCATGGGAGACCAGGAGAAGCACCTGGCTCCTGGCTTCAGATCAGCGCGGTGCGCCGGCCACGGCGGCCATTGGAGGGTGAACCAACAGCAAAAGAAGACCTTTCTTTTTTTTTTTTTTTTAATTTTGACAGGCAGAGTGGACAGTGAGAGAGAGAGACAGAGAGAAAGGTCTTCCTTTGCCGTTGGTTCACCCTCCAATGGCCGCCGCGGACGGCGCACTGCAGCCGGCGCACCGCGCTCATCCGATGGCAGGAGCCAGGAGCCAGGTGCTTTTCCTGGTCTCCCTATGGGGTGCAGGGCCCAAGCACCTGGGCCATCCTCCACTGTACTCCTGGGCCACAGCAGAGGGCTGGCCTGGAAGAGGGGCAACCGGGACAGAATCCGGCGCCCCGACCGGGACTAGAACCCGGTGTGCCGGCGCCGCAAGGCGGAGGATTAGCCTGTTGAGCCACGGCGCCGGCCAAGAAGACCTTTCTTTCAGTCTCTCTCTCACTGTCCACTCTGCCTGTCAAAAAAAAATTTATATATCACCTTAACCTCTGTATGCACAGGAGATTGGTAAAATATGATATGAGAACAAACTAGATATAATTAGGACATTTGAAACCCTAATTGTGAACCTATTTTTAATAATTATTGAAAAATGAAAATATTTAAAATACTGCACAATGTCTTAAGTCTTCCTAAATCAAGATTTTGGTTAAAATGCTTTTAGTCATATTAAAGCAGAGTGAATATAGGAAAAAAACGGTTCTAAATGTATAATAAAGTCATGTAAAATAAAAAAAAAAGAAAAATCTGTTTCTGGAATTTAAAAACATAGAGGAACTGTACAAGTGAACACCCATATATAGCCACCAACTAAATTTTACAGTAGTTAACATTTTGTGGTCATTGCCTAGTCACACATATATTCATTATTCATCAATATGTCTTTTTAAAAAAGATTTACCAAAAAAAAGAAAAACAACAACAACAAAAAAGAAAAACAAAAGAAAAACAACAAAAAGAAAAAAAAAGGATTTACTTATTTATTTTTTGAAAGGCAGAGCAACAGAGAGAGCGAGCGAGCTTCCATCCTCTGGTTTACTCCCCAAATAGCCACAACAGTCAGGGTAGTGTCACGCTGAAGCCACAAGCCAGGAACTCCATTTGGGTCTCCCACATGGTGGCAGAGGCCCAAGCACTTGGGCCATCTTCTACTGCTTTCCCAGGCCATTAGCAGGGAGCTGGATGGGAAGTAAAGCAGCCAGGACTCAAACTGACGCCTTTATGGGTTTCAGGCATTACAGGCAGCCGCCTTCTGTGTCACAATACTGGCCTCTCTGATTGCTTTTTAAGATTCTCTCTTTATATTTAATTTGAAGCAATTTGGTTACATTGTACCTTGATGTAGTTTCTTCCATGTCTGTTCTGCTGAGAATTTGTCAAGTTTCTTTAATCTGTAAATTTATGAGTTTCACCAAATTTGGGAAATTTTCAGCTATTTCTTCAAAACTTTTTCCAGCCTACTCTTCTCTTTCCTCCTGGGATTCAAATTACATTTGTTAGAATTTTTTTTTTTTTTTTAAGATTTGTTTGTTTATTTGAAAGGCAGAATTACAGAGAAAGAGAGAGAGGTCTTCCATCCGCTGGATCACTCTCCAAATGGCCGCAATGGCCAGAGCTAAGCCTATCCAAAGCCAGGAGCCAGGAGCTTCTTCCCGTTCTCCCATGCAGGTACAGGAGCCCAAGGACTTGGGACATCTTCTACTGTTTTCCCAGGCCATTGCAGAGAGCTAGATTGGAAATGGAGCAGCCAGGACACCAGGTGGCGCCCATATGAGATGCCAGCACTGCAGGCGCTGGCTTTACCCATTATGCCACAGCTGTGACCCCGTATTAGAATTTTTTGAATGGTCCCACAGATCTCAAGACTGTTCATTTTTTTCAGACTTAGTAATTTTGGTCAACCTGTATACTCAAGATCCCTGACTCTTCTGTCATCCTAAATCTGTGATTAATCTAATGACATTTTACTTTAGATGTTGTGCTTTTTAGTTCTTTAGTTTACTTTCAAGTGGCAAACATTTGGCACAGTGCTTGGGATCCCGTTTGGGGTGCCTACATCCCATATTGGAGTACCTGGGCTCAGTTCTCAGCTCTGTTCCCTCCCAGTTCCAACTTGTGCTGATGCACACTGGGAGGCAGTCAATGCTGGCTAAGTAGTTCAGTTCTTGCCAACTGCATGAGAGACCTGGATTGAGTTCCCAGCTCCTGGACATCTGGGGTAGTAAACTAGCAGATGAGAGTATGTGTGCATGCTCTGTTTCTCTCTGCCTCTCTCTCTCTTTCTGCCTCTCAAATTAAAAACTTAAATAAATTTAAAATCTCCATTAAATTATTTTTATGGTTTCTGTTCTCTAAAATTACATATATATTCATTAGTTTTGGGCATGTATTTCTCTAAAGTCTTCATAGTCATAATAGCAGTTTTAAAATCATAGTCTGTACCAAGTCATCTTGGGATCTGTTTTTATTGCGTATAATTTTTTTCTTGAGTACAGATAACATTTTCCTGTTATATCTTACTTAGTAACTTTAGATTGTACCCTAGATACTGTGACTGCTTCGCTGGAGAGCTCTGGACCCTCTTACATTCCTTGAAGAGTACTGATTTTCATTTGTTTTAGCAGGCAGTTAAATGGACTCTATCTAAACTTTTTTCCTTGCAACAGGCAGCAGTTGAAATCTGTATTCAGTTCTTTTGGCCTTAGATGGGCTGCTTGGGTTCCGCCTTGACTGTGTGTTTCATGAGTCAACCACAGATTTGGGCAGAATTTATGTGAAGAATTTGTGCTTCTCTCTCTGACTCTTTCCTGTCTGGAGAGTTTTCATCCTCACTTTTTAGTTGATGTGTTTGCCCCCAACTCTGTCCTCTATTTTTTTTCTTTTAAGAATTTATTTATTTGAAAGGCAGGGCTACGGGGAGAGACAGAGAGGAAGGAATTTTCTGTCTACTGGTTTACTCTCCAAATGGCTAAACAACCAAAGCCGGGAGTCAGGAACTCCATCTGGGTCTCCCAGGTGGGTGGCAGGAGGCCAAGTACTTGGGCCATCTTCTGCTAGTTTTCCAAACACACTAACAGGGAACTGGATCTGAAGTAGCGTAGCCAGGACTCCAGCCGGTTCTCTGGTAGGGGATGCTGGTGTTGCAAACAGCGGCTTACCCTGCTGAACCACAATGTTTGCCCCTTTACTCTGACTTCTCAACCAAAAAAGCTGCAAGTTTTTATTAAAACTTTAGTTGCTGCAGGATTGTACCTTCAAACCAGTGCTTGGGGAGAGGGTACATACCCAGTGCTTTTCCCTTCTTCTAAGAATTGATTGTCCTCCAATGTCTATCTATTTCTTTGTTTAGTTAGTTATCTTTCGGAGAGATGGTCTGATGTTACTGGAAGCAGAACCTTTTTCAGTTTTTTACAATATTTTGTATTGATGTTTATTGTTAACAGTAAGTAAGGTGGTCAGGACTCTCCAATAAATATGTATGCATCAATTTAAGATTACATTTTTTTCACAATTTTTTCTGCTCTAAAGAATCTGTGGTTTGTTAATGTGTTTATAAACATAACTAACAGGGAATAAGCCATACCAATGATTCTAGCCATTATGATTACAGTAAGAAGAGCTTTCTCCAGTTACTTGAGAATTTAACTTGTAGTTAAGTAACTCCTGCTAACTCCTAAGTAACTTAACTGTAGGAGTCCATACATTATTATGGATAAAGATTTTATTAATACTGAAGCTCAAATAGGTAATTGAAATAGTAGTACTCCGAATTTTACTGTTGTCCTCATTAGGAATTTTTGATAGATTTATTTAATTTTCTTGGTATTTGTAGTTTTTTTTTTAAAAAAAAAAACAACAACTATTAATAGCAACTGAGTTATCAGGCCAGTAGCTTGGTTCAGACCTAAGAATTTTGGTCATTTCGATTTAAATTTGCCGTATTTTTATCCAGGCAGAAGGTAATAATCTTTGTCCTTAAGGGAGGACCAATTTAAGGTGTATGCTGATGGGCTGATGGGTAGTCACATGCCGAAAAGACTCACTGCCCTGCTAAGAACTGGCATGCTTGAAGGAAATAGACATACTCCATGGAAACATCCTTCACTTTGGAGCTTGTGGGTGATGTTGGTAACTTTGAGACATTTTCCCTATGGCAAGTTGATAGATGAAAATAAGGAGATGTCCTTGCCCAAAAGAAATGTAAAGGCCTGAAGGGAACAATAGACATGAGAGTAAGTCCTCTTTTTGTTCTCTTTTTTGTTTTGCTTGTATTGTCCTTTGAAGATTTTTAAGTTTATTTGCATTTGAAAGGCAGAGATAGACACAGAGAGATCCTATCTACTGGTTCCCTCCCCAGCGCACGCAACAGATGGAACTCTAACAGGCTGAAGCCTGGAACTCCATCTGGGTTTCTCTTGGTGTAGTAGGCACACAAATACTTGAGCATCTCCTGCCTGCGAGGGTACACAGTAGCAGGAAGCAGGAATTGGAGTGGAGCTGGGCCCTGAAACCTGGCCTCTGATGTGGGATGTGAGGTCCTAAGCAGCATCTTAGCCACTGCACCAAACATCCGCCCCTGCAGGTGGTTTTTGAAAGAGAGATTCCTGGACGCTTGCTCCTGAAAGAAACCTGTGATCCTTCTGTCTATTCCAACTCTGAGTGAGTTCTAGTTCTACAATATATTGGCTTAATTTTTTTTTTATTGGCTTAATTTAAAAGCACTTCTCCGGGCAGGTGCCGTGGCTCACTGGGTTAATCCTCCGCCTGTGGCGTTGGCATCCCATATGGGCACTGGTTCTAGTCCCGGTTGCTCCTCTTCCAGTCCAGCTCTCTGCTGTGGCCCGGGAGGGCAGTGGAGGATGGCCCAAGTGTGAGAGACCAGGAGGAGGCACCTGACTCCTGGCTTTGGATCGGCACAGCGGCCATTTGGGGAATGAACCAATGGAAGGAAGACCTTTCTCTCTCTCTCTCTCTCTCCCCCCCTCTCCCCCTCTCCCCCTCTCCCCCTCTCTCCCTCTCTCCCTCTCTCCCCCTCCCTCCCTCCCTCTCTCTCTCTCTCTCTCTCTCCCTCTCTCTCTCTCTCTCTCTCACTCTCACTGTCTATAACTCTGCCTGTCAAATAAATTTTTAAAAAAATTTAAAGAAACACTTCTCATTTCCTGTAGTGCTTTTCATTTCAAGGTGATTTAATTTTTTTAAAGTTAAGTGAATTACGTTTTTAGTTTTTGAGAACTTCATGACAACTTTGATTATCTTTAATATCTTTATTTAATAACCATGACGGGGTGAAGCTGCTGCTTGCAATGCCACATCCCAGTTTGGGTCTCAGTTATTTTGTCTCCAGTCCTGCTTCCTGCTGATGGTTGGGAATGCAGCAGAGGATGGCTCAAATGCTTATGGCTCAGCTATTCGTGTGGGAGACCTGGATGGAAGTGCTAGCTCCTGGGTTTGGCCTGGCCCAGCTTGGCTTTTACAGCCATTTGCAGAGTGAATGAATAGATACAAGATCTCTGTCTATCCTTTCCTCTCTGTTGCTCTGCCTTTCAAATAAATAAACACATAAATCTTAAAAACAAAGACAAAAACTGGAAAACCCAAATGATGCTGAAACCACAGAGTAATGTTAGTGGCCATGGTTGAGGCTATTGTGGATTTTCCATACCCAGATGAAAGGTGTTTACAAACTTGCCGCAAGGCCGGTGTTGCAGCATAGCAGGTAAAGCCACCTGTGATGCCACATCCCATGAGTGCAAGTTAGTGTCCCGGCTGCTCCACTTCTGATCCAGCTCCCTGCTAGTTGCCTGGGAGAAGCAGAGGAAGAGGACCCAGATGCTTGGGCCCCTGCCACCCATGTGGGAGATGCAGAGGAAGCTTCTAGCTTCTGACTTGAACCTGGCTCTGCCCTGGCTGCTGTGGCCAACTCAGGAGTGAACCAGCAGATGGAAGACCTCTCTCTATCTCTCCCTCTCTCCCTGTAATTCTTTCAAATAAGTAATAAATCTTAAAAAAAGATGTTTGTTGCATATGTAATATATAACACCAAGTATTTTTTCTTTTCTATTTTTTTTCCACCCAATTTGTAGGAGGCCCTCTTCGTTGCCCGCTTTAGTCCTCCGAGCTGTGGCGTGCAGGTGAACAAGCTGTGGTACAAGCCTGTGGAGCAGTTCATCTTACCAGAGGTACAGGGTAATGGAAAGTAGTCACAGTGTACTCCTCCATGGAAGCGCGAGTGTTCTCACAGAGGCAGGCTCTTGATATTGTCTTGTCCTAGGGTAGTGCTCCAGAGTGGTAGATGAGATGACCAAGGATGGAAGTAGCAGAATGTAGTACCCTGTAGTTATATCTTCAGAGAGCTTCATAATGCCTCAGAGACTCCAAAACCACAATTTCTGAAAACTAGGGCATGTTGCCATCATTTACTTACAGAGTTAGAGAACTGCATTATTGTTACAATGGCAAAGGATAGTATTAGGTATGGGTTGATAGAAGATGAGAAAAACAAATGGCATTTGTATAAATCAGGTAGTTTACCTATCTAAAGAATAAAAGAAAAAAAGAGTCCTATGGACCACATTTCCAGGTTAGATAAGACTTCTCTACAGGTTGGACAGTGGTGCGTGATGCCCGTCCCCTGTGGGTCTCTCTAAGTCGGGTCTTAAGTAGATGTGTGCTGGAGACCAGCTTCCCTACCAGGTGCTGTCAGTCCTGGGAGTTAAACCACAGTGTGGCTGCATGAACAAATTAGTCATCCATGTGTCTCAGCCTATCCAGGCTATTTTAGTATGGCCTGGGTACATTTCTGAACGTAGTACTGTTGGAACCAGGATAGGGATTACTTTACTGGGCGTCTCTGGGATTCACTTTAGATCAACTGTGGGGTTCATGTTACAACATTAAAGCTGAGTTAAGATGTGAAAGCTACTCAGTTGCCCTTCTGACTAATCAAGAAACTTTACCACCACCTGTCTTTTGGGGTATGTTCATATTACAGTAGCTATGGGTCTTCCAGTTGAGTACAAGTGGTTGAAATTACTTAGGTTAATTCTGTGAATGTCAGAGGGATCCCCTTTCTACCCGTATGTGAACCTCCATTAAAAACATTTTAAACACAAGCAAAACTGAAGAACACTGGGAAAAAATTGCAGATAAGCTAAACAATGAAGACTACCAAAATTCCATAATTTAGAGATAATCATATTTAACAGTTTCACCTCTGTGCATACGTAGGTAATAGGCTTGTTCTGTTTGTTGTATCTTATAACTTCCTTTCTTCAACATATCATGGACATCTTTTGATATGTACCTGATCATTTTGTATTAGCCACATAGAATTACACTGTATAGAAATATTGTCATTTAATCTATACTTGAATATTGATGTATTTCCAGTGTTTCAGTGCCATGACAGAGACTGAACATCATTATATCTTTATTCTTTGTACATAACTGGTTATTTCCTTTGAATACATTGTTAGACCAGTAAGTATACACATTTTTTTTTTAAGATTTATTTTATTTATTTGAAAGACAGAGGTACAGAGAGAGAAGTCTTCTATCTGCTGGTTCACTCCCAAAATGGCCACAATGGCCAGAGCTGAGCCGATTGAAAACCAGAAGCCTGGAGCTTCCTCTGGGTCTCCCACGTGAGTTCAGGGGCCCAAGCAGTTGGGCCATCTTCCACTGCTTTCCCAGGCACATTAGCAGGGAGCTGGATTGGAAGTGGAGCAGCCAGAACTCAAACCAGTGCTCATATGGGATGCTGGCTCTGCAAGGCCAGGGCTTTAAGCTGCTGGGCCACAGTGCCAGCTCCAAAGTATGCACATTCTTAAGGCATACAGTTCCTTCTTGGAGAGCTGTTTAGCAATTTGTAGCAGTGTGAATAGTCATTAGCAGTATATGAGAATGCCTGTTTCCTTATGTTTATTTTTTTAATTTCATATATGAACTTTATTCCTTTTTAAGCACAGAATGTACCATTGGCTTTATCTTTTAATTAAGAATAGTGGTGGGCCAGCGCCTCAGCTCAATAGGCTAATCCGCCGCCTTGCGGTGTTGGCACACCAGGCTCTAGTCCCGGTCGGGGCGCTGGATTCTGTCCTGGTTGCCCCTCTTCCAGGCCAACTCTCTGCTGTGGCCAGGGAGTGCAATGGAGGATGACCCAAGTGCTTGGGCCCTGCACCCCATGGGAGACCAGGAGAAGCACCTGGCTCCTGGCTTCAAATCAGCGTGATGCACCGGCCGCAGCGCAGCAGCCATTGGAGGGTGAACCAATGGCAAAGGAAGACCTTTCTCTCTGTCTCTCTCTCTCTCACTATCTACTCTGCCTGTCCAAAAAAAAGAATAGTGGCTCAACTGACTAGTTTTGTCCAAGCATTGTGTCTCAGTTTTTGAAGGAAGCCATTCTTTGCCTTGTTCACTTACTCAGAAAGCATTTATTGAGAACATACTCTGTGCAAACCACTGGGGCCATTATTAAGACACAGTACAGGGGCCAACGCTGTGGCATAGTAGGTTAAACATCCACCTGTGGTACCGGCATCCCATAGGGGTGCTGGTTTGAGTCCTGTTCTACTTCCCATCCAGCTCTCTGCTGATGGCTTGGGGAAGCAGCAGAAAATGGTCCAAGTGCTTGGGCCCCTGCACCTGCATGAGAGACCTGGAAGAAGCTTCTGGCTCTTGGCTTTTGCCTGGCCTAGCTGCTGCTGTTGTGACCATTTGGGGAGTGAAGAAGTGGATGGATGACTTCCCTCTCTGCTCTCCCTCTCTCTGTCTATAACTATGCCTCTCAAGTAAATAAATAAATCTTAAAAACTAAAAAAAGACAATTCAAACATCTCCGCCCTTAAAACAGCTTGCTCACTATTGGAGAAAGAAGAGAAAAAGAATTAACACTTTATGCTGTGCTGCACTGCTGTAAGAATTTGTTTTGTTTTGTTTGTTTTTTAAACTAATTGGTAAGCTCTTTTGGGATTGAAGCAAGTCAGCAGTAATGAGTCTTTGCTTTCTGCTCAGGGCTAGTATGGGCAGAACCTAACTCAGACTTCATGTGCTTCCCGTAGGGAGAGCAGTGGTATTCTGAGGAGACCAGGAGCACCAGCATTGTGTCAGGTGTTATCCAGAAAGCTCTGAAGCCTGACGCAGGGTTGATTTTTACAAAAGACGTAGGGAGATGGGTATGAGTAGGTCTGAGGAAATCTACACCTGGCTGTGAGTAGGTGTCTGAGGGCCCGTTTGGGGAAAGTACCTGAGCAGACACATGTGGGTGCAGCCTGGGCGAGTTGGAATCTCTCCTCCTCTGACTCAGTGGCTTTGTGACCTTGCACGAAGTTCTTGAACTTTGCTGTGTCTGTTGCCTCCTCTGCAAGGTGGAGGTGCTGCACTCCTCTGTTGAGAAGGTTCTTCTGCCAGCTAAGTGATCTAACACACACGGACTTCACATGGAGCCTAGGAGAGGACATCGCATAGTAGGTGTTTGATCAGTAAATGTGTACAGCCATTATTACCGCTACTCCTTGTCTGCGTCTGGGGCGAGGTGGGGATTCGGTCCTGTAGAGCACTGTTTCTTCATCAGAGATTGGCCACAGGGCCCATTGGCAGGGCCCGGCAGCACTTGCAGTGGTCTGGGAGCGTGGTGACATCGGCACCTCCAGTGAGTAGAGGGACAGGGATAAGGTAAACATCCCACAGTGCACAGGACAGCCTCCCACAGCGCAGAGGGATCTGGCCGAGATGTCTGTTGGTGGTGTGGAGTAGCCACTTTACACCGTTGGGCAAAGAGGGAGGAAAACGCGTCAGGCTAATCCTAGTCTTACAGAGTCTGCCCATGATCTTGGTCAGCTTAAAGAATTCCAAAACCTGGTTGGTCCATGATCATTTTGCTTTTGAGTGATTGCGTAACAGTAAAGTATGGAAGGAGCGAGAACACATGTGGCCAAAAACGTACGCTTTGTGAGTCGAGATTTGGATGGTGATTTCAGCGTTTCCATAGGCTCGTGGTGTTTCATAAGAGACACTGGGGAGGGAGAGAGGGTTGACGGGTCCTGCTGGTGTTCAGGATGGCGTATCTGGGTACCTGTGAAAGGATGTAGTCAGCCAGAATAGGGAGTGGCTGTTGTAGTGGTGAGGACATTTATTTTTTATTTTTATTTTATCTTATTTGTATTTAAAAGCAAGATCTATTTAAATCGGCAGCGAGAGTGGCCTGGTGGGGGCTCCAAGAGAGGCAAAATCCAAAGAGGCTGGTGGTAGCAGGGATTTTTAAGCACAATTCTGAGAAGAAACTGTCAGTGCAGGGTGGGGACTAACCCATCATTGGCCTCATTTATAATCTTTTTACCCTGTCTGGCTTGCCCAGAAGAGCAAGAGGCATCAGAAGGATGGGCACCTAATTTGTTTCACAGTAAGCTGGGTGCTCAGCAGTGGTCGCCACTCCCTTGCTAGTGAAGACTTTGAGTGGCTGTGGCCTTGGGTTCTTTATTTCCCTTCAAGCTTTCAGCTAAACAGAGTTGATTTTGTTTTGAGTAGTGTATTTAAATATTTTGTTCTTTTTAAAATAAGCACCTTACTTAATAGTAGCTACACCTTGTTGGAGATAGGATTATAGATGATTTTTTGTTTTCTTTGTGTCTGTTTTCTTTCTTTTTTTGCCCCCCCATTGTGTGTATGTATATCTGTTTTTATATAGTCTGTAACAAATATATATTGCCTTTATAACTAAACTTTTAAAAGTAAAATAAAGTCTTTCAGGTTTGGTGATGTGGTGTAGCAGGGAAAGCTGCTCCCTCAGAGGCCAACATCACATATGGATGCCAGTTCGAGTCCCAGCTGCTCTACTTCTGATCCAGCTCTTTGCTAATGGGCCTGGGAAAGCATCGTAAGATGGCCTGGGTACTTGGGCCCCTGCTCCTCCCATGGAAGACCTGGAAGAAGCTCCTGGCTCCTGGCTTTAGACAGGCCCAGCTCCAGCCATTGTGGCCATCATGGGAGTGAACCAGCAGATAGAAAATCTCTCCCTCTCCCTTCTCCCTCTCCTCCTCCTGCCTCCCCTCTCCCCCCTCCCTCCCTCCCTCCCTCCCTCTCTCTTTCCTCCTCCCCTTCCCTCCCCCCAACTCTGCCTTTCAAATAAATCTTTTTTTTTTTAATAAAAAGCTTTCCTGTTATACAAAAATTCTACTTTTATTGAAAATGTCTTTAATTTTATATTAAGATTCTTTTTGGCTACATTTAATCAGATTTGACTTATTTTTTTTGAAGATTTATTTATTTGAAAGGCAGAGTTACACAGAGGCAGAGGCAGAGAGAGAGAGAGGTCTTCCATCCACTGGATCACTCCCAAATTGGCCGCAACTACCGGAGCTGCACCGATCCGAAGCCAGGAGCCAGGAGCCAGGAGCTTCTTCCGGGTCTCCCACGTGGGTGCAGGAGCCCAAGGACTTGGGCCACTTTCTACTGCTTTCTCAGGCCATAGCAGAGAGCTGGGTTGGAAATGGAGCAGCCAGGACTTGACCTGTCTTGGTGTATTCTTTTTAATTATTTTATTTGAGAGACAGAGAGATCTCCTACCCACTGATTTATTCCCCAGATACCCACAATAGCTAGTCTCCCGCATAGGTGGTAGAAACCAGACTACTTGAGCTATCACTGCTGCTTCCCAGGGTCTCCATTGGCAGGAGGCTGGAATCGGGATCAGAGGCTTGGCTTGGACCCAGACATTCCAATACGGAATGCAGGAGTCCAGGCACTCTTAACTGCTCATGCAGATGCCAGCTCCAGTGATCGTTTGTCTGCATATCCGTCAGAGAAGGGAAGTCAGTGATCTGCTCATCATGTTGATCCTCTACATCTGATGGTAGACTAGAGTAATATGTCAGCAGCATGACTTGTCATGTAAGCAGATCTCTCACAAGTTTTTCTTTGTGTATTATAAATCTCGGTGGAGGTCACCAGTTTTTAAGTGATGATGCTGTTTCTGTTCAAACATGTATTACTCTGATAATTTCCTTAATAGTGTGGTTGAAACGTAACACTGATTTTGATAAAAAGGCTGCTTTGCCTACTGGAGAAATTATTGTTAGTATTATGAAAACTTGTATGCTTATTTTTTGTGAAAGTTGAAATTCTTATATTATTTCTGAAGTCCACCACTCTGAAATATTAATTTAGAAGCACAAAAGTACTGTATGTATTTAAGCTACACTCATGGTTGGATGAGAAATTAGAAGCATGACACAAAAGAATCAACGTATAAAAGTGATTGGAGACAGATTGAATATATTATGGATATGTTACAGTATCTCATTTTTTTCCTCCCAACTTTTATTTTGGTTTTGCGATCATAGCAGGGATTTGCTGTAAACTTGTTTTGTGTCCTAAGAGATTCCTGGCTTTATGATGAGAGAATAGAAAGCAGGATGTGGAAGAAGAGGCGAGCAGTAGAAATTGAGCTGTGATGTGGAGCAAGAACAGATGCAGGAGAGGAAAGGAGAGGACAGGCTCCTCCCTGCCTGGAAACAGAGCAGCTGTGTGGACTCAGGGAAGAAGTCGAGAACATTTCAGAGGGCCAGTGAATTTTTATGGTGATTATTCAGTTTAATCAATATTGCTGATGTTGTGTCCCGGCAGAGTCAAACACAAAGTGGAGGTGAGCTCCAGAAAGTGGCCTCCATGAAATATCAAGGCCAATGCCATGTGTCAGTGAAAGGAACAATTCAGAGAATTACTTATTTTTGTCATATTTTCTAGATTCATAGTTTCAACATGAGGGAGTTTTATTTGGTCACTGGTATGATTCATGATCTCTTCTTCAGTTTTTCTCTTAAGTATTAATCACTGGGATTTAATACCTGGTTTTCTATTTTATTGTATTCATTCTTCCTGGGCAGCGTCCTCCTTAGCCACCTGTATAAATCTGGCATCACAGCCTACCTCTCCTGTGAACCCCAGACGGGCTGCTAGTTGCCTGCTGAATCTGCGTCTGAGTGTCTCCTGGGCGTCCTGTCTCCATCCCACCTGCGTCCTCGTCTCCTGTATTTTCAGTCTTGAATAATACTGTCTCCTTTTTCTGTCACCCAAACCAAAATCGGAATTTATCCTTTACTCTCATATTCAAATGCTTAAGTCTTTCCAGTTTTTTTTTTTTTTTAAAGAAGATTTATTTTATTTATTTGAAAGGCAGAGATACAGACAGAGATGGAGAGAGAGAGAAATCGAGTGTGAGCTTCCACCTGCTAGACAGGCTGGACAGGCTTCTCCTTCATGTACAGAGCCCACCTGCAGCCTGCCTTTTGCCCCCCTCTTTGGCCTTGTGCTGCGGCAACACTGAACTGCTTGGCGTTTTTCTGAGTGTGTTGTGCTGTTGCCTCCCACTCGCTCAGTTCTTAGGGTCATTTGAAATTCTGTCTGAGCTCCCTGCTTAAGCAGGATGACTTCCGTTCATTATCACATCCACCTTGGCATGTTACGATCACTTGAAGACATGGACTTTTCCATTAAAAAAAAAAAAAAGTCTGCAAACACATAGCCCACAGCTCGGTAAATGTCGTCACTCGCAAGTGTAAATAATGGCTCATGCCTGAAAGAAAACTGACTGTAATTGACTTAGTTATGAGTATATGCTTGGTTAAAAAAAAAAAAACCTTTTTCTGATTATAACTCTGTGAAGATGTGTGCAAGTAATACATTTATTTGAATGTTGAAAATTTGGCAAAAATACAGGAAGCTTTAAAGAAGATGATGTGATGATGTCACCTATCTATTGCCCAATATATTTGGTGTATTTCTTCCTAGCTTTCTTCCCCCTCCATGTATACATCCATTTGTGAGAATTTCTTTTTTTTATCAAATTCAAATTTGATCTGCAGTTCAGTAGGGAGTTAGGGCCACCTAGGGGAAGTGTAGAAACAATCAGCAATTATTTCAAAAATAAGAAAATGGGAATATTTTAAAGTGGCAGTTCACTTTCTATATAGCTTCTAATGGTAATAAAGCAACTCTTTTGCTGAACAGAAAACACAGGGCTTATGTTTGTTACCTCTGTTCTAAACATCCCTTTTGAGAAAGATATCATATTCTCTATTTTAAAACATTAGGAGATGATGACACAGCTTGAGGTGTATCTGCAAGATCTCTTCTGAGTAACTCCAGGGCCGCACGCAGTGCACTAGGGAGTTCACAGATATGACGGGTAGGAGTCCATCAGTGGACTGGGAAATGACAGACATCCTGACGCACCCAGACTCTCGCAGTGGCTTAACTGTTTCAGTAGAAACAGTTTTGTTTTTAAAAATTCATAAGCTGCCCACCTGATGTATCAGACAAATTTGCTGTGGTTTCTTGATAATGCTAGCTAAATGAGCTATTATTGTATTTTATCTCCTAATGTTAGAAGATATGAAATTTTAGTTATTAGAGCTATATTTTTCATGCTGTATGCCATAAATAATTCTAAATAGCTTTTTGTTTAGCGCTATTTATCCAGAAAACATTTTGGAGTTTTTAGTTGTTTCAGATCTTTTGAGGGCTGGGGATGGAGTAGTTGGTAGGGCAGATTATGTCCCAGTCTGATGGTGCTTGCATTCTAATGGGGGCAGAGTTTGACAGTGGAAAAATAAACAGATGTCAGAGTGATGAATGAGGTAGGAATATAAAGCTAGCTGTGCAGGAAGTTGGGAGCTGGGATCTTCTGCATCTCTGCAGAAAGTCTAGGGAGTGACCGTGGAGCCGAGACCTGGGCAGTACCGAGGAGCCAGCTGTGCACAGAGTTGAAAATGAGGACCACAGAGAAATTAGAGGGCATTAGGATTGCGTTGTGCATTGGACTCTGGAGTGGGGGAATGTCACTTTCTAAGCTCTGACTTTAATAGTAATAATCACAGAGGAAAACTTTAATAGACTTGACAAGGTAAAATGTATGGACTTCTGAATTTCAAAAAGGAAATACTAATTGGCAAACAGTTCTGAAAAAAATTTAGCCTGTGCACAAGATTAGGGTAATTACTCCATGAAAAGCTTATATAGGTTAATAAAAATAGGAAACTCAGTAGCCAGGTAGCCAAAAAGCATGACAAGGCAGCTCTTGGAAGAGAAGGTACAATTTATAAAAATGACTAGGAATCAGAAGTACAACTAAATGACGAATCATTTCCTTCAAATCTGCTAAACTCAGGTAAACTTCTTTGGATTATATCCCATCCTAGGGAGCACGTGGTACAGTTGGCATTCTCATAAATTGCTGATGATAAAAACTGCTGTTGAAAAACAATTTGGCAATGTGTATCAAAACCCACAAAAAATACCCCTGATCACACTAATGTCACCTCTGGAAACTTATTTTAAATAGTAAAGAAGAGAACTTGGGGGAAAGTAAGCATTTACAACAGAATGTTCCTGCAGTATTTTAGTATATAATCTGGTAGCAGCCGAGTACCTGACAACCTTTGGAAGTGTCTCAGGAAGGCAGATGCATCCATTCGATGCAGGTTACACATACTGAAGAGAATGGTTAACAGCTGCAACTGCTTAAGGAAGTGTTTTGACACCAGTAGCAAATGACAAGCAGCAGTGTGCGAAATTGTCTATATATCTCTGCAACCGGTTTTTAGATGTATGTGGAAAAAATGATCGAGGGTTATGCACAGAAATGGTAGCAATGGTGTGTTAAAGTTAGATAAAAATTTGGTTATGTTTAGGCCGGCGCCGTGGCTCAACAGGCTAATCCTCCGCCTTGCGGCGCCGGCACACCGGGTTCTAGTCCCAGATGGGGCACCGGATACTGTCCCGGTTGCCCCTCTTCCAGGCCAGCTCTCTGCTGTGGCCCCGGAGTGCAGTGGAGGATGGCCCAAGTGCTTGGGCCCTGCACCCCATGGGAGACCAGGAAAAACACCTAGGACCTGGCTCCTGCCATCGGATGAGCGCGCCGGCCGCGGCAGCCATTGGAGGGTGAACCAACGGCAAAGGAAGACCTTTCTCTCTGTCTCTCTCTCTCTCTCTCTCTCTCTCACTGTCCACTCTGCCTGTCAAAAAAAAAAATTTTTTTTGGTTATGTTTTGGGGAAAAATAACTTTTTTCTAAAATCTTCCATAAAAACCTACTTAAAACCTAACTGGCAGCAGTAAAGAAATTGACTCACTGTTCATGTTTCCACAAAAGAGCTTTGAAGGTACCATAGTGTGGGAGAGCCAAGACCTCCACGGGCTGGTGTCACGAAATCTTCACAAAGTGACGGTGAATGATGGAGGGGGAGTTCTCAGAGTCATTACGGTAAGTCCCTTTTTATTCTTAGCTTATTTAGTAACATATTTTAGCTTTTTCTAAATACACAAAAGGGGTTTAAAATTTGTTTTCACTCCAACCTAGGCAGTCTGAAACAATAACTCTTGTGCATTTTCAAATACACATAGTAGAAAATGTCGAGTCATCACAGTAAGACACAACAAGCTTGATTGTCCTATATGATTCTGTATTCCACTGTTAGTGAATAAACAGCTTTCCTTAAGACTGGTGAATTTTAAGTGTGGTATTGTACTTCTCTCTCTCTCTCTCTTTTTTTTTTTTATTTGAAAGAGTGAGAGAGATTGCTTCCAAGACCTGGTTCACTGCCTAAATGCCTGATACAGTTGGGGAAGCTGGGAACTAAATCCAAGAACCCATTTACTTGAGCCATCGCTGTAGCCTCGCGGGGTCTGCATTAGCAGGAAACTAGAGTCAGGAGCTAGAGGCAAGAATCAAACTCAGTTACTCTGAAGTGGACCCCAGGCATTTTAACCATCAGGCTAAACCCCTGCTCCCTCCAGAATGTTTGAGTTAGCCTTCTTTAAAAACATTTGCTCAGTATTATTCAGAATATTCACCATCTCACCTGGATAGCATGAAGTCAATTAAAATACCATAGATGAAAATGCGGGGGGGCCGGTGCTGTGGCGCAGCAGGTTAACACCCTGGCCTTGGGCACCAGTTCGAGACCCAGCTGCTCCACTTCCAATCCAGCTCTCTGCTATGGCCTGGGAAAGCAGTAGAAGATGGCCCAAGTCCTTGGACCCCTGCACCCTCGTGGAGACCCGGAAGAGGCTCCTGGCTTCAGATCTGTGCAGCTCTGGCCACTTCAGCCAAATGGGGAGTGAACCAACGAATGGAAGACCCCCCCCTCTTCTCTCTCTGTAAATCTTGCAAGTAAATAAATAAATCTTTTTTTAAAAAAGTATTGGAAAATAAGATGGAATACTTTCGTTTATATTATTGAAGCAACTCTGGGATTTCTGATTCTCAAATTTTCCTGTAAGTGTGCTTCAAATTTAAAACAAACTCGAATTTGACAGGTAAATTTCTCAGAGTAAATATAGGATAATACAGTGTAAGCAGACTTAAACTGATAACTTCAAGACAGGCACTTAGCCTGGGATTAAGACGCCTGTGTTCCATGCTGGAATACCTGGGTTTCATTCCTGCCCCTGTCTCCCAATTCCAGTTTCCCACTGGTGTGGCCCCCACAGGCAGCAGAAGATGGCTCCAGGGGAGACTGGGCTGAGTTCCTGGCTCTTGGCTTCCACTTCAGCTGTTGTAGCCAATGGGGAATGAACCAACAGATGGAAGCTGTCTCATTCCTTCTGTCTCTGCCTCTGAAATAAATAAAACAACTTTTAAGTAAACAAGTGATTTGTGTGGTGGTGTCTTAGACAGTCTTTCATTCTCTTGATGCTTTGATCTAATGAATATGAATACTTTTGCTATTTAAATTCATAGGCTTACTGATTCATTAAATATTAACCTCATTTGTATTAATTCCTGAATTTGAAAGGACTATCATGTGATATGTTATTACTCATTCAAAAACCACTTATTGCACACCTATTTTATTTTTTAAATTCTTTTTTTTTAAAAAAAGATTTATTTATTTGAAAGAGTTACAGATGGCCGGCGCTGTGACTCAACAGGCTAATCCTCCGCCTTGCGGCGCCGGCACACCGGGTTCTAGTCCCGGTCAGGGCGCCGGATTCTGTCCCGGTTGCCCCTCTTCCAGGCCAGCTCTCTGCTGTGGCCCGGGAGTGCAGTGAAGGATGGCCCAAGTGCTTGGGCCCTGCACCCCATGGGAGACCAGGAAAAGCACCTGGCTTCTGCCTTTGGATCAGCGCGGAATGCCGGCTGCAACGTGCCGTCCGCGGCGGCCATTGGAGGGTGAACCAACGGCAAAAGGAAGACCTTTCTCTCTGTCTCTCTCTCTCTCTCACTGTCCACTCTGCCTGTCAAAAAAATAAAAATTAAAAAATTGAAAAAAAAGAGTTACAGAGAGAGGTGGAGACAGAGAGAGGTCTTCCATCTGCTGGTTCACTCCCCAGATGGCGGCAACGGCCGGAGCTGCGCCGATCCAAAGCAAGGACCCAAGAGCTTCTTTGAGGTCTCCCACGTGGGTGCAGGGGCCCAAGGGCTGAGGCCGTTTTCTATTGCTTCCCCAGGACATAGCAGAGAGCTGGATCGGAAGAGGAGCAGCAAGGACTGGAACCAGCGCCCATATAGGATGCTGGTGCTTCAGGCCAGGGCTTTAACTCACTGCACCACAGTGCCGTCCCCTAAATTCTTCTAACACCCATGCTAATGTGCTTTTTAAGATTTTATTTATTTATTTGAGAGGCAGAGATACAGTTAGAGGGAGAGACAGGGAGAAAGGACTTTCGTTGACTGGTTCATTCCCCAAATGGCCGCAACAAGCAGAGTTGGGCTGATCCAAAGCTATGAACCAGGAGCTTCTTCCAGGTCTCCCACGTGGATGCAGGGTCCAAGCACGTGGGACATCTTCCACTGCTTTCCCATGTCATAAGCAGAGAGCTGGATCAGAAGAGGAGTAGCTGGGACTTGAACTGGTGCCCATATGAGATGCTGTTGCCACAGGCAGAGGTTTAGCCCACTATGCCACTACACTGGCCTGCACACCTATTTTAAAGCAGGAAAAGTAGCAGGCACAATAGGCCCATCACCAGCTCACACTGGAATTTACTGTCCAGGGATTAAGAGAGAGATAAATTCAGTTTCATAAGTAAGTACAGTTAGCCTTTTGGGCTATGTTTAGAATTTTGTTCTCATGGAAAATTCTTTATTAAGATAGAATTTTATGGAATTTATAGTTGTTTTTTCTTTCCTTATTTCCAGACAAGTACGTTTAATATCTTCATTCCTTTTCTATTTATGAAACTTAGAAATATTCAGAAAATGCTGAAATTCTTATCTGAGTTACACTAAACCAAGTAAATTTACTTTTGAGTTGAAAGATAAGTTCAAATGTAAAGATTCAAAAATAGTAGGAGGAGGTTAAAGATAGCTTAAATATTCAGTAACCTTAGAAAAACAAAACAGGTAACTTAGTAGACCATTCTAAGAAACCTCATGTGTAAATGAGATTTTTATCATAAATGCAGAACAGTTTTTGCTAAGTATTGCTCTCTTTGCAACAAGTCAAGATGCCAAAAAAGTTTCAGAGCCAAATTAAAAGCCAAGTTGAGACCTTTCAGAGAAAAAACAATAAACAAAAAGTGCTACCAAGTTTTCAACAAATGAAACGGTGTGAGGTATTATAAAAACAGTGAACAACCTTCTATGGAAGGAGCTGCAGAGTTGGGATCTTTGTTGTTCACCTGCAGTAGTTTTCTCCACCTTCAGTTCCAAGTGATTGTTTCTCAGTGTTCAGTTACAGATTTTTAATTATATAGACAACTCTGCTAAAAAGATCGGTTTACAAGAGAATAGCCAAGCAGGTAGCTTTTCATCTACTCTCCTGAGTAGATGAATGTGTAGAAGAAATCCTGTAAAAAAGCTGAACTGTAACCGACAGTTTGATCCATTTCATGGTAGCTAGAGAACACTCTGATAGATGTGCCCACTGGTGTGTGATGTGCAGGGGCACAGACAGAGGACACGGGGTACTTCATGAGGTGAAGAGAGGTGGCGGTCTAACAGTTGGAGCACCTCTTAGCCTAAGAGGCAGAAAGGAATGTTGTTGGCTGTGGCACGAGAGTCTCTAGACCCTCTAAACCACATCAGTAGTCACAGGGCTCCATCTGAACCATTTGGGACAGACTGCTGGTTCATAAAAGCTTTCCTCCACATGCTCACTTAATTTTATTTATTTTTATTTTTATTTTTTTTTGACAGGCAGAGTTAGAGAGAAAGGTCTTCCTTTTCTGTTGGTTCACCCCACAAATGGCCACTACAGCCAGCACGCTGCACCGATCCAAAGCCAGGAGCCAGGTGCTTCCCTTGGTCTCCCATGCGGGTGCAGGGGCCAAGCACTTGGGCCATCCTCCAGTGCACTCCCGGGCCACAGCAGAGAGCTGGACTGGAAGAGGGGCAACCGGGACAGAATCTGGTGCCCCGACCGGGACTAGAACCTGGTGTGCCAGCGCCGCAGGCAGAGAATTAGCCAAGTGAACCCTGGCGCTGGCCATCACTTAATTTTAAAATACGCCAGGGCCAGCGTCTAGTGCGGTAAGTTAATCCTCCACCTGTGGTGTTGGCATCCCATATGGGTACTGATTCTAGTCCCAGCTGCTCCTCTTCCAATCCAGCTCTCTGCTATGTCCTGGGAAAGCAGTGGAGGATGGCCCCTGGCTTTGGATTGGCTCAGATCCAGCTGTTGTAGCCATTTGAGGAGTGAACCAGTGGTTGGAAGACGTTCCTCTATCTCTCGCTCTCATTGTCTGTAACTCTACCTCTCAAATAAATAAAACTTTAATATAATAACTTTATATGCCAAAGTGTGTTTGAACTCATGAAGATTTTCATTATCTAACAACTTCAAGGTGGTAATAATTTGTTTTATTGTAGTAATTTCTATTAAGTCATGGGGTTGGGATATAAAGTAAGTTGGTTTTCATACTGTTATGATAGCAAGTACTAGAACATATGCAGTTGGACTTCTGAACACTATGTACCTCTAATAACACCTGATCTTTAATATTGTATCAGATAACCAAAATAGTAGACTGTTGTAGGCCAGCCTGCTTTAAATGTCTGGTACGCCAGCATATCTGAGATGGGTTTATCTGCTGCATGGAGTCATAGTATGGCCTTTGTCAAGCCACCTTGAAAATGTAACAGATTTACTTTCAGTGATGAGACATTAAGCACTCCTGTTCTCATTCCTTTCAGGCAGGGGAGGGTGCACTGCCTCGTGAATTCATGGAAGGTGTGGAGGGAGTTGCAGGTGGTTTTATTTATACCATCCAGGGTAAGTTGGCTGGTTGAAAAGCATACTGGATCTGTCTTACTCTACTTGTCCTTTGACATAAAAGGTGATTTTTTTTTGTCATTTTAAACTTAGCTTTATTGAAATAAAATGCTCACACTTTAAATGTTCAGTGGTTTGTAGTATATTCATAAAGTTCTCATAAAACTTTGCAACCATTCCCACTAATTTAAGGACATTGTCACCACCCCAGAGAGAAGCCCCATACATACCTATCGTCACTTCTTTCCTTCCAGCCCCTGACAACTACTCATGTTGTGTTTGCTTGTTTTGATCATTTCATGTACATGGAGTCATGTACAGTATGTGGTCTTTATGTGCGTTCTTTGGCTTAGCGTAATGTTTTCAAAGTTCATGTCATACATGTACCAGTGCTTCGTCACTCTTCATTGCATACGTGTCCTCACTGCATTTTATCTGTTCACTAGCTGATGGACATTGGATCACTTCTGTTTTGTGCAGTTATGAATAATTCTTCAGTGAACTTTCATAATCAAGTTTTGTGTGATTGCATGTTTTTATTTCTCCTAGATAAGTAGGAGTGGAAGTGCTGGGTCAGATGGTAATTCTTTGTTCAATCACATTAGGCATTGACAGGGTTCTTTTTATGTTTCCACAATCAGTGCAAGAGAGTTCCAGCTGCTCCACATCTTCATCGACAGTTAACTGTGTTTGTAATATACCCATCCTGGTGGGTGTGAAGTGGTGTCATGGTTTTGACTTATATTTCCATAATAACTAATGATGTTAAGCATTTTTCTTGTGTTTACTGGACCTTTGTATATCCATTAGATAAGCATACATTCAGATCCTTTGTTTATTTTAAAAATTGGGTTATTCAGTTTCTTATTTTTGATTATAAGAACTTTTTTATGTTCTAGCTATAAATCCGTTGTCAGATATATGATTTTCAAATACTTTTCTTTTGTTCTGGGGTTGTCTTCTCACTTTCTTGATAGTGTAGTTTAGCACATAAAAATTATAAACTTTGATGAAGTCCAATTTTGTCACTTAGGTTTTTGGAGTCATATCTGAGAAACTACTGTCTAATTAGAGGTCACAAAGATGAATACTTTTTTTCTTCTGAGAGCTTGATAGTGTAGCAGGCACTTCAATGTAGGCTTTGATCTGTATGAAGTTAATTTTTGTAGATGGCAAGAAGTAGAGGTTTAGCTTTATTCTTTTGCATGTGGATATCCAGCTGTCTTGGCACCATTGGTTGAAAATCAGTGACTGTGAGAATGTAAATTAGTACAGCCATTATGGCAAACAATATAGAATTTCCTCAAGAAACTAGAAATGGAACTACCATGTGATCTAGCAGTCCCATTTTTGATTTTTGAATGATTTGAAATCATTCCGTTAAAGCGATCCCTGCACTCCCATGTTCATTGCAGAACTGTTCATAATAGCCCAGTTATGGAATCAGCCTAAGTGTTTATCAGCAGATGAATTGGTAATATAGGCTGTGTGGGTATGTGTTGTGTAATATTATTCCAGTCTTAAAAAGGTAATTCTGGGGCTGGTGTTGTGGTATAGTGGGTAACACCACTGCCTGCGATGCCAGCATCTTATATGGATGCCAGTTCACATACCAGCTGTTCCACTTCTGATCCTCCTCCCTGCTAATGGCCAGGGAAGAGCAGCAGAAAATGGCCTAAATGTTTGGGCTTCTGCCACCCACATGGGAGACCCAGATGAGGCTCCTGGCTTCAGCCTGGCTCAGCCATGGCTGTTGTGCCCATCTGGGGATTGAACCAGCAGATGGAAGATCTCTCTCTGTCTCCCCCTCTCTGTAACTCTTTCAAATAAATAAATCTTTCAAAAAAGGTAATTTCATCATGGCAACAGCATGAATGGGATTGGACAACATTATGTTAAAGGAAATAAGCCAAACACAAAAAGACAAATGCCACGTGCTCTCACATATATGTGGAATTTAAAACAGTTGAACTCACAGAAGCAGAGAGTAGAATAGTAGCTACCAGAGATTGGAGCGGGGGCGAGGGGAGCAGTTAGAGGGAATGTGAAGATCGGAATGAAGAGGTGCAAAGCTTCAGCAGGATAGGAGGAATATGTTTGTTTAGTTATGTTGATTTATTTGGAAGGGACAGTGACAGAGATCTCCTACCCAGTGGTTCATTCAGCAAATGCCTGCTACACCTAGGACCGGGTCAGGCTGAAGCCAGGATCCTGGAACTCCATCCAGGTCTCCCACTTGGGTGGCTGGGATCCAAGCGCTCTAGCCATCACTTACTACCTCCCAAGGTATCCATAGGCTAGAAGCTTGATTGGAAGGAGAGCCAGGACTCAGTCCCAAGCATTCTGATATGGGATGCAGGCATCCTAAGCCATGGCCTAACCCATTGCACTACAACACCCACCCCTGTTTTTGTTTTTTCCGAGATTGATTTCTTTAGCATGGTGAAGATAGCTTATAATTGTATGCTGGGGCTAGCGTTATAGCACAGCAGGTTATCCCGTTGCTTGCAATGCCAGGATCCCATGCTGGAGTGCCAATTGAAGCCCCAGTACCTCTACTCCTGATCTTGCTTACTGCTAACATGCTTGAGAGGGCAGTGGATAATGGTCTAAGTGCTTGGGCCCCTGCCACCTATATGGGAGACCAGGATGTCCTGGCTCCTGGCTTTAGCCTGGCACAGCCCCTGCTGTTGCAGGCATTTGGAGAATGAACAAGTGATTGGAAGATCCCTCTCCCCCTCCTTTTCCCTGTCCTTCACCCCAATTCCACATAAATAAATGAATGAATATTTTAAAACTTAAGTACTGTACATTTAAAAATCACTGAGTAAATTTCAACTGTTCTTAACACAAAGGATTAAACATTTGAGTGGCTGGCGCCAGTTAATGTTCTAGCTGTTCCTCTTCCTATCCAGCTCCCTGCTAATGCACCTGGGAAAGCAGTGAAAGATGGCCCAAGTACTCGGGATCCTGTACCCATGTGGGAGACCCAGAGGAAGCTCCTGGCCCAGCCCTGGCCATTGCAGCCATTTGTGGAAAGAACCAGCAGATGGAAGATTGATCTCTAACTCTGCCATTTAATAAATTTTTAAATAAACCTTTAAATAAATCTTTTAAAAAAGTAAGCATTTGAGATAACCATGTCAGTTTGATGTACTCATTCAACATTGTATATAAAATCATAATGTCAAAATATACAAAATCATAATATCACTTTGTACTCCAAAAAGACATATAATTTATAACACTTTTAAAGACTTTTACATTTTTATTTTATTTTTTTAAAGATTTATTTGTTTATTTGAAAGAGTTACACAGAGAGGGAGAGGCAGAGAGAGAGAGAGAGAGAGGGGCCTTCTACCCACAATAGCCGGAGCTGCGCCGATCCGAAGCCAGGCGCTTCCTCCAGGTCTCTCACGAGGGTGCAGAAGCCCAAGGACTAGGGCCATCTTCTTCTGCTTTCCCAGGCCATAGCAGAGAGCTAGATCGGAAGTGGAGCAGCTGGTGCCCACATGGGATGCTGGCACTGCAGGCGGCGGCCCCACCCACCATGCCACAGCACCGACCCTAACTTTTACATTTTTAAAAAGAAAATCGAGGAATGTAAAATGGAAGGAATTATTTCGGTTCAGTTCCATTGATCTGTGTGTTAATCCTTAGGCCATTACTACAGTATCTTACTTAGTTTTGCAGTAAGATTTGAAATCAGGAATTATGAGCCCTTTGATTTGTTCTTTTGACAAGCTTGCTTTGACTTGTCTGGGTCTGTTGCACTTCTATATGAAGTTTAGGATGAGCTTGTCAATTTTCCTGAAACACACACAAAAAAAACAGCTGGGGTTTTGAAAAGAATTACATTCAATCTGTAGATCAGTCTTTGGAGTATTGCCACATTAACAGTCTTAAGTGGGCCGGCCTTGTGCTGCAGAGGATCAAGCTGCTGCTTGTGGCACTGACATTCCCTGTGAGTGCTGGTTTGAGTCCCTGCTGCTCCGCTTCCCATCCAGATCCCTGCTAATGGGCCTGGGAAAGCAACAGAAGGTGACCCAAGGACTTGCCCCAGTCACTCATGTGGGGGACTCTGATGGAGTTCCAGGCTCCTGGCTTCAACCATTATGCCCATTTGGAGAGTGAACCAGCAGAAGGAAGATATTTCTCTATACCTACCTACCTACCTACCTACCTATCTCTCCATCTATTTCTCCCCCGCTTCCCCTCCTCTCTCCCTCTAATATATAAATCTTTAAAAAAAAAAAAAGTATAAAGTGAGGGGGCCGATATTTGTGGTGTAGCTGCCTGTTCTAGATTGTTCACTGTTATATAGAAATGCAATTGATTTTTATATATTGATTTTGTATGCTGCAACCTTGCTTAACTCATCTATTAGTTAATAGTTTCATAGGTATCTTAGGATTTTCCATCTACACAATCATGTAATCTGTAAGTAGATAGGTTTTTTGTTTTGTTTTGTTTTGTTTAGATTTATTTATTTATTTGAAAGAGTTAGAGAAATCTTCCATCTACTAGTTCACTCCCCAAATGGCCTCAGCAGTCTAGGCTGAGCCAGGGTGCAGCCAGGAGCTTCTTCGGGGTCTTCCACTTGGGTGTAGAGGCCCAATGACTCGGGCCATCTTCCCCTGCTTTCCCAGGCACATTGGCAGGGAGCTGGATCAGTGGTGGAGCAGCCGTGACATGAAGTAGGATCCATATCGGATGCCGGCATCCTAGACGGCAGCTTTACCCAGTGCGCCACAAAGACGGCCCCGAGTAGAGAGAGTTTGATGCTGCTTTCCAATCTGGATGCCTTTACTTTCTTTTTCTCATGTAATTGTCCTGGCTGTAATGTACAGTACAATGGGGAGAGTGGACATTCTCATTTCTTGTATACTTTTGTTTTTCAGATATATTCAGTATAAAACAAAAAATAGTGTAAAAGACTTATATTTAATTTCTTTTCTCATCTTGTTACCAGCTTTTTCAGTTACTGCAATTTTGTAACACTTTCAATGTTAAATTATTTATATGCATCCTTTAAAGAGGGGATGTTAACAATGGAATGTAGAGTCATAAGGGACAAGATATGGTTTACAGCTGTGTTTCTCAGAGTGTAGGCTCTGGCTGTCCCTCGCAGAGATGGCCTGGGCCTCCCCCAGACCTACTGGGACTTTGGGCTTGGGGCCCAGGAACCTGTATTTTGGTAAGCATTCCTAGGGACCACTGATTCAGCTCAGCTAGCTCTGTACGGATGACGACGCTGCAGCCCAGGGATGTTACTGGGGATGCTTACAGTGTGTCCTGTGTCTCACACGTAGTGGCAGAGTGGAAGCCATGTATCCCATAGGTGCTCAGGGCCCCACCCTGTTTGCAGTGAGGAGGAGTGGAGTCCCACACTGCTGCCTCCTGTCCCTTCTCCCTGTGTCAGCAGCTCTTTTATTTTTTTAAAGAAGTCTTCAGATCACCTTAATTTCTATCTGCTGAATTCTATTAGGTGAGTGTACCACAACGTCTCTTTTAATGAGTGAGACGCTGAGAAAATTCTGACCTATCCTGCCCTAGTGAAAGAATTGCTGCCTTAAATTCCTAGGCTCTGGCTGCGGTTCCTGCACCCACGTTTAAGTTATTTATGAGGTGGCAAATAAAATGTCTTTAGTCACATTAGTAATCATTTTTATTATGACACAACATAAATGCCAAAAATAGGAGTGGGTGTTAAAATGCTGCTTGGAACGCCTGCATCCCATCTCAGGTTCAAGTCCTGGCTCCACCCTCCTCCAGCGTCCTGCTGACGCACACCCTGAGAGGCAGTGGGGGTGGCTCAGGTACTTGGATTCCTGCCACCCATGTGGGACACCTGGACTGAGTTCCCAGCTGCTGGCTTTGGCTTGACCAATCCCTGGACTGTAGAGGACATCTGGAAAGTGAACCAGTGGATGAGCCCTCCCTACCTTCACCCCCAATAAATAAGTAAATAAATTGTAATAAGTAAATTTCCCTTGAAGAAAAAGAAATAGTACTATAAGAAACATCACAGTACCCATTGCTCAGAATTAACACGTTTATGTTTTATTATATTTACTTCCAATTTTCTTTTTTTTAGAAATAAAACACTACAGGAACAGTTCAAACCCCTCCCTTCCTGCCTCTATTCCTCTCTCCCCCTCAGAGGGGATGTCACTGCCCTAAAATTCATGTATATGCTTCCTATTGTAACTTTTCCATGACATATTTCCGTATCTTAAATAGCATATACTTTTGAGTATTTTACAGTTGATATCTGGTATCATAGCATATATATCATTTAGCAATTTTAATTCTACATTTTTCAGTGCCATTTCTTTGAATATGCACAATCAGGTTAACTTTTTTACTGTTGTTTTCTATTAGAATATGCCACAAATGTTGCTGTTTTTCTGTCAGCATTGAGGTTTGTTTCACATACACTCCCATTTTTTTCCCCTATTACAAAGAATACAGCATTGAATATCCTTGTGACCATGTACAGCAGTATCTCTGGGGATAAGCCCTACCAGTAGGTTTACCAGAGCAATCTTTAGTCTGGGTGTTGCCAAATTGCTCTCCAAAGTTTGTGTGTCAATTTACCCTCCCTCTAGCAATATGTGAGTCCCCACTTCCCTCCTTAAAGTTTCTGCTAGAGTTTGAGTGTATGTACATCATATAAATTCTGGTCTTAAGTTTGCAATCCCAGCACGTTTCTGTAACTCTCAACTTTTCCTTTTAGAAGGGGATGCGCTCTTACGCAGCCTTCATTCCCGCCCTCGGAGACTTACTGATCACATAAGAGATCTCCACGAGGAAGATGCCTTATTGAAGGAGGAGAGCAGCATCTATGATGATATTGTTTTTGTGGATGTGGTCGACACTTACCGAAATGTTCCCGCAAAATTATTGAACTTCTATAGCTGGTAGGTTATAAAACTTTTGGGTGTTACTGTATTTTATTGTTGTTATGGTATAGAAGCATCAAACCAAAAAAGACAAATAAAGAAACCTAAGATGGCTGAATACCTGGGATGTGACCTGTTGTATCTCAGCTCCTTCTGAAAAATGCCAAAAAATGCTGTCCGTCCCTTGCTTACTTTGATAAGCAGATCTGTGGTATGAAGGGCACAAACCAATCAAAATCAAGCCAAAAACTGATGTGCTGTGAGTCATTTCTATATGCCTTGGTTGTCAAGCTAATATTAGATGAGAATCCATGAGTTTGGAAATGATCCCTTTCAGTTATATTCATACCCAGTCTCCTAAATTCCCCCATTACAAGCACTCATACCCAGGTTACTAATTTGAATTCTGTTCCAGTGTAATCTACTTTCTACTTCCATTCTCTAGTCCACCCATTTAAAAACTACTAGCTTTGATTCTAAAACTCTTATACAAGAGCACTTGGAGAAGTCTGTGGAAAATAAAAGATTATTTTGGTACCAAAAAAATTGAAATCCATGTATATAGGGGTCTTCACAAAGTTCATAGAAAGGAGGCTGGTGCTGTGGCATAGTGGGTAAAGCTACCATCTGAGTGCCAGCATCCCATATGTGCGCTTGTTCATTTCCTGGCCGTTCCACTTTTGATCCAGCTCCCTGCTGACGGCCTGGGAAAGGCAGTGGAAGATGGCACAAGTGTTTGGGCCCCTGCCACCCACATGGGAGACCTGGATGAAGCTCCTGGCTCCTGGCTTTGGCCTGGCTCAGTGTTGGTTGTTGCAGCCATCTGGAGAGTGAACCAGTGCATGGAAGACCTCTCTGTAACTCTTTCTTTTTTTAAACATTTATTTACTTATTTGAAAAAGTGTGTGGGAAGTATGTATTATGAAAACACTGTGCATGGATTTAAAAAATTTTAGGGTGAAAATCTCTTAATTCCATTTTCAACAAACTTTTTGAAATACCTTCATACAGATGGCAGCCCTTAGAATCTATCACACTTCTAACTTCCTAAACCCTTCTTTGTTTCTTGGATCTTAGTAATTCCCACCTTTATAATATGATGATAGCAACAATAATATATAATAATAGCTCTCTGTCTAGGGTATTCCAGTCTTCGTCCTTTCTTTCTAAAACTGTGTCTTATTTATGGACTCCTGGTGTGGGTGTGGCCAAGACCTCTTTTTGTTCTTCTCTGTTGCCCTAGGCAGAATGGGAAGTTATTAAATACCTTATGGCTATTCTTCCTGGACCCATGAGGGGTAGGTAGTCTAATAAGTTTATTAATATAATTTTGGAGTCAAGAGGAAAGGCGAAAATGAGGGCTGGAAATTTGGGATTATCTAGAACAGGACTGTATCTAGAACAGACAGCTGTTAACACACACATACTTCTAACTCACAGCCACCCAGGGGAGTCCCAGTTGTAAGTGAGGCTGCAGTGAGGGGGTGAGGAATGGAAAATGGAGGTCTGGGAGCCGTGGAATCAGGCCTGTGCGCTTCTAGGATTTTCTGCAGGGGATGCTTCCCAGCTCTGGAAGTTCCACCGAGTGCAGAGCACCTTCAGTGTTTTCTCTTCATCGCCTCCGCCATCTGTGAGGTCTGAGCCTGTCCCCTCATCTCCACTAGCCCTATTTCATGCCTTCACCTCTGCACCTGGATTTCTGTAAGAGCCTTGCAGTGGGAATGTGCTGCTTCCCGTAGCTCGGGCCACCTGTCTGTCCACACCGAGAGTGCTATCATTCCTTTATTCATCCAAGTCTGACTTGTATGTCCTTTGTCACAAAATTGTATTTCTAATTAGCAAGTAAATATTCTAATTAGCAAGTAAATATTATAAATGCTGGGGGTTTTTTTGGTTTTTTTGCTGTTTTTTTTTTTTTTTTTAACAGGCAGAGTGGACAGTGAGAGAGACAGAGAGAAAGGTCTTCCTTTTGCTGTTGGTTCACCCTCCAATGGCCACCGTGGCTGGCGCGCTGCAGCTGGGCCACGCGCTCATCCGATGGCAGGAGCCAGGTGCTTCTCCTGGTCTCCCATGGGGTGCAGGGCCCAAGCACTTGGGCCATCCTCCACTGCACTCCCTGGCCACAGCAGAGAGCTGGCCTGGAAGAGGGGCCACCGGGACAGAGTCTGGCGCCCTGACCGGGACTAGAACCCGGTGTGCCGGCGCCGCAAGCCGGAGGATTAGCCAATTGAGCCACGGCACCGGCCTGCCTTTTGCTGTTAATAAGAAATAAACTTAAGAAACAGATCTATGCTATTTGGAGTGGATGCGCTGTTAAATTTACCAATCTTTGACCGACTACAACTTTCTCTGGATTTCTTTCATGGAGCATTCTGTTATGAGACTGGGTCGTGAGCAAGACTCTGCATTTTTAAACAGTGCTGCACAGGGATTGTTGAGATGACATGAGTGAGTCCATTTTGTCTTTCGTTGCCAGTGTATGCTTTCTGGTGTTTGGATAAATGAAACTGCCCTCCTGTGCTGTCCAGACAGTCCTCTGTGTAATAGATTGTTACAGAACAAGGAAGCTCCACCACTTGGTGCACACATACCGATCGGCAACACTGGCCTTTTGAGAAAAGATAGGCTTCCTTTTTGTGACCATCCAGCAAGGAGGAGTCACCCCCTGCCTCCAAACCTGCGTCCCTGCAGGCGGGTCTGGGGTGCATTACATGGGGTTAGGAGAGAAGTCAGCGGTGGACACACTAGAGTTCAGTTTCTGGTTGGTCGGCCCTGCGGCAGGACCATGCAGAGGTGGGTGTGAGGAAGCGTCCACCCCGCGGGTGGTAGTACCTGTCGACTCTTCTTTTTCTGCTTGTCTCCAGTTTTTGGTTTTGGAGTGGGCCTCGTGGGGTGAGGTTCACTTTGGTTCCAGGGGTCATTGCCAGCCTGGGTGACTGAAACTAGTTTAGACTAGCCTAGTGATAAGGTCTGTAAGGCCAGCTTAAGAAATAGGGGCTTTGTAACTCATCTTTGGTGACTAGCACCAAGCCTGTTTCATAACTGCTGGAAATTAATCCCAAGGCCCAGAGGTAGCACCTGTCCCATTGTCCCGGGCCTTTGTCACTGGGAGCACATGGGGCAATGCTCAAAACCAGATCTGGCAGCCTGAGCTGAATGATGCCCAAGAAGCACTTGTGTGCACATGGGTTCTACTTTGTTTCATTGTGTTATTTTTCCTTTTAAAACCAGCTTGGTACTTGTGAACACCAAGTGAGGGCGACAGCAGCAGTGTGCGCTTAGTGCTTTGAGGAGAGAGACGCTGAGAGCATCCAGGAAGTACAGGCAGCTTTGGGTGGAAATGCTGGTGATGCCCCCGTGAGGTGTGTCTCCATGTGGTCACGATGACTTCACGTCCCTTTCTCGTCAACAGGACCATGGGAACAACCAGCTTTGATTTGTTGCTGAAGACAGATGATGACTGTTACATAGACTTAGAGGCTGTATTTAATAGAATCACCCAAAAGAATCTGGATGGGCCGAATTTTTGGTGGGGAAAGTAAGTTAAACGTTACTACCCGTTGGCATTCATGTACCTAAGTAATTAATTTAGAATGAAATATGCAAGTTACTTTTCCACAAGGAAAAAGCGGTTGAGGTACGAGGTGTCCTGTGTTAGAATGCATTTGTGACACATTTCTGAAACCGTTTTCTGTGCTTCCTCAGGAATACAGTGTAGATTCGTGATTTTGGTTTTTCGTTGCATTTTTGGTTTGGGGTTTTTTTTAGTACACATTTACATGGTGATCTGATGCTTCCTATTCAGCAGCTCCACAGATGCAACTTCGAGAGGTTTTAATATACTAATCTTTTATGTGCAACTTCAGTGATCAGCAATTGTTAGATTAAAAATAGGTATTTTCTTGTTCGTCCCACCTTTTACAAGCTTATTCCTTTGTATTAGTGATAAAAGAGACCAACACAAAGAGCCACATTATTTTGAATCTCAGTTTCAGATTGAATTGGGCCGTTGACCGAACCGGGAAGTGGCAGGAGTTGGAGTACCCCAGCCCTGCTTACCCTGCCTTTGCGTGTGGGTC
Organism: Sylvilagus floridanus; assembly: GCA_949820135.1. Taxonomy (NCBI): domain Eukaryota; kingdom Metazoa; phylum Chordata; class Mammalia; order Lagomorpha; family Leporidae; genus Sylvilagus; species Sylvilagus floridanus. Next base: position 50,577,271 of record OX463240.1, read on the forward strand.
AGGCTATGTGATCTCCAGGGCCATAGTTGGCTGGCTGGCGAGCAACGCGGGGAGGTTAAAGACCTATCAGGTAATTGAACATTCTGACCTAAGCTTTGACTCATCAAACCAAGTTTCCATCACACAAAGCACAGCCGGCAGTCTGGGGGACACACCCCTCGGAGTTTGCAGCACACCCCTGCCAGCCCACGGACCTTGGCTCTCATCTATTCCTGAGTGCTGTTTGAGCCTCCTTACGACGTTTTCAGCCTGTTCAGCAGTGCTGCCCCCTGGAGGAACAAGAGTGTTTCTGTTCCTGAGGAGGAAGACTGAAGGAATGGTTCCTCTGCTGATTCGGGTCCTAAGGCCAGCGAACAGCTCTGTGTGCATCCATTGTGTCTTTAATACTATTAATGCCTAAACTCTTAAGTTTAGGGAGCATGAGATGAGTGGGCTGTCTATGCTGGCTGTATTCTCATTACCTTGTGCTGTGGGTCTTTCACATGAATGACTGCAAGCTTTGACTTTGCACATACTTAGAAAAATTGTATATTGAGAGTGGGTATGGCATTGCCTTTACAAATGAAATAGCATTTAACCTTTTACATTTAAACTTTATGGGACATGTGTAGGGTGAAGATGTAAGCATGGGCATTTGGATGGCTGCCATAGGACCCAGAAGATACCAGGTAAGCAACCCTGGGTGGGAGGGGCTGGCCACATCGTTAAGGGTTGAGGAAATGGGCGTGAGCATTCAGCACAGAGCTTAAGCAGCTGATGAGGACGCCTGCATCCACATCGGAGTGCCTGGTTCGAGTCCTGGCTCCTTCACTTCCAACCTAGCTTCCTGTAAATGCAGACCCTGGGAGGGAGCATAGCCGTGCCCCCTCATGGGAGACCTAGATGGGGTTCCCGGCTCCTGGCTGTAGCCTCAGCTAGACCTGGCTGTTGCAGACATGTGGAAAGTGAACCAGTAGACAGAATTTAAATTCTCTCCGCCCTTCAAATAAAATGAAAAAAAAAAAACTTTTAATGTGTTTTAAGTTAAGGAAAAGATATTTCTGTATAATATGTATCAAACTCTGGGCAGAAAGAATGGAGAATCTTCCAGGAGACGAGCACTGGTGTAGTGACTAAGAAGCTGGTGAGGACACTGATGTCCCACATTGGGGCACCTGTGTTCAGCACCCCGCCTGCAGCTCCTGAGAGGCCATAGTGATGGCTGAAGTTGTTGATGGGAGACCTGGACTGGCCATTACAGGCATTTGGGGAGTGAATTAGCAGATAGGAGCATGCTGTGTCTCTCAAAGAAAACCTGGCATCGTTATTATGCCTTACACTTAATCTACAGTAAACCACCTAGACTGTTTCTCATATTTTTAAAATTTTTATTTATTTATATGGCAGAGAGAAAGAGGTCTTCTATTTACTGGTTCATTCCCCACATCCCTGTAGTAGCTAGGAACGTCATCTGGGTCTCCCACATGGGTGGCAGGGACCCAAGAACTTGAGCCATCCCCTGCTATCTCCCAGGGTCTGTGTTAGCAGGAAACTGGATCTGACAGACAGCTGGGGCTCCAACTCAGGGATGTGGGGATGTGGACATCCCGAGCTGTGTCTTAACCGCTGTGCTAAGTGCTCACCCCTCTTAGGGCATTTTTTTCTGAATTCAAGCCAAAAAGAAATGTTATAAATCAAAGTTCTACCTTTAAATGATAATTCAACTTTCAAAGATTTGATTGGAAGTTCTTCACAGCTTTAAAATGTAATGTAGAATCTACTGACTTCATTTCATAGCTTTTGACCGTTACAAAGAAAACACTAGATAAAATATCATAAAATGGTTTAAATATACTGATTACTGAACCAGAAAGATTCCATTTGGGTCTCTGAAATGCTGAGTAGGCAGAAAGCAAACACAGAGCTGTCCTCTGCCTCAGATTTCTGTGACAGTCTGGATTCTTGAAAGTTGCGCTCAGGTTGTAGAAGGTGTGGGGTCAGAAGGAACGCGCAGTGCCTGTGGGTGGGAACTCTTCACAGAACTGAAACTTCAGAGCAGCGCACTCGTGTTCCAAGATGAACAAGGAACGGACCCAGCTGCTTTGGGGCAGCTTCGACTTTGCTGTTTCTTTGTCATACCTCTGAACATAATGATTTTCTCTGTGGTCATTTCTGATATCTGTGGTTTGGGCAAATCTGGTTCTATAGTCTTTCTTTAGAGTATTAGTCATGGAGTGTTTCCTAATGTGTCAAGACTTTTTAAATCATGACTTCTTGTCTTTGTAAATGGAAGCCAGTATTTAAAAAAAAAAAAAAAAACCTTGAAAGGGAGAGCGGGCCAGTGAGCAAACCAGTTTCCACCTGGTTCACACCGAAAATGGCTACAAGAGCTACGGCTGGGCCAGGCTGAAGCCAGGAGCCTGGAACTCCATCCAGGTCTCCCCTTGGATGGCAGGAGCCTAAATACTTGGGCTATCTGCTGCTGTTTTCCCAGGTGCACTAGCAAGGAATTAGATGAGAAGTGGAGCAGGCAAGGGACTTGAACCAGAGTTCATATGGATGCTGGCGTCACAGGCGGCAGCTTAACCCGGTATGTCACAACACCAGCTCCCAAAATGCATTCTTTTTAAAATTTATTTGAAAGGCAGGATTCAGAGAGAGGAGGAGAGACAGGGAGATCTTCATCTGATGTTTCACTCCCCAAATGGCTGCAATGGCCAGGACTGGGCCAGCCTGAAGCCAGGAGCCCAGAGCTTCTTCCAGGTCTCCCACATAGGTGCAGGGGCCCAAGCACTTGGGCCCTCTTCCTCTGCTTTGCAAGGCACATTAGCAGGGAGCTGACTGGAAATTGAGCAGTTGTATCTAGAACCAACATCCATATGGGATGCCAGCATGGCAGGAGGAGGCCCCCTAAACTGCATTCTCATGGAGAAGACTGGTGTATATTTCTGCCACGTACCCAAGGGCACCAGAATCTGAGTACTTCAGATTTCTCACTTGGTGCTTTGGGGTTACAGATGCTCATGGAGGAGGTGGCCTTTCTGTCCCTCTCAGGCAGAGGTGAGAGGCCAACCCCTTCGGTATAGAGTTTGGGGGTTTTCTTGGAGCCTGCTTTGGGGCTCAGCAGGTTAAGCCACCACCTGCAATGCCAACTTCCCATATGACCATTGGTTTGAGTCCCGGCTGCTCCACTTGTGATCCAGCTCCCTGCTGATAGGCCTGGGAAGAAAGAAGAAGATGGCCCAGATGTTTAGGTCCCTGCCACCCCCATGGTAGACCCGCGTGGAATTCTAGGCTCCTGGTTTCAGGCTACCCAGCCCCACCCCGACCATCATAGCCATTTAGGGAGTGAACCAGTGGGTGGAGTATCTCTATGTCTCTCCCTCTAACTCTGCCTTTCAAATAAGTAAATAAATCTTAAAAACTTCTAGTAAAATCTCTGAGGATTACCATCTGCTGGTTCATACCCCAAAATGGCCCTAATAGCCAGGGATTCCATTGTGGTCTCCTGTATGGGTGGCAGGGCTCCAAGTTTTGGGGCCATCTTCCTCTGCCTTTCCAGGCACATTATCAAGAAGCTGGACATCTCTGCTGTGGCCCGGGAGGGCAGTGGAGGGTGGCCCAAGTGCTTGGGCTCCCGCACCCACATGGGAGACCAGGAGGAAGTACCTGGCTCCTGGCTTTGGATCGGCCCAGCGCGCCAGCCCTGGCGGCCATTTGGGGGGTGAACCAACGGAAGGAGGACCTTTCTGTCTGTCTCTCTCTATAACTCTACCTGTCAAATAAATAAATAAATCTTAAAAAAAAAAAAAAAACTGGACTGGAAGCAGAGTAGCTGGGTCCTGAACTAGCACTCCAATATGGATGCCAGCATTTTTGTGTTTTCTAATTGAAGAGGTTTCTCTATGTGTTCCACTGGCTGGAAACAGATGCCAGTTCCAAAAGCAGTCTAGTGGCTAAGAACTTGGACTTAAGAGTCTGTAATCCGTCCTGACATTTTACCAACACTGTGACCTTGAGCAAATTACATAATGCTTTGTTTCAGTTTCTCATTTGTAAGAAGGGAAATAATTCCTACCTCACAGGGTTACTGTAAGATGTAATATTTATAAGCATTTGGTATAGTCTGCATTACGATAGTAGCTATTAATACTGCTATATAACCATGTTTTCTCGGTAGCAAATATTAAACTCCACACTTACGGTTTCCAAGCTTCACAGAATTCCATTGGCTAACTCTTATTCCACAGCTATTGGATTACAGAGCTGCCTCTTCCCAGCATGAAGATAGGCCACCCCTGCCCTTTCCAAGTTGCTCTACACCGGACTCGTTCTCGCTTCATTAGAATACATACAAGCTGCCTGTGTGCATGTTTTTGGTCCCTCTTCACACAGTTCCAGAACTTCAAGTCAGCTTGTGTTGTTTTTCAACAGGACAGCCTGTGGCTGTGTGAGAAGACCTGTGAGACAGGGATGTTGTCTTCCCCTCAGTACTCGCCACAAGAACTAACAGAACTGTGGAGACGGAAGGAATTGTGCGGCGACCCCTGTCAGTGTGAAGCCACGTAACCGTGACTGGAAGTGGCAGTGTTGGAAGTGTGGTAGGTGGATGGTGAGCTGAGGCAAGCCCCAGCCCTGTTACCTGTAACCAGTGTGGCATTCTTCCCACACGCACGGATGTCCTTTGTAAAAACCAAATACCATAGCAGAAAGCAGCTTTTATCCATATGTTGGAAGATAAAAGTTGCACATTCTTTTATAAAAGAAAGATTTCTAAGTCATGATGCATATGGCTAATGCTAGTTAGTAGTCATCATTACTTATCACTTCTGGTTAAAACTTGGCCGAATTCAGAAAATCTGAGTAGTATACAGATTTTCCACTTCAGTGTGAATGGCAGAATAGCTTAATTAGGATAACTGTGGGCCAGAAAGAACTCACAGAAAATGCTGTGTGATCATAGGGTGCTTTCTGTGCGCTGGTCACTTATACCAAAGTTGGGGATCTCTGAAGTGTGTGACTTGAACTTGACAGAGAGCCAATGTAATTCTAAGCTCTGGACCTTTGTTTTAAAGATCATTTCTATAGTAGATTGATTTTGCCATTGAACTTAAGTCCTAAAGATCACAGTTAGGTACTCCTTATTTTATAAAAAAAAAAAAAAATGCCAAATTCTCGTGAATAGAAGAAAAAGCAAACACTTCTCAGGGCTTTAGTGCCGTCAGAACTCTGAAAGAGCTAATTTTGTTTCTTCTGCCCCTGCCCAGTGCTCACCCATACAAGTGGAATTCATTCCGAGCTGGCAGTCTCCTAGAGAAGGACACGCCCAGTGGAGGTGTAACTGTGGGCATGCACGTGACTGGTTTAGTACTCTACAGATAGTACAGCTGAGAAGACAGATGATAGCATTTATGTTATGCATAGTAGAGGTCATGTTTCCTTAAGGGACATGTCCCAAAATGAGCAACCAAATCATTTTAGTAACCTTTTAAAAGTAGTATCCATAGAGAATTCCATTATTACTAGTCTTATGGCAGACATTAACTATGTTCAGACTTCATTAGACTAGCTAGTTTCTATTTAATATTTAAATCTACACATAATGAGATGCAATGATGAACTATAAAAATATGAAGATCAGAAACCTTTATTATGCTATTATATACAAACCCTAGAAATAGTTTCCTCCCAACAAAAAATATACATCCTTTGTTTTACCTGAATCATTTATTTCCAGTGAACCCTGGTCATGATACACAGTTTAAATTGTATTTGTTGGTGTTACCATCGCACTAATAGACAGTCTCCACTTTCCACAGAATAAAACTGCAATGACTGTAGGTCATTTTCTAGTATAATTTCTCTGCCCGGCATCTAAAATGAGAACAAAGGTTGGGGGAGAGAGTGATTAAGACAGATGTAACAAAGCATGTGCTCTGTAACCCTCCCTGTCAGAAACAAAACCACTGGCACACTGCCCGGTAGATATGGGATCCCGTTTGCAGTCAGTGTTACAGGGAGACCGCTGAAATCGCTTGCCAGCAGTGGGGAGCTAGGTTTGGCTTTGCATTTTGCTGGGCAACTTACTTTGGGACTTTCATAGGACAGCTGAAGTTCTGACACAGGAACTTTGAGAAGACGTGACAGCAGTCCTTTCACCTTTTGAACTGTCATGGAGTCTGTCAAGGAAAAGAAAAATCCCATCAATTCTCTCAAAATGACAGGTACCTGTAAAACTAGCTCATGTGACAAGAGCAGAGCTGGAGGGACAGCTGTGTCTGCAGTTTCCTGTTACCCACATAAAGGGGCAGAGACTTGAGTTGTCTGACACACTGTGGGAACTGACCCAAGTGCCCTTTGACGATGCGCTTTCACACCATTTTAGTACTGTTTGCTGTTTCTTCATTAATCTGAATAAACCAGAAACAGTCATCCCTGCACAGAACAATCAGTGGCATGAAATCATCACATTTTTCTTTTTAAACCTTTGTGATTCCTTCCTTACCAGTTATCGAAAGAACTCTGGAGGGGGCGTAGGTGCCTTAGCTTCCTCCTTGTGAAATGAACATGTAGACCCCATGTAGCACTCCATTCGTAACTACATAGCGTGTGACTGTGTTAAATACACAAGTGACCGCCAGGCACGGGAGTGGGGCTGAACAGTAAATGCTTTGGTTTGTTCAGAAAACACTAAGAACTTCTTTCCAAAGAGGGTTGTGGTAAATATTGGATATTTTCCTTATGAGAAATATAGTTTCTTTGAAGCTTTAGCTGGAGGTACGGCAGTAGTGTGGTGTTCCTACAAATATCACAGTGAATTCAGACAAATATTTTTCTATCAAAAATCATTTTTTTAAAAGCTGTGTGTTTTTATGCAACTTGTGATAATAAATGTTATCTTTATTTTAGAATAAAACCCTGGTCTTTTCTTGTTTATGGAGTTAATGTACAGATATATTTTAGTTACACTTTTGTTGGTAAATAGGTGATAATCTAGTCCTTTCAAAGACGTAGGTTTCATTTAGAGCTGGCAGTCTTCTAGAGGAGAAGATATGCCCAGTGTAGGTGCCTAAATCTATGCCAGAAACAAAGTTTGGTCATAAAAAATTCTGGGGCCCATGTTGTGGTACAGCAGGGTAAGCCCTGGCTTGCCCGTATCTGAGTGTTGTTTCTAGTACCCATTCCCCTGCTTCCCATCCAGCTCCCTGCTAATACACCTAGGAAGACAACCGAAGATGGCACGACGGCTTGGGCCCCTGCCTCTTGTAGCCATTTGGGGAGGATAGATCTCTACTTCTCTGTCACTCTGCCTTTCAAATAGATAATACATCTGCCTACTTGCACTCATTCTGCAGGAGAAAAAGGTGGGGAAAGGGGGCTGGCACTGTGACACAGCAGGTAAGTCACCACCTGCAGCACCAGCATCCTGGCCGCTCTGCTTCCTATCCAGCTCCCTGCTAGTGCACCTGGGAAGGCAGCAGAGTATGGCCCAAGTGCTTGGCCCCTGCCACCTACGTGCAAGACCTGGAAGAAGCTCCTGGTTTCAGCCTGGCCATTGCAGCCATTTGGAGGGTGACCAGCAGAAGGAAGATCTGTCTCCCTCTCTCCTCCCCATGGCACCATGATCATTTTAACATTCAAAAAGAAGAACATTGTTAATTGTCTTTTCGTCTTCCTATGACCAATGTTAAAATTTCAGTGTATAAGGGTGTGTGAAGCCTGGAGCTTTTTTTTTTTTTTTTTTTTTTTTTTTTACAGGCAGAGTGGACAGTGAGAGAGAGAGACAGAGAGAAAGGTCTTCCTTTGCCGTTGGTTCACCCTCCATGGCCGCCGCGGTCGGCGCGCTGCGGCTGGCGCACCGCGCTAGTCCGATGGCAGGAGCCAGGAGCCAGGTGCTTTTCCTGGTCTCCCCATGGGGTGCAGGGCCCAAGCACCTGGGCCATCCTCCACTGCACTCCTGGGCCACAGCAGAGGGCTGGCCTGGAAGAGGGGCAACCGGGACAGAATCCGGCGCCCCGACCGGGACTAGAACCCGGTGTGCCGGCGCCGCAAGGCGGAGGATTAGCCTGTTGAGCCACGGCGCTGGCCAAGCCTGGAGCTTTATCTGAATCATCCATATGTTTGGGCAGGGGCCCAAATATTTGGGCCATCCTCTGCTTTTCCCAGGCCATTAGTAGGGAGCTGGATAAAGTGGAGCAGCTGGGACACAAACTGGCACCAATAATGGAATGCTGGCGTTGTAGATGGTGGCTTCACCTGCTACACCACGATGCCAGCCCCACGTGTTCCTAAACCTTAGGCAAAAACATTACTTTTCTTGCATATCAGATTAGCAAAATAACAAACTGTACTGGCTGGCATAAAAAATGAGTAAATCCTTTTGGTGAAATTGTAAGGGCTGTAAAAAATTAGTTTACAGTGGGAAAATGTTTGGATAAACTCTGGTACAAGCGTACAATGCACTATCATGCATCCAAGGAGAAAGAAGGTCTTAAACTGATATTCAATATGGCTGCCACTATTATGTAGCTTTAAGCTCATAGCTTAGTTTCAACTTCTGTTTATTACATAAGATAATTCCAAAGAGTTCATGAAAAATGGAATTAAAAAGTTTATTTTGGTTCAAAAATTTTTGAAGTTTGGTGCTAGCATTGTGGTACAGCGGGTAAAGCCACCACCTACCACACCTGCATCCCCTATGGGCACCAGTTCCTGTCCTGGCTGCTCTACTTCTGACCCAACTCTTTACTAATGGCCTGGTAAAAGTAGTGGAAGATGGCCCAAGTGTTTGGAACCCTGCCACCCATGGGGAGGATAAGCTCCTGACTTCAGTCTGGATGTTACAGTCATCTGGGGAGTAAACCAGCATGTGGAAGATCTTTCTCTTTGTCCCCCCAATCTCTAACCCTGACTTTGAAATAAGTAAAAAAAAAAAAAAAAAAAAAAAACTTTAAGAATACATGTAATCTATTGACTTACTGCTGTGTTTATAGGATATAGAACTGATTCTGAATAGCTTAAAGCAGTGGTTTTGTTTTTTTTCTTAAGATTTATTTTATTCATTTGAAAGAGTTACAGAGAGAGGTCTCCATCCGCTGGTTCACTCCTCAGATGGCTGCAACAGCCGAAGCTGCACCGATCCAAAGCCAGGATCCAGGGTCTGGGTCTCCCACATGGGTGCAGGGGCCCAAGGACTTGGGCCATCTTCTACTGCTTTCCCAGGCCATAGCAGAGAACTGGATCAGAAGAGGAGCAGCCGGGACTGGAACCGGTGCCCATATGGGATGCTGGCACTTCAGGCCAGGGCTTTAACTGGCTGCGCCAGCCCCAACAGTGATCATTAAATATAATTTCTGTGGCTAATTTTAATCTCTGCTACTTGTAAATGGAACATGGACATGATAAGTGTTCTCAGAATGAGTAACTGAATCTCTAGAGACGGGGACACCACTCAAGAAGAGAAGGGGGTGGGACTGTCACCACAGGCCAGGACTGCAATCCCACAGGCCTCTGTCTCAGTGTCTTCCCAGAGAAAGCCCAACTCAGCCTACTTCTGATATTCTTGGGAAAACAGCCCATAGTGGTAGCAGTCCCATGAATTGATTTATCTGCAAAGAGAAAGGGAAAATGCAGACATCTGAAGCCAGTGCCATCACTTGCAAGTCCTGCCCCCTCTATGTCGTTGGCCCTCAGAGGCCTTTACGGACAGTGTGAAGAGCTGTAAACTCACTGCATAAAAGGAGCAAAAGTACAGATGCCAGCAACAGAAATTAATGATTAGTGAAGAAAAAAGTGGAGAAATATCGGTAAATTAACACGAACTTGATGCTTCTCGATCAGAAAGGTATTTGGAACATGACCATGGCCTCCCACATGCAGTGGCAGAATAAGCTTGTTTATCTGATAAAAGCTAATTTAAAAATCAATGTGAATTTACTGCGCTGACAAGCAAAGAAGGTTCACTGGTCCTGCAGGCTGATTTTTACTTCATTTCATCTTAATCCTTACCATTCTACACTTAATATGTTTGTATTTCAGCATTTAGTTATGAACCGAGTTAATCTTGAGAATTCACAGTATCATAGCTCAAATATTTTTCTTTTGAGTAGAAGCTGAAGGTAAGTTAAGTGTTGATCTAATTTACTGCCACCAAAGTATTTATTTTCCACATTAAAATTTTTGTGCTGTTGGAACTGAATTAGTTTAAAGGTTTTTTTCTTTTTTTGCAGTAGTGTTTACAAAGCCCATTTCGGTGCATCTGTCAGAAGACAGCATCTAGGGCCAGCACCGTGGCACAGTAGGTTAATCCTCTGCCTGCGGTGCCGGCATCCCATATGGGACTTTTGTATAAGCAATCATACTAGGACCACTCCTCCACCCTCAAACCTTCAGGTCTCCCATGTTATCAGCTCAGTTAGAAAATAGGCTGTGGTGCAGCCAGGTTAAAGCCCTGGCCTGAAGCGCCGGCATCTCATATGGGCACCGGTTCTAGTCCCAGCTGCTACTTTTCGGATCCAGCTCTCTGCTGTGGCCTGAGAAAGCAGTAGAAGATGGCCCGAGTCCTCGGGCTCCTGCACCCGTATGGGAGACCCAGCTGGAGCTCCTCGCTTCGGATCAGCTTGGCTCTGGATATTGCAGCCATTTGGGGAGTGAACCAATGGAAGGAAGACCTTTCTCTGTCTCTCCCTCTCAAAGAAAGAGAGAAAGAGAAAGGAAAGGAGAAAGAAAGAAAGACAGCATCTGAGAATGGTGCCTGCAGGAGCTCTGGTCAGTACGGACAGGATGTAAGAGTCACAGATGTCGTAGTGACGCACAGTCCAATTCACTAGGACCTGCTCCCTCTTCATGAGGGGAGGATAAGAACGACCCTACCTGCAGGCTAACGACCTGAGCACTACACAGCAGTGGGCTGGGGGCATTCCTCTGAGCATGTAGGGGTTTCCAATTTTAATAAGAGTTATAGAGAGAGGCAGAGACAGAGGTTTTCCATCTGCTGGTTCACTCCCCAGATGGCTGCAACGGCTGGAGCTGTGCCAATCCAGAGCCAGGAGCCAGGAGCCTCCTCCGGGTCTCCCACGTGGGTGCAGGGGCCTAAGGACTTGGGCCATTTTCACTGCTTTCCCAGGCCATAGCAGAGAGCTGGATTGGAAGAGGAGCAGCCAGGACTAGAACCGGCACCCATATGGGATGCTAGCGCTTCAGGCCAGGGCTTTAACCCACTGCACCACAGCGCCAGCCCCTAAAACTGTTTTCTAAATAAGCTGATAACATGGGAGACCTGAAAACTTGAAGGGTGGAGGAGTGGTTCTAGCATGATTGCTTGCTTATACAAGAGACCTTCCAAAAGCTCCTCAAAAGTATGTGTTATGGAAAAGCAATGCCTAGATTGCAAAAGATTTTGCACAAAAATAAACTTACCTTTTAATTTCATTGTTTCAAAAAGTATCCGCATGTTTTAGAACATGTACCACTAATGAAAACCTCTAAGTTCTGAGGTCCAGACTTTGAGATATGAATTGGGTGTTTTCATTCCAGTCGACTCCTACCTAGGCCAGTGAATAGAAATACATAGAAGGAAAAGATGGGCTCATTCTTACCTGGTAGTTGTTTCTCCAGGACTTTCTGATTCATTTCATTAGGATATTTTATCTTCAGTGCTTTAAAGAGAAAAAGGAAAATGGCTAATTGATACTATGATGAGGATTTACATTATACAAACAAGTTAATGCAGCTGCTCAGTATAACTTGGATCAAAGCTATTAAAGAAACAAGTCTTGACTGGTGCTGTGGCATAGCGGGTAAAGCCACTGCCTGCAGTACCAGCACCCCATATAGGCGCTGCTTCAAGTCTGGGTGCTGCACTTGCGATCCAGCTCTCTGCTATGGCCTGGGAAAACAATAGAAGATGGCCCAAGTCCTTGGACCCCTGCACCTACATGGGAGACCTGGAAGAAGCTCCTGGCTTCAGATCAGTGCAGCTCCAGGCATTGCGGCCATTTGAGGAATGAACTAGTGGATGGAAGATCCCTCTCTCTGCTTCTCTGTAACTCTTCCTTTCGAATAAATAAATCTTTAAAAAAAAAAAAAAGTCTCAATGATTTGAAAATCCCTTCAATTCATATTTCCATATATTTCCATGAATCAGCAACAAAAAATAGCCAGACCAACATCCTGTGGCTTTCTCTTTTCCCCTAAGTCTGCCTTCCCTGACACTTCTCACACTAGAAAACCCAGCTCAAAAGTTACAGACTGCCAGATCACTACTGAGATACTTCCCATACTTGTAAAGCTTGGGAGCTGCAAAAACATCCAACATAAGAATTTAGATCTAATGTTTAAGAATTCATCATTTCTCTCAGACTCAGGCATTGACCTAAGAGAAACACATCCCATCTGGTCATTAGCACCCAAGGACTCTAATCTAAACAGGCTGTATTTGAATTTGGGACTCACTTAGCAGCTGGTTTTTGAGCATAAATGGTTGTTGTATCTGGAATTCCGCATCCTCAGGTGCACCATATTCTGTTTAAGAAACAAAGAAATGAATAGTAAACCAAAGGCCTTGCAAGGAAACAAGTCTACAGCTGGGCGTCAGCGGAGCCTTCTCCCTCCCCAGGATACTCTAGCATCAGCATGAATGCTAAGCTGTGATCTGTTTCCTTTTATGCAGTTGTTAGAAGAGTTAGGCAGCCACACCTCCAAGGGTGGAATCCTCCGTCACTTGTGTGCCACCTCGTTCCTCAAAGGCCGACGGTGCCCTGACTCCAACTAGCAAGATACAACTGTGCTTGCACATCAGCAAGCGTCTGTCCAGCCTCCCCTCTGCCAACAGTTTCCTTGCTTGCTGGGGCCTGAGGGGAATGTCGGGCACTGTGGGGACAACAGTCACAGGAAACATTCAGCAGGTTTCAGCCAGGTCATGCAGTACTAGGCTGGGTGGCAGGGGACACCGTGGTACACTAACTCCTGTGCCTGGAGTGCACACCCCTGCTCTGTTACGGGACTCCCCAGTGAACGCCAGCAACCACAGCTGCGAGTGGACATCCAAAAGCGCATGGGAAATGGAATTAGTTTACTTTGGTACCGAAAAAAAAAAATTGAATCCGTGTGTAGTTTTTTCATAACATACGTTTCCCTGTATTATGGAAAAGTTTATACAACTTGTAAGAGTACACAAGCTCTTAATTTTTAATTCCATTTTCCATGAGCCTTTTGAAATACCCCATAGTAGTGAACACTATATATACTATGCTATTTCCTAAATAAACATACCAGAGATAATGTACATAATTTCTGATTAGATAAATTAATACAGCAATTACAGTAGACTAAAAAGTTACATGAATGCAGTCACTCAAATATCCTCCTGTGCTTTGACGTTTTCACTTAATGAGGACTGAAAAGCCTCTCTTGAGCATATCTGAGTCACCAGCATCACTGTGCTTGTGGCTTTGGGGCCATTAAGTAAAACATTGGTTACAAGCACTGTGACACCCTGACAACGCAGATGGCTACTTAACTACAGGGCAGGTAGGGTATATGGCATGGATGCAAGGGACAAAGGATTGATTCGTGTCCTGGGAGAGAGAGTGGGAGAGCTCAAGACTTCATGCCAGTCAGAATGGCCCAGGATTTAAAACTGGAAGCCAAGCGTTAGAGGAGGAGGATCTATCCTTCCTTTCTCCTGCCTTAGGCCAACCAGAAAGATTTCCTCTGCACGCCCCCACGGATCTGCTTCCGCCCTTGGCATTCTTAGCCAGACGACCACAGTGCCCCGCTGCTGTAGAGCCTGCCCGTCCCCACCCCCACGTGATTTAGAATTCACCTACAGTGGCCAGGAAATTGGGCCAGCTAATGGAGTAATTTGAAAGCAATTCCCAAAGGCGGCTTTTCTTCCTCAAAGATAATGTTCCAGCCTGAAGCGTTTATGCAGTGAGCTTCTTGCATTAGGAAATATATAAAAAAGAAAATCACATAAAAGTGAGATGTAGAATGATAGTGAAATCAAAACAAAATGGGAAAGTACATCACGGACAAAGACTCAGGAGGTCTTAGCTTCCAAGCCGGAGGAAGCACCCTCCATGGCAAGCCCCCAGCACGCCCTCAGCACTGGAGCCTGGGGGGGAGCGCCCACTCCTCAACTTCCCTGCACCATAATGAGCCCTGGGAAGCTTTAACAGCCAGGCACCTTGGTGTGTTTCCCCCTTCCTGGGTGAAGAGTGTGACCCAGCGCCTGCAGTTAACCTCCCTGGTGAACACATGCCACCAAGAGAGGGACTTAGATTTAGGGGCGCGTTCCCTTCCCTGTGAACCTACACGGGCTGCCAGGCTCCTGCCCAGGGCTGCTCCTCTACCTGCCTGCCCCAAGGGGCCTACAGTCCAGTTAAAGGAGGACAGGAAGCGCCGCGACAGGCAAAGCAGCACGGAGAACCTCCCTCGGTACCCAGAGGCAACCTGGCCCGGGGAGAGGCAGCCCCGCCCCGCAGGACGTACTAAGGCAGAGTAGCTGGAACCTGGGGTGCGCTGCGAGGAAGTCTTCGCTGGGCCTGTTCTTGTCCGGATCCTGATGCCCACCGGCCTTCTTCCAGTCGTTCCCGAAAGCTTTCCGGTAGTCGAGCTCGGCTCCACGCCTTTCCTCCGGCAGGACCTGGGTGGACAGGAAGGGCAGGCGAGTGCGCTGGTAAGGCCTTCTCCAGCCAGTTACGGGCTTTCACTGCCCGTTACGCCCTTGCCGCTGGCCGCTGCCCTAACTCTGACAGCACTCAGGAGTTTGACTGAGAGGGAGAGAACGAGCACGTGTCCACCCGAGCTAGTTCCCTGGGTCAGCCTGGAGGTGCCCGCGCAAGAGGAGCTGGCTTACTCCAAGAGGCGGCACCGGCTGCCGGCCAGGCAGGGGAAGAGGGGCCAAGGGGCCGGCAGGCAGAGGAGGGAGGCTTTCCGCCGCCTGGGCCCCCAGAGGACCAGCGCATGGCTGCCGGCCCAGCCTGCCCGCGCGGGGCAGCAGCACAGCAGGTTTCTGCCGCAGGAGTCCACGTGCCCTTACCAGGGCGCACCGCGGCGGGACCGGCCCGCTCGGAGGAGAGCCCGTATTCAAGTAGGATTTCTCTCCATACTTTGTGATAACCTATTTTGCAGTCTGAAAGAGAACCCCCAAGCCCCGGCCCGAGGCGGGCGCCCACCTCGCATTTGTTCAGGGTCTTCAGCTGACCGATCTTGGCGATGATGAGCTGCCGTGTGGTCTGCGCTTCTTTGCTGCCTGGGCTTGCGGCCGTCAGGGGGTTCCTCAGGCAGGACAAGGCCTGCAGCCTCTGTAACTTCTCGAGCTCATTGATAAACGACCACTAAACCCACGAAGGGAAAGAAGAAAAGCATCATGTCCCAGGCCACTGTCAGTGATCTGAACTGGCGACAGAAAAACAAAGCCCAGGCTCTAATCTGAGGCTGGGAATTCCATCACATACGAGCACCACACTAGCAAGACCACGTGCCCTTGCTGCATAACTGTGCCATTTAAAGAGCCGCTTTGGGGCATGGCGTAGGGGTTAAAGCCACCGCCTGCAGTTTCAGCATCCCCTAAGAGTGCCGGTTCCAGTCCCAACTGCTGCTCCACTTCCCATCCAGCTCTCTGCTGTGGCCTGGGAAGGCAGTAGAAGATGGCCCAAGTCCTTGGCCCCTGAACCCACGTGGGAGATACGGAGGAAGCTCCTGGCTACCGATCGGCACAGTTCTGGCCACAACAGCAGTCTGGGGAGTGAACCATTGGACAGAAGGCCTCTCTAACTCTGCCTTTCAAATAAATAAACCTTTAAAAAATAAATAGTTTGCTTAAATGTGAATAAAACTAACTTCTTGATATTTCGACTTCCTAAGAGGAGTTTCACTGTTTTTAACAGAAGAACCTACCACCCCACCAGGAGAGTGCACATCAGCAGTGAGGTGCTGTGCACACTGGAGACGCTCTTACTTGGGATATCTGGTTGTCGTTTACTACAAGGTACTGCAACGACGGGAACATAGATGTTTTGCACCCTAGAAAAAAAAGAGAATGAGGTTACACAGAAGTGAAAGAAATAGTTCAAGGATGGGTGAAGGGAATTTTATTAACCTTACATACCAATTTCAGCATCCGGAAAATGGATGGAAGAAATTCCAGTGTTAGAAAGGATCAGTTGTTCTAATCTGAAATTTAAAATATTAAATCTTATCACACAGAACTATATGAAACGCCATAGGCTTATCAACCAGACTAGCTGCCTAAGTTTTCCCGCACACCCTGAGATTCCATCCTTTGGGAATGCTTCGACCCACAAAGTCCATGTCAGGAAATGCATAGAGACTCCATGCTGCATCCTAATGATGCCACCGTCCTCCAACAGCTCCGGGAGCCTGTGGCTGAGCCAGGTGCCAAGTGGTCTTAGAGGACAGAGTCATGCATGGTCTTACTTCCCCAAGTGTAATGAACAGAGACTGGCATTCTCACCAGGGTCAACTCAGTCATTCAGCTATCTAGTACATAGTCTACATTGTACATGGGTTGCAAGTCAAGTCTCAATTAATTCAAAGAAAAATTCTCCAAAGAGAATTACTCAATTTAGGAATTCCATCATGTTTCTGATAAGAAAGTATATATAGCATACAAAAGTTCATTCACTGACAATGTAGTAAGCATGAGCAAAATGGGCATCTTAGGTGCAGATTACCTGGGCAGATACGCGATCAGAAACAGCTGATTCTCATCAATTGATTGATTAGAGGAAAGGTCTAATAACTTGACCATCTGTAGAACATCTGTAGGCCTGTTTGGAAAATAAATTTTTTCAACTTGAATCACCTCTTAATTATCTCCAAAAAAAGCCTTGGGACACCTGCATTTGGCGTGCATGGGACTATAAGGGTAACAGGAGGACCCTTGTGGTGAGAAGTTCCCAACTACCTGTCACTGTCGTGCCTGTGATTCTAGACCAGTTTTGCCACCTGGAAACTGGGTAGTAGATTCCGGTAATCTCTATTACTACTACTTTTTGATGTTGTTGTTATTTCCAAGAGCTTTCTCTCTCTCTTTTTTTTTTTAAGAAAAAAGTGATCTGTACCCCCATGTTCATCTCAGGACAATTTACAATAGCTAAGATACAGAATCAACCCAGGTGACCATCAATAGAGGACAGCATAAAGGAATTATGGTGTATATATACACTGTGGAATACTACACTGCGGTAAAAAAAAATGAAATCCTTTCATTTGCAAGAAAATGGATGCAACTGGAAACCATTATACTTAGTGAAATAAGCCCGTCACAAAAAGAC
Source organism: Sylvilagus floridanus (assembly GCA_949820135.1). Lineage (NCBI taxonomy): Eukaryota > Metazoa > Chordata > Mammalia > Lagomorpha > Leporidae > Sylvilagus > Sylvilagus floridanus. The sequence continues at coordinate 50,594,553 of OX463240.1, forward strand.
AAATACCATATGGTCTCTCTGTGGTAACTAACAGAGCAGCTAAAATGCAATCTAGAGGAACAAATCTGACACACAAAGATGCGTTGATTTTGATCAGCCTTTGCCTTGACTGTCGAACTTTTTTTTTTCCTTCATACTAATCAGAACTCTTAGTGTAGGGTTAATTTTATGGGTATAGAAGTTATCTGAAAACTTGACCTCTCTAAAAAGAAAGAATGGAGAAGAAAGAGGGAGAGAAATAAGGGCAGGAGTATGGGTGGAAGGAGGTAGGGGGAAAGAATCCTGATGTTCCCAAATCTGTATATATTAAATGCATGAAGTTGCATTCCTTAAATAAAATTAAAAAAGCTCTTGGAAATAATTCTTTAAGATTTATGTATTTGAAAGGCAGAGATACAGAGAGAAAAGGAGAGAGAGAAAGAGATATCTTCCACCTGCTGCTTCACTCCCCCAAATGGCTGCAACGATCAAGGCTGGACCAGGCAGAAGACAAACTTCTTCCAGGGTCTCCCACACGGATGCAGAGGCCCAAACACTTGAGCCATGTTCCTCTGCTCTCCCAGGCCATCAGTAGGGAGCTGGGTTGGAAGTGGAGCAGCTGGACTCCAACTGGCACCCATATGGGATGTTGGCATTGCAGGAGGAGACTTAATCTCTTATGCCACAGCACTGGCCCCTCTATTCTAACTGTATGTGATTCTATCTCAAACTGTTTTTGAAAATACCTGTGGGGCTGGTATTGTGTGCCACTGCCTGTAATGCCAGCATCCCATATGGGCACCAGTTCAAGTCCCGTTTCCAATCCAGCTCCCTGCTAATGCGCCTGGGACAGCAGCGAAAGATAGCCCAAGTTCTTAGGCCCCTGCACCCACGTGGGAGACCCAGAAGAAGCCCATGGCACCCCGCCCTGGTTGTTGTGGCCATTTGGGGAGTGAATCAGTGGATGAAAGCTTTTTCTGTAATTCTGACTTTCAAATAAATACATAAATCTCTTTTAAAAAAAAATTCCTGCATTTGCCCATATAATAAATGAAATCATCGTGTACAACAAAAGCTTATTAAATTAAATCCTTTGATAATTTGTTGTAAATTTCCCCATGCTTAAGTTCATTTTAATAGTAATTTAGCGATACTAACAAAAATATTAAGCAACAACATATTTACTTAAGAGAACAGGCTTTTACATACACTTTAGTACACTAGCCTTAAACAGATAATTAAAAATATTATTTAATCCCTACAACATATCCTGTAGGACTTCCACTTAGAAACAGCAAATTAAATATATTTATGCAAAACAGAAAATTCATGACTTCATGTGTATTTTATTCAGGGCCTTAATGAGTTCCCCTTGATTCAAACCAATCAGTGACGTTTCAGTTGACATTTGAAGTTGGGAAGGCAGTGAGGAAGTATTTTTCTAACTGTTATTTGCAAACCCTTCAAAAACGGTAATCGTATAACTGAGACCATTTACTGAATGACTCAGTGGTGATCGTATAATTGAGACCATTTACTGAATGACTCAGTGGTGGCATACATTTAAATCAAGTCTTGTTACCTTTCTGAAATGCAAATATTGTCAGACTCCAGGTAGAGCTCCTCAAGCACGGGCCACGCAGAGGCACACTGGAGCACCTGGAAGGGAACGCAAGTCAGGGGGGCCTCCATCGCTCGACTCCTGCCCTGTGCTCACTCCCAGCACCCGCACGGAAATGCAGTTGCTGTTCCCCACACAGAGCACCTCAAGGTGCACCTTAAAGGCCTGCACGTGACACCGCAGCACAGAGCCACCGAGGGAGGTGTCACTGACTGTCTGGGTAAGGCAGTTACAAAGTGAACTGGACATGCTCACGGTCTGCTTAGCCAAAGCAAGGAAACTGAGGGTAAGCACTTGCTCTCAATTCTAGATGTCAGCCTGGGTTTGCAAAGAACATACTAGGCAGAGAAGATTTCTCAACAACTGCAAATGTTCTTACTTCAGCGTTCCTGCCCTCTCGACCACCAGGTGCCCTTCCTGGAGAGGGAGGAAGCGCCCAACAAGGAAGGAGCCGAGGCAGGGAGCACCATGGCTGCAGGCACGTTACGGACACAAGTTAAAGGGCGGAGCTGGGGCGTAGCAGGTCAAGTTGCCGCCTGCAGTGCCAGCATCCCATATGGGTGCCGGTTTGAGACCCGGCTGCTCCATTTCCAATCCAGCTCTCTGCTGTGGCCTGAGAAAGCAGAAAATGGCCCAGGTCCTTGGGCCCCTGCACCCATGTGGGAGACTCGGAAGAAGCTCCTGGCTTCAGATGGGCACAGCTCTGGCTGTTGCAGCCAACTGGGGAGTGAACCATCGGATGGAAAAACCTCTCTTTCTCTGCCTCTCCTCTCTCTGTGTAACTTTCAAATAAATAAATAAATCTTGGGGGGGGGGGCTGCCTCTGTGGCATTCCATGCATGAGCTGGGGATGCACTTCTGTGCACTAAGTTTAGAAGTGGAAGAGGCCGACGCCGTGGCTCAATAGGCTAATCCTCCGCCTTGCGGCGCCGGCACACCGGGTTCTAGTCCCGGTCGGGGCGCCGGATTCTGTCCCGGTTGCCCCTCTTCCAGGCCAGCCCTCTGCTGTGGCCCGGAGTGCAGTGGAGGATGGCCCAAGTGCTTGGGCCCTGCACCCCATGGGAGACCAGGAGAAGCACCTGGCTCCTGCCATCGGATGAGCGCGGTGTGCTGGCCGCAGCGCACCGACTGCGGCAGCCATTGGAGGGTGAACCAACGGCAAAGGAAGACCTTTCTCTCTGTCTCTCTCACTGTCCACTCTGCCTGTCAAAAAAAAAATATATATAAGTGGAATATTCTGGATAAGTGAAGTCAGTAAACCCCTGAAGAAACAGTGCCAGATAGGTGCCCAATGCTCCCGGACCAAGGACCCACACGTCCACTTTGAACCTTGCCGAATACAACAGTGGATTCTAGGAGCTAAACTGCAGAAGAGAAAAGAACGTGAGAATCTATCTTTCTGCCACTTGGCTCCTGATCTAGAAAATCCTGCAAGTAGGCTAAGCCTCTGCCTGAGGCACCAGCATCCCATGTGGGCACTGGTTCAAGTCCTATTCCAGTCCAGCTCTCTGCTACGGCCTGGGAAAGCAGTGGAGGATGGCCCAAGTGCTTGAGCTCCGGCACCCACCTGGGAGACCCACAAGAAGCACCTGGCTCCTGCTGAGCCCAGTCCCAGCCATTGCATTAGGGGAATGAACCAGAGGATGGAAGACCTTTCTCTCTCTCCCCCTCTCTCTGTCTGTAACTGAACTGCCTCTCACAAAATTTTTTTTAAAATATTGCAGGAAAACTCAGGGAGCTAAAAGCTCAATAAGCCATGGACTTGGGCTTTTAAAAGCTTGGCATGTATTATACTGCATACCACTGTGAACATTAAGTCACCAGAACAAATCAAATTGAGACAAGACAGAGAATGAATGAGAATACGGATTCTTAAATGTAAAATTCTACTTAACGACAATGACTTTTAGCTCCTTTCTGTAAGGCAGCTTAATGAATCCTATTATTTGGATACAGGATGATTAATATGAAGACACAGTGTCCTTCCATCTCTATTATACCAAACAATTTAAATTGTGTAATAAAGCAAAGAAACATGATTACCTCAGCCCATGTTATCCCTGTTCGATTAAGGACTAAAACCTTCAGTGAAGAGAATGTCCCCGTTCGAGGTGGTGAAACCGAAGGGAATTGGAGTTTATTTTCACTGTGTAGAAAAAGAAGGTAACAATGCACTTCTTGGTATACAGTAGGCTCAATGGAAACAGTCATGGCAAGCAACAAGTTGGGATTTAATCCGAGGGACTTGGTTTGTGGGAACCTTAAAATGACATTCTAGTAAAAACAAGACGAATCCAAGCCACCTGACTTTTAGTATTTGCAGCTCCAACTGTGGGGTGTCTGACAGGCAGTGGTGTCTAAACAAGGTTAGGGCAGTGGCGGGAGGCTGCAGGTTTCCTGAAACACAGCCATTTGTCAGGCTGCCTCCCAGTTTCACAAGATGCAGCCCTGGCCGCTGCAGAATGAAGTCCTGCTCTCGGGTCTTGCTGATGGGCTAGGTGGCGGCCTACAGGTTGCCTCTCTTAACGGTCTGTCCTTTTGCTATTAGAATGGATGAAATAAACAACTGCCCATTAAGTTCTCTCAAGAGCCTCATCTCAGAAGGCACTCAATCCCTCCAAAACAAGACATCATGAAAAAGCACTACCCATATTTTCAGAATAGGAGCCGTACTCTGTGTCACATTTCTACACCCATTTCCACTACTTTGAGGCAAAACTAATTTAGGCCTGGCTACCTGCCGAACAGTACCTGCCTCTACCAGGCACTGCTCACGTGGATACATAAAGATGGTTCAAAACTGAAAGGGGAAGCCTGGATAAGCCCTTTGAAAAATTAGGCTCTGAGATTAAAGTTAATTAAAATTAATCATCAACTCAGGAAGGCCTGGAAAATCGTGATAGCAGTAAAACAGGGAGATTAGTGAAAAATCTATCAAGAGGGAATTAACCATTATCTCAACGAAATTACTCGTTCCTATTAGAATCAAATACTAGCAACTTCCAAATAGGTAAGTTCTTTGAAAAATATCCCTCTCCTCTTCTTCTCTGCCACTAAATGTTCCATTTTTTTATGGTCAGGTTTACGTACGAAGTATAAAGATCTAGCTCAATACATCAGCCTACCTCTTCTCCCACCCAATTGAAATAGCAAAACCTCGCTTACTAAGGAATCACTTCATATTAGGAAGTTAATGTTCGGTACATTCCAGGAACCAAAACCCGCCTGCATCAGGACCCTGACCAGGCGGCCGCTTTAACTCCATTCACTTCCCTATCTGGTTCTCACAGAAGCGCTGTGAGGCAGCCAGGCAAAGTTAGGTAGGAATTTCAGTTCCTGACAATCGCGAATTCATACCTGAGATTGAGAACTTCCAGGTGCTGGAGTTGGTCAGCAATGCATATTACTTCTTCCCACGATGACAGCAAGTTTTTTGACAAATCTATTTTCCTAATATCTAAAAGCACGTGTTAAGAAACAGCAATTCAACACTCATAAGACATGGAAAAGCAGTTCCTTAAGTCTAGAGCATGGAATCTTTCAGTTTTCACTTTGCAGCCTTTACCTTAATTCTGCTTGGAGTTGTTTCATGAATATATGGTACTTTCTTATCTTTTATGCAACTGTTCATTCAGAAACTAAAAGGTTCATTGTCATACGCTCAAAATGTGAGACAAATATCTACAATCAAATGAGTAAGAACCAAAGTCAAAGAGAAACCATTGGCATTAGCCAACAAAAAAGCTGCAAAGCCAGCGATGGCGACTGAGTTAGTAAGCACCTGCAGTGTACCCCCAGGCCTTCCCTCTGCGCAGCTTAGCACCTGCTGGCTTCACACCCAGCACATGCCCTGTGCCCACCGTGTGCTGTCACTCTGCCCCTTAGGAGTCCCTAGTAAACATCACTCCAGGGTGGACATCAGGGGTTAGCTTAGATACATGTTCAAAAGTGCTGGGAATGATGTGGGAACTTCGAGGGTCTCCAGCGGCAAGGCAGCAGTGAGCACGAGGGGCGTAACTTGGCAAGGTCCCTTCACACAGAGACCAAAAGAAGCCTGGAGCAGGACTGGGCCAGCTGGGGGGGGGGGGGGGGGGTTTACACACTCGCACTTGTGTAGATTCTGCTCCATGCACAGTAGTCGCTGAGGGCCCAGGAGAGCAGTGAGCAAAGCCAAGTATCTGTGGGGGAGACGTGGACACCCAAGGACCCCAGCATGCATCAGACACAGCCTGTGCTCTGGGTGCTAGGGTAGGGCACACAGGAGAGGGGGCGAGCAGGCGGTTTATACCCGCGCTCAGGAAAGACCACTCCCTCCAACACGGTGACATGCGAGCAGGGGACTGACGGGAATGTGGGAAGGCACACCGAGGAGCGAAGGCCTGTGCTTGGAATGCGTTCCGCCTGGGACAGGGCCACCAGCCCTGAGGGACCTGGGGCAGCCAGGCCGGGGAGCTGCAGAGGAGGTCACCAAGGCGGCTGTGACAAAGGGCCTCAAGGGCCACTTCAAAGGCTACGCCAGTCTCTGGCTACCATGGGAGCTCCTGGGGATGTGGGTCAAGTGCTGGGAGCTGACTGGGTGGCAGGGCAGCCGAGGGCGGGGGTGCAGCAGCCAGGCTCAGCGCAGGGACCCTGCCCTCAAAGTGGCGCTGACGGTGTTTGCCCGTGCACTTGCATGTGGGACGGGAGAAAACAAAGGTCCAGGACAATGCCACGATCTGGGGCCCGTACTGCCAGGGCTGTCATTTCCCGAGAGTCTCGGGATGAGCAGCTTTGAGGGGACAGCATTTGGGACGGGCTACGCTCGAGACGCCCTGAGGTACCCAGCAGGGGCTGCAGAGGAGAGTATGAAAGGGAAGGTCACACAGGAGGAGCCAGGACCCCCAGCACTCTGCATCCAGACAAGGGGCCTGTGGAGGAGCAGCCGGAGGGCCAGACCTGAGATCCAGCAGCAGGGACAGCGTGGCCACCGTGGCTGCCACCACGCCTGCTGCTGCCGCTGATCCCTACAACCCAGGTGTGGTGCTCACGGCTGTGGTCTCCTTGCTCACAGAAGAGGCTGAGGTGGGGGCAGGCGGGGAACTGGGGTGAGTGTGGACTGAGCAAGTGTGGAGTGAAACCGCCACCTAGCATCCATAATGCAACACGGTGTCACTGAACGTGGCTAAAACCCAGCTTGTGTTTGGTTTGACACTAACAGCAGCGTCCTACCTGACGACTGGCTGGAAAGGAAAGTGTTAGGCAGGAACCAGATAGGAAAGTGGATCAGGAACAGGGAGAGGAAGGCAGCGCAGATGCAAGGAATGGGAGGGTGTTGAGCCAGGCTGGCGGCTAGGCCTGGGCCCGGAGCCAGCCCGCAGCTGCCTGGTTGGCAGGGCCCAAGAGCTAAGAACAGTTTTGGTATTTTTGAATGGCTGAATTTGAAGTGGCAATGCAAGTGCCTACACGGTTATGCCTATCACCCACAGACCTAGAGTATTCACTGTCTTGCCCTTTAAGAGAAAGCTCACCAACCCTGGACCTAGGAAAGACCTAGGGCACAGGTGGAGCACAGAAACTACTACCGCTCTCCGTCTCACTTGATTTTTCTCTCGGTCTCTCTCTTGGTCTCTCTCTTACACACTCCTCCCTGTTTTTCCTTCTCCTTCACCCCTTCCCTCTGGTCTTTTGGGTTTCCCCCAATAAACCCTTTCCCTAAAAAAAAAAATTTTACCAAGAAATTCAGGACAGAAGTATCATCCCTCCCCCGAGATGCCATGCGGCCTGGTGCTGTCAAAGCTTACTGCTGGCGGAGGAAGGCAGCGAGGGAACCGTGTCCAGCAGGAGGGGGAAAGCCGCAAGTGCAGGCTGCCTAGAAAGTGGGACCCGGCACATGTCGCCCAGGTCCCTCGGGCTCCTTGTCCGGCACCGCGGCCTCACAGCTGCCCACTGGCTCTGGGGCTGAGGCCCATCCAGATGCGAGCTGGTGCTGCTGTTGCTGCTCCAGGCTCCCCACGGCCCTATCTCCTGATGTCGGCCCTGCAGGTGGGGGTGCTTTGGGTCATCAGGCTAGTCCAAAGGGTTTAAGCTCAATCATTCTTCCCTCATTGATACTTCCCATTACGTAGGCTACAGCTAGAAATACTGCTACTGGCAAGGCCAGCACGTGACCACCAACATGCTAACATCAGTGCTGGTTGAACAGTCTCAGTTAATAGAGCCCCACTGGCCACTGCCAGCCACACACGCTTCCAAGAGCTCCCCTCACTACTGTGGACAAATTCTCCCCAGCTCAGAGCCAATCTCCCCATCACCACCACCCCAGGGAGCTCTCCGACTGGACAGGCTGAGGCCTGCCACACTCCCACTCCCCAGTCCCTGCCTCCAGCCTGGCCCTCAGAGATGAGCCCCAGGGAACCTGGCTCCACTAACCACACCCAGCAACACTGCAGCCTCTGGCAGGAATCCAACCAGGGTCAGCAGGAGAGGCATCGCTGGATCTGCCAACACCCGCAATGGCAGCATGAGCTCTGGAAACCACCTTCCTTCAAGTCTGGGGGTGACTGTTCCCCACGAAAGAGCAGAGAAAGCAGCACTGTGCGGATGGTCAGGGCCACTCCCGACCACTCTCATCAGCCACTCAACCCACGTTCCCAAACCCTTCCACTGACCCGTCTTTCCTTGTGTGTTGACAAGAACCGAGGCACCACCCAATTCCTGGGCTTCTGAAACCATTTTGGAGTAGGACCAGAGCATGGAATGTTCCAGACACTTGCCTGGCACTGTGCTCTTCACCACATGCTCTTCCATGTCCACTTCTGTTCCCCTCACCCACCACGGCCGCCTCAGCTACACAGCAAATCGCCACTTCAGTGCTGCACACCGGGGTTAACAAGAGTGCAGGGGCGGACACCCTGGGCCCCGAAGAACACTGTTTGGAAGGGCTCTGCTCAAATTTCTCCCAGGACATTGTGCTCAGCCGGCATCCCTTCACTCAGATAAAATTGTCAGGCAAAGGCCTGCTATAGTTTTAGTTTTGGGCACAAAAGCAATGTGTGGCAAAAAACAAACAAAACCACCACTAATCAGAGAGCTGTTTAGGAAGAGAGTCAAGGTCAACGGACAGGGGACAGGGCAGCCAGCACAGGAACAAGGGTCAAGTCCAGTGCCACGCTGTCGGCGAAAAGGATACTAGGACATGCTTTGGCGATTCCTCCTTTGTCACCAGCTCCACTTACTGCACAGCTTCTCAGAGAAATGTCTTGCAACTTGCTCAGCTGACTGTGAGGAAAAGAGTTCACATGTACATATAAGCAGGCCAGGCACTGGCCCTTGTGAAACTTGAAGAGCATTTCAGACACATAAAGTACCAAAAACATACAAGTTCCAGTACCCACCACCCAAACCTAGAGATAAATCGTTGTCGGGGGAGGAGGAGAGGAAGGGGAACAAAGAGAAGACAATCAAGCTCGACAAATGTGGCTGAAGTCCTGGGCTCCCCCACTCCTCAGGGGAAATCTTATACTGATTTACTTGTAAGCTTTTTTATTACTTCTGCTATATACTTCCAAGTCACTACACCACCACAGCAATTTTGTACGTTATAAAACTTGATGTAAGGGAGCTGGTGCTGTGGCGTGGTGGGCTAAGCCTCCACCTGCAGCACCAACATCCCACATAGGTGCCGGATCGTGTCCTGGCTGCTCCTCTTCTGATCCAGCTCTCTGCTATGGCCTGGGAAAGCAGTGGAAGATGGTCCAAGTGCTTGGGCTCCTGCACCCACGTGGGAGACCCAGAGGAAACTCCTGGCTTCAGCCTGCCCTAGCCCTGGCCATTGCAGCTATTTGGGGCATGAACCAGCAGATGGAAGACCTTCCTCTCTCTCTCCATCTGTTTGTAACTCTACCTCTCAAATATTAACAGAAAAGAAAATTGACATAAATGGTACCCTGTAGAGTCTCCTGCTTCCTACCTCTTTCTCCCTCACCAGTTCAGCAGCGAGTTTAGCAACAGACACATTCGTTCTCATGCGTGGAGATTTTACTACATGAGAGGCAACAATTTACTCCTCTTCTGCTGAAGTAGGGATTGTCTCTGCAGCACTGAAGGAAACACCCCCAGGTACTTGTACTCCCAGGGGCGGGCCCTGCAGAGCGTGCATAGCTTCAGCTCCACCACCACTCCCAGCAGCCAGTCAACCTGCGTTTTCTAGTCACTAGAAGATTCTGAACATTCTAATATTGAGGAACACAGAAACCAGGGCCAGACTGCTGGGGTTGAAATTTCAGTCCCAGCACCTCCTTTGACTTTAGGGCGAGTTACCAAATATCTCTGTGCCTCAGATCTGGAGAGTGCTGTGGTGCACACTCAAGTTCACAGCATCACTCACAACAGCCAAAAAGGGGGAGACAACCCAAACAAAATGTACCTCGTGCATACAATGGACCATGGCCTTCAGAAGGGATGACCCTTGCAAAACCGTGGAAGTGAGATAAGCCAGTCACAACGGATAACTAAGATTCTACTTACATGCGGCTTGTAGGATAGGCAAATCAGTCACACGGAAAGTAGCACGGGGTGACTGCTATGGTGCAGTGGGATAAAGCCTTGGCCTGCACCATGGGCATCCCATATGGGCACCAGTTCAAGTCCCTGCCACTCCATTTTTAATCCAGCTCTCTGCTAATGTGCCTGGGAAAGCACTGGAGGATGGCCCAAGTGCTTGGGCCCTTCCACCTTTGTGGGGGACTCGGAAGAAGCTCCTGGCTTCAGATTGGCTTAGTTCCAGCAGTTGCAGTCATTTGGGGAGTGAACCAGTGGATGGAAGGCCTCTTTCTATGTGTCTCTACTTCCCTCTCTTTCAAATAAATAAGATTCATCTTTAAAAAAAAAAAAAAGGAAGAAAAAGTAGCATAGTGGTTGCCAACAGTTGGGGGAGGGGATGGGGAACTGAATGCTTAACAGTACAGCATGTCAGTCTGGGACACTCTGAAAATTCTGCGGCTTAGTTGTACAACAATGTGCCCTGAGTTAATCCTACTGAACCGTAACACTTTAGAATCACTTACTGAAGATGGAAAATTTTATGTGCCCTATATTTTGCTACAGTTTAGTTAAACACTACAATGACATAGTAACCTAATATCTGTGAAGCTCTCAGAATACTCCTGTTATCCAATGATTCATTTTAGAAGTATTTAAAAAAGTAAACATGATGGGGCCAGCACTCTGACGCAGGGGGTTAAAGCCTGGCCTGAGGCGCTGGAATCCCATATTCTAGTCTTCTGATCCAGCTCTCTGCTATGGCCTGGGAAAGCAGTGGAAGATGGCCTAAGTCCTTGGGCCCCTGCATCTATGTGGGAGATCCGGAAGAAGCTCTTGGCTTTGGATTGGCACAGCTCCAGCCATTGCAGCCATCTGGGGAGTGAACCAGCAGATGGAAGACCTCTCTCTCTGTAACTCTTTCAAATAAAGTAAGTCTTAAAAAAAAAAGTAAGCATGAAACTGACAACAACTGGGGAAATACAAGATCAAAATGCAAGGCATGAGGGCCGGCACTGTGGCCTATCAGGTAAAGCTGATGCCTGCAGTGCCAGCATCCCATATAGGTGCTGGTTTGAGTTCTTGCTGCTCCACTTCCAATCCAGCTCTCTGCTGTGTCCTGGTAAAGCAGAAGATGGTCCATGTCCTTGGGCCTCTGCACCCACGTGGGAGAGCTCTAACTGCCTCTCTAACTCAAATAAATCTTTTTTAAAAATGAAAGTATGAGTGATTACAATCCTCAGGAACTAGGAAGACAGCAGCAGGAGTCAAACGTTGTGGCATAGTGGCTTAAGCTGCTGCTTGAAAGGCAAGTCCTAGCTGCTCCACTTCTGATCCAGCTCCCTGTTAATGTGCCTGGAAAGGCAGAAGATGACCGAGTGCTTGGGGACCCTGCCACACACGTGGGAAACTCACAGGGAAATTCCAGGCTCCTGGCTTTGGCCTGGCCCAGCCCTGACCATTGAGAACATCTGGGGAGTGAACTAGCAGATGGAAGATCTATGTTTCTCCCTGTTACTCTGCCTTTCAAATAAACCAAATGTAAAAAGGCTGCAGCAGAGCTCCAGGGCAGAGGCGCCCCACCTTCCTCAGTTCACAGGACCTTTGGTGTTTCTGTAACTTTTGCATAGTGTTCCCATGTAGGGTGTAATCAGGACCAAACAACATAACGACCGCCCTAACAACTTCATGTTTGCTGAGTACTTCCCAACCCTTCAGTCAGATTAAACACCACCACCCCCATTTCTTGTTCCATGCCACTTTTCATCATGGCACTTGTCCAAAATCCAGCTTTGCAGGAATAGGACATCACCAAAAGGGACTGCAGCAATCTCAAACTGTAGACAACCTCAAACTAGTAGTTTGCACTGTTTCCCTCTAGAATTTGAAATACCCTTCCTTGGCCAAGACACTTGGTACAAAGCATGGGAACCAGGTCTCATTATAGGCATCACCCCATTGCCAAAGCCATCTCCAAGAGAAACTATACACAATGGGTTTTATTTGTTTTCATTCTTTTATTGTGAAAGACTTTCTCAGAAGTACAAACTCAAAGCTGGTCAGCTGGATAGTAACAAAGAGATGATATTTGGGGAATGAACCAGTGGATGAGAGATCTCCCTCTCTTTCTGCCTTTCAAATAAAGTTAATTTTTAAAAAGACAATGGCTTAAAGTAGAGGTTTCTATCCCCAACAGTAACAGCTGCCATGAATTGCACAACCACGTTTTTTATTCACAACAGCGCTGACATATTAGGTGCTATTTTATAACGAACCAGAGACCAAGAAATGAAAAGTGTCTCCAACCTGTGTTGCAGCCAGAAGTGGCTTAGCCGACATCTGAACTCAGCTGGCCTAACTCTAACGCTGGCTCCGTTCCATCAAGATGCCTCATAAGTTCTTAAATCAATCTTGAGCCAACGTAACAGACTACTTCTGAATCTCTACCATTTTAGCTTTTCAGTCAAGAGATGTACCAGCTAACTTTTAAATGCAATGATCCTCAGTAGCAGGGCAATTCATGAGTTATGTGATGGCTGTTTATAAACCAGGGCGGGGGGGGGGAATCTGCTAGCAAGTTGTTAGAATTCACAGAGCCCATGGGATTCGAGAAGAGATTCACCAATAAGAAAAAAAATGCATTTAAACACCTGTATTTAAATTGAAAAATAAAGCAAAGAACTCCTAACACTATGAAGCATGTTGTTATTCACAGTCAAGTTGATTGGCAGGATAAACAGCAAAAACCACTCAAGAATAGCTATTTCTAGGTAGTGGCATTAGCTATAACTTTCTTCTGTTTTATTTATATCATTAAATTCTCAAAAAATATTTTAGAATTAAAGAACAAATTCTTAGAATAAGTTAAGGTTCTTTTTAAAACTTTTTTTTTCTAATGGGAGCTATCTATCCTAAAAAGTAGATGTGCCATAATTTCTTCATTGTACCCATATGCACTTTAATTTTATATTATGTTTAATCTTAACAGATAGCAAGGCATTTCCTTCAGAAGAACCACACCGTCTATGTTTTAGAGGCTGAAGGTAAAAAACTACAGGCCTAGATCACCCGGCTGCAAATGACTTCATAGCAGCCAGCAGGTGTCGCTACTTGGATGTGTCGTCCAGATCAAACACCAGGGCCCTTACCACCACCGATAAGGTTTGCAGTAAACATCAGCTCCCACTCGCACTGAGGAACGAGCTGCTCTGTAGTCACAGTGCACGCAGGCAGCAGCAGCAGTCTTCAGGGAATTATTTAGTGCCCCTTGGGCTGGGGCATCTCTTAAAAGCAAATTCCGAGGTTGGCGCTGTGGCACAGCAGGTTAAAGCCCCAACGTGCAGTGCCAGCATCACCTATGGACACTGGTTTGAGTCCTGGCTGCTCCACTTCCGATCCAGCTCCCTGATAACGTGCCTGGGAAGGTATCAGAAGATACCTTCTGTATCTTGGGCTTGGGCCTCTGCACCCACATAGGGTGCAGGGGGAAGTTCCTGGGTCCTGGCTTTGGATCCGCTCATCTCTGGCTGGTGTAGCCATTTGGGGAGTGAGCTAGAGGATGGAAGACCTCACTCTCTGTCCAAACTTCGCTCTGTAACTCTTTCAAATAAAATTAAATTTTAAAAAAATTTTAAAAAGGCAAATTCCTGGAGTCCATTCTCCCAAATTCTGTTTCAGTAAGTCTGGGATGGGATCCAGGATTCCACATGCGTCAAAGGTCCCCAGGGGGAAAAGATTGTGAAGCCAGAGGTAGGGATGACAAGATGGTACCAGCACGTGACACAGGTGACAATTTAGACTGGCTTCCATTCCTAACTTATAATCCAACTGGAAATGTCACCACCCAATAGCAATGGACCAGAATGTCAGCATTTGTTATTTAATAGCTACGCAACAAATATGGTATAAATATTAATAATTAACAAGTCAGTATTTTAATTCCAATCTGGAAAAATAATTTCCCTGATGAGTCAATTCTTGGATTCCTCAGATTTCCATTCACTATTAACATAGAAAGGACAATCAATTTGGGAGCAAAGTTCTGGGGCTCAAAATACAGTCAAGGGAACTTCAATCCAGAACCTTGATGAAACCATGAAAAAAAGTCAGCTCTGCCATTATCAACTCCACTTACCTTTGCTGTTTTATAACAGAGTCAAAACCAATAGTTTCCACAGGTTTATTTCCAATTACAACTTGCTCTTTTCCATCTTCTTCTGGTCCATCTTCTAACATATAGCGGTTCTTAACTGCAGTAAGAAAGTCTATTCCAAAATTCACCTTGTTTGGACGAATAAAAGAGCCTCCTGTTGGGTGCCTGGGAACGGAGAGAACACAGAAAATACAGTCTAGCAGGAGAGGCCACAGGGGTGGGTGTTAGGCCTAGCAACCAGGATGCCACTTGGGATCCCACCTCTCATATTGGAGTGCCACGGTTCAAATCCCAGATCAACTTCTGATTCCAGCTTTTTGCTAATATGCACCCTGGGAGGCAGCAGAGGGCAGTTCAGTTAGTTGGGTTCCCAGTTCTGGCTTTGACTTGGCCCAGCCCCAGTTGTTGCCAGTATCTGGAGAATGAACCTATGAATTGGAGATTGATCTCTCAAATTACTTTTTAAAAAGTGTATAAATGGAATGTTATAAAGGTTTTCAAACATTTCTATATGCTAAAAAAATCAAAATCAGTCTCAACAGTAAAAGAGGGGTGTACTTTGTGGCATAGTGGGTGAAACTGCCACTTAGATGCCCACATCCTATAGTAAAGTGCCTGGGGTCAGTCCTGCCTATGCTTCTGATCCAGGTTCCTGCTAACGCACACCCTGGGAAGCAGATGATAGCTCAAGTACTTGGGTCCCTGCCACCCATTTGGGAGAGCTGGATGGAGTTCTAGGCTCCAGGCTTCAGACTGGCCCAGACCTAGCTGTTGCACTCATTTGGGGAGTGAACCAGAAGGTGGAAGGTGTGTGTGTGTGTGTGTGTGTGTGTCTTTCAAATAAAAACAAGACAAATTTTTTTAAAAAGGGACATAAAGAAAAAACAGAATCAGCTTGCTTGATCATAAAGGGTTATGAGTTTATACAAGAATGTAAAATCTCTATAGAAAAGCAAAAATAATTGACATTAGAGGAAAGAGAACTATTAAATCCATGAGGGAAAGTTCTACTTTGCTAATGATGAACCATACATTTGGGGCTGGCATGTGGCACAGGTCACTTCTGCTTGCAATGTCAGCATCCCATATCGAAGTACAGGTTCAAGTCCTGGCTGCACCGCTTCTGATCCAGCTCCCTGTTAAAGCACCTGGAAAAGCAGCAGATAATGCCCTAACTAGTTAGGTCCCTGCCACCAACGTGGGAGACATCAATGGAGTTCCTGGCTCCTGGCCACATCCTCACCCAGCCCTGGCTGTTGCAGTCATTGGAAAATCAGCTATTTGGGGAGCGAACCAGTAAATAGATCTGTCATTCTTTCAAATAAGTATTAAAACAAGAAATAAAAATTCAAATAAGTATTTAACAAAAGTGGCAAAAAAATCATAAAACTTCAAAGCTGGGTTTGTCTATGATTGTATAATCATACTTCTAGGTCTCCTGACTGGCAGTGCTTTGTTCTTTCCCATGTTTCTCTCTTGGCTTATTCTTCTAAATGGAATCAATCTCCTGACTTAAGCTCCTGGTTAACACATATGTTCCTAAACCTGGGGGTGGGGAGGGGGCAGCATGAGCTTTGACGTTAGACTACTGTGAGTTTAATTCCTGGCTCCATTACTTACAAGCTGTGTGGCTTCAGGCAACTAATGTCTATCTCTCAGCTTGTGTTAGCTCATCTGTAAAGCCCTGTCCAATGAGGCTTGTCTATAAGGATTGAATAAACCATTTACTTTATGGCACATGACTATCTGTCCTTTAGGGGTAGTTATTGTATCTAATATTCTGTGAGAAGTAAACCCACTTATTCTGAAATACTGTGATAACCCCAGAGGTTATACTCTCTAAACCCAACCAGTGGCTCCCACACTTGTTCAGATGGGCCCCTGAGTACATGGACCATCCACGACGACATAATTTCATCACACAAACTATATAGACTTTTGCTATCAGAAAATACAGTAATAAATATAAACAAGATAGTGTTACGGTCTCGGGCATCAAGTTGACTGTTTTATTTACCTACCACTGCATTACAACTCCCTAAAGTACATCGCTTAAGACCATGATCTATTTCTCACACCTGTGAGTGTTCATGGAGCTTAACCAAGTTGTTTTTCTGTATCTCAGATTGTCATGAGATAGCATTCAGCTGGAAATGGCTAAGGCGGAACCATCCAAGATGGCTCCACTCAGATTATTGGCACCTTGGCTGGGAGAGCTAGCTGGGTGTTGTGGTGTGGCAGGTAAAGCCACCATCCTGCTGTGCCGGCATCCCATGTGGGCACCGGTTCAAGTCTTGGCTGCTCCACTTCTGATCTAGCTCCCTACCAATGTGCTTAGGAAATAAGCGGAGAATGGTGCAAGAGCTTGGGACCCTGTACCCATATGGGAGACCCTGTTGAAACTCCTGGCTTTGGCCTAGCCCTGCATTGGCCATTGCAGCCACTGGGTAGTGAACCAGTGGACAGAAGATCTGTCTCTCCTGACTCTTAAAATAAGTAAATAAATAAATCTAAAAACAAGGGGAAAAAAAGAACTCATAGTATTACTGCTGCCATTTGTCATAGTCAGGCATGGGTCAACCAAGATTCAAGAAAGGGAAAAACAGACTATTTCTTCCTAGGAGAAGCAGTACACGTGAACAATGAACACAGATGGGAAGGAGGATTGGCAGCCATCTTTGGTGACAATCTACCACACTTCTACCACTTGCTCATCCCCCAAAAAGGTAGCCACATTAAGCAAGCTTGTATTGTCTAGCCATCCAAGCCTCATGGTTTCACATCCATGAACGTGACACTGCTGAGGCAGAGAACACCCTCTGCTACAGGTTGACTGTGGACTCAAAGGACTTAGTGTGCCCCAGTCTAGGTGAAGCAAAGAGCAAGACAGCATCACTCACTGTGGGATTTGCATCGGCCAAACTTACGACCAAATCTGAGCTGCTGCAAGTCAGATTTTAAAATAGGGCAGAACAAAAGATTTTTAAACTCATGAGCAAAAATTTCAACACATATAGCATCACTAATCTATAAATTTTCTATCATTAAGCTTTCTTACACAGTAAAAAAGCATTAAACACCAATGTTCTGGACATTCTGTGGGAGCTTCACCGTTTGAGAAACTACTGCTCTATAGTGACATTTTTGAGGAACTACTCTGTACCAAGAATGGTGCAAAGTGCTATTATACTACAAATATCTCAATTAAAAAAAGATTGATTTACTTGGAGAAAGAAAGGAAGAGAGATTAAAAAGAAAAAGGATAAAGAGAGAAGGTGAGAAAGAGGGAGAGAAAAAAAGAAAAAGACTGAGAAAGAAAGAAAAAGAGAAAGATAAATGGCCTCAACAGCTGGAGCTGGGCCAGTCCAAAGCCAGGAACATCTTACAGGGTCTCCCACATAGGTGCAGAGGCCCAAGGACTTGGGCCATCTTCTAATGCTTCCTCAGGCTCACTAGCAGGGAGACAGATTGGAAGCAGAGCAGCCAGGACTCCAACAGGTGCACATATGGGATGCTGGCACTGCAGACAGTTGCTTAACACCTGTGACAGTGCTGGCCCCACAAATAACTCAATTTAAATAGGATTATATAGGGCTCTTTTTGTTGTTGCTGTTATTTAAGAGGTAGACTAGAGAGAGAAAGGCCGTATTTGTTGGTTCACTTCTCTAATGCGCGTGAGTGCCAGGGCTGGACTGAGGTCAGGAATGGGGAACTCAGTCCAGGCCTCCCATTGGGGAGCAGGAACCCAATCATTTGAGCCATCACTGCTGCCTCCAAAGGTCTGCTTTAGCAGGAAGCTCGAATTGGCAGCCAGGATTGTGTGTTGAACCCAGGTACTCCAATATAGGATTCAGGCATCCTAACTGGTGTCTTAACCACCAAGCCAAATGCCCACTCCAAACTCTTACATTTGTTGGAAAGATGCTTCCAGGAAGCAGAAATGGGTCCCAGCCAGGAACACTCTACGCCTCAGAGTCGGGGAATGGCACCATGTGGCAGGCTGGACTTGAGAACCATTAGTGACCTCTACGTGCTCTGCTTTCATCCTTTGTGAACATAAGTATCTATTGCAGTTATTCTGTCCCAGTTTCTTTGATCCATATAGGATGTGAAGGAGGCTGCAATGGTTTGGATGTGGATTGTCCCCTCGAAAACTCATGTTAAGGTTTGGTCCTCAACAATGTTGAGAGGTAGGACACTTGGGACACTTAAGACATTATTAGGTCACAGGATAGGGGGAGGAGGGTATACCATCTGTACCTTTGGGAAGGGATTAACATAGTTCCTGCAAGAGTAGCCTATTATAAAATGAGCCTAGCACCTCTCCTCACTCTGTGTCTGTGTGTTTTACTTACTTTACTTACTTATTTAGAAGTCAAAATTACAGAGAGGGGCCAATGCTGTGGCAGAGTAGGCTAAGCCTCCCTCCACCTGTGGTGCCAGCATCCCATAGAGGTTCCAGTTCATTTCCTGGCTGTTCTTCCAATCCAGCTCTGTTTATGGCCTGGGATAGCAGAAGATGACCCAAGTGCTTGGGCCCCTATACCTGCATGGGAGACCCAGAAGAAGCTCCTGGCTCCTAGCTTTGGATTGACCCAGCTCTGACTGTTGCAGCCATTTGGGGAGTGAATCAGAGGATGGAAGACCTTTCTCTGTCTCTCTCTCTGTAACTCCACCTCTCAAACAAAATCTTAAAAAAAATATTAGAGGGGGCTGGAGCTGTGGCATAACAGGTAAAGCCGCCGCCTAGCATCTCTCTCTGTTGTAACCCTTTTTTAAATAAATCTTAAAAATGAGAAGGAGAAACAGAGACATCTTCCATCTGCTGGTTCACTTCCCAAATGGCCACAATGGCTGGGGCTGGGCCAAGCTGAAGCCAGGGGCCAGAAGCTTCTTCTGGGTCTACTTCATGGGTGCAGAGGCCCAAGCACTTAGGCTTTCTTCCATCGCTTTCCAAGCTGCTTTTAGCAGGGATCAGATGGGAAGCAGAGCAGCCCCTACTCAAACCAGCACCAATATGGGATACTGGTGCTGTAGATAGTGCCTTAACCTGCTGTACCACAGTGCCAGCCCCAGTTTTTCTTAAGATTATTTATTAGCAAGGCAGAGTTGCAAAGAGAGGGATTCATTCCCCAAATGGCCTCAATGGCTGGGACTGGACCTGGCCATAGCCACGAGCCTGGAACTCCATCTGCATCTCCCACACAGATGCAGGGGCCCAAGCACTTGAGTCTTCATCCACTGCTTTTCCAGGAGCTTTGGTGTAGAGCCAGATTAGAACTGGAGCAGCCAGGACTCAAACAGTCTCTCCTATGGGATGCTGCTGTTGCAGGCAGTGGCTTAATCTGTTGCGCCACAATGCCAGCCCTTCTTCTGTTTCTTACGCAGATGCTTCTTCCACACGCACCCATTTTTCCTTTCCACTTAATCATGACATGATGCAACCCGGAGATGCAGGCACTTGATTTTTGTCGAGTTTCCTGCCACCAGAACTATGAGTCACAATGAACCTCTTTTGTTTTTAAATCACTCAGCCTCAGGAATACTGTCATGGCAACACAAAACAGACCAAGACAGGGGCAGATAACTTGCCACTTCATAGACCTATGGGTCAAGGAGCTCATCCCAAGCCCTCACAGCAGAAGACTTCTCTCCAAGGAGCTTCATCTGCATCTGGAACTAACTCAACTGATTATCTCCTGGACTGTGAGAGGAGGGGTGAGGGAATTTTACAATGGGAAGAGATGTGAACTGTTGTGGCCAGAAGGTTTGATAGGTTACGTCCTCAGATGGCTCCACATGCCCACTGGCAATGAGATTTGGCACTTGTTGCCATCAACAAGTGGAGTTATTTCCCCTCTGCCGACATCTGGACTTGCCCAGTAACTTGCTTTTTACCAACAGGGAGATCCAAGACTTAGCAGTCTGGCAGTTTCCAATTTTGCCCACTTGGAAAGCAGACAATGTGTGAAGAAGCTCAAGCTAAACTGATAAAAGGTCATGGGGCAAGAAAGACTGATCACCTTCAGAGTGACCCAAGGTCCCTCCAGTAAGCAACCAGTACCATGTCCCCTTTTGGCTCCTCCAGCCAAAAATCACCTGGAGCAAGGATAAGTGTCTCCCCTAAATCCTGCTCAAGCTCCTGGCACAGAATCAGGAGCAATAAAACAGACACTATCAGCCACCAAGCTTCAGGATGGTTTCTTACAGTTAACTAAAAACAGGCTGTGGGGAGGGGGATTGTTACTTTGACTGACCTGTAATGAAAATTCATTATCCCATTTCACTGTAAGTCTGGAAGCAAATCACATTAATATCAAAAGGCATCCCTCACCAATAGAAATCAGAGATTTTCCTGTCACTTTACATTTATTAGACATTTTTTAAAAATCATTATTTCAAAATTTAGTGGTTATCAGATCCACTGGTATTTTTATTAACTTAATTTAAAAAGTATGTTATTTGTATAAACTTTTAAAATATTTTAATTACTAGACCTCAAAATTACAGATTCCCTTAGTGAGGCAATGTATTTTATTTCTGGCTTTTAAAAACTATTTTTTTTTTATTAGTAGGCATTTGTTACAGGAGTTAAGATGCCACTCGGAATGCTCATATCCAAAAATGCCCGAGTTCAAGTTCTGGCTCTGCTCCCGATTCCAGCCTTACTCCTGATATACACTTTGGAAGGCAGAAGATGATGGCTTAAGAGGTCATGCCTGAGGCCAGCGCTATGGCGCAGTGGATTAAAACCCTGGCCTTCAGCGCCGGCATCCCATATGGGCTCTAGTTCATGTCAAAGCTGCTCCACTTTCAATCCAGCTCTCTGCTACGGCCTGGAAAGCAGTGAAAAATTACCCAAGTCCTTGGGCGCCTGTACGCACGTGGGATTCTTGGAAGAAGCTCCTGGTTCCTGGATTTGGACCAGCTCAGCTCTGACCATTGTGGTCATTTGGGGAGTGAACCAGCAGAATGGAAGACCTCTCTCCCTCTGGCTCTGCCTAACTCCATCTTTCAAATAAATAAAAGTGAATCTTTAAAAAAAAAAAAAAAAAGGTCATGCATGTGCTACCCACATGTGAGTCCAGATGTTACAGGCATTTGGGAAGTGAGTGAATTAATGGGAGATTTCTGTCTCTTCCTTTCAAAAATTGAGTTTTCTTCTTAAGATTTACTTATTATTTACTTGAAAGGCAGAATTACAGAGGCAGACAGAGAACGAGAAGTCTTCAACTGATGGGTCACTCCCCAGATGCTACAAATGGCCAAGGCTGGGCCAAACTGAAGCCAGGAGCTTCTTCCAGGTCTCCCATTTGGGTACAGGGGTCCAAGGACTAGGGCCATCTTCTACTGCTTTCCCAGGCCATAGAGAGCTGGATCAGAAGTGTATCCGGACCAGCACCCATATGGGATGCCGGCACTACAGGCAGCAGCTTTACCAACATGCAATAGCGCCGGCTCCTTAGAAGTTTAAGGCTCATTTCCATAAAAAAAAAAAAAAAAAAAAAAAAAAAAGCCTGCCAAAAAGATACATAGCATACACATAAATCTCTGGTCTAGAGTAAATTCAAAGAAGTAGAATCGGAGTTAGCTCTTGAAAAATGAGCAGCATTTTGGTTTAAAAAAAGAAATTCTAGTTATTTCAATACTACCACAGGCATGAAAGGGGATCCCAAATATAAATTTCTCCAAAAATAAAGAAGTACGGGGGTCAGCATAGTGGTACATTGGATTAAGCTGTGGACTGGAATGCCAGCATCCTACATGAGCACCAGTTCAAGTCCCAGCTGCTCCACTTCTGATCCAGATCCCTAATGTGAATGTGCCTGGGAAGACAGAAGATAACCCAAGTGCCTGGGCTGCTGACAGCCATGTGGGAGACCCAAATGGTGTTCCTGGCTTCTGGCTTTGGCCTGCCCCAGTTCAGACTGTTAGAGCCATTTGGGGAGTGAACGAGTGAATGAAAGATGTCTCCCTCTTTGTCTCTCTCTCCCTCCTCCCCTTCTTCCTCTCCTTGTAACTCTTTTAAAATATTTATTTCATTTATTTGAAAAGCAAATACATAAAGCAAGATGGGGCCAGCACTGTGGTATAGTGGGTAAAGCTGCTGCCTGCAACACCGGCATCCTATCTGGGCACTGGTTCCTGTCCCAACTACTTCACTTCCAATCCAGATCCCTGCTCATGGCCTGGGAAAGCAGTGGAGTGGCCCAAGTGCTTGGGCCCCTGCATCCATGTGGGAAATCCGGATGAAGCTCCTGGCTCTGGCCTGATCCAGCCTTGGTCGTTGTGGCTATCTGGGGAATGAACTATTGGATTGAAGATTGATCCTCCCTCCCTCCCTTTCTCCCCTTCTAATTCTGACTTTCAAATAAGTAAATCTGCTTTTAAAAGCAGCATAAAAAGCACTACTACTGGAAATAAAACATTTATAAACTTTATTAATAAAGTACTGTGGGGGCTGGGCTGGTACTATGGTAATTGGAAGCTAGCTCTTTGCCTCTTCTTCTCCCTAATATTTTTTTTAAGTTTATTTGACAGAGTTATAGACAGAAGAGAATAAGGGTCTTCCTTCTGTTGGTTCACCCCCAAAGTGGTTGCTTTGGCTAGCATGCTGTGCCAATCAGAAGCCAGGAGCCAGGTGCCTCTTCCTGGTCTCCCATGCAGGTACAAGGCCCAACCACTTGGGTCATCCTCTACTGCCTTCCCCGGCCACAGCAGAGAGCTGTACTGGAAGAGGAGCAAGCGGGACTAGTACTAGGCACCCATATGGGATGCCGGTGCCACAGGCGTAGGATTAACCAAGTGAGCCATGGTGCCGGCCCCCTTCCCTAACTCTTTCAGTAAATAAAAATCTTTTTATTTATTTGTCAGATAGTTAGACAGTGAGGGAGAGAGAGAGAAAAGTCTTCCTTCCGTTGGTTCACCCCCCGAAATGGCCGCTAAGGCCAAAGCTACATCAATCCGAAGCCAGGAGCCAGGTACTTCTTCTTGGTTCCCACACCAGTGAGGTGCCCAAGCACTTGGGCCATCCTCCACTGCCTTCCTAGGCCACAGCAGAGAACTGGACTGGAAGAGGAGCAACCGGGACTAGAACCCGGTGCCCATAGGGATGCCAGCACCACAGGCAGAGGATTAACCAAGTAAGCCAAGGCGCCGGCCTCTAATAAAAATATTAATAAAAGGTAGTATGGTTTAAACAAAAGTTATTTTTCCTGAAAAGAATTACAAAGATTTTTTTTTTTTTTTTGGACAAGCAGAGTTAGCCAGTGAGAGACAGACAGGGAGAAAGGTCTTCCTTCCATTGGTTCACCCCCTATATGGCCGCCACGGCCGGTCTGCTGCGCCAATCTGAAGCCAGGAGCCAGGTTCTTCTCCTGGTCTCCCATGAGGTGCAGGGGCCCAAGGACTTGGGCCATCCCCCACTGCCTTCCCGGGCCACAGCAGAGAGCTGGACTGGAAGAGGAGCAACTGGGACAGAATCTGGCACCCCAACCAGGGCTAGAAGCTGGGGTGACAGCGTCGCATGTGGAGGATTAGCCAATTGAGCCGCGGAGCCAGTCCAAAGATCACCTCTATGTTATGTCCTTAAATTTTCTATTATTACAACCTACAAACAGATCTTGTGTTTACTAACAACTAAATGTGAATAATGTAAAACACTTTAACATATGTGAAGGTGAAAGAAATACCAAAGCATGTTGTTAGATGTTGGAAAAATAATTCTAGCATAACAGTTTATATACATTAATCTACATAAATATGTACAAAAATGGGTTTGCATCAAGCAAACTGTTTTGTTTCTAGTCTAATACTAATGAAACTGGTTTTGGCTCATAAAGTAAGGAAAGCTGAAATTTTAGTGAAATTATTTAGTGTATGAAATTTATAAAACAGTATTAGGAAAATTTAGGGGCCAATACTGTTGCGCAGGAGGTTAACCAGTTGGGCACTGGTTCGAGTCCCAGCTGTTCCGCTTCCAATCCACCTCCCTGCTAACGCACCATTTTCTCTTGCTTTCTCAGGCACAAGTCCCTGGATCCCTGCACCCACGTGGGAGACCTGGAAGAATATCCTTGCTCTGCGATGGCCTAACTCCAGTCATTGTGGCCATTTGGGGACTGAACCAGTGGATGGAGGACTTCTCTGCCTCTGCAACTTTCAAATAAATAAACCTTTAAAAAATTTTTTTCAAATACTATATGGTTTAAATTAAATACTACACATGAAAGTTCAAGTTTATTAAGATTTTATTTAAAAGACCGTTACAGAGAGAGGTACAGGCAGAGAAAGGTCTTCCACCTGCTGGTTCACTCCCCAAGTGGCTACAACAGCCGGAGCTGAGCTGATCTGAAGCCAGGAGCTTCTCCGAATCTCCCATATAGGTGCAGAGGCCCAAGGACTCGGGCCATCCTCTGCTGCTCTCCCAGGTGCATTAGCAGGGAGCTGGATTGCAAGTGTAACAGCTGGGACTTGAACCAGCATCCATATGGGATGAAGGCACTGCAGTCCAGGGCTTTAACCCGCTGCACCACAGTGCCAGCCAAAAGCTCAAGTTTAAAAAATTTTAGCAGACAGGTATTTAGCCTAGTTAAAATGTCTACCATATCCCACATCAGAGTACTTGGGTTCAATACCTGACTCTGGTTCCTGACTCTAGGTTTCTGTCTGCAGACCCTGGGAGGCAGTAGCAATGGCTCAATTGGGTTCTAGCCAACAAAATGAGAGACCTGGATTAGGTTCCCAGGTCCCGGCTTTGGCTCTGGGCCAGCCCCAGCTGTGGTGGGTATTTATGGAGTGAACCAGTAGATAGGAGTTCCTTCTCTGTGCCTCTTTCTCTGTGCATCTCTCTCTGCCCCTCAAACAAAACAAAAAACCTAGTAGATTCCAGAGCAGCAACGTGGCAATTGACTAAGAGATGCAGACAACTCTTTTTCCACAGAGACACCAAGTTATTCACATGCCAGCAGACCTTCACAAGAGCTCTGGAAGGCAGATGAGGGATAACAGTGCTGGTTTTTGGTATAATGAGAAAAGCTGCACTGAAGAAGGCAGGAGGAAATAGTTGAAACACCTTTCTCAAGAAGCACAGTGTAGAGAAAGACACCTCCCACTTAGGGGAGGGACAGGGAATTAAGTCCAGATGTCAGACCTGAAACCCAGTACCGGATCTGCCACAATGAAACCCAGTGCCAGGGGTCAGAGCTGTGGCGTACCAGATTAAGCTGCCATCTGCAGCGCTGGCATCTCATATGGGCACTGGTTCGGGTCCCAGCTGCCCCACTTCTAATCCTGCTAATGTACCTGGGAAAGCAGAAGACAGCTCAAGTACTTGGCCCCTGCATCTACCTGGGAGAACCTGATGAAGTTTCTGGCTCCTGGCTTCAGCCTTGCCCAGCCCGGATCATTCTGGCCAGTTACGGAGTTGAAGCAGCAGATGGGAGATTCTCTCTCAGCCTCTCCTCCTCTGTGACTCTTTCAAATAAATGAATCTGAAAACGAGGAAGAAACCCAATGCCAGCCTTGGGAAGCTCCTCAGGCAGTCAAAGGATGACCTCCAACATCCATCCTCCAACTTCCAGCAGACAGTATAGCAAGGCCTCAGCTGATTGGGAGTAGGAGAGGAAAGTGAGCTCAGGAGTTTGCCTTGGAGCACAGTGCCAGGACCACAGTGGTGAGACCTAGCACCAGACAAAGCCCAAAGGCCTCTATCCTCAGGCCAATGTTTGCATGCATCAAGATCTGCCCCAGCAGAAGGCACAGACCTAGGGCTGATGGTGTGGCACAGTGAGCTAAGCTTCCGCCTGTAGCACTGGCATCCCATATGGGTGCCAGTTCAAGACCCACTGTTCCACTTCTGATCAGCACTCTGGTATGGCCTGAGAAAGCAGAAGGTGGCCCAAGTCTTTGGGCCCCTGTACCCGCGTGGGATACTTGGAAGAATCTCCTTCAGACTAGCCCAGCTCCAGCTGTTGCGGCCATTTGGGGAGTGAAGCAGCAGATGGAAGATCTTTCTTTGTATGCCTCTTTGTAACTCTGCTTTTCAAATAAATATTTTTTAAAAAAATCATCTTCAGGGGAGTCGAAGCTATGGCACAGTGGGTTAATGCCCTGGCCTGAAGCGCCGGCATCCCTTATGGGCACTAGTTCTAGTCCCGGCTGCTCCTCTTCTGATCCAGCTCTCTGCTATGGCCTGGGAAAGCAGAAGATGGCCCAAGCACTTGGGCCATGTGGGAGACCCAGAGGAAGCTCCTGGTTCCCAGCTTTGGATCGGCACAGCTCCAGCATTGCAGCCAATTGGGGAGTGAACCAGAGGATGGAATACCTTTCTCTCTCTACCTCTCCTTCCTCTGTGTAGGTCTGACTTTCAAATAAATCTTTTTAAAAAAAGCGACAGAGGAACAGATCTAGAAAAAAAAATGATGCTAAAATTCATATGAAGAATAGGAGACCTCGAATAGCTAAAGCAATTTTATACAACAAAAACAAAGCCAAAGGCATCACAACACCAGACTTCAAGACATTCTACAGGGCAATTATAATCAAAACAGCCTGGTACTGGTACAAAAATAGATGGACAGATCAATGGAATGGAAAAGAAACACCAGAAATCAATCCAAACATCTACAACCAACTTATATTTGACAAAGGAGCTAAAACCAATCCCTGGAGCACAGACTCTTCAACAAATGGTGCTGGGAAAACTGGATGTCCACATACAGAAGCATGAACCAAAGCCCCTACCTTACACCTTATTCAAAAACCCACGCAACATGAATTAAAGATCTAAATCTACACCCTGATACCATCAAATTGAGAACATTGGGGAACCGCTGCAAAGCATTGACGCAGGCAAAGAATTCCCAGAAAAGAGCCCAGAGGCACAGGCAGTAAAAGCCGAAATGAACAAATGGGATTACCTCAAATTGAGAAGTTTCTGTATAGCAAAATAAACACAAAGTAAAGAGGCAACTGACAGAATGGGGGAAATTCTTTGCAAACTACGTAACTGATAAAGGATTAATAACCAGAATCTACAAAGAGATCAAGAAACTCCACAATGACAGAACTAACAACCTAGTTGAGCCATGGCGCCGGCCTGGCCCATCTCTTAATAGGCTAATCCTCCGCCTTGCGGCGCCAGCACACCAGGTTCTAGTCTCGGTCAGGGAGCCAGATTCTGTCCCGGTTGCCCCTCTTCCAGGCCAGCTCTCTGCTGAGGCCAGGGAGTGCAGTGGAGGATGGCCCAAGTGCTTGGGCCCTGCACCCCATGGGAGACCAGGAGAAGCACCTGGCTCCTGGCTTCGGATCAGCGCAGTGCGCCGGCCGCGGCAGCCGTTGGAGGGTGAACCAACGGCAAAAAGGAAGACATTTCTCTCTTACTGTCCACTCTGCCTGTCAAAAAAACAAACAAAAACAAAAAGAGAGATGGGCCAAAGCTCACGACAAGAGCCTTGGGTGATCACTGACATCATAAATAAGAGTATCAACTGTTAAATCAACAACAGGAGTCACTGTGCACTTGCTCCCCATGTAGGACCTCTGTCCTTAATGTGTTGTACTATGAGAATTAATGGTAAAACTAGTCTTCAAACATTACTTTATACTTTGTGTGTCTGTGGGTGCCAACTGTTGAAATCTTTACTTCGTATAAAGTTGTTCTTCTGTATATAAAGATGGAAAAAAAGATTCATTTTTAATTAATTAGGCAGAGTTAGACAGTGAGAGAGAAACAGAGAAAAAGGTCTTCCTTTCTGTTGGTTCACCCCCCAAAACGGCCGCTATGGCCGGGGCGCTGCAACAATCTGAAGCCAGGAGCCAGGTGCTTCCTCCTGGTCTCCCATGCGGGTGCAGGGCCCAAGCACTTGGGCCATCCTCCACTGCCTTCCCGGGGCACAGCAGAGAGCTGGACTGGAAGAGGGGCAACCAGGACTAGAACCCGGCGCCCATATGGGATGCTGGTGCCGCAGGCAGAGCATTAACCAAGTAAGCCACAGCGCCAGCCCCTAAAAATGAATCTTGATGAAGAATGGGATGGGAGAGGAAGTAGCAGATGGGATGGTTTGCGAGTGGGAGGGTGGTTATGGGGGGAAGAACTTCTATAATCCAAAAGTTGTACTTTCGAAATTTATATTAAATAAAAATTTCTATGAAAAAAGAAAAACACAAGAGAGAGATGGGCCAAGGACTTAGAATTTTTGAAAAGAGGAAATCCAAATGACCAATAGACACATGAAAAAATGTTCAGGATCACTAACCCTCAGAGAAATGCAAATCAAAACCACAGTGAGGTTTCACCTCACCCCAGTTAGAATGGCTGTCATACAGAAATCAACTAACAACAAATGCTGGAGAGGATCTGGGGAAAAGGGGCACCTTAACCCACTGCTGGTGGGAATGTAAACTGGTATAGCTACTGTGGAAGACAGTATGGAGATACCTCAAAAATCTGAATATATATCTACCATATGACCCAGCCATCCCACTGCTGGGAATTTACCCAAGGGAAATGAAATCCATAAATAAAAGAGCTATCTGCACCCCCATATTTATTGCAGCTCAGTTCACAATAGCTAAGACATGGTATCAACCTAAAAGCCCATCAACTGAGGACTGGATAAAGAAACTATGGGATATTTATACTATGGAATACTACACAGCAGTAAAAAAAAAAAAAGTCATTTGCAACAAAATAGATCAGGCTGCAAAACTTCATACTAAGTGAAATAACCCAGTCCCAAAGAGACAAATACCATATGTTCTCTCTGATCTGTGAGAATAGCATTCCTAAAATGAAAGCTATAGAAGTGAAATTGAAACTTTTAGAAACAATGACTTGAATAGCCTTCATCCTGACTGTAGAGGGACAGTTTATTGTTGCTTTTTATTTTGAATTTTTGGTTTCTCTTTTCCCTTCTTCATATTATATGTTGAACTCTTTACATAACACCACTAATCATATGTATATAAAGTCAAGTGAAAAAAGATTCCAGTAAAAAGAGGGGGAATAAGAGAAGGAGGAGGTAGTCTTTAACTGTAAAGCTGTATAGTTCTGTATACAGTCCTACAGACTTACTTCTAAGGGTACAGCCTAAAAACTTGTCATGGGACTCCAAACCCATTAAAATTAGTGGTATAAATGCCATCTTAATTGTTAAAGTGATCATATTAAATGTTAAAGTCAACATATAGATAGGTTTAAGTGTAAAAGTGATCATATAAATAACATTAAATGTCTAGTAATAACAAGACAGAATTAAGGAGGGAATGTCCAATATGGGAAGCAATCCACACAGCAGACTCCTAGCATGACATTCGCTGTAAATAACACTCTGACCTCAGAATCAACCCTTAAAGCTTCCTGGTCTGGCTGAAAGACCTGTGAGAGCATTTCAGGCATGGAGAGCAAAGACTCTGTAGCAAAAAATATCTTATACAAGGATCTCTGAGACCTCAGTGGAAAGAAGGGGCCATCAAAGAAGAATGTACTTTTCTCTGAAGGGAGGGTTGAACTTCCACTTTGTTTATGACTGTGTCCAAATAAATGATGGAGTCTGTGGTCACAAAAGGTTTCCATAGCCTTGGCAGTCCATGGTAACAGCCTCAGGGGATCACTGATGTCATAAATAAGAGCGTTAATTGTTAAAGGAACAACAGAATTCACTGTGCACTTGTTCCCTGTGTAGGATCTCCCTCCTTAATGAGTTGTACTATGGGAATTAACTGCAAAACTTGGTCTCAAACTGTACTCTCTCTATATATATATTGTGTGTGTATGTGTGTGTGCAAACTGTTGAAATCTGTACTTAACAGAGTTGGTCCTCTGTATGTAAAATCAAACTAAAAATGAACCATAATGAAGGAGGAGATGGGAGCTAGAGTAGAAGGTGGGATGGGAGGGTGGGTATGGGGGAAAGAACCACTATGTTCCTAAAGTTGTACCTGTGAAAAATGCATTCACTGAATAAAAACTTTAAAAAGATAAAATTAAATTTTTAAAAAGTGACAGGAAACTGATTCAGCAATACACAACAAAGTGGCATAGGAAATATGAATCAAGGCAATGTGACACCCCCAAAGGAACACAGTAACACTTTAGGAACACTGCAAAGAAAAGAATGACAAAGTTCATGACAAAGAATCCAAAAGAATGATTACAAGGATCCTGAAAGAGGTACAAGAGAATAGAGTTCATGGAAATTAGGGAAACAGCACATGATAAAAATGAGAAATTCAGCAAAGAGACAAGACTTTCTAAAAGAACCAAACAGAAATTGTGGTAATGAATGACTTAATAAGTCAAATAAAAAATAGTGAAAAGCCTCAGTAACAGACTAGACCAAGAAGAAGAATATCTGAACTTAAAGATAGATATTTTAAAATATACTACTCAGCAAATAGCAAAGATAAAATATGAAGACAGGGCCAGTATTATGTCATAGCCACCTGCAACATCAGCACCCAATATGGGCAGCTGATTTGTGTTCCTGCAGCTCCACTTCTGATCCAGATCCTGCTAACAGCCTGGGAAAAGCAGAAGATGGTCCAAGTGCTTAGGCCCCTGCCACCAACACAAAGGTCCCGATGCCAGGCTTCAGCTTGACTCAGCCCTGGCCATTGTGGCCATGTGGGAAGTGAATTAGCAGATGGAAGACACCTACCTCTCTCTTCAACTTTGCCTTTCAAATAAATAAAGCACTAAAAATCAAAAATAATGAAGACAGCCTCTGATACATTTGGAACATCGTTAACTGAACAAATATTGAAATTTGGGGATTCTTGAAGGAGAAGAAAGGAGTAAAGGCAAAGAAAATCTATTCAAAGAAATAACTGAAAGGGGGCTAGCATTGTGGTGTAGTGTGTAAAGCTGCCACCTACAGTGCCGGCATCCCATATGGGTGCTGGTTCGAGTCCTGGCTGCTCCACTTCCAATTCAGCTCTCTGCTATGACCTGGGAAAGCAGTGGAAGATGGCCTAAGTTTTTTGGCCCCTGAACCCAGGTAGGAAATCCTGAAGAAGCTCCAGACACCTGACTGGATCAGGACAGCGCCAGCCATTTTGGCCATTTAGGGAGTAAAACAGCAGACAGAAGACCTCTCTTTCTTACTGTCTCTGCCTCTGTAACTCTGCCTTTCAAATAAATAAATCTTAAAAATATAAATAACTGAAAAACTTAAGATACAGACATCTAGGTATAGGAGGCCCATGGGACTCCAATAGACATGAACAGAAAAGATCCTCACCATATTATAATCAAACTCTCAAAGGTATAATACAGAGACTTTAAAAATATGCAAGGGGTGAGGGGCACTGTACAACTAAGACACGGCTTGAAATGCCTGCATCCCATATTAGAGTGTTTAGGATACAATCCTACTCTGCTCCCAACTCCAACTTCCTGCTAATGCGTGCCCTGGGAGACAGCAGTGAAGGCTCAAGTACTTGGGTCCCTGCCACCCACGTGGCAGACCTGGATTGAATTCCAGATTCCCAGTTTTGACCTGGCTCAGGACCAGCTATTGTGGGCATTTGAGGAGTGAACCAGCGAATATGAGATCAATCTCTTTCTCTCTCCTTTCAAATAAAGTTGTAATTTAATGTTTAACTTCTGTTTTTACATTAAGGAAAATCTGCAAGAGAAAAGTGCCAAGTCACATTTAAGGGAGGCCTATTAGACTAACAGACGCTTCATCAGGCTTTACAGACCAGGAGGGATTGAATGATACATTGCAGGTTCTGAAAGGGGGGAAAAACACTTATCAAACAAGAGTACTATTATTCTTTGTAAGTGAAGGGGAAATAAAGACATTCATTCCAAAACAAGCAAAAACTGAGGGAGTTCTTCACAACCAGACTGGCCTTGTAACATATGCCTAAGGCAGTCCTATATACAGAAGCAAAAGACTAACATGAAAATATGTATGAAACCCACTAGGACAGATACACAAAACAGAAAAGCAATTATCAATACAACAAACCATCAAAGCACAAAGATGAGCAAAAAGGAAAAAAAAGATACAAAATACACCAGAGAAATTTTTAAATAACTCATTCCTTATCAAGAATAACCTTGAATGTAAATAGACTAAGTTCACTAATTAAAAGATACCAACCGGTTGGATGGATTTTCAGAAAAAGACTCAACTATAAACTGCCTACAAGAAATTCACATCAGGGGCTGGCACCATGGTATAGCTGGTAAAGCCCGCCGCCTGCAGTGCTGACATTCCATATGGGTGCTGATTCAAGTCTCAGCTGCTCCTTTTTTTTTTTTTTTTTTTTTTTTGACAGGCAGAGTGGACAGTGAGAGAGAGAGACAGAGAGAAAGGTCTTCCTTTGCCGTTGGTTCACCCTCCAATGGCTGCCGCGGCTGGCACACCGCGCTCATCCGATGGCAGGAGCCAGGTGCCAGGTGCCTTTCCTGGTCTCCCATGGGGTGCAGGGCCCAAGCACTTGGGCCATCCTCCACTGCACTCCCTGGCCACAGCAGAGGGCTGGCCTGGAAGAGGGGCAACCGGGACAGTATCCGGTGCCCCGACTGGGACTAGAACCCGGTGTGCAGGTGCAGCAAGGCAGAGGATTAGCCTGTTGAGCCACGGCGCTGGCCTGCTCCATTTTCAATCCAGCTCTGTTACAGCCTGGGAAAGCAGCAAAGGTTGGCCCAGGCATGGAAGACCTGGACGAAGCTCCTGCAGCCGCATGGAAGACCTAGAAGCAGCTCCTGATCTGTCCAGCTCCAGCTATTGCAACCATTTGGAGAATAAACCAGCAGATAGAAGACCTCTCTCCAACGCTGCCTTTCAAATAAATAATATTAAAAAAAATTCACTTCAAAGACATATACAGATTGAAAGTGAAAGGATGGAAAAAGATATTCAATACAAAGAGAAAACAGAAGTGAGCATAAACAGCACACTAATATCAGACAAAACAGACTTTAAGATAAAAATTGTAAAAAAGACAAAAAAAAAAGCAGCCAACACTCTGGCGCCGCAGGTTAAAACCCTGGCCTGAACCACGAGCATTCCTATGGGCGCTGGTTTGAGACCCGGCTGCTCCACTGCCTGGGAAAGCAGAAGATGTCTGTTTCTCTAACACTGACTTTCAAATAAAAATCGTTAAAAAGGGAGACAAAAGAAGGTCACTATGTAATGATCAAAGGGTCAACAAAAAGAACTGAAGATGCATATGCACCTAATGCTGAAGCACCCAAATATACAAAACAAACAAGATTATCTAGACAGAGACAAGCTCTAGTGTCATACAATCATAGTGGAAGGCTTCCATATCCCATTTTCATTAATAAAGAGCAAAAACAGAATACACGGAAACAAAGAACTATACTATAAATCATATGGACCTATCAGGCATTTATAGAACATTTCACCCAACAGCTGTAGAATATACATTATTTTCATATGCACATGGAATATGATTTAGAACAGACCCCAGAAAGAAGTCAAGAAATTTCAAAAACATCAAAATCATATCATGTATCTTTTCTGGCCACCAGGAGATAAAATTAGAAGTCAACAGAAGAAATTCTAGGAACTATACAAATACATGGAGACTGAACAATATGCCTCTGAATGAATAATTAGTCATTCAAAATATCAAAAGGAAATTTGTTAAACTCCTTGAAACAAATGAAAATGAAAACACAACATACCAAAACTTACAGGATATGGTAAAAGCAATAGTGAGGGTGAAATGTATAGCAATAAGTACCTACATTAAAAAAAAAAAAAGGATATCAAGGCCGGCGCCGTGGCTCAACAGGCTAATCCTCCGCCTTGCGGCGCCGGCACACCGGGTTCTAGTCCCGGTTGGGGCGCCGGATTCTGTCCCGGTTGCCCCTCTTCCAGGCCAGCCCTCTGCTGTGGCCCAGGAGTGCAGTGGAGGATGGCCCAGGTGCTTGGGCCCTGCACCCCATGGGGAGACCAGGAAAAGCACCTGGCTCCTGCCATCGGATGAGCGCGGTGCGCCGGCCGCAGCGCGCCGACCGCGGCGGCCATTGGAGGGTGAACCAACGGCAAAGGAAGACCTTTCTCTCTGTCTCTCTCTCTCACTGTCCACTCTGCCTGTAAAAAAAAAAAAAAAAAAAAAAAAAAAAAGGATATCAAATAAACAACCTAACAATGCATCTCAAGGACTTAGAGTAGCAAGAACAAACCAAATCCAAAGTTAGAAGGAAACAAAGATCAGAGCAGAAATAAATAAAACAGATTATTTAAGAAAAGAAATGAAGAGTTGGTTTTTTGAAAAGATAAACTCCATAAGCCTTAACTACACTAATCAAAGAAAAAAAAAAAGATTAAAATAAATAAAATCAATAAGTGATACCATAACTGAAACCACAGAAAAAAGACAGGGGCCGGTGCTACGGTATAGCTGGTAAAGCCGCCACCTGCAGTGCCGGTATCCCATATGGGCGCTGGTTCGAGACTCGGCTGCTTCACTTCCAATCCAGCTCTCTGCTATGGCCTGGGAAAGCAGAAGACGGTACAAGTCCTTGGGCCCCTGCACCAACTTGGGAGACCCGGAGGAAGCTCCTGGCTCAGGAGAGATGTAGCTATGGCCATTGTGGACAACTGGGGAGTGAACAAGCAGATGGAAGATCTCTCTCTGCCTCTCCTCCTCTCTGCGTAACTCTGACTTTCAAATAAATAAATCTTAAAAAAAAAAAGATAGTCTTAAAAAAAGATAATTAAGGACTAATATGTCAAATTGGAAAACCTAGAAGAAATTGATAATTTCTGGACATGAATAAGTTATCAAAATTGAACTGGAAAGACAAAGAAAACCTGAACTGAATAGTTACGAGTAATGAGATTGAATCAGAAGTAAAATGTCAACCAAGAGGGGCAGTTGTTTGGTCTGGCAGTTAAGATGCTAGTTAGGGTACCTGTGTCCCCAGGTCAGAATACCTGGGTGCAATTCAAAGCTCTGACTCCTGATTCCCACTTCCTGATATGCAGACCCCGGGAGGCAGTGATGGTGGTGGCTCAAGTAATTGAGTTCCTGCTATACACACTGGAGACCTGGATTGAGTTTCTGGCTCCCAGCTTTGTCCTGGCCCTGCCCTGACATTTGGAGTGTAAATCAGCAAATAGTAGCATTCTCTTTCCTCTTTCTTACCCTCTAATGAATATCTTTTTAAGTCAACAAATAAAATCCAAAAGACCACATGGCTTCGAAGTTGAATCCTACTAACTTGTCAAGGAAGAACTAACACTGATAGTTCTTAAACTATTCCAAACAACTCAAAGAAAGGAAACCCTTCCAAACTCATTCTACAAGGCTAGCATTACCTTGATTCTATAACCAAACAAGAACACAACAAAAAAAATATAAACCAGTATCTCAGATGAACATAGATGTAAAAAAACACAAGATATTAACAAAGTTAATCCAGTGCATAAAAAGCTCATTCATTGGGGCCAGTGCTGTGGAACAGCAGCAAGTTAAGGCTGCCGCCTGCAGTGCTGGCATCCCATATGGGCACCAACTGAGTCCTGGCTGCTCTACTTCCAATCCAGCTCTCTGCTGTGGCCTGGGAAAACAGTAGAAGATGGCCCAAGACCCTGGGCTCCTGCACCCATGTGGGAGACTGGGAGGAAGCTCTTGGCTCTTGGCTTCAGACTGGTGCAGCTCCGGCCATTGTGGCCAACTGAGGAGTGAACCAGCGGATTGAAGACCTCTCTCTCTCTTCCTCTCCTTCTCTGTGTAACTCTGACTTTCAAATAAATAAATAAATCTTCATTAAAAAAAAAAAAAGCTCATTCCTCATTCACCATGATCAAGTAGAATTTATCTCAGGGACAGTTTGAGATGTATAAATAAAAATCATACATCAGGAGCCAACACTGTGGTGTAACAGGTAAAGCCGCCACCTGCAGTGCCAGCATTCCATATGGGCACCGGTTCGTGTCCTGGCTGCTCCACTTCTGATCCAGCTCTCTGCTACGGCCTGGGAAAGCAGTCAAAGATGGCCCAAATCCCTCACCTACGTGGGAGACCCAGAAGAAGCTCCTGGCTTTGGATTGGCACAGTTCCAGCCATTGCGGCCATCTGGGGAGTGAACCAGCTGATGGAAGACCTCTCTGCCTCTCATTCTCTTTCTGTGTAACTCTTTCAAGTAACTAAATCTTTAAAAAAAAAAAAAAAAAAGGACATCAACCGAATGAAGGATAAATATATGATCATCTCAATAGAGAAAAATTTGGTAAAATCCAACATTCATGATTTTCAAGAGACAAAAATACCTTGAGTCAATTAAATACAGAAGTAACCTACCTCAACATAATAAAGGCCATATGACATATCTACAACCAACATCCAAAGGAATGGGAAAAATTCAAAGTATTTCCTCTAAGACCTGGAGCCAGAAAAGAATGTCTGTTCTCACAGCTCTCTTTGAATATAGCACTGGAAATTTTGGTTAGAACTATTAAGCAAGAGAAAGGCAAACAAATGACAAGAAATATGGTAAGAAGGAACTTAAATTATTCCTGTCTGTAGATAACATGAATCTAGACTATCAAAAGTCTGCAGCGCTGGCATCCCACACGGGCCCTGTTTGAGACCCGACTGTTCAACTTCCCATCCAGCTCCCTGCTAATGAGCCTGGGAAAGCAGAAGATGGCCCAAGTCCTTGAGCCCCTTCACCCACATGGGAGTCCTGGAAGAAGCTCCTGGCTTCGGATCGGCTCAGCCCCAGCTGTTGTCATTTGCTGAGTGAACCAGCAGATGGAAGATCATGGAAGATCTCTAACTCTACCTTTCAAATAAATATAAGTCTTTAAAAAAGCTAATTACCTGATGTGATCAATTTATGTTGTATACATATTCGAAAATACTGTACCCTATAAAAGGAACAAGTATTTTGAAAAAAACCTATTTAAAAATGCATACACTTATGATAAATCAGACAGCAACAACTGCCAAAAAAAGAAAAAAAAAAAAAGCCCACACACACAAATGGCACGGTTGACAGTTTTTTCCTAAAGTTACACTTCTTAAAACAGTGATAATGAACAAGTCAACAGTGGAGTTTTATTACTGTTGAGTTCAGTTGCAAGCAGATGAAAGGAATCAGGAGTAGTGTTAGGTAATTGCAGCGTATGCTATGAACTTCACAGATCAAAGGCTAACATCAAAGATCAATCTTTTCTGGAATACTACCAGCAGGTTTCTCAGAAAACAAAACAGAGCAGCAAATAATCAAAAATCCTAGCTGATTTGGTGCTCATCAGTAACAACTGATCTCCAAAAACATGTGATGATTTACATAGACTCCATTGAGATTCCAGATTAATACAAAGATGTTATATCTGGGGGTTCACCACCATCTCCTGGAGCTTATAACTACGGCTGCAGACAAATCCACCAAGCAAGGGTCCCACCCACATCAAAACCATGGCTACTGACTCACAGAGTCTCACTGCAGATGAGCAGGAGGCCCTGGTGGAGTTGGAGGCTCTGTTGATTTAAACATCTTTTGGCCAGCACCGTGGCTCACTAGGCTAATCCTCAGCCTGTGGCACAGGCACCCCAGGTTCTAGTCCTGGTTGGGGCGCTGGTTCTGTCTTGGTTGCTCCTCTTCCGGGCCATAGCAGAGAGCTGGACTGGGAGTGCAGTGGAGGATGGCCCAGGTCCTTGGGCCCTGCACATGGGAGACCAGGAGGAAGCATCTGGCTCCTGGCTTCGGATTGGCACAGTGTACCAGCCGCAACGCGCTGACCGTAGCGGCCATTCGAGGGGTGAACCAATGGAAAAAGGAAGACCTTTCTCTCTGTCTCTCTAACTTTGCCTGACACTTTCCCACCATATTCTCCACTTAGATGAGCAACTTGTATCTTATGGAAGAGAAAAATCAAAGCAGATACCAAATGGTACTGTTGTTAAGAAATTCTGAAACCTGTCCAAAGAGAAAAATAGTGGAGGGCAAAAGGGAGCAGGGAGAATAGATGGAGGAAAGTCCAAAATGTTTCTCTTCAAAGTATTCAGCTTGTTCAAGTTTCTTCCTCTTTCTGCATGCCAGTTAAAAATGTTAACTAAATTGATGTCATGACCATGGCCCTTGTGGAAATGGGAGGGTTTCATGAAGCCATTACAAGATTCAGAATGTCTTATATCTCCAGTAGGGTTCAAGATAAAATTCAGGATGCTCAGAGCTGGCACTGTGATGCAATGGGTTAAAGCCCCTGCCTGCAGCACTGGCATCCCATTTGGGCACTGGTTTGAGTCCTGGCTGCTCCACTTCCTATCTAGCTCCCTGCTAGCACCCACACTTGCACCCACGTGGGAGACCCAGAAGAAGCTCCGGCTCAGCTCAGCTCTGCTGCAGCCATTTGGGGAGTGAAACCAGCAGAGGGAGAGACCCTGAAATCCAAATCCAAATTTCACTGTGCCTTTGGTGTTTTCATTTGCAGAATCTGGCAATACTACTCAAATGGAAAGGGTCTCCAACAGAGCTCCTAATTCCCATAGTAAGCTGCTTTCCATGCAGATAGAAAAAAACTAGGTCTCTGAAGTTTCTAATAAGTACTGTTAATATTGATACCCTATTTGCTCCAGACATAATTAGGTTTTTTTCAACAAGATCACATAGCTACCATTCATCATAAGATAAATCTTTCCTGTATTTTCAGTGCTATAATAATTAGAAACCTGACCTGGTGAAGTTGTTTTTCCATGGTTGGTGAAGAAGGGGAGGCAATCACACAGTAGACAAGCATTTGGTTGTAGACTGTTTTTGAAGGACACAATTATGATTTTGCCCCGATTCAAGAATGAGAGACTTTAAAAAATGAAATTGATCTATGTTCACCTTTTTGGGAGGAGCTGTGCCCTGCCTGCCTGCATACTCTCATTATGCTCAATGCTTTTTTAGAAAAAAACTCTTCAAACATTTCACACCATATCAGGAGATTTTATACTGATCCATTAAGGCACATCTAAAATTAAAGCACATCTAAAAGCCTCAAAACACTTTCCAACAACCTTATGACTCACACAAGATGAATAAATCAAGGGCTTTATTTCCGAAGCTGTCCAGTATCTTGGACATGGTCTGGAACAGTCTGTTCTCTGATGCCAAGTATTAAAGTTAGATTCCACTCATTGGTACTGAAAAGTCACAGTTTAAGATTTATTTCTCATCAGATAGAGAAATTGTATTATTGCTTGGAAACCAAATTTTGAAATAAAAGCTGAGTAGGTGGAATACTGACCCAGACTGTTCAGTTTAGAACACACGTACTTCAAGTTAAAAGAAAAAAGCTGGAAGTCACTGTACTGGCTTGGGACAAGGTATCGAGGACTTGAAGAGTGATTATTGTATTCATACCTCTCAGCCCTAAGAGATGACAGGTAAGAAACAGAAACACCAGGAAAAATGTTCGAGACTGTCCACAGTCATGAATTTTGAGTAAACCTGTAAACTTCTGTCAACATTATGTTACAAATATAACAGCTCGGGAGATCGCCATATTTACCTTAGGTTGTACAAGAGAAAAGAAGAAATCAGAAACTAAAGAATAACATGAAATCAAAGCTCATGCTTAGAGAGGACCTTCCACAATACTCTGGTCTATTCGCTAGTCTTCTTCTGACTGACCCATGAACCGTTACAGAAAAACAACAACAACAACAACAAAAACCAACAACCCATCCTGCTTTTAGAGATCTAAAGTGAAGAGTAGTCGAGAGCCTGGATTTTAGCTCAACCAACTTTTAATTGCACTCATGACCATCACTTTATTTGGTCCCTCAAAGAAAGATATTAGTAAGTCCTGTTATAATTACTTCAAAAAGAATGAGGAACACATGATAAAATATGAAAATAACCGTGAATGATCTATAAAACTGTCTATTCCATGGGTGAAAGCCCATCCTATAGTCTAAAATAACTGATAAAATTCAGATTAAATTCCTGCAGATATTATTCTATTATGCACTGGAGGCTTATAAGATCAATGTGAGCTGAACTGGTTGGCCTTGAAATCAGTCTATTCCAAAGTTGTACCCTAGAGGCAGAACCTAACCGAATAATCTGACGCTGGTGAACTCAGCGTTGTAAATCTTCTCATACATTCCACTCAGTTCTTGCTGATATTCTCTACAAGCAAGCAAACTTTTTCACATTTGAATGTCAAAGTGAAAAACTTCATTGTTATATGCCTAACACACTATCAGCCACTTGATACTAAGACATACTTTTATTTATATGACAGTTGTTTTTTTTTTTTAATTTTTGAAAGAGAAACAAAGAGATCCTCCACCACCTGGTTCACTCTCCAAATGCATGAAACAGCCAGGGCTGGGCCAGGCTGAAGCAAAGAGCCCAAGACTCAACCTGAGTCTCCTAGATGGACGGCAGGAGCTCAAGCATTTGAGCCATCACCAGGGTACACATCCAGGAAGCTAGAATTAAGAATGGAGTTGGAACTCAAACCCAGACTCTCAGATAAGGGACACTGGCATCCTAAGCAATGTCTTAACCACTGAGCCAAACACTCGCCCAAATACAACTTTTGACTCATCTTTTGCTTACTTAAAACAGGTGTACCACTTTCCCAGAAACTATTTCACAGTCATACTATTTTCTCATTGTGCCTTTTTTTTTTTAATTTATTTGTTTGAAAGGTAGAGTCACAGAAAGAGGAAGAGAATTTTTCCATCTCCTGGCTCACTTCCCAAATGGCAGCAATGGTTGCAGCTGGGCCAGCCGGAAGCCAGGAGCCTCCTCCAGATCTCCCACATGGCTGCAGGGGCCCAAGCACTTGGACCATCCTGCATTGCTTTCTCAGGCACACCAGCAGGGAGCCGGATCAGAAGTGAAGAAGCCACTATCAGAAGTGAAGTGGCACTCACAGACACCTGCGAT
This sequence comes from Sylvilagus floridanus, assembly GCA_949820135.1. NCBI lineage: Eukaryota > Metazoa > Chordata > Mammalia > Lagomorpha > Leporidae > Sylvilagus > Sylvilagus floridanus. The sequence goes on from OX463240.1 coordinate 50,635,713, forward strand.
GCAGACAGCAGCTTAATCTGCTACACCACAATGCTGGCCCCACAATCATAATTAAAAGTAGTTATGGAAAAGATAAATAGGGTCGACACTGTAGTGCAGTGGGTTAATCCTCTGCCTGTGGTACTGCCATCCCATATGGGCACTGGTTCAAGTCCCAGCTGCTATGATCCAGCTCTCTGCTGTGGCCTGGGAAGGCAGTGGAAGATGGCCCAGGTGCTTGGGCCCCTGTACCTGCATGGGAGACCTGGAATTCCTGGGAGACCTGGATTTTTTAAAACTTAAAAAAAAAATTTAGTTGAGGCATAAAGAACAAGAGTCAGAGATAAGGGAGAGAGACAGGGCTCCCACCTGCTAGCCCCCTCCCCTGATGACTTAATAGCTAGGACTGGGCCAGGCTGAAGTCAAGAATCAGAAGTTGGCATTCTGGAACTCAACCCAGAACTCCCACATGGGTGGCAGGGGCCCAACTACCTGTTGCATCCCAGGGTCTGCACTGGAAGGAAACTGGACTCAGAAACTAGACCTGGAAATGAATCCAAGCAATTGAGACGTGGGATGCTGGTATATTTTCTGTTACCCTCTTTTTTATTTTCATTTGTATTTGTATTTGAAAGGCACTGTGGCACAGTAGGTTAAGCCTCTGCCTGTGGTGCCAGCATCCCATATGGGCACCGGTTGGAGTCCTAGCTGTTTCACTTCTGATCCAGCTCCCTGCTAATAGCTTGGGAAAGCAGTAGAATATGGTCCAAGCGCTTGGGCCCCTGAACCTACATGGGAAACCTGGAAGAAGCTCTTGGCTCCTGGCTTCAGATTGCCCAGCCGTGGTCACTGCAGTCATTCAGGGTGTGAACCAGCACACAGAAGACCTGTCTCCTGTCTCTCCCTCTCTGTAACTCAACCTCTTTAATAAGTAAATCTAAAAAAAAAAAAAAAAAAAAAAAAAAAAAAAAAAAAAAAAAGGAGAGAGAGACAGAAATATATACAGAGAGATCTCCCATCCCCTGGTCCACTCCCCAAATGTTGCAACAGCCAAGGCTGCATCAGGCTGAAGCCAAGAACTCATCTGAGGTCTCCCATGTTGATGGGAGGAACCCAAGTTCTTGAGCTATCATCTGCTGCCTCCTGAGGGTGTGCATTAACAGGAAGTTGGATTGGAAGCAGAGTAGACTGCAAACACTGCACTCCAATATAGGATGCAAATGTCTAACTGCTGAGCCAACTGCCCATCCCCCTAATCAACTATGCCCAATACCCAGCATCTCCCAGTGTGATTTTTTTAAGTCAACAAAATACCAATTTCAATAATTTGAAAGAGGAGCAACCCACAGTGGGGTGGGTTAAGCCACTGCTTGGGAGGCCTTCATTCCCCTGTTCCACTGAATCCTTGCTCTGTTTCTCATCCAGCTTCCTGCTAAATGCATACACTAGGAGGCAGCAGATGACCAATCTAGTCCTTGGGTCCCTGCTGCCCACATGGGAGAACAGGATGGAGTTCCTGGCTCCTGCCTTCAGCCTGGCCCAGCCCTGGCCACTGGAGAGTGAACTAGTAGATGCAAGATCTTTCTGTCTTCTCTATCACTCTCTCAAACATTTTTATAAAATAGATTTTTAAAAATAACTTGGAATTAAGTAGTTTATAGGGGTTGGCATTGTGGTGCAGCAGTAAGACCACGTCCTAGGACCCAGCATCCCATACAGATGTAGGTTTGTGTCCTGGCTGCTCCACTTACAACCCAGTTCCTGCTGGTGGCCTCAGAGAGCAGCAACAGATGATCCAAGTGCTTGGATCCCTGAGCCCTTGTTGGAAACTAGAGGCCTGCCTTCAGCCTGGCCCAGCCCTAGCTATTGTGGCCATTTGGGGAATAAACCAACAGAAGGTCCATCTGTCTCTCCCTTTCTCTCTGTGGTTCTTTCAAATAAGTAAATAAATCTTTAAAAAAAAAAAATAGTGTAAAGTTACATAAGTCAATCAAATTGGTTGTTATCTAATTCTGACTTTTTTTTTTTTTTAAGATTTATTTATATGGGGGTCAGCACTGTGGCGCAGTGGGTTAAAGCCCCAGCCTGCAGCGCCAGCATCCCCTATGGTGCTGGTTCGAGTCCTGGCTGCTTCACCTCCAATCCAGGTCCCTGCAAATGTGCCTAGGAAGGTAGTGGAGGATAGCCCAAGTGCTTGGGCCCCTGCACCCATGTGGGAGATCAGAGGAAGATCCCTGCTCCTGGCTTTCGATCAGCTCAGCTCGAGCTGTTGTGGCCCTTAGGGTAGTGAACCAGCAGATAGAACACCTTCTCTCTCTCCCTCTTCAACTCTTTCAAATACATAAATCTTTTAAAAATATTTTTATTTATTTTTTTTTTGAGAAGCAGAGTTACATTCAGAGAGGGAGAGACTGAGGTGCCTTCCTTCCATTCAATGGTTCACTCCCCAGATGTCTGCAACAGCCAGAGAGCTTGGCCTATCTGCAGCCAGGAGCCAGGAGCTTCTTCCAGGTCTCCCACGTGGGCATAGGAGTTCAAGTGTTTGGGCCATCCTCTACTGCTTTCCCAGGCCATTAGCAGGGAGCTGGATTAGAAGTGGAACAGCCAGAAATCGAACCAGCACCCACATGGGATGCCAGTGCCGCAGGCAGGGGCTTAACTTACCATGCCACAGCGCTAGCCCCATATGACTAGCACTTTTAGAGCTCAGTAAATTTTGTGTTCTTCAGGAAAATAGATTGTTCAAAACAGATTAGAGGACTCTGATTTCCAGGTCAGTATTGTGCTCACTATACTACACCTAAGGAGAAACAGTTTCATAGTAAGAAATCTTTCTGAGAAACTGAAAGCTAAGGAAAACAAATATTTAAAGAATAGACGCTATACCATAAGCTTCCTACCATCCTTATCGGAGCTTCATGGAGTTTCTCTGACATCAGGCCATTAAAAATACTAGTAGATATACAATATGCAAATCCTTCTATGACAAGAACTTTTTTTAATGCTAGCTCAGCATTCTACTATTCAGATGTTCTGTATTTTGTGTAACAATTTATTCTTATCCAATATATAAGCTAGCTATTTCTCTTTTCTATTATTCACTTAATGTATTATAAATTATTAATGAACAAATAAGAGGCTGATATACAAATTTTTAAAAACTGTAAAAAAAAAAAGAAACCCCATTTATAACACTGAGTCAGAATTTTTTAAAACCTCTACAACCAACAGTGGTTAAGGCAATATCAAAAAAGTACCATTTTAGAATACCTGAGTTATACATTATAACTACCCCATAAGTCAAACAATGTTTCTTCCTTTTCATTCAACTTTTAAATAATATCTTGACTAAATTTTCATGCCAACTCAAGAAAAGTTACCTGCATTTAAAATACACAGTCCCTTCATGGCTCCCATCATGTTTTCCTCTCTCGGGGTTGTCCCATTCTACTCCTAACCAGAATCCTAGCAGAATAAGAAAAAACAGTTGAGTAATAAATGAGAGAGGTAAAGTTTCATTTTCCTACAAACAAATATTATTTATCATGGAAACTGTATCACATAGATACCATTGAAGAAGAAAGAAATGTTGGGGGCGGGGGGATCAGTGCTGTGGCCTGGCAGGTGAAGTGGCCACCTACAGTGCTGGCACCCCATGTGGGTACTGGTTTGAGTCCCAGCTGCTCCACTTCCAATCTAGCTCTCTGCTATGGCCTGGGAAAGCAGCAGTGGATGGCCCAGGTCCTTGAGCCCCTGAACCCACGTGGGAGACTTGAGAGGATGTCCCTGGCTCCACGCTTTGGATTGGCACAGTTCCTGCCATTGTGGCCATCTGGGAGTGGACTAGTGGAGGGAAGCCCTCCCTCTCTGCCCCTCTGTAAATGCCTTTCAAATAAATCTTAAGAAAAGAAAAAAAAAGTTCATGGAAAATGGAATTAAAGACATGTTTAAAAAAAAAAAAAGAAATGTCTTAGGGAATGGACAAGTTAATGTTAAATTAAGAATTTCAATCATGGTAGGGAAAGAACACAATCTCCAAGACAAAAATCAAGTAAAATGACAGATATAAGCCCACATTTTATCAATAATTAAGTGAAACATAGCCGTAATGTTATAATTAAGTGTATAAGCAAAAAAAAAAAAAAAACTGTTGAAACTTTGAGAGGGATTACACTGAATCTGTAGATGGCCATTGTTTTGGGTAGCACTGACTTTTTTTTTTTTTTTTTTGACAGGCAGAGTGGACAGTGAGAGAGAGAGACAGAGAGAAAGGTCTTCCGCTGCCGTTGGTTCACCCTCCAATGGCCGCCGCAGATGGCGCGCTGCGGCCGGCGCACCGCACTCATCCGATGGCAGGAGCCAGGAGCCAGGTGCTTTTCCTGGTCTCCCCATGGGGTGCAGGGCCCAAGCACCTGGGCCATCCTCCACTGCACTCCCGGGCCACAGCAGAGGGCTGGCCTGGAAGAGGGGCAACCGGGACAGAATCCGGGGCCCCGACCGGGACTAGAACCCGGTGTGCCGGCGCCGCAAGGCGGAGGATTAGCCTGTTGAGCCACGGCGCCGGCCAGCACTGACATTTTAACATATTAGTCTTTCAATACATGAACATATGATGTTTTTCCATTTCTTACATCTTCTTTTATTTCTTTGAGCAATATTTTTTCTCCTTGATTTCTTGGTACTTTATCCTTTTATGATGCAGTAAATACATACAAAGAAAAGAAATTATGACACACACAACATACATGAGTCTTGAGGACTTGCTAAGTGAAGCAAGTCATTCACAAAAGTAGTCAATTTCATAAAGACAGAAAGTTGAATGGTAGACACCAGGGACTAATGGGGGAGAATGGGAAACTATTGTTTCTTAGGTATGGAGTTTCAGTTTAGGAAGATAAAAATATTCTGGAGATGGATGTGATGATGGTTGCACATGAATGTATGTAATGCCACAGAAGTATACACTCAAAAGCAGATTTTTGGCCAATTTTATATACATGAATTTTACCACAGCAAAAAAAAAATTTAGAAACAAGGAGACAAATCACAAAGAGTCTGTTCTCTGACCACAGAGGAATTCAGTGGAAAGTATCAAAAAGTGACTTAGAAAATCCTCACATGTTCTTAGAAAGTAAGCATTTTTTTTAATTTTTTTTTGACAGGCAGAGTGGACAGTGAGAGAGAGAGAGAAAGGTCTTCCTTTGCCGTTGGTTCACCCTCCAATGGCCGCCGCGCTGCGGCCGGCGCACCGCGCTCATCCGATGGCAGGAGCCAGGCGCTAGGTGCTTTTCCTGGTCTCTCATGGGGTGCAGGGCCCAAGCACCTGGGCCATCCTCCACTGTACTCCCAGGCCACAGCAGAGGGCTGGCCTGGAAGAGGGGCAACTGGGACTAGAACCCGGTGTGCCGGCACAGCAAGGCGGAGGATTAGCCTGTTGAGCCACGGCGCCGGCCATAAGCATTTTTTTTTTTTTAAAGATTTTACTTCTTTATTTGTAAGAGTTACACATACAGAAGGAGAAGCAGAGAGAGAGAGAGAGAGAGGGAGAGAGAGAGAAAGACAGAGAGGTCTTCTATCCGATAGTTCACTCCCCAACTGGCCGAAATGGCCAGAGCTGTGCCGATCCGAAGCCAGGAGCCAGGAGCTTCCTCCAGGGCCCCAACTTGAGTGCAGGGTCCCAAGGACTTGGGCCATCCTCCACTGCTTTTCCAGGCCACACCAGAGAACTGGCTCGGAAGTGGAGCAGCTGGGTCTCGAACATCCTATATAGGATGTCAGTGCTTCAGGCCAAGGTGTTAACCTACTGCACCACAGCACCTGGTCAGAAAGTAAACATTTTTCTAAAATCACATCAAAAATAAATCACGATATAAATCAGCAAATATTTTAACTGAATAATGAAATACTACATGTCAAAATTTGTGGATACAGCTAAAAGATGTGTTAGAGACTTATATAATGGCCTTAAAAGTATATATTAAAAGTATTAGGTCGAAGACTGAAAATAACATATCAAAATGTTGAGAAACATTAGACCATGAAAATTAAACCCAAGAAAGTAGAAGGAAGTAAATAAAGAGCAAAAATGAGTAAAGATCAAAAAACAGAGTCTCTTACTCTAAACCATCTCAGTTTTCTAACAGGATAGATGTGTAAACCAATGGTTATTAGATAAGAGAAACCTTGTGATAAAAGTAAGTACAGATGTTACAGAAACACTGAAACAATGACAGGATTTGTTGTGGAGGCATATGGGAAAGACAGAACAGAAACAGCAACATTTGGGGTAAACCCAGAAGAGAAAATACTTGAGACAAGGAATAGTCTGAGACTTCACCATCTGTTTAGAGAATTTCAAAAAAATCCAATATAGCTCAAGCTAAGTGTCACTCAGAGGTCAGGGCAAAGGCTTATGGCAGGAGGAAAAGATTAAAGGTGAACAGAGTTGAGACCCGATTATATAGAAGAGGTAAGGCCCTATTGTCCAACTCATATTACACTCTACAAAGCTTGAACTTATCCTGCTTGTCACAGAAGCCCTATTCAATAAGCACGAACAGAGATGATCTCAGTTTTAGAGATAAGAAATGCAAGTTCAGGGAAAATGTGACTTGCCAAAAATAACATCACTAACAAGGACCAGCCCTGAAGTAGCACACACACCAATTTCTCATGTCCCAGTACACTTTTTGGCAAACCAAAGCCTTTATATAAGAAATAAGCACAATTAATGTAATTCATAATAAAAACTATCCGAGGGGCAGGTGCTGTGGCACAGCGGGTTAACGCTCTGGCCTGAAGTGCTGGCATCCCATATGGGCACCAGTTCGAGACCTGGATGCTGCACTTCCAATCCAACTCTCTGCTGTGGCCTGGGAAAGCAGTAGAAGATGGCCCAACTCTTTGGGCCCTTGCACCTGCATTGCAGACCTGGAAGAAGCTCCTGGCTTTGGATCGGCGCAGCTCCAGTCATTGCGACCAACTGGGGAGTGAACCAGTGGGTGGAAGACCTCTCTGCCTCTCCTCTCTGTGTAACTCTTTCAAATAAAAGAATCTAATAAAAATAAAAAAGGGGGCAGCGCTGTGGCACAGCAGGTTAACGCCCTGGCCTGAAGTGCCAGCATCCCATATGGGAGCTAGTTCAAGACCCAGATGCTCCACTTCCTATCCAGCTCTCTGCTGCGGCCTGGGAAAGCAGTAGAAGATGGTCCAAGCCCTTGAGCCTCTGCACCCGTGTGGGAGACTTGGAAGGAGCTCCTGGCTCCTGGTTCCGGATCGGCGCAGCTCCAATCATTGTGACCAGCCGGGGAGTGAACAAGCTGATGGAAGACTCTCTCTGTGTAACTCTGACTTTCAAGTAAATAAAGCTTTAAAAAAAATAAAAATTAAAAACAATCCGAATAGGTTCAGCCAATGGACTTTATCAAGAACACAAAACACAACGTTGTTCTTTCATATGACAAAGAACAACTCCTTTCTCAAGCTAACACCCATGGAGAGAGCAAGCATTTGATTGTGATTGGCTGTAACTCTGAAAAATAATCGTTGTTTGCCAAGTATTTATTAAGAAGCCAGTCCACTAATGGATGCTGGAGTAGGAAGCACAGTATCAAAGAGGGAGCTGACAGAAGTGGTAGTTGGGCGAGACTACCTCACCACTCAGGTCGCAACAGCGATCAGTCCAGACTTCTGCTTGATATACCCTCGGGTCACCCCCAGAAGCCTCAGTCCAGCAAATCCAAGTGCACAAGTGACTGAAGCAGCCACCGGAACACAAGCTTATTAGTTTACAGTAATGAAGCTGTCAAACAAGCCCAAATATTCTAGTCAACATGATTTGTTTCTTCATCTCCCTGGATTCAAGCCACATGAAAAGCCAATCATAATCAGACCCAACTTCACTAAAATCAGAAGAATTAAAAGTAATTAATCCAACAATCCAGCAATCATGCTCCTTAGTATTTACCCAAATGAGCTGGAAAACCCCTGCACACAGATGTTTATTGCAGCTTTATTCATAACTGCCAAAACAGGAATGTAACTAAGATGTCCTTCAGTGGCTGAATAAGTTGTGGCACATCCAAACAACGAGTTATTACTCAGTATGAAAAATAAATGTGCGAGGCCGGCGCCGTGGCTCAATAGGCTAATCCTCCACCTTGCGGCGCTGGCACACCTGGTTCTAGTCCCAGTTGGGGTGCCGCATTCTGTCCCGGTTGCCCCTCTTCCAGGCCAGCTCTCTGCTGTGGCCAGGGAGTGCAGTGGAGGATGGCCCAAGTGCTTGGGCCCTGCACCCCATGGGAGACCAGGAGAAGCACCTGGCTCCTGCCTTTGGATCAGCGCGGTGTGCTGGCCTCGGCAGCCATTGGAGGGTGAACCAACGGCAAAGATGACCTTTCTGTCTCTCTCACTGTCCACTCTGCCTGTCAAAAAAAAAAAAAAAGTGCAGAGCCGGCAATGTGGCTCACTTGGTTAATCCTCCACCTGCGGTGCCGGCATCCCATATGGGTGCCAGGTTCTAGTCCTGGTTGCTCCACTTCTGATCCAGCTCTCTGCTGTGGCCAGGGAAGGCAGTGGAGGATGGCCCAAGTGCTTGGGCCCCTGCACCCGCATAGGAGACCAGGAGGAGGCTCTTGGCTCCTGGCTTCAGATCAGCGTAGCTCCAGCTATAGTGGCCATTTTGGGGGGTAAACCAATAGAAGGAAGACCTTTCTATCTCTCTAACTCTGTCAAATAAATTAAAAAAAAAAAAAAAGAAAGAAAAAAGAAATGAGCTATCAAGCCATAAAAAGACATATGGAGGGTCCAGTGTGTGGCACAGTGGGTTAAGCCACTACCTATGATGCCAGCATACCATATGGACACTAGTTCATGTCCCAGCTGCTCCTCTTCTGATCCAGCTCCCTGCTGATGTGCCTAGGAAAGCAGTGGAAGATGGCCCAAGTGCTTGAGCCCCTGTGACCCACATGGGAGACCCAGATGAAGCTCCTGGCTTCAAGCCTGGCTGACCCAGCCCTGTCTCGTGTGGCCTTTTGGAGAGTGAACCAGCAGATGGAAGATCTTTCTCTTTCTGCCTCAATCCCTCCCTCTCTCCCTGTAATTCTGCCTTTCTTTAAAAAAGATTTGAGAGAGTTACAGAGGGAGGGAGAGAGAGAGAGAGAGAAAGAAAGAGGGAGGGAGGAAGAGACAGAGAGATAGGTCTTCCATCCACTGGCTTACTCCCCAAATAGCTGCAATGGGCTGATCTGAAGCCAAGAGCCAGGACCTTCTTCTAGGTCTCCCACGTGGGTTTCAGGGGCCCAACTAATTTGGCCATCTTCCAGTGCTTTCCCAGGCCATTAGCAGAGAGCTGGATTGGAAGTGTAGCAGCTGGGATTCGAACCAGCACCTATATGGGATGCCAGTGCCACTTTAAAAATATTGAGAAAGTTAAATGCATGTCATTAAGCAAAAGAATTCAGTCTGAAAAAGTTACATACTATATGATTCCATCTGTAGAATATCCTGGAAAAGACAAATTTTAGACAGATTAGGGGTTGCCAGGAGTTAGAGGGAAAGATGAACAGGTGGAGCACAGAGGATTTTTAAGGCAGCAGAACTCTGAGTAGATAAAGGTAGAAACGTCATTAGACAATTGTCCAGACCTATAGAATGTACAACACCAAGCACGAACCCTAAAGAAAGCACTTTGGGCGATAACAGGTGGTGTAGGTGCACTGACTGTAACAACGTATCATTGTGGGAGCCAGCTTGGTGGCATAATGGGTTAAGCTGCCGCCTGCAATGCTGATATTCCACATGGGTGCCAGTTCATGTCCCGGCTGCTCCACTTCTGATCCAACTCCCTGTTAATGTGCCTGGGAAAGCAGTGAAGGATGGTCCAAGTGGTTGGGCCCATGCACCCACGTGGAAGACCAGGATGAAGCTCCTGACTTCAGCTCTGCCCAGCCATAGTCATTGCAGCCATTTGGGGGGTGAACCAGTGGATGGAAGATATTCCTCTCTTTTTCTCTCTCTGTAACTTTCAAATAAATAACCTAATCTTTAAAAACAAAGGAATGTATCACTGTGGTTCAGGATGCAGATAGTCAGAGAAGACTATACACCTGGAGTCAAGGCATTTATGAGACACTATTCTTTTCACTCAATTTTGCTGTGAATCTAAAACTGCCCTAAAAACTAAAATCTGTATTTTAAAAAGAAAGATTCCCTGTGTTCAATGCATTCTACCCCTATTAAGACTACCACAAGAAGCTAGTTTATAATCAGAAGACTGCTTACTGAAGGCGAAATCCAAACCAGAGTTCAAAACTGAAATATTTAATGGAATTGGCAAAGGGATCTAGATTCATCCATCTCACAAGGGCAATGACCTTAAAAACAAGGTAGGTCTGAGTCTGCTGGCTTCAACTACTGAATCTACATTCACGCTAGCACTGGTCTGGCCTTCACAGAAGCACTTACTCTTATCCAAGGGCCAAGGATTCAGTACCTTTGCCTTTTCCCATGGATACTACCAACATTTGCCTTGGTGATTCTTTTGCTCCTTGGCTTCCTGGCCTAACTCTGAGATAACATTTTTTGGGGGGGTAAATAACTAAAATTAAGTCATGCAAGACTGAGGAATTTGGAGATCCTCTCTATCTGCATTAAGTGATATTGTTGTCAGATGACTGGGTACAGGTTCTTGTTTCCAATGCAAGAAGGAATTCAAGGACAAGACATAAATAAGGTACAGTGGAGGATTAAGATTTGCCAAGCAAAAGTACCCACTTGACGAATGTGGGCATGCTCAAGAGTGAGCTGTACCTAATAAGATTCTCAAGTGATCTTGAGAGCAGAGGAACAGAATATTCATGGGAGGCTGGACTGGGTGCAGGGTTTTCCAGGAATGGGTGGAGAGTTCTAGGAATTTGATGTTTGCCCATTTCCTGGCCTTTTATGAAGTCTCTGAAGTAACATGGTGTCAGGTGCGTAACTGGAGTGTGTCAGTTAAGGTAATTTTACATTAATGTTATCACAGTGAATTATCACGGCAGGACCACTTCCAGGGGAGCTAGTTCTGCAACAATAAGAGGGTTTTAGGTTGCTCAGCTATCAGAGGAGCTTTGGAGGCAACCCTGCAAGAGGGTGTGGTAACATTTCCTTCAACTCTTTCTGGGTCCCTGTCTCTTTACCTATCTCAATATTGCTAATCTGATTCATTCTCTATTGACTTTTATTACTCTCAAAGATCATCTCTTTGGAGTAGATAGCTAAAAGTTGAAGTTTCAATACCTCTATAGCTAGAATCATGTAATTTCAAGGTTAGTCTAAAACACTGCAGCTTTTTGAAATTAGCAAGTAGGTTTGTTTTCAGCACCACCCTACGCAGTCAAGCTAAGAATGTTCTAATGCCTGCTGGATAGTTTCTTGCTTTTAAAATTCTAATTGAGTCCGGCGCCTTGGCTCAACAGGCTAATCCTCCGCCTTGCGGCGCCGGCACACCAGGTTCTAGTCCCAGTCGGGGAGCCGGATTCTGTCCCGGTTGCCCCTCTTCCAGGCCAGCCCTCTGCTGTGGCCCAGGAGTGCAGTGGAGGATGGCCCAGGTGCTTGGGCCCTGCACCCCATGGGAGACCAGGAAAAAGCACCTAGCACCTGGCTCCTGCCATCGGATGAGTGCGGTGCGCCGGCCGCAGCGCGCTGTCCGCGGCAGCCATTGGAGGGTGAACCAACAGCAAAAGGAAGACCTTTCTCTCTGTCTCTCTCACTGTTCACTCTGCCTGTCAAAAAAAAAAAATTCTAATTTGAGAATGTCTTTAAGATATTAGAGGGGCAGGTGCTGTGAAATAGTGAGTTAAGCAACCACCTGCAGAACCGGCATCCCATATAGATGCCGGCTCAAGTCCCAGCTGCCCCACTTCCCATCCAGCTCCCTGCTAAAGCACCTGGGAAAGTAGTGGAAAATGACCCAAACAGTTGGGCCCCTGCACCCGTGTGGGAGACTCAGAAGAAGCTCCTAGCTCCTGGCTCCTGGCTCCTGGCCTCGGATCGGCTCAGCTCCAGCCGTTACAGCCATTTGGGTAGTGAACAGGCAGATGGAAGAGAAGGAATATTTCTCTCTGCCTTTCAAATAAAATAAACAAACCTTTTAAAAATAATTATAAATAACTTAAAATTTAAAAAGGAATACTTGGGGCAGGAGTTTGACATACTGGCTAAAGATTTTTTATTTGAAAAAATTACACAGAGAAAAGGAGAGGCAGAGATAGAGAGGTCTTCCATCCGCTGGTTCACTCCCCAATTGGCCACAACGGCCAGAGCTGTGCCAATCTGAAGACAGGAGCTTCTTCTGGATCTCCCACGTGGGTGCAGGAGCCCAAGGACTTGGGCATCTTCTACTGCTTTCCCAGGCCATAGCAGAGAGCTGGATGAGCTGGATTGGAAGTGGAGCTGCTGGGACCCAAAAATCGCCCACATGGAATGTTGGCACTGCAGGCGGTGGCTTTTCCCGCTACGCCACAGCGCCAGTCCCAACACACTGGTTAACACATCACTTGGAAAGCCCACATTCCATATCTGAATGCCTGGGTTCAAATCCCAGCTCTTCTCCCAATTCCAACCTCCTGCTAATACGCATTCTGGGAGCAGGCGTGGTGGTACAGCCAGCTAAACTGTCACTTGTGATGACCACATCCCACACAGGAGTGCCAGTTTGAGTCCCAGATACTCTGCTTCAGATCCAGGTTCCTGTTAATGTGCCCAGAAAGGCAGAGGATGACAATCCAAGAAGTTGGGCTCTTGCCACATACATGGGAGACCTGGATGGAGTTCCTGGCTCCTGGTTTTGGCCTGGCCCACCCCTAGTTCCTGCAGTCGTTTGGGGAGTGAGTCAGTAGATCTTGATCTCAGACTTTAATAATTTTTAAAAATCTTTTTAAAAACCAACAAAACAAATAACAGTAAGGTGCATCCTGGGAGGCAGTAAGTGATGGCTCTCTAATAGTTAAGTTTCTGCCACCCATGAGGCGGACTTGGATTGAATCCCCAGCTCCAGGCAGTTGGACAGTGAATCAGTGAATGGGGCTCTCTCTGCCTCTCAAACATTTTGTAAAATGTTAATATTTCAGAAAAACAAAAGTGGTACTAGAAGATCAAAAGCCATTAACAAAAGAAAGTGAGGGTGAGAGAGGGGGCAGGAGAGAGGGTACAGAGTGGCAGGGAGATAAGAAGCATTAGAAGAGAACAACTGAGAGGAGGGCTCCGTGGCTTCTGGCTTCAGATCGGTGCAGCTCCAGCGACCGTCTGGGGAGTGAACCAGTGGAAGGAAGACCTTTCTCTCAGTCTCTCCCTGTCTGTAACTCTACCTCTCAAATAAATAATCTTTTTAAAAAAACAATTGAGAAGATCAGTGAGGTATAAAATGCAATTCTGAGCTTCCTTACAGAAACACAAAAAAAATGCAGAGTAAGAATCACATCAGTTCATTAGAAGAAAACATTTCATTTTCTCTAAGCTTATACTAATTATCACAGA